>CM053788.1:369992712-371455381 GCA_028749045.1 Cupressus sempervirens
AGAAATAGTGCATTATAAGATCTTATTAGCAGAAGTTGGCTCCTTCCCCTTAGAAGCTAGTGAAATGGTTAGGTTGCTAAGTTACCTGAAGAAAACTAAGGTATGGAAAGCCATTGTTAGCCTAAGTTAGTCACTAAGGAAAGGCTACATATGGAAAAAGGCATCTAGATGAGGTAAAATGACAAGTGGATAAAAAAATGGATGTTAACATTCAAGGATACTTGGTTAGTCATGAAGAATTTTTAAAAAAATTGCAAATTTTTTTGAAGAATCGTATGGACAAGGCATAATGGGCGGAAAAAATCTTATTTGTCAAGGATTTAATTCCACAACACATCATGAGGAATAATTATAAACAGGAGCAAAATATTAAATGAGAGCAAAAATGCTCATAGTCCAACTTAAAATTGGCTCTCATTAGTTGAGATGTAAAATGGGCAGATGGTGGGTGCCAAAAGAGGAATGGGAAAATAGGGCGTGCATATTTTGTGACATGGGGGTTGTTGAGACAGAGCACCATTTTCTCATGGAATGATTAGTGTGCAATGACATCAAATCTAGATATGCAAAGATTTTAGAGGAAGGCAACTTGAATTGCATATTTGAGGAAATACGATTAGACAAAATCGTAAATCTCATTTACAAAATCCATAGGCAAAGAGACAAATTAGTAGAGAGGTTACATCTTGCTTAGGTTCTCTTCCTCCTTTTTGGGGGTGTGTGTTGGCTTATGGGTCTCATAGATTGCTTTGGCCTCATGGACATGACTAAAATCTTTCATTCATTCTTCTCCTTACTTTCATCTAAATGTTCAAAGGTGTTGAGCAAAACTCCACTAAATATTCCTTCTTCCACATCAATCAAACCATGTTTCATTCTTTTGTCTCATATTATGGATTGTTCGACTAGTTTCACACCACAATGTGTTCTCTAAGGGACTATGCAATGCAATTCTTGGACCAAAAAATGATCTCCCAAGGGCCCTCAAAATCAAGGGATTGACTACTCTGCTCATGGCATTCACATATGTTTTTCTCTGTATTGTTAATTTTTGCATTTAGAAGTTTTTTGTATCATTATTCATTTACCTCCTCCAATTTTCATCTTGCATGTATAAAGGGGAGGATTTAAAACAACATGGAAGAAACCAAAATGGATAAAGAGAAGGCTAAGAAGATCAAGTCCTTTAACAATTACTGTATAATGGCTAGTAGTTCAGAAGGAGCTTCAAGGGGAACAATGATTTTGTGGAAGAGATCTTTGTTCTCAGGTACCTTGTTGAATGCTAACAAACATTTTATGGTGATTAAAATTAAAAATATTAACCAGAAAAATGATTGGTATATTGTCAACGTGTATGCACCTAACATTAATAATGCTAGAAAAAAGGTGTGGGAGACTCTTTCTAATATAAAGAGTAAAGATTACTATGGAAAATGGATTTTTTGCGGGGATTTTAATGTTCCCCTTCGCAAGCATGAAAAAAAAGGGGGAAATGCCAGTTAGTTGGATGGGAGGCTAGATTTCATGGATTTTATTAACAAGGAAGGCTTAATAGATTTAGATGTACAAGGTATTGAGTTTACATGGGGTAACAAAAGAATAGGTGATGAGTGTATCCAAGCTCACTTGGATAGAGTTCTTATTTCTCCATATTGGACTAAATACTTTGTGTGTAATCTTAAGGCTATTTAGAAGATTGGTTCGAACCCCTTTCCTTTGATTTTCATTGTTGAGAATATCCATATTAGAAAGAATTTTCCTTTTAGATTTGAAAAAATGTGGTTGCAGCACCCACAATTTGAAGACCAATTGGTTGAATGGTGGAACATTAACATTGATGGTACTGCTCTTTTCTGGGTGGCTTCTAAACTCAGAAATGTAAAAAAGAAAGTTAAAATCTGGAATAAAAGATGTTTTGGTAACATTTTTTATAACAAAACTTTTATCAAACAGGATCTGCAATTAATCCAAGATAGGATTTAGAGGGAAGGATATTCTTTGGATTTAGTGAGGGAAGAAAATGAGAAAATGGTGGAGTATCATGATATTGTTACTAAAGAAGAAACTTATTGGAGGCAAAGATCTATATCTGTATGGCTAGTTGAAGGTGATAGAAATACTAAAAATTTCATTTATCTACCTTGAAACATAGAGCTAAAACTCATATTTCAAATCTTAATAAAGGTAGCACGAAGATTACTAAGGAAAAGGATATCTCGGAGGAGATGGTCTCCTTTTTTCCTTCTTTGATGACTTCAGATCTTAACATTGACTTGACTCATCAAGCTAAGCTATTAGATGTTATTCTTTCTTTGGTCACTAAAGAGCAAAATAGAATGTTGTGCTTTATTCCTAAGAAAGAGGAAATTTATAAGGTTGTTTTCTCTTTAGGGGGCAATAAATCTCTAGGGTCGGATGGTTTTCCTATGATCTTTTTTGAAAAGGAATAGAAACTGGTTGGGAAAGATGTGTGTGATGATGTTAAAGATTCTTTTGGGGCTAAAAGAATGTTGAAGGAAATTAACTCTACTTTCCTATACCTTATTTCCAAAACAGTTGGGGCTGACTCTCCAGATCAATATAGGCCTATTAGTTTATGCAACTCTTTTTATAAAATTATTTCAAAAGTCTTCACTTGGAGGTTGTTGCTTATGCTACCATCACTTATTTATGAGCAATAAAATGGGTTTGTTCCTGGTAGACAAATCCTTAATTGTATTATTTTTGTGCATGAGAATATCCATTCTTTATCTCTTTCTAATAATCAGGGCTTTATTATGAAAGTTGATATTGCTAAAGCTTATGATAGAGTTGAATGGGCCTTTCTTCAGAAGATTTTATTAGCTGTTGGTTTTAGTATGAATGTAGTGAAGCTTATCTTACAGATGATTTCTACTACTTTAATAGTTATCCTAGTTAATGGTTGTTCCTCAAAGTTCTTTAAACCTTCTAGGGGGTTGAGACAGGGAGATCCTTTATCTCCTATCATATTCACTAATATGGCTTACTGTTTGGGCAGATATATTGGGAAATTGGTTTCTTTAGGGGAAATCAGAGGATTGCAGCCCTCTTCTCATCCTCTTATTTGTTCCCATGAGCAATTTGTGGATGATACTATTTTTCTGTGTAAAGATGAGGTTAGGGAAGCTAGGAATCTTAAAAAGGCCCTTAATCTTTGTTCTTCTGGTTCTGGTCAATTGATTAACTGGAATAAGAGTTCCTTGTATTTTATCAATACTCCTATTTCTAGATAGAGTAAAATTGCTAAAATTCTTGGGTGCTCTATAGGTTCTTTCCCTTGTATTTATCTAGACCTCCCTTAAGGGCTTAATACATCAGATTCTTTTTGGGATGATCTTGTTAAAATATTCAACAAGAAACTGGCAGGATGGAAGGGTAATCTTTTGAGTCAAGCTGTTAAAATTACTCTCCTCAAGGCTAGTCTCCAAAGTATCCCAACTTATGCCTTGAGTCTCTTCAGGATTCTAGCCAAATATGTTGATTCTATTGACAAGATCCGAAGGAACTTCCTCTGGTCTGGTGTTGAGGATAGGTAGAGAATGGCTTTAATTGCTTGGGATCAAATCTGTAAGCCTGAAATGGATGGTGGTTTGGGAATCAACTTTGTGAGAAGTATGAATAAAGCTCTTCTTACTAAGCAAGGTTGGAGAGTTTATCAAGATGATAAGGAATGGAGTACTGTCTAGAAACATAAATACCTCTTTAATGCTCCTTATTTATCTAATTTTCTTTCTTATCCTAATGTTTTATCTCCTTGTACTATTTGGGGAGCTGTACAGGGAGCTAAAAACATTTTAATTAAAAGTTGTTCTTGGAAAGTGGGTAATGGGCAAAAGATCAGGTTCTGGGATGATGCTTGGATTCTAGATCATCCTCTGATTGAGGATTTTGAGGATAAAACTCTTATTGACATATGTAAACAAATGTTTGGTGCTCTTGTGGAAAATTACTAGATTAATAACAAATGGGTTAACCTTGCTGAAAGTAATCAGGTTTTTCACAATACTTAGTTAATATTGAATGCCTTTAGCCTTTATCCTCATATTGAAGATAAAATGATTTGGGGTGCTGATGCAAGTGGTTGTTTTAAAGTCTCCTCTATTTTCAGAACTAAGGAAAAAGGTGACATAGGGAATGCAAACAAATAGCCAAGGTCAAAGGCACACCTAGCTATCCAAACCACCCTACAAGAGTTAACACAGCGAAAAACACAAACAAAACAACACCAAGGAGGGAGAGAACAAAATGTTTATTGATTCATCATATAATCAACATACATGCCCAGTTGTAAGGCCTTCTAGGTTATGGCCAATTACAATATACAACTTTCAGATTCATGAACCAACTTCAATTTCTCACTTCTAGTCTCATAACACCTTACTTCGTTCTACCCCTCTACCTAAAACTCAATCCTAGACCTCCTTAAATACTTGCGTGGCCAGAGGTTGGCCTATCACAAAATTAAAT
The DNA here is from genome assembly GCA_028749045.1 of Cupressus sempervirens. Taxonomy (NCBI): domain Eukaryota; kingdom Viridiplantae; phylum Streptophyta; class Pinopsida; order Cupressales; family Cupressaceae; genus Cupressus; species Cupressus sempervirens. Next base: position 369,997,204 of record CM053788.1, read on the forward strand.
CTTACATTAATTGCATGCACAACCCCAAGTCGGCTCACATCAAATATTAACTACCTATACCAAAATTAAATGCGAGTGAGGTCAGCCCAAACTGGAACCAGACACAAATAACTTGGCAAACAAAGACTTCACCAAATACTGGCACTTGACAACCACACAAGCTTAGTATCCAAAGAGTCACTCGGCATCAACTACAAACTTGGCATCCTTCAAAACTCGACAACCATAGAGAACTCGGCAACCAAAGGAATCACCAATAGCAACTAAGAACTCAACATCCACTAAATGCTCAGTAGCAACTAAATGCTCAACACCCACTAAGAACTCAACACCAACTGGTAGAATGAACAAAAGATGTAGGATTACAAGGCAACCTAGGATGCTCCTACATCAGACAACCAGGGTTGGATAAATGATTCTCCTGAATCATGCAAGTGTCACAACTTGAGTTGAATCCAACTCAGATTGAGAAATCCATGTAACATCTTCAATAGGTTAGTTCTTCCACTTTACCAAATATTCATAGTAATCTTTTCCTCTTTTACTCTTGCCAACTCTCTGATCCAATATCTGGTAAACTTCTTCAATCTGCTTCTTAAGATAATCATTTGATACAATGACTTCATCATCTCACTCATGATACTTATATAAATCAACAACATTGAATATAGCAGATATATCCATGTCATTAGGTAACTCAACTTCATAAGCATTTCCACTGTCAAACTTCTTCAAGACTTTATAAAGTCCAAACTTCTTCATCTTTAGCTTACTATATGTTCCAACAGGAAATCTTCCTTTCTTCAAATGAACCATCACCTCATCACCAACTTCAAAATCATGATGTCTTGTAGACCTATCAGCATTCTCCTTATACTTTTGATTACTTTGTTCCAACATCAACTTCACTTCCTTATGTAAAGACTCCATAAAATCAACAAATGCTTCCCCTACAACACCTCTCTTTTCTTCACCAACAACATCCCTCAAATCTGATACTCCTCTAGGTTGCATTCTAGTAACAATCTCAAAAGGTGTCTTCCCTGTACTCCTATTCACATAATTATTATATGCAAACTCAACTTGTGCCAATACCATTTCCCAATTGCTTGGCTTGTCTCCAACTAAATATCTCAACAAATTACCCAAGCTTCTATTCACAACCTCTATCTGTCCATCTATTTGTGGATGGAATGTAGAATTAAACTTCAACTCAGTACCCATCTTCTTCCACAAAGTCTTCCAAAATTAACCAACAAACTTATTGTCTCTATTAGAAATAATACTTCTTGGTAGTCCATGCAATCTCATAATCTCTTTGAAGAAAAGTTTAGCAACATGCTCAACGTCTAATGTCTTCTTACATGGTATGAAATGAGTCATTTTAGAAAATCTATCCACCACAACAAATATAAAATCATACCCCTTTACTATTTTAGGCAATCCAAGAACAAAATCCATATTGATGTCACTCCAAGGTTTCTCAGGAATAGTAATAGGTGTATACAAACTAGTATTTTGACTTAATCCTTTTGCAGCTTATGAAAATCCGCAACTCTTCACAAATTTTTGAACATCCTTATACATTTATGGCCAATAATACTTTTCCTTCAGTAAACTCAATGTCTTATCAATTCCAAAATATCTAGCGAATCCACCACTATGCTTTTCCTTGACCAAATTAACTCTCATAGAACTTCTAAGGATACACAACTAAATTCCTTTAAATAACATACCTTATTGAATGAAATATTCATCATACTTATGTGATTTGTTAAATTTGGTGCTTTGCACTCTCTCCATGCCTTAGAAAAATCAGGATCAACATCATACAACTCTTTCATCTCATCAAAACCAAGAACTTCAACCTTCATTTTAGTCAACAAAGAATGTCTTTTGCTCAATGCATCAACAACTTTGTTAGTAACTCCACTCTTATGCTTAATCACAAATGTGACTCTCTACAAGTTCTCAATCCACTTCATATGTCTCTGATTCAATTTATGTTGACTTCCCAAGTACTATAAAGCTTTATGATCAGTATATAATACAAACTCCTTAGGAATCAAATAATGTCTCCACTTCTTCAAGGCTTGGACAATAGCATAAAACTCTTGATCATACACATAATACTTCCTTTTAGCATCATTCAACTTCTCACTAAAGAAAGCAACAGGCTTACCCTCTTGACTTAATACAGCTCCAATTGCACTACAATTAGCATCACATTCAACTTGAAATACCTTGTTGAAATCAGAGAAAGCCAATATAGGTAACTCGACAACCTTTTGTTTTAAAGTCTCAAAACTCTTATCAACTCCATGTGTCCACTTAAATTCCTTTTTATCTCCTCTCATTGTCTTAGTCATAGCATTACACACAGAACTGAAATTTCTTATGAACTTCTTGAAAAAACTAGCCAAACCATGAAATGATCTTACCTCACCCACATTCTCATGTGTAGGCCATTCCAAAATAGTTTTAACCTTCTCAGGATCAATCTTCAAACCATAAGCTAAAATCACAAATCCCAAATACGCAATCTCCTCTTTCATAAAAGAACACTTTTTCAAATTAATTAACAACTTCTCTTTCAATCTTTTTAATACTTGTCGAACATGCTCACGATGTTCTTCCTTACTCTTATTGAATATCTGAATATCATCCAAATAAACAATCACAAACTTACCCAAGAATCTTTTCAGAACTTCATTCATCAACCTCACGAAAGTACTAGGTACATTAGTCAAACCAAAAGGCATAACCAACCATTCATACAAACCATCTTTTTTCTTGAAAGCAGTCTTCCATTCATCACCTTCTTTGCTTTTGATATGATGATAGCCACTCTTCAAATCAATCTTGGTAAAATACTTTGCTCCACTCAAACAATCCATTATGTCATCCATCTTTGGCATAGGAAACCTATATTTCATTGTGATATTGTTAATAGCTCTAGAATCAATACACATTCTTCATTCTCCATTCTTCTTAGGTGCCAACACAATAGGTACAACACATGGACTCAATCTTTCTTTTATCAAACCTTTCTCAAATAACTCATGCACTTATCTGCTAAGTTCTTCATTCTCTATAGGTGTCAATCTATATGGTGCTTTATTCATAAAACTAGCTTCAGGAATCAACGCCATACAATGACTTATACTTCTTACTAGTCATAAACCATCAAGAATATCCTTAACAATAATCTCTTTATACTCATTCAACAATTCTGTAATTTCGGTACTCGGCTGCCACTATCTTCTATCACTTGGTCATTACCAACTTCTACTACTCGGTCATTACTACCAACACTCGGTCCTCTAGGAACTATAGCAAAACAAACTTGATTCTTCTTGACTTCCTTTTCAAATTGCTTTCCATTAACCATGTAAACTTTTATTGCAGTACAACTAACCTCATCTAAACTTTCAATTAAAGGCAACAATATTTGCTTCTTTGCATTCCCCCAAACAGTATATTGACTCAATCTTCCATCATGTATAGCATATCTATCATATTACCAAGGTTTACCCAACAAAATATGACAACAATCCATAGGCATAATATCACACAAAACTTTATCAAAGTAATCTCCAATCTTGAACTTCACTAGGCATTGCTCACTTACCAATATCTTATGCTCATCTTTGATCCATGAAACATGATAGGGTTTGGGATGTTTCAGCCTCTACAATTGCAACTTTGTAACCAGCTCTTCTGATGCAAAATCTATAGAAATTCCACTATCAATGATCACTTTGCAACATTTTCCAACCATCTTACATATGGTCTTGAGAAGACTTCTTCTTAAAATAGGTTCTTCATCACTTCCCTTATTACACAAGGTTCGTCTCAACATCTGATTTTCACTAGCCTCAGGTCCACTTGGTGAACCCTCATCCTCTCTTGAATCACAACATTTCTGTTACCTTGCCTACTTTTAGAGGATTTACATTCAAAAGATATATGTCCTTCTTTACCACATCTGAAACAATTACCATGAAAATGACCTCTAGAATAAGAATTACCTCTTGATAAGAACCAATACCTTCTCAGTAAGAATCGCCACCTTTCCACTCAGTCTTGCCTTTGTCATCATTCTTCCATTCAGATTTGCCTTTATGTTGCACAAAATTGTCAGATATGCCATCTCCTCCACAAGATCTACCTCTACCTCTTTGAAATCTACCACCTCTACCTCTTTGTCTTTGTTTATTCTTCTTTGTAAAGATCTCCTCAACCTTCAAGGCATATTGGTATGCTTCCTCCACACTTTCCAATTTCACAAAACTTATTTCATCTTGAATTCCATATCTCAACCCATTTATGTACCTTGCAATTTTCTCAACATCATCATCCACATGTCCATATCTGATGTCCAATCTATAGAATTCCTCTATATATTCCTTTAGACTCATGTCTCTTTGCCTCAAGTTTTGCATGTTTCTCAACAAGCTAACTTGGTAATCAATAGGAAAGATATTTTTTTCACTTTGTTTATCATCTTTACCCAAGTTTTGATCTTCTCCTTTCCTCTCCTTTGTTTATCAGTTTGCAAATGCTCCCACCACAGTGAAGCATGACCTTTCAACCTAGTAGCTGTAATCTTCACCTTCCTATTATCAAGAGTTTTTTCATACTCAAAGAACTTCTCCATTTCAGAGATCTAATCCAACACAGCATTGGTGTCCAATTTTCCATCATAAGGAACAACTTCTACAGTAGGCTTTGAATTTTCCCTAGACAACACTCTCAACAACGTTCCTTCATCTTGATCTTCTTCAAGTTTTGAATTAGGGTTTGGTGCTACTACTTCATCATCACTTACATCATCAAAATGTGCTCCTCTCCTCTGGGTTGTCTCCACAACATCTAATCTAGTTGCAATCTATCTCAATGTATCCAATATTGCATTATTAGCATTTCCTCTACCTCAAACCATCTTTACAAATCAAGTACCTGCAAGATTGTAACCTTCTGCAAGTTATAGGTCAAATCTACAAATCTGCAACCCCACAACCAAATTCACTTAGGGTTCTACATGATTCAACCACCACAAGGATGAACCTGGCTCTGATACCACATGACACAGGGAAGGAAAAGAAATAGCTAGGGCCAAAGGCACACCTAGCTATCCAAACCACCCTGCAAGAGTTAACATAGTAGAAAACACAAACAAAACAACACTAGGAGGGAGAGAACAAAATGTTTATTGATTCGTCTAGATAGTCAATATACATGCCTAGTTGTAAGGCCTTCTAGGTTACGACCAATTACAATATACAACTTTTAGATTCATGAACCAACTTCAATTTTGCACTTCTAGACTCATAACACCTTATTCCTATTCACTTTGTTCTACCTCTCTACCTAAAACTCAATCCTAGACCTCCTTAAATACTTGTGCGGCCATAGGTCAACCTATCAAAAAATTAAATCTTACATTAAATGCATGCACAGCTACAAGTTGGCTCACATCAAATATTAACTACCTATACCAAAATTAAATGCGAGCGAGGTCAGCCCAAACTGGAACCAGACATAGATAACTCAACAAACAAATACTTCACCAAATACTGGCACTCAGCAACCACATGACCTCGACATCCAAAGAGTCACTTGACATCAACTATGAACTTGGCATCCTTCAATGCTTGACAACCATGGAGGACTCGAAAACCAAAGGATCACTCGACAACCAAAGGAATCACTTGACATCAACTAAGAACTTGACATCCACTAAATGCTCGACAACAAGTAAATGCTCAGCACCCACTAAGAACTCGACACCAACTGGTAGAATGAATAAAAGGTGTAGGATTACAAGGCAACCTAGGATGCTCCTACATCAAAAGGCTCTCAATCTTTGTAGACAAAAGCTTGGATAAAAGGTCTCACTCCTAAAATTAACATTTTTTTTTTCTGGATCTTGCTTCAAAACAAAATTCTTACTTTGGATGATTTGCAAAAAAGAGTTATCAATGTGGTTAACAGATGCAACTTATGTAAAGAGGACTATGAAGAAATAAATCATATTTTCTTAAATTGTAGTTATAGTCAAAAAGTGTGGAGTTACATCCTTAACTATTGGAATTTAGATTGGGTTCAACACAATAAAATTGATTGATGCTTCTAGAGCTAGACTTGTCCATCTAAGGAGAGCAATACTAGTTTTTTGTGGAAAATTACCCTTCCCCATCTCTGGTGGGGAATCTAGAAAGAAAGAAATAATAGAATTTTTAGAGGCAAAGAAATGCCTGAGTTGGTTCTTGGTCATAACATAATCAGAGCTATCAAGGAAAACTTCAACTCTGGCAAAAAATTTAGTGATGAATTCCAAATCAATAATCCTATGCAGACTAAAAGCTTTAAAATTAAGATTGATGATCAAAGACAAAATTTCAAATGGAAGTCTCTAACTATGGGATGGATCAAAGGAAACTTTGATGGTGCTGCTAAAGGTAATCCTAGCAAAGTTCGTTACGAAGGGGTGTAGAGGGACCATACTTGTAGAATTGTTGATGTTATTGCTATTCCTATTGGGATCTCTACTAGCCATAAAGCTGAGGCAATGAAAACACTGTATACTATGAGGCTAGCTATGGAAATTGGTTATCAAAATCTTTGGATGGAAGGAGATTCGCTTAACATTATTAATATGCTCAATAACAAGAACTTGGTCCCTTGATCTATTGAGCTAGTTTAACGAAAATAAAAAACCTTATGAATAAATTTGATAATGTTATATTTTCCCATATTTTTCAAGAGGGAAATTCTATTGCTGATTGGATTGCCAACCAAGCTGTCTATTAGGAAAGCAAGTTGAGGTGACATGCTAACCTAAGCAAGAGTGTGGAGCTGACGATGATTGTTAATAATGACAAGACACACATGAGAGAAGGAAAGGTTTCCTAAGATTGGAAAATTTATGAAGAAGAGTGGTGGGTTTATGGAGGATAGGTTGAGATTCCCAAGGAAGTACTTGTGTACTATTATGATTTGCATTTGGCACATAATTATAGTTATTAGCTCCTTGGTAATCTTCAATACTTTACTTCATTTTTTGGGTTGTGCTACTCTAGTTTTATACAAAGATTTTCAAGTTTTTGAGATGGGTGGAGAACCTAGAAAGCAAGAGTTGCGCAATTGCAGGGCTTGGAAGGCTAAGGCCTCTGTATGGCAAGTTTTGCAAAAAGGTAATGTGATGACCTATTTGGAGCATCTTCATGGTTATAAACCTCACATTATGGAAGCATTCTTCAAAAACTAGTTTGAAGATAGGGTAACTTTGCATGGGGCCACGATAAATTTAACTAAAGATTTTATTGCTAAGGTTATGGGGCTTCCAAAAGAAGGGATTAAATTCAATAAGGAGACTAGCATCTCCAATGCAGCCTTCAAGAAATTTCCAAAGACAAAAGCCAAAGAGAAGAATCTAGAGAAAAATGGGGATTTCTACGAACAACAAATTAAAGTGATCTGGAAGGATGTGTTGTCTTGTATATGTGAGTATTTTATTCTTGATGGTAGGGCTAAAAGGGTCCATAAATTTCACTTTTTTTTCCTAAATCATTTTAGGCACAAAGATAGGATTTCCTTCTCATTTTTTCTAAAATACTCTCTACTTCTTAGCCTTTATGCACATAGAAAAAAATAGTCTCGTCCTGTGTTGCATGAAGGTTTAATTTTACTTATTGAAAACTATTGTAAAAGTAAGGGTATAAATCCGTCTCTAGTTCATGTGAACAGGAAAGGGACTGGAAGTGAGACCCACCCTAAGAGAATTAAGGTTGAAGAAGGGGCAAGTGTTAACAAGAAGATTTCAAAATAAGAAAAGACTAAGAAACATGTTGAGGAAATTATAGAGTCTAAGAATTCAGACAATAATGAGAAGATGGATACAGACAATGATGAGAAAACAAAAATGGGGGATTTTAGCTCTAACCTAGATGGGTACTCTAGGAGTAAAGGGGTGTCTACTGGTAAAGATAATGTGGAGGGAAGTCATGATAGAAATACAGGATTGGAAACCCTTAGGGAGGAGGATGATAAACAGAGTGATCACCCCTCACATAATGCTAGTGAGAAGAAAATGGAGGAGGAAATAGCAAAGGAGAATGAAGATAAAGACCCTATTAGTAAGGATAATAGCCAGAGTAAAGGTGTGAATGAGGAAAAGGTGGAGAATATGGAAATAAATATTGATACCCAGATCAATACTATTACTTCCTCTGAGCCCAGGAATGTGGATGATGGGAGGGATGTCTCCCATGATGCTAAGCTCTCCTTTCTTCACACTACAAATCTTAAGGAAGAGACTTCTATTCAGGGTGATTCGTGGCTGTATAATGAATTAATGGTTCTCAGAAAGAAAATGGGGATAATGTAGAGAGATTTGGATGCTAGACATGCAAAGATGACCCAGTTGGAAGTGAAAATCAGTAACATTCCTAATAAGCTTAAAGATTACGAACAAGAGCTTTGTCACCTAATAAAGGAAAGTGGTCTAAAAATGGAGCAGGTCACTTCTAGTCTATTTGCTACCGCGGCCAGTCTGGGAAAGAAAAGTAATGAAGACATTATGAAACTTGGTAATACTAGAGTGGGGAATCTTGGTGGGCCTAGCAAGAGAACAAGGCATAGCACAAGGAAAAAGGGTGTTGAGGCTCTTGGGGCTCCTGTTCCTTTGCATGATGACATCATCTAGAGTACTACAAAAGTAGGTAAAGAGGCGGTGAACATTATCAAGGAGCTACTATAGGTGTTGGCCATGGATCAGGCATGTTGGTTTCTAATCTGGGTGGTTTTGCTAGTTTTTTCCTTTTGCTTTCCTATTTGTTTAAAACTCTAGGTTCTAGGTCCTTATAAGACCTGGTCATTTTGTATGGTTTAAACTCTTGGTTTTAGGTCCCTGTAAAACCTAGTTTGGATGTTTTTTAACTTTAGGTTTCAGGTCCTTGTAAAATTTGGTAGTGCTTTAAATGTTTATCTTTAGTTTTTTGTAAAGGGTTTTAGGTCCCTTCAAAACTTGCTTTTACCATAATCTAAAACATGGAAGACAAGGTATATACATCATTTTGTTATAGCCAATGGTGTTTACATTTTTTTATTAAAATTTGATGTCATTATTGTATATACTTCTTCCCTTTCCATCTTCCATGCATTGAGAGGAAATTTCCAATATGAAATAGAAGTCAAAGTTGTTAAAGTCCTTGTTTTGCATTCATTATTTTTTCTCTACATTATTTGGTTCAAATTCTTCACCATAGTTGTATATATTTCCTCAACTTCATCTTGTATGTAGTGTGAGGAGGTTTTGAAGCCAACATGCTTGATGAGGTATATACACAAGCTAATGTATATATGTCATGCAAGTTAATATGTATATTACATTTTTTTGCTTCAAGTTAATGTATATGTGGCATTATTTTGTATTCACTAGTTTTTTTCCCTTCATCATTCAATTCAAATCTATTTCCATAGCAGTATATATTGTCTTCACTTTTTCTTCTTGTGGGTTTGCACTAAAGGTTTGGGGAAGGATATGCAGTTTCAAATGTATATCACCAAAAAATACATTCAATTGTTTCTTCTCTACATTATTTGGTTACAATATGATGTCATTGTTACATTAAATTCCTTCCCTTTTCCTTTTGTGGGTAATTGTTGTAATCGATGATTAGGATAGCTAGCAAGGATGCTCTAAGGTTGCAGCTCACTTAAGGAAAACATTTCTCCATTTTGTGCATTTTTCTTTTGTGCATCTTGAATGTTTGAAGAAAATATTTTTTTTGTTTTGGGCATTTTAAATGTTCATAATTTGTTTTCATGATTTTTTTCATATCTAATTGCAATGTCCTCTAATTTTGAATGTTCTTCTTCTCTAAAGTTTTTACATGTATAGTGTTTATGAAAATTACAATCTATGTTCATACACAAATATCTCACAAAAGGGAAACATCCTCTTTTATGTTAGCTGCATTATCTTTCCACGTATTAAAATGTTGTTGGTTTTAAAAGAAAGGGTCTTTGTTGTGATGAATTCAAAATGTTCTCTTATCAAGCATCACTATAAATATAAGGATTTACAATTCTTTGATAATATTAAAGTTTTTAAATCTCAATTCTAATGCTAATATTAGTGTATATATTTTAAAATTATTGCTAATAAACTATTATCAAACACTACTAATTTGGGGTTTAGGGGTTGATATAAGGGTTGAATGTTAGAAAGCAAAGTCTGCCAACACAGCTTAGAGGGGATGAATTAGTTGTGTGCTTAAACAAACTTAAATTAATCTTATCAAATCTAATTCCAATAACAAATATCTACATCGACCACAAGATAAGAAACATGCATAGTAACACGAGATCTATTGACAAGGGAAACAATTGATAAGAGGGAATACCCCCGTGGGGATGATGCCCACAAGATGATGTGCTAATATAAAATTCCTTATGAAAGGTGTGACTTTGTTAGGATCCAATTATATGCAATCAATACATATGAGTCCCTATTAGGAGACTTTGAATCCTTGCTAGAAAATTCCAACCCTATTAGGAGTTGATAGGAAGTCAACTAAACCCACTATCTGAATTGCTTCAGAATTGTTCTACAAAATAGATCTCTAGGATAACATATCCAAGGGTTAACTGACCAATACAATAACTTTTTTTCCAATACACTTTTTTTCAAGTTCTCAACACATTCTCATCATCATCTTTTGCTTTTCTCTAACCAAATTTGCATCCTTCACACCAATATAATCACAATTACACTTATGACATGATAATGACACTTCCAACGAAGGAAAATAACCTTTCCATTATACCTTGTCCTACTAAATAATTTAGTCTTGAGGCTTCCCCAATGTACAATGAATAATATAGGACCTCATACAAGTTACATCACATTTACACATCCCAATATAATATAATAAAAAAGTTGGTTGACAATGAATAAATCATACATTATCCTTTAGTTGTCTTCACCAAGTGAACTCTAGAATCTATTAACTTGAACTCATCATCACAAGCATGTCTTCAACCATAATCCAAGATCGCTTAACTAAATTCCATCTTGCTTAACATATAGAATTAATTTACTAGTAAATATTTTTCCTATAAGCTACACTGCGATCAAACTTCACATATTCAACTACAACTCATGCAATCCTTTAAATAAATCTTTGTACATATAGATATAACATCAAGACCTATTCACCATCATGACTCTAAGCCCACATACATTACTTCTCCACACCTTGACCTCACTAAACAAATATGTCTTTGTACCTATGAGTGTTATAACCAAAATACATATATGTTGACGTCAATTGTTAATCTCAGATTGGTTTTGACATATGAGTGACAATATACTTAAGTCATTTACTTAGTTCATGTCGAACAATTAATATATGCTAAGCATAAATTGTTAGATAGTATATGCCAAGCAAGAGATATACGATATATGCCAAGTAATTAGTAAGTGCCAAGTCAGTCAAGTGTTGAGCAGATAGTAAGTGCTGAGTTATTCAGGTGCCAAGTGATTAGTGGATGTAGCATCATTCAAAGGTTGAGTTACAACATTGAAATGATAGTGGATCTTGAGCATCAGACACTTCAAGTGTTAAGTGATACAGTTTTGACATAGTTGTTTGTAACGACACAAACTACTATGTAAACCATTTTTTAGCCGACTTAAGGATTGTTTTGTGATCTTAGATGATAAGGAAGAATCTTTATTGAGAATCCCTATGCATTACATGCAACCAATTAGAAAAAGGGAAGGATTAAGCAACAATATGGGTGAATCACAATTGTTGATTCATACCTAACCCTAAGTCACCTAGGTCTTCTTAAGGAGGACAAAACCCTAAATGTAAAAAGCATGAGAAGGAAACATGACATTCATGGTGACCAAGGTATTATGATATGAATTACATTGCAAAATCAGTTAAAGGAGAACAAAGGAAGGAAATAGTGGACAATAGAGAGACATCTAATAAAAAAGAATAAAGTATACAACAATATAGAGGTGATTTAACATCAAGCAATAGAGTGTTAATCATAGGTGCTGCTGAGACATTTCAACAGGTGAATCAGTCAAATCTCTTAATAGAGTAGTCCTAATAGGCTATATTGAAATTCTCTAACAAGGTGCTTACTTGATTGTGAGCTAAAGTCCTTTAATCAAGCACACTTCTAATAGGATGTTGAAATCCTTTAACAAGGTAAGATTTAACAATCTTGTAAGCCTTTAACAGAGCAAACCTTTCATAGGGTAGATCATGTTTCATGATCAAACATTGTAACCTTTATTGGATACACTTTATTACTACAATAGTGGATATTTTTGGGTATCATCCCCACCATAGTTTTACCTTCTAATTGGAGGGTTCTAGGTAACCAAATATCTTGTGTCATACATGTGTTGAATGTTATTTGCTTTCATAGTATGGATGAATATGTTTAGCAAGCTATTTTAGTTGACATGCAAATTGTGAGATGGATGTGTGGTGAAAGAATTTATTATTAAAGTTTTGAAGGACTAATTCAACCTCGCCCCCCGCTCGAAGTTTTCTTTCCCTATTGTATTTCCAACAATTGGTAATAGAGCAAAGGTTCTTTGGAAAGGAAAGCTTAGCAGCTTTGAGGAAAGATCTTGAAGATAAAAGTCTATAACTTGGGAAAAACTATTGAGAACCAAAACATTGAAAATTAGCTTGCCCTACATTAGCCGAATAAAGCAAGAGATGAATTAAAATGATCATTATAAAGAAGGAAAGAGATAGCTATTGAAGAGAATGACACACATTACCAAGAGATTGCCACTACTAGATTATTTGCAGATGGAAATACAAGTAATTTTGATGCAGTAGTTGGAGATCTAATGGAAAATAATGGAGCCTTAATTGAAGAGGTCATAAATCTCAAAATAGAACAAGAAGTCCAATCAGTATTGCTATGTGAGGTGACCAAGTAGAAAAAGAAAGTTGAAGAAGGCAAAGTCATGATTGAAGATGAGAAAAGGATACTGACCAATAGATTGGAAGAGAAGACATCATAGGTGAATGAGATTGCTCACATGCAATTGGAAACATTAAATCAAATGATGTTTGCAAAACATGAATTGAATAAAAAAGATATTGAGATTGCAACACTAAAGTTGCAGAATGAATAATTGAGAAATGATCTAAAAAGAGAAAAAGAATTTGTTGAAAGTTTCAACAGACCTAGTGAAGCCATCAAGTATTTTGAGCAATTGATGAGATCTCCTAGATTGAACACTGATACTATTGGATTGGGTTACACTCATACTGAAGAAGGAGAATCATCTAGAAGTTGTGAACAAAGGAATGCCAATGGTAAGAACTCCAAACCTACTTGTCATAATTGTGGAAATTTAGGACATACTACTAATGTTTGTAGAAGCAAGACTGCAAATCAGAATCCTAAGAAAAAAGTTTGTGGGTCACTACCACAAGTGCAACAAACAAGGACATCAGACACAAAAATTCAGAACCAAGACTATAAGCACACAAAGATTTGAAGGATATTTCTATAATTGTTAGAAGTATGGGCATAGAGCATATGAGTGCAGATCCAAGCCCAAGTGGTCATCAAACAAGCAGACAAAGGTAAAGCACAATGACAACTCTTATAATTAGGATTATAATACAAGGTATAGTTGTCATTATTGTCAAGAGTATGGACATGTTTCCCAAAATTGCATTAGAACACATTTTAGAAGTGACTACAAAAGATGGTTGAGTCAAATTACATGTTTTAACTATTTGAAGATTGGTCATGTAAGCAAAAATTGTCCAACAAGGTCAAAAGCACCTAGAAGTGAGTTCAATAAAGGTAAAGGAAAGGTTGATATTGAAGAATTCAAAGTGTAGATGAACAAGACATGGAAGAAGAAGGAAGATTGCAACACATTGAGTTCAAATGGGATCACTTCATCTAATGGATCAGGTGATCACACCATCTCCAAGTAGGCAATTAAGAGGTATGTATGGGATTGATATTTCAATTTTCAATTATACATTAGTTCCAAGGATTGAGTTCTAAAAAGATCATATATTCATTAAAAAAAGGATGCAAAGTATTGGTTAGAACTTAGAAGAAATATATAAGTTTTCATGTTGTTGTTGAGCATGAAAAGTTTCACTGTGGTTACCGAGTGAAAATTAGTTATTGCCAAACTATTGAAGGTAATAGTGTTGGTTGAGCCTGTAGTGGTTTCCAAGCATAAAGGAAGTTACATGGAAGCCAAGTGAGCCAGAATTGCTATTGGATCCAAGCTTACAACTATGTAAGCACTGAGCATTTATTGTGAAGTTTTAAGGGCTATATGGTCAATTTTTAACTCATTTGCGATCATTCAAATTTGGAGAGTGCACAAAGAGCTAAAGGTGAATTGGAAAGAAGGGTTCAAGTGTTTGCAAACTGAATTCAACTGCTACTTGACACTAGTCATTAGATTTTTAAAGGTATTTATCATGTGCTAAGCTATGTTGTTTAAATTTTTGCAAACCCTAGTTAGTTGTTATGGTGTCCAGTTCTTCTGTTGCTACAGTTAAGGAAGGAAAGGAAGTTTTGAATGTTAAAATTGATAATGTAATGAGATCAAACAATCACATTTTTGGGTAATTCCTAACATTGCATATAGAGGAGATTTGTATGGTGAATTATCAATGATACCACCAAAAGTTTTGATGATACAAGATGTAAGGTGTTGCTACACTTGTAAGGTTGGAAGCATTGGAGACATGGAGATAAGAGAATTATATGGAAAATTGTGTGAGAAAAAAGTATTAAAAGAAGAATTCAAGGTTGTAGAGAGAAAAGGGTTAACTAGTGCCCTAGATTTTCCAAACATATTCAAAACTGAATGGATTAAGATTGTTCTTAGTAGAATTCATGACAATTTTGTATGGTTGGAAGATGGCCCTATGAAAATCACAAAGAAGATCATTCATAGAGTGATAGGGTATCCAATCCTAGATAGACCTAAGAAAATGAGGAGTGATGCAAAGGAGGCAATTGAAAAGAATACAGGGGCAATATGGAACAAGAGAGGAATGACCATAGACACAATTTATGATCCCCTAATTGGTTTTGCAGTAGGAATTATTGAATAAGCTCTTTCAATTTAGAAGGTTAAATAGTGTACCATGTCTGGCTGTGGATATGGGTTACAAGATAGTGAAGATAGACCACTCTTATGACCTTGCTGAGTTACAACTCCAATAGTTATCTGAGAACTTGGGAGCCATAAGGAAAACAAAAAGTGCACAATGCAAATTTGGGTCAATACTTGTTTGTATATTTTTCTATGTGTAGAACACATTTCCCACATTTGGGAAAGTAGCTTAGAAGGCTAACATATTAGTTGCAGTACAAATTAGTGAATTTATAGAGCAACTTGGAGATAATTTTAAGAGTGTGTTGACTAGCTATTTTGAAGACTTCAAGAGGTCAATGAAACAATGACAAAGGATTCCAATAGATCAATAGTAGAGAAAGATTTCAATGATGTTTGTTTTCTAGTTGATGTTGATTTCACATATGTTCAAGTTGTTATTCCAAGGGTGAGATGGCTCAGACCACTACCTTATGAAATTAATGTTGACGAGGCATCTGTAGCCATCACTGCCTTACTGGCAGAAGAAGTAGATAAGGATGCTACTGCTTTTGGAAACTATGATGTAGCTAAGTCAAAGATCATAATGGACTTAAAGGTAGCTTCTATGATGAGGAAAAAGAATAAGCTTGTGAAGAAACTCAAAGAACAATTTGGTGAAGGGGCAGAAGGAGATGATGAAGAAGAAGATAATGAAGATGATGATCATACACCTACCCAAGCACCACTTTCCATCACATAGGGTCAAGGTGAGGACCAAGGAGAAGAAGAAACACAAATTGATGAATGTGTCAAGGGAGAAGAAGCCAATGAAGCACTTGTTGCCACTAAAGAAAAGAAGAGGAAAGCAAAGAAATCAACAACAAGAAAACCTAAAAAGGTTGTGAAATCCTCACAACAAAATCCTACAGTTCATGTTATCAGGGATAGGAAAAGAGCTACTGCAAAGAAGACTCAGGAGGTTCAGAAGCCTAAAGGCAAGAGAGCTAGTAAAACTACAAAAGGAGATGAACCCAAGTAGAAGAAAAGAAGGAAGCACATTGCCCTAGCTGAATCAGATGAGGAGAGGACAGAGTCAGATGTTAACAACCAATTCAAAGTGGTAAGTCATAGTCCCTCTTCTAATTTGGACAACTTCTGTGAATATATTAAGAATAATGTTGATTTAAGTGGATTCACACATGTTGAGTTTGATAAACTTGGGAAGTTAGATATGGATAAAGTAGAAGATTTTATATATGCCATGATGGAAACTTTTAAGATGATTCCAATTGAGATCACCAACTCTCTACCAAAGAACCTATATGATAAAGTTGAGTAAACGTGGAAATATAGTCTCACAAAGAAAGAAATATTAGAGAGACTGCAGTTGCAAGAGTGATGCCGGATTTGGCCAAATCTTAGATGAGAAAAGTTATTGATAAGTACAAGGGAAGATTTGATCCAAAGTACCGAGCTTTTAACATTTTACAGAACAAGATTAAAGTTGTTGTCCAATAAAGCACATAGATATGGAAGGTAATTTATGGGTTGACAACACAAAAGGCTATTGAGCAAGCACCTCAAGAAGTAGGTGAAGAGAAAATTAAGGAAGAGGTAGTTGAAGCAAAAAATGATGAATCTGTGATGGAAGTACATGGGGAAGGCACTACAGAGACAATAGTTGAAGAAGAAGAACAACTAGACCAAAATGTACCACTAGTACAAATGTCGAGTGCCAGTCCTCAAACAGATATAGTAAAGGTTAAGCATGTGTCTGACACCACCATTTAGAACATCAATCCCCTAATAAAGGAGGATTCGCAGAAGACACTAACTGATTCCACCACCAAGGCACAATTATGCAATCATCCTATGTTGGTGAGTGTGGATGAGATTGAGAAGGCACAATTGGCATCTACAAGGGAGAAGATTGAAGCATTATCAAGTTCCCCCTATTAATCTATATAGGTGCAACCTACCATGCCTATGGTAGTATACCACAGGAAGGACATCATGCCTTCACATATCAGCACCAAGGTACTTGCAATTACAATAATTGAAAAAGAAAGGGCACTAGTTCAAATAGGTCAAGAAGCCAGTCCTGCACCTACACCACAAGCACAAGGTGGAGAAGAGATCAAAGAGAAGGAGAAGGATAGGATTGAAGATTTATTCTTGATTACGAAGCTAGAAGAAGTAATAGCAATATAGGCATTGGTTACCTTACTAGACACTACTACTCCTACTCCTAGTCAAGCACTTCACAGGTCGAGTACTGAAGCTACACCTTTGCAAGCATCCAGGCCAAGTCCTAGCACATCTAAGGTTGATGGGGTTACATCCTATGGTTGCATCAACTTAGATGAGGTGATTGAGTTACCAAAGTATGATCTTACTACAATCACAATAGAGTAGATGAGTATATTGTAGGATGCTCTAGCAAGAAAGAAAAACCAAGAACTACTCAAAAGGGAGCACATGAAGAAACAAGAACTTCATGACATCAAGGACATCTTTCTTGACGCATTCAACCTCCCTGCACCTGATGAAGCCAAGCCCATCATTGAGTAGTTGGCAAATATTGTAGAGAAAATTAATGATGAAGACCTAGATACCAATGCCAAATTATTAGAATGGTCCAAGAAGAAATTTCAAACCAAGATGGATGAAAAAATATCTAGTGCCATTCCACTACACGAGGTTGAGTTAGCAACCAATATTGAGGGTTTGAAGAAAGTATTAGAGAATATTTTCTCTCTTTACACTAAGTTGTGTGATACAATTCTATTCACACAAGAAGTGTAGTGCCATATTGACACTCTACAAGGAGATATAAAACTATCAAGTATTACTTTACCTAATTCTCTAGCACAAAGTCAAAAGCAATTTAGGAATTTGATGAATTCCCAAGGTTAGTTGGTAGCCTTGCATGCTCAAGATGCAAAAATTTGAGCTACACTAATCAATATCAGTCCATGTTGATCCCACACATGGAGATACTACACTAGGGACTAGCCTTTGTAGAAATAGTAATGAAGAAAGATCCTCATCTTTCTACACATGAAGGCTTAGTTCACCTTAATATAAAGTTATCTATTCAAATCAAATCATTGGAAGTAGCCTATGATAACTTGGGTGCAACTTTGAAGATAATACTTGAAGTCCATAAAACTTTCTTGGAGAAACACACAATTCATGTACAACCCATAACATAAGTGTCAAAAGGGGGAGAATAAATGAAGGGACAAAATGAAGAAAGGGGGAGAATGCATGAAAGGAGAGATAAGTTTTGGGGGAGATCAAATAAAGATAGAGTCAACATAGCAAGTTTACTTAGCAGGAGTATTCAATTTCAGTTCATAATAGAATAATAAACTCAGGGGGAGTTATTAAATTTTGAGGTATGACTAATGACTAATAAGTTTTGAAAATTTTTGAATTTTTGAAATTTTGTATGCAAGACTAATACTAAATGGATATTATCCGAGTTATGATTGAAAGACTAAGGTTATTCATGCATGGCCAAGTATTTTTCCACTCATGTCAAAGGGGAAGATTTTTAATCTCAAATTAGTTTTGACATATGAGTGACAATATACTTAAGCCATTTACTTAGTTCATGCCGAACATGTAATATATGCCAAGCATAAGTTGTTAGATAGTATATGCTAAGCAAGAGATCTGTAGTATATGTCGAGTAACTAGTAAGTGCCAAGTCACTCAAGTGCTGAGCATATAGTAAGTGCTGAGTCATTCAGATGCCAAGTGATCAGTGGATGCCGAGTCATTTAGAGACCAAGTTATAGCATTGAAGAGACAATGGATGTCAAGCATTAGACACTTCAAGTCCTGAGTGATACAATTTTGACATAGTTGTTTGTAATGGCACAAAGTACTATGTAAACCATTTTTGAGTCAACTTAAGGATTGTTTTGTGATCTTTGATGATAAGGACAAATCTTTATTGAGAATTCCTATGCAATACATGCAGCCAATTAGAAAAAGGGAAGGATTAAGTGAGAATATGGGTGAATCACAATCGTTGATTCATACCTAACCCTAAGTCATCTAGGTCTTCTTAAGGAGAAAAAAACCATAAACTTTTTATGAATGTGTGTGGAAGGAGAAAAGAGAAATGTTTGCATGCACAAATAGAGTATTCATGGTGACCAAGGTATTGTGAATTGAGATACATTGCAGAACCAATTAAAGGAGAGTAGAGGAAAAGAGTTAGAGGACATAAGAGATACATATGATCAGTGAGGGTCAAGTACACATCAAGAAAGAGGTGATTTGTTATCTAGTAGCAAAGTGCTAACCATAGGATCATTGCTAAGATATTCTAATCAGTGAATCAGTTAAATCTCTTAACATAGTAGTCTTAACAGGCTATTGTAAATCCTTTAATAGGGTGCTTACTTTATTTTAAGTTAAAGTCCTTTTACCAAAAACACTTCTAACAGGGTGTTGAAATCCTTTAATAGGGTAAGATCTAACAATCTTGTAAGCCTTTAACATGGTAGACCTTTCATAGGATAGATCATGTTTCATGATCAAACATTGTAACCTTCATTAGCTACACTTTATTACCGTAGTGGTGGAGACTTTTGGGTATCATTCTGACCCCAGTTTTACCTTCTTATTGGAGGGTTTTTGGGTAACCAAATATCTTGTTTCATACATGTGTTGAATGTTATTTTCTTTCATACTATGGTTGAATATGTTTAGCTAGCTATTTTAGTTTACATGCAAATTGTGAGATGGATGTGTGGTTGAATTTATGGTTAAATTTTTGAAGGACTAATTTGGCCCCCCTCTCAAAGTTTACTTTCCCTATTGTATTTCCAAAAATCAATGACAAACCAAGTCACGGTGAATGCAACACATAAGCAATCAATCTAAGTGACAACCACTCAATCATATCTCCTAAACATGCTAATAATCTCCCCCTGTAAGGCCCAAACTGTAAGGAATGCATGTGATTAGGAGTTAAATTAGGTCATGATTGACATTTTCATTACTTAGAATGATTTATGAGATTATGTTCGGGACAAATATAGATTTTGAATATTATAAGTTTAATACCCTATTCAATAATATGAGGTTGATGAGATAAGACCACATGAAACGAGACTCAATGTGTTCAAGCTGAGAACTTGGTCAAGGAATTCAAGGTATGATCTACTAGACAAGTAGGAAATAGAAATTAACATTTACTCTTGTGAGAAACAAAAAGGAATGTAGATTATAATGACAACAAACCATTAAGGTTGTATTCGAGGATTGGTTCTAACCATGATGACATAACTATTAAAGTATTCTAATGATCAAAGAAATTGACTGTAGGGACACACACCTCATAATGATAAAAGGATACTAGTTAAAATGTTTGCATATTAGTGATTTTCACTTATGACTTATTCTAGGATTCATTTAACTGTTTTAATAATTCAATAAATATGACTTTAGTGTTTCATTGTTGTGATAGAAAGGATTGTGATGATATTTAGAATGTTAATTTGGTTACGTTAAGTTAAGATAAAGGCTGATTTTGATATTTTGATATTTTGATATTTGAATATTTTATGGAAATGATTAGAAAGGGGAAACAATTATGTATGTTAATGTGATAATGAATTATTTTGGACCTATATACATGTACTTCTATACTATTTTCATTGGACTACTGATGTTTAAGTTGAGTGTGCAGGTAAGTTGAACCATGCAAATTATTTGAGGAAACAAGGTTCAAACCTATGTGAACACAATTAAGCCAAGGTGAATCTTTGGAAGATTCAAAACCTTGTTGTATTGTGTTTATTTTGTAATGTGATTGTGCATGGGTGTAATAAATTTAAAAATCATGAGTAATTAGAGACATGTCATCATGGTGTGTAAAGTGTTTTAATGTGTCACTTGACATTTGTATCATCAATGTGTAAATGACATGTCATGTAGGGTTTTGGGTAGAACTAAGGTTCAATTTGATGGTAAATTTATGGATGTGATTGAATCAAAAGAGTACCCTAATAGTGTCAATCCGAGATTCGTAAACTCATGAGAGATATAATGACTATTTTCTCAAGGAGTGAAATAATAAATCAAGGGGTTTATGAATGCAAACTTACTACTTGCTAATAAATTAAACCGTCCAAATTACCACACATCTAGGATTACTTCTGCAAATGGATTGTAATCTAAAGTTTGGATTCCTATTAACACACCTCTAAACGATAAAAAACAATGTCTTTATGAATGTTATTGCAAAGTTTTTTCTAGTTAAAAGTGGGTTTGATTAAGAGTTGAAATCTACTTAGATTGTGACAGGAGATTTAGTGGCAGCAGGAAGTATGATAAGTGCGACAAGAAGTATTTCAAATAATGGATGGATGCGGTAGGAAGAATGTAGCAGATAGTATTCTATAATAAATTTATGCAGCAACAAAATAATGATATATAGTAGACAATTACTTCATAATAATATCGCAATCAATTACTTCATCAGACAATTGAATCCTTGATTAACAACAACAAGCAATGTATAGATTTAATTAACAAACATATATGCAATAGATTTCTTATAAATGCACATAGTCGATTCAATCTATAAAGAACACACAAAATCAATCAATACTAAAATACCTACAAAACAAAGTAAAGTAATCTCACCAAGTTTCCCGAGAGGGGGCCCTCCTCTAGTTCGCAAGGTGAGAGATGTTCTAAAACTAGCTGCTACAAAAACACCATGCTCTTAATAGCACAAAACTTTAAAGATAGTATAAATAGAGTTTTTCATATCATGTCTTGTCTTTCGATTAACATTTTCTTATATAGGCTTAAAATGTTTCACCATATTAATAACTAAACTAGAATGGCCGATGGCCTGCTCCTTAAACATAGATAATGATTTATTTTGGCTCCTGGCCACACACAACAGATTACAAACAACTTGGCCAAGATAACATATGGCCAAAAAACTGATCTGTTTAGACATTCAGAACTACTTGCCCAAATTAACATAGCAAAATTACAGCTTCCAAACTACTCCTCCTACTAAACGGCTAGCGCCATACTCTCACATCATTAGTTCCTATAGCAAAATGAGTTAAGGTGTATCGATATTTTCTGCATTAACCATCCACTCTTCAAGCAATGGCATAATAGGGATTAGGACATGCTCAAGACTAAGGCAAAAATGTATAAAGAATGTACCAAAAAAAATAAAAAATTGCACACCCATCATTCCCCCGAGCTGAAAGGATTTGCATGTCCTCATGCAAATGAGGTGATTGGTTAGATCCAATAGGCTTAACATTCAATATCTCTATATTCTCTTCAACTCTAGTTGTAGCAGTGGCTCTCTTTTCCTAAGAAACAAGTGCTTGCAATTGCATTTGTAGTTGCTAATTGGATTGTTGGAGTTGAGTGACAATCTACCATAATTGTGCATTAGAGAAAAGTGGCATACCCTGTTCTACGTCAGGAACTCCATGAAGTCCACCCATTCTTGTAGCAATTGGATTAAAATTATTCTGAATTGTAAGAGTGATAGGGGGTGTATTACTACTGACATTAATCATTTCAAGGGAAAATTCATGAAGAGGATGCTCACTTTGTGTATCTTGGTAAAGAATTATATCAGTATTAGTGGTCGGATGTTCCTTCATTACATCTTTATCTTGTTGAATACTTCCCTCATGGGAAACAAGGCATATCTCTTCAGTTATTTGATGAACATCTTCCTATAAGTTTTCAATATCAAGATTCTCTTGTTGATTTCTTGTAACGCCTTCTTCTTCATTAATCTGAATATTCATGTTACATGGTGGAGTCT
Source organism: Cupressus sempervirens (assembly GCA_028749045.1). Taxonomy (NCBI): domain Eukaryota; kingdom Viridiplantae; phylum Streptophyta; class Pinopsida; order Cupressales; family Cupressaceae; genus Cupressus; species Cupressus sempervirens. The sequence goes on from CM053788.1 coordinate 370,020,174, forward strand.
CTTCCCCAATCTCTTCACCAATTTCTTCACCCAATTGAGTAATATTCTCATGATCTTCCATTTCTTCCCCATCTCTTTGTTTAGGGTTTCTTCTTCTTCTAAAATTAAATGATTAGTAAGGTCTTCTTTTTGTTGTTTTTTCTTTTTGTTCCTATGCTGCTGGCTTCTCAACCTCCTTAAAAGCTGAGCATTCTTTATCTACAGTTCTTTTGTACCCAAAATTTCCATGTCACATACAAACCCTACTATTTTTTCTAATACCTATAGCCTATCAAGTGTATGCTACTTCTACCAAGTAACCATAGGAAGTGGGCTAGGTTTTTGGGTTTCACTTCCTATTTTCCTTTTGGGTTTTAGGGCTTTTTCTTTTAGTAGGCTTAGAGGTTTCAAATGCCACTTCTTAGAAGGGACGATTTCGAGGGTATTATCTATGGTAGGAAGTTGAGGGTCTTCTATATGGGTTTGGTTAACAAATGCATCCCATTCTAGAATAGGCTAAGCCAAATGAAGATTATGGTCAATAATGAGCTTAATTAACCCATGGTGAGCCAAGGAATCAACATGACCTCGATTATATTGGTCACATGACTACTTCAGGGAGTAGAAGAGGTAATATGGAAGATTAACAAGAACACCATATCATAAATGTGACATGAAGCAGAAATGGTGGGCAAATACATGCTTGCAGCATCCTTCACAAGTGATATAATGAATCAAAAATTTTACAATAACATCCCATGGCTCTAGTAAAGATTTTTGTGCTACTCCTTACCCTTGGACATTCTCAATCAATTCACCTCACTGAAGAAACTACTTCTTATGAGGCTTTAAATCTGTAACCCTTGATGATGGATTAGGAAAGAAATGGTCACCAATTTGGGGTAGATTGGTGACCTTTGCAATAGTCTGTAAATTCATAGGAAACTGTTGTCCCCGAACCGTAGCATGGGTTCCCTGAAATCCTATAGCAAACTCTACTACTATGGTTGCATCAAATCCACACAAACATTCAAAGAAATTCATCCATCTAGCATGAGCAAAAATTTTCAAGGCTTCCTCATCAGCATTTAACTTATCCAAGGACTCTGGTTCAAAGCAAAGATGTTTTCCCCCCATGATAACAAGCGACAGAGTTTGAACAAGTTCAACACAGTAGGAAACAAGCAAAAAGCAATTGCAAAAATAACAGGAAGTATGAAATGATTTTAGCAACAAAGAATAGAGTAAATGAGGACGATACCATCAAAATTAGTTATAATGGTAAGGTAGGCTTAAGTAATTTTTAGGACAAAAAGGACTCATGTAAGAAGTGACCTAGCACAGAACCCACAAACACTTAATAATGGAAAGGAGCATGCAATCAATATCATGGAAATGATGACCCAAAAGGACTTATGAGAATACGTGGAAATGATGACTTGGCATAGAAACCCCCCTTGACTTAAGTGGCTGATCCGTCCCGATCATGCCAAGTAATAATCAAATAAATAAAATACATGAAATAAAGCATAAGGTAAGAGAATACTTCCTGACATGGTGACAGGGAGGAAGGAAGATCCAAAGATGTCAGCAAATCCAAGAAGATCGCCCATCAAGGAAAGTGTTGCCAACCCCAAGGAAAGAGAAATTAGGCACGTGAGGAGTAAATAATATTCGCTATAAAAAGATTTGTAAAGAAATGCTCATCAAAGTGTAGAGACAGGGGGCAGTGTAGTCCACTGGAAGAGGTAGAGTGACAGGAGGCCCATGAGTAAGGGATGCTAAGAGAAGGGCAACAGGAACAAAGAGACCTCCTGTCATAGCCATTAGAGTGTATTGTTGGAGGTCTGTTTCTTGTGCTCACTCTCATGTTTATTATTATTATTATTATTTACGTATGACACTAGACTGTTGAGAAATTGGTTTTCAATCAAGTGTCGCCTAGAAGCACTGGTGAACCAGTTTTCACTACTAGAGAGTTTGACAACTACAAGTCACTGGATTACCTTGTTTTCAACAAGTACTTGGCCAACAACGCCAGAGACTGGTTTTCATTGTTGGATCTTTATATATATATATATATATATATTCTAGTAATGTAGAAGGAGACCAAAGGGAACCATGGCAAGTTCCTTGGAAAGTTTTAGAAAGAAAGCTTCCTTAGAGAGAGGCTTCTTGTATAGCTTCAATCGATGACCATTAATGAGGAGCTTGCAACATTCAGAGTCGATAGTACAAAGTTGAACTGCACCATTGTCATATACATGCTCAATTTCATAAGGTCCAAGCCATCTTGTATGAAACCTACCTTTAAAATCCTAGAATCAAGAGTCGTATAAAAGTGCCCAATCACTAGGCTAGAAAGAAAACTGACAAATGTGTTTGTCATGCCATAGTACTTGTTGATTTTGAACAAGTTTAGTATGAAGAAGTGCTTCTTGACGTAACTCATCAAGAGAGTGGAGTTGTGTTAGGCATTCCTTTTGAGCATCAAAGAGATTCAATTTGAGTTGAAGGGTAGTTCAAAGAGTCTTAATCTCAAACTCAATAGGAAGTACAACATTCTTACCATAAATCAAATCATAAGGGGTTAGACCAGTCATGGTCTTCAATGTAGTATGATAGGTCCACACAACTTCAGGAAGTCGTGTGGCCCAATCATGCTTATGAAGTGCAATAGTTTTAGTAATAATATTCTCTAGTTCCTGATTAGTTACCTCAACTTGTCCATTGGCTTGAGGATGATAAGGTGACGATTTCCTTTGGCAAATCTCATATTTTTTGATTAATGCAGAAATGAGGTATGAAGTGAACTAAGGTCCTTGATCAGTAGTGATCTCACGTGGAACACCAAAGTGAGTGAAGATATCAAAATATAGGAATTCAACAACTTTGGTATCTCAAGCATGCTTAAGCACAACCACCTCAACCCACTTTGTGACATAATTTGTACAAACAAGAATATATTCCTTGTTTTTGGAAGGTGGGTTGATAGGTCCAACAAAGTTGAGACACCATTTTTCAAAAGGTTTAATAGAAAGTTGAGGGTGAAGTGGCATCTCATCTGATTGTGTAGGATGACCCATGTGCTGGCACTGATCACAATGTTGAACATAATACTTGCAATCCTTATGGAGCATAGGCCAGTAATAATCTACAGTCAAAATCTTTTGAGCAGTCCGTTGAGCAGTAAAGTGTCCTCCACAAGGTTTAGTATGACAGGCACAAAATTTCAAAGATGTCCTCCTCAAGAATACATCGACACATGATGTTATCAATGTTGGTATAGAATAGAAGACCATTGATCCAAGTATACTATCCACTGAGGCCCACCGACTTTTGAAACTCATGAGGAGAGAAGTGTGGTGGAAACTTGCATGTAACCACATAGTTGGCAATGTTGGCATACAATGGACTTTTGGCAAAAATCACAAAAAGGTGTTCATCAGGGAACGAGTCATCAATAGGAACAACTTCATTGTCAGACTGCGGTAACTGGGACAAGAAATCTACAACCACATTTTCTTGACCAAGCTTATCAAGTATAGTGACATCAAATTCTTGTAATAAAAGCAACCACCTAATAACCCTACTAGTTACTACAGGTTTATTCATCAAAAATTGAATCGTTGAATGATCAGTATGAACAAACACCTTATAACCAGTAATGTAGTGCCAAAATTTATTAATAGCATAAACAACAACTAATTTTTTTTCTTCAATTACCATATAGTTTACCTCAGCACCAGTGAAGTTATTGCTGATGTAGTAGATTGAATAGAAGAGGTTGTCTTCCTTTTGTCCAAGTACTGCTCCCATTGAAAAGTTAGAAGCATCGGTGTGAATATGGAATGGTAATTCCCAATTAGGGCCTCTAAAAATAGGAGTAGTTACCAGCTTGGTCTTAATGGTTTCAAAGGCTTCTCAACATTCAGGGGTCCAAGTGAAAACAACATCTTTAGCTAATAAAGCACACAAAGGAGAAGCAATCTTACTAAAGTTTTGAATAAATCTCTTGTAATATCTGACATGACCAAGGAAACTCTAAACATCTTTTTGTGTCAAAGGTGTGGGGAGGTCTTGAATTATTTGGATCTTTTTGGGATCAACTTGTATACCTTTTGATGAGATTAAATGTCCTAAAACAATTCCCTCTGTCATCAACATATGACATTTCTCATGGCTTAGAGACAAATTAGTGTCGATACATCACTTAAGTACTTTCTCTAGGTTATTTTTAGCTTCATCAAAGGTATTTCCATGAACAACAAAATCATCCATATAAACTTCTACACGATCATTAACTAGATCAACAAAGATGCTTAATATTGCACGTTGGAATGTTGTAGGGGCATTACCTAACCCAAAAGGAAGAACATTGTATGAAAAGGTTCCCCATGGACAAGCAAAGGTAGTTTTGTCCTGATCTTCTAGGGCAATGCGGATCTGATTGTACCCACTGAATCCATCCAAGAAGGAGAAGAATCGCTTCCCTGCAAGAGTATCCTAAACTTGATCAACAAAGGGTAATGGAAAATGATCCTTCTTAATAGCCTTATTTAAAGCTCGATAATCAACGTAAATATGCCACTTACCATTTTTCTTTGGAAAAACAACCAAAGAAGATACCCACCTGCTATTTGAAATTTGATAAATGAAACCAACATTCAAGAGTTTTTGGAGTTCTTCTTTGACAATATTACGCAAGGAAAGATTGAGTTTGCATTGCAGTTGATGAACTAGGCAACTTCCTTCTTCTATGTAAATATGATGGGTACAAGTGTCAAGATGAATACCTCACATGTCTTGATACTCCCATGCAAATGCATCTTTATGTTCTTTAAGCATACTTATGAGATCCTTAACCTAAGCTGGTGTTAATTGTGGATTAATATTGAGGGTACGCCTGGGTAGGATCTCCATAGGTTCCGATGATGTAGGAGTACTAAGGAGGGGTCTTGATAATGTTTCTAGTTTTTCTAAGGACAATAATGAACTATACAAACATTGATGTAGTTGAAGCTGATGTAACATGAGAAAGTATTGAATAGATCAAGGATTGTCAACTAAAGGAAAATTCCCAAAAGGACAATCAATAGTCGTATGAGAGGGGAAAACCATAGTTTCTAAGATATCATTAGACTCATACCTATTCTCAAGAAAGTTTACTAAGATGGCCTCATCAGTTGGGTCTTCAAAATATTGTACTTGCCCAATGGTAAGAACTGGAACATAATCATCTAAATCACTACCAACCCAGGTTGGGTCCTCGGTGTCTAATAATGGTTGAGAAAGAGGATATAAGGTCAACTCTTTTGTTTTCTCCCCATTAGAAATAATCATGTTACCTGACTAACAATTAATGTGGGCATTGGCTGCTGCTAACCAACGTCTTCCAAGAATGAAAGGATATCCCCCCAACTTAGCTTTAGGCTTAAGGATCATAAATTAGTTGGATAATCCCAACTATCAATGGAAAGAATGACATCTTCTATAACCCCTTCTGGTCTAACTAAGGATTGATCAGCCATTTGAAGCATTATAGGAGTAGGTCTAAGTCCTTCTAAGGATAATTTTATTTTTGTTTCATTTGTCATTACATTTATAACAACACCTAAATCCAAAAGTGTATTAGGAATAACAATTGTACTGATACTTACCTAGACGATAGGACTGCCAGGATCTGCATATTTTGGAATGTTGATATTTCCCAACATTAATTCTACTAATTGTCTAATAACTTGAATAGTTTTTGGATCCTTCTTTTTCTATCGTTGAGTACATAATTCATGTATTGTCTTATTGTGTACTGGCATATCCTTAAGAGCTTACAAAAGAAGAATTTTGATGTTAACATTGCATAATTCATTTAAAATATCAAACTCAGAATGTGTTGGTTCTTTAAGCTATGGCTTATGAATCAATCAATCAAGAAAGGAGGTTCTTTTTCTGACTCCTCTTCAAATTCATCTGGGACCTCTGTGATAGTAGGTCCTTTAAGAGCCTTCCTAGATCTGAGGTGTACACCATCCAACTCAACTGTATTAATAGGATAGGTAGGAAAATTAATTAGCCATCTCACTATGATAGAAAGGTTGAGGAGGCTTATTATTAGGATTTGGATTTGATTGAGTTGGCATGGACGTGGGTTTAGGTGGTTGTAGTGGATTTGAAGGTGGATTCGAAGAAGATGGAGGTATGGGAGGAAGAAATTGTTGAGGTTGTTGATAGGGGCTTATTAGTGGTGGTGGAGGAAAGGATTGTGGAAGATAGGGTTGCGTATAAGGTTGTGAAGGTAGATACGATGATTGTGGAGGTGGATATGAAGGTTGCAGCCTCCATGTTTGATGTCATGGTTATGTATTAGGTTGAAAACTTTGGGGCCATTTTTTATAAGATTGGGATTGTTGATAACCCCCATACCATGGACCTTGGTTAGAGAATTGCTAAGGTGGTCCAGAAAAGTATTCATTGGAGAACCCTCGAGATAAAAACTGGCATCATGGAGCTATATAGTAGACTAGTTCTTTGGTATATTCCATAGGAATCATCCCTTCCGGAAGAGGTCATAGCGTCGAAGTCTTACTAGCTTCCTCGAGTGATGCTACATGAGTTCGATTATAAGGGAAATCTTTTGGTCCATGCTTCTTACGACAAGTTGGACAATATACTATCGAGGGCTTTTTAGCTTCCTCATGTTTCCTGCGAGAATAAAATGTGTCAATTTGTTTGCCCATGTGATTTAATAAGTCAGTTTTAAGGTCTTTAAGTAAATTACCAATTTCACGCTTGGAGATGCCTGGTGCATTACCCATAATGGAAAACTTACTTGAGCTCACGTGAATAGTTCCTGCATATATCACAAATATCTTCAAAAGAAATTTTAGAAATATCACCTTTACTAATCAAATTTAAGGCATCCATGGTTTCATTGCGAATCCCTCTTAAGAAAAGCATCTTGATGGTTTCTAAAGCGAAATTAGGATGCCTTGAGTGTTGTAAGCTAAAGGCAAAATTTTCCAAAAAATCTTCAACTGACTCTTCTTCTCGTTGAGTCATGTGAAAGATTCCATCCCATACTTTCTTGGTCTTATAGTACTCTTGATATTTTGTTAGAAAAGCATCTTTCATTTGGTTCCATGTTCTAATGTCCTTAAGACTCATAAACCATTGTAATGCAACATCCTTCAAAGTAGCTGGAAATAGTTTTAGTTTTTGTGCATCACTTTGATAATCATAGCTATTAAAAAGGAAGTCAAATTCAAATAGGAATATATCAGGATCCTCGAAGGTTGTCCCTCTAGATATGGGAAGTGTTGAGTGAGGGATGTTTTTCATAGGGGCATCACCCATAAGAGGCTGAATCAGAAATTTAAAGGTCATATTATGTTGAAAAATTGCATTCCTATTGTTTCTAGCATTATTTCCTCCAGCATTATTGTTTTCAATATTGTCAGCCATGACTTCTTCCAAAACTTTGGCTACCCAATGTGTAAAATATGTTTTAAAGGGTTTTCCCAGAGGTTTTGGAGGCTTACTACACCTAATTTCATATGACTTTACAAATTGTTTAGAAATTTCAGGTGGTGTAGTAGGAGAGGTAGATTGAGAAGATGGTTGGATTTTAACTTCGTTACTTGGTTTGATTTCAATAGTTGATGGATTTTTCTCTTTTTGTGGTTTTTGAATTTTTGAACTACCTACTGATTCCTTCTTAACAAATCTACCTTGACTATCTCTAAGCCTATTCATGCGCCTAAATGATTTACTGCAGTGGAAACCAAATGTACTATTCTAAACAAGGTCAGCAATTGCTCAAGACTTCTCAAGGGCTCACTATTCCTATCTTGACCTATTATAGTTTCATGCCTTTAATATCTCTCCCTGGCAATGGTGCCAAAAATGTTGGGTAGAACTAAGGTTCAATTTGTTGGTAAATTTATGGATGTGATTGAATCAAAAGAGTACCCTAAGAGTGTCAATCTGAGATTCATAAACTCGGGAGAGATATAATAGCTATTTGCTCAAGGGGTGAAAATAATAAATCAAGAGGTTTATGAATGCAAACTTACTACTTGCTAATAAATTAAACTGTCCAAATTACCACACATCTAAGATTACTTCTACAAATGGATTATAATCTAAAGTTTGGATTTCTATTAACACATCTCTAAACAATCAAACACAATGTCTTTATGAATGCTATTGAAAAGTTTTTTCTAATTAAAAGTTGGTTTGATTAAGAGTTGAAATCTACTTACATTGTGACAGGAGATTTAGTGGTAGCAGGAAGTATAATAAGTGCGACAGGAAGTGGTTCAAATAATGGATGGATGCGGTAGGAAGAATGCAACGAACAATATTCTATAATAAATTTATGCAACAATAGAATAATGATATATAGCAGACAATTACTTCATAAGAATATTACAATCAATTACTTCATCAGACAATTGAATCCTTGATTAACAACAACAAGCAATGTATAGATTTAATTAACAAACATATATGCAATAGATTTCTTATAAATTCACATAGTTGATTCAATCTATAAAGAACACACGAAATCAATCAATACTAAAATACCTACAAAAAAGACTAAAGTAATCTCACCAAGTTTCCTGAGAGGGGGTCCTCCCCTAGTTCACAAGGTGAGAGATGTTCTAAAACCAGCTGCTAGGGAAACACCACACTCTTAATATCACAAAACTTTAGAGATAGTATAAACAAAATTTTTCATATCATGTCTTGTCTTTCAATTAACATTTGCTTATATATAACTGAACTGTCGTGGAATGTGGAGGATCATTATGATTCAATTTTGAAGAATGGAGGAGGTCTGGCTAGAAACTAGGATCGCTCTTTCAGAATTTGAATTGGCTAGTTCATAGGTAGGCAAGAATCTGGTCGAAGAGAATATGGTAGGAGGAACTGACCCTCCAGACGCTGGATGGGGTTCTAAGAAGAATTTTGGGATAGAATCCTTGGCCGACATGGATAATGGAAAGATCTTGTGTGAATCTGATCCTTTTTGTGCTCAATCAAAATTTAAAATATCTGGGTCACAAGCAGGCGGGAAATTGGTAAGAGAGAATCTGGCAGGATGTTCTGTCCTTGGAGGATTTGTTGGAGGTTCTGAGAAGAATTTTGGGTCAGATTCTCTAGTTGATGTGGATATTGGAAAGAAGTTGTGCGAATCTGGTCCTTTTTGTGGGGTAGGGGGGGATCTAGTCGGAGAGGATTTGGCAGGAGGAACCAACGCTCCAGGTGTTGGAAGGGGTTCTGAGAAGAATATTGGGACAAAATCCTTGGCTGATGTGGATAATGGAAAGATCTTGTGTGAATCTAAACCTTTTTGTGCTCAATCAAAATTTAAAATATCTGGTTCGTAGGTAGGGGGAAACTGGTTAGAGAGGATTTGGCAGGATGTTCAGTCCTTGGAGGATCTGTTGGGGGTTTTGAGAAGAATTTCAGGCTAGACTCTCTGGCTGACGTGGATATTGGAAAGAAGTTGCACAAATCTAGTCCTTTTTGTGGGGTTCATGTTCCCCCCATTGGATTCTTTTCATGGGTTAGGGCAGGATCTCGGGAAGGAGAAAGATGTTGTTGATTCTAACAAGGAAAAGTTTTCAAAAGGGTTGAATCCCTGGTCTTCTCTTTTTGGAAAGAAACCTACAGGAAAACCTCTTTTCCCGCCGGTGACTGCTAAGTCTTGCTGGGAGAAAGGTGAGTTTCAAGTTTTTATTCCAGATCCTTTAGTTGATTTTTCTGTGTCCTCCATGGATTTCACCCTAGTGGGTAAATTTTTAGGACCAAGACCAGTTCTTGAATCTCTTAGAAAAATGGTTAAAAGGAAATGGATCATTTGAGGAGAAGTTGATATTGCCCCAATGTTGAATGGATTCTTCTTTTTTATTTTCAATTGCATTGAAGATATGAATATGGTTCTTTGTGGGGGACCATGGTCTTTTGGTAAATGTTATCTCATAATTAAAAATTGGGAGCCTAACATGGATCTTTCAGATTATTTTTTCTTAACCACCCCCATTTGGGCTAGATGAGGACATTTTTAAAGGTATTGCCAATTCTTTTGGTGAATTAGTGGCACTGGATAATGCTATGGTTTCCAGAACCAAACTTCAAAGTGCCAAACTTTATGTTAAAGTGGCTGACCTGAATCATCTCCCACACAAGGTGGAACTAATATCCAAACTTGGTAAAAAGACTCAAGAAATTATTTTTGAAGATCCGCCTAACTCTTGCTATGCTTGTAAGAAACAGGGGCATCTGGTTAAAAACTGTCCCTCCAAAAGTAAAAAGCATCCGAATAGTGTTCTGGATGGGAAAAAGACCAAGATCCAGCAAAAGAAATTATGGAAACCCAAAGAAGATTCTAAATCATCACATGCTAAGGTGGATAAAGAACCTTCATTTGAGAAAGCAATCTTTGAGAAAGAAGGACATGGTTTTAAATCTAATACCATAATGCCTGAGCAAAGAATAGATGATCTAGTAGATTTATCAAAACAAATTGTTATTTATCAAAGGATAGAAGATCAAACGAGATATTTAGAAGATAAATCTATGCTAGAGGAAGGTGAATTCTTGGCTAAAGCTAGAGATAAATCAGAGATGGGTGAACTTCCTTTTTCTCAGTCTAGGGAGTTCCAGGTTTTATCTCAGGCTAATTATGACCTTCCTTTGGATGAACCTCCTCCCCTAGATGCTGTGATTGAAAAAGGAGATAACTCAAAGCATAAACCAAACCGAAGAAAAAGAGTTGATATTAAGAACATTACTAAAGGGGTAGAGATTAGAAGCAGCAAAATAGTTCAGCAAACCAAGATAAATTCTCTTGCTTCTACTCTGGATAAATCTAGAAAAAGAGCAGAACAACATTCCAAGGTGAAATCGGATGTTGGTCCTCCAAAAAAATTTGGAAGAAGAACCACTAAGAAAACCAGAGAGTTAGAAAGTATGCAGAATATTGCTGATGGCAGGCAGGCAACTATTCTAGATTTTACCCCTAAAAAATAGATATGAAAATCATTACTTGGTATATTAGGGGGCTGAACAGTATTCATAATCTGGATATTGTTAGGATTTTGTTAGATAACAAAAGCCTGAGTTTCTCCTGCCTCAAGAAAAAGTGTTGGAGAAAGAACGTTTCTAAGGAAGTTGTGACTAGAAGAACAAATTTGATCAGCAATCCTAGGTGATTTTCTTGGTCTGGGAGGCTTCTCTAATTGCCTTGCTTTCTAGTCTATTTTCTTTCCAGGTTCCAGTGTCCTCGCTAGTTTCTCTTTCTGAACACTTATGTTGGTTTCAGGTCCTTGCTTGACCTAGTTTAATTGTACTGCTGGTTTCAGGTCCATTTAAAACCTGGTAGAGCTTCATGGTATATCTTTCTTTTTGATGTAAAGGGTTCCGGGGCCCCTTCAAAACTTTCTTTTACCTTAATCTAAAACATTTTCTTATATAGGCTTAAAATGTTTAACCATATTAATAACTAAACTAGAATGGCCAATGGCCTACTCCCTAAACATAGATAATGATTTGTTTTTGCCGCTGGCTACACATAACAAATTACAAAACAACTTGGCCAAGCTAACATATGGCCAAAAACTGATCTGTTTAGACATTCAAAACTACTTGCCCAAAATAAGATAGCAAAATTAAAGCTTCCAAACTGCTTCTCCAACTAAACGGCTAGCACCAGACTCTTGCATCCTTAGTTCTTGTAGCAGAATGAGTCAAGATGTATCAATATTTTTTGCATTAACCATCCACTCTTCAAGAAATATTTCAAACCTTAAGACTTTATTAAATTCATTGTATTCTTTAGTGATTAATGGCATAATAGGGGTTAGGATAGGCTTAAGATAAGGCAAAAATGTATAAAGAATGTACAAAAACAAAGCAATTTGCACACCCATCATAAGGTTCTGGGCATGAAGTCACTTAATCTCAAATCTAAACCTGATTATGAATTCAAGTAAACCCACTTGGGAGAGTGCTAGGATGAGCCACTTTCATGATGTAATTCGAATTCAAACTTGATAGGGACTTTAGAGAGCCTAAAAGTGGTTCCCAAGTGTTATTTTTGTGAAAATAAGTCACCCACATGGTAGTAGTATAGGTTGAGGGTCTAAATGTAACCATGAGTTGGTCTAAGTGACTTAGGAGACCCTCTAAACTAGTCATTTTCAAGCCAATTCAAAAATCAGAGTGTCACATGACTTCTTTCCTCACCCTTCCACTTGGTTAAGTTCCTATTGGTAGAAAGGTACAAGGGTGTAAGAGGGGTAGGTGGGGTTGGAAATGGATGTTATTTTAGGGAGCTTGTGCCAAATTAGTGGCTGTTCACCCACTCTCTAATTGTAGAGACACTTAAGGTTTGGAGGAAAAAACTTGGAAGCCAAGGAAGGGAAGCTCTTCATCACCATTCTTAACCATTAGCTTGGAAGGAGGTTAGTGCTTAATGTCATGTTTTATCTCATCTCATGAAAGTTGAAGATGGAAATTGTAAGGGTGCTTCTTGTAGGATCTATGTGTTTTCATATGGTGCATGTTGTAAATGTTGGTGCATGTGAGTGAGCATGTTGAATCTATTTGCATTTGGTTTTCTTTTCTTGGATTGTGGTTGTGGATTGAATGTTGTGTTGATTGTGAAGGTTTCACTCACCCTTGGGAGGGAAGAGAAGCCTTGGGGTGAAGGGGTTAGTTGGGCTCAACATTGAAGTTGAGAAATCCTTCTCTTGTAGAGGGGTTAGTTTTCATGGAGTATGGGCTCCATTGAAAAGCCATATGCCTTTATATTGTTCTAAGGGAAGTATAAGTGAGGATTTTTTAAGAGTAGTAAGAGTTGATAGCCTTGTTGAAGGATGTAAATATTGATAGCCTTAGATGGCATGTGTTTCATGGAGGCCTTGTTGGGCATATTGAAATTGCAAGATTTGTTAATGCATAAGGATATGGCATTCTCCTCTTTGGAGAGCCCACCTTCACCCAATGTTTATGATTCCATTTGTGAATCATTGTGCAAACCTTGGTTGGGGTTGTAAATGTGTTGTGAGATTCTTGTATCCATGTTGATGCTTGGGTTGTGATGTTGTTTGAATGTATCTCAGTTGAGCCTTATTTCCCCTAGCTTGGTGGGTGGCTTCATAGAAGCCTAGGATGGGAGGTGAGCCTCCATGGTTCCAAGTTTTGTGTTTTTTTGTGGGTTTTGTGAAGATGTATTCCTTAAAGACATTAGGGCTTTATTTTGGAAACCAAGTGTTTGTGGAAATATAGATCCTCCCTATCATTGTAAAGATGTCAAGATGTTAAGTCTCCATGTTCATTTCATTGTGATGTAAAGAGGGATATCCTCATTATTGTATCGAGTTGAAAATGTGTAAAGAAGGATCAATAAAAATTACTCATATAGTTGCTTGCTAGGAACCATTTATTGTGAGTTTTCACATTTTGTGATTTGATGCAAAATAAAGAATCATGTAGAAGAAGCACTACTTCTAACAATCCAATTAGTGTGAAAATTTTGTAGTGGTTATACACTTTGATATAGTTGATTTAATTTAGTGCATGAATGGTTGAAATTTTAATTATATATGTTTTGTAATCAATTTGATGGGAGGAAGTTATTCTAATTGATAGATTATTACATATGCATGAATATTAGATCATTTAGATTCATGACCTTAATAGTTCCTAGGATAAATCACACCATCACATCAACTATAATACACTTCAATTCTATAGTAAGATTAAAGAAAATTTGTTTGGAAAGATACATAGTCCAAAGCATAAGCACAATTCTTGTAGGTGTATATTTGGTCCTCTGGAAAATGTATGGGAAGGAAAATAAATCCTTCCCTAGATTATAGACCAATATTTAATTCAAGGGAATGTATTAGGAAATTTGTGTTTAAAATATTAATAAAATAATACATGGAGTAAGACTTAAACAATAACAATGGCCTACTCCTTGAATTTATCCATGAGAAAAGACCCTCTTGGATCACATAATCATTTAGAAAATAATATAAAAGTATATAATAAAAAATAACCTATGCTTTTTAAGAAAGGCTAGACACCTACTACACACCCACTTGCTAAACTAGGATGTACCCTAAGAAATCCCCACCAACCATGAAATAAGTTGCAAAAGAACACAAAAAAAAAAAAAAAAACTATAAATCCAAAGACCTAACTAGCAAAACTTGGCACTATGACAAAGGGAGGGGACAAATCTGACATTAAGTTAGACACCCATTTCCCCAAGTTTCCCCCACCTGAAGCCAAGGAAAGCACGCCCTTCTACGGCCCTAGGTGCCAACCTTGATGAAGGGCAAATTTTAAACAAATTAACCAAATAACTTGCAAGGTGGAAAAGTCAAGGACTTTAGTAAATGGCATGTCCATCTTGTGAGGGAACCTTTCCAAGACTAACCACTCTTTCCCCATTTTTACTTGACGCCCATAAAGTGGAGTATGGAAAAGTGCCAGCTTAGTGGGACCACCTTGGGGCTTGTGAAACTCACCTAGGAGAAGAAGGAGCATGTGCGGTGACAATTGGATTTGGTTGGGGAAGTACTAGTATAGTTTAGATTTAGTATAAGTAAGAATAATGTCTTGTGTTTGATTAGGATTAGGGCATTGGGGTGGTTAAATGTAGGGTATTAGGGTGGAATTAGATATGATAGTTGCTTGGATTAAGAATATGTAGATATTAGTATAGTTATTATAATATATATATATATATGCTTCATTAAGATGTTTTGATTAAGTAAAAACAACTTTTAAAGGACCCGGAACCTTTACAAAAAACAAAAGTCTAGAGATAAACAAGAGATATAAACATCAGAGAAAAGCATAACCTAACAACATGAAACAAAGCTCCAAAAAGAACAACCATGAGGTCACTCAAGACAGAGCTGGAAAAGATAGCAAAAGAACAGTAAAAGAACAACAACCGACTAGCTAAGAAGTCTTTATCAAGTCAATAGCTTGATCTGCTAGAATATGCATATTATCAGCACCAACCTTCACCTCGTGCTTCATTAAGATGTTATGCATAGGAAAAGAGACATATATACATATCAATTGTTATTTACCACATAGATTAAAAATAAAATAAATAAATGTATATATATATATATATATATATATATATATATATATATATATATATATATATATAATAAATAAGGTTTGTCGCTAATATATAAAATTTTCATGGCTAATATGATTGGGTTAAATTTATAGATGGAAGTGGTAAAGATTATGAGACATATGTAGGCTTAGCTTCGTACTTTAGGAGGGTTACTGCGTACAATATTAATTATTGCTCAAAAGAATTAATAATAATAATAATAATAATAATTTAAAAAAAATAATTAAAAAAAAAAATAATAATGATTTATTGTTGAATGAGTTCATAAATGCTTATTCAAATTATGTAGTGCATAGGACACACACATAGCTTAAGGGGCTACATAACAAGTATATGAAACTTAGCTTTTAAATAATCATTTTATTAATAATAATGACCAAGAAATAATAATAATTAAATAAATAATTGAAAATAGATAAATTTAAGTAAATATGTATATATGTATATAATGAACAATTTAGTTAAATGACCCATCTGAGAGGATAAGGATGGGATGAAGGTGCATTTTAGAAAATGTAAGGTTAAGTGAAGTTAGATGGGGACAAAGCGATAATGAACCTTCAATAGAAAAGGTCATTAATTGACGTCAGTGATAATTAGGAAAACTATTCTATTGATTGGGTTGTCCCTTGTAAGAGGGAATTAGTAAGTGAATCGATTTTGGGTATCACATTTTTAGCAAGCGTATTGGCTAGGATAATGTTGGTAAGTATAGGACACTTGATATTTTAGTAAAATTAATTATCTATAAGATAAGATGGAAGTATGAAATAAAACACATTAGGAAGAGGCAACAACCATGCAGAAAACATAAGATTCTTATTTATATTATCATTGTCATATAATCTATCCACCTATGTCAAATACTAAAGTTTTATATATAACCCTAATATTAAAAAAACACATATACATACTAGAATGAATAGGACTATTTGACCTCAATGCATAGCTTTTAGTAAGTTGTGAGCCTATTTAAGGAATTGATATCCCACATCTAGAAATACAACGTTGTTTTCAAATTAAAAGTGGTATCTCTTATTGAAGCATGCACAACAAGGCCTCGGGAAAGCTTATCCCCTGCAAAAAAATTATAATCTAGACTATGCGCCATCGTCCAAACTTCAATAAATGGACTGTGGTCTCCATGAAGGCAAACAAGTAGTGATAATGAAGTATCAAACGGGGAAATCATCTAGCAATGTCACCTAATTATTGATATCTCAGGTTTAAAAAATAAAAATAAAAAATAAAAAAATAGTGGTGTTTTTGTCTTGTAAAATTTGGGCATGACACCCCCTTTGGAGTGCCTTCAACATTCATGCTAATAATCTCCCCCTTTGGTATTGATGGAAATATATGATGAAAAACCATACATACCAAAACATCAATTTCAAAAACTCCCCCATAGACATTAATTTTCTTTTGAATATGCAACCCCTTAGGTATTGGTTTTGCTCATTCATATAAAAGGTTTTTTCATGTATTACTCTACCTCATTGACATCAATGACAATGTTGTTATTATGCCAATCTAAGAATCTAAAGTTCTCTCATTACTCAATCATCTTCAAAATAATCTACAAAAATGTCAAGTGCCAACAAACACTACTATACAAAACATTGCTCAAGAGTTCTCAATAACTTTGTCTAAAGTGATTACTCCCCTAAAGGAGCATTACTATACATCTAGTCTAGGTGTAATAAATAATCATGCATTAATTACTCTAAAGTAGGTTGGGGAATCACCCCAAGCATGCCTCTAAGGTACTCAAAAGTATCCTAAGATAATGGTTTTGTAAAGATATATTTTATTTGTTCCTTTGTGTTGACATGCTCTAATCAGATTTCCTTTTTTGCCACCTCTCTAAAAATGTGAAACTTTATAGCAATGTATTTAGTCTTTGAATGTAGTATTGGATTCTTTGACATACTAATTGTGCTTGTCTTATCACAACGAATAATAATATGTTCTAAAAACTAAATACCTATGTCCTTTATCACTTGCTTCATCCAAATGATCTTATTATAGTTGTTTATTGTTGCTACATGCTCTACTTTGGTTGTAGATTGTGATATATAGTCTTGTTTCTTGCTTAGACATGAAACCAATCATCCCCCAAGAAGAATGCTCCACCACTAGTGCTCTTTCTATCATCCATATTACCTATTCAATTTGCATCTGTATGCACATAAGGTGAAATCATGTGATCTATCATACCATAATCCATAGTCTAATGCACCTTTCAAATATTTGAAAGTCTTCCTTATTGTTACTAAGTGTGTTTCTTAAGGATCTACTTGGAATCTAGCCAAAATACCAATTCTATTAGTTATATTTGATCTTGTATGTGTTAGATATTCTAGTCCTCCTATCATTGATTGCTACTTTGTTTGCATTGCACTAGGAGATTCATCTTTACTTGAAGATTTGCAACCTATAACCATGGGTGTACAAACTGGCTTATAATTTTCCAATCTAAACCTTTTCAATAGATCTTTAAAATATTTAGCCTATGATATAAAGATGGCATCCTTATTCTAAGTTATTTTCAATTCCAAGAAATATTTTATCTCACTAGTCATAATCGTCTCAAATTCATTCTTCAGTTCCTCTAAAAATTTCTCACTAGCTTCATCATTTCCTCCAAAGCTAATATCATCAACAAATACTTCAACAATCAATAATTCACCTAAATTTTCTCTCAAGTACATGTTACCATATACATTACCTTTCTCGAACCCCAAACTTTGCAAGTGTTTGTCCAATCTTGCATATCAATCTCTAGGTGTTTTTTTTAATGTATATAATGCCTTACTTAGTCTGTAAACCATATCATTGTCTTCTATCTATGGAAAGTCATCAAGTTTTTCAATTTAAACCTCTTCTTTAAGCTCTCCATTCAAAAATGTTAACTCGACATCCATTTGATATACCTTAAAATTCTTGTTAGATGCATACGCCAACAATATTCTTATTCTTTCAAGTCTTGCAATAGGGGAAAAAGTTTCTTCAAAGTCAATTCCTTCATGTTGTGGATAAACAAGTTACATACCAATCTTGCTATGTTCCTTGACAATTCTCCTTTTTCATTCATCTTGTTCCTAAATACCCACTTAGTGCCAATAATACTTTCATCTTCATTAGGTATTAGGACCTATTCCCATGTCTTGTTCTTTTCTATTTGATCAAGTTCCTCTTTCATAGCCTTTATCCAAAACTCATCCTTACATGCTTCTTTTGCAATGTTAGGTTCTACTTGTGCTATCAAATAAATTTCATCTATTACCTAATTTCTTGGAAAAACTTATTTGTTTGTACTCCTAGAATCTATTTCTCAGGGTGATTCCTTGCTACATATGTTGGTGTTCTCTATTCAGGTTTTTCTTGTTCTTCTCCCACTTCAATTCTTGGTTCTTCTCTTTATTCTTCAATTTAAAAATCATTATCAATTTCATAGAATAGTTCATTTTTACATTTTGATTGTTAGACCTTTGACTAGTACTAGCATCATCTCCAGAATCATAATCAAGTATCTTTTATTGCATTTGAATTTCTCATCAACTTTCAATTATTGTTCTCAATGTTTGATTAAAACATCTATATGCCTTGCTTTTCAATGAATATCCAATAAATATGCCCTCATCACTTCTAGGATCAAACTTTCCTATATCATCTTCTTTCTTGATATAACATTTTCTTCCAAAAAATTTAAAGCATTCCATAGTAGGTGTATGCCCAAATTGAAGTTCATAGGGTGTCTTACTAGTAACTTTCCTAATTTGTACTTTGTTCATGGTGTATATTGTGGTGTTCACTACTTCTCTCCAATAGACATGTGATACATTTCCTTCGAGCATCATTGCTCTAACTGCTTCTCTCATTGATTTGTTCTTTCTTTCTCCTCGTCTATCTAATCTTAAACATTTTATCTTCAATCCTGATTTATTCTCTACTCTAGTATTGAATAACTTAAATTTCTCAAAAGCTTCACATTTATCTCTAAGAAATATTACCCATATCATTATTGTAAAATCATTAATGGAAAAAATAAAGTACCCTTCCCCATAAAATGCTCTTGTAGTTGTAGGATCACATAAATAGGTATGCACAATCTTTAATTTGCCTAATGTAGTAAATACCTTGCTTGGAAAAGGGTTATTTCTCTATTTAGCCATCACAGATTCTTTGCAAACCATGTTAGAGGATTTCACAATCTTAGGTATATCTCTTATTGCGTTTGTAATAATGATCTTCATAGTAATATTGAAGTTTATATGAAAAAATTTGCTATGTCATAATCAACTGCCATCCACTTTAGCAACCAGATAAGTCATCTTAGTAGGATTCAATTAAAAAATATTACCTAAGTCCTTGTACTTGTACCAATCAGTTTACCTTTCTTAGCTTTGATTATGCATGTCTCCTCACTAAATCGTAAAATATATCTCTTTTCAAAAATCATCCAAAACTCGACAAGTTATGGTTAAATCCATCAACAATATAAACATCTTCAATATTAGTTTTCCCATCAAGTGTAATAGATACAACATGGTGTATTACTATCAACTCTTACTAATCCACCATCATAAATATTAAATTTAGCATATTTATTCATGTCATCAGTCATATATGTAATCACCCAAAAATGGTCATCTAGACTATTAGCTCCCTTTCTAGCATTTTTCATAGTTTATTAATCACTTCTCTTTGGTCAAATCCTCATTTTATAATTTATTTGATTATAACCTATGGTTTGACTATAATATCCCAAGTCCATATTTGATAAAAGAACATGTCCCCTTTTAATTAAATAAAAGACCCCATTCCCACCTACATATTCCTAAGTTACACACATAATTAATTTCTACTATTTTCAAATTAAAAGAAAAAGACTTTTTTTCATATGAAAAGTCAACTCATTTTGATTGGAGGAGATGAATGTGCACATGGATCATGTCAAAAGTCAACCCCCACCCTTGATCACCCATCTCTTGATCTTGATCTCAACTGTCTGTACATCTTTAAAAGTGAGAGCTCCCCCCTCATCTAAGGATCCCAATTTTGAGCTATTATTATGCTACAGGTTTACTTACAAGTTTTCTTGGAGCATTTGTGGAGAACTTTATCTTCTCTCCCATTCATTCTTGCATCATTATACTAGTTTAGTTTCATATGCATTAGCTTAGTTTCCTTATGCAATAGAATAGCTCACTTAGCTTAATTAGAATGGTTTGTAACACTCTCATCTTGATAGTTTAGTTGTTTGTATTCCATTTTAGCATAGTCTCATCTTGCATTGCATCTTTTGGAAGATATTTGACACTAGCACTCTTGCTCTTGTCTAGGAATCTCTTGTTTCATGGTTTACTAGCAAGGGCTGCATTTCTAAGGCTCAATTGAGAGCTATTTTCATGCTTGTTTGTATGCCTTTGCACTCCATGACTAGGGAGCTCTAAGTCGCAATCCAAGCCTTCCAATCTATGGGACACCTTGGATAAAATAGTTTAGAGAAGTGCACAATTCTAGTGTACATTTTTCGCTTTCCAACATGGGGCAGAACATTTTTTTTCCCCTCTCTATTTCTATTTAGTTATTCATTTTAACTTGTTCCATACCTTTTTTTTGTTTTTTTGTTTTTAGAAAAAATTATCATGCAATATTTTCTCAGTATGGTACAGTAGTCTCTTCTACTATGGTGCAACACTTTACCACTTAAAGTATCATACTCCCTTTCACGAACTATCACACTGTAGTTATGAAATCTATCACATGGGTGTTATATAGAGTATCACACAAAGACAAAGTATCACTTGTGTATACAAAAAAGGGCATTCAGAAAAGGTGGATCCCGACTCACTTGTATTCATTCTAGATGTTGCCACCTAGAGTCTTTCTATTCATTAGCTATGTTTGGTATCGAAGTTGGCTTCAATAAGAGGGGTTGATATAGTATGTATAGTTTGATTGGTAGGAGGATAGTATAAGACATTACCTTGGCCTACTGGTAGGAAGTATAATATAATTGCAAAGAAGAGATATCAAGGTTGTGTTTGTAGTGAGCTGGAGAACTAATGAATTCCTGGTTAGTTTGGATAGGACGAGATCTTTACCAAGATTTTTTCCATCATTCCCACCCCACTACCTCTTTAGTTGGTTACCACCACCCAATATACATCTAGAGCAAAGCCAAGTTGATTCTCACTGAGATACAAACCACACATATTCACCATTTCACTTGAAAGTGGGAAAAAAAATTTAATTATCTCAAAATTGATCAAACCATAGTTAACGAACATCAAGACTCTATTGATTGCACCATTATTTTTAAAAATACCAATAATATGAGGGTAAAAAATGAACTCATTGTACCATTATGGTGTAATGCAAATCTGATAAAACAATAACTAGTAACATAAATGAGTAGCCATAGACCAGAAAGTCTTGCCCAAATGGATAGATTGTTTGAAGTAGTGGAGATCACTGAATTTGGAGTTTCTTGATGAAGTAAAGATGATTCTATAGGATTTATCACTGGCTTTAGATTGTTGATTCAGTATTGGAGTCCCCAGTGACAACTTTCTTCTAGTAATGGCAATAGATTCTCTATTTGAAGTTCCAGTTGTTGGCCTTGATACACGCTTTGAACAAACATGAAACAATGTGAGCTCCAGTGCTTCATTAGCAAGCACAGTTTCCATCCTTGGCCATATAACCTACTTTTGGTATTGTATCTACTTCTTTTCTTTTCAATTTGGCAAAAAAAGAGAAGAAAGAGAAAGGTATAAAAGTAAGTACACAACAATTAGTTCCAACTCCCACATGAGAACGAAAAGTAGAATATCTTGAGAAGCAAAGAATCTCAATTGTTTGTTATACATTGCCAAAGTGAAAGGTGTGGCAACACAATTGGATCTAGTTTGATCTAATTTTGAGTTTAACTTTTCCTTATTTGATAACAATAAATAAATTCTAGCATGTTGCATTAATCGATTATAGATTGATCAATCAGTTCGTGCTTCATTTGAGCA
The DNA here is from genome assembly GCA_028749045.1 of Cupressus sempervirens. NCBI lineage: Eukaryota > Viridiplantae > Streptophyta > Pinopsida > Cupressales > Cupressaceae > Cupressus > Cupressus sempervirens. The sequence continues at coordinate 370,042,359 of CM053788.1, forward strand.
TGCTAAACCAATTTGTGAGGAACTATATATGGATCTTATTATGGAATTTTTTTAGCTAGATCCGTAACTGTCTCTCCTTCTTATGGTTCCACCCTTGGTACCCTACCATTCTATAGGCCAATTCTAGCAATTTCTAAGAGATCTTTTTAGCCAATAAGCATGTGACTACATACTGCATGCATATGAGCTTGCTTAGCTCAGAGGTGAGAGAGTTGCACTTGTAATGCGATGGCTGATTCCTATAGTCAAGATGATAAAATTTATCAACATTCAAAATCTTATAAGGGGAACCTTGTTGGTGAACCAACGGATTAGTAACCCCCTATAGAATTGTAGGTGGTCATATGACCTAGACCCCCTACTATTTGATAAGGGAAGTGGAAGGGTGCCTTTAGAATAGTAGGTCCTCCCCTATTGAACAAAACAATTAAATCTTTGCTTTAATCCATAGATAGGGCCAAGCTCCTAGCTTGAATTATCTGCCCAAAGAAACTATGGGGGTGAAAGATTTGTGCCACCCTAGCAAGATGATGCCCTTAAAATAGTAGAGAGTAGCTTTCTCCTATGAAAAGGGATTTTCCCCTTTTTAAAAGTTTCTTTCTTCCCAAGGGCCAATTAAGGATGAGTTCAATGACAAACCAAACCAAAGTAACACCGGGGATAGATCTCTGATTTCATTGGGCTAAAAGGCTTAAGGGTTTCTAGGGCCATTGTTTTTAGGTAAAAATAGATATTGTTTGGAATGGGGGTCCCCTGAAAACATTGGGTGCTTGCTTTTTTGTTGGTAGGGTTTGATCTCCCTACTATTTCTAAGTGATGTGGAATGGGAATAGGCCCAGGGTGAGGTGACGGCTATCAAAATGACAAGTATGACATGGATTTGGAAATTGTAAGGGGTACTAGGTTATGGTGGTGGATTTGGAATTGAAGCAAGGGTAGCCCCTTTGCCATAGTAGGGGGAGAAGCAACACCCGTAGAGGTAATACTAGTAGCAACATCATCTTATCCACCACCTTCTAGTGATTCTGATATGAGAAAATGTGTGAAGAAAGCAAAGATTTTGAGAAAATGTGTGAAGAAGACAAAGATTTTGAGAAAATGTGTGAAGAAAACAAAGATTTTGAACATATCGATGAAAGAAAACCCTATTGAAGTCCTTCAATTACTTCTTCAATTCTAGAGATGAATTAACACATGATTAGAGCTGTTGAAAAGTAGGTACATTGCACTAGCACTGGTGGTTAGAAAAAGACATCTATAGGAAAAAACTCATCCTTATAATTGGAATTATTTGGATTTTGAATAATATATCCATGACCTTTTTCAATTTGTAATGATATATCTAAGGTAATTGATTTGTTTATGTTAGCTATATGTTGTCTAAAATTTATTACTTAAATTTATCCTTTCCTTTTCATAGTATGAAAATGCATGCATTTCCCTTGTGTATCCTTCCTCCCTGGTGACTTTTTTGCTTGAACGAAGAGAAATTTTTGTTCCTAAAGAACTTGTGAAGAGCATTTATCCATGAAGAGTCCCTTGCTGGGTCACTAGTACATGCATCATATGATATTCTGTCAGCATAAACTATCACCTTGTCTGGAACTATTTACTGTTTGGGTTATTTGATCAAATTTTGAGTTTGGAACATTCTATTTTTTTGGATTTCTCCTAGTTATTTGCTGTCTAACAAAGGTATTTTGCATGTTTTTTGTATTTTGATGTCATGTCCCCTAATTATGATAGTATAGACAAGTAAATGAATAAAATAAAATACTTACAGTATTTTAATGACTATAAAATGTGTGTGTGTGTGTGTGTGTGTGTGTGTGTGTGTGTGTGTGTGTGTGTGTGTGTGTGTGTGTGTGTGTGTGTGTGTGTGTAATGTATGTACTAAATCATAGTAAGACTAAATAACAATATATATATTATATTATAAGTTCACTATGATTAAACATATTTGAAATAAAGATATATTATACTATTAATGATTAAATAAAGAATAATATAAAATAGTATAATAAATAATAATCAAAGATTATTATTATACATATTAATTGATATGATATAATATTAATTTTGAATAGAGGAACAATATATTTATAAATAAATATAGTAAATAAAAATTATTAATAATTAATTGATTTAATTGTGAAGAGTCACGATTGATGGAAAATTAGATATAAGTGTTAGGAAGAAATGTCATTTAAAGAGATATATGAAAAATATTTGAATCAAGTTTGACATTATAGAATGGAGGAATATATAAGATGAAAATGAAATATATAAAAAGATGGTCTAGAAAAGATTCAGTTGGAAGAAATCAAAATAAATTAAGTTTGTCCTTATCAGAGCCTAGTTCCTGCCTTCTTATTGGAAATAAATTAAAAATCATTCAAATATAAGTTTTACATTAAAAGGTAAATTTTTTAAATCCAAATACACTTGAATCAACCATATCAGTTAAACATGGAATAAAAGAACATACAAAAGCATAGCTAGAATTCAAAAACCATTGAATTGCAAGTAAGAGGAGTCAAAACAATAGTGGTATTCTAAGTGATCATAGAGGACAGAGGACATACATACTTCAAATATAAATCATTGAGTGGTCATCAAAAAATAGTATTCATTGGAGGGTAATTGAGGAATAACATGAAACTAAGGATAGAGTGATTATATGCGCTATTTATATCTGGATGAAGTGTAGCAATTGGAGGTTCTAATAATCAATGGAAGCCATTGTCAATATGAACTATTAACATTGGAATCCACAAAGCCATAAAATGAAGGGAGATATTCAAGGACTAGAGACTCAACTAGAATGATCTTGAGATGATACTATAAGTACCAATCTCATAGATGTTGGCACCATATCCTTTCACATAACAATATCACACAACAATACCAATTCAAGAGGAGTTATCTTACTTTATGTGGTTGACTATTTACACTACCTTCTTCACAAATGTTAAAAATTTAAGATATATTTGAACACTCTCATCATTCTAGTATGAACAAATTACCATCTCTGCAACTGGAAGAAACTCTAGATCTTTGCCCATGAGATGCCTAGTATAATTTCTTTGAATCACCAATGAATATAGTATTTGAATATTAAATTATTATCAAACATAGGTGAAAGCCAATGGATTAAAATATCCATGGGAATAAACAATTAAGAAAATAAGTTGGAATGTGGATATTAATTCATTACAGTGACGACCAATGAAAGATCACCACCAAACATCACATTCTAGAACATTAAAATTATTTGCAAGAGTTAGACCATAGATGATGAAACCACTAACTCTATTTGGTTACATGGAAATAAACACTACTCATCCAAATAAATGCCAATGTACATTACATTCTTTTGACAATTAAAACAAAAACCATGAACCAAGGAAAACAAAATAACTAAACAAGTTATTCAACTTGGCTAAGGTCTACACAACTGTCAAATTGATGTATAGCAAAGCCAAGGCTATTGTTGAAAAATGACAAATATAAATTTTTTATATTGAGATTTCCAATAATGATGATGGTGTATGGGTTGCTAAAGGAGTAATCAAATTTCACGATGAAAGGATAAGAAACAAACGTAGAAGAAGAAATCAAAAAATGAAAAGCTTGCCATCCGTATGAGCCCAAGTGGCTATTGGACAAGATAAAGAAAAGCACCCACATCATTATGATAAGTAGAAGAGTGGCCACCATAAATGAGGCAAGGAAAGGTAAGGTTCATTTAATGCATATGTTAATGAATTAGTAAATAAGATAATATAAAGATGGAAGTGTAAACATGTTTATGATTTAGTAAATAAAATAAAGGGAAAGAAACTATTATTGTGAGATAAGAAAAATAATGAAGTAAAATATTAAGATTAAATACCTATCTGATTAGTTAATATTAATTCTTGATTATCTTAAATACAATGATTCAAGATAAATTAAAAAATGCATGTTATTGAGGAAAGGATTAGGTAGGTAATAGGGTAGGGTTGATCCCTAAGGAAAGAAAGGGATGTATTCCACTCTTGGGTTTACGATTATCAAGCTATGGGGCCCCACTACAATACTTGACTACTCTAGTAAGGTATATCGTCAAGAGGTAATGATTCTAAAATGACCACAAAATTATGTTAATGAGTAAGGACTAGGTGGATAAGAGAATAGGGCTAAGTCTTAAGGCAAGAGAGGTACATATTGACTCTTAGGCTTAGGTTTATCGAGCTATGGGAACCCACCACAATGTTTGAGTAATGTAGTATGGTATAACACCTAGGCATGGTGAGGGATGGAAAAAACCCATTAAAAGATCACAAATGCCTTGGAAAAAGGATCAAGGGTATACCAAAGCTTTAATGAGGTCTCCTTGTCCGATCCTCGGAGGACCTAGCCTACACATATAGGTTGAACTCATAAGAAATAAATAGAATTAATGAATGCATAAATGGTGAAATGATTATTTCTATTATAAGGAAGGAATATAAGCATTTTTCTTAACCCTATTTTTCCTAATTTATTTTGAAAGTATACTCATGTGTACTAACTTATATTCCTTTGGTTCAAGATTTTGGATAAAAGCACAATGATAAATCATTTTTTTCTAATACCATCTTATTAGATCATAGGATGATATTTTTAATATGTGTATACATCATGTATGCTTTGTGTCTTCATGTATTAATGTGTCTTCTTCGTGTCTTCATGCAATTATGTGTCTTCTTTGTGTATGCTTCGTGTCCACAAATCACGTATTTATCTTGTGCACACTTCATGTTCTCATGCATTAAAATAGAAACTCCATGCATACCTTATGGATTCATGCATCCTAGCGTATAAGTTGTATGTTGGCTTTACAATAAATGTTCAATATGAAGGGTCTTTGCTTGAGGACAAGCAATTTGAGGAAGGGTGGATTGTCATGTCCCCTAATTATGATAGTATAGATAAGTAAATGAATAAAATAAAATACTTACAATATTTTGGTGACTATGTATATATAAATATAGTATATATAATTATATTTACTAAATCATAGTAAGAGTAAATAACAATATACAAATTATATTATAAGTTCACTATATTTAAACATATTTGAAATAAAGATATATTATACTATTAATGATTAAATAAAGAATAATATAAATTAGTATAATAAATGATAAACAAGATTATTATTATACATATTAATTGATATGATATAATATCAATTTTGAATAGAGGAACAATCCATTTATAAATAAATATAGTAAATACAAATTATTAATAATTAATTAATTAAATTATGAAGAGTCATGACTGATGGAAAATTGGATGTAAGTGCTCAGAAGAAATGTCATTTAAAGGGATATGTGGAAAATATTTGATTCAAGTTTGAAATTATAGAATGGAGGAGTATATAAGATGAAAATTAAATATATAAAAAGATGGTCTGGAAAGGATTTAGTTGGAAGATATCAAAATAAATTAAGTTTTTCCTACTAAGGGACATTACATTGGACTAATCTTTTGATGGACTAATGCATTTGTTTTGTAGGGTTGCCTAAAAATTGCTTGCAAATTGTTATAAAAGAATGCATGTCAAAGACCTTGTGCTAAAAGGGTTGCTAGCTCTTGTTTGCAGGGCTACCCAAAGAAAAAAAAAACAACCAAGTGTGCTTGTTGATTATTTCATTTCATGTGTGACAATACACTAGTTGTTTACTTTCCATAAGCACATAAAACTTGCGAGTAGGGTCTTTTGGTGATAGGAAAGTATGTTCTTCACCCTTGAGGTGAATTGGAAATATTGACCCACCCTTAGATCTTGAAAGTGAGTGGTCTACTCCACTTTTTAGTAGTTTCAATTAATACTCTTGGTGTGTTTAGAGGAAGCACTTGGAATAGGAGAGTATGCTCTTCCCCCTTTGGGTGAATCAAAAATCTTAACCTCCAAGAGAGGATCCATTTTGTTGCTATCTCCTAGAGAGATGTTACCTTTATAAGAGGGCTTGCTATTAGTGGAAAGATATCAATAGGAATGACCTAAATAGGGAACAAGCAAAACCCAGCTAACTCGACCCACTATAATCACAAACCTCTTGACAAAGGCCAAAGCCTTGGGGGGTGTAGCACTTTTCTTCTCTTAGTAGAAGTACTTGTGGAATTGGGACCATAACAAAAATACTAAGAAGAAAGCTTCAGGTAATCTTGTGGCCATGAGGTTCGTTACCTACCGCAAGGTAGGTTGTCCTATTCATAGGTGCAAGAGGAGTGTTGTGAATGAAACCCTTTCTAAACACCCTAGGAATAGAAGCTACCTTATTTATCCACTCAACATCTTGGTGCAAGGATCAATTATAGTGGACTACTAGGATCACCCCAAGATTTTACACTCACCATTTGTGCTCCTTTGGTTGTACCAATGACACCTCCATGACAAAGCCAACATCTATTGTGGGAAACCACTTTGTGTGAGGTGAGGGGGCATTGAGTGTGGGCCAAGTTGTTGAATAATGAGTTGTGACCTTAGGTATTTCTACTTGGAATGTGTTTTCAAATGTGACAAGACTTGTGTAAACATTCTCAAACATCAAACATGGCAGTAGTGTTCATAGGATTTTTCTTTTGATATCCCAAGTGTTTGTGTTGGCAAGGTTGCTTTATCCCTTTCTCAACTATTTGTACACATGTTAATTTCCTCTACCATTTTCAAACCATGGTGTTTACTATTGCAAATTGAAGTTCTATTTTATCACTACTGCATTTTGGTTTGAAACACCCAAAAAGTCAAACTAAAACATAGGCATTCTAGGAATTAAGTTGCATTTCACACAGTTTACTAGCCCTTTATTGCATGACCTACTAATAAATATCATGCAACACTTTGCACCTAAGAAAATATCACTTGTTAGTATAAAACTCTATCATACTCTGGTTATAAGTCCTGTCAAAGCCTTTGTCAGAAAGTATCATATGCCCAAAAAGTATCGCCTGACTACTAAGAGAAATATCATACAACATATTTGCTAAACAAGTATCACATGCTTTACTATGAAATATCACTTGGTTCTTATTATTGTCAAAACTAAGTTTAAATTGTGTCTTAGTTGAATTTAGGGTGTTTTTGCCTAGTCCTACCCTAGTCTGGTCTAAAATCCTCATGTTTGGAATGGTATAAAGAAGAAAATATGGTTTAGTCTCTTCGATGCACACTTAACATCACTCTCATTCACTTGTAAAAAATTAGGTTACCTCATTCTCTTAGCTACTTTCTATTGAACTTCTTGCTCTATTCTTTGCTAGAATCATTAATGTTATAAATTCTTGAGCACCCTTGACAAGCCTCTTTCTTTGCATTATCTCTTGACAAGTGATCATTGTGAAAATACAAGTTCCCCCCCCAAAAGGATCTATTCTTCTTGCTTTGCTAAAGACTAAACCTTACATGCCAGTTGTGACTAGATTCCAAGTTACTCAAGGAAGTCATCCCTCATTCACTTTTGAACAATTGACAACTCCAACTAGACATCCTCATAAGAAAATCTGTGAGGAAGAACCCATACCTAATAGGAAAGGAGAGGCTAACACTTGGCACAATCCACTCTATATCTTTGTTAACTTCTTTGATACTCCCTTTGACACCCCTAGGGTTGTAGATAACATTTCATTCACAATGCATTATGAAGAGAGGAATCACCGCCTACAACAACTCTTTGTGCAAAAAGAACAAGTGCATTTAGATAGAGAAATTCTAGAAGAGGCTAGGTGAATGTCCACTAGAAAGATGTCTTATCAACATGCCAATACTAGAACTCATGCACATGACTTTGAGAATAGACATGCTCATGGTAGCTACAACAATCCTTTCATAAACAACCCATTTGGTGAAAACAATTGGAACAACACACCACCTAGGTCTCCAAGAATACACAAAGAAGCATGTCCCTTGCCACCTAGACCCTCTCAATCACATCATGAAAGTGAGGTAGACAAAAAAGTCACTAGTGAAGACCTCATGAGGTTCCAACAAGATGAAATCCTTAAAAAACTCATGCTCAAGGCCTTAGAACAAAATGACGACCAATATTTCCAATACATGACCTCTAGGGGATGGAAACTCCCCCATGACTATGATATTTAGAGGATCATACAAAATATAAAACCCACTGAGGCCAAAATCTTGAGGAAAGAGATGAAAGAGTTAAGAATCCCACTTGCATAATTACAAACAATGAAAGAGCAACCTAAAACATCTTTTGTTTAATATATATGCACTCTACCATTCGATAATAGTCTCTACATGGTCCCATTTCCTAGGGATATAAAAGTTCCCAACTATGATAAATATGATGGAAATGGTGATCCACATGACCATATATGTCTCTTCTATGCTCTTAGCATGGATTTTGTGCACAAAGATACTTATCTCATGAGGTTGTTTCCTAAAAGCTTAAGGGGAAAAGCTATGAAATGGTTCACTAAATTGTCACCCCCCTCAAATCATTTTATGAACTTGCACAATGATTAATTAAAAAATACTCTTACAACATACAATATCCCATCACTATGTTGGACTTGTGTAATATCAAACAAAAATAGGGTGAATCCTTTGCTACATACCTACAATGCTAGAGATTGTTGCACTCTAGGTACCCTCGACAAGTTCCTAAAATTGAGAAAATTGACATCTTTGTTAACACACTTGTGCCTGAGCTATATTATGATCTTAAAAAACAATTATTCACATCATTCAATGACATGGTTGAGAGTGCTTACCACATTGAGGATGTTTTCATCAAGAAGGGTGACATTGTGCTCAACAAAGAAAAAATGACACTGGAAATAGCAAGGATAAAGGCAAACCTTGGAGCAAGAATAAATACATAGTCAATGATGGAGTCATAGATGCTCCTAAGATGAAAGAGCCAAACTTCCATTTGTCTAATGCTATTTATGTTGCTAAACAACAAGAGAATTCAAAGTCTTAATCCTTTGACAATACTAAGAAGTCTTCTAAGCCAAGATGTGTCTACACATCGATGGTTGATTCATATGAGGTATTCCTAAAGACATCTCTTGCTAACAATATTATCATTCTACTTGATAATTTCTGACCCTATGACCCACCCATCAAGCTTGATTAGTGGAGAGATGATCACTTTTGCAACTATCATAGGGGTAAGGGACACAACATTGATAATTATTACGAGCTTAAGGATGTCATCCAAGACCTCATTTATGGAGGCAAGGTTTTTACAGATGACTTAGTCAAGAATTTAGATCACAAAACCTTTAAGCAACTATTTCCTGAGTACAAAAAGGGGATTCATCTCAAGCTAACAAGAATAATCATGATGCTAAGATCAACTATACTTACATTAACACAGACAATGTCATTAACATGTTGGAACTTATTGAAAGCATCTACATGATGGGTCCTAAATTTTACAAGGAACCAAACTATGATATTGATGACAAAAAGCCTAAAGTAGTCTTGAGAACACACTCTGATCCTCCCACTTTTAAGGATACTAGGTCCATGGTATCTCTTAGGATGGCATAATCCTCCTCTTCTCATGCTGAGATTCTAAACACTATCATTAGGGGCAAATAAAACATTGTCCTCAAAGTGGCTAATGATCCCAAGCATGCCTCATCCTCTAAAAAAGTGACTCAACCTGCCATTTCTAGTTATGACCCCATCAATTAGTTGCAACGAACTCCCACCCAAATCTCTATTTTTTACTTGCTAGAGTTGTCTCCTTTGCATAAGGAGATCCTTGAAAAGGCTTTATTAACAACCAACATTCCCATAGATATCAACATTGAGAGGTTCTAGGCTATGGTCAACCACATCTCCTCACCTCATCTCACTTTTTCTAAAGAAGATAACAAGTCTGTTAGTCATCCACACAATCTAACCCTCCATATTGTAGTTCAAATATTTCACACTTGAGTTCCCTGAGTCCTGATAGACACTGGTGCTGGGCTAAACATTATTTCTTTTGATGTAATCCAACAACTTGGAATGTCTGAATTTGTCATTGATCCTAGGAGAAAAATCACTATCAAGGCATACAATGAAGTTGAATGGTCTTCTAAAGGCTTGATCGTCCCTTCTATCCCATAGAATTGATAGTGCTTTTGATATTCCAGATTATCTAGCTAATCTTCCTTGTGAGCAGGACCTTAGTGAAGCCTGACCTGAGTAATCCTAATAGAGGGGTATTGTCTTCATCGGAGGAGACACAATTTATCCCTAAAGATTGACAAAAAAAGTGATGGACATTTTTTTTCTACCTATCTGTGTGGGTCCTGTAGAGAATGATGTGGTCTTTCAAGTCCTAGATATTCCACTAGCATATGATCTTTTTCTAGGAAGACCCTAGATCTACAGAATCCAAGATGTACCATCGACATATAATCAATGCATAAAGTTCCCGTTCAATGGTGCAAAGATTCTCATTCCAAGGGACAACTCCATGTCCATTAACATGCTTATTACTATATAAACACTAGTGCCACATAAACTCTCTTCTTGTGATATCAAACCATCCCTTACAAAATGAAACAAAAACTAAAAATGATGAACATTGGTATGGGAGAGTACACTTTAGACTCTATTGTTATATTCCTAGTTTCTCCATGGTCTTATGGCAAACCTTTTAAGAAAATGAAGCCCTCAGCTTCTCCTATGACTATCTTTGGTACCTTTTTCTAGTCATCCATCCCTTTAGAAGTATAAAAAGAAGACTAATCTATAAGAGACTAGATCTATAGAGAAGAAGAGCATGTTGACGAAGTTACTGTTACTACTCCTATTTCTCCCAAATGATATGGGAAAGGCTATTAGTTTTTAAAGAAAATGAGCTATCATGGTCAAGGATCCTTGAATGGTGAGAAAAAGGCTCTTATGAAACCCCTAATTCACATTAAAGGATGGAAAAGCAAGGATACTATTGGTCTTTTCTTTGTGGTAGATTATGAATTGCTAAGGCTCAATAGAAAGGTCCATGTGGCTGGTGAATCAAAAGATGATGATCAACCCTTTGCTACCTCCACTACATAAAAAGAAGACTTCACACCCTCTACTTTCCTTCTTTGGGTAGAAGAACCAATGATTACCAACAATGATGATGAATCCTTTACATCTAGACAAAATGAATCTGACAAATCTGATAATGAAGATCCTAATAGAGGTAGAATAAGAGAAAATATTGCTTGTCTAATAGCCCAACATTAGACTACTAATTCTAGTGACTATGAATGGGAGTCTCTTTCAAATGCCTCTTGTGAATTGGGAGTATGCCACCCAACCCAACGTAGTTGATGAGTCTAGTGTAGGGTTTGACGAGTTTGGCTCACAATTTTCTTTAATAGATCCCTCTAATCTCTCTATGCCTCCTCTTGATTTAGATTCATTTGGAGCTTTCTCTATAGGTTCAATCTCTCTTGTCACCAGAGATGATTCCTTTTCTTAATTATGTAACTCTGTAATCACACTAATCTAATGAAGCATATCATATAGATCTAATTAAAAATATGATGCCTTTGAAAGGCCTATAAATATATTGTTCTATTCTCTATGATAATCAACATCTCCCTTAGGTAGTCTTGTTTAGTTAGCTATGAACAAGATTAGTTAGTTTAAATGCTATTTAGTTTAACTCCTAATGTGGGCCGATTTGGAGAAGACAGTCCTAGCCAACGTAGAGAGTAACATGTCCCTTCTAGGGACATGCCCCTTGGGTGCCATATTTATAGAGGCTATGTTTTTGGATAAAGAGCATACAACAATTTAAGTCTACCTCTTTAGAACACATTACCTCATCAATTTATAGTAGGATATAAATATTATTTGCAAAACTATTATGTTTAAAGGAAGAACTCATATTCAATTTGAAATTGAACAAGACAATGTCCATCACACAAAAGATATTAGATCAGAGATAGTTGCATAATTTTACAAAATATTTTACATCAAGATTTGCAGAATATTTTACATGGTATCAGAGCTTCCATAGTCGAACCTAGGCTTTACAAAATTGAGTAATCAAACTTTAATATATCTAGCATCTATCTCCTATCTTCAATGACATATAAAATCAGACTTGAGGATAGATTAGATGGGAAAGAGCACTTTGATACTTGGAAATTCATAATCATGATGATTTTTGAAGAAAATGATGTAAAATATTTTGTTGATAAAGCATCCAAAGAACCTTCAGTTGAACCTCATAAATCTACCTGGAGCAAAGGAAATAGGAAAGCCATTCAAATTATATTAGATGGAGTTAAAAATGATATCATACCCATGCTTAAAAAACATCAAATAACATTTGATATGATGAATGCATTACTAAATGCATATGAGGTCAACAATGCAACTAGAGTTCTCACACTGAAAAGGCAACTAAATCACATACAAATAAAGAAAGGAGAATCAATGAATTCTTACTTCCTAAGGGTTGACAACATTAGAGATGAACTATCAAGTATAGGAACCATTATTAGTGACACAAAATTAAAATGGATGGCTATAGATGGATTATCAAATTTATGGGAAACTTTTGTACAAGGAATAAGTGCCAAAGATAAACTTCCTGACTTCAATAGACTTAAAGGGGATTCTCTTCAAGAAGAATCCAAAAAATTAAAGAAAGGAGGGAAACTAAAAATAGAAGATGAAGAACTTCATGTTCTTAATACAAACTCCTCTAATAGTAAGAAGAAGCATTTCAAGAAGAAAAAGGGAAATCAAAAGAATGGCAAACCCAAGAAAGATCTATCCAAAATAAAGTGTTTCAAATGTGAAAATTTTGGACACTATAGATCTAATTTTCCTAAGAATTCTAAACAACAAGTAAACTATACAAATGTTACTAGGGAAGAAGATACCTATGATCTTGAGAATCATGTATTGTATTCATCAATATCAAATGAAATCTCAAGTAAAGCATGGGTAATTGATAGTGGGTCTTCTAGACATATAACAAGATACAAAGAAGCACTAGACTCTATATCCAAAAAGGTTAATGGTGAAGCTACCATTGGTGATAATTCAACACATTCTATCAAAGGAATTGGAAACTACACCTTGAAACTAAAATCAAGAAATTCTCTTCTCCTCAAAGGAGTACTCTACATACCAAGAATAAAAAGAAATCTAACATTAGTTAAAAAACTTGAAGATGATGGGCATAATGTTGCATTCATGGATGATAAAGTAATAAATTGGGAAAAGAACTCCTCAATTAAGAAAGTGAAGTTAATTGGTCAGAGAAAAGGATATTTGCATGAATTAAATTTAGAATCTAGTCGACCTATTCAAGCCTTAATTCATGAAGCTGCAGACATAAATGAAATATGGCACAAAAGATTAGGCATCTAAATTTCAAAACCTTATCAACTATGGAGAAGATGGTTACTGGGTTACCTAAACTAAATAAAGACTACTCAAGCATATGCAAAGGGTGTGTTCTGGGTAAGAATACCAAAAGTCCATTTCATGATAGCACTAGAAAAACAAATAATGTTTTGAAATTAATTCATTTAAATTTATGTGGACCTATGTTTGTTCCTTCTCTTGGAGGATTCAGGTACTATATTTTGTTCATAGATGACTTCTCTAGGAAAACATGGATTTACTTCTTAAAATGCAAAGAATTAGAAGAAATCCTAAAGAGATTTAAAGAATTCAAAACATTAACTGAGAACTTATCAGGACATAAAATTAAAACTCTTAGAACTAATAATGGAGGGGAATACACCTTAGACTTATTTAAAAGGTTTTGTAAAGAAACAAGAATTAAGAGAGACTACACCATTCCTTATAATCTAGAACAAAATGGGGTAGCATAAAGAAAGAATAGAACAATTATAGAAGCAACTAGAGCTATGATATTTGATCAAAATCTAGAATATTATCTTTGGGTAGAAGCCTCTTGTACTACCATCTATATTCAAAATAGAAGCCTGCATTCTTACCTTAGAGATAACACTCATGAAGAAGTATTTACTAAGGTCAAACCCAATATTAGTCATCTTAGGATTTTTGGGTGTCCCATATAAATCCATGTTCCAAAGAAAAAAGAACTAAGTTAGAACCCTCTGGGAGGAAAGGTATTTTTGTAGGGTATAGTGAAACATCTAAGGCATATAGGATTTTCATACCTGGACAAAAAAGTATTGAACTTAGTAGGGATGTAATTTTTGAAGATCTAGCATGCAAAAGAGCCCTAAGTTCTGAAGAACCTTCTCCTTTACCTAGTTCTAAAAGAAATAGTGATTTTGAGTCCTAGAGGGAGAACATAGAAGAAATTGAAGATGAAATTCAAAATCTAAATCTTGGAGAAACTCAAAATTCAAAGAAAAGACCACTTTGGGTCATTAAAATAGTCGAGGAAGTACAAGACTTTGCTGCACCTTTCAGAATAGTAAGAGACATCAAAAGATCTAAAAGATTTATTGTTATACAAAAAACATGAGTGATTTATCTAAAACACAACCAAGCAATCCTTCATATGCTATTAAACATACATCTTGGAAAGAAGCTATGATAGAAGAATACCAATCTATTATGAAGAATGATGTTTGGAAATTTTTTCTAAGACCTAAAGGAAAATCTGTTGTTTCTTTGAAGTGGATATTTAAAATAAAGCATGCTACTGATGATAACATTGAGAAGTATAAAGATAGATTTGTAGCCAAAGGATTCTCTCAGAAAAAACCTTTGCTCCTATTGCTAGATATACCTCTGTAAGAGCATTCCTAGCAATTGCAACATCGAAGGGATGGAAAGTACATCAGATGGATGTAAAAACAACATTCCTAAATGGAAAGATTATAGAAGAAGTATATTTGGAGTAACTTGAAGGATTTAAAACTCATGATCCTAACATTTTTGTTTGTAGGCTCAAGAAAGCTCTCTATGGGCTTAAATAAGATCTAAGGGTTTGGTATGAAATAATTGATAAGTATCTCACCAGCTTAGGATTTTCCAAGAATGAAGCCAATCCAAATTTATATTATAAAAGAGATAAAGATGATATGATCATTTTGATACTGTATGTTGATTATTTACTAATAATAGGTGATGATCATCTTATAGATCAAATGCAAGAAAGGTCTAATTAGAGAACTTGAGATGAAAGACTTGGGACTCCTTCATTACTTCCTAGGACTGGAAGTACAACATAATTCTAATAGTATCATACTTAATCAAGGGAAGTTCAGATTAGATATTTCGAAGAGATTTGGAATGTGGAATTGCAAGTCTATGTATTTTCCTATGGAGACTAATCTACATAAACTTAAAGAAGTGACGAGAGAATCACTTTTCATAAATTCCACTCTCTACAGATAGATGATTGGTTCCCTTGTGTACTTAGTAAATACAAAACCTGATATTTGCTATGTTGTTAATGCCTTAAGCCAATTTATGTGTGAGCCAAAGGAGATTCACCTAGTTGTAGTTAAACACATTATGAGATACTTACAAAACACTCTTAATTTTGGGCTCAAATATGATAAAGTTGATATAGATTTGCATGGATTCATTGACTTAGATTGCGGTGGAAGTGTTAAAGAGAGAAAAAGTACTTTAGGATGCTATTTCAGTTTAGGATCAACAATGATATCTTGGATATGCAGAAAGCAGTCTTTAGTAGCTCAAAGCTCCACATAAGCCGAATACATTGCAGTAGCAATGGCTTCTCAAGAAGCAGTTTGGCTAAGGAAGTTACTTATGGGATTATTTAGGCAAGCTTTGAATCCTATGATTATTCATTGTGATAATCAAAGTTCCATCAAGATTTCAGTGAATCCAATTTTTCATGACAGATCCAAGCATATTGAAATTCCTTACCGTTATGTAAGAGATATGGTAGATAGGAATACTGTAAAATTAGAATACATTTGCACTGCAGATTAGACAACAGACATACTCACCAAACCTCTATCTAGAGTGAAGATAGATCACTTTAAGAGAAGACTTGGTATGGTTGAATTGTAATCCATTTGTATTCTTTAAATTATTAATAAAATAATTTTATTGGCAGGCTATTGACTATTATGGGCTCCACCATTTGTATTCATAATTTAAGAGGTGGTGATCTTTGAGATAATGAACACTTGTATAAAGACATTGATGAGGCATATTAATGTCTCAAATTTGATATAGTTTTTATATAGTCTGAACTTAATCTTTGAGCCATGAGAAAACATTTCCAAAATACTTGTTTTAAATGTCTTGTGAACTTATGCTGAATGCAGTTAGAACCTATTAAACCTACAGATAATGGATATGACGTACCTTGCTTAATATTATATATAAAGTGCAATATTTCATAGAAATGTTTTAAGCCATGTTTTAATATTTGAATGAGAGTAGAAATGTTGTTGTATGTGCTCGAATGTTGCTAATTGGCAGGAAATGTAGAAGTGGCATGAAGAGTGGCGAGCATTGTATTAAAGGAGTAATGAAGACTGGTCATAACATGAAAAGTGCAAGTTAGTTCTGGGTGATAACCTATGTCTGTGAAAGGAGTTATTTTAGAAGCCAACTTGTTACATTATCTATGGACTGTTATTTTATTACTCAATCAATGTTCTAAAAGTCATGGTTGACATCCCACCCTTTTTCCATTGATGATGTTTGCTCACGAGTTTTTATGTTGTGTTTTGTAATAAGTTTCAATCCTCTATAAATGGAAAAGTCAGAGTTAGTTTTGGGATTCAAAGATTTTGAAAATTATTTTCTCTATTCTTTATGAATTGTTCAGTCATGTAACAAAAGAAGAATTCTAATGAGAAAGTGATTTTGGATTACCTGTTGTGTTCTTAGTTAGTTGAAGCTAACCAAGGGGGCCCACTTGGAAGGTAGAATAGATTTAGGTAGAGTAGATTTGTTTCTTTCAATTTCATGTTTAAGATAGATTTACTGTATTAGTCCTACAACATAGTTACTATGAAAGTTCCTACAGTACTTGTGGAAAACTATCATAGTGGATGTTTGAACTGTTAACTAGTTTACAATTCTCTTTTCTATAGTTTCTAAATTTCTCTGTTGATAATCTAAGTATATTTATTGTTCTATATCAATAGTATAGATTCCTTTCATGCATTTTACTTTCCTACAGCATAAGTGTTAAGACTCTTAAAGGAACTTGTTGCACATACTGTGCTGACCCATTTCATATTCATACTGATGCATTAGACTATGCCATAGGAGTTGTATTAGGACAAAAACCTACTAATCTTGAGAATGCCATCTACTATATTAGTAAAAGCCTTCATGGACCCGAGCTGAATTACACAGTAACAAAAAAAGAACTTTTAGCTATAGTCTATGCATTGAACAAATTTAGACACTATGTGACTGGATATCCTATTTTTGTTCATACTGATCACTCAGCTATAAGGTATTTAATGAACAAACTAGCTATCACTGGTAGATTGGCAAGATGGCTCTTGTTGTTAAAAGAATTTGATATTACCATTACTGATAAGCTAGGCAAATCCAACATAGTTGTAGATTATTTGTCTAGATTGACCATTGCTAATGAAGATCCAACTCTAATTGAAGACACCTTTCCAAATGAGCACTTGTTCCATATAGCAACCCATACACCATGGTATGTAAACATTACAAATTATCTTGCTACAAATAGACTGCCCCCACACTTCTCTTACAAAGAAAAGAGAAAGTAGAGAAATTTTTTCAATATTCTTAGATAGATAACAATCTCTTCTATGTAGGGTCAAATCAAGTCATGAGAAGGTGTGTCAGGGAAGATGGGACATATGATATATTGCATGCTTGTCATGATGAACCATGTGGAGGCCATTTTGTAGGGAAAAAAACAACACTGAAGATACTTACAATAGGATACTATTGGCCAACCCTACATAAGGATGCAATGACATATACAACTAATTGTGACAAATGCCAAAGGATGGGTTGACCAACCAAAACTGATGAGATGCCACTCACTCCACAAGTTGTGGTCACACCTTTTGATAAGGTGGGCATGGGTTTCATAAGTCCAATTGACCCACCATTAAGTGGAAAATCCTACATCTTAGTATGTATGAATTATGTATCTAAATGGGTGGAAGTTAGAGCAATGAAAAATGCCAGAGATGAGAAAGTAGCTAAGTTCTTGTATGAAGAAATATTCACCCATTATGGAGTGCCCAGAGAAATTGTCATAGATCAAGGAGCTCAGTTTACATCAAATTTGATCACTGAGATTATGAAGGAGTACAACATAAGGCACTGTAAATCCAGTCCTTATCACCCTCAAGCAAATGGTCAAGCAAAGGTTACTAATAGAGAACTTGAGGCCATTCTAACAAAAACAATACACATACACAAGAAGGATTGGACAAGTAGATTAACTAAAGCTGTTTGGGAATACCAAACCACATGGAAGACAACATTTGGATTCACTCCATTTGAGATTGTCTATGGTAAAGTAGCAATGTTATCCATTGAAATTGAACACAAGACACTGCACACTGCTTTAGAGTTGAAAATCAATCTTCCTACAACACAACAAGAGAGACTCCTCCACTTGAATTCATTGGATGAAATATGAAAGAGAGCTTTAGAAAGAACATAAATTATTCAACAATAGTGAAAGCAGTGGCATGATGCACATATCAGGAATAAAAGATTTCAAGCAGGAGATTGGGCCCTCCTCTATGATTCTCATTTCAAAGAGAATCCAAGGAAATTGCAGACTCGATGGTTAGGGCCTTATGAAATTCAACATGTATTTGATAATGGCACAATACAACTCGCAACCATTGATCCTATTCAATTTAAGTTACTTGTAAATGGCCATAGGCTGGATCTCTATCATAAGCCATAGACCAAAGCACAGTTCCTATAACAATTTCAACCAACCAGTGCACTAGCTCTTTTGAACACAGTTCTTGTAGCAAAAGATGAAAATCTTCTTCCTACAACCATACAATGATAGAATTTTAGGAACCTTCATAATAAAACCTCATTTCAATACGAAGCCCCATTCTTCCATTCACTTTTCTCTTTCTTCATATGAACCCATCTCATTTCTTTATCGACCATCCACCCACATTCCATGTCACCCACATTCTACTTTTCTTGCTTTCAATAAACAAAATTGTCAACACTTTCTGTGATCATCAGCCTTTGCCACCTCATCAATTTGCATGCAGATGTACAATCTCAAATTTGTAGGTACAACATTTTCTTTTTCTCTTTATTCATTTTTAAAATATAGGTTTCAATATTTATATCTAAGACTGCATTATATATATCATATAAGACTTAAGCTAGTTTCTCCTTCCCATCCCAAAATTTTTAAAGTGAGGACACTTGTAAAATTTTAGTTGGGGGTTAGGAAAGTGTACTAATTTCCAAATGTCACCTCCACATTATCCTAGTCATGTCTACATTAAAGAACGTACTTTGGTCACAGTTTGATAGTTTCCATTTCATTAATTTTAAAAATCTTTCTATATTTGTTGTACCTTTTATTGCAATTTTTGGGAAAAGATCTCTTGTACTTGGTATGATTGAAAGAACTAAGAGCTATTATGGGAAAATTTTTAGTTAAAGCCTCAATGTACTCCATCATTAATGCATCATTATTCTACATGCTAGAAACAAAGGGGTCTTGATTATGAGAAGTGGTAACAACATACAGTATTTTTAAAAATTAGTTTTGAAGCTCATAGCAAAAGAAAATTTGCAGAGGTAAGAGGGACAAAAATTTGTTGCAGTAGCAAGAGTGGAAGTTAGAGATTTTGAAAATAAGAGGATAGCTAAAGAGGTATGAGCCAATCATTCATAATATTTTACTCACAGATATTGAAGCAGTTCAACGATTCCATGCTTGTGGATGGCTCGATTATTTCTTACAATTAACATAATTTAATGAGGAAGTGGCAATGGAGTTCATGACAACATTTGATGAAGGAGAAGCCTCATTTTGGGGATTAAAAGTGGTTGCTATCGAGGAAAGGATAACAGAGGTCACTGGGTTACCAACAATTGGGGAACATTATCTAAATGAGCATGCTGCTAGATCTTCAAGGGAACAATTCACTCAGCAAGGTGACCCTCAACTAGACATCACAAAACAAGGATGTAAGAGATTTTCTCTTCCACCTCCATATCTAGAGCTAGCAACCCACATTATCAAATATTTAACCTGTGAAGGTAGGTTTTTCAAACTTACACGCTCATCATTTTAAATTGCTTAGTTGCATAAGGCATAACATGCAGGTTAATATTCCCAACTTTGTTTACAATATGTCATGTATCAATGTTGAGGAAACCCAAAAAGGAAAGCCAAATTCTGTTTCCCATGATGCCCTCATTAAAATTATAGTTGAAAGATCACTTAGGGATTATTCTCCTATTTCATGGGCAGAATTTGTTGAATCCAAAACTTTACAGCCGCAAGTTAACCTTGTTCCTCAAAACTTAGAAAATGAGGAAGAAACCACAAAGCCAATTCAAAATCTAGCTAAGATGGAAAAAGAACCCTCTCTTGATAAGTTTGCTAAGCCCAATTTAGAGGATGATATACTAAGCTCTTCTAAGGGTAAAGGCAAGAGTAAGGTTAGCCCTAACCTTGAAAAGGAAGTGCAAAATCCCTCTGTTAAGGTAATAAAAAGAAAGAGGTCTATTCCTGCAGTAACTAATCCTACAACATCTACTCTAGTCATGCCTAAATCCAAACAGACCTGTAAAGTGGTCAAAGCTAAAGAAGTTCCTGTATGTAGAAGCCCTCACATGTTAGGTCAAGTATCTCCAGCTTCTATTGAAAAACCAAATGCCCCAATTTTAAAATCTCAAACTGAGTCAACAGTTGAAAATGTCCTAGATGATTCTCCTAAGCAAGTAGAGCCCCAAAACATAGAAACACATGAAGCTGAGTCTATTAAGGAGACACCGCAAGAGAATCTAGAAATGTGCAATTCAATTCCTACTTCTATTCCAAAAAAAGCA
This sequence comes from Cupressus sempervirens, assembly GCA_028749045.1. Taxonomy (NCBI): domain Eukaryota; kingdom Viridiplantae; phylum Streptophyta; class Pinopsida; order Cupressales; family Cupressaceae; genus Cupressus; species Cupressus sempervirens. The sequence goes on from CM053788.1 coordinate 370,063,354, forward strand.
CCTAGCAATGAGCAACCTACCGTGCCATCAATCTCTGAATATTCCAATGTCTCCCTTATACCTTATAATCTTCTTGGTACACCCAGTATTTCCAACAAGTTACTAGAGAACAAAAGATGAAATTTGAAACTTGAGAATGTTTGTTATCAACAATTTAGTCAATATTGTTTGGTCTATACAATCATTTTATTTTTTTAGAAAGCCTTGTGGAAGCAAGAGAGAGACCAGATGCAAAAGGCAATATTTGATAGAGATAAAGAAATTGAATCATTAAAGGAGCAACTAGAAAAGTAGAAGCAACAAATAAATAAGGCTTTGAAGCTAGTTGATTAGGCTATAGTCTGTAGACCACCCCCAAGGGTGTATGCTATGTGTTTGAAAGAACAATTTCTGTTGTTTTAGTTGATGATGACAATGAGAAATATTGATTGTGAATTTAAGAATGATCAAGATTTTTATAATGTGTATCAAACTTTGTCCTCATGGCAAAAGAACTTGTCGTGTGAGCTCTATTTACATAATTTCATAATTCCACAAGAAACAAAGTGGAATCCCTTGCTTTACATAGGGGATGTTCACTTAAGAGCTCTAATGTCATGGATGCACAATGAAACCAATTATGATAGACAATTGGATACTTATAGAGACCTCAAAAAATTTGAGCCACTACAACCCCGAGCTGAATCCCATAAACCTTATGACCTCCTGAGTGATTGGTTCAAATTAACTTGTGGAAGGCCAAAACCAGAAATCAGAGAGAAAGTGTTTGAAGAAAGGGAAAAGGTTTACAGAGAGTATCAAACACTTCCTAATTTTACACAATAGAGAGCAATTGCAAGGCTTAGAAATAGGTGGAGTTGACTGCCAGAATCTTTTAGGAAGGTTGAACCACACAACCCTATTAATTTCAAGGCAACAGTGAATAGAATGCCTAAATACATGCAATTGGGAAGGTAAATAAGGAAAGAATTATGGATGCCACTATCCTTTGAACCTCCTACCCTTCTCTGGCCCCTATATGAAAGTGATGCTACCAGGTTAGATCCATTAGTTGAAGAACACTTGGGTGAGCATTGGAGACGATCCAAAGGATATTTCTACACCTTCAGAAGTGGGAAACAGGGGAAGACAATAGTGGGAGATTTTAGAGCAATGGCGAAGAAGTACAATGCTTGAGGACAAGCATTGGCATAGTGGGGGGCAAGTGATGAGGCATATTAATGTCTCAAATTTGATATAGTTTTTATATAGTCTAAACTTACTCTTTGAGCCATGAGAAAAGAATTTCCAAAGTACTTGTTTTAAATGTCTTGTGAACTTATGTTCAATGCAGTTAGAACCTATTAAACCTATGGATAATGGATATGATGTACCTTGCTTAATATTATATATAAAGTGCAGTATTTCATATAAATGTTTTAAGCTATGTTTTAATATTTGAATGAGAGTAGAAATGTTGTTATATGTGTTCAAATGTTGCTAATTTGCAGGAAATGTAGAAGTGGCACAAAGAGTGGTGAGCATTGTATTAAAGGAGTAATGAAGATCGGTCCTAGCATGAAAAGCATGCGTTCATTTTAGGTGATAAGCTGCATCTGCAAAAGGAGTTATTTCAGAAGCTGATTTGTTACATTATTTGTGGATTGTTATTCTGTTACTCAAATAATGTTCTAAAAGTCATGGTTGACATCCCACCCTTTTTCTACTGATGATGTTTGCTCATGAGTTTTTGTGTTATGTTTTGTAATAAGTTTCAATCCTCTATATATATGGAAAAGTTAGAGTTAGTTGGGGGATTTGAAGATTCTGAAATTATTTTCTTTGTTCTTTACGAATTGTTTAGACATGTAACAAAAGAAGAATTCTAATGAGAAAGTGATTTTGGATTACATGTTGTGTTCTTAGTTAGTTGAAGCCAACCAAGGGGGCCCACTTGGGAGGTGGAATAGATTTAGGTAGAGTAGATTTGTTTCTTGCAATTTCCTATTTAAGATAGATTTACTATATTAGTCATGTAGCATAGTTACTGTGAAAGTTCTTGCAATACTTGTGGAAAACTGTCATAGTGGAAGTTTGAACTATTAAGTAGTTTAGAATTCCCTTTTTTGTAGTTTCTACATTTCTATGTTGATAATCTAAGTATGTTTACTTTTTTGTGTCACTAGTATAGATTCATTTCATGCATTTTACTTTCCTGTAGCATAGGTGTTAAGACTCTTAAAGGAACTTGGTGCACATACTGTGCTGACCCATTTCAAGTCTTACATCCCTGGGTTGATAATTCAAATGTATTTTCATAATGGAATAGATAGTTCTCAAAATGGATAGAGTACCCTTGTTAGAGGAAAAGTAGTGTGATTATCTTGATCCATTATGGAAACCTGTAGACATTATGATGGATGAAAGTCTCTCAGATAATGTGCTAAATAGTAGAAATCTACTATTAGATCTAAATGAGTTCAAGATCACATTGTGATGTAGACATTTCTATGCCTATGAGTCACAATTTGGATAAAGGAAGAATTTCATTATTCTCTTGAGTTTATCCTATGTTCTAGTAGATCTTATCTCAGGATCATGTTGTGATATAGAAAAGCCAGTTGCTATGAATCACAACTTGGATAAATGAAGAATTTGATTATTCTTCAAATTTTATCCTGTATATTGCTTTCCATGCAATATCATTATCACTAGTGTAAGTGATAAGTCATATCATAGGTATAGTGATATGACATAAGTATCATATGTTCAATAATACCTCATGCTTGAGGATTCAGATAGATATAGAGTATCAATCTATGCTTATTCATATTATTTGATGATGCTAGATATGTTATCTCTCAGTATGATTATAATGTTAAGAGGGAGTGTTAATTCTGTAACTTTGTAATCACACTTATCCAATGAAGTAGATTGTACAGATCTACTTATACATATGATGCCTTTAATAGGCCTATAAGTATATTGTTCTATTCTCTAGGATAATTGGCATCTCCCTCAGGGTAGTCTTGTTTAGTTAACTATGAACAAGATTAGTTAGTTAAAATGCCATTTAGTTTAACTCCTAATGGGTGCTGATTTGGAGAAGACAGTCCTAGCCAACCTAGAGAGGGACATGTGCCTTTCAGGGATATTCCCCTTGGGCACCATATTTATAGAGGCCATGTTTGTGGATAAAGAGCACACAACAATTCAAGTCAATCTCTTTAGCATACATCACCTCATCAATTTATAGCAGGATATAAATATAATTTGCAAAATCATTATCTTTAAAAGAAGAACTCATATTCAATCTAAAATTGAACAAGACAATCTCCATCACACAAAGGGTATTAGATCAGAGATAGTTGCATAATTTTACAGAATATGTTACATCAGGATTTGTACAATATTTTACACCTTTTGTGTCAAAAATCTTGAAGCTTCCACCTCCCTTTCACTCGTACACCCAATCTCATAGATTGGTCTATTCAACATCAAAGACTAGAGCTACCATCCTTCCAAAATGATTATGAGATCACATAGTATCTAAATGTTATAGAACCCATGGTGTCTTCCACCAGTGAACCAAGGACTAATATGAAAAAGATGAATATCAATTACCTTAGTCATAAAATAAAGAGACAAATGAAAAACAAGCATTCAGATGGCAAAAACCACTTTGTGGCTATATCTGAACCTAAAAATAGTAAAAATAAAGACATATCTGAGGGTTAAAACCTCATCAAGGTGCCCGAGGATGAGGTGCTTGGTAGTCTCCCAAGCTATTTTCAAGATAGGTCATCGATTTTGATAGAACTAACGTAACCAATCAATCTAAGTACTAAGGAGTCTCCTAAGATAATACATGTGGCTCAATCATTATCAGTAGAAGAGAAGGGACAATTTACAGAGTTCTTTAAGGAAAAAATATGAATTTTACATGGCATCATGTTGATATTCCTGGTCTAGATACATAGCTCATCAAGAACCATCTCTCTAAAGCTCCTGACATCAAACTAGTTAAACAAAAGCTAAGGAAAATGCACACTCCTGTGGCATTGTTAGTCAAAGCTAAGATCAAGAAATTATTAAATGTCAAATTCATTCAAGCTATTGAATATGCAAAATGGATCTCCAATATAGTGCTTGTTTCAAAAAATCTATGTATGCACTAATTTTAGGGATCTCAATAAAGCATGCCCAAAGGATGACTTTCCACTACCTAACATTGACATGATAGTGGACATGACTGCGGGTTACAAAATGTACTCCCTAATGAATGATTTCTTCATGTATAATCAAATCGAGATAGCTCTAGAAGACCAAGAGAAAATAACTTTTACTTGTGCATGGGGAATCTTTTGCTAGAATGTAATGTCATTTAGGCTTAAAAATATTGGTGCTACCTATGAAAGGGCTATGACCACTATCTTTCATGATAATATGCACAAAAACATGGAATATTATGTTGATGACACTCTGGAAAATTCTAAACAAAGAACCACTCACTTGTTGGACTTGAGTTTGATTTTGGACTATATGGAACAATTCCAACTTAGGCTCAATCCAAATAAATGTACTTTTGGTGTCACAACAAGAAAATTGCTAGGGTACATCATCTTGGCTAAGGACATAGAGGTAGATCCCAAAAAGGTACAAGCTATCATGGACATGCCACCTCCTAGAAACATTAGTCAACTAAGGACTCTATAAGGACACCTTCAGTCAATCTAGAGGTTCATCTCTCAACTTAATGATAGGTCACAACTGTTCAATAAGAATCTACATAAGGGTGTTCCCTGCATATGGAATGAAGAATGTAAGAAAATCTTGGCTCAAATCAAGGAGCATCTAGCAAAGCCTCCTATTCTCATGCCTCTAATTCAAGGGAAACCTTTGATCCTCTATATCCTAGCTACAAGAAATTCTCTAGGAGCTTTATTGGTACAACAAGATGAGAATGGGAAAGAAAGAGCCATTTATTATATCAGTCGCACCTTGGTGGCCTATGAGCTTAACTATAACAACATTGAAAAGGCTTTCCTAGCTGTATTCTTTGCATCTCAAAAACTTAGACATCATATGCTTGCACATACCACACAACTAGTTGCAAAGATAGATCCTTTTAAATATCTCTTAAGTAAAGCTACACTAATGGGTTAGCTTGTCAAATGGATGATGATTATTTTAGAATTTGACATTTAGTATGTTGAATGTAAACCCATTAAAGGACAAGTAATTGTTGATCAATTGGATGAATTCCCAATCATAGCTAGTGCTCTAATGCAGATTGACTTTCTAGATGCCTCTATTATGTATGTCACTGAGAGGACATGGAAGATGTTCTTTGATGGCTCACACACTCAAAAAAGAGTTGGTGTTGGGATTTTGTTTGTCACACCTCATGGCTACACTTTCTCAAATTCTTACAAATTATTATTTCCATGCACTAACAACATAGCTGAATATGAGGCTTTGACAAATGGGATTAAACTAACTCTTTAATGGAGGGGAGGATCACAAAATTTTATATCTATGGAGACTCCCAACTTGTCATTAATCAAGTCACAATGATTACCAAACTAAGGATGACAAGTTAGTACCTTATAAGAAGTTGATTGATGCCCTAAGAAATTATTTCACATTTTGTAGCATTCCAACAGATTTCTAGGATTAAAAACAAGGTTACAAATGTTATGGCCACTTTAGCATCTACATTACAATTGCAAGAACATGAGTCTTGCTTTGAGATCCTATTGAAAGAACTACAACAACCTTCCTATGACTCCCCTAACAACTATGTAATCTACACTATTGTCAGCCATGACTTCTCCTGCTATTCCACCATCTTTTCCTACCTACATGATCAAATAATCCTTGAAAACCTTACATGCAATGAAAAATGTCAACTCATTCAAAATGCCTCACATTACAACCTTATCTCAGATGACCTATATAAGAAGGGTCTAGATGGAACTTCTTAGGTGCTTAGAGATTGATGAGTCTAGAAAGACGTTAAGTGAAGTCCATGATGACATTTTTGGGTCACACTCTAATAGCCTTGCACTTTCTCAAAAATTACTTAGGGTAGGTTACTATTGGCCGACTATGTAGGTTGATGCTATCCACTATACCAAATCATGCAAGAAGTGTCAGTTACATGACAATTTGATTCATGCTCCATGGTGTGAACTTATTCCTTTTGTCACATATTAGCTTTTTTAGAAATGGACCTTCAATCTAGTTTGTAAGAGTCACTCGAGCTCATCTAACAAACATAAGTTCATCATCATAGTAACTTTGTACTTCACAAAATGGGTCAAAGTTGTTCCACTATTTGCTACTATAGGAAAACATGTTGTCCAATTCATACTAAATCATATAATATTTTGCTATGGTATTCCATCCTCTGTTATGATTGATAATGGATGGCAGTTTGAGAATAAGGACCTTAGGTAATTATGTAAGAAAGAAAAGATTAAGAAACATTGGTCCTCTATCTACTACCCTCAAGGGAATGGCCAAGATGAGGCATCAAACAAAACACTATTGAAAATCTTACATAAAATAGTTCACAAATTACAAAGGGATTGGCATTTGCAAAGCAACCCAGTGCTATGGGCTTATAGAAATACTATACGTACTCCTACTGAGGCTACACCCTTTTCATTAGTCTATGGTTCTAAATCTTTCCTCTCACTAGAAGTCAAGATTCCCTCTTTGTGAATCTCTCTAGATGGTTTAATTACTGATGAGGACCATAGAGCTATGATGTTCCATGAGCTATAAACCCTAGATGAGGATTGTAGGTCCACTTTTGATCACATGAGAGCCTATCAAAAGAGGATGTCCACCAGCTATAACAAAAAAGTCAATCCTAGGGAATTCCATGTGGGTGAACTTATCCTTAGAGAAAATCCCAAGAACCAACAAAATAGAGAATATAAGGGAAAATTTGAGCCTAATTGGTTGGGTCCTTACATTGTCATAACAACTTTTGGATCTAGTGCCTATCAAATTTCTACTCTTGAGGGGGAACAACTCCCTAAGCCTATCAACATCCTACATCTAAAGAATTTCTATGCTCAAGGCTCCTATGGATCAACCATCTAGACATATCTAATAATCCTAAAAAAAAAAAAAAATCATATATGATGCTGAAAAAATCCTAAAATGTATAAAATGTCCTGAAAAAATGATCATCCTAGTGAAAACCTAGCAATAGGCACTTTGATGTATCACCAAAAAAATCATTAAAAAAAAAAAGTCTAGAAAAAGTTACTAAGTGGTGAAAGCCTGGAAACAAGCATTTCTTAAGACCCTTGCACCTATGTCTTTCAGTCTTTCTTTGTGCTCATCTACTTCACTTTCCCTTGCCTAGCTTAGAATTAACTCTCATATAGGTCTAGAATCACAAATTATTTAGCTTATCAGGGTCTATTTGTGCATTGGTACTTCTTTGGAAAACTTGACCAACATTGTTCCTCAACACTTCCTCTTGACATTGAGTGTTTCTCAACACTTTTAAAATACCTTAGTTTCAATCTAGGATGTTATGATATTTCTCACTAGTAGAATTGTGTCCTAAAGAAATGGCCATGTGACTTACACACACACATTTAACATTAAAACTTGTTGAGACTTGATGAATTTTATTTCTATTTGGTGTGTTGTCTATGATGATTTCTCTGTTGAGTTTTTGTCCCTAATAGTCTCTCGAGGTTGTCATGGACTAGAAGTTTGGGGTTATGGGGCATGTTTTAATCGTTTTCTAATTATGGGTATACTTTTTCGATCTAAAGTGTTATGAGTATTTATGTTTATCTTACTTGACATTTTGGTAAGACCATGTATAATCCTTTCTATTTTTGTAAGACTACACTTGGGGGTTATCCTGGCACTTATGCCTTGATACAAGTGTAATCTTGCTAGACTAAACTTAGAGAATCTAACTACATTAATCATCTTGACTTACATGTCTTTGATGCTTAGGTTGGATTCCCACATACCTATCCGACATAGATTATATTCATATCATCATAGTTATACTAGTTAACATTGTATGATCTTCAAATGTCCCTAATAAAGCTCAATGATTAAATTAGAGTCTAAAAGTTATGTGTCCCTTGTAAGTAGACCTATTTTTACATACTAGCTTTGCTTTCTAGGATCATTCTATCTTAGTATTGCACATTGAATATGGAGATCTCTCTCTCTCCATCCTTCATAGATATGACAAATAACTATGTTCATCTTTTCTCACTTCCTCTTGATCATGTCTTTCATTCCTTGTTGATCATGTCCACTTCCTTGCTTCTTGTATTTCCTGTCATTACAAGGGGTTAATCTCATCATCACATCTAATCTATCAAAGGATCACATTTTCCAAATATGAGTCTACATCATAAACATAAGAGCTAAAACACCTACGAGAGAGATACATCCATGCACACATAAAAATAAGCATGAACATATATGAGAAATATCACACAGAAATATAAATGCAAGTGCTGAAACATCCATAAAAATCCATCACATGAGCATGGAATTAGATAAGTGCACAATGAAACTCAATCAAATCCAATATCTCATATATATCAAAATGAATCAAGTATATATACATGAGAGATCCAAAAATCTAGATAAATATCTTAAAATACATATATACATCAAAATGTATCTCAAGGACATCAACCTAGATCTAGTCCTAGACCTAAGACTAACTCCCATCCTCATGGGTTGGTGGTGGTTGTGGGGGAGGAGCCTGTTTCTTATCCAACAACTATACCGCACCCTCTAACCTCCTCGATCACTTAGAGTAGTTTGGTAGTCCCCATCCTAGAGGTACCACAACTCTGTATGTTGCATAATAATATGCCACTCTCACACCATAATGCTCAACCTTCTATCTCACTATGCATTTCTCCCTCTAGAACTCATCACTACTTTGCACACTCATCAAAAAGCTGATGGTCCCACACAATGATGGTGATTGGTGCCTCTTGTACATCTGCCTCCAGTTCTTGAATCTAAGCATCCCTTAGATTCTCCCCATCTCCCTTTGCAGGCCACTCCTACCTAGGCTCTACCCTCTCTACCCTCTCATCCTCCTCAGGTTCCTCCTCCCCAACCTCCTCCCTCATGACTCAACTTTGCGATCATGTCTACCTTCCTGAAGCTCCTCAGGAGCTACTCCCAACCTCCATCTACCTAACTCCTCTATCCCTACCTCCATTTCCTCCATCATCTCCACTATCCCCTGCCCGTCCTCCTACCTAAGGTAAAGCATCTAGTATCATATACTAGGGAAATGGGTGTCTCTATATCTCATGAAGGTATGTTGACTCTGCCCCTACATCCACAACATAAGGAAGATAGTCTCATATCTCCTATTGTAATATTGCATCATCCCTCAAGGCTACTTCATAATCTAACATGGGTAGCCACCCTTGACTCTCCTCGCCTTTGAATTGCACATATGTTGTGGTCTTAGTAGATATGCCCTACTGGTGCCCAAACTATCTCCATACTTGGTTGATAACAAACTACTCAACAATCTCTGAGTACCTGGCCATGAGTGATCTGCTATAGAACATGTACTATAGCTCCCAAGCATCACACCATCTCACACACTATCAATAGGGCCTCTACTCAAATGATGACAAATCATCAAAAGGTCTCCTATAATATGCCAAATCTCCACTAATACTATGGGATAAAACTAATGTATCTATAAATGAAGGGATGTCTCCACTCTCGAGGCTGTACCTGTAGTTGCACCCTTGCTATATGCTCCCACACTCAAATTTGGGCCAAAACCATGTCATAGGGCCCATGTCCTCCCATCCCAATACATGATCTTATGGAGCTCATGATACATATCTACAAGGATTGTAGGTTCCCATGCCATCCTCTGAGGTCAATCAACCCTAGCCCAAAGGGAAGCCCTTCTAGCTCTTGTTTGTGACTAGGGCTTGGGCTTCTAAAGAACATACAAGGCAAGCTATGGGATACTAATCCCCATACTCATCTACCAATCGATCCCAACTAAAATGTCAGTCTAGGATGCTGATATCCTCAAACAACTCCTACATTGTTATCCTCCCCTCTATCAGGGTCTGATCATAATATACCTATGACACACCAATGCTCATGTCATTACTCATCATATGGAAACCATGAACCAAAAGCAAAAAACTCAAGACATATCTATCATACTCATTGGATCTCTATGGCATGGTACCCAAATGATGAGATATACATCCTCAAGCATGATCGTGGCCTCACCAATAGGCAAATGAAAAGTGTTATGCTCATTATGCCACCTCTCTACCAAAGCTTTCAGCAAGCCATGATTCACTTGGATATGGGGCATTTGAAATAGCCAACCAAATCTCATGGTCTCTAGTAGAATTGTGTCATCAACATCTAGATGTCGCACAACTCGCAATCCCACCACCTTGGGGGCTTTGATGAGCAATACCAAAAAAACCAATTGCATAACCAAATCAAGAAGAAAAAGAATGTTAGTACCAATCATGATGAGTCAAATCAAGCTATAAATATCTAAGAAAGTGAGAAATACAAAGCAACATGATCAAATTCTACCCTAAACATGTGAAATTACTTAGAAATTAAATGTGCGATACTTTCTACAATGGGCATGCCATACTTCTGGCTGATAATGTATTTTGCGATACTTCTCATAAAATATGTGTGATACTTTGTTATCGTGTGATACTTCACATGGTCTTGTGCAACTAATGAGTAGCCCTCATATGATATTATCTCTAATACCCTTGCGATATAATTTCATTCTCAGAAATAGCATGTGACAATTTTCATAAATGGCATGTGATACTTTAAGAGTACTGCATGATATTTCACACCAAACTAAAAAAAATGAGAAAAATATGCCAAAAAATGCTATAAATGATCAAAAAGCTCAATTTTTTTAATGAATTATTGGGGTAGTGTATTGTGGAGGCTAGTTGTGCAACTGACTGAGCTCGAATTGGTGTTGGTGAGTTAGAATACCTACCTAAGCCATCACTAGCTCTCTTAGATCACTCAAAATCACAAAAGACAAAATGAGTTGACAATGACCCTTGGATCCCTTATATAGTCCTTACACCTAATTTTGCCCCATTTTTCAAACTCCTTGGAATTCTATGAAAATTGCACCCTTGGCTATTTCGACGTCTTAGATCCATTTTCAGGATCGAAATCAAAATTTAAGTTTAGCTCAATGGTCAAAATTGTATTTTAAAATTCTACCTTCTTTTGTGTAGCTAGCTAAACTTTTGAGGTCTAATCTTCAAATGTTTGCTGGGAATAATTATTTCTTCATCATTCCCAAATTCAATTCATTGCATTTTACTTCTATATCATCCTTCTACTTGATTTGACTTAATCTTCATGCTTTACCCTTCCTGGTCAAAACTAGTCAAATTGGGGCATTCTATCACTCCTTAGTGGTCACTCTTTGGTTTTAATCTCTTATTTGTCATTATGGATGTCTCTTTTATCTCAATTATTTCTTGTTTCTACATCCCTTATACCTAATTTTGATTTTGATCCTTAGGGGGCATGAATATTCTATCATTGCTTTCTTGCTATGGCTATCTATTTCTCAAGAGCATATGCTTGATCTTTCTATTTTCTCTCGATCTATCTTCTTTTCTTGATATTAGTACTCTTCTTGAGTCTTGATATCATCTCTTTCTCCTAGTTTTTATTATTGTTTCTACCAGGCTATGCATTCAAGACTTGCTATCTTGCTTTGCATTTTCATTCTTCAAAATTAGATCTCTCTATCAGTTGCTACCTACTTGACTTCTTCATTCTTTGATATAATGTGTTCCTAGACCAATCACACATTAGTCAAAGAGGGGAAAATGTAATCACCCAAAAATGGTCATCTAGACTATTAGCTCCCTTTCTAGCATTTTTGCGTAATTTATTAATAACTTATCTTTGATCAAATTCTTATTTTATAATTTATTTGATTATAACCTATGGTTTGACTATAATACCATAAGTCCATAATTGATTAAAAGAACATGTACCCTATTAATTAAATAAAAGACCCCATTCCAATATATTCCTAAGTTGTACACATAAGTCATTTCTTCTATTTTAAAATTAAAAGAAAAAGACTTTGTCTCATATGAAAAGTCAACTCATTTTGATTGGAGGAGATGAATGTGCACATGGATCATGTCAAAAGTCAACCCCAAACCTTGATCATCCATCTCTTGATCTTGATCTCAACCATCCATACATCTTTAAAAGGGAGATATCTCTCCTCATCTTAGGATCCCAATTTTGAGCTATTGTTATGTTGCAGGTTTACTTATAGGTTTTCTTGGAGCATTTGTGGAGAACTTCTATCTTCTCTCTCATTCATTCTTGCATCATCATACTAGTGTAGTTTCATATGCATTAGCTTAGTTTCCTTATGCAATAGAATAACTCACTTAATTAGAATGATTTGTAACACTTTCATCTTGATAGTTTAGTTTTTGTTTGCATTCCATTTTAGTGTAGTCTCATCTTGCATTGCATCTTTTGGAAGATATTTGATATTAGCACTCTTTCTCTTGTCCAAGATTCTCCTATTATCATGTTTTACTAGTAAGAGCTGAATTTCTAAGGCTCAACTAAGAGCTATTTTCAAGCTTGTTTGTATGCCTTTGCACTCCATGACTAGGGAGATCTAAGCCACAAGCCAAGCCTTCCAATCTATGAGACACCTTGGATAGAATGATTTATTAATCTCAGATTGGTTTTGACAAGTGAGTGTCTATACACTTAAGTTATTTACTTAGTTCATGTTGAACAAGTAACATATGACGAGTACAACATAAAAGTTAGAGCATGTCGAGTAAATAGTAAGTGCCAAGTCACTCATTTGCCGAGCCATTCAAGCACCGAGTAGATAGTATGTACCGAGTGTTTCAACTCTCAAGAAAGTAGTAAATGCTGAGTCATTCAAATGTCGAGTCACAATATTGAAGTCATAGTTAGTACTGAGCACCAGGGACTTAAGATGCCAAGTAACATAGTTTTGTCATAGTTGTTTGTATTGGCACAATCTACTATGTAAACCATTTTTGGGTCGACTTAAGGATTGAATTATGATATTTTGTTGATAAGGATGAATCTTATATGTGAATCCCTATGTGTTGCATGCATCCAATTAGATAAAGGGAAGGTTTAAGTGGCAATATGGATGAATCACAACCATTGATTCATACCTAACCCTAAGTCACCTAGGTCTTATTAAGGAGGAAAAAAACCTAGATGTAAAAAGAATGAGAAGGAGAGTTTGTATGCAAAAATAGAACATTCATGGTGACCAAGGTATTATGATTTGAATTGCATTACAAAATTAGTTAAAGGAGAACAAAGGAAGGAAATAGTGGACAACAAAGAAACATCTGATCAAGAAGGATAAAGTATACAATAGTATAGAGGTGATCTAACATCAAGTAATAGAGTGCTAATCCTAGGATCATTGCTGAGACATTTTAATAGGTGAATTAGTCAAATCTCTTAATTGAGTAGTCCTTATAGGTTGTATTATAATCCTCTAACAAGGTGCTTACTTAATTGTGTGTTGAAGTCCTTTAACCAGGCACACTTCTAATAGGGTGTTGAAATCCTTTAACAAGGTAAGACCTAATAGTATTTGTAAGCCTTTAACAGGGAAAACCTTTCATAGGGTAGATCATATTTCATGATAAAATATTGTAACCTTTATTGGACACACTTTATTACTATAGTAGTGAAGATTTGTGGGTGTCATCCCCACCCCATTTTTACCTTCTCATTGGAGGGTTTTTGGGTAATCATATATTGTATCATATATATGTGAATGCTCACTTGTTTACATAATTTAGATGTATATGCTTTACATGGTATTTTAGTTTACTTATTGAATTATGAGATAGATGTGTGGTGAATGTTTAATGGGTTAAAGTTTAAAGCACTAATTCACCCCCCTCTCAAAATTTATCTTGCTATTGTAATTCCAACAATTTATATCATAGCTAAGTTCTTTGAAAGTAAAGCTTTGCAACTTTGAGGAAATTTTTTGGAAATGGAAGCCTACAAGTTGGGAAAAGTTATTGAGAACCAAGAGATTGAAATACAACACATTCTACATTAGTTGAATGAAGCAAGAGAAGATCTAAAGAAATCATTGAGAAGAAGGAAGGAAATTTATATTGAGAAGAATGATACACAATACCAAGAGATGGACACTACTAAGCTATTTGTAGATGGAAACTCAAATTAATTTGATGCAATAGTTGCATATCTAACTTAAAAGAATAGAAACCTAGTTGAAGAGATCAAGAATCTCACAAGCCATATTACTATGTGAGGTGATTGAATAGAAAAAGAAAGCTATGGAGGAAAAAGTCATGATAGAAGATGAAAAAAGAGTTCTGACTAGTAGACTAGAAGAGAAATCATTAAAAGTAAACAAGATTTCTTACATGTAATTGGAAACAATGAATCAAGTCATGATTGATAATCATGAAATAAATAGTAAAGACATTGATATAACAACACTAAAGTTGTAGAATGAACAATTGAGCAATGATCTAAAAAGGGAAAAGGAGTTTGCTAAAAGTTTCAATAAATCTAGTGAAGCCATCAAGTACTTTGAACAATTGATGGGATCTCCTAGATTTAACAATGATACATCTAGAATGGGATACACTAGTACAGAAGAAGGAGAATCATCTATAAGTGCTAAAGAAAGAAGTGACAAAGGTAAGAACTCAAAACCTACTTTTCATAATTGTGGTAAGTTAGGACATACTACTACTATGTGTAGGAGCAAGACTATAAATCAGCTTAGTAAGTAGAAGAGCATAGGTCACTACCACAAGTGCAACAAACAAGGACATTAGGCATATGAATGTAGAACCAAGACCATGCACACTCAAATATTTGAAGGGTACTATTATAAGTTTTAGACGTATGGACATAGAGGTTTTGAGTGTAGATCCAAATCTAACTAGTCATAAATCACCTAGAAAAAGGCAAAGAGTAATGGAAAATCTTATAATTGGGATTATAATACAAGGTATAATTGTCACTACTATCAAGAGTATGGACATGTTCTTGAGAACTATATTAGAACACACTTCAGAAGTGATTACAAAAGATGGTTGAGTCAAACCACATGTTTTAGCTATTTGAAGATTGGTCACATCAGTAGATATTGTCCAAGAACGTTGAAGGCACCAAATTGTGAGTTCAACAAAGGCAAAGGTAAGAAAAATATTGAAAATGTCAGAGATGAGATGAACAAGATATGGAAGAGAAAGGAGGATTGCAACACATCAAGTGTAGATGAGATCACTTCACCCAGTGGGTCAGGTGATCATACCTCATCAAATTAAGCAATCAAGAGGTATGTGGGACTAATATTTAAAAGATATACCATACATCAATTCCAAGGATTTAGTTTTGAAAAGATTACATATGCATGAATAAAGATGCAAAGTGTTATTAGAAATCAAGGATAAATCTTTAAGTTTTGTCAGCTTCTCATGTTATTGTCAGGCATGAAAAAGTTTCTTATAGTTGCTAAGTAAAACGTTAGTCGATGCCGAGCTAATGAAATTGGTTAGTTGAGGCCAAGATTGTAGTGGATGCTGAGTGTATGGAAATACATGTGGATGCTGAGTGAGCCAAAAATCAATTGATGCCAAGCTTACAAATGTGTAAGCACTTAATATTAATTGCAATGTTTTAAGGGCAATTTGGTCAATTTCTGCTCATTTAACATCATTTGAATTAAAGAAAGAACAAAAAGAGCTAAAGGCAATCTAGAGAATTTCATTTGAGCATTTATAGGAGATTTAAATGGCTATCTGACACCATTTCAATAGGATTTATAAGGTATTTACCGTGTGTCGAGCTACGCAGTTTCAAATTTTGTAAACCCTAGATATATGTAATGGCATCTAGTTCTTTGAAAGCAAAAGATGTAGATGGAAAAGAGGTTTTTAATGTTTAATTAATTAGAAATGATATCAGACAACCTATTTTCAAGGCTATTCCAGACATAGCTTATAAGCAAGATCCCTCTATTGCATTATCTATGATACCACTACAAGTCTTGATGATCCAAAATGTCAGGGATTGTTACACTTGCAAGATTGGAAGTATAGGAGACATGGAAATAAGAGAAGAATATGGGAAGCTATGTGAAAATAGAGTGTTGAAGGAATAATTCAAAATTTGTAGAGAAGAAAGGGTTAATTCGTGCCCTAGATTTCCCCAATATCTTCAAAACTGACTGGATTAGGATTATCTTAAAAAGAATTCATGATAGCTCAATATGGTTAGAAAATGGGCCAGTTAAAATCACAAAGAAAATTGTTCATAGTGTAATAGGGTATCTAACCCTAAATCAGCCAAAGAATATGAGAAGTGAGCCAAAGGGGCTATATGGAATAAAAGGGGAATGACCATTGACATGATCACATATCCCCTGATAGCTTTTGCAGTGAGGGTAATAGCACACAAGTTTTATTAGTCTAGTAGATTAAACAATGTACCTTGCATTGCAGTGGATATGGACTACAAAATTGTGAAGAAAGATCATACTTATGATCTTGTCGAGTTGTAGTTGTAACAATTGATTGAAAATTTAAGAGCTATAAGGAAGATCAAGAGTGCATAGTGTAAATTTGGATCTATTCTAGTATGTATTTTCTTCTATGTGCAAAATACATTTCCTACATTTGGTAAGGTTGCATGGAAGGTGAATAGATCAATAGCAGTATAGATAGGAAAATTCATTAAACAATTAAGTGATAACTTTGAGTCAGTGATGACTAGTTATTTTGAAGATTTTAAACAATCGATGAAGAAGAGATTAAGGATGCCAGTCTCACTAGTGGAGAAACATTATGATGATGTTTGCTTCCTAGTTGATACTGATCACACATATGTTTAGGTAGAAATTCCTAGGGTGCGATGGATAAGGCCATTAGGATATGAGATTAATGTTGATGAGGCCTTTGTAGAAATCACCACATTACTTGTAGAAGAAGTGGACAAAGAAGCCAAAGATTTTGGTAATTATGACTTGGCCAAATCAAAGATCACTATGGAATTGAAGACTACTTCTATGATTAGGAAGAAGAACAAATTGGTGAAGAAACTGAAAGAAAAATTTGGTGAAGAAGCTGAAGAAGAAGAAGAAGGAAAAGATGATGATGAAGAAGAGGACACATAGGTTCAAGCACCATTAGCACTAACACAAGTTCAAGGAGAGGATTAGCAAGAGGAGGAAGTAGAAACTACAAAAGGTGTTGAGGAAGAAGAAGTCAAGGAAGCACCTATATCTACCGAGATGAAGAAAAGAAAGGCAAAGACACATGCACTGACAAAACCAAAGAAGGTTGCAAAACCTAATCAACCCAAAACAACAACACCTACCATAAGGGCTAGTACAAGAGTCACTACATAGAAGGCTAAAGAGGTAGTCAAGCCTAAAGAGTAGGAAGGTGGTGCATTGAAGAGATCAAGAAGAAAGTATGTTGCTTAGGCTAAATTTGATGAGGAGGAGATTGAGTTTGATGACAACAACCAATTCCAAGTGGTGAGTTATATTTCCTCCTCAAACCTAGATAATTAATGTGAGAACATTAGAAATAATGTTGATTTATCAGGTTTCTCTTACATTGAGTTTGATAATCTTGGAAAGATTGAGAAGAATCAAGTAGAAGAGGTAGTATATGCCATGATGGATACATATAAAAAGGATCCTCTAGAGATTTCCAACTCCATTCCTAAAAGCTTATATGATAGAGTTGAGCAGAAATGGGACTATTGTTTAGACACTAATAAGAAAATTAGGGAGACAATCCTCACTCAAGTTGTGCCAGAACTTAGAAAGGCATAAATTTCTAAAGCCATTAAGAAATATGCTATGATATTTGTGCCAAAGTATAGGGCATTTAGCATATTACATAACAACATAAATGATGTTGTACAAAAATCCAAACAAATGTGGAAGATCACATATGCATTGTGAATAGCCAAAGAAACTGACCTAGTACCTATTGAGGTAGGAGAGGATGAAGAAGATGATAATGAACAAAGTGTAGTAGAGAGAGGCACTGATATGAATATTTACAATTAGGTACCTACTAAGGAAGATCAATAACCAAAACAGAGTGTACAAGATACACTAATGCTGAATGCCAGCCCTCCATAGGTGACAAGTGTAAACATTGAAACTGTCAAAGTAAAGAATGTTTCTAATACTACTACTCAAAACATCAATCCCCTTATAGAGGAAGATTTGAAAAGGATACCTATCTAGTCCACTCTCCAAGCCAAATTATGTGACAACCCTGTATTGGTAAGTGTTGCTGAAATATAGAAGAAAAAATATATAATTGTAGGGGAGGAGGTGAAAACACAAGAAACATTTGTAATCACTCCTCAAGTCACAAGTGTACAACCTTCACAACCCATAGTTGTTTATCAAAGGAAGGAGACAACAAGTTTCACTATTAGTACACTGATGTAAGACACTCCAGTCTCAAAAAATATACAAGAAGCTAAAAAAGACAAGGTTGAAACACTAGGTAATGATGGGACTCAAGGTAAAATAGGTCAGGTAGATGTACCTACACCTTCAACACAAGATCAAGGTGTAACTAAAACCAGAAAGACAAAAAAGGACAAGCCTGAAGAGACTAGTTTGACACCCAAGCCTAAGGAGCTACTAGCAATTCAAGTACTGGTGACATTACCAGAATCCAGTACTCCTTCCAGTCAAACTCTTCTGATGTAGGAGCATCCAATGGTGTAAAGGAAATCCTATATCACCCAAAAATATGCTTAGAGATAGTTTCTGTTTAATGTGTTTTTAGTTTTGGATACCCATTTGGGTCAAATAAAGGTTCCCACTCTCATAGTTCCACTATTAGTTTTCTGGGTTAGAGTTTTAAAGCACCTTGGGATATGTGTAAATGTAGAAAATGGGTTATTTTGTAATAGAGCAAAAATTATGATGAGTTAGAGGGTGCAATTTGGAGGGATGATTATACTTGTAATTTAAAACACTCCAAAAAAAGAATAAGGTCAAAAGGCTTTATGGCTAGAAAGTTATTGTAGTTTTAATTTTCTTGGAGACCTCCTAAGAGTGCTTCAAAGTCAAATATGGGGCACTAAATGACATTGTACAGGGCTGAAAAATTGGTGACAAGAAAAGCTAGATTGTAGGGCTATAGAGAACTTTGAGAGCTTTTCAAAAATGTAAACAGTTCATCAATCAAAGTACCGGTTCAAAAGTTATGCCTCCGAAAAGTTGGACAACTGCTTCTAGATTCTCCAAATTTTACATTGACTTCTAACATGACTTTTGGAACCTTCTATTTTGGTATTGGATTCCAACTGGCATATTCTACAATGTATTCCTAACCCTAAATAAATTGGGGTCTGTTTAAGAACATTTCTGGCATTGTAAAGGCAATTGCTAGTGGAGTTAGAGCGAAGGTATTGTGTGGAGGATTTCTTTCTCCAGAATCATATTATTGTAAGCCCATAGGGAATTTTTCATTGATAATAATATTTCCCTTTTCCTATATATTCATTCTAGTCTTTGGTTGTGTTTCCATCAAGTGGTATCAAAGTAAGTTTTCCTGAGTGTGTAGACAAAGCGCCAATTGTGAGGCAGTTTGCACTAGGACTGTGTGGTTGTGGGTTTGAGACAAGAAGATGCCTCCATGAAGGGAACATGGTGGAAGGGCTGGAGTTGTTACTCTTGAGGTTAAAGCCCTCTAGAGACAAGTTCAAGCATTGCAAGAGGAGATCCGCAGAGGACTGTATGTTGCCACAGGCAATGAAAGTGAGGAAGAAAATGAAGAAGAAGAAAATATTGGATAGGAAGGGGAAGGTGAAGAGGAAGTCCTAAATTAGGCAGAGGAGAGGCTTTTTAGGGCCATTTCTAAGCTTGGAAAAAGACCTAAAATTGATGTGGGTATGTTTTTGAGAACTCTAAACTCGGATGAGTTGATCGATTGGATCAATGAACTAGAGGAGTATTTTGAGTATGAGGATATTTGGAACCTAGAGAGGGTTAAGTTTTCAAAGGCCAAAATAAAAGGCCATGCCAAAATTTGGTGGCAAGAGATTCAGCTGGAAAGGAATAGAAGAGGAAAGGAGAAAATCGCAAGGTGGGATTGCATGGTGGACAAACTAAAGACGTATTTCATTCTTGTTGATTATGAGCTTGATTTGTTCAAGAAAATGCAAGGGTTAAAGCAAGTAGGAAAATCTATCCAAGAATATATAGAGGAATTTAATTGAATTCTTATTAGGGCAGGGCATGCAGAAGCTAATAAGGAGAAGGTTTTCCATTACCTCAGTGGGTTATGACCTAGCATTCAAGAGGAGTTAAGTTTGGTTAGAATGACTAGCATTGAAGAGGCATACCAGTTTGCCCTGCAAGATGAAGAGAAGCTAAAAAAAAGGTTTTATGAAATTTTAAAGAGGGTGCAATCAAGGAGGAAGGGGTGATGGTAGGTCATTTGGAGGCTGAAATGAGACCCAAAAGAAAAATGAAGATGTGGGTACTAGCAGGAACTAAAGAAACGAGGGTTTCAACCACTCCCATGATCAAAACTTTGGAGATAAGAGAGGAAGAGGTAGAGGACATGGAAAAGGTTCAAGAAGAGGAGGCTTCCATGGTACCTATTTTCATTGTAATGAAGAAGGTCATCGTGCATTTGAATGCCCTCAATGACAAGGAAGGACATATAGGAGAGCTGATGGTCAAGCAAGGGTTGATCATGTGGATGAGGATGCATAGTCATCACATTCTAAGGATGTAGAAAGAGGTGAGGTTCTCGTAAATGAAAGGGTCTTACCAAGTGGTGAGATTGAACTTGGACAAAGGAGGAGTTTGTTTTGTACTAGGTGCAAGTGCGAGGATAAGTTTTGTGATGTGATTATTGATGGTGGTAGCACTGACAACTTGGTGTCTAAGGAGATGGTCTCTAAGCTAAAGCTCAAGAGGGAGAAACACCCCCAACCCTATTGGATTGCTTGGGTGAAGGATGATCATAAGGTCCTAGTCAGTGAATAGTGTTTGGTGAAGTTCAAGATTGGGGGTTACCATGATGAAGTTCTCTATGATATTATTCCAATGGATGTCTGCCATTTATTATTGAGAAGATCGTGGCAATTTGATAGACATGCTATACATGATGGTCATGCAAATACATACTCTCTAACAAAGGATAGAGTTTGCCACAAATTGAAGCCCTTGATAAAGGAAGGTGAAAAGGTATGCAGTAGTGCTAGGATATGTCTTGTTGATGGAAGAATTTTTTTGGATGGTATGAAACATCAACATATGTGTTATGCTTTGATTCCTAGAAGAGATAAGGAAGGTAGTAGTGAAATTCCACCTAAAGTTTCAGGCCTATTAAGTGAGTATGGAGATGTCATCTTTGATAATGTTCCAGAAGGGTTGCCACCAGTAAGTCAAATCAGTCATAAGATAGATTTAATACCTAGAGCTAGTTTGCTTAACAAGGTTGCTCATAGGATGACTCCTACTAAAATTGAGGAGGTAAACAGACAAGTTTAGGAGCTATTGAGGAAGGGTTTGATTTGAGAGAGCCTGAGTCCATGTGTAGTACCTATAGTACTAGCACAAAGAAGGATGGAGAGTGGAGAATGTACATAGACTCTCAAGATATAAATAAAATAACCACCAAGTATCAGTTTCCTTTGCCAAGAATGGATGATCTTATGGACTTCTTGAGTGGAGCTTAGTACTTCACAAAGATAGATCTCAAGAGTGGCTATCACCAGATATAGATACGAGAGGGAGATGAGTGGAAGACTACATTCAAGACCAAGGAGGGTCTATATGAGTGGTTAGTCATGCCCTTTGGATTGACCAATGTGCCAAGCACCTTTATGCAGCTTATGAATGAGGTACTAAAGAAATTCTTGGGAAAATTTGTTATTGTCTATTTGGATGATATTTTAATTTTCAGTAAGACTCTGGATGAACATTTATTGCACATTCATAGTGTCCTTGAAAGGTTGAAGGAAGAGAAAATGTTGATTAATTTGAAGAAATGTATCTTTGTAAAAAAAGAGTTAGTTTACTTGGGGTTTGTTGTATCATCTAAAGGTCTCAAAATGGATCCAAAGAAGGTAAAGGCCATCTTGAAATGGCCTACTGAGGTGAGATCATTTCATGGTCTAGTTAGTTTTTACAAAAAGTTCATTAAGAATTTTAGTGTCATATGTGCACCCCTGACTGAAACAATAAGGGGGGATAAGAAAGAGTTCAAGTGGACTACAATAGATGCAAGGAGTTTTGAATTGTTGAAGAAGAAGGTGATAGAACAACCTATGTTGGCACTTCCTGATTTTAGTAAAGTGTTCCAAGTAGATTGTGATGCTAGTGGCAGCGCTATTCGGGTTGTATTGAGCAAGAACGTAAGCCTATTGCATATTTTAGTGAAAAATTGAATGATGCAAAGAAAAAGTATTTTGTTTATGATTAGGAGTTCTATGCAATCATTCAAGCCTTAAAGAAATGGAGGCATTATTTATTGCCAAAAGAATTTGTCTTGTGTATTGATCACTAGGCATTGCAGTACCTAAATAGTCAAGGTAAATTGAACTCGAGACATATGAAGTGGGTAGAGTTCATGCAGAGCTATACATTTGTGTTGAAACATATAAGTGGAAGGTCTAATAGGGTTGTAGATGCATTAAGTAGGAGACAATTGTTACTTACAGTAATGCAGGTTGAAGTGGTTGGGTTTGATCAATTCAAGAATCTGTACCCAGAGGATCTTGATTTTGTTGAAGTGTGGAAGGCTTGTAAAGAACCTATTACTATAGATAGAACCAGGTGGCTAGATTATTTGATTTAGGATAGTATGTTGTTAAGGGCAGTCAATTTTGTATGCCAAGGAGTTCCATGAGGGAAAACTTGATCAAAGAGAAACATAGTGGGGGAATGGTAGGACACTTTGGTCAAGATAAGACCATTGCCATTCTTAGAGAACATTATTTTTGGCCTCAAATGTCACAAGATGTGAAGAAATTTGTGCAGAGTTGTCAAGTATGTCAAGTAGCCAAAGGATTTAGTCGAATACTGGACTTTTTCAGCCATTGCCTATTCCATCAAAGCCTTGGGAGGACATAAGTATGGATTTTGTTCTTGGATTTTGAAGAACACAAAGGGGTAATGACTCAGTATTTGTGGTGGTTGATAGGTTCTCCAAGATGGCACATTATATCCCATTCCAGAAGACTCATGATGCTGTACATATTGCAATTTTTTTTTAGAGAGGTGGTGAGACTACATGGTCTCCCAAAGAGTATTGTTTTCGACAGAGATACTAAATTTGTGGGGTATTTCTAGAGGACTTTATGGAAGAAGTTGAGGAAATAATTGAGGTTCAATTCTACATATCATCTATAGTCTAATGGACAGACCAAAGTGGTAAATAGAAGTCTGGGCAATTTGCTGAGGTGTTTGGTGGGAGAAAAGCCCAAGGGATGAGATATGAGTCCGCCACAAGCAAAATTTGCTTACAATAATTTTGTAAATAGGAGTACTAGTAGATCACCATTCCAAATTGTGTATGGAATTAGCCCAAGGACTACACCAAAATTAAGGAAAATGGAGGAAGGGGAGAGGATAAGTGCCGAGGCAGAAGAATTTGCTGAACATATTAAGAGCCTACATGAGGAGGTCCATGCACACATCACCAAGATGAATCAATAGTATAAAGCTAGGGTAGATAAAAGGAGGAGACATAAGGAGTTCCAAGTAGGGGATTTGGTTATGGTACACTTATGAAAGGAACGGTTTCCAGTGGGTACTTACAACAAGCTGAAGATGAAGAAATTTGGCCCCTGCAAAATTTTGAAGAAGCATGACTTAGGAAATGTATATGAGGAGGAGTTTCTAGATGGGATTCACATTTCTCCTATCTTCAACATTGTAGACTTAATAAAATATCATGATGATGGTGCAGATGAGGGGTTGATGGTGGAGCCATGTCCACTTCCTACTTCTAAGAAGGAGGAGATAGAAGAGATTTTGGATAGTCCTATGGGTAGGAGTACCAGAAATAGGCAATATGAAGAGTACCTGGTGAAGTGGAAAGGAGGACCAATAGATGACTCAACTTGGATATCAATAGCGGAGGTTGCCTATTTGGGTTTTCCCCTACCATAAAGTGACAGGGTCACTTTTCAATCTACCCTAGGTGTCTGATGCAGGAGCATCCAATGGTGTAAGGGAAATCTTGTATCACCCAAATTCTTAGAGATAGTTTCTATTTAATGTGTTTTTATTTCTAGATACCCATTTGGGTCAAATAAAGGTTCAAACTCTCACAGTTCCACTATTAGTTTTCTGGGTTAGAGTTTTAAAGCATCTTGGGATACATGTAAATGTAGAAAATGGGTTATTTTGAAATAGAGCCAATATTATAATGATTTATAGGGTATAATTTTGAGGAATGATTATACTTATAATTTAAAACACTCCAGAAAAAAATTAGGTCAAAAGGCTTTACGGTTAGAAAGTTATTGCAGTTTTAATTTTTCTGGAGACCTCCTAAGAGCACTTCAAAGTTAGATGTGGGGCACTAAACAGCCTTGTATAGGGCTGAAAAATTGGGGATAAGAAAATCTAGTCCATGGCACTGTAGAGTGCTTCGAGAGCTTTCTAAAAATGTAAATAGTTTGTCAATCGAAGTCCCGATTCAAAAGTTATGCCTCCCGAAAGTTGGACTACCATTTCTGGATTCTCCAAAATTTACATTGACTTGTAATGTGACTTCTAGAACCTTCTATTTTGGTGGTGGATACCAACTAGTGTATTCTTGAATGTATTCCTAACCTTAAATGAATTGGGGTCTATTTAAGAACATTTTTAGCATTGTAAAGGTTGTTCTTAGTGGAGTTAGAGAGAAGGTACTATGTGAAGGATTTCTTTCTCCATAATCATATTATTGTAAGCCCATAGGGCATTTTTCATTGATAATAATATTTTCCTTTTCTTGTGTGTTCATTCTAGTTTTTGGTTGTGTTTCCATCATCTTCAGAGGCCAAGCACAGATGCTACACCATTGCTATCATGTCCCTTTTTCAAATAATTAAAAATAATAATCTTTGCTAAGGCAGGCAGGCTCAAAAAGGTGAATTTTCAGAAAAAGGGGCTAATCTTTGGAAACCAATAGACTAATAAATGAAAATTATTATTAAAATATGTTTTATTAACCCCTCTTGGTCATGAGTTAGGGTTATTCCCTCTTTTAAAAGGTTTTGGAGGCATTTTGGGCTTATTCCAGAACTGGATTTTGGCTCATTGCGTTGTTGTTCTTTAGAGGCTGCCAAACCTATGGAGAAGGAGACCCAAGGATGGGAGTTTTCAGGTTTCTAGGAAGGCTAAGGATGGGAGTTTAAATACATGCCATGTGCAAGCTCATGCAGAGTTTTTCCTTGTGTTGAACAATGCAAATTTGTGAGTTTTCGGGTGTGTTTTTGTAAGAATTTGGTGTTTCTAGTTGAGTATTTCATATCAGTTTGGGTTGCTTCTGTATTTCAAACATTTAGATAATAAAATAGATTTGAATATATGTATTGGGTCATGGTTATACTTCTGTGATAGATTATTAGTGTTTTTGTGGTGTTTCCAGGCTATTTTGTGTTGTTTTCGGGAGCCCGATGAGCATTGTTTTTGTCCTCCGTTTGGGAGCTGTTATGTAAACTCTATATAGATCTAAAAAATTCATTTTTTAGGCTGTTATTCTGGTGAAATTTCTATAAAAGTTTCTACTTTCAGATTTATTTATAATAGGTGAACCTGTGAAGTTTTTGGCACTATTTTGGGCATACCCGATTTGAGTTTTATTGAGAAATTGGTGGATCTTTGAAATATTGGTTGTTTGATTTTAAAAATATGATTAGAGGCTTTAAATATCATATAAAATCATAAAGGGGAAATTACAATTGCAATACTTAGTGTTGAGTCTTAGCTCATCTAAGGTAGAAGAGGTAATTATTTATGGAGATGTTAGCCTAGATGAAGAGATTGTATTACTAAATTTGATAATGCAAAAATAACAATTGAGTAGATGGGTATACTACAAGAGGCCCTAGCAAGGAAGAAACATCAAGAGCTTCTCAAAAGGGAGCATAGGTAGAAGCAAGCTTTGATTGATATCAAAGGATTTTCTTAGATGCATTTAGTCTACCTACTCTAGATGAAACAAAGCCAATCATTAAAAAATTGACCAATATAGTGGAAAGAGTTAGTAACACAAACTTGGAAACTAATGTCAAACTATTAGAATGGTCTGAAAAGAAGTTTCAAAATAAAGTAAATGAGAAGATATCTAGTGATATTGCACTAACAAAGTTTGGTTTGGCAACTAAGATAAATAGTATGAAGAAGGTACTAGAGAACATTTTCTCTTTGTTCACCAAATTGTGTAATCCTACACTCTTCACACAAGAGATAAGGAATCACATCCTGAGTCTGGATAGGCAAATGCAATCATCTGATGCAAAATTCCCCATCTCCAGCTCAAAGTAAGAAAAATTTCAGGACCCTCTTGCAATCCTAGAGTTAGTAAGCAACATTACAAGTAGGTGAAGCCAATATAAGGGCTAAACTGATCAACGTACAGTCTATATTGACTCCTCACATGGAGATTTCACACAAGGAGCTAGGCTATTTAGAAACATTTATGAAGAAATATCCCAATCTTTCTATATTAGATAGCTTACTACACCTTGCTGTTGAGCTGGCCTTCCAAATTAAGTCTTTGGAGGTAATTTGTGATAATTGGGATGAAACTCTTAAAATTATACTTGAGGTCCATAAATCCTTTTTGGACAAATACACTATAGGTGTATAACCCATTGACATCAGTGTCAAAAAGGGAGAGTAAGAGAATGGGGGAGTAAGAGTAAGTGGGAGAGCAAGCAAGTAGAACATATAGAACAACAAAATGTAGAGAAAGAGTATCAAATGATGCAAATCTACTTAGTAGGAGAAAGATGTTGATAGAGTATAGTACATAATAGATCAAACAATTCAGGGGGAGTTATAAGATTTTGAGGTACAAGTCATGTTGCAAAATTTTGATATTTTGAAATTTTGTATAGAAGCTAAATAGACATCTATGTTATGCTTGTAAGAATAAGATTATTAATGTATGACCAAGTGTTTTTGACACTCATATCAAAGGGGGAGATAGTTAATCTCAGATTGGTTTTGACAAGTGAGTGTCTATACAGTTAAGTCACTTACTTAGTTCATGTCAAACAAGTAACATATGCTGAGCACAACATAAAAGTTAGAGCATGTCGAGTAAATAGTAAGTGCCAAGTCATTCATGTGCTAAGCATACAGTATGTGCTGAGTGATTTAGTTTTTGAGTAGGCAATGCATGCCATTATTCAAATGCCTAGTGATAGTATTGCAGTCATAGGTAAGCCGAGCACTAGGGACTTTAGATGCCAAGTAACACAATTTTTTCATAGTTGTTTTTATTGGCACAAACTACTATGTAAACCATTTTTGGGCCAACTTAAGGATTGAATTATGATTTTTTTTGATAAGGATGAATCTTGTATGTGAATCCATATGTGTTACATGCACCCAATTAGATAAAGGGAAGGTTTAAGTGGCAATATGGGTAAATCATAGCTATTGGATCATACCTAACCCTAAGTCACCTAGGCCTTCTTAAGGTTGAAAAAATCCTAAATGTAAAAAGAGTGAGAAGGAGAGTTTGCAAGCACAAACAAGACATTCATGGTGACCAAGGTATTGTAATGTGGATTGCATTACAAAATTAGTTAAAGGAGAAAAGAGGAAGGAAATAATGGACAACAAAGAGACATCTGATCAAGAAGGATCAAGTATACAATAATATAGAGGTGATCTAACATCAAGCAATAGAGTGCTAATTGCAAGATCATTGCTAAGACATTTTAATAGGTGAATCTGTCAAATATCTTAATAGAGTAGTCCTAATAAGCTATATTGAAATTCTCTAACAAGGTGCTTACTTAATTGTGAGTTGAATTCCTTTAACCAAGCACACTTCTAATAGGGTTTTGAAATCCTTTAACTAGGTAAGACCTAATAGTCTTTGTAAGCCTTTAATAGGGCAGATCTCTCATAGGGTAGACCATATTTCATGATCAAACATTGTAACCTTCATTAGATACAATTATTACTGTAGTAGTAAAGATTTGTGGGTATCATTCCCACCCCAATTTTACCTTCTCATTGGAGGGTTTTTGGGTAATCATATATTGTGTCATATATGCGTGAATGCTTAATTGTTTACATACTTTAAATGTATATGCTTTACATGGTATTTTAGTTTACTTATTGAATTGTGAGATGGATGTGTGGTGAATGTTTTATGGGTTAAAGTTTAAAGCAGTGATTCACCCCCCCCCTCAGAGTTTATCTTTCCTATAGTAATTCCAACACGGTTTAGATAAGTGGTAGAATTATAGTGTACAATGTGATGTGAGCATCTACTCTTTATGATCCAATCAAACTTTTTCTTTTCTACATGTGATACTAATGCTTTCCCTTCTTTTGTAGGACTATCTTCCTTAATAGTAACAAATCTTATTTCATCATGTTTATAATCAATTTCTCATAAATTTATTGCTTCGAAATCAAATTCATCATCTTCATCAATAAAGACGAAATGTTTTGTAACCTTTGACTTGTAGGGCTTCTTAGGTTTTACCTTATTTTCTATCTTAGGAGATTGATATGAAAAATGATCAAATTCATTGCAAGTCCAACAAGAAAATTCTTTCTTACCTCTAGGTTGTATTTTTATGAGTAATGCAAGACCTCCATCTATCCTTCTTCCTCTTGCTTAGTTTCCCAATCTCTAATATAATCTCCACTTATTCTTGCACTTCTAGTTAGTGCTCTTCTAGTTAATTCTTTAGAATTTTCCAAACCACTTAATCCTCTATAATAGTTCCATCACAACTCTTGATTCCTGTAACAATCTCTATTATTATTTGAAAATGTGACCTTGTCAATTCATCTTCCTACATTCTAGCACTATCAAGGACATCCTTCTAATTTTTAAGGTTTAAACTTGTTTTCATGTTGATCACCTTCAAAAATAGCTTGTAATCTAATCCAAATGTCATGAGAAAGTTGAAAATTCTTTACCTTAATGAATTATGATTCAAGGAGTGTAGTAATCAATTCTTCTCTAGCATACATATTATACATGAGTAGTTCCTTTTATTTAGCAAATTATATTCCTAAATCTTTCTCTTCTACCACAATCTTCCTATCCTTTGTGATAATCCAATAGTTAATTCTCATGCATAGCAAATTAGTCTTCATTTTCTCCTTCTAGTTGTCATAGCTATCTCTATAAAATTATATAATTCCCTTCCTAAATTCCATGGATCTCCTCAAGGTTTTAAACTTCTTGATGAAGGACATGATGCTCTAATACCAATTTTTAGAAAGTAAATTCCACCAAAACAACTTGGGTTGGTGGGGTAGTTGGAGGGGGAGGTGAATCATTTATGTTCTTAGACAAAATTAAATTAATCTTATCAAATCTAATTACAATAACCAATATATGCAACAACCAAAATATAAGAAACATGCACAATAAGATAAGATTTATTAACTATGAAAACCCTTGATAAGAGGAAAACCCAAGTGGGAATGATGTTCACATGATGTACTAATATAAAAATTCTTTGTGAAAGGGTGTGACTGTATTAAGAGCCAATTATGTACAATCAATACATATGAGTAGTTGTTAAGAGATTTTGAATCCATGATAAAAGATTCAAACCATGTTAGGAGATGTTTCCAATCATGTTAGGAGATGTTTCAACCTTGTTAGGAGTTGATAGGAAGTCAATTGAACCCACTATCCAAATTGTTTTAGAATTGTTCCACAATATAGATCTCTAGGATAACATATCCAAGGGTGAACTAACCAATACATCAAATTCTTTGAAAATAAAATTAATTTGAAGTTCTCAATACATTATCATCATTTTTTTCTACTTTTCTCTAACCAAATTAATAATCTTAGCATCAATACAATCACAATTACACTTATGACATGATAATGACACTTCCAACCAAGGAAAATAACCTTTCCTTTTTACCTTTTCCTAATAACTAATTGTGTCATCCTTGAGGTTTCCCCAATTTACAATGAATAATATAGGACATCATACACATTAAATTATGTTTACCAATGCCAAAATAATATAACCAAAAAAGTTGATCGCCAGTGAATAAATCACACATTATCCTTCAACTACCTTCACCAAGTGAGCTATAGAAATTCCTACCTCAAACTCATCATCACCAACATGTCTTCAATCATAATCCAAGCCCTCTTAAGTAAAATCCATCTCACTTAATAGATATAATTGATTTACTAGTAAATAGCTTTCCTACAAACTACACTGTGACCAGTCTTCACATATTCAACTACAACTTATGCAATCCATCACATAGCTTTCTACTCATATAGATATAATTGTATGCAATAGAAATTAGTGTGAAAGAATGAAAAATAAACCAAGAATTCACAAACTAAGATTAAAAAAAATAATATAATAAACTAAAAAGGAAACCAAAGAAAAATAATGTAAACCTACGAATCTCTGTAGCCTCCTTGATGTCTTTGATTTGGTCTATGGATCATGTATGAGTTCTCAATTGGGGGTCAAGCTTCAAAAATGGATAAAAATGATGGATGGATGTATGGAAAATTCAAGTATCATAATAGTACTTTGAAAATATTTTTCTCTCAAAATAGTAGAAAAGAATTACTCAAAATGTGGACTATTTGCGAAGGATTGAGGGGTTAATTTATAGGCAATTGGGTGAGGAGAAGATAATACATCATGATGGATAGTTAAAAGAGTGAGGTGTGAGATATACTTCGATGTTTAGAGGTGGAAGAGGTAGATGTGGCAGGAAGTGGTCTTGGGCTTTGAGTCAAGGAGAAAAATCGTACCTTGAATTGTACAAGTGATATGTGTTGTGATTTCACAATGCATGCCCCATTTTGCCTAGAAATGGGGACCCCCTGTTTTATTTTTTAGCTTTCTAAATCCCTAGTCTGTAGTCTATGTCTTTTAAAGGGTTTTGTCTAGTATTTTTAGCTAATTTGGGTCTCTACCTAAAAACCTAGGTTTCATAAACCAGGTTGTTGAGAGAGAAAATCAAATTTGCATATAAGATAGAAATTAGGTTTTTAATGTCTTTTTAATAGTTTTTTAGGTTTTTAGGCTTCTAGGTCATTTTTTTGTCATAGTTAGGGTTTTTTCTAATTAAGTTTGTCAATCTTCCAAACTAATGGATGCTTATTTTTGGTAGATTAAATGGCTTCCTCATCATCTTTTCTCGCTACAAAGATGGCTCCAAAACCAGTGCTTTTCAAGTTTCAAGGTGTTCTGACAAAATCACACTTCCAAGATGAATATTTAGAGATCCAAGACATTGAGCTTGGCCATATCGACTAGAACAATTTCTTAGTGCTATGCAACAAACCAATCGAGAGGTCTACAATGATATCTAATCTTACCATATTAGGGCTTGTCAACATGGTGTCTCACCCGATATCGGTACAATTGTTGGAATTGGTCATGACACTAGCAGAGAACTATGTCTCAGAAGAAAGGGTTGTGAAAAACATAACTAGAGAGATTGTGCTAGATTTGAGATCTACAAATATAGAGAAAGTATTCCATCTTAAAAGAGAAAATTAGTATATCAAATTGACATATCATTAGGTAGAAAGGTGGCATAGGGAACATGGAGAAGAAACATCTGAAATCATTCAATCCTCATATCTCATTTAGAAGACTCCTCTTGGATGCAAAGTAGACATGACAAGGGGATATATGAAAGATGATATTAGATATTCTATAGTACTTTTGAGTAGAGTCATGGGGTTACCAGCATCAGGACACCTAAATATATGGATGACACACTTCATTGAGACCATTAGAACAAAAAAGATGCCAATTGATTGGGCTTCATTTCTCAATGAGAATTTGGATGAGCAACTGGTGGCAATTAAGAACAATCAAAAGTTCTATATAACGTCCTATTTGGTGTACCTATTAGCAGCAAGAGCAATAGACTATTTGGTATTGTTCAAAAGGGGCAACATGCAAGATGTAAACACATGGCCTTATATAGTTTAAGTAGGGAAAAATAATAGAAGAAAAAAACCCTTCTTCTTCTAAAGGTAAATCTCTGATGGTAAATACTTCGAGATGGTTGAGGAAAGAAGTGATGGTTAGAAATAAAAGACAAAAATATTCTACTAAGGAAGAGGGAATAAAAGAATTGATTGAAGCTCTCAAGAAGCCCGAGTCACCTGTAGGAGATGTACAAACACTGGCCTTTGTAATGAGTGATTAGAATCAAGACTTGTTCTCCCATGTGGCTATCCCTCCTTTGCATGCAGATATTGAGGACTTGACCCCAAAAGATTATCAAATTAGGGAGGTCATGCTTGGAAAGCCCACTGTGGATATTGTCAAATTAATGGTGACAATGGGAATCAAAGAAGTGTTTAAGCACTTAGAAAAGAATGAGATTAAACCAATAAACCTCTAGAAGAAAAATGAGATCCTAAGAGGATATTTGAATGAATTAGTTAGTCTGTTGGATCTTGAAAATCCTAAGGAGACTCTAAATGTGGTACTTGAAAAAAGAGATGATGAGAATGTGCAACTTGATCCATTTTTGAAGGCTTGTTAGCAATGACAAGAAAGTTTTGAAGAGAAAGATGTGTAGATCATACAAGGGAATCTTAAACTACTATACCATATGTAGGATAATGTAGATAAGCTGGTTGCTATATTAAACCAGGATTTTGGGTTAATGGATGAAGTGCATACCTGGGGTAAAGACCTATAAGCATTACAATCCATAAAAGGTCAAAGGTATTGGATGTTGATGGATGTATATATAGTGGATGAGTTAGATAAAATAGATGACTAGATAGAGAAGATTTTAGATGACAAAAAAGTAATAGAAACATTACATGTAGATATTCATAAGCTCAGGGGTCAAACCCAAGAGCAAATTTTGGAGGCAAAGAGACATTATAGTGATGCTTGCTTAGACATTTTTGAAGATGATTCAAGGGATGAATTGATGACTAAAGAAGTAGTTGTTGAATAGTTTTGAAATACTTTTGAAGGAGCTTCCATTGATGATGATATTAGATATGCATTTAGGACCAAAGAGGCATTGTTAGATTTGGATGTGAAATTAGGAGATTTTGTAGACTCACATTAAGGTGGGCAACTATAAGAAAAAAGTGAAGGAAAAATATGAAGGTTTAGATTTTTCGGATACAACCCAAGTCATCAAAATTATAGATAAATTAAAGAGCAAATACCCAGACATAGCTCTGGTATAAAGGGCGACAAAACCCATAAGCTAGAATTTCAGTTTTGACACTTCGTGAAATTTTACATTTTTTGGACCTGCTTCTGAGGTGCACAAGCTTTCGAGGTGCACAGGTGAGCCAGGTGCACAAGCTGTGCTACTATTAAGGTGCACCAAAAGTTTTTGAAAAAATCAGAGGTGCATCAATAGTTAACTACCAGTTCCAAATTTAGAGCTTTCCATTCACTAGAAACACATTTTGATGGCAATTTAACTCCTAAAAACACCTAGTGAAGATAGAGCTTCTATTTTTGGCATCTCCAGAGACTCCTACATCATCTAATGGATTTCTTCTTCTTATTTTCTCATGCTTTCTTTTTTTTAAGACATGTAAAGGCTCATGCATCTATTAAATGATATAAATATGGATGGAGTCCTACTTAGCACCAGTTAGAGAGTTAGTTTGTACATAAATAGATTTGTTTTATTGGTTTAGAAGCATATGTTTGCATAAAGAGATCTCTCACTCTCAACACAAATTGAGGATAATATTTCTTATAAATTTAGGAATGTAGTTTGTATTCTAGGCCATTATTTTGATGCAATAATATATGCTATTGGTGCTCTCA
Organism: Cupressus sempervirens; assembly: GCA_028749045.1. Taxonomy (NCBI): domain Eukaryota; kingdom Viridiplantae; phylum Streptophyta; class Pinopsida; order Cupressales; family Cupressaceae; genus Cupressus; species Cupressus sempervirens. The sequence continues at coordinate 370,097,446 of CM053788.1, forward strand.
TTCAGAGTGTAGTTATTCTTACTTGAGTGTGTTATATTTTGTGAATGTATGTTCATGGAATGTAATGGAATCAATATTTTTATTATGTTTTTTGATTGAGCGATTTTTTAATTTTGGTGTTTGCTATGGTTTTATGAATTCCACTAATTTACTTGGTTGGAGAAGAGATCACCCTTTTGTTCCTGCATAGCTTTTTGTCTTGCATGAGTGCACTTTTTGTGGCCTTGTGATTTGATGAAAAGTGAAACATCTTATGGTTACTAAATTCCTATCGATGATTGCATTAGTGGAATTAATGAAGTGCTACTCCTATTTTCATTGGTTACCTACCGATCTTTTCAAAGGCTTAACTTGCAGATGTGTTGTTTTCGTAGCTTATGTCCATTAGGAATTTACTTTTCAAGTCATTTTCTTAAACTTATTGTTGCCCTATCTTCATTATTTTTTTTACAAATAATTGGTTAATTTAGGAATTCATATAGTTGCATTGTTAGATTGCATTCATTAAAAAACAAAAAAATACAATTTTTGTTTTTTGTTTTTTTGTGGTTATTCTTTTGAGATCGCAAGCAGATTCAACATCTTATTTGAATCAGTTAGAACTAGTAAAGGCCTCCTCATGAACATTCACATTTATCTTCTATTGAGTAGATTCAAGTAGGTTGCAAGATCACCCAGAACCTTGGAGTTGATTCTAGATCAACTTTTCAAGAGAGGATTTTGGAAGGATTCTTGCTATTAAGCATTGTGCAAAATGACAACTCAACAATATGGAAAAGGGATTTAGACATGGATAAGGGGGTGATGTGGCTAAGTTAAGATGGTAAGATGACCTAGTTGACTGGATGATGTGGCTAGTGGGTGGAGTTGTTAGAAAAATTTTTATGGAGGAGTTTGATTAAATATATGAATTATTTAATTAAAGGGGGAATTACAAGTTCGTAAGTTGAGTTTGGCTAACTGCTACGTTAAAGGATTAGTTTTTGGTTGAGGGATTTAATTATTTAAATGAATTAAATAAAGAGGGAATTTGAGATTAAATTAAATGGGCTGTGCATTTATTTAATTTAATAGAGGAAGGGGGATTTGATTAATAAATTAGACTATTGATTGTCTTTTAATTCATTAATTGAATTATAAGTACATGATTATATTATATTAATTAAATATTAAATATTTAATCAATAAAATCTTAGAAGATGACTAAATATGATTATGTATTTATGTGATTAGATTTAGGTGTCTATATTTTTGTCCCTCTTTGACATACTGTTGAGATAACAGTATTTCAATGATATTTTTAAATAATAAACGACACAAAGAAGATTTTTAAAGCAACAAGGTTGCCCCAGTCTTGAAGAAGATTGTATTATGTGATGCCCCCTTGAGAGGATGGTGGGGAGAGAAGAAAAAGCTATACAATATCTCAAAATGTGTGAAAGGAGTAGTGAGAACGAGGATGAAGAAGGGTTATATTTGTGTCTAGGATGCAAAATTAGATGGAACAATTTGGAAAAAGGTCAACCAGGAGAGAAAGTAAAGAAAAGGGGCTCACAAGGGGTCATATATAAGGTCTTAGATGGGATAAAATGAGTCATTTTTCTTCATTTTTCTTATAGAGATATAGATTTTAGGTGCTCCAGTTTCTAGTTGCGAGATGACTGAGCAAGAATGTCAAGTTCACCAATTAGAGATGGTGCGATGCATAGAAGTGCAAGAACCATTAAATAGAGTGGTAGGACCAAAATAATTATTGTTAATTATATATATATTTTCTTGTTGAAATAGAATCGTGTTCCTCTAGAAATGGGTCTAGCAAGATTGTGAGTAGGACTTGTGGGATCACGGTCCCACAAAAAGGCTAAATGTAATTGGGTAGTTTGGAAGAATTTATGGGACCAAATTCCTACTAGAATTTTATGTGAGGACACATTCCCAAAATGAATTATTGGCAGGATTGCATTCTTGTCCACAAAAATGCACTTCTCTAGGGAAGAGGAAAAATCAAAATAGGTTTGGGTTAAGGTTTTGACCAGGGTGAAAATAATTGTGAAATTATTCCTACCAAATTGTATCTCTATGGGAATACAATGAGAAATTGGTCTTGCAAAATCAAAAAAATGAGTCTATGGGAACAAGGGTACTTGGTGGATTTAGCATGAGGGGGTTGGGTAGTTGATAAGGTAGGTTGGGTAGTTGATAGTGGGGAGGGGGGTGGGGGGGTGGGGTTATCATGCAAAAAATCAGAGCATAGGGTAATAGTTAGGTGTTTTTAGAAATTGATAGAACAAGGACTGACAATGTTATGGTTTGGTGGATACAATGGTCAATGGACACACTGGTGTCATGAGAGAGGTATACAATTGTATTATGAGCCACAAAACATTTTAGTGTAACAAAATTTGTGTGTGGAGGCTATTGAACTTGGTTATCTAGAGTAGATGCCCCATCAGTGTACACACATGGAAATGTTTACTTTCCTATGTGAGAGATGACACTTAGAGACAACTACTTTCTATCTTCTAACATGGGAGATAACAATCATTGTGGAAGATATATATATCTATATATATATATATATATATATATATATATATATATATATATATATATATATATATATATATATATATATATATATATATATATATATATATATATATATATATATATATATATATATATATATATATATATATATATATATATATATATATGATCTTTCAATTTCTTGTGCAAGGGATGAAGGGGTTGATGACTTGATTTGTTATTAGAGAGTAGGTTGTGCATATGTTTGTTAGTCTTGATGTCTAGTTCAATCTAAGACATGTATAGTTTGTTGTGGACCAATTTTTGGATGTAGTGTTGTTAGCTAGGCATGTTCATTTCTAAGTGTGTGGATTGGTGTTAAGGTACCTTTTTTGACAATTTGGCTAGGTTAGACATTTTGATGTTATCATTTATGACAACATATCAATCATATAAAGGGGGAAAATCATGAAGATTAAGTTATGACATGTATACTTAGAAAATTGTCTAAGTGTCATACAAATTACCTGGTAGAATAGATAGAGTTTTGATTGGCGAGATTCATAGGTACACCATGGACATGTGTAAAGTTAGGTACAACTACCTAACATTAGAATGGTGACGTATGTGAGTGTGTAGGTTAGTATGGACTATAAGGAAAAAGTTATGATGATTTTACCAATTACAATAGTGTATAGGTAGAACATAGTATAATGAGGAAACAAACATTTTGGGTTAAGGAATTATTTTTTTTATGAAATAATTACTTAACTAATTAGGGACAACATCCTAGATTTAAACCCTAAGTGGGAAAAAGTTATTTTTGTATTTTGTGTATAAAGGCATGAAGGCCAACTAGGTAGATAATTGAAAATTAACAAGGTATAAAGGAAAGATTTCTATATATGTAAAGTTTTCTGAAGTAAGTTTGATATTGATGAAAAGAAATTTTTGATGTATGATCGAAGAAATATAAATCGAGAAAAGGTTTTGTGAAGAGTAGAAAAGGAAATATCAGATATTGAAGATATTAGTAGTAGTGTAAAGAGGTTTTTGTATGTATCTCTTTGCATTGAAGAACTATATTGTACATTGCATGTTTGGGTAGTGGGCTCATCTTGCATACATTTTTGTATTTTTATATATCAACTCCTAACATGGTTGAGGCTTCTAACAAGGACCAATATACTATATAGATGTAATAGACTCCTAACATGGTCAATATCTTTCACAAGATACTTTTGATTAGTGGATCATTTTGTGGGTACCATCCCCACTAATATTTTACCTTGGCTAGGGTTTCCATAGTTAAAAAAAATGGTGTTATGAGTTCTCTTATTGCATGGTTATGTTTATTGTTCAACATAGTTAGTTTTCTTTCATATGTAAGTTATAAGATTGTTAATAATATCTAGTTTTGGGCTAAAGTTTGTAAAATACTAATTCACCCCCCTCTCAGTATTTCCTATTTCTAACAATTTGTGTCATGACATATTTACTCAAAAGAGGCTTAACATCTTGAGTAATATCCATATGGATATGGAACAATTACACAAGAACCTAGAAGAAGCTCTTGAACATATTGATATTCTTACTAAAGAAAGAGATGCTTTGAAAGAAAGATATGAAGATGCAGATGACTACATTGGAAAGTTGAAAGATAAGATAGATCATCTCAAATCGAAGAAAGAGCCTAAAGATCAAATTAAGAAAAATGATGAAGTTTCAAGACTAAAGAAAGACAATGAGATCATGAAGCATGAACTCAAGATTACAAGTCTAAAGTTGAGCCTGAAGAATGATGATAAAAAAATTGATTCAACTTTGTAGTATGAGAATGTCAATATGAGAACCAATATTACCAAATTGACATTTGAGCTTGAGTTCACCAAGTTTCAATATGCATAACTTGAGAAGTGTAACACTATTGTGAAAGGAGAGTTAACCCAGTCTAAGAAACAACTTGAGAAACTATATTCTATCAATGAGAAGATTGATGAAAAAATGTCTTTTTAGAGACCTTCTTATGATAATATTGGTTTTGGATATTTCATTGAAGAAATTTTTTCTAAGAAATCTGAAACTAGAATGGAACCTAATCTTGAAATTCATTAGCCTATGCAAGATTAAGAAGATTTAAATAAGATAGAGTCAAATCAATTTGATAATGCACCTAAGGAGGTTGAGCAAGTGAAGCAACTTGAACAAGTTGATGAACCTAAGGAATATAAGAAAACATAATCACCTAAATAAGTGAGATACAAATTCAAAGGTAGATTTTATGCATGTTATTAAATTTCTAATCTGAAAAGGGACTACACATGTAAGTCATTTAAACCAGATACTGATTTTTATTGTTAAAATTGTCATGGTTTTTGGTCATAGATAAGCTAATTATAAGAAACCTAAATTTGATAATAGTAATAGAAATAGTATAATGTTTAGAGGTACTAACCATGTAGGAAGAATATCTAATGAAGGAAATAATGAAGTAAGAAGCAACATTGTGTGTTACAAGTGTAATAACTTTGGACATATTGCTAGAAATTGTAGATCACTTGTTAACCAACTTGAACCTAGATTTTGAAATAATGCACCAGTATGTCACCTATGTAAAAACTTTGGTCATATATAAATATTCTATATAATGGACATGAGGAACAATATGAGGAATCCAAACTTGAGAAGGAACATGAACAAGAATGTCAGAAGAAATGATAGCACCAGTGATACCCAGTAAGACAATCTAAGAAAACATGTAGAAGAATTCAAAGAAGTATTTGTTAAAGTCAAAGATCCATAAAGTTCACATGTGATTTTTGAAGAGTAGTCAAATGAAGCACCTAAAGGAAAATTGAAATCAGTTGTAGTGATTGATTCATCTTACTTGAATTAAGAACTTTTATGAAAGGAACAAACATCATAAAGGTAGAAGAATTGTTAGAGAAAGAGTTAAGGTATGCACCATTAGTACAAGATATAATGTGATGTGTTGAAGCTATGATCAAGAGCGTAAACAATTTGGAGTTCATATGTGGTTACATGAAATAAGTCAATGTTATAGGTAAAGAATGAACATTTTTTTGGATTGTGTACTTGCACAATCAATGAAGTAGACAAATGCAAAAAATTTAGTGATCATAATCGAGATTTTGACCATCATTTGAGCATGTGAATATTTAAGGAGAGAATTGAGAGAAAATCCAAGGAAATCAAAGTAGCATTAAAGAAAATTCATCTATAAACCATATTCTACAAAATTGAGGTATTTTATGAATTTCAAAAGTTTAAGTTGTAAATTTGAGTTCATAATTTGTAATAGACATGGATAGATCTTTGATTCATAATGTTGAGGATGAGGCCAAACCCAAGTTAAAGATAAACCCTATACAACATTTAGAAGATGATCCTACAATTTTTTTTTGAGTTAATTAAAATAAAGTATTATATTTGGAAAACCTTGATAGTTACCTTAAGAGTAAGCTTGAAATAGTAGGAGAAGAAATGTTGAAAAGTATTTGATTGTGTTTACAATCAGGATATGAGCTTTAAGAGTGAATATGAGCACATAAAACATAATGATTTAATTAAGTTTTTATTTTCACATGATTTTGACAATGAGGATTGGGTGAAGATAATATTGAGTAGAATTCATGATGTTTAGTTCTTATTGGGAGATAATATACTAGATATATCAGCTAACTTAATTCATGAAGTTGTTGGAACATGTAATGAAGGTTTGATATCAGTAAATGAAAAGAATGTAAAGAAATGTGTCTTAGCAAACACTAAATCTAAGTATAATGGGAGAGGAATCATGATAAGTAAGATTAAGTAGCATGATGTGAGATTCATATGCAGAATCATGACATCAAAGATTTATGATAGTTATAAAGAGGATGACTGGCAATAGGTTTTATCCATGCAACCAACAAGATATACATTGAGAAAGTAAAAGTGAGTATGTGTGAGATCTTAAGAATGTAGTTAGTGGATGATTTGGAAAGGATTAAGAAGGTGAAGAATAGTTAATTTAAATTTAGATCACTAATACCTTACATGTTTTTCCACTTGATCAAAATATTTTCATTCTTATCTATGACTAAGCTGCTTGATAATGACAAGTGTACTATGGAGAAGTTAAGCAATCTTTATAGAAGGTATCCTATTGATAAGATTAAGAGCAATGTGGATCTATTTGTGAAGACCTTCCAAGCCAAAATGAAGCAGTGATACAAGCTTCCACCCTCAATTATGAGAAAATTCAAAAATGACATACACTTTATGGTTAACACTAAATTTACATACGTAGAGCTAGTAGAACCTAGAATGTTGTATGTGGAACCACTTGGATATGAGGTTATTAAGGAGAAAATTGAAGGCTACTTGGAAGTAATTCTTAAGTTAGAAAGAGATGAAGAGTTTAATAGGTTTGGAACCTATGAAGAGATCATGCAAATAACTAATCAAGCTCAGCTTGAGAAATCATCAAAGAAGAAGGTTGAGGCAACCATGAAGAAGATCATGGAAGAAGCTCAAATGACCCATGAAGGAGCATTGACTATTAGACAACAAGTGATAGGGATGAAGAAGAGTGGACAAGAAGGCATCATGCTTGTCACAACTCTTACCACAAATAGACCATTAGAAGGTACAACTATTGTAGAGCCTCAACCAACAACATCAAAAATTCCTTTCATAGTCATAGCACAATAGAAACCACAAGGAGCACCTACTATTCAATCAGTGGAATCTAGTGAAGAGGAAGAAAAGTTAAGGATTATGGAAACAAAGAGAAAGTCAATATATTAGTTGAGATCAAACAAGAGCTAGTAGAGACACATAAACATAAAAGAGTCAAACATATGGCAGTGGGACCAAGAAATAGGTTAAAGGCCTTAATGACCTACGACAGAAAGAAAATGCAAGGTCAGCTAGAGACATTTGAGAAAGCAAAGGATACTAAGCCAGAAAGGATAGAAAAAGAACAATTTAAGTTTGCAATCAAAGGAAGGAAACCTTGGAAGGCTAAGGTAGAGAAATTAAACAAAACAATAATTGATGAAGGTAATTGTGTTTAGTTGAACAAGTTTTATGTTTTATACAGATTTTTGGATAGGCTACAGTTATAGAATGCTACAATAAGGTATACTATACTTAAATTTGGGGATATCAATGTAAGGTCCCTCCTTGTATGTACTTATCAAATATGAATTTCTTTGTTAAATCCGTTATAGGAGATTAGAATGGATATGAAGTAATGATTATTTTTTAGATGTCCTAATGAAAATTGAGATCAACTAATACATTCATATTTTAAATACTTAGTGATTCAAGAACTATTATGTTATCTCGACTATTTAAACATTAAATTTCACTAATAATGATATGAAGTGTTTCACCTTATGATGAAAATATTAATTATGTTACCTTGATGATTAGGTTATATGCATATTGATGGTGTAGTAAAATAAATGAATGCAGGATTAGGAATATGATTAATACTTTAATTGTGTAATTTTTAATGGTTAAATATATGAGCAAAAATGAGATAAAGGTTATTTAAATGAAAGATTGATGTTTTGATTTATGTGATTATCTAGATGAGTTTTAAATATATACATGTGATTTTTCTTGAACTACTAATGTGTGAAATGAATGTGTAGGATTATTAGCTAGAAAATCTAATGGAGAACTCGTAATCAACCCTATGTACTATCTGTGAAACCTAGGGCTGAGTCTAATTAAAGATGCAGACCTCATTGTTTCATATTTTATTTGTATCATAATTGAAATGTGTGTATCATTCTGTAATTGAAAAGTGTTTAATGTTACGTAACAGTGATCTTATGGTGTCATTTGACACTCACAATTTGTATATGTATATCAACATGAAATTAGGGTTAGTCAAGTAACCTAATAATTTGAGATGGACTAGGTTAGTAACCTAATACTAATTAGTTGGTAACTAGGATTAATTACCCTAATTAAGGTTTAGTGGTAAGATTGCATTCCTAGATTTTTTAGAAAGTCCAAATATTTCAAGCAAATTAATAGGTCCTGAAATGGTCCTAGAGGCCAAAGTTAATGAAAACTAAGTGCCTAGGGGCTATACATATGTGTTGGAGGAATTTTCCACCACTCTAGATCGTTTTATTGATTTTTGCGACCATCAAAATATCCCATTTTTACTTTAGTGCAAAAATTTAAACTTCACCATGAGTTGGACAAATTTATACTCCACCATAAAGTTTTCCTTAATGATAGGATTAAGTTAGAAGACCCTAGAAGGCCTTAGTAAGGTCTAGAGTTATTGCAATTTTTAGGTGGTTGAGTTAGGAGCCTATTTAGTTGCAAATTTGAGGGTTGAATAGTGTTCACCCCATCTCCACTTTTAGAGAGAGAGAAAAGTCAGGATTGAAGGAGAAAGAAGGGATAGCTCTTCTCAAAATTTTAGTTTCCATAACCATTTTTGAAGGTAGGAATCCTTCAAGTTCGTGTCTTCATGTTGTGTTTTCATTGCTTAAGTATGCTTTTTGCATATGTGTGTATTCATTTGTATGATGAAACATGTAAGGCATGGGATTGTGATAGGTTTCTTAATTGTATTCTTTTCATGTTTTACATTTTGTTTTATGAGGGAAACTGTAAGGGTTGTGTTGGCATTAATCACCCTCGGATAGGGAAGAAGTGGCCATGTACAAGAGGAGGGCTTCAATTGGACTCTAGGCAGTGTAGAGTCTCTCCTCATGATGAGGAGAGGGAGAGAGTAGGGTGATATGGCTCCCTACTTGTCGGTACAAACCAGTTTGTGATTTGGGAATTAAGAAATGAAAGAATGAAAGTTCTTGTGATTATAGCCTCAGAAGGGGCATCTATTTTGGTGTTGTGACTAAATTCTCCTACCCTAGAAAAATCCACCTTCTCCCTAGTCTGGTTCAGTAATGAACCTGTTGTGCAAACTTTTGATGGGAGTATTTGGTTGAATGTTTCCTTGTGTTAAAATCCGATTGTCTCCCAGTTAGTTTTTGATTCTCCATGGTTACCTTGATGTAATTTGTAGATTTTGTAGTTGCTACCTTGATATGGAGCCAAGTAGGAATTCAAAGTTGTTGTTTCAATTCAAACAATTGGGAGACTTCTCCTCAGGATAATGATCCTATTTTAAAAATTTATTGTTAATCTTATTTATGTAATGAGTATGATATTGGGTTTTCTTCCCTGGTTCTTTCTTAATGGAGTTCTTGAATCAAGTTTTTAATAAAATGATAGTTCCTTATATGAGAAAATTTTAATTGGGTTATTATGATGTTTCAATAGATCTTCTATTGTAATTATGGTCTTCAAATGAAAATACAAGACATGGTTGTTTGAATGTTGATTTACATTATGGAAAAAAAAATATTCCCTTGCATAAATGATGGAAGAATGAAAAGAATATAATTTCCAAGTATTTTTGTGAATTTTCAATATGAGATCAAATGCAAAGTTAATCAAGAACATAGTCCTTGAATTTACATACATTTGAATACGATAAATTTCTTAGTATTCAACCCTATTGATTTAATAGATCAAATGATATACTATTAGTCAGTAATCCTATATAAACATTAGGAACATAGTTACTAGGTAATAGTATTATCTTATTTATTATTCCTACACATGACCCAACTTAAAGGAATTAAATCATTATATGGAAAGTTGGTAATATTATAAGAAAAACAAGAATTATGAAAATCCATACTTTTCTAGGAGAGCATATTAGCTCTCTGAAAAATGTATGGGCAAGTAATTTTTTGGCTTCAAAAGAAAAATAAATCACAGAGAATAACCTCTTTCAAATTTAAAATAGAAATATATTAAAAAATAAAACAAAACAAACACAAAATTCTTTGTGGCATTTATTTTCCTTATCACTTATCCTATTGTTTTAAATTGTGGAATAAAAAAAAAAAAACAACATCACCACTTTTACAAGTGGATGGAAAGACTTTAAACAAAAAAATCATATATATAGTTGAAAACATTTGAGAAATTTGGGATGGGACATCTGTGGTCCCCACCTCACTCCCATTTCCCTTCCTCCAAAGTGGTGACTTGCACAAGGTGGAGCAAGGTCAACAAAATAAAGTAAAATTAATATAAACCTCTCTATTGAGCCACCACCCATCTTGGTTTTGGAGCTTTAAACTCTTAGTAATCAATGCAAAAAAAATCCAAGTGCATCCACATCTTACCTTACCTTTCTCATCCTTTCCCCATGCATTGGTTTTCCTTTTGACCTCTGCCATGCATACCATTCTACATCTCTTTGTTGTATTGGATAGTGGGTGGACCTTTCATGAGGGATGTAGCATTTAAACATTTGACTTTGTTGGTGATTGGGGGAAGAGATGTTCACCTCATCCATCACCATCCCCTATACACCCAAGTACACCCAATGATGGGCTTGCAACTTGGGAGACGTCCTAGCCAATTGGGAAATGTGCAACCTTCCTTGGTCAGTGTGAGAGGATCTTGGGGACCGACCATGTTTATGGGACAACCACTTGCCAAGTGGCCTAGTTTGTAAGGGGTTAGTATGTTAGTAGGTTAGAGTCATGTTTAGGAGAAATGTTAGGAAATAGTTTGGACAAACAAAGATTTGTATAGTTTACTTGTAGACACCTAAATTTGATTACACTACTTTGGTAATCCTATTTAGTTATCTCTAAAGGTATCATTAATTAAATTCCTATTTAATTAATCCTTTGCCATCCCCTAGCTGATTAATTTAATTAATCATCTATAGTCCTAATTGATAAATCAAATAACCTATTATTTATCAATTAAATCCTTTTCTCTTATCTTATTCCAAAAATCCCCATTTATTAAATAAATCTATTTGATAAATAAAATCCTCAAATCTAAAAACCCCTAACCTATCCCTAATCCTCCATTTAGCCTAATCCACCCCATCCACCCATACTAACCTAGCTTAGCCACTAGCTCACCCACCCTCATTAATGCCATCCACTTGCACATCTCTAACATCCCTAATCTAATCCTAAACCCAAGCCTAATCCACCCCCTAATGTTGTCACATTCCCTAAGCAAGTTTAAGACTTTCCTAAACCAAACCAAAGTCTCCCCTCAAAAATCCCAACCACCAAGTCATGAGTGCTCTTACAAACCATAAAAGACTCTTACAAGCCCACTCATGACTCTTACATCCATCTTCCACACTCTTCCCTCTTCCACACTCATTCCTCTTACATCTCTCTTACATACTCAACCCCACTCATCATGCCTTTAACCAACCCCTTACCCTACCCTCTCACACTCATCCTCCTTGTGACAAGTGTCACCTTCCTATTGGTGCTAAACAAGCACAATCCATGTGCTCTCTTTTGAGTGCATCTTAGCCCTCCTTAAGCCTTCATCTCTCCTTGCATCTTAGCCCTCCATCCCTCAAGCCCATAGCCTATAAATTGAATCCCATCCCAAGCCATTCAATCACAACCATTTGAGTAAAGTTATCATGCCCTTTTGAGAGCCAAAATCCATATCCATACCCTTATAATGCCAAATTGAGAGCTCACAAGGCTACCAATTTTCCATTACCCATCTCCACCATTGAAGCAATTGGGCAAGCAATTGAGCATACATCCACATCAAAGGACACATCTACAAAATCAAAAAAACATGGAGTGTTTTCTCTTTTGAGGTTTGCATTTCTTGTTTGCTTTCTTTGTCTAAGCATATATGTGAATTTAGTTTTAGTTTGTGAATGTTTACTTTATTGTTAATGTTATTTGCATACTAAATCTTGTTCTACATTAGTAACTTTTAGATGGTTAGTTATTTTATGGTGTTAGAGTTTAGTATGTGGAAATTTTAGTTTAGTATTTAGGGTAAGTAAGGTTTAGTTTAGTATAGTTAGTGGAAGTGATGGGTTATGCTAGTAGATAGTTTTTTTATTTTTATGAATAGCCCTTTTCTATTAATAAATAATATACTAAGATTACAATTCATAAAAAAGGGGCCGATGGATACAAGATCACCCTGCAAGAGTTCACATGGCCAAAGTCAAAATCAACAACTACTCATTAAAAAAAAAAAGAAGAAGCAACCCTCAAGTAGCTAAAGTAGTTTTAACTGAGGGGGGTGGTTCATCCTAATCATGAAATCCCCAATCATCCCTAGGATTAGCAGGCAGGCTGGGAATAGTCCAGCTATTAGTAGCATCATCAGGGGCCTTGTTAGCATCCTTGGTATCAGGCCATATAGGTGAGATGGTCAATTCCAGGTGAAAGGGCCACTTTCTAGAAACCACATGCCAAGGACCTAGAGGAGGAGTCACCAAGCCCAGGGACTAGCTTGTGCCACCATGGGGTGGGGAAATTGAGCAATGATGCCAAACACCATCGACACCATTGGGAGAGCAGTGGCGAGAAGCCTACAAACATGACATATGTGAGTGACAGTCTGAAGAATTGCACCCCTGGTGGCGGCCTCTAGGTGGTGTGGTATCAACCAAGGCATTTGGAGGCACTCTGGAAATCATACAAGGGGAATTGCCCCATTGATTGAGAGGCTCTTGAAGGTGGGCCACCTCCAGAGCCACCTTTTTGGCTTGCAATTGGATTTGCATCATTACATTATTACAAAAGTATGCTTTAGTGTACATAGCAATATTTATATGAAGCAAAATGTGAGTAAAAAGAAAAAAATTCTATCTTTCCACACAATGAACAAAATCTCCATCTTCAAAGTATGCTAGGTTTAGGCAAATTTTCTAGGGAACTTGGGGGAATCACCCAAAATAACCATTTACCAAGAAAAAGGTTCAAGCCAAAATGACTTAAAGGAATCATGAATCTAGTGCCAATAATTTTGAGGATGTCTATAGAACTATAAAATATGTAGGAAAGGCTCTAGTTCACCACAAAATGGACATTGAGGATCTGGAACCCCAATATGCTTAATCTTAGCCCCAAGGGGAAGACCTAAAAAAATTAGACACCAAGAAAAATAAGCAATATTAGGTTCTTTAATGGCACTCCAAATAGTGTCAAAGTGCTTTCTTCACAAAGAAAGGGAAGATTGAAAATGCCATCTTTGATTCGGTATCCACCATTGATAGATGGGGAGAAAGCCATTGATATCCCAAACTTGGCTTGTAGTTGGTGAAGGGAGTGGTAGGATATCACTTCCAGTTAGTCCACCAAGGGAGAATAGACTAGATACCCACTTCATGAATTAAGTGCCCTGGAATTGCAAAAAGTAACAAGTCAAAAGTCTACCTATCTGAATGGGCAAGACAGAACTAGACTTGCATATCTTCCCAAGATCTAAGGCTCATGGAGACCATAGAGAAAATATCTTTAGGAGTCTTGATGCCACATTTGAAAAAATGTAGAGCACTAGCACCTTAATTCTTGGCTAGGGGTATACCCTAGATGGAGAACAGAGGAGACCACCAAATATTCTACTAGTTTAATGAGAGCCCATCATAGAACTCATCACCAAACCAGTGAAGCCAAGTCTTAACAACCTCTTAGGGTTTCAACATGCCCTTGATAACAAAAGAGGCTTGTATGTGCATGGGTTCTTACATGATGAGAAGGGTTTGAAAGCCAATCCCCTTCCATGCAGGTTTGTTAAATGAAAGCCCAGAGGAGATGCAATGTTGAACCAAAATCTTCCAAGATTCATCTCCAATGATGACACAAATAATCCATTTTGCACAAAGAGCAAGGCCTTACTTCTATGTGGAGAGAAGGCCAAGGCCTCTAGATTCTTTGGGGAGACAACAAAAATCCCAAGCAACTCTATAAAAGGCATGATGGTCAGAACCAGAGGCCCAAAGAAAATCATGGAGCAGTCACTCTAATTTCTGATAGGAGGCTTTAGAAGGAGCCCAACAGGAAGAATAATAGACATGCATAGCTACAATAACTTTAGAGCAAATCTAGAATTTTCTCGGAAGAGAAAGTGGTTTCATAAGCCAATAGTCCAGATTCTTCATAATCTTGGCAAGCACAACGTTCCACAAATCCACTGACGAAGCTTGAAAGGTAAAAGGAATTCCCAAAAAATTTAAAATCTCCCCATGTGTGACCCATTTCCATTCAAACTAGTTAAGCCAAGGTGAATTTGGTAGAAAATATTGGCAATAATAGAACATTTTATGTCATTAAATACCAAAGCCAGAAGCTTGAAGGCATTATTGATGTTTTCTTCATCCTCCAAAAGAGTGAGGAAAGAATCATCAACAAAATGACCATTGACCAACTGGGAAGAGTAGATAGTTTTTAGGCATGAATGAATGTTTAGTGTCATTATTAAATTTATATTAAAATGATATTTATTATTTGAGAAATATTATTAGAAGTGTTCATTTATTTATTTATTTACTTGTTAGAATTAATAAGTGTATTAAAATTTCTTTGAACAATAAGTCTCTAGGTGAAGTATTAAGACTAATAGTGTAAGGAGGAAGTGATATAGTTTATGTCCCTATATATTTATCTCCATATGGAAATTATTTTAAACATTATAATTTTCAACAGTAAGATTTAATTTTTAATAATTGCTAATGTTCAGTTCAAAGGTGTCATTGGGTTAGTAAGGGTTCTTGTAAGGTTCAAAAGTGTTATAACTCAAGTTGACTAGGTGATGTAATGGGATGAGTTGGGTTATGATAGAAGATGAGTTAGATGTTATAAATAGTTTATTGATAAATAATTAACATTTTTAACTAGTTCTAATAAGGTTATGATAACACCGGAGACTAAGTATTAGTATATTATGATAGATTTACCCTTAAATGCCAAATTAGATTCTACTAAGATTGATCTAGTATAGTGTAAAATGGAATAGCATCATAGTCAACTTAAGAACTTGAAAAACCTAAATGCACTTTGGGCTTGATGTTGTATCTTTGCAACTTGAACCTATTGTATAATCAATCAACTCATTCAAACCAAATTGAATGTTCCTATAGTGTTAGGACTTAAGGTTTCAAACCCATGCCATGTGTTTGAATATCGACCCTATATCCCTGTGAAATGTAATTGAAACTTCAAATGGTTTTCTAAACTCTAGAAGCAAAGAATTAAATCCTCTATGAGTAATACACATTACCTTTATCCTAATCATATTATAATAAGAGAATAAAACCCTTGAGCTCTTTAAATTAATTGTGAAACCTTATAACTCAAAACTAATATTGCCATCATCTTTTTACAACACATTTGATGTTAGTATATTTGAAATATAGTCTTTATTACTTTAAAAAAATTATTGTGTTGTCTTTACCTAAATTTTTTTGGGCATGAAAATTAAAGAATAGGTCCCAAATGATCTATATGAAAGACTGGTAAATAGAAAAAGAAGGGTACAATAAGAAAACAATCAGATTAGAGATAACATGATTAGAAAACTGTGTGTAGTTGAAAGTGAGGAAGACTTAAAGAGCTTGTTGCAAAGTCTTGAACCTTTCCTAAGGAACAAGACAAATGCTATTTTGATTATGGGAGGTAACTATAAGGAGGTGAGAGAAGAAGCTCAAGAAGCCATTGTGAAAATGATGAAGAGCATTAAACCCTCCATCCCTTAGACTACAACAATACCATCACCACCAACAAGAGTGCTACAGATAACAATAGATGTTGACGCAATGCAAATTGATAGCAGTAATGTTACTATTGATATAGTAGAAGATCCTTTTAAGGATTTTGGTAAAATGTTGATAATTTGATGAGTTATAAGAGCTCAAAAGATGAGAAAGAAGAAGAAAAAGAAGAAAAGCCGAAGGAAGAAGAAAAGAAAAATATGCTAGTAAGGGAAAGAAAGAAAAAAAGAAGAGGCAACTAAGAAGATTGAAGAGGAGAAAAGGAGGAATATTGAAGAAGAGAAAAGGAGGATTGAAGAAGAGGAGAAAAAGAGGAAGGAAGAAGAGGAGATAAAGAGGAATGAAGAAGAAGAAAATAAGAGAAGAGAAGAAGAAGTGAAGAAGAAGGAGGAAGAAAGGAAGAAGAAAGAATAAGAGGATAAGAAGATAGAAGAAGCAAAGAGAAAGGAGGTATATGGGAAGAAAAAGGAGGAAGAAGAGAAGAAGACACATGTAGCTAGTTCTTCTATGACACCCCTTGCATTATCAGTCCTTACAGAATCAAATGATGATGATTAAACATGATTGATCTCATCACTCATCAAGATCATAGAGAAGAACAAGAAAGTGAAGAGACTCTAGAGTCCATTGATGGAAGTGATAGATAGACTTTAGAAAACTAGATTAGTGTAGATGACAAAACCAAATTGTAGGATAGAACAGAAGTAGTAATTCAAGCTTTTGATATAGAGTTCACTACCTTGTTAAATATAGTAGTTGTAAAGGCACAAACTCTACATGATGCATAAATATTTAGAATTTTTCTTGATAACATCAGAGGTGATTTAAAGAACCTTGTGTTAGAAATAGATAATACTGAGGGGGTGACTTAGTATTCTACAATATTTTACCCACAATTGAATATTGTTAATTACTTTATAACTTTCATATGAAAGTAAACCAACAACGCTGAATAGTAAATATAACCATATACAAAGAGAACTCATAACACTATTATTTTTTAACTAGGGAAACCCTGGCCAAGGGAAAACCCCAATGGGGATGATACCCACTAGATGATTCACTAAACAAAAGAATCATGTTAAGGATATTGACCCTATTAGGGGTCTATGAAGTACATATAGTGTCTCGATTCCTTGTTAGAGGACTAGGCCTTGTTAGAAGCCTCAACCCAATTAGGAGTTTCTTCAACCCTATTAGGATTTGGTAGATCAAATAAAATTCATGCAAGAAGAGCCCACTACCCTAACATGCAATATGTAATAAAGTTCTTCACAAGTATAGATATACATACAACACTTTCTTGCTACTGAAACTCACACTTTCTTTGATCATACATTAGATCTCACATCATATAAGGCTCACATATCTTTATAGCTATCTTCACAATAGTTCACATGTCACACATATTTTTTTACATAAACTTCACATTATTTGTGCAAGATAAGATCTCTACTTATATCTCTCAAATTAACAAATCTTTGCTCAATCAACCTTCATATCTTCACATGCTTGAAATAATATAAAATAACCTATGGATTAATATCCAAAATATCAGCTCATCAAGACTTAGTAATTATTTTGTTACCAAAATAATTCCTTAAGTTGTATAGCTCATATTTCTGATATGCTTTGTTATGTTCTATAAAATACTTGAACTGGTATTTTAACTGTAACTTGTGGTGTACTATTCATACACATCTGTGCATTGACTTACGTCATCATGATATTTTCATAAAGCTATCCTCAATTACATATAAGCTAACTTGAAGTGTGTCATCTATACACATCACATATATCTCTATACTACTATAGACTATCTAACACTAGGGCACTTTTCTATTTGTAAATGCATAAATGAAATGATGAATTACATGTTGCCATAAATGACAACTCTCTAGACATCTAACTAACCATATTTCCAACAATATCCCCCTTTGGCATTGATGACAACATTGGGGAAAATTGGCTAAGTCCCAAAATGATGTTATACAATACAAAATAAATAAAAGTAATTACACAAAATTGCCTTCAAAATATAACAAATTTATTTATGGTTTGATGGATCATTACATTCCTTATCACTCCTTACATTGATATAGAAGTGTACTCCCCCTTACATATACATATACAATTTTCCTTCCATATATTACTCCCCGTTTGACATCAATGACAAAGGTGTCAAAAACTATAAACAAAACTTTGTGGCCTACTGCTGATCAACTTGATATTTTGGAAATAAAATCTACATAAACAAGTTTTAGTCACTCAACTTATTTCTTCTAATTTTCCTTGATTGTATCAGATATACTAATTAGTGTGAAAATTACATAAGATGCCACTTCAATCATGCTTAAGTTAGTATAGGCAATTTTTTCATAGGAGGCTTTGGCTACAAGACACTCCTCCAATTGCCTTTGCAAAAATGGTGATCTTAGGTGAAAAAATCTTCCTAAGAGTAGAGAACCTTCTTATTACCTTTTCCTTATCAGCCTCTATGCCTCTGATTGTATTATGGATCTTCTCAACTTCTATTCCAATATCTTCTATGCTGGCCTCTGGAAATTGTGACCTTGTAGTGAGTGTATTAAATTCCCTCATATGACCCTTTAACTAATTCTAAAAATCTATCAGGTATTTTTATGATAGTGTGCACTGTCCATACAAATTCTTACCTTCACAATTATGCTTTCTTAACTCCTTGATGCATACATCAAGTGTCTTCAAATAATTCTTTACATTCATGTGCATTGTATCAAAAAGTGATGCATCATGTTTTGCTTATGCTTGTGCTAAAAAAACTTTAGACGAGGTTGTGAATTCTTCATCAAAGACTTCACTAATTCTTTAGCCTTTGATTTTAAGTCTAGATTATTTATAGTTGTAACTTTCTTCTATATTCTCTCTAGGATTTCAATTGATGTCTTCTCCAAAGACTTCATAGATTTATTCTTTTCAAATAACTTGCTCAATGAGCTCATTAACCCTTTCTGGTCATCATCATCATCAAATAGTGCTATCAATAGCTTGACTACTGATGATGGGCTAGCTAAAATAGGTACAATTGCTGGGGCTACATAAGGTATGTCAACCTCATGCTAAAACACTACCTTCCCAAGTTCTAACTCCACATGTTTTAGTCTGGGAAAGAGTGTTGATTCTTGCATCCCAGTCTTCCACCTATACTTTAGCTTAGAATATTCTTATTTTTTCTTCCCTTTCTCTTCCTCTTGCTTCTTTTTCTTTTCCTCTTCTTTCCTCTTTTCCTCTTCTATTTGTTTCTTTTTTGTAACCTTTCTTTCTTCTTCTCTTTTCCTCTCTGTTTCTTTCTTCCTTTCTTCTTCTTGCTTCTTCTCTTCTTTTCTCTTTTCTTCTCTCCTCTTTACTTCTTCTTTCCTCTTTTCCTCTTCTTCTTTTTCCTCATCGAAGCTAGTGTAGGTAGTAATATTGCCAACAATTAATGTCTCATAACTTGCAAAAGGATTTTATTTTGCATCTAGTTTTGGGCTAAAGTTTGTAAAATACCAATTCACCCCACCCTCTCAGTATTTCCTATTTCTAACAACCTTTCCCTAGACACAGGAGGAATGAGTGTGGCATAGGCTTGATCCCAACCATAGTGTGGATTGTGAATGTAGGACAGCCAAGAACTTGGGGGTTAATGATATTGGCAGATCTATATAAGGATCTCCACCAGATCCTGTATCATGGAAATAGTCTTAGTATGGGAGGAGCATTACTTTTGTAACACTCTTACAAGTGTGGGCCTAGGAGTATATTGTTGTAATTAGGCTAGTGGGTCATTAAGATTAACATGAAGATGAGCTAGTGGTATACAATTGGGAAGATCCCCTCACATATCACTACATAGATGACCTATATTATTAGCAGCTTATTTTATATGATATTAGAGTTGTTGTATGGAGACCCTATATGGGGTTATCTTAATGGATGAAGAAGCAGTTACAACTTTTTTACACCATTTTATTTTGGGTCATTGAGACTATATAGTAGACTAATACCATCCATATAGAGTGTTATGATAGTTTAGATGGTCATAGGGTGTACTTGAAGATCTAGTGTGGTATTAGCGTATGACATGTGAGCCCACGACTAGTTTTGGGTTGAGGTTATGGAGAAATGGTTTGTTGGGAGGGTGGTGTGACTTATGACCATAGTATTGGGATTAATTTGGTGAGTTAGTCAATGTAGGGGCCACTCAGTATTATTTTGCATAGTGATGGGTACCCCAACAAGTTGGAAGATCTCAAGTGGTACATATGGTAGGGAGTAGGAATGTTTGCAGGTAGTGAGGTGTGATTTGTATGAGGCTTGAGCAACGAGATAGGTAGAGGGCCTAGTTTTAGAGCATCAGAGATAGAGGGTGGCT
This sequence comes from Cupressus sempervirens, assembly GCA_028749045.1. Lineage (NCBI taxonomy): Eukaryota > Viridiplantae > Streptophyta > Pinopsida > Cupressales > Cupressaceae > Cupressus > Cupressus sempervirens. The sequence continues at coordinate 370,117,983 of CM053788.1, forward strand.
GGAGGAGAGGAGAGGATATGAGAGAGGAGAGGAGGAAGAATGATGTTGGCACACAAAAAATAGATTTTGATGATGGACAAGGTGTTCAAGTACCACCTCCTATGCATGTGTCTGTGGGGGGTTTAAGAGCAAGTTCTTCTATTGGAGGAGAGGATAGTGGGTTGATAGTATTATATGCATTATTTTAGCAGTCACATTATGTGATCAGTCAGCCACTACAAAACACACACATGGACATGGATTAGGTTTTAGGTAGAGTGTGACTAGTTCTCAATAGAGTGTGATGTTTCGTACAATCATTTTGATCACTTCCATCTGTAGTACCCCAAAATTGGCTCATTGCCATGATCACCAATTCTAGTCTATTTTGGTCAATTCTAAAGTCTTATTTCATTAGGAAATTCTTATTCTACTAACTCGCTACTTGACTTAATTGTCAAGTGCAGAAAACCCTAAATCTGCACTCATTATACTCTTTATTTAATTCCTAAAGTATTGACTCATATTAATCACATTAAACCTGTTGATTAAGATTTAATTTAATTTGAACTATTTATACTTTAATTAAATTAAATTATATCCTAAGGCTAATGTACTAAGGAATTAAAATATTTAATTTAATAATTGTGCCCACTTTAATTAATTGAATTAGATTATTCAATTAAATGAAAAAGGTATTTTTGAAGTCATATCTCACTTATTAAATTAAATAATATCTCCAAAATCCTCTCTTCAGTTCTAAATGGAAACTCTGAGTGAACTACTTCTCAAAATTAGAATCAATCTAGTTAACTTGTTCTTACACTTATGACAAGTTTAGTTAACTACTCATCACACTTAGATCAGAAATAGTTAGCTTCACCTGCACAAGGAAGTTTCCATCTTAACTAAATCTTCTATCTAATTCTAACCATTCATCAAGGTTGATCCCGACCGTTGATTCATTTCTGGATTCTACTTAAGAGATTCCTGATTCCTCATTAAAGAGGTTGAATTTTTATGCTATTGAATTGCTGTTAGATTGAATACCCACTTTCATAGCTTTATACATGCTTTTTCTTAAATATCTTAGTATCATTTAGATTAAACAATGCATACATGTAGCTTAATTTCTTTTATTACTTCTTAGATTAATGCTTGCATAACATATAGATCAATTTGCATAATCATATAGTTGCATTCAAAACCATTCATTCTAGAATGGTCTGGTTGCCTGCACCTCAACTCTGAGAGCATAAACAGGCAAAATCCTTCTAGATAGAAGGCAAAAGGTCATCTTTTAGGGCTCCTCTTGGGTGAACAATCTCATGTTCATTCCAAGATGAATCCACATACAAGGACCATGTTGAACTATGTGTGTGAAGTCTGAGGCCATACTCCACATATACACTAGCTAGAGAGGGATGAAATTTTGACAAAGTGAGATGGGATTTAGATAGAGCATGACATACTGGAGGGGAGAATAGAATCTCTTCAGGTAGAGAGGGTTAGATTACAAGATAAGGTGGATACTTTATAGGCATAAAGGGATCAAAAACTGGTAGAGGTAGCAATAGTTAGAGCACATGAGATGGTAGGGGGAGGTAGAGTGTATGCTAACATAGATGAGATTCACAAGCTCTAAGCAGAGGTGGAGGACTTGAGGGGTAGAGTTAGATTCTATAGAGGTAGATACCATGCAAATGTATTAGCTAACCAAATAGAGGATTATCAATGAATGGAATTTTATGGGACAACAGGGACCTCTATAGGGATGGGTGGTGCTAGCAGTAATATTTTTGGGGTTGGTGGGTCACAAAAAATAGGTGGTGCATCATAAGGGAAAAGCCAAAGCCATTAGTGGAGGTATGTGATTATATCAATGATGGGTGATGCTCAGAGTTTGGGGATTCAAGGAAGAGCAGCAAAGGGTGCTCACGGTGGTGAGGAGGCAAAAGGAATAGGGGCACAGGTTATAACTCAACTGCCTCTAGGTCCTGCCTAGAGCATACGTAGGCTAGATCCAGAGGTAGACGATTCACCTCCTACAGAGGATCAATGATATGCCACATTTTGGGACTATGCATAATATTATTTTAATGTATTTATGACATGATGTCTATGTATGTTTTTTAGGGCATAGACCTTGATGTACTTTATGATGGATATTGTTGACCTTGGATGGAATCTTTATTCTTTTATGGGTAGGATATATTCTTTATCCTTTGAGGGATACATACATACATCCATACATACATATACATATATATAGTGAGCATTGATTGGGTGGGATGTGTATGTGTTTATGGATTATGTGCCTTTATATGAGACACCTATGAGTTAATGTGATGAAAATATGATGCCTACATGATGTTATTGACATGTGTGACTATAGGCTATGATGCATATGGATGGATTTATATGTGACATTATTTTTATGATACAAAATGTGATTTAGTTTATGTATGACATAGATGAGATGCATATGATTTATGACTCTATGATTACACATATGCATGATATGGAGATGGTTTATGCATATATGGTTTACCAATACAAAATTTTATGATCTATATGTAATGGAATGTAAAATGTAATGAGATGATTTTGGAACTAAAATAAATGACAAGATAATGATATAAATGTGACGAAAATGAATAAAATAATGATAATGAAATGAAATAAAATGTGTTTATATGATAATGGAATGACAATGTACCTAAGGCAAATAAATGGAATGAAATTAATGTTAATGAAATGAAGTAAATGTAATGAAATGACACTAAAGAATGATAATGAAATGAAAGGACACTAAAGAACGTTAATAAAATGAAATGACATTGAAAGAGCCAATGTACCTAATTTGATAATGTGTATAAAAGGAATATCTACAAATTTAAATGAATGTGAAATGCAACTAAGATGACAATGAATCAACATTATTGAAATATACATTAAAATTGATAATGAAAGAATCAATGTACGTAAAGAATTTTAACAAAATGGAATGGATGTAATGTAATGATAATGTAATAATCAATGCACCTAAATAATAAGGCATAAAGTGGATTTTAAATGAATCTAAATGCAAATGAAATGAAATTAAAATGATAATGCAACTATATTGGATTTCAGCTATATTGCATGTAGTGCTTACAACCAAGAGTCAAAAATTTAAACAAACCTGCCATATGGAAGTGAGTGCGAGTGGTGCTAGGGTTTCAATGAGAAGTGATGGTGTCTAAGGGGAGGATAGTGAAGATGATGATGATGGGGAATGTTAGCATCTCCCTTTTGGGGCCTTGTGATGTTCTCAATATATTAGTTTTGGGCTGATCTGTGTTGGGAGCTTGGATTTTGGTTGTGCTAGGTAGATTTGGACAGTGCAAATCTGTGATGGAGTTCCAAACTTGGGTTGTGCTAGGCAGAATCATGCTATGGTTTGGAGCAAGTGTGGGTTTTTTTAGGTAGATTCTATTGAAGATGAAGACCCAAATGGATCTTGTTGGTATCTTCACTATTGGGTGGATAGTATATGGGGCAATAGATTGGAGGTTGCTTGCCTTATCACTGCTTGCTCTAGATGCATTGGTGATCTATGCTGCAACATAATGAGGGTTGTTCTCCCAAATTCCTCTACTTTCCCAAGATGCATTGGTGATCTTTGGTGCAACAAATTGGGTTTTTTTTTGGTTCAATTATCTTTGATTGTGCAGGATCTATTGGTGGTCTTTGGTGCTATGGACTGGGGCTTGTTGTCTCTTATTTCTCAAGAGCGCTCTGTGTGGGGGTTATCCCTACCCAAAAATCTACTGTGTGGGGTTGTGGTGGTTTATGGAGTCCTTTAGGGACCTTCCTTGTTTGGAGTAGTATTGCAAGATGGAAAGGTTTTCTATCTTTAATAATTGGGTCAAATCTCTCCTCCCCTATAAAACCCTTAGTCTTTGGTGGAGGCATCCTCGACTAGTCTTCTCTGTTACTTTCCTACATCCTATTGAGGTGGAGAATCCTATTAAGGTGTGGAAAAAGCTTATGGATGTAGCTATTTGGTGGGGAAAAGTGGTGGTGAATTGAGTAGTAGGTACTCTACTTCTGTTGTTGGCAAGCATCCCTTTCATTTTGCAAGGGATCAAGATGTACAGATCATGTTTGAACAATATACTTCACATGGTGAAGGTATGACTCCATAGATAAACACTTTGATGTGGAGATGGGTGCTACTTATTTTGAGGGTATCCTAGGTCTTCCTCTTTTCTTCTACATTCATAGCTCCTATGGAGGTGGAGCTATCTCCCATTGAGGTGGAGGCCATTTTGGGTGATGGGAAGAAGAGGAGACTCTTATTGAGATGTTGTGTACTTGCACTACTTTTAGTAGCTTGGTTAGAAAAAAAAGGGGAACAACTCTTATCTTTGGGTTTTGGTCTTCTTCCTTCCTGATCCTCTCATTGTTATGATGGTGATGTGGGAGTTTTTGGGGGTCCATAAGACTTTTGACAACATTTTCCAAAGTTTGAGGTTGAGCTTTTCCTAGACCCATGGTTGGAAGATATGAATTGCATTTTCCAAGGTTGGAGGTATAGTCTTGCTTCGTATTATATTTTTGTTTATGGTTCTGAAAGATGTGAATGGCCTAAGTTTATTCTTTTTTTTATTATGATGATGTTTAGGTTTTCTTTTCCCTATGATCAAGTGATTGCTAGTAGTTTTAAAGGGCACACTCTGGTCCTTTATTGTCATCTTTGGTTTAAGTTTATAGCTATTGTGGGAGCTTGTCCCAAGATTTTTAGTGACAACACTCACCATGGTTGGTGGTTCAGTCACTTGTGGACCTTTGTCTTTGATAGAGAAAGATTTGATCCTATGACATCCTTAATTACTAGGCACTAGTAATGTTCTATTACTGGTGCCTAGAGGTCTTATTGTACTTTGGGTCAACACCCATTAATTGCTACTTTTCTTAATAAAAAACTATATTGGATTTAAAATGGATTAAAATGCAGATGAAATATAATGAAAATGATAAATAAATTAAGACTAATGAATCAAGAACAATGTAATGAAAGTGCATGAACAAATGTATCCAAATGCAACTACATTGATATAATATGAGAATACTAATGTTAATGCAACTAAGTGGTTTTAGTAAATGAAGATGAATAGGAAATGAGGATGTGTTGAAATGAATATGTGTTGTGTGAAGTGAATGTGAAATGTCATGACGGGCATGGGTTATAATGCAACATATCAAGACCCTTCCAAGGTTACCAAGAACATAAAGGCCTTTTTGTCATAATTGCATAAGATTTACTCAACATAGAAACACAAGGATTGCCCCAACATCACACATGAATCACAATAGGAGTAGGAGTGGAAATGATACTGGGTAACCCATAAACAAAAAACATTTCCCAAGTGTACCATGTAACCATAAATGATCACATATTTGGATAGAAAGGTTTATACCTAATTGACTCACAAGTAGAAAAGATAAACAAACAAAAGACTGATCAAGACCTCACTCTCAGATTATCTCATTTGGAGCACACCATAACATGAATGATTGTGGCAACCTTGAGTAGAGGATAACCAAATTTCTTGGAAAATATAATCGAGGACCAAAATTGCAATCCAAAATTGAAAGAAAGAGTAAATCCATAAAGGGAAACCTTTTGCTAGAGAGATCAATAGGAATGTATACTAATGGACCGAAATCAGACATGAGGAAAGACATATCCTTCAAGGACTTTTGGTAGCACCTAGATCCAAGATTGAATAGAAAATTGAAACCTTTAACGAAAAAACTTTTATGATAGAGGATCTTTGCATGAGGCCATTATGGAGTGTGGAGCATGAGAATTAGAGGACCTAATCTAGCACAAAGATGGGCTATGTATAATGAGACTAGATTGACGAATGATATGGAAAGTGGTATATATAATGTAACTACCTAGGATATTTATAATGATGATACTATTTAGGAGCTTTATAGGGGTGGAATATTGTGGGACTAATTGCATAATAAATGTTTGAGAGCCTAGGATAGTGTGATAGCGAGCTACTAATATAGTACATCTAGATATGGTTATAGTACATGTGAAGATTGGGATGGTATCATACATAGTGGGGCTTTGGATTATAGTATAGTTAGATCTAGATATAGTACAATTTTTGGATATTCTATAAAGATGGTGTTTGATACAAGTATTTCAATTGTACAATGTGTGAACACCTTAGAGATATGGGTAAGTGATTGGCAGAATGTTTATGAAGTTGGGATGAGATATGATACATAATGGATAGGTCCAAGTACATATCACACCTATTTCTATATTTTCACCAAGGTACCTATCCAAGATGCTTGAATTGCCAAAAATTTTCCATTTGGATGCTTATTATTTTTTGTTCTTTTCTCTTTCTTTTTTGGATATTTTGATTTTTGCGTACTTTTTTAAGGATAATAGGGTATACTGACTGTCTTAGGCATAGAAATTCTTAAGGTGAGTGATATTTGTGGGATATTTTAGAAGTTTTCCTTCTAATGTGGATAACTGATATGCTCCTGAGCCAAAGATGTTGTGACAACATATGGACCTAGCCATGTAGGCTTAAATGTTCCCTTCTTTTATTGATCTTTTTAAACTTTCATGTTCTCTTTTAGTACCATAACACCCACTTGAAATTGGAAGGGATGAATCTTGTTGTTGAAGTTTCTCTTGAGTCTTTTTTGATATACCATTAGGTGGTCATAGGCCAATTATCATCTTTCATCAAGTAGATCAAGTTGCATGACTCTAGCAAATTTGTAATCATCATTAGATATTTTACCATGCAAATATATACACAAGGATGAAATTTCAACCTCTATGGGCAAGACAAATTTAGCACCATAGACCATGGAGTATGGGGTTGTGCTTGTGGATGTATGAGATGAGGTGCAGTATGCCCAAATGGCCAGGTTGATTTCTATTCCAATCATGATCATAATTATTTACAACCTTATTTAGAATTTTGAGGAGGGTTTTATTGGTTTCCTCTACTTGACCATTACCTTGTGGAAAGTATGGGCTAGAAAAGTAGTGATGGATGTGTAGATAGGAAACAAATCACTCCATATTAAGGTTTCCAAAATTTCCTTTGTGGAATGTAAAAATAGTGGCTGGAACACTAAAGTGATAAAAAATATAGTAGAGGATAAATTTGGTATCTTGAACCCCCAACAACATGGACAAGTGAGACTCAACCACTTTTAAAAATAATTTGTGGCTATGATAATCCATTTGTGTTCATCAGAAGATAAAAGCGCTATCACCCTAACAAGGTTGAGTCCCCAGCATGTAAAGGGGCCATGGTAGTGTACTAGCTTGTAGATCTTGTGGTGGAGCATGCATCAAATTGACATTTTTCTGACAACAACTATTTCTTGAAAAATTCCTAGGCATCAGTCTCTAGTGTGGGCCAATAATACCTAGCTCTTAAGATCTATCTAGCTAAAACCATATCACTCCTATGGGCACTACAAAGTCTAAGTTGTACTTCCTTTGGATACATTGTAACCTCAATTGAGTCTAAGCACATAGAAATGGTACCATGATAACCTTGGAAATATAAGGTGTTTCTACAATAGCATTGTGTGAAGATCTGTGAATGAGGATTTGGTGTTGCATTTGTGTGAGATGGGAGATATAATACCATCTTTAAGGTAAGAGTGAATTTTATGGTATCATGGGGATTGGGGGCCAACTAGGATGCATATCATCATAGTCTCATCATTCTTGTAAGTGGGCATAGTTAGGTGCTCAACTAAGAATTTGTATTGCGATGTTTCTTAAGGTACATCTAAGAATGAGTCAATAGTAGCTATTGCATCTATTTATTTCTTCTGAAGCTATGCCACTTGTGTGAACTAGATCTTTGTGAAGTATTATTTCATCTTATCCATCATCTCTTTATATGAAAAAAAATTATCATCTTTTGTGTGATACTCATCTAGGACCTATTTGACGATGAGTTGGGGTTTCACAAAAAACTTGTAGTTCATGTGATGTTCCATTCAATGGTTGTTTCTAAGTATTGTGATGAGAGCCTCATATTTTTATATGTTGTTGGTGCACTTGAAGCATAATTTGAAGGATTTAGGTACATAATCACCTTGGGGGGTAACTAACAACATCCCTCCTCCAGATCCATGTGGTGTGTATGACCCATCAAGGTATAGTTTCCATAGTGGTTGTTCTTTTATCATATAAAGATATTCATCTAGAAATTCCATGACCATTGGAATAGTATCATCTATGGGTGCTTCAACCAACTGATCCATAATAAAATTTCCTTTCACTTCCATTCTATCTACACATTAGATGTGAAAATCACTTAGAAGCATTACCCATTTCACTAGGAAGCCTATGATGACTATCTGTGAAACTATGTATTTGAGTGGATAAATTTTGGAGATAAGCCTCATAGTATAATCAAACATGTCATGGAAATTTTTTTTTTGCAAAGACCACTACTAGGCATTATTTTTCCATTGGTGTATAGGTTCATAACCAACAAGAGTATGACTGATGTAGTAAATCACTCTTTCTTTCCCATCATCATCTAGTTGAGCTAGGAGCACCCCAAATACTATTAGAATAGATGATATGTATAGAATTAGTAGTCTGGCCATGACTGGTGGTACTAGAAGAGGTGGGGTAGCTAGATATTTCTTTATTCTTACAAATCCATGTTGGAAGATGGGATCCCATTTAAAACATTGATCCTTTTTCAAATGTAGTGCAAGGCAGGAGAATCCCCAAAGGAAATGTCCTAACCCCTTGCTATAAAACCATGCAGCAGAAAAACAACAACAAGAAGCAACAATGCAAGATTTGATACCAAATCACAATAATATATTCATAAAATATAATTGATTACATGCAATGTGCCGGGCTGTAAGGCCTTCCCGGTTATGGCCAAATACAAAGAAAGTAATAGTTCTACAAGATCTGTCAAGATCCAATCCCAAACCCTAGCTAGTCCAGATCCACACTTTGGTAGAAACCTCCAAGGAAGATCTCCACTTGTGCTCGCAAGCCCACCAAGAAATCTCCTTATTTTCCAAGCCACAGCTACTAGCCCTTCTCAAAATTCGCTCTCCCAAGCTCCTCTACCTCTCCTTGCTGAATGAATAATGCCTAAAGACTTCCCCACAACCCTTTCTTATACCAATCTAAGCCACATGTCATCCTAGAACACAAATTAAATATAAATATATAAATTAAATGCCAAAGTCAGCCTCCTACAATAATTAAATTCCCAAAATCGATGTCTTAGTAAAATTGTGATATCTCCTAGATCTGGATGAATTAGAACTCAAGCTTCAAACTGTAGTTAGAAATCTAGGCCCTCTTATATCTCTAAAATTTTTATCCTCTAACTCACCATATAAAATTAGTTACATGACTTGCAATAGGCACCAAATTTCTAGACCATGCCGAGTAACCAAAGACCATGCTGAGTGACCAAAGACCATGCCAAGTCGCTAAGACCATGCCGAGCAACCATAGACCATTTTGAGCAACCAAAGACAATGTTGAGCTCCCAAACCATGCCTAGCTCCCAAGACCATGCCGAGCTCCATAGACCACGCTGAGCTCCATAGACCATGCTGAGCGCCATAGACCATGCCGAGCTCCCAGTGTTTGCCGAGCACCAGTCCAAACATTCTCCAAAGAAACTACTGAGCCTCCTTCCATGAAATCCAAAGTAGTCACCAAGTAAATCCAAGATGCTACTACATAAAACTCCCCAGGTAAATAGAAAAAGTGTGTCCCACACTTTGATGTCCAAAGAAAGAGCAACAACCAACTTCATCTTCACCAAAGGCTTCCACTCGAACAAGGATAAGAAAACCAATCTGAACATCATCCACATCCACATCATTCTATCAAATACTAGAATCTCAACCATCCAATCAGCATGCTCACTCCCAGGAACAAACTAAACATAATGCTTCAACATAAAATCCTCATCCACAACAACAACTAGTGAATCCACACTAGCAGCAAAAAACTCCATATCAGCCACAAAATCCACATCAGTAGCAACATGAAGATCTCCATCAACACATGCCAAACTCTCAACACCAACCATCTCATTGCTTACAACAAGATGCTCTGCAACACACAACTTCCCATCAATAACAACTAGATCATCCACGACCAAGTGCTCTGCAATTTCCATGTCAGACTCATCCAACTGATCATGAAAACCAATGTCCATCCTAGCATTAACAAGGTTAGGAATATCTTCAGCAACAAATTCCAATTGTTCTATAGGTTTTGTATCAAACTCCACAAACTGATCAAAAAAACCAAACTCTGCCACCTTGACCTTCTTAGCTTGATTAGCCAATCTAGCATCCAACTGAGAAAACATCTTAGAAAAATTCCTCTCCACTATATCATAGAGTTTCACAATCATCTCAGGGTCTAATCCTCTCGGAGCCATCTCTCAAGATCTTCATAAAACCTCTGCAAAAAATCCTTCCCATGCTCTTTGTGACAACCTAATTGTTTGCAAGTCAGATCGCAACCTGCCACCTCGCATGAACAATTGGGAACCACATCACAAGTCTAGGACCATGGATCTGTAATCCAAAAACTCTCTATGATCATGCCTCAACAAGATCAAACTTCCATCTTTTCATCCATCGATCAATTTGCATGTCCTCCCAAGGTCCTGGTGTAAACTACCTCAACTTTGACGATCTATCCACACACTCAGGAACAACCTTCACTCTGATACCACCTGACGCAGTGCAAGGTAGGAGAATCCCCAAAGGAGATATCCTAGCCCCTCGCTATAAAACCATGTAGTGGAAACACAACAAAAAGAAGCAACAAAGCAAGATCTGATACCAAATCACAATAATATATTCATAAAATATAATTGATTACATGCAATGTGCCGGGCTGTAAGGCCTTCCCAGTTATGGCCAAATACAAAGCAAGTAATAGTTCTACAAGATTCCTCAAGATCCAATCCCAAACCCTAGCTAGTCTAGATCCACACTCTAGTAGAAACCTCCAAGGAAGATCTCCACTTGTGCTCACAAGCCCACCAAGCAATCTCCTTGTTTTCCAAGCCGCAGCTACTAGCCCTTCTCAAAATTCACTCTCCCAAGCTCCTTTACCTCTCCTTGCTGAATGAATAATGCCTAAAGACTTCCCTACAACCCTTACTTATACCAATCTAATCCACAGGTCAGCCCAAAACACAAATTAAATACAAATACATAAATTAAATGCCAAAGTCAGCCTCCTACAATAATTAAATTCCCAAAATTGATGTCTTAGTAAAATTGCGATATCTCCTAGCTCTAGATGAATTAGAACTCGAGCTTCAAACTATAGTTATAAATATAGGCCATCTTCTATCCCTAAAATTTTTATCATCTAACTCATTATAGAAAATTAGTTACATGACTTGAAACAGGTACCAAATTTCTAGACCATGTCGAGTAACCAAAGACCATGCTGAGTGAACAAAGACCATGCCGAGCAACCATAGACCACATCGAGCAACCAAATACCATGTTGAGCTTCCAGACCATGCTGAGCTCCCAAGACCACGCTGAGCTCCCAAGACCATGCCGAGCTCCATAGACCACGCCGAGCTCCATAGACCACGTCGAGCACCATAGACCATGCTGAGCTCCCAGTGTTTGTCGAGCACCAGTACAAACATTCTCCAAAGAAACTATTGAGCCTCCTTCCAAGAACTCCAAAGTAGTCACCAAGTAAATCCAAGATGCTCCTGCATCATTTTCAAAAAGTGTGTAAATGGTTGACATTTTTTGGAAAGTTATGAACTAAATCTTTGGACTAACTATAAGTTGTCTTGTAGACTATAAAGTTTCCATAATGTCCTAGGAGGAGGCATGTCCATGATATCTTTGATATTTTTATGGTCAATCTTAATACCTCTTTGTGATACAATGAATCCTAGAATCTTTCCTAACGTGTCACCAAAAACACACTTCTTTGGGTTCCACATGAGATGATATTTTGCCAGATAGTCAAAGACCTCATCTAAGTCATGTAGATGATATAGACTATCAATTGATTTGAGTAAGATATTGTCTACATAGTCCTCAAGCTTTTTGTGGATTAGGTCATGGAAGATAATAATCATTTCTCTTTGGTATTTTGTACTTGCATTCTTTAGTCTAAAATACATCATGATGTAACAAAAGGTCCCCCATGGGGTTGTGAGTGTTGTCTTATATTAATCTTCTTCTTCTTCTATGAAGATCTAATTATATCCTAAAAATCCATCCATGAGAGACAACATCTCATATCTAGTTGTGATGTCCACAATCATGTCTATATTTGGTAATGGAAAATCATCCTTTGGACAAGATTTCTTAAGATCCCTGAAGTATGTGTAGATCCTAATATCTCCAGATGACTTGGTGATGGGCACCATGTTCAAGATACACTTTGAGTAGTTGATAGGTTTAACAAATTTTGCTTCAAGAATTTTCTGTGGCTCTACCTTTACTAGTAAAGCTACTTTTGGATGCATCTTTCACAGCTTCTATTTGACATGTTTAGCTTTTGGATCTACTGTTAAGTTATGCACAACTAGTATTCAATCTAATCTAGGCATGTTTCTATATAAAAAGATGAATATTATAATGTTTTCTTGAAGGAACTCAACAAGTGCCTCCTTTTCTGGTCTAGGAAATTTTATTGATATGTGTGTGATCTTGAGAAGTTCTAATGTATTGATATTAACTAGTTTTATATCTTCATTAAAGATAGATGATATTTTGGTGTGTAAACTTGTAGTGGAATAAATAAATCTCCATCCTCAAGTGCCTTTAGGAGGGTTTCACCTTCAGATTCATCTTTTATTTTGTCTTTTTTTATTATTAGGTCTAATGGCATTCTAGAGGAGTTTTCACCATAAGACTTTTCTTTTCTTTTTTGGCCTTTTATTTTTGTTTTTAATTTCAACTTTGTGACTAGAGATTTCTTCCTCCCCAAAGTATCCCTTTGGGTCTAGCTTATAAATGCATGTGGATGGTGGTTTCTCTTTCTTGTGCAACACCTCTACTCCCATGGATCTTAGGAGCACATTCTTGCTAGGGAACTTTTTGATGCATAATACACTTGGTTAGACCCAATATATGAGCTCAGTATGTATAAGTGGAAGATGAATGAGGTTAATGTCAATTTTTTAGAGTATGGATTCTCTTAGGAAGATGTCATCAGGGATATCATCATAGACTCTCTTTTCTACCTCTTCTAGGATGCCTTTAACTTCTAGGAGTTCATTCTAGATATTAAGGAAATCATGGTTGTTATCATTAATTTCCCCAAGTGTGGGTAGTCCAAAACCAAGACTTGATCTACAAGTTGTGTAATTCCTATTTTTCTTGGCCTACGCCTCCCCCTGGGTAGTTCCATTGTTTAGTTGGAAGTCAATGTGAATGGGGTTATTTGTCTTTCATATAGTCTAGTAGGCCTTCTTCTTTTGGAGATGGTTACTTGTATAACTAGGTGTTGATGTCTAATGCCATTTCTTGCCAATTTAATATTCCATTAGAGACAAATGTGTAAGGTCCAACATGTTTGAGCTATGGTTTAGTATCCTTTTTTGGTCCTTGATGTGATGGGTGCCTTCGTGTATGTGGATCAAGGGGAAAGGAATCAACTACAAATGCATCTATGAGGCTATATTCACCACATCCTTAGTGGTTGATATTGATTGTAGATATGGTGGAGGTGTATAAATCATTGCAAGTGTTTGCCGATTCTTGAAAAATAATTTTTGCAAGATGCTTCTATTGCATTGCAATATGCAAAGGGTTCTAAATTAGTATGGATGGTTATCTTGAAGTAGAAATCTAATGTACGTATAATATGTAGATGGAATTACCTTCATTAGATGTATCCATGGTTGGTCAAGGAGGATGTTAAATGGTAGGTTTAGATCAACCACATGAAACACTATTTCTTGAATAAATGGAGCAACTTTGATAGAGAATAAGATAGTTCCCTCTTATGCTCTTTCATGAATATCATATTGCTTGGTTGTGATTTTTTTTTCTATGATGTCTACCTCAATGTACTTTGCTTGTTTAAGGAATTTCATGGTGCACAAGTTTAGGGTGGACCCATTATCTATCATGACTATTTTGATGGAAAATTTGGCAACCATGATGACTATGTGAAGTGGGAGGATGTGATCTGGCTCAATTATAGGAATTTTAGATGGTTTGAATGAGAGAGCACATGGTGTAGATAGGTATCCCACAAGATTTTTGAATACAATGATATTGATGTTTGTGGGACAGAAGATTCATAGAGGGTGTTATTTAGGATTTTCTAATGAAGTGGGATTGTGTGCACAAGATCTAGGATAGAGATTTGAGTTGATGTGTTCCCAAGGTGTCCCATCATGTTGTACTAGCCTCCCAAGGTAGAAACTATAGATGGACCTTGGGCTCATGAGGTAGCAATCGTAGGTGGACCTACAACATTTATTCAATCATGTTGGGTTGTAACAACATATTGGTGCTCAACTCCTTTTACATGCCTGACATTAACTAAAGGTCCTTATTTGGATATTAATCTAATTAGATTTTCATAATTGGTATTGCATCTACTTTAATCCATGTTTTCTTTAAAGTCACCTTGTTTGTGTTGTTGCTACTATTTTTGTTGGTAGGTACCTAAACTATGTTGTTTTTATGGGGTGGAAAAGCATTTTGATAGATCTTTAAGCTTGCATTTTGAGAGTTTTATGCATTCCCTCCTACTATTACTTCTTTGGGTTCAATGAGCTCCTACACATAGTCTTTTAGTTTTATGCACTTGATAGTGGCATGACCTTTTACTCACTGATAGACGCAAAATTAGTTTTCTTTGTACCAAGGTGGCTTATGTACATTATCATCTAGTTGTTGTGTATGTGGGAAGACCACTATATTATTTTTCAACATTTTTTCCAAATAAACATCCAAAGGTTCACCAAGAGGAGTACAAACTTGTTTAGGTTCATTTTGGATGTGTGGTTTTTATCCTACAACAATGAATATGGAGTTCGTTTGATTTAGGGGTTGATGCACATATTGTTGATATGGTTGTTGCTAATATGGTTGTTGTTTCTGATAGGATTTTTTTTGTTGACATGGTTATTGTTGATAAATAGTGTTACCTTGATTATGAGATGCACCTACCACATGAATATGGTTTGTATTAGTAGCATCGTTAGTCACTATGCTCTTGTTTTTGTTCTAGTATCTAGAATTCTCATCAGGATGATTGCAATCTTGGGTATTCTCTTTGTATAGTTTTATGAGCCCATCTTCAATGAGTCACTACTCTAGGTCCACATATTTTTCTCTTACATCCTTGTATGTTTGTAGACAATTCATGCACATTTGATGCACAAGTTTTAGATCTATGTTATTGATGAACATTTTAATACTTTTTTTTTTTAGACAAGTTGTACGATACTCATTTTCTAAGGGTTTTCCACCTCTATAAGAAGTCAAAAAGGCTTTCACCTCCCTTCCATTTTGTGTGGACTAGGTCCACCACTAATAGCTTTGTCTCAACTAAATGAGCATGTTGTGCAACAACTGTCTTAGAAAGTTTAGTAAAAGTATTTATAGCTCCATAAGGTATTCTATAGAACCATTCTAGATCAAGAACCCTAATAATTTTATTTAATGGATGCATGTAGAATAAACCACTATATGCCACTTCATGAAAATGCATGCATAATTATTTCACATGTGTTACAAAGTCTCTTCCCCCTAAATTTGTCAAATTTGGGTATCTCAAAATGTTTTAGGAATGGCGTTGTTGTGATAGACCTTTCAAAATCATAGGGGCATACAATAAAAAATTTGAAAGTCTTAGGTTCATATCCCTCTTTGAGTTCCTTGATGACATTCCTCATTTCTTCTGAATATGGATTTATAGGTTTTGTAGGAAGTGCCTCCATACCAAATGTCCCTTGTGTATGATATGGATCTGATGGAGTAGGTGAATATGGTGGTTTTTGTTGTATAAAATGTGGTGGTTGAGATGATGATTATCTTACTACTTGGAAGGGATTTTCTTTTTTTTGCAAATATGACTAGACATACTACTATTATGGGGGTTGATTATGCACATATTGCAACACTAGGGAAATAAGTGAGTGCTTTGTAGATGGATGGGTTTGTGTTTGTTTATATGGCATGTATCACTACTATAACTGCTATTGAGGTAGAAGAGGCAGAAAATTAGGTTGAGAGCCTATAGTTTTCCTAGCATATGATGTTTGTATGCTTGTATGAAGAGGTATGTGGGTGTCAGGTGGTGCAAATTATTTGATAGTGTGGGTCATCCCTGTCTATTGTTGGTGTGGTGGGTGATTGTTATGGTTACTATTGAGCTATCATTTTTCTTGATGCTTAACAACATGAATCCTTTCAAAATTCTCTCTTCAAAAGCTAATTTGGGATCAACTCCAAGGTTTAGGGTAATCTTGCGACCTACTAGAATCCACTTAATAGAAGATAAATGTGAGTGTTCATGCAGAGGCCTTTGTTGGTTCAATCAATTTTGGATAAGATGTTGAATCTACTTGTTATCTCAAAAATTTAACTACACAAAAATAAATATAATTTTGTATTTTTCTATTTATAATGAATGCAGATTTAACTATGCAACCATATGAATTCCTAAATCAACCAAGTGTTTGTAAAAATAAATAATCAAGATAGGGTAACAAGAAGTTTAAGCAAATGACTTAAAAAATAAATCCCTAATGGATATAAGCCATGTAAACAAAATGTATATGAGTTAAGCCTTTGAAAATATTAGTAGATAACCAATAAAAATAGGAGTAGTACTTCCTTAATTCTATTAATGCCATTGTTGATGGGAATTCAATTACTATAAAATGTTTCACTTCTCATTAGATCGCAAGGCCATAGGAAGTGTGCTCATGCGAGACAAAAAGTTATGCAAGAAAAATAAGGTGATCTCTTCTCCAACTAAGTATGTCAAAAAAATTTGTAAACACATGGAAAACACTAGAATTAAAAGATTGCTCCATCAAAATAACACAAAAAAACTATTGGCTCCATTACACTCCATGAATATACATTCATAAAATATAACACACTCTAGCAAGAATAACTAAAGTCAGAATGAGAGCACCAATAGCATATATTATTACACCAAAATAAAAGCCTAGACTACATATTTAATTCCTCAATTTATAGGAATTATTGTCCTTAATTAGTGTTGAGAGTGAGAGATCTCTTTATGCAAATAAATACTTCTAAACTAATAAAACAAATCTATTTATGTACAAACTATCTCTCTAATTGATGCTAAGTAGGACTCCACCCTTGTTTATATAATTTAATGGGTGCATGAGCCTTTACATGTCTTAAAATAAAGAGAGCATGAGAAAATAAGAAGAGGAAAGACATCACACAATGTAGGAGTCTTTGGAGATGCCAAAAATAGAAGCTCAACCTTCTCTAGAGGTTTGTAGGAGTTGAACTGTCATTAGAATGCATTTTTGATGCATGGAAAGCTCTAAATTTGGAATGAGTAGTTAACTATTAGTGCACTTTTGAATTCTTAAAATTTTTTTGGTGTACCTTTGGAGAAGTGCACCTCTAGAGAAGTGCACCTTGGGAGATAGGTGTAAAAAATGCAACATTTTCCCAAGTGTCAAAACTGGAATTCTAGCTTCTGGGTTTTGTTCCCCTTTATACTAGAGCTATGTCTAGATGTTTGCTCTTGAAATTATCTATTATCTCCATCATTTGGGTTGCATTTAGAAAATCTAAAGCATCATACTTATCTTTTACTACATTCTAATAGTCTCCCACTTCTATGCGAGACTTTACAAAGTCTTTGAGCTTTACATCCAATTCTAGTAATGCCTCCTCTTTCTTAAATGCTTGCCTAATGTCTTCATCAATAGAAGCTTCTTCAAATATCTTTCAAAACTATTTGATGAATTTTTGCACTAGCATGAGTTTATCTCTTGACTCATCTTCAAATATGTCAAGACACACATCACTATAATACTTCTCTACTTCCAAAATTTGCTCCTAGGTTTGATCCTTGAGCTTATGAATATCTAGATGTAATGTCTCCATTACTTTATTACCACCCACAATTTTCTCAATCCAATCATTTATCTTATCTAACTCATCCCCCGTATATACATCCATTAGCATATGATACCTATGACCTTTTATTGTCTGCAATGCTTGAAGGTCATTTCCCCTGATATGTACCTCATCCTCAATCCAAAATCCTAGTTTAATTTTCTCTACATTATTCTGCATATGGGGCAATAACTTAAGGTTCCCTTATATTATTTTCACACCCTTTTCCTCAAAAATTTCTCACTATAATTGACAAGCTTTCAAAAATGGATCTACTTGTATAACTGCCTTGTCTTTATCTTTCTTCTCTAAAGATGCTTCAAGGGTGGCCTCCAGATTATCTGGGTCAATAGGATTGACTAACTCATGCAGAAATCCCCTCATGATTTCATCCTACTTTCTTAACTTGACCAATTTAGCCTCCTCTTTTTCTAAGTGGTTAAACACTTCTTTAATTCCTGTGGTGACCATCAATTTAGCCGTGTCCACAATTGGCTTTCCCAATAAGAGTAATTTGATTTGATAATCATTTGTGGTCAGATCTTTAGTATCTACATGTAGAGGAGGGTTAGCAATGTGAGAAAACAAGTCCTAATTTTTATTCCTCATAATGAAGGCCAATGTATGCACATCACCCTTAGGTAATTTAGGCTTCTTGAGGGCTTCAACTAATTCTCTTGTTCCCTCTTCCTTAGTATAAAACAATTTCCTTTTATGCCTAACCATCACCTCTTTTCTCAACCATCTTGGAGTAGTTTCCATCAGAGACTTAGATGAAGAGGGGTTTTTTTCTACTGGACCATTTCCCTTATTGCTCCTCTCTAGATTCCTTTCTTTCTATGAGGTATCTATATTAGGCATCCCTATATCTATTGAGTCCATAGTCCTTACCTTTGTATCTTGAGAAGTTTTCTAGGGTTCATATATTTTTCCCTCCTCTGATACTTCATCGATAGGTCTTTGTTGTGGTTCTTCTTCTTGCACTAGTTGTAGCTATTCTTCATTGACTGGAGGGAGAGGAGTGGTTGAACCTTTATCCACTAAAGATAAATCTTGAGCTGGTGATGGTGGAGCACTTAGAGGTCCTTGTGGAGAAGATGGTGATTGACTCCAATTTTCTCCCAAAGATTGATTTTTTGGTGTATCCCTTATCTTGTCACCTATAAGTTCAATACCTATAGGTATGAAGTCAAAATCTAACATTTTAAAGACATCAGTCACTTGCTCCTCTTGTTCATCAATCCAATATTGTAACTCATCCTCCAAAGTTGTAACCTAAATAGGTTGTGTAGGAATGGATGATGATGTTATAGTCAAACTCCTTTGTTCTACCTTAGTAGCCCTAGCTAGAAAAGTCCTTTGACTTAAGGGAAGGTTGTCCTCTTCATCTTCTTCATTCTCTTTAGCTCCTCTAGGAATGTTTTTCAGGACTAAAGGAATAGGAATAACCTTACTTTGCATTTTCTGTCTTCTAGTCCTTTGAATTGGAGTCTTAGCCTTTTTTCTCTTAGGAGCTGATAGAGAGGCTTCTTCTTCTTGAACATGTGGGGACACCTCTTATGCTTCCTCTTTAGGTCCCTATCCCTATTTTGATGGTGGCACTTGTGGATTATCTTGAGCTTGAGTGGCTTCTTGGACTTGAATTTCCTCCTAGCCTTGAGTCCCTTCAACTTCGGGCTTAGCTCATTTTGGAGAAACTCTTTTCCTTTTATTCTTTCCTTTTTATGCCTTAAAGTATCCAACTTCTCTATCATGTTGATACAATGTCTCTAGCCTAATTAGAGATTGGGCTATAAATGTTGGTACTAAAACCTTGGCCCCTCTACCTTTCACTAGGTGGGCTATAGCTTGGAAAACTATTGCTTGTGAAACCAGGTCCAACTTGAATGGTCTCTTAATCCATTCCTTGGTCAGCTAGATGATATGTCTTTCCCTATGATTAATATCTAAATTTTCTTCTCTATCAATTTCTACATTCATGATGTATTGATCGCATATTTTATCTCAATTATTTAGGGGATCCAAGACATATAAAGTGTCTTGTTGAACAACCTTCAATGGGACCTCTATTTTCAAAGCATTGCCTGCCAAATAAAGAGTCATCCTAAAATAATCCCTTATTTGAATATCATATTCATATATTGCATTCATCCAGTGATACTTTATAACATCTTCATATTTAAATTGTTTTCCTTCCAAGTATTGGATTCTACCAATATTATCAAAACATGGATGAGGGGAGTTATAATCCTCCAAGGGATATCAATCCCATTCTAACTCAAAAGTCATGATATCCAACTTTTTCTTGACACCAAATAGACCTATGGTGATGGGCCATACCGAGGTCTTCTTATGTTGTTTCCTTACTCTATCATATGTAGATGAGAGCTGCCATGCACTATCTAGCAAAATGAGTCTATCACATGGATACCTATGGAGATTCTTATAATTTACAGTTGTAATCACTACCCTTAAGTAGGTGAAGTAGGTGAATGTCATGAATTGGATGTAGTAGGCACCTATTTCTATAATTCTTGTTGCTACCTCTTCTAACATCCTTTTTGCATAGTCTCCCTCAATGAACTAAATGATTGCAAAAATGAAAGAATCATTCACTATTCTGTATTCTTTGCTATGATTCGAGAGCTTTTTCTTCACCAGCTGAGGGTATACCACATAAGGCCATGCATCAACATCTTGAAAGTTGCCCCTCTTAAACAACCCTAGGTAGTTTTTAGTCCTTACTGCTAACAGATACACCAAATAAGATTTCATATAAAACCTTAGATCATTTTTTACAACCACCAACTATTCATCTAAATTCTCACTAATAATTGTGGCCTAGTCAATTAGTATCTATTTTGATCTAATGGTTTCAATGAAGTGTACCATCCATATGTTTAAGTGTCCTACTATTGGTAATCCCATGACCCTGCTCAAGAGTACTATGGAAGGTCTGATATAATCCTTCATGTAACATCTTTTTATATCTACTTTCCCTTCTCTTTTCCCAAGAGGTGTTCTATCAATGAGATATGAAGATTGAATAATTTTTATAGCTTCTTGTTCATGATTTCTATACCACCTTTCTGCTTGATGGTATGCCAGTCTTATATACTAATCCGCCCTTGGAAGATGAAATATTTTATCTATATTCTTAGGTCTTAGATTGAGAACAATCTCTCTAGTTATGCTTTTGACCACCCTCTCTTCTAAAACATAATTCTCGACCAAAGCCATGATCAACTCAGAAGATTGTATTGAAACTGGGTGTGAAGCTACATTTTCTAATCCTGATCTTATAAGTGCAAACACCATTGGGGACCTCTCATTTAATTTGTTTCATAGAACCAAGAATGCATTCCAGTCAATATGACCCATTTTTGTATCTCTAATTTCTGAATGTGCATCCTAAAAATGTGATTTGGACAGTACACCCTAGAACTTGAAAACAACTAGCTTAGAAGCATTCTTTATTGCAAGGGAGGATGGAGAATGAGCTATTATATCTACAAAAACCAAAAGTACATCAGTTTGGAAGGTGGGAAAATCAATCATAAATAAATCCTAATTAGAGAAAAAATAAACCTAGAACCTAAAAAACTTAGAAAACACCTTAAAACCCTATTTTTAGTTGTTGTTATGCAAATTTTTAGCACATCTTGTGCACCTTGAGGTGCACTAGGTGCACTCTTCATACTTGAAAATCCTTTTAACCAAAAGGGTGCACACATGGACAGCTAGCAGGGTGTGCATGTGCAAACCCTTTCCTTACAAAGGGCTTTAAGCATATAGAAACTGAGTGTGCATATGCACACCTTGTGGGGTGCGCAAGTGTGCACCCTAATCTCTTGAAGATTTGACCTTCAAAACCAAAAAAATGGTGTACAGTTGCACACCATTCTCATTATGTCTTAGCTTTAGGTTTTGTGAGGTGTGCATATGCACACCTTAGATAAGGTGTTAGTTATTTAGGTTCTTTTTTCTTAGTGAAATAATAGTGTGCACCTTACACACCTTGGATAGGTGTGCAAAGTGCTCACCTTTATGCTTAGGTTTGTTTTTGTGTGTGTGTACAAGAATTGAAGAAAGTGGCACACCTCAAAGGGTGCAGAGGTGTGTTGTTGAGTCAATGAGAGAAGAAAAATGCATAAGGGGGTCAAATCTCAAGCTTTTGTAGGCTTGTGATAGAGCACACCTCTTGGAGGTGCACATTTGCACATGTGCGCACTTCTAAGAAAGTGTGCTTTGCATTAGTGTGGCTAGTGCACTAGTGCACCTTGAAGGGTACACTAAGTGTGCTAGTGTGCCCCTCTACATGCAAAATTCACACCTTCATCCAAAATGCACAATTTTTGGCACATTGGTTTTTTAGGCAGAGGGCTAGGCTAGACTTAGACACTAGAAAGAGCCCTAAAAAGACTTAGACCCTAGACTAGGGGTCTGATAAAGCAAAAAAATTACTAGGGGATCCCTATTTCTTAGGAGAAATGGGGTGTGCATTATGAAATCACAATAGTTACTTCCAAGTGGTGGCATCACAAAGTAGTTAGTGATAGGTAGAAATGGACTTGTAGGTTTTGATTGATGTTATGCATGAAAGGTTATCTATGGTGGAGTTGGTGTAGTAGGGGTAAAAGTAGAGATGCCAACATTTTGCATTTGTGATTGACCTTAGCCCTATAGTGTGAATGAACATGATGTGTACATGCCTAGATTTATTATGAATGGATTGGTGGTAGTACTAATAGTTGGATGGCTTGAGTAATGAGCCTTATAGATGGAATCCATGTAGTGTATTGGGGTATAGATTATGAGCCTTACCCATATGTGATGGTAGTATTTGTAGTCGGTATAATGGTTGAAGCAAACCTAAATTATTGGATTGTTATATTTTGTCCAAGTATTTGGGTGATGGTAGGCCCTATAATGTTTAGCGATGTGGATTTAGATTGCATTATAGTAGTAGTAGTGCCAAGGATACTAGTAGATGCAACTTCTAATGTGGTAGTTTGTTGTGGCATGGTATGGATTACATATTTGTGTGATGGAAGATGGGTTGTTTTGGTGGATGGGAGCACTGAGTTGGGTGGATGTAGTGGTAATGTTTACAACCTTGTTTATATCTTGTTGACTTTCTCTTCTAGGACATTCTAAATCTATGGATCCCATGGTGTTCATAATAAAAAAAGTGGATGAGTGGCATCTGTGATAGTGATGGGTGGTGGTGTTATCCCAAAGTCAAATCCCCAAAAATTTTCTCTTTGTAAAATTTCCATGATAGTATCTTTATTCTTATCAATGATAAAATTGATGAATATCGCATTCCTAGGTTGATCCATTAATCTCTCTTTGGAAGATGCCATAGATTGTGAACTTATGATGTTTTCAGTTTTACATCTTGGGTTTTGAGATGTTGGGTCCGACATATTTATAGTACTCTTTGGGATGGCTATAAGCTACCTAGTCTACTACTAGGATATGAATCCATTTATTTTTTCTTCCTTTTGTTTCTATTTGGATGTTTGGTTAGTGGCATGAAATGATACTGGAACCTAGATGTAGGATGTGAGGATGATATAATGGTGGTTGTAAGCTCTAAGGTAAAGTTTAAGATCATCTAGTGATGATAAGACAATATAAAAAATTAAGATGCATATATTTTCTAAGAGCCTAATGATGGTGACCAAAGTGAAATATAGATAGGAAATGTGGATGACAAAAAGGATGATGGTGGAGGATTATTTCTAAGAATGTGATGCCTATAGGATTGTGAGGATTATCTTGGTATCAAGGATGGATATGATGTGATCTATATGGGAGATTTTAGAATGATGGTAGATGTGTCAACCAAGGGTGGACTATATGATCTTTTGAAAGATGTGAGATAATAAAGTGTGGATACCAACCTATAGAGCAAGGTGATGAGGGACACAAATGATGAGATTAACTACCATAGAAAAATGCATTGGCTTGGGGATAGTCATGATAATATCATGGGTGTAAGATATAAGATAGATTAATTCTAGGATAATGATACCAATGATAGGATGTGAATTGAGATGTAATTGGATGGTGATTTTTTGATATGATTCTAAAGGATGATGGATCTAACCCATATGATGATTCTAAATAAGAACTCTAGGGTAAATAAATAGTGAAAAGTTTGTGAGGAATCAAAATGAATCTAATAGTAGTAGTTGGTGGTCAAGTTGTCAATAAGCCTATGATTTACTCTACTCCTAAGGGTCATGTTATTGATATTGGTCCCACCTAGTTTGGAAAGATACCTTAGTACCATCTTTCTCTATTTGGAGTTATTTTGCAAGTCTTGGGTTTGATGGTTGACATAGTACAAGGCAAGAGGATCCCCAATGGTGATGTCCTAGCCCCCAACAAATAACCACACAATGAAATATAAACAATAACGTATAGACTTTGATCCAAGCTAACACCAATTCTCATAATAGAATCATAAGATTTACTTTCAACATGTTCGACTATAAGGCCTTCTCGATTACGACCAAATACATAAGCAATTAAAATACTAACTCTGTAAGACTTTACAAGATCCAACCCCTAGCTAGTCTAGATCCACAATCTAGTAGAGAACTCTAAGAAGAATTTAAACTTATGCTTGTGAACCACCAAATAACCTTCTTCTTTTTTGCTATGCCCTTAATATTGGTGTATATAGGGTTATGTATAGTCAACTTGTGGATATATTAATCATTAATTAATTCATGTTATCATTATATTATTATTATTTAGGTAGGTAGGTTGACCTAGGTGTTATGCAGGGTTGTGTCTATTCAATCTAAACATAATTAGGTATATATAGGAGGTTGTGAGTCTTATTTCAACATCATATTGTGAAGTGTGTTCTCATTGGAGATATTTGGAGGTTGCCCCCTTGAAGTAGCCTATTAATATCAGTTATTATCAAGTAATTATTTAATATTTCATATTATTTCTTCTATTGTGCAAGTTATTTCATTACAAGTGGTATCAAAACATGATCTTGGCACGATAGGGGCAAGATTTTTATCAACATTGGAGCAATTTTGGGAAGAGCACAACTTTCAAATTTTAGAATTTTTTAAAAATATTTTAAAAGGATTTTTGAAGACCATATTAAAGAAGTTATAGTCCAAAATTTAAAGGAATTGGAGAAAATTTGAGAAAATTATTATAGAATTACTATTTCTACACAATTTATTGAGATGTTCATATCTCTCAAATCCTACCGAATTGGAGTATAACTTGTATTGGGTTTTTGAATACATATTAGAGGAGCCTAAATTTTAAATCATGGAGAAATTGAAGAAAAATTAAGAAAGATATTTCAAAATTAGTAAAATTCTCTCTCAAGGGAGCAAATTCGCTAAAAAAAAATTTGGATTTTTTTTTCTGAGTAAGAGTATCTTGGCCCTAGTAAGTTACAGTAAAAATAAATAAATAAATTAGAGAATTTACATTTCATTTGTGTGATTTATTTCAAAAATATTCATTTCAATCATGATGGGGCCTTCAACAAGAGGTAAGAATAATGCTACCACATCAGGGAAATTCTCAGATCAAGATTGAGAAACAATAGAGGATAGTAATCCCATTGAGGAACTAAGTTCAAGGAAGAGGTTAAGAGGGATATGTGTGACCTACGAGGATATATATTAGATATACAAAGCACGTTAAGCACCTATATGAATGAAACAAGGAAGCATCTCTCAAGCAATCAAGGTGAAACCTTCAAGTTGACTAATAATGACACAAATTTTATTAATCTTATGAGATCTAGGAATTTTTTTCCAAAGGTGGACATGCACAAATTTGATGGCAAGGATCCTCTAACATCGATGAATCAAATGGAGAATTTTTTGAAGTACATCAAATCTCATATGGATAAAATGTCACGATGGCTTCCTTATATCTAGAACTAGATCAATTCATTTGGTATCATTGGCTTTGTACTCATAGGAGGAAAAAGGGTCTCACTATATCATGGTCAATTTTTACAACTTGCTAAGCTTCAACAAACAGGATCAGTTAAGGATTATATTTAAAAATTCCAAAATCTATCCTTAAGAGTGGATACAATTATAGAGGAGAACTTGAATGATTTATTCTTGGGTGGTCTCAAGGATCATGTTCAAAATGAGGTACGCATGTTTTTCCCTAGCTTAGTAAATGAGTCTTTTATATTGGCACACAGGGTAGAGGAGAAGTTATTGATTCCTAGAAAGAAAGGGACTAACGTGACAAGATAAAAAGGATATTTAACACCTTCTCTTCCTCAACATTCTAGGTTGACTCCACAACAAATTGAGGAGAAAAGAGAAAGAGGGTTGTGTTTCAATTGTGATAGCAAATATAGTCAAGGACATAATGTAGTGAAAAGAAATTCTTCTATATTGAAGGTCCAAGTGAGGAAGAAGAATATGAGCACATATCAGATGAGGATAGGGAGTCAGGTGAGGAACCACATGATTCTCAACCAATCATTTCTTGTCATGCACTTTTAGGTTTTAGTACACCACAAACTCTCAAGGTAGTGGGTTTCTTAAAGAAGTAGAAAATAGCAATGTTGATAGACTCAAGTAGTACTCATAATTTCATCAACAAAAAGTTGGCAACTCTTCTAAATTATTTTATATATCCAGCATCAGAGTTTCAAGTTTTGATTGCAGATGAGGATATAGTTAGTTATTCAAGGAAGTTTCATAGCATAAAATTATCCATGAGAGATTATCAACTTGATACCCTAATGTATGCAATATCTATGGGTGTAGTGGATATTTTTTTGGGAGTACAATGGATTACCACATTGGGAACAATTGAGATGAACTTCCAATATATTCATGCAATTTCAATCAAAAGGAAAGGTAGTGGAGCTAAGGGGATTGAAGGAAAAATCCCAATAGATGACAAGCTCTCATAAAATGCAAAAGCTTCTTAAGAAAGGTGCAAATGGATTTTTGGCCCAACTATGTTCATTAGAAATCTCTTAATCTAATGCTCTTACTCATCTAGATTTACAAGAAATAATTGATCGTCACTTAGTGATTCTTGGAGATATGCCTAGAGGACTTCCTCCTAAGAGGGATCATGACCATGCTATACAACTTGTTCTAGGGAGCCAACCACCAAACATCAAGCCTTATAGGTACCTACACATATAAAAATGTTGGATAGAAAAAATTGTTGAGGAAATGCTAGAGGCAAAAATTATCAGGCATAGCCAAAGTGCTTACTCCTCACTTTTTGTGTTGGTGCATAAGAAGGATGAAACTTGGTGCATGTGTCTAGATTATAGAGTGCTCAAAAAATACACCATTAAAGATAAATTTCCTATTCTAGTCATCGATGATCTTCTAGATGAATTAAATGGATCTATGTATTTTACCATGTTAGAACTTAGATCGGGTTATCACCAAATTCAGATTAAGGAGGAAGATATTTGTAAGAAAATATTCAAAATCATGAGGGTCATTATGAATTTTCGGTGATGCCATTCGGTCCTACCAATGCACCATCTACATTCCAAAGTTTGATGAATTCCATTTTTAAGTTCTTGAGAAAGTTCGTGTTAGTATTTTTTGACGATTTATTAATTTATAGCAAGACTTGGGAAGAACATTTACAACATGTAGATCAAGCATTGCAATTACTCAAAGATCATCAAATCTATGCTAAGCCATCCAAGTGTTCTTTTGGTCTTAAGGAGGTGGAGTATTTGGGACACATAGTTTCATATGAAGGAGTAAAGGTGGACCCTAACAAAATTAAGCCTATCATGGAATGGCCTATTCCAAAAACTATTTAGAAGTTGAGGGGTTTCTTGGGATTGACAGGATACTATGGAAGATTTGTGAAGAATTATGGTCATATAGAATCACCCCTTACCACTCTATTGAAGAAGGATTCTTTTCATTGGAATGAGTCTGCTAATGTATCATTTGAGCAATTGAAGAAGGCTATCTATACAACTCCAATGCTTGCCACTCTAGAATTCACCAAGGAATTCATTGTGGAATGTGATTCTTCTAGAAATGGGATAGGAGTAATTCTTATGCAAGAAGGTCAACCAATTTCTTTTGAGAGTCATCAATTAAAAGATAAAAATCAACTCAAACCTATTTATGAGAAGGAAATGTTAGCAATCCTTCATGTAGTTAAAAATGGAGGCCTTATTTAATGGGTTGACACTTCAAGGTTAAGACAGATCATGGCAGCCTAAAATATTTTTGGAACAAGGACTATCATCAAAAGAGAAACAAAAATGGGTCATTAAGATGTTGGGATATGACTTTGAAATTGTATACAAGAAAGGGAAGGAAAATATTGTGGCCGATGCACCTTTTAGAAAAGATGAAAAAGATGAAGCCTTATTGTGTGCACTTTCAATATTATAGAAAAATTGGGTGGTGAAAGCCAAAGAAGAGTGGCAAAATGATGTTGCAAAAAGTAATCTCATCCAAAAAATAAAAAGTGACCCTAGTAGTTCATATAAGTTTTATTTAAAGTGGATATTCTTTGGTATACAGAGTGCTTGTATCTCTACAAGAATTCCACTCTTAAACACAAGATTCTCAAAGAGCTACACGAGTCCCTAATTTGTGGTCATTCAGGATTTTTGAAAACATATTATCAGGTCAAGCAAGATTTTTTTTTGGGAAGGAATGAAAGGTGATGTTCAAAAATTTGTGGCTAAATGTTTGGTTTGTCAATGAAATAAGGGGGAAATAATTAAGACACTAGGTCTCTTGTAGCCTTTATCTATTGCTAGCCAACATTGGGAAGAGGTATCCATGGACTTCATCACTTGACTTCCCAAATCTAAAGGTCATAATGTCATCATGGTAGTAGTTGATCACCTCACTAAATATGCACATTTCATTACATTATCACATCCTTTTGCAACAAGTATAGTGGACATTTTTTTCTTGGAGCATATCCAAAAGCTACATGGTACACCTAAGGTTATTGTTAGTGATTGTGATCCTATATTTACTAGTCACTTTTGGAAAGATTTATTCTCATGTTTGGGTACTCAATTGGCTCATAGTTCTTCATAGTATCCTCAATCAAATGGGAAAATTGAGGTTGTTAGTAAATGTTTGGAAGGATATCTATGCTGTTTCACTCAGAAAAAAAATCTCAATGGTAGATTGGCTACCTCTTGCAGAATGGTGGTACAATACTTCTTTTCATAGCTCATAAAAAAATGTCTCCATTTTTGGGACTTTATGGATATCATTCTCCTTCCATCATATCATCATTAAAGGTGCCACCAAAAGTTCAGTTAGTAGAGGACCACCTACTTCATCAATAATAGATACTTTCAGGACTCAAGGAGAATTTAGTTATGGCACAATCAAATGAAGCAACAAGTGGACCAACATCGTAGTGAAAGAAATTTTGAAGTTGGGGACTGGGTCTTCTTGAGATTGTAGTCTTATAAACAAATATCAATGAAGAAATAAAAAAAGAATAATAAGTTGTCTCCAAGATATTATGGACCATACCAAATCATGCAAAAGATTGGTAGTGTTTCCTACAAGCTTGAGTTTCCACCATCAACAAAGATACATCTAGTTTTTCATGTTTCTTGTTTGAAGAAGGTAAGTGGGTAGAATATTCCTACTTAAAAAGTACTACCAAAAATTGATGAAGAAGGAAGAATAATTTTGGAACCAGAGTGCATTCTTCAAACACACACAAAGAAGCCAAGGAAGAGAACCCTGACTTTGTATCTCATCCAATGGAAGAACTTACTAGTTTAAGAGGCCACATGGGAGGATGAGGAGTTCATTCAAAAGAATTCACACTTGGTTAGCATTGAGAACAATGCTTCTTTCAAGAGAGGGGACATACTACACCCTTACTATTGATGTATATAGAGTTATAAATAGTCAAGTTGTGGCTATCTTAATTGTTAATTAAGTCATGTTATCATTATTATATTATTATTTAGGTAGGTAGGTCAGCCTAGGTGTTATGTAGGGTTGTGTCTATTCAACCTAAGCATAATAAGGTATATATAGGAGGTTGTGAGTCTTATTTCAACATCATATTGTGAAGTGTTTTCTCATTGGAGATATTTGGAGGTTTCCCCCTTGAAGTGCTCTATTACGCTAAGTTATTATCAAGTAATTATATAATATTTCATATTATTTATTCTATTGTGCAAGTTATTTCATTACATTTTCCCAAGCCCACACTTAGCTACTAGCTCTACTCAAACTTCACTTCTCTCAGCTACTCTTCTTCTCCATGCTAAATGAATAATGGATCTAGACTCCACAAGACCCTCTACTTAGACTAAACCAAGCCACAATTTAGCCCAATACAATAGACATTGAATAAAAACTCACATTAAATACACCCTCAAGCCACAAGTCAGCTTGGCAAAAAACATTAAATACATGAAATAATTAAATACTTAGGACAAGCCCCAAGTTTATAGGTCCATGTGCCATCCAATGATCTACATCCAAGAGAACACATGCCAAATTCCTTAAATCGAAGCTCGTGAAAATAATATCCAAATTCTGCCAATAAATTAGGAACACATGACCAATAGTTACAAAAATGGCTATAACTTTAAGATGATAACTCCTCTATGCACACTTAGGGAAAGGTTTCCCAATATGTCTTGAATATATCCCCAATTTTACAAACCATAACACCTCAAACGTAAGCTCAAAGCCTGTGCATACAGGATCCTTGATTTCCTAGGATACTCCTACATCGAACACCCTAGGCACAAAGAAAGATGTTCACAATAGTTGGAAGAACATCTTTCAGGGTTCAACATATAAACCTTGAAAAAGTTCTTCACATACATGTCCTCCACCACATCAACTTTCACACTTTTTCCATTGTTCCTCTTCTACGAATCAATTCCTACAACTGTCACCTTTACATTTGTATATTTTGGGGTGCAACAAATCCACCTTCTATGCTAATCTCTAACCTTTTCAAAATCCTTCAACTTAATTTGGTGACCAAAACTCAAGTTCCTCCTACCAAGTTCTACATTCTACAAAGGAATATGGGAATGCTTCCTGCCACCCTTCTCAACAAATTACACATTCTCGACACAATCATGCACAACTCTACAATCATACTACCAAGGTCTATCAAGTAATATATGATAACTACTCATGTCCATAATACCACATAACACCTGATAAAAATATTGTCCAATATGAAAATTGACAAGACATTGCTCCCTTACTTCCAAAGCATGTTCATCTTCTAACCAACTGATCCTATAAGGAGAAGGATGTATCACTCTCTTCAAACCAAGTTTTTGAACCATTTCCTTAGCAACTAGGTTATCTATACTACCACCATCCACAATCACATTCCAACATTTACCTCTAGACTTACAACAAGTCCTAAACAAATTCCTCCTTTGAAAAGGTTCCAATATCTTCTTACTAGGCAACACTCTTTGAATCAACAAGCTATCCCCATCCACCTCTAGTTCACTCACAAAGTCATCAAACTTATTCACCACAATAGTTCTTCTATCAATAGTCTTTTGTGAACATTGAAAAGGTTTGTGGCTTTCTTCACCACATCTGTAGGAAGTACCCTTAAATGCACCCCTGTCTATTCTCTTCCTCTTTTCAACAAGTTTTGCTTCATCTTTAGTAATCTATTTATTTTTCTCAGAATATTCCTTCTCCTTCCCTTGGAAATTACCTTGATGTCTTATCTTCAAGTTTTCTTTTTCCCTTAGAGCATACTGATAAGCATCCTCAACCAAAGC
Source organism: Cupressus sempervirens (assembly GCA_028749045.1). NCBI lineage: Eukaryota > Viridiplantae > Streptophyta > Pinopsida > Cupressales > Cupressaceae > Cupressus > Cupressus sempervirens. The sequence continues at coordinate 370,149,925 of CM053788.1, forward strand.
AATATTCAACATACCCATCTCATCTTGAATATTGAATCTTAGGCCATTAATATATCTAGCCAACCTTTTTCTTAAACAACTCTCTATGTCTTAACCAAATAGTCAGCTTGCAGAACTCCCTAGTATAATCCTTTATATTCACATCCTTTTACTTTAGATTCAAAATTCTCTTAAACAACTCAAGTTCATAATCAACAAGAATAAACTTAGCCTTAAATTTGGTAACCATCAACCTCCATGTAGCAATCTTCATTTCACCTTCCTCTTCTCTATCTCTTTGCAATTCTTTCCACCATAAATCAATATGTCCTTTAAACTTATTCTATGCCAACCTTGCTCTGAGAAGATCTCCAATATCCTATAACTCAAATCAGTCTTCTAATTCACCAATCCAATCAATCGGGTCTTCAGGATTCAAAGTACCTAAGAAATCAGAAACATCTTATGCTTCAACTTCAACTGAGATCTAGATCTATCCAACTGACCAACCCTATCACCCATAGGTCTCTCCATGTGATAAAATCTATCTTCAACACTAGATCAAAAAACTTCAAAGTCTTCAGGAGCTTTGTCATAACCATCTCCAGTACCCACATTCCTAGGTACACCAACAGAAACTCTCATGATCTCATTCTTCATCATCTTTAGCTTAGCTATGAAATTTGATCAAACCTTCTCTAAATTCTTGTCTCTACAACATCAAAAATATCATCAATCACCCTAGGGTCCAATCTTGTTAGAGGCATCTTCCAAGATCTTCACAAACCCAAAGCAATAGAGCTACAAGATCAACCATATCCAACCTTTGCTCTGATACCATTGACATAATACAAGATAGGAGAATCCCCGAAGGAGATGTCCTAGCCCCTAGAAAATAACCACTCAATGAAATAAAAACAATAAGATAGAGATTTAGATCCAAAATAACAGCAATTCTCATAATAGAATCATAAGATTTACATTCAACACGTCTGACTGTTAGGTCTTTTGTGTTACAACAAAATGCATAAGAAATTACAATAGTAATTCTATAAGACCTCACAAGATCCAACTCCTAGCTAGTCCATATCCACAATCTAGTAGAGAACTCTAAGAAGAATCTAAACTTGTGCTTGCAAGCTACTAAGAAACCTTCTTGTTTTCCCAAGCCCACACTTAGCTACTAGCTCTACTCAAAATTTGCTTCTCTCAGCAGCTCTTCTTCTGCATGTTGAATGAATAATGGCTCTAGACTCCACAAGATCCTCTACTTATACTAAACCAAGCCACAAGTCAGTCCAACATAATAGACATTAAATAAATAGTCACATTAAATACAACATCAAGCCACAAGTTGGCTTGGCAACAAACATTAAATACATGAAATAATTAAATACTTAGGACAAGCCCCAAGTTTATAATGCATATCTAACTCAATATATGACATAATAATTTGTACTCTTAGAAATAGGTCCATGTGCCATCCAATGATCCAAGTCCAAGAGTGCACATGCCAAATCCATTAGATCAAAGCTCATAGAAATAATCTACAAAGTCTACTAGTAAATTAGGAACACACAACCAACAGTCACCAAAATAGCTCTAACCCCAAGATGTTAACTCCAAAATCTATGTGCACTTAGGAAATTTTTTCCCAATATTCCACAAACATATCCCCAACTACACAAACCACAATGCCACAAATCTGAGCTCAAATCCCCTGCATATAGGATCATTGACTTCCCTAGGATTCTCTTGCATCAATGGTGCTAGTCTTTTATGCGCTACTTCTAGTTCTTTTTATGCTAAGGGTAGCTTAATCTTAACTTTTTTAAACTTAGGTTTTGGTTGGTTTGACATGAGGACTCAAAATGACTATTTTTATTAGTAAGATAACTTTTAGATTAGGCAGTGTCTATGAGAAGTATACCCTAGCTTAGGTTGGATGATAGGTTTTCTCAAAAATAATCCTAGGGTTATTGCAAATGGATTGCCTAACAATCATTTTGCACTCAATGATAATTTTTTTAATAACAAATAGGATATGTGGATGAATAATCTCTCAAAGAATAAAGCAATAACTATTTGGATGATATATTTCCTTAGAAATAATCCTAGGGCTATTGTAAATGGAATTTATAATAATATTTTGGTACTCAATGCTAAATTTCTTAATAACAAATAGGATACGTGAAAAAACAATATCTCAAAGGATAACACAACTTTGAGAGAAACAAGAAAATTATATCTTCTGGAAAAAGTACTTTAAAAAATAGAACCAATAGATATGTATGTTTTACAAATGTTTTCCACAAGGTTAAATCATAATACATACACTTTAATCATATGCTATCCCTAAGATCAAATTGGCTATAATATAGTATTTATAGGCATGCTAGGCAAATCTCTTGTGACGTTTTCTAGTTCTCATGTGATATTTCCCTCTTACTATAAGAGCTAATTCAATACAAGAAGGGATTTAAAAACTTGCATGTCATAGAACCTATAAGGTATGACAAATATAAGCCCCCTTTTCTACGGGATCAACGACTCTTGGAGATGAAACCCAAGTAGCCTTATTCCTTTGTCAGGGAAAAGACATATATCAAGTAACTTCAGGGAAAAATTATATTCCCTTTCACTATAAATAAAATACAATGGATAATAGGGTAGCTACAAGAATATATTTTAATTAAGATCTATGGAGTCCTCTCAATCGATTTGTATGCATATTACTCACTAAAGAGCCTGGTTAACCATGTTGAAATTGTAGGAAAGTTTTCCTACCTCATAATACCATCAACACACATCACTCAATCTTGGGGAGATAAAGTGAGAGTTTTTTTCAACACTTTATTTATATATTAGACATGGAGTTTACTAGTTTGAGGTCATTCTCTGATGAGGATGCACTTCTTGAAGGACATGCCTCTCTAGTAGTTCTACTAGAGTTCTTGTGAATGATCTTCCTAACAAATTTTTGGTACACACATCATTTAATTAATTAGATTGTAAAAATGTAGAAAAGTAAATGAGCCCACAAAAGTATCTTTGAGAAACACTCATAGAAACGTAAAAAACATTTGCTCTTTCCAAATTGAGATTTTAAGTTGTCTATCTATAAAAAAAAACACATGTGATTAAGATGCAAGGTTCATTCCCTAAAATTAAATGCAAGTGCACTTAAGAAATTGAACATGAAATCTTGAAAGAGGAGGGAATACAAACATTTTTATCTTTTAACATTCAAGAGTTTATGTATTCATTTTAAGCCCAAAACTGAAGTGTTCAATTTTCAATGTTCATAAATCATCTAACATACTCAAGATTATGTGACTTATTTTTATGCTAAATCAAAATATTCATTATTTTTTTCATTACCTTAAAAATTCAAGATTATGTGAGAGCATCCATTGTTATTTTTAAGCCTTAAAATGAAGTGTGAATTCATTTTAGACTAAAAAATTAATTAACACCCTACATAGTAAAAAATAATGTTAGAAATCATAATAGGGGCATTCTTGTAGGTAAAAATTGTGTTCCCGTGGTCATGTTCCTATAACCTTGAAAAGTGTGCCAAAAAATGGTGAAGATAAACAACATAAAATAAACTGATACCTACAAAAAAATTTACCACAAAGCATTCCTATAGATTCTCATTCCCACAAGTGAAGTGCAATGTTCCTCACAAAGTCAACGCATGTTCCTATAGAGTCAACTCACATTGTTGTGAGGGTGGGATTGCGAAGGATTTTTAGATGTTCAAAATATAGGAAAAATAGCATATTTTATTAGATTAAGGCTGAATCATTATTCTCATTGGCATGATATCATGCTTCCATAGGTCTGTATGCACATTCTTGTAGTTGCAAGATTGTAGACTTGAGAGAGTTTTCTTGCTTGGTGTGTAAAATCTAATTTTGGTACAAGTGTCATTTGAGATTCTTCCTATGAGTTTGACCTGAAAAAATGAAAAAAAAACTTACAAAATTACTAAAAACACAAACATTAGCAAATCTGTTAGTCCTTATTTAAAACTAGAAAATCAACCCAATATAGGGTAATGACCCTATTATGGGGTCCCATCGAGCATGTCAAAATGTATGCAATAGAAATGAGTGTGCAAAAAATATAAAGAATAAACCAAGCACTCACAAACTAATATTCAAAGAAAAAAATATGGTAAATAAAAAAGGAAACCAAAACAATAGAATGCAAACTTGTGAATCTTCATAGCCTCCTCGATGTCTTTGATATGCCTATAGATCGTGTACACATTCTCAATGTGTGGTCAAGCTTCAACAATAGATGGATGTGTAGAAAATTTGAGTATAATAATAATTCTTTGATAATATTTAGCTCTCAAAATAATATAATAAGTTTACTCAAAAGGTATATGGTTTGTAAAAGATTGAGGGTTCAATTTATAGGCAATTGGGTAAGGAGAATATAAGAATTCCTGATGGATAGTTAACTATTTTGGAAATTTGATTGAAAAGATCAATTGTTGAAGATCAAAGAGGGAGATTGTTGCAAAGAAGGAAGTTGGTTGATAAAGAATGTTTTCAATCATTGTTTTGTCATTGCTATCAAACCTGCTATTTGTAGGAATGACAATTTCTTATAAGATCCTAGCACTATCACTTAGTTGATTGATGAAGAGGATTTAATCAACAAGATGTAACAAGAGCACCTAAGGGAAAGGTTGAGTTATGGTTTTGTAACAAAGTGCAAGAATCAGTTAAGACATTGGTAAAATGATGTATTAATAACATACTTGAAGATACAGATGTTGGCCACACTTAGAAACATTGGAGGAATAAGTTGGAATAATTTTGAATACAAAACTTAACTAAGTTCATTAGTAAGTGACAAGCAAGCTAGTTCAAGCTGAGCAAATTTTTAGTTGGAGCCGAGCAAATGAAAAATCCAGTGTGTGCCGAGTGAACTTTAGGTGCTGAGTGAAGTTCACGTGCAGAGTGATATAGAAGGAGCTGAGCAAACATAAAACTTAGTGGATGCCGAGTGAATCCATACTAGGCGTTGAGCATTAGTAAAACATAGTTGATGCTGAGTAACACAGTATGTTTCAAGCACCTGAATTTCAGTTGTGTTGAGCTATTGCATTATTTTAAAAGTCAAAGATTTTCCAGATCTGAGTTGACCTAGTTGTTACCTAGAATTTTGTGAACTAGTTAGAGGATAAGGATGATGAACTGGTGGCATAGAATTCTATGTAAACTATTTTTGAGTGAATTCAATAGGATTCTTTAAGATTTTTCTAGAAGGAACAAAATGTGGGTTAGATTCGATGAATCCTACCTAATCCACATGAATTGAAATTAAAGGAGGGAAGAATCAAGTGGGAAAAGCAATTCTAGACTTCTATTTAAGGAGTCATAGACCAAGAAGCAAGAGCTGCTGGTGTGCCAAATTGTGAAGTGGTTGAAGGGTGTCAAGGAGAAGGCATCTAGGAGAAGGAAGAATAGAGCACAAAGACTCTGCTTTGATAAGTGGTCTGAGAGAGAGAGAGATCATTGTACTGGTACATTGAGAATGAAGACTCAAGGAGACACAGCTTGAGAGGAGAACAAGCTATCAGTGCCGTAGAGACTGAAAGCTAGGCAATGTGAAGAGCTGAAGAGTGATATGAGATCTGCAAGATAAGTTGTATATTGTAATTAGGTCAAAATCCCTTATTGTCACTCTCTAGCAATTGTATCAGTTAGGGTTAAGTCCTATGGACTTAGGTTGGTTTAATAGCCATTCGTAAATCCTTTAATAGGGTGTCATTCCAAGTGAATGTTATAAAGTCCTCTAACCAGACCCACTTCTAACAGGGTGGTTAAATCCTTTAACTAGGTCACATTTAATAGTGTTTTGTAGCCTTTAACAGGGTGGGCCTTTCATAGGGCATCACTTCAAAAGAGTGAGAATTGAGTAGTATGTTACTGTGGTTTTTCCCAAATTGGGTTTCCATGTAAATCACTGTGTTATGTTTTGATTCTTCATGTGTTATGCTTGCATGTTGATTTACATCAACTTGTTGAATAGGAATGTTTAAGCTTGAATGAATGAATAGTTTGATGGGCACACTTTATTTGATGAAAAGTTTGAATTGGACATTTGGACCTTGAATAACTAATTCACCTCTCATCTCTCAGTTATTCTAAAACATTTCTAATAATTGGTATTAGAGCCATCTGCTATTTTAGTTTCAAGGTACTAGAAGCAGGAAGACCAAGATGTCCAAGAGAGAAGTTCCCAAGCTTAACAAAGATAACTTTTTTGCACGGAAAAGTCTAATGAAGCTACACCTTGTATCAATAGGTGACTATGCAAAAACCTCAATTGGAGTGGAGCATGTAGAATCGACTGGACCCCTTTGGCCGATGACTTGAACAAAAGGAAGGAGCATAATCAAGCAATGTTGGAGATTGCCTCTGCACTTAGTTATGCTGAATTTGATGATATCAAGGGATGTGACATTGTATTCAAAATGTGGAAAGACCTAACAAATATCTATAGAGGAGATCACAATATTCAGAGAGCAAAGAGAGAAAGCCTTAGAGGAAAGTTTGATGACATGAAAATGGAGGAAGGAGAAAATACTGCTCAATATGACTCTAGAATGAAAGAGGTGGTAAGTGCAATAAGAAGTTTGGGTGGTCAATTGGAAGAAGAGACTATCAATATAAAATACTTGAGAACCCTACTCCCTATCTATGCTATTAGAGTTTTAGCAATCCAAGAGCTAAGGTGTGTACAAGGAAACACACTAACCTTTGAAGGAATAGTAGGAAGTCTTACTGCATTTGAATTGTCCAACTTTGATAACTATAGACTTGAGAACCTTGAATCTTCTTTCAAGGCCAAGTTGACACTGAAAGACACTAGGAGGTGAAATAAAAAAAATATGAGTAGAAAAGGAAAACATGCATTTAGTGGTAGCAACACAGATGAGGAAGATGTAGAACAGTTGGAAGCACTACTAGCCAGAAGATTTCATAGAGGCAAAGGTAAATTGAAAGGTAAGCTCCCTATCATTTGTTTAATTGTAATGAAGTAGTTCATATTGCTGCAAGGTGTACATAGAAAAAGAACTATAAAGAAGGAAACAAGTACAAGAACAAAAGAGAAGATGATAGCAGAGATTACAAGGACAAAGGAAAAATATGCTACATTGTTGAAGAAGATTTTGATGAGAATGATGATGAATTAGTCTATGTGGCCATGAAGGAAGAATAAGATGAAGGTGAAGTAATAGCACTGATAACTTGTGTGAACAAGAATGACAAGTGGATCATAGACAATGGATGCTCACATCACATGATAGGAGATAAAAGTAAGTTTATTACCTTTACTCAATATGATGGAAATAAGGTTAGATTTGAAAATGATGCTCCATGCCAAATCAAAGGAAAAGGTTCAATTAAACTTACAGAGAAAATTTTATGTGATAATGCATACTATGTTGAAGGATTGAACTACAATTTGTTGAGTGTATCACAGTTTGGCAATGTAGGTTACAAAGTAGAAATTGGAAACAAAACTGTCAAAATCTATGACACCAATGGAAATTTGATAGGAAAAGGTGAACAAACCAAAAGTAATCTATTTTATGTAGAAATGGAGGATGCAAATTGTCTTGTTGTTAAACTTGATGATGTGTGGTTATGGCATAAAAGACCGTGTCATTTCAACTTTGACCATCTGAGTAGCATTAGCAAAAAAAAGTCAGAGGTTTGCCCAAACTAAAGAAACCTGAAAACATAATGTGCAAATAGTGTCAACTAGGAAAGATGATTAAATATAGTTTCAAAAGCAAAACATACACTTCCAAAGAAGTACTAGAGTTAGTCCATACTGATTTATGTGGACTGATAGAAGTACAAAGCTACCTAGGAGATAGATACATAATGCTATTTGTAGATGACTATTCCAGGATGATGTCTACCATGTTCTTGAAGCAAAAATATGATGCATTTCAAATGCTTAAGTGGTATTTAGCTAGAGTTGAGAGGGAAATAGGAAAAAGTTTGAAGTGCCTAAGATCAGACAAAGGAGGTGAGTTTACATCAAAAGAATTTGAGATATTCTTGCAATGAAAAAGGTTTTAAGTGACAAAAATTAGCACCAAGAACTCCACCTCAGAATGGTATTGCAAAAAGAAGAAATAGAATAGTAATAGACTGTGCTAAAATCTTGATGATGGAGAAAAATGTTGCTCTCAAATACTGGAGAGAAGCTGTAAGCACTACTGTTTACACTCTGAATAGAGTTCAAGTCAAGAAAGGTACAAATGCAACACCTTTTGAATTATGGTATGGTCACTCACCTAATGCAAAATATTTCAAAGTATTTGGTTGTAAATTCTATATTCTTAAAGATAGTAGAAATGGAAAGTTTGATGCAAAGAGTGATGAAGACATATTCCTTGGATACTCCACTAAAAGTAAGTCATATAAGTGTTTGAATACTAACACTAGCAAAATTGTGGAGAGTGAAAATGTAAATTTTGATGAGTATGTAGAAGTCCAAGTTGATGAATCCAAGAAATCAAGAGATTATAGATCTTTTATATACTTCTATGAAGGAATGCCTATTGAAGATAATGCTTCCAATCAAGTTGGAAATCAACAACAAATCTCAGTATCAACCGAGTCATAGCTAGTGAATGCCAAGCTGCATTTAGAAGCTGAGTTGTAGAATGAAGAAAATACACATTCTAACTTTGAAATCAGTACACACGAAAGAGATGATGAAATACTAGAGGGTGAAATGCAAAGTGACTCTAAAGCTGAAGGAGCAAACATGGAAAGAAGGACAGAACCAAGATTAGCCAAATATGTGAGAAGACATCACCTTGTAGAACAAATCATTAGTGACAAGGATGCAAGACCAATGACAAGGAACAAACTAAGGAATGCGTCATGTCTAATGAGAAAGATTGAATTGAAAATAGTGAGAGATGCACCACAAGATGATGACTCATATAAAGCTATGAAAGAGGAGATAGACAAGATTGAGAAAAACAAAACTTGGACCCTAGTTCCTAGACCAACTGATAAGAATGTAATTGGTACAAAATGGGTATTTAGAAACAAATTTGATGAGAAAGGTGAGATAACAAGAAACAAGCCTAGACTAGTCTACAAAGGTTATGCACAAGAAGAAAGATTGGATTATGGGGAAACATTTGCCCCTGTTGCAAGAATGGAAGGAGTTAGAACACTACTTGCATATGCTACTTAAAAAGGTTTCAAAGTCTACCAAATGGATGTAAAGTATGCTTTTTTGAATGGTATACTGGAAGAGGAAGTCTACATAGAACAACCAAAGGGTTTTGTTTATGACAACAAAAAGGATATGGTCTACAAATTGCATAAGGCTCTCTATGGCTTGAAGCAAGCACTTAGAGCATGGTATGAGAGACTGCACAAGTATCTTGTGAAGATTGGATTTGAGAGAATATATAACAACAATCAGTACATCAAAGCAGAAAAAGGTAAAGATATTTTGATATCTAAAATATTTGTTGATGATATAATATTTGGAGGAAAAGATGTTCTTTGCAAAGATTTTACTGATCAAATGAAATATGAGTTTGAGATGTCAATGTTTGGAGAAATCAAATTCTTTGTTGGATTACAAGTACATCAACTGAAGCATGACATATTTGTGACCCAATCCAAATACATCAAGGAGATACATAAAACATTTAGTTTAGAAGAATCAAAACTAGTTAGCACACCAATGGTAATAGGACATAAGCTATCCAAGAATGATGAATCTATTGTAGTGAATTAGACAATGTACAGATCAATGATTGGAAAGTTGTAGTATGTTGTACATAGTAGACTAGACATTGCATTACCTATTGGAATAGTGGCAAGATTTTTTGCAAATTCAAGAGAAAATCATCTGATGGCAGTAAAAAGAATACTAAGGTATTTAAAAGGAAATGATGACTTTGGTTTGTACTACAAGAGGAATGAAAAGTGTGAGCTAAGAGCATGCATTGATGTTGATTGGGGAGGTAACATTGATGATAGAAAAAGAAACAGTGGACGAGCACTTTTCTTAGGGAGAAGATTGGTTACGTGGACCAACACAAAGAAAAGTTGTACCTCACAGTCCACAACAGAAGTTGAATATGTTGTAGCTGCTATCAACTACACCAATATTGTATGGATCAAACATCTATCGCCAGGTATGAAGGAAGAGATAAATGATCTTGTGATACTTTATTGTGACAATACAAGTTCTATCAACATATCAAAGAACCCTGTAATGCATGCGAAAACCAAGAATATTGCAATTAAGTATCACTATGTAAGAGAATTGGTTGAAGACAAGAAAGTGAGAATGGAATATGTCAGTTCAAAGAAACAGATTGCTGACATCTTTACAAAAGCACTACCTAAAGATGCATTTGAATATCTTAGAGGTAAGTTAGGGGTGATACCCGTGACCAAGGCTATTTAAGTAATAGAAAAGATTGCCCTGCATCAAATGAGTTGATTGTTGAAATATTGTGAATTGATGTAGAGGATACTTACTTTAGGATTCATGCCTGAAGTAGTCAAAGTGCAGAAGTTACAAAATAGTCACAAGAAAGGTGATAGAGGGACAAATTGGAAGTTCCAAAAAATGCTATATTTGCATGATAAGATGCTGAAGTAATATGTCTTTGGCATTGTTGTTAGAGAGGGAGATTGTCAAAAAATTGACCAAATCCAGAGAAGAAAGAAAATCCAGAGAAAGAGGGAGATTGTCAAATCCAAAGAAAGATGGAGAGATATGCAAAAAGTGATCAACAACATTTGAGAAGAGAAGATAAATAGCAAGAAACTGGTCAAATCTATAGGATCAAATAGATAGAGAGAGAAATAGTGTAAGAGGAAGATAGGAATAGTACAAAAACAAAGTGTAAAAGAAACAATAGCTAAGAGGGAGAAGCAAAAGTAAAGGATAACAAATCAGAGAAGTGAAAATTGATGGTAACACATTTCTTTTTGGCATTTGACTTACTATTCTAATCTAGTTAGCATTTTGAGGACTTGGTTCAATAGTTTGGTTTGATGGTGGATCATTTTGGTTTGTGATCAATGCCAAAGAGGGAGATTGTTGGAAATTTGATTGAAAAGATCAATTGTTGAAGATCAAAGAGGGAGATTGTTGCAAAGAAGGAAGTTGGTTGATAAAGAATATTTTCAATCATTGTTTTGTCATTGATGTCAAACTTTCTATTTGTAGGAATGACAACTTCTTATAAAATCCTAGCACCATCACTTAGCTAATTGATGAAGAGGATTCAATCAACAAGATGTAACAAGAGCACCTAAGGGAAAGGTTGAGTTATGGTTTTGTAATGAAGTGTAAGAATTAGTCAAGACATTGGTAAAATGATGTATCAATAAAACACTTGAAGATATAGATGTTGGCCACACTTAGAAATATTGGAGGAATAAGTTGGAATAAATTTGAATGCAAAGCTTAACTAAGTTCATTAGTGAGTGTCGAGCAAGCTAGTTCAAGCCAAGAAAATTTTTAGTTGGAGTTGAGCAAATGCAAAATCTAGTGTGTGCCGAGTGAACTTTAGGTGCCAAGTGAAGTTCAAGTGTTGAGTGATATAGAAGGAACCAATCAAATGGAAAACTTGGTGGATGCTGAGTGAATCCATAGTAGGTGTCGAGCATCAGTAAAACATAGTTGATGCCGAGTAACACAGTATTTGTCGAGCACAAAAATTTCAATTGTTTTGAGCTACTACATTATTTTAAAAGTCGAAAGTTCGCCAAATCTGAGCTGACATAGTTGTTACCTAGAATTTTGTGAACTAGTTAGAGGATAATGATGATGAGCTAGTGGCACAGAATTCTATGTACTCCATTTTTTAGCGAATTCAAGAGGATTCTTCAAAATGTTTCTTGAAGGAACAAAATATGGGTTAGATTCAATGAATCCCACCTAATCCATATGAATTGAAATTAAAGGAGGGAAGAATTGAGGGGGAAAAGTAATTCTAGACTTTTATTTAAGGAGTGACAGACCAAGAAGCAAGAGCTACTGGTGTGCCAAATTGTGAAGTGGTTGAAGGGTGTCAAGGAGAAGGCATCTAGGAGAAGGAAGAATAGAGCATAGAGACTCTACTTTGATAAGTCGTCAGAGAGAGATGATTACATTGATACATTGAGCATGAAGAATCAAGGAGATAAAGCTTGAGAGGAGAACAAGCTGTCAGTGCTGCAAAGACTGAAAGCCAGACAATGTGAAGAGCTGAAGAGTGATATGAAATTTGTAAGATAAGTTGTATATTGTAATCAGGTCAAAACCCCTTATTGTTACTCTCTCGCAATTGTATTAGTCAGGGTTAAATCCTATGGACTTAGGTTGGTTTAATAGCCATTTGTAAATCATTTAATAGGGTGTCATTCTAGGTGAATGTTCTAAAGTCCTCTAACCAGGCCCACTTCTAATAGAGTGGTTAAATCCTTTAACCAAGTCACATTTAACAGTGTGTTGTAGCCTTTAATAGGGTAGGCCTTTGATAGGGCATCACTTCAGAAGAGTGAGAATTGAGTAGCATGTTACTGGTGGTTTTTCCCAAATTGGATTTCTACATAAACCATTGTGTTGTATGTTGATTCTTCATGTGTTATGATTGCATGTTGATTTATAGTAACTTGCTAAATAGGAATGTTTGAGCCTTGATGAATGAATAGTTTTATGGGCACACTTGATGAAAAGTTTGAATTGGACATTTGGACCTTGAATAAATGATTCACCCCCCACCCCTCGTTATTCTAAAGCATTTCTAACAAACTAAGTGAGGTGTGAGAAAAATTTCTATGTTTAGAGGTGGAAGACGGAGATGTGGTAGAAGAATGGACTTGGGATCTGATTTAGGGAGACTTAATCATGCCTTGATTTGTGCAAGTGATATGGAGAGAGAATTTAGACATGGATTAGGGGGTGATGTGCCTCAGTTAAGATGGAGAGGTGGCTTAGTTGATTGGATGATGTGGTTGGGGGTGGATTTATTAGAAAAAAGGATGGTGGAGGAGTTTAATTAATTAATTGAATTATTTAATTAAAAGAGGAATTACAAGTGCATGTATTGAGTTTGGCTAATTGTTGGATTGGAGGGTTAGCTTGTGGTTGAGGGATTTAATTAATTAAATTAATTAAATAGAGAGGGTATTTAAGATTAAATTAAATGGGTTGTGTATTTATTTAATTTAATAGAGGAAGGTTGATTTGATAAATAAATCAGACTATTGGTTGCCTTTTAATTCATTAGTCAAAATATAATTAATTAATTAAATCAATTATTTAGTGGATAGTATTTAATTAAATAAGTATTAAATATTTAATCAATAATACCTTAGAAAATGACTAAATATGATTATGTATTAATGTGATCATATTTAGGTGTCTACAATAGTAACTAGACATATCCACGATCATGACTCTAAGCTTGTATAACTTACACTCTGAACTTGCTGAGAAAATCTGCCTTTGCAACTCAGACTGTCACATCCTATATATATAATATGTTGATATCAATGAAAAACCAAGTCATGAATGCAAAAAATAAGCAATCAATCTAAGTGCCAACCACTCAATCATCTCTCCTAAATATGCTATCAACATCCCCCTTTGGAATGCCTTAAGAATTCATACTAACATTGAAGTTTCAATTTATTGGTTGAGGGTTTCAATTTAACTAATAATAATTGGTTTTTAAAGTAGATTGTTAATTAGTTTCTAAATTTCAATGTTACTACTTTTTTATCAATCATTATTAAATTTTGGATTTAAGGGTTAAATAATTTCAACCATAATTATTTGATGGGCTCAATTTTAATTCGAATGGGTTGTTTAAAATTATTATCAGTAGGTTTTTAAGCCTCACTTATAATAATAGGGTTTAATATTAGGGTTCATGGGTTTCTCTTTCATAGTTTAAGGATTTCAATTTTACTTTTAGTAGGTTGTTAAAAATCACTATTTAATTATTCCAATTTCATTCTTTAAGTGTTCCAAACCACACTATTAAGGGGTTCAATTTTATTTTTTAATGAAATAATCTCATGAAATAAAATATTGTTAATGCAAATGAAAATAACAACTTTAAATGTACGAAATTTTTAGAGGTATCAATGCATATATTTATACTAATTAGAATTTTTTACCACTTTATACAACTCTGTAACTACATAGTGGCAACACATGGTTTTGTTTCATTTGAAGCACTCATTTGTCCAAAAGCTTGTTTTACAATTATATTTTCCAATTTGTCTATGTTTAGATTAATCTAATTAACCTAAAACCTTGCTTTACAATTATATTCACTCATTTTTCTATTTTTAGATCAATTTCATTAACTTAAAACTTTATTTAGCAATTATATTTGTCTATTGCTTGTTTATCTTTGCATGTATTTATTACCATGTTTTCTAATTTCTTACACTGTGTTGATGATTGGTAATAAAGAAAAAGTTTTATATGTATTCCATTCACTCCTTATAGTAGAGGAAGTATATATTTGGCCTCATTTGATGCACTCATTAACCTAAAACTTTATTTTGCAATTAAATTAATTAATTTTCCTATGTTTAGACCAATCTCCCGTAATAAACTATCACTCTCTATGTTGTTAGGAATTTGACAATACTTGAGTGACCTTTACCTGCTTAAGATCTTTTAGTGAATAATCATTGCATTTTTCCAAGGAATAAAATATCCTAAACAACATTAGAGAGCTTACCCAAACACATCAGAAAATGAAATATCTAATTTACTCTAATAATACACGTCACTTTTAACACTATTAAATGTAGCAATATTCCTTCTAATGTTAAATGTTGCAATTTAAGACTATAGGTTAAGGAACTAGTCTCCTAATTGGTCATTGAAAGGAAAGAAGAAGAACCTTGTAAGTCTTAATGATATAAAAAATGAAACAAAAAAGAATTGGATAAAGATGAAAGATAGACATGAACAAAAAAAGTTATCTATAGAAACTTCATTGTCTAAGAAGAGCATCCACTTAGGAAGAGAACACATAAAATATGTTGGTATCTCTAACTAGTGTTGTCTATTATTTTCAAACACTTAGTCATATACTAGGTAGAGTAAGAAGATCATCACTACAATTGAGCTACTCTACATAGGCCAAGTCATATAAAGACTTGTAAATAAATATGTATATTCCAAGCTCTATAAGAGATAAGCAAGTCTTTTGTAGCCAAGTATTTTTAGTATAAGGCGAGCCTAATGATTGTTGAGTAGTTTAAACACATTAATGTTGAGTTATACAAAAGGTGTCTAGTACAGTAGGAACTGGGCATTAACATTGTGTACAGTGAAAGTCAAGTATTAGAGATAGTTAGTCTCGAGTAATGCAAAATTGACATATAATTTAGGAATGATACAAACATTGTGGTAAACTATTTTAGGCTAGTATGCACAAGATATTTAATACTTATAGAGGTTGTTACAAAGATTATTAGACATTTTGTGATGTGGATTACATATCATTATGTGCTGTGATTAACTATCAACCGTTGATGAATTCCAGGAACGTCTATTTAAGAGAGCCTCATCTCTTCATTTTGAAAGGTTGAATTAGAATTTGCATCAAATTGTTGCTGAAATTCATACTCACATTTTCTCATATTCACATACGCAAAGATAAAGTTTGACCAAAAGTTGACCAGAATTAACCACAGTTGAATTGAGTTGACTAGTTTCGAAAAGAATTTTAAAATAATTAAATGAAATTATTTAATTAAATCGAGTACTTACTTCTAATTAATTAAAAAAAGTTATTTAATTAAATGAGAAGCCATTCCTAATTAATTAAATGAAGTTATTTAATTAAATAAGAAAAGTGTCTCTAATTAATTAAAGATTATTTAATTAAATAGAAAAAGTAATTATGAGAGCATATCTAATTTTATTAAATTAAATATCTCAACAAAATCTCTCTTCAGTTCAAAAAGGGAAATTTCTAGTTCACTATTGATAAAAAATGAGTTAAATGAGTTAACTCCTTTTTCTACTCAAATTGAATCAGTTAACTCCTTATTTTACTCAAATTAAATCTGTTAACTCCCTTTAATTCGGAAATCTCCCTTTATGATTGAACTTCACCTTTAATCTTGACCGCTGATTGAAATCGATCTCAACCGTTGATGAATTTCAGGAAAGTATATTTAAGAGACCCTCATCTTTACATTTTGAAAGGTTGAATGAGAATTTGCATCGAATTGTTGCTGGAATTCATACTCACATTTACTCATATTCACATACGCAAAGATCAAGTTTGACCAAAAGTTGACCATATTTAACCATGGTTGAATTGAGTTGACTAGTTTCGAAAATAATTTTGAAATAATTAAACGAAATTATTTAATTAAATGGAGTACTTCTAATTAATTAAACAAAATTATTTAATTAAATGAGAAGCCATTCCTAATTAATTAAATGAAGTTATTTAATTAAATAAGAAAAGTGTCTCTAATTAATTAAAGATTATTTAATTAAATAGAAAAATTAATTATGAGAGGATATCTCATTTTATTAAATTAAATATCTCAACAAAATCTCTCTTCAGTTCAAAAAGGGAAATTTCCAGTTCACTATAGATCAAAAATGAGTTAAATCAGTTAACTCTTTTTTCTACTCAAATTGAATCAGTTAACTCCTTATTTTACTCAAATTAAATCTGTTACCTCCCTTTAATTTGGAAATCTCCCTTTATGATTGAACTTCACCTTTAATCTTGACCGCTGATTGAAATTGATCTCAACCGTTGATGAATTCCAAGAAAGTCTATTTAAGAGACCCTCATCTCTTCATTTTGAAAGGTTGAATGAGAATTTGCATCGAATTGTTGCTAGAATTCATACTCACATTTACTCATATTCACATACGCAAAGATCAAGTTTGACCAAAAGTTGACCAGATTTAACCACGGTTGACTTGAGTTGACTAGTTTCGAAAAGAATTTTGAAATAATTAAATGAAATTATTTAATTAAATGGAGTACTTACTTCTAATTAATTAAACAAAGTTATTTAATTAAATGAGAAGCCATTCCTAATTAATTAAATGAAGTTATTTAATTAAATAAGAAAAGTGTCTCCAATTAATTGACGATTATTTAATGAAATAGAAAAAGTAATTATGAGAGCATATCTCATTTTATTAAATTAAATATCTCAACAAAATCTCTTTTCAGTTCAAAAATAGAAATTTTCAGTTCACTATTGATCAAAACTGAGTTAAATTAGTTAACTCCTTTTTTTACTCAAATTGAATCAGTTAACTCCATATTTTACTCAAATTAAATATGTTAACTATCTTTAATTTGGAAATCTCCCTTTATGACTGAACTTCAACTTTAATCCTGATCGCTGATTGAAATCGATCTCAACCGTTGATGAATTCCAGTAAAGTCTATTTAAGAGACCCTCATCTCTTCATTTTGAAAGGTTGAATGAGAATTTGCATCGAATTGTTGCTGAAATTCATACTCACATTTGCTCATGTTCACATACACAAAGATGAAGTTTGACCAAAAGTTGACCAGATTTAACCGCAGTTGGCTTGAGTTAACTAGTTTCGAAAAGAATTTTGAAACAACTAAACAAAATTATTTAATTAAATGAAGTACTTACTTCTAATTAATTAAACAAAGTTATTTAATTAAATGAGAAGCCATTCCTAATTAATTAAATGAAGTTATTTAATTAAATAAGAAAAGTGTCTCTAATTAATTAAAGATTATTTAATTAAATAGAAAAAGTAGTTATGAGAGCATATCTCATTTTATTCAATTAAATATCTCAACAAAATCTCTCTTCAATTCAAAAAGGGAAATTTCCAGTTCACTATTGATAAAAAATGAGTTAAATCAGTTAACTCCTTTTTCTACTCAAATTGAATCAATTAACTCCTTATTTTACTCAAATTAAATCTGTTAAATCCGTTTAATTTGGAAATCTCCCTTTATGACTGAACTTCACCTTTAATCTTGACCGCTGATTGAAATCGATCTCAACCGTTGATGAATTCTAGGAAAGTCTATTTAAGAGACTCTCATCTCTTCATTTTGAAAGGTTGAATGAGAATTTGCATCGAATTGTTGCTAGAATTCATACTCACATTTGTTCATATTCACATACGCAAAGATCAAGTTTGACCAAAAGTTGACCAGATTTAACCACGGTTGACTTGAGTTGACTAGTTTCGAAAAGCATTTAAAAATAATTAAACGAAATTATCTAATTAAATGGAGTACTTACTTCTAATTAATTAAAAAAATTTATTTAATTAAACGAGAAGCCATTCCTAATTAATTAAATGAAGTTATTTAATTAAATAAGAAAAGTGTCTCTAATTAATTAAAGATTACTTAATGAAATAGAAAAAGTAATTATGAGAGCATATCTCATTTTATTAAATTAGATATCTCAACAAAGTCTCTCTTCAGTTCAAAAAGGGAAATTTCCAGTTCACTATTGATCAAAAATGAGTTAAATGAGTTAACTCTTTTTTCTAATCAAATTGAATCAGTTAACTCGTTATTTTACTCAAATTAAATCTGTTAACTCCCTTTAATTTGGAAATCTCCCTTTATGACTGAACTTCACCTTTAATCATGACCGTTGATTGAAATCGATCTCAACCATTGATGAATTCCAAGAAAGTCTATTTAAGAGACCCTCATCTCTTCATTTTGAAAGGTTGAATAAGAATTTGCATCGAATTGTTGCTAGAATTCATACTCACATTTGCTAATATTCACATACGCAAAGATCAAGTTTGATCAAAAGTTGACCAGATTTAACCACGGTTGACTTGAGTTGATTAATTTCGAAAAGAATTTTGAAATAATTAAACAAAATTATTTAATTTAATGGAGTACTTACTTCTAATTAATTAAACAAAGTTATTTAATTAAATGAGAAGCCATTCCTAATTAATTAAATGAAGTTATTTAATTAAATAAGAAAAGTGTCTCTAATTAATTAAAGATTATTTAATTAAATAGAAAAAGTAATTATGAGAGCATATTTCATTTTATTAAATTAAATATCTCAACAAAATCTCTCTTTAGTTGAAAAAGGAAAATTTCCAGTTCACTATTGATAAAAAATGAGTTAAATGAGTTAACTCCTTTTTCTACTCAAATTGAATTAGTTAACTCCTTATTTTACTGAAATTAAATTTGTTAACTCCCTTTAATTTGGAAATCTCCCTTTATGACTGAACTTCACCTTTAATCTTGACCGTTGATTGAAATCGATTTCAACCATTGATGAATTCCAAGAAAGTTTATTTAAGAGACCCTAATCTCTTCATTTTGAAAGGTTGAATGAGAATTTGCATTGAATTGTTGCTGGAATTCATACTCACATTTGCTCATATTCACATAAGCAAAGATCAAGTTTGACCAAAAGTTGACCATATTTAACCACTGTTGACTTGAGTTGACTAGTTTCAAAAAGAATTTTGAAATAATTAAACGAAATTATTTAATTAAATGGAGTACTTACTTCTAATTAATTAAACAAAGTTATTTAATTAAATGAGAAGCCATTCCTAATTAATTAAATGAAGTTATTTAATTAAATAAGAAAAGTGTCTCTAATTAATTAAAGATTATTTAATTAAATAGAAAAAGTAATTATGAGAGAATATCTCATTTTATTAAATTAAATATCTCAACAAAATCTCTCTTCAGTTCAAAAAGGAAATTTTTCAGTTCACTATTGATCAAAAATGAGTTAAATCAGTTAACTCCTTTTTCATACTCAAATTGAATCGGTTAACTCCTTATATTATTCAAATTAAATCTGTTAACTCCCTTTAATTTGGAAATCTCCCTTTATGACTGAACTTCACCATTAATCCTGATCGTTGATTGAAATCGATCTCAACCGTTGATGAATTCCAGGAAAGTCTATTTAAGAGACCCTCATCTCTTCATTTTGAAAGGTTGAATGAGAATTTGCATCGAAGTGTTGCTGGAATTCATACTCACATTTGCTCATATTCACATACGCAAAGATCAAGTTTGACCAAAAGTTGACCAGATTTAACCACGGTTGACTTGAGTTGACTAGTTTCGAAAAGAATTTTGAAATAATTAAACGAAATTATTTAATTAAATGGAGTACTTACTTCTAATAAATTAAAAAAAGTTATTTAATTAAATGAGAAACCATTTCGAATTAATTAAATGAAGTTATTTAATTAAATAAGAAAAGTGTCTCTCATTAATTAAAGATTATTTAATTAAATAGAAAAAGTAATTATGAGAGCATATCTCATTTTATTAAATTAAATATCTCAACAAAATCTCTCTTCAGTTCAAAAAGAGAAATTTCCAGTTCACTATTGATCAAAAATGAGTTAAATCAGTTAACTACTTTTTCTACTCAAATTGAATCAGTTAACTCCTTATTTTATTGAAATTAAATATGTTAACTCCCTTTAATTTGGAAATCTCCCTTTATGACTGAACTTCACCTATAATCCTGACCGTTGATTGAAATCGATCTCAACGATTAATGAATTCCAAGAAAGTCTATTTAAGAGACCCTCATCTCTTCATTTTGAAATGTTGAATGAGAATTTGCGTCAAATTGTTGCTGGAACTCATACTTACATTTGCTCATATTCACATAAGCAAAGATCAAGTTTGACCAAAAGTTGACAATATTTAACCACGGTTGACTTGAGTTGAGTAGTTTCGAAAAGAATTTTGAAATAATTAAATAAAATTATTTAATTAAATGGAGTACTTACTTCTAATTAATTAAACAAAGTTATTTAATTAAATGAGAAGCCATTCCTAATTAATTAAATGAAGTTATTTAATTAAATAAGAAAAGTGGCTCTAATTAATTAAAGATTATTTAATTAAATAGAAAAAGTAATTATGAGAGCATATCTTGTTTTATTAAATTAAATATCTCAAGAAAATCTCTCTTCAGTTCAAAAAGGGAAATTTTCAGTTCACTATTGATAAAAAATGAGTTAAATTTTTTTTTGATACTCAAATTGAATCAGTTAACTCCTTATTTTACTAAAATAAAATCCGTTAACTCCCTTTAATTTGAAAATCTCCCTTTATGACTGAACTTCACCTTTAATCCTGACCGTTGATTGAAATCGATCTCAACCGTTGATGAATTCCAGGAAAGTCTATTTAAGAGACTCTCATCTCTTCATTTTGAAAGGTTGAATGAGAATTTGCATCGAATTGTTGCTGGAATTCATATTCACATTTTCTCATATTCACATACGCAAAGATCAAGTTTGACAAAAATTTGACCAGATTTAACCACAGTTGACTTGAGTTGACTAGTTTCGAAAAGAATTTTAAAATAATTAAACAAAATTATTTAATTAAATGGAATACTTACTTCTAATTAATTAAACAAATTTATTTAATTAAACGAGAAGCCATTCCTAATTAATTAAATGAATTTATTTAATTAAATAAGAAGTGTCTCTAATTAATTAAAGATTACTTAATTAAATAGAAAAAGTAATTATGAGAACATATCTCATTTTATTAAATTAAATATCTCAACAAAATCTCTCTTCAATTCAAAAGGGAAAATTTCCAGTTCACTATTGATAAAAAATGAGTTAAATGAGTTAACTCATTTTTCTACTCAAATTGCATCAGTTAGCTCCTTATTTTACTCAAATTAAATCTGTTAACTCCCTTTAATTTGGAAATCTCCCTTTATGACTGAACTTCACCTTTAATCCTGACCGTTGATTGAAATTGATCTCAACCATTGATGAATTCCAGGAAAGTCTATTTAAGAGACCCTCATCTCTTCATTTTGAAAGGTTGAATGAGAATTTGCATCGAATTGTTGCTAGAATTCATACTCACATTTGCTCATATTCACATACGCAAATATCAAGTTTGACCAAAAGTTGACCAGATTTAACCACGGTTGACTTGAGTTGATTAATTTCAAAAAGAATTTTGAAATAATTAAACAAAATTATTTAATTAAATCGAGTACTTACTTCTAATTAATTAAATAAAGTTATTTAATTAAATGAGAAGCCATTCCTAATTAATTAAATGAAGTTATTTAATTAAATAAGAAAAGTGTCTCTAATTAATTAAAGATTACTTAATTAAATAGAAAAAGTAATTATGAGAGCATATCTCATTTTATTAAATTAAATATCTCAACAAAATCTCTCTTTAGTTCAAAAAGGGAAATTTCTAGTTCACTATTGATAAAAAATGAGTTAAATGAGTTAACTGCTTTTTCTACTCAAATTGAATCAGATAACTCCTTATTTTACTCAAATTAAATCTGTTAACTCCATTTAATTTGGAAATCTCCCTTTATGACTGAACTTCACCTTTAATCCTGACCGTTGATATAAATCGATCTCAACCGTTGATAAATTTCAGGAAAGTCTATTTAAGAGACCCTCATCTCTTCATTTTGAAAGGTTGAATGAGAATTTGCATCGAATTGTTGCTGGAATTCATACTCACATTTGCTCATATTCATATACGCAAAGATCAAGTTTGACCAAAAGTTGACCAGATTTAACCACGATTGACTTGCATTGACTAGTTTCAAAAAGAATTTTGAAATAATTAAACGAAATTATTTAATTAAATGGAGTACTTACTTCTAATTAATTAAACAAAGTTATTTAATTAAATGAGAAGCCGTTCCTAATTAATTAAATCAAGTTATTTAATTAAATAAGAAAAGTGTCTCCAATTAATTAAAGATTACTTAATTAAATAGAAAAAGTAATTATGAGAGCATATCTCATTTTATTAAATTAAATATCTCAACAAAATCTCTTTTCAGTTCAAAAACGGAAATTTCCAGTTCACTATTGATAAAAAATGAGTTAAATCAATTAACTCCTTTTTCTACTCAAATTGAATCAGTTAATTCCTTATTTTTCTCAAATTAAATCTGTTAACTCCCTTTAATTAGAAAATCTCCCTTTATGACTGAACTTCACCTTTAATCCTGACCATTGATTGAAATTGATCTCAATCGTTGATGAATTCCAGGAAAGTCTATTTAAGAGACCCTCATCTCTTCATTTTGAAAGGTTGAATGAGAATTTGCATCGAATTGTTGCTAGAATTCATACTCACACTTGCTCATATTCACATACGCAAAGATCAAGTTTGACCAAAAGTTGACTAGATTTAACCACAGTTGACTTGAGTTGACTAGTTTCAGAAAGAATTTTGAAATAATTAAACAAAATTATTTAATTAAATGGAGTACTTACTTCTAATTAATTAAAAAAAGTTATTTAATTAAATGAGAAGCCATTCCTAATTAATTAAATGAAGTTATTTAATTAAATAAGAAAAGTGTCTCTAATTAATTAAAGATTACTTAATTAAATAGAAAAAGTAATTAAGAGAGCATATCTCATTTTATTAAATTAAATATCTCAACAAAATCTCTCTTCAGTTCAAAAAGGGAAATTTCCAGTTCACTATTGATCAAAAATGAGTTAAATCAGTTAACTCCTTTTTCTACTCAAATTGAATCAGTTAACTCCTTATTTTACTTAAATTAAATCTGTTAATTCCCTTTAATTTGGAAATCTCCTTTTATGACTGAAGTTCACCTTTAATCCTAACTGTTGATTGAAATCGATCTCAATCGTTGATGAATTCCAGAAAAGTCTATTTAAGAGACTCTCATCTCTTCATTTTCAAAGGTTGAGTGAGAATTTGCATCGAATTCTTACTGGAATTCATTTTCACATTTGCTCATATTCACATACGCAAAGATCAAGTTTGACCAAAAGTTGACCAGATTTAACCACGGTTGACTTGAGTTGACTAGTTTCGAAAAGAATTTTCAAATAATTAAAGAAAATTATTTAATTAAATGGAGTACTTACTTCTAATTAATTAAACAAATTTATTTAATTAAACGAGAAGCCATTCCTAATTAATTAAATGAAGTTATTTAATTAAATAAGAAAAGTGTCTCTAATTAATTAAAGATTACTTAATTAAATAGAAAAATTAATTATGAGAGCATATCTCATTTTATTAAATTAAATATCTGAACAAAATCTCTCTTCAGTTCAAAAAGGGAAATTTCTAGTTCACTATTGATCAAAATTGAGTTAAATCAGTTAACTCCTTTTTCTACTCAAATTGAATCAGTTAGCTCCTTATTTTACTCAAATTAAATCTATTAACTCCCTTTAATTTGGAAATCTCCCTTTATGACTGAACTTCACCTTTAATCCTGACTGTTGATTGAAATCGATCTCAACCGATGATGAATTCTAGGAAAGTCTATTTAAGAGTCCCTCATCTCTTCATTTTGAAAGGTTGAATGAGAATTTTCATCGAATTGTTGCTGGAATTCATACTCACATTTGGTCAATTTCACATACGCAAAGATCAAGTTTGACCAAAACTTGACCAAATTTAACCATGGTTCACTTTAGTTGACTAGTTTCGAAATTTTTTTTGAAATAATTAAACAAAATGATGTAGGATCATCCAGAGGTATAAGGGCAATCTTGTGTCACCCAAAAAAATGTACTTAGACTTAGTTTCTGTTTCATGTGTTTTTATTTTTGGACACCCATTTGGGTCAAATAAAGGTTCCAACTCTCAGAGTTCAACTATCAGTTTGCTAGAAAATCTCGAAAAATAGGAGCATGCAATTTGGCCACCATTTTGGTGACTTAGAAGGTGTGAATTGGCCAGATGAATGTAATTGTGATTTAGAGCATTCCAGAAAAAGAATCAGGTCAAAAGGCCCCACGGTTTGAAAGTTATTGCAATTTTTTGGGTTTTGGAGACCTCTTAAGAATGCTTCAAAGTCAGGTTAGGGGCATTAAATGAGCTCGAAAAGGGTCAAAAAATTGGGGACGAGAAAAGCTCCTCCATAGGGCTATACAACGCTTCAAGGGCTTTTCAAAAATGTAAACAATTCGTCAATCGGAGCTACAGTTCAAAAGTTATGCCTCCTGGAAGTTCAGTTACCGTTTCTGGATTCTTCTAGATTTGTACCGACTTCTAACGCAACTTTTAGAACCTTCTATTTGGTCGGTGGATGCCTACTAGCACTTTCTAGAATGTACTCCTAGTCTTTAACCCTTCAGGGTCTATTTAAAGATATTTCTAGCATTGTAAAAGGCAGTTCGGAGTGGGGTTTGAGAGGAGGTACTGTAAGGAGAAATTATCTCCAGATTTATGCTATTGTAAGCCCTTAGGGCATGTTTTGAAGTTTATTTTCTCTGTATTTTTGTACTAGCTTATTTTCTCAGTTAATATAATTTTCCCTTTCTGTTGTGTCCATTTTGTTCTTGGGTTGTGTCTCCATCAAGTGGTATCAGAGCTGGTTTTCCTGAGTGTGTAGACAGAACGCCGACTGTGAGGTAGTTTCCACCAGGATTGTGTGGTTGTGGGTTTGAGTTAAGAAGATGCCTCCATGAAGAGAGTGTGGTGGAATGGCCAGAGCTATTAATCCTAAGGAGGTTAGGGCCCTCCAAAGGCAGGTACATGCATTACAAGAGGAGCTCCATAGAGGAGCAAATGTTGCTGCAGGTGACGACAGTGAGGATGACAATAAAGAAGAAGAAATGGGACCAAAAGGGGAATTTGACGGAGAAGTTCTAAATCTTGTAGAGGAAAGGGTTTTTAGGGCCATTACTAAGTTTGGGAAAAGACCTACAATTGAAGTGGGTGTATTTTCAGAAAATCTGAAACCAGATGAGTTGATCGATTGGATAAATGAACCGGAAGAATATTTTGAGTATGAGGATATCAGGGAGCCAGATAGGGTTAAGTTGGCAAAGGCCAAATTGAAAGGCCATGCCAAAATTTGGTGGCAAGAGGTTCAATTGGAAAGAAACAGAAAAAAATAAGGAGAAGGTTGCTCGTTATATCAGTGGGTTGCGACCTAGCATCCAGGAGGAATTAAGTCTGGTAAGAATGACCAGCGTTGAAGAGGCATACTAGTTTGCCCTACGAGTTGAAGAGAAATTGAATAAAAGGTTTGAAGGAAGACAAAGAGGTTGCGGTTAAGGAGGAAGGGGAAGTGGTAGATCATCTAGAGGCCGCAATGAAACCCAAAAGAAAAATGAAGATGTGGGTACTAGCAGGAACTAGAGGAATGAGGGTTTCAACCACTCCCATGATCAAGACTTTGGAAATCAGAGAGGAAGAGGTAGAGGACATGGACAAGGAAGAGGAGGCTTCCGTGGTACCTGTTTCCATTGCAATGAAGAAGGTCATCGTGCCTTTGAATTCCCTCAACGACAAGATAGGAGAGCTGAGGGCCAAGCTAGGGTTGCTCATGTGGATGAGGATGCACAATCATTACATTTAGAGGATGCAGAAAGAGGAGAGACCTTGGTAAATGAAAGAGTCCTACTAACTGGTGAGATTGAACCAGGACAACGGAGGAGTTTGTTTCGTACTAGATGCAAGTGTGAAAATAAATGTTGTGATGTGATCATTGATGGTGGTAGCATTGATAACTTGGTATCAGAAGAGATGGTCTCTAAGCTGAATCTCAAGAGGGAGAAACATCCCCAACTTTATCGGATTGCTTGGGTAAAAGATGATCATAAGGTCCTGGTAAGTGAAAAATGTTTAGTGAAATTCAAAATTGGGAGCTACCATGATGAAGTTCTCTGTGATGTTATTTCGATGGATGTTTGCCATCTATTGTTGGGTAGACCATGGCAGTTTGATAGACATGCAGTACATGATGGACATGCAAACATATACTCTTTGACAAAGGATGGAGTTCGCCACAAATTGAAGCCCATGAAAAAGGAAGATGAAAAGGTATGTAGCAGTGCTAGGATTTGTCTTGTTGATGAAAGGAAGTTTTTAGATGGCATGAAACATCAACATATGTGCTATGCTTTGATTCCTAGGAAAGATAAAGAAGGTAGTAGTGAAATGCCATTTGAAGTTTCAGATTTACTAGGGGAGTTTGGAGATATTATCTCTGATAATGTTCTAGATGGATTGCCACCAGTAAGGCAAATCAGTCATCAGATAGATCTGATTCCAGGAGCTAGTTTGCCGAACAAGGCTGCTCACAGGATGATTCCTACTGAAATAGAGGAGCTAAATAAAAAGGTTCAAGAGCTGTTGAGGAAGGGCTTGATTCGAGAGAGCCTGAGTCCATGTGCAGTACCTGCAGTACTCGCACCAAAGAAGGATGGAGAGTGGAGGATGTGTACAGATTCTCGAGCTATAAATAGGATCACCATCAAGTACCGGTTTCCTTTGCCAAGGATGGATGATATTATGGACTGCTTGAGTGGAGCTCAGTACTTCACAAAGATAGATCTGAAGAGTGGTTATCACCAAATACAGATTCGAGAAGGAGATGAGTGGAAAATAGCCTTCAAGACCAAGGAGGGTCTTTATGAGTGGTTAGTCATGCCCTTTGGATTGACGAATGCTTTAAGCACCTTCATGTGGCTCATGAATAAGGTACTTAAGAAGTTCTTGGAAAATTTTTTTATTCTTTATTTGGATGATATTTTAATTTTCAGCAAGACTTTGGAAGAACATTTATTGCATATTCGTAGTGTCCTTGAAAGGCTAAGGGAAGAGAAACTGTTAATTAATCTGAAGAAGTGTAACTTTGCAAAAAGGGAGTTAGTCTATTTGGGGTTTTTTATATCACCTGAAGGTCACAAAATGGATCTGGAGAAGGTAAAAGCCATCTTGGAATGGCCTACTCCAAGGTCTGCTATTGAGCTAAGATCATTTCATGGTCTGGTTAGTTTTTACAGGAAGTTTATTAAGAATTTCGAGAAGTTCTGAATTGCTGAAGAAGAAGGTGACATAACAACCTGTGTTGGCACTTCCAGATTTTAGAGAAGTGTTCCAGGTGGATTGTGATGCTAGTGGTAGCGCTATTGGGGCTATATTAAGCCAAGAAGGTAAGCCTATTGTATATTTTAGTGAAAAATTGAATGATGCAAAGAAGAAGTATTCTGTTTATGATCAAGAGTTCTATGCAATAGTTCAGGCCTTAAAGAAATGGAGGCATTATTTATTTCCAAAGGAATTTGTTTTGTATATTGATCATCAGGCATTACAGTACCTAAATAGCCAAGGTAAATTGAATCAGAGGCATATGAAGTGGGTAGAGTTCTTGTAGAGTTATACATTTGTGTTGAAGCATAGAAGTGGAAAATCTAACAGGGTTGCAGATGCACTAAGTAGGAGACAATTTTTGCTTACAGTAATGCAGGTTGAAGTAGTTGGGTTTGATGAACTCAAGAATTTGTACCCTGAGGATCCTGATTTTACTAAAGCATAGAAAGCTTGTAAAGAACCTATTGCTGTAGATAGAACCAAGTGGTTAGACTATTTGATTCAGGATGGCATGTTGTTCAAAGGTAGTCAATTGTGCATTCCAAGGAGTTCCATGAGGGAAAATTTGATTAAGGAGAAACACAGTGGAGGGATGGCATGACATTTTGGTCGAGATAAGACCATTGCCATTCTTAGAGAACATTATTTTTGGCCTCAAATTTCACAAGATGTGAAAAAGTTTGTACAGAGTTGCCAAGTTTGTCAAGTTGCCAAGGGGTTTAGTCACAACACTGGCCTATATCAGCCATTGCCTGTTCCATCAAGGCCATGGGAGGACATAAGTATGGATTTTGTTCTTGGATTGCCAAGGACACAAAGGGGTAATGACTTAGTATTCGTAGTGGTTGATAGGTTCTCCAAAATGGCACATTTCATTCCATGCCACAAAACTCATGATGCTGTCCATATTGCAGACTTGTTTTTCAAAGAGGTGGTAAGACTACATGGTCTTCCAAGGAGCATAGTTTCTGACAGAGACACTAAATTTGTGGGGTATTTCTGGAGGACATTGTGGAAAAAATTGAGAACAGACTTGAAATTCAGTTCCACGCATCATCCACGAACTCACGGCCAAACATAAGTGGTAAACAGAAGTCTAGGCAATTTGCTGAGATGTTTAGTTGGGGATAAGCCCAAGGGATGGGATTTGATTCTACCACAGGCAGAGTTTGCTTATAATAACTCTGTAAATAGGAGTACTGGAAAATCACCATTCCAAATTGTATATGGGAATAGCCCAAGGACTGCACCAGAGCTGACGAAGATAGAACACGGGGAGAGGACAAGTGTTGAAGCTGAGGAATTTGCTGAACATATCAGGCGTCTACATGAGGAGGTTCAAGCACACATTACCAAGATGAATCAAGAGTATAAAGCTAGGGTTGATCAAAGGGGAAGACATAAGGAATTCCAAGTAGGAGATTAGTCATGGTGCACTTACGAAAAGAAAGATTTCCAGCCGGTACTTACAACAAGCTAAAAATTAAGAAATTTGGCCCCTACAAAATTCTGAAGAAGCATGACTCAGGAAATGCATATGAGGTGGAGGTGCCAGATGGTATTCACATTTCTCCCATTTTCAACATTGCAGATTTAAGAGAGTATCATGATGATGGTGCAAATGAGGAGCTGGTGTTAGAGCCATGTCCAATTCCTGCTTCTAAGAAGGAGGAGATAGAAGACATTCTAGATCATCGTGTGGGTAGGAGTACCAGAAACAAGTAGTATGAAGAGTATTTGGTCAAATGGAAAGGACGACCGATCAAGAACTCAACTTGGATTTCAGCAGCTGAGGTTTCCCATTTGGGATTTCCTCTACAATTTATCAAGTGACAGGGTCACTTTTCAATCTACCCTGGGTGTCTGATGTAGGAGCATCTAGAGGTATAAGGGCAATCCTGTGTCACCCAAAAAAATGTACTTAGACTTAGTTTCTGTTTCATGTGTTTTTATTTTTGGACACCCATTTGGGTCAAATAAAGGTTCCAACTCTCACAGTTCAACTATCAGTGTGCTAGAAAATCTCAAAAAAATAGGAGCATGCATTTTGGCCATCATTTTGGTGACCTAGAAGGTGTGAATTTTCCAGATGAATGTAATTGTGATTTAGAGCATATTCCAAAAAAAGAATCAGGTCAAAAGGCCCCACAGTTTGAAAGTTATTGCAGTTTTTTGGATTTTGGAGACCTCCTAAGAATGTTTCAAAGTCAGGTTAGGGGCATTAAATGAGATCGAAAAGGGCCAAAAAATGGGGGACGAGCTAAGCTCGTCCATAGGGCTATAGAGCACTTCGAAAGCTTTTCGAAAATGTAAACGTTTCGTCAATCAGAGCTACGGTTCAAAAGTTATGCCTCCCGGAAGTTCGGTTACCGTTTCTGGATTCTTCTAGATTTGCACCGACTTGTAACGCAGCTTCTAGAACCTTCTATTTGGTAAGTGGATGCCTACTAGCACTTTCTAGAATGTACTCCTAGTCCTTAACCCTTTGGGGTCTATTTAAGGAGATTTCTGGCATTGTAAAAGACAGTTCGGAGTGGGGTTTGAGAGGATGTATTGTAAGGAGAAATTATCTCCAGATTTATGCTATTGTAAGCCCTTAGGGCATGTTTTGAAGTTTATTTTCTCTGTACTGTTGTACTAGCTTATTTTCTCAGGTAATATAATTTTCCCTTTCTGTTGTGTCCATTTTGTTCTTGGGTTGTGTCTCCATCACAAAATTATTTAATTAAATGGAGTACTTACATCTAATTAATTAACAAAAAATATTTAATTAAATGAGAAGCCATTCCTAATTAATTAAATCAAGTTATTTAATTAAATAAGAAAAGTGTCTCTAATTAATTAAAGATTATTTAATTAAATAGAAAAAGTAATTATGAGAGCATATCTCATTTTATTAAATTAAATATCTCAAAAAAATCTCTCTTCAGTTCAAAAAGGGTAATTTTCAGTTCACTATTGATAAAAAATGAGTTAAATGAGTTAATTCCTTTTTCTACTCAAATTGAATCAGTTAACTCCTTATTTTACTCAAATTAAATCTGTTAACTCCCTTTAATTTGGAAATCTCCCTTTATGACTGAACTTCACCTTTAATCCTGACCATTGATTGAAATCAATCTCGACCATTGATGAATTCCAGGAAAGTCTATTTAAGAGACTCTCATCTCTTCATTTTGAAAGGTTGAATGAGAATTTGCATCAAATTGTTGCTGGAATTGATACTCACATTTGCACATATTCACATACGCAAAGATCAAGTTTGACCAAAAGTTGACCAGATTTAACCACGGTTGACTTGAGTTGACTAGTTTCGAAAAGAATTTTGAAATAATTAAATAAAATTATTTAATTCAATGGAGTAATTACTTTTAATTAATTTCACAAAGTTATTTAATTAAATGAGAAGCCATTCCTAATTAATTAAATGAAGTTATTTAATTAAATAAGAAAAGTGTCTCTAATTAATTAAAGATTATTTAATTAAATAGAAAAAGTATTTACGAGAGCATGTCTCATTTTATTAAATTAAATATCCCTTTAATTAGAAAATCTCCCTTTATGACTGAACTTCACTTTTAATTCTGACCGTTGATATAAATCGATCTCAACCGTTGATGAATTCTAGGAAAGTCTATTTAAGAGACCCTCATCTCTTCATTTTGAAAGGTTGAATGAGAATTTGCATCAAATTGTTGCTGAAATTCATACTAACATTTGCTCATATTCACATACACAAATATCAAGTTTGACCAAAAGTTGACCAGATTTAACCATGGTTGACTTGAGTTGATTAGTTTCGAAAAGAATTTTGAAATAATTAAAAGAAATTATTTAATTAAATGGAGTACTTACTTCTAATTAATTAAACAAAATTATTTAATTAAATGAGAAGCCATTCCTAGTTAATCAAATGAAGTTATTTAATTAAATAAGAAAAGTGTCTCTAATTAATTAAAGATTATTTAATTAAATAGAAAAAGTAATTATGAAAGCATATCTTAGTTTATTAAATTAAATATCTCAACAAAATCTCTCTTCAGTTCAAAACGGGAAATTTTCAGTTCACTATTGATAAAAAATGAGTTAAATCTGTTAACTCCTTTTTCTACTCAAATTGAATCCGTTAACTCCTTATTTTACTCAAATTAAATCTGTTAACTCCCTTTAATTTGAAAATCTCCCTTTATGACTGAACTTCACATTAAATCTTGACCGTTGATTGAAATCGATCTCAACCGTTGATGAATTCCAGGAAAGTCTATTTAAGAGACGCTCATCTCTTCATTTTGAAAGGTTGAATGAGAATTTGCATCGAATTGTTGCTGGAATTCACACTGACATTTGCTCATATTCACATACGCAGAGATCAAGTTTGACCAAAAGTTGACCAGATTTAACCACAGTTGACTTGAGTTGACTAGTTTTGAAAAGAATTTTGAAATAATTAAACGAAATTATTTAATTAAATGGAGTATTTACTTCTAATTAATTAAACAAAGTTATTTAATTAAATAAGAAGCCATTCCTACTTAATTAAATGAAGTTATTTAATTAAATAAGAAAAGTGTCTCTAATTAATTAAAGATTATTTAATTAAATAGAAAAAGTAATTATGAGAGCATATCTCATTTTATTAAATTAAATATCTCAACAAAATCTCTCTTCAGTTTAAAAAGGAAAATTTCCAGTTCACTATTGATAAAATATGAGTTAAATCGGTTAACTTCTTTTTCTACTCAAATTGAATCAGTTAACCCCTTATTTTACTCAAATTAAATCTGTTAACTCCTTTTAATTTGGAAATCTCCCTTTATGACTGAACTTCACCTTTAATCTCGACCGCTGATTGAAATCGATCTCAACCGTTGATTAATTCCAAGAAAGTCTATTTAAGAGACCCTCATCTCTTCATATTGAAAGGTTGAATGAGAATTTGCATCGAATTATTGCTGGAATTCATACTCACATTTTCTCATATTCACATACGCAAAGATCAAGTTTGACCAAAAGTTGACCAGATTTAACCACGATTGACTTGAGTTGAATAGTTTCGAAAAGAATTTTGAATAATTAAACTAAATTATTTAATTAAATGGAGTACTTACTTCTAATTAATTAAACAAATTTATTTAATTAAATGAGAAGCCTTTCCTAATTAATTAAATGAAGTTATTTAATTAAATAAGAAAAGTGTCTCTAATTAATTAAAGATTACTTAATTAAATAGAAAAAGTAGTTATGAGAGTATATCTGAGTTTATTAAATTAAATATCTCAACAAAATCTCTCTTCAGTTCAAAAAGGGAAATTTCCAGTTCACTATTGATAAAAAATGAGTTAAATCAGTCAACTCCTTTTTCTACTCAAATTGAATCAGTTAACTCCTTATTTTACTCAAATTAAATCTATTAACTCCCTTTAATTCGAAAATCTCCCTTTATGACTGAACTTCACCTTTAATCCCGACCGTTGATACAAATTGATCTCAACCGTTGATGAATTCAAGGAAAGTCTATTTAAGAGACCCTCATCTTTTCATTTTGAAAGGTTGAATGAGAATTTGCATCGAATTGTTGCTGGAATTCATACTCACATTTGCTCATATTCACATATGCAAAGATCAAGTTTGACCAAAAGTTGACTAGATTTAACCACAGTTGACTTGAGTTGACTAGTTTCGAAAAGAATTTTCAAATAATTAAACGAAATTATTTAATTAAATGGAGTACTTACTTCTAATTAATTAAACAAAGTTATTTAATTAAATGAGAAGCCATTCCTAATTAATTAAATGAAGTTATTTAATTAAATAAGAAAAGTGTCTCTAATTAATTAAAGATTATTTAATTAAATAGAAAAAGTAATTATGAGAGCATATCTCATTTTATTAAATTAAATATCTCAAAAAAATCTCTCTTCAGTTCAAAAAGGAAAAATTTCAGTTCACTATTGATAAAAAATGAGTTAAATCAGTTAACTCCTTTTTCTACTCAAATTGAATCAGTTAACTCCTTATTTTACTCAAATTAAATCTGTTAACTCCCTTTAATTTAGAAATCTCCCTTTATGACTGAACTTCACCTTTAATCCTGACCGCTGATTGAAATCGATCTCAACTATTGATGAATTCCAAGAAAGTCTATTTAAGAGACCCTCATCTCTTCATTTTGAAAGGTTGAATGAGAATTTGCATCGAATTGTTGCTGGAATTCATACTCACACTTGCTCATATTCACATACGCAAAGATCAACTTTGACCAAAAGTTGACCAGATTTAACCACGATTGACTTGAGTTGAATAGTTTCGAAAAGAATTTTGAAATAATTAAACGAAATTATTTAATTAAATTGAGTACTTAATTCTAATTAATTAAAAAAAGCTGTTTAATTAAATGAGAAGCCATTCCTAATTAATTAAATGAAGTTATTTAATTAAATAAGAAAAGTGTCTCTAATTAATTAAAGATTACTTAATTAAATAGAAAAAGTAATTAAGAGAGCATATCTCATTTTATTAAATTAAATATCTCAACAAAATATCTCTTCAGTGCAAAAAGGGAAATTTCCAGTTCAGTATTGATAAAAAATGAGTTAAATCAGTTAACTCCTTTTTCTACTCAAATTGAATCAGTTAACTCCTTATTTTACTCAAATTAAATCTGTTAACTCCCTTTAATTTGGAAATCTCCTTTTATGACTGAACTTCACCTTTAATCCTGACCGTTGATTGAAATCTATCTCAACCGTTGATGAATTCCAGGAAAGTCTATTTAAGAGACCCTCATCTCTTCATTTTGAAAGGTTGAATGAGAATTTGCATCGAATTGTTGCTGGAATTCATACTCACATTTGCTCATATTCACATACGCAAAGATCAAGTTTGAACAAAAGTTGACCAGATTTAACCATGGTTCACTTGAGTGACTAGTTTCGAAAAGAATTTTGAAATAATTAAACAAAATTATTTAATTAAATAGAGTACTTACTTCTAATTAATTAAACAAAGTTATTTAATTAAATGAGAAGTCATTCCTAATTAATTAAATGAAGTTATTTAATTAAATAAGAAAAGTATCTCTAATTAATTAAAGATTACTTAATTAAATAGAAAAAGTAATTATGAGAGCATATCTCATTTTATTAAATTAAATATCTCAACAAAATCTCTCTTCAATTTAAAAAGGGAAATTTTCAGTTCACTATTGATAAAAAATGAGTTAAATGAGTTAACTCCTTTTTCTACTCAAATTGAATCAGTTAGCTCCTTATTTTACTCAAATTAAATCAGTTAACTCTCTTTAATTTGGAAATCTCCCTTTATGACTGAACTTCATGATGTAGGAGCATCTAGAGGTATAAGGGCAATCCTGTGTCACTCAAAAAAAATGTACTTAGACTTAGTTTTTGTTTCATGTGTTTATATTTTTAGATACCCATTTGGTTCAAATAAAGGTTCGAACTCTCACAGTTCAACTATCAGTGTGCTAGAAAATCTCAAAAAAATAAGGGCATGCAATTTGGCCATCATTTTGGTGACCTAGAAGGTGTGAATTGGCCAGATGAATGTAATTGTGATTTAGAGCGTTTCATAAAAAGAATCAGGTCAAAAGGTCCCACGGTTTGAGAGTTATTGCAATTTTTTTGAGTTTTGGAGACCTCCTAAGCATGCTTCAAAGTCAGGTTAGGGGCATTAAATGACCTCGAAAATGGCCAAAAAATGGGGGATGAGCAAAGGTCATCCATGGGGCTATGGAGCGCTTCAAGAGCTTTTCGAAAGTGTAAACGGTTCGTCAATCGGAGCTACGATTCAAAAGTTATTCCTCCCAGAAGTTCGGTTACCGTTTCTGGATTCTTCTAGATTTGCACCGACTTCTAACACAGCTTCATGAACCTTCTATTTGGTCGGTGGATGCCTACTAGCACTTTCTATAATGTACTCCTAGTCCTTAACCCTTCGGGGTCTATTTAAGGAGATTCCTGGCATTGTAAAAGGCAGTTCGGAGTGGAGTTTGAGAGGAGGTACTGAAAGGAGAAATTATCTTAAGATTTATGCTATTGTAAGCCCTTAGGGCATGTTTTGAAGTTTATTTTCTTTGTACTGTTTGTACTAGCTTATTTTCTCAGTTAATACAATTTCCCTTTTTTGTTGTGTCCATTCTGTTCTTGGGTTCTGCCCCCATCAAGTGGTATCAGAGCTGGTTTTCTTGAGTGTGTAGACAGAACGCCGACTGTGAGATAGTTTGCACCAGGACTGTGTGGTTGTAGGTTTGAGTTAAGAAGATGCCTCCACGAAGAGAGCATGGTGGAAGGGCCAGAGCTATTAATCCTGAGGAGGTTAGAGCCCTCCAAAGGCAGGCACAGGCATTGCAAGAGGAGCTCCATAGAGGAGCAAATGTTGCCGCAGGTGAGGACAGTGAGGATGACAATGAAGAAGAAGTAATGGAACCAGAAGGGGAATTTGACAGGGAAGTTCTGAATCATGCAGAGGAAAGGCTTTTTAGGGCCATTACTAAGTTTAGGAAAAGACCCACAATTGAAGTGGGTGTATTTTCAGGAAATCTGAAACCAGATGAGTTGATCGATTGGATCAATGAACTGGAAGAATACTTTGAGTATGAGGATATCAGGGACCCAAATAGGGTTAAGTTTGCAAAGGCTAAATTGAAAGGCCATGCCAAAATTTGGTGGCAAGAGGTTCAATTGGAAAGAAATAGAAGAGGAAAGGAGAAGATCACAAGATGGGATCACATGGTGGACAAATTGAAGAAACAGTTCATTCTTGTGGACTATGAGCTTGATTTGTTTAAGAAGATGCATGGGTTAAAGCAAGCAGGAAGATCAGTCCAAGAATATACAGAGGAATTTTATCGACTCTTGATTAGAGCGAGACATGCAGAAGAAAATAAGGAGAAGGTTGCTCGTTATATCAGTGGGTTGCGACCTAGCATCCAGGAGGAATTAAGTCTAGTAAGAATGACCAGCGTTGAAGAGGCATACCAGTTTGCCCTATGAGTTGAAGAGAAGCTAAATAAAAGGTTCGAAGGAAGACAAAGAGGGCGTGGTCAAGGAGGAAGGGGAAGCGATAGATCATCTGGAGGCCGCAATGAAACCCAAAAGAAAAATGAAGATGTCGATACTAGTAGGAACCAGAGGAATGAGGGTTTCAACCGCTCCCATGATCAAGAATTTAGAAATCAGAGAGGAAGAGGTAGAGGACGTGGACAAGGAAGAGGAGGCTTTCGTGGAACTTGTTTCCATTGCAATGAAGAAGGTCATCGTGCCTTTGAATTCCCTCAACGACAAGGAAGGACAAATAGGAGAGCTGAGCGCCAAGCTAGGGTTGCTCATGTGGATGAGGATGCATAATCATCACATTCAGAGGATGCAGAAAGAGGAGAGACCTTGGTAAATGAAAGAGTCCTACTAAGTGGTGAGATTGAACCAGGACAACGGAGGATTTTGTTTGTACCAGATGCAAGTGTGAAGATAAATGTTGTGACGTGATCATTGATGGTGGTAGCACTGATAACTTGGTATCAGAAGACATGGTCTCTAAGCTGAAGCTCAAGAGGGAGAAACATCCCCAGCCCTATCAGATTGCCTGGGTAAAAGATGATCATAGGGTCCTAGTAAGTGAACAATGTTTAGTGAAATTCAAAATTGGGAGTTACTATGATGAAGTTCTCTGTGATGTTATTTCGATGGATGTTTGCCATCTATTGTTGGGTAGACCATGGTAGTTTGATAGACATGCAGTGCATGATGGGCATGCAAACACATACTCTCTGACAAAGGATGGAGTTCGCCACAAATTGAAGCCCATGAAAAAGGAAGGTGAAAAGGTATGTAGCAGTGCTAGGATTTTTCTTGTTGATGGAAGGAAGTTTTTAGATGGCATGAAACATTAGCATATGTGCTATGCTTTGATTCCTAGAAAAGATAAAGAAGGTAGTAGTGAAATATCACTTGAAGTTTCAGATTTACTAGGGGAGTTTGGAGATATTATCTCTGATAATGTTCCAGATGGATTGCCACCAGTAAAGCAAATCAGTCATTAGATAGATCTGATTCCAAGATATAGTTTTCCTAACAAGGCTGCTCACAGGATGACTCCTACTGAAACAAAGGAGCTAAATAGACAGGTTCATGAGTTGTTGAGGAAGGGCTTGATTTGAGAGAGCCTGAGTCCATGTGCAGTACCTGCAGTACTCGCACCAAAGAAGGATGGAGAGTGGAGGATGTGTACAGATTCTCGAGCTATAAATAGGATCACCATCAAGTACCAGTTTCCTTTTCCAAGGATGGATGATATTATGGACTGCTTGAGTGGAGCTCAGTACTTCACAAAGATAGATCTGAAGAGTGGTTATCACCAGATACGGATTCGAGAAGGAGATGAGTGAAAAACAACGTTCAAGACCAAGGAGGGTCTTTATGAGTGGTTAGTCATGCCCTTTGGATTGACGAACGCCCCAAGCACCTTCATGCGGCTCATGAATGAGGTACTTAAGAAGTTCTTGGGAAAATTTGTTATTGTTTATTTGGATAATATTTTAATTTTCAGCAAGACTTTGGAAGAACATTTATTGCATATTCGTAGTGTCCTTGAAAGGCTAAGGGAAGAGAAACTGTTAATTAATCTGAAGAAGTGTATCTTTGCAAAAAGGGAGTTAGTCTATTTGGGGTTTGTTATATCACCTGAAGGTCTCAAAATGGATTCGGAGAAGGTAAAAGCCATCTTGGAATGGCCTACTCCAAGGTCTGCTACTGAGCTAAGATCATTTCATGGTCTGGTTAGTTTTTATAGGAAGTTTATTAAGAATTTCAGTGGCATATGTGCACCCCTAACAGATACAATAAGAGGGGATAGAAAAGAGTTCAAATGGACTACAGCAGCTGCGAGAAGTTTTGAATTGCTGAAAAAGAAGGTGACAGAACAGCCTGTGTTGGCACTTCCAGATTTTAGAAAGGTTTTCCAGGTAGGTTGTGATGCTAGTGGTAGCGTTATGGGGCTGTATTAAGCTAGGAAGGTAAGCCTATTGCATATTTTAGTGAAAAATTGAATGATGCAAAGAAGAAGTATTCTGTTTATGATCAAGAGTTCTATGCAATAGTTTAGTCCTTAAAGAAATGGAGGCATTATTTATTGCCAAAGGAATTTGTTTTGTATACTAATCATCAGGCATTACAGTACCTAAATAGCCAAGGTAAATTGAATCAGAGGCATATGAAGTGGGTAGAGTTCTTGCAGAGCTATACATTTGTGTTGAAGCATAGAAGTGGAAAATCTAACAGGGTTGCAGATGCACTAAGTAGGAGACAGTTGTTGCTTACAACAATGCAGGTTGAAGTAGTTGGGTTTGATGAACTCAAGAATTTGTACCCCAAGGATTCTGATTTTGCTGAAGCATGGAAAGCTTGTAAAGAACCTGTTGCTGTAGATAGAACCAAGTGGTTAGACTATTTGATTCAGGAAGGCATGTTGTTCAAGGGTAGTCAATTGTACATTCCAAGAAGTTTCATGAGGGAAAATCTGATTAAGGAAAAACATAGTGGAGGGATGGCAGGACATTTTGGTCGAGATAAGACCATTGCCATTCTTAGAGAACATTATTTTTGGCCTCAAATTTCACAGGATGTGAAGAAGTTTGTACAGAGTTGCCAGGTTTGTCAAGTTGCCAAGGCGTTTAGTCACAATACTGGCCTATATCAGCCATTGCCTATTCCATCAAGGCCATGGGAGGACATAAGTATGGATTTTGTTCTTGGATTGCTAAGGACACAAAGGGGTAATGACTCAGTATTCGTGGTGGTTGATAGGTTCTCCAAAATGACACATTTCATTCCATGCCAAAAAACTCATGATGCTGTCCATATTGCAAACTTGTTTTTCAAAGATGTGGTAAGACTACATGGTCTTCCAAGGAGTATAGTTTCTGACAGAGATACTAAATTTGTGGGGTATTTCTAGAGAACATTGTGAAAACAGTTCAGAACAGACTTGAAATTCAGTTCCACGCATCACCCACAAACTGACGGCCAAACAGAAGTGGTAAACAGAAGTCTAGGCAATTTCCTAAGATGTTTAGTTGGGGATAAGCCCAAGGGATGGGATTTGATTCTACCACAAGCAAAATTTCCTTACAATAACTCTATAAATAGGAGTACTGGAAAATCACCATTTCAAATTGTATATGGGAATAGCCCAAGGATTGCACCAGAATTGAGGAAGATAGAACAAGGGGAGAGGACAAGTGTTGAAGCTGAGGAATTTGCTGAACATATCAAGCCTCTACATGAGGAGGTTCAAGAAAACATTACCAAGATGAATCAAGAGTATAAAGCTAGGGCTGATCAAAGGAGAAGACATAAGGAATTCCAAGCAGGGGATCCATTCATGGTGCACTTACGAAAAGAAAGATTTCCAGCTGGTACTTACAACAAGCTGAAAATGAAGAAATTTGGCCCCTACAAAATTTTGAAGAAACATGACTCAGGAAATGCATATGAAGTGGAGCTGCCAGATGCTATTCACATTTCTCCCATTTTCAACATTGCAGATTTAACAGAGTATCATGATGATGGTGCAGATGAGGAGCTGGTGTTAGAGCCATGTCTAATTCCTGCTTCTAAGAAGGAGATAGAAGACATTCTAGATCATCGTGTGGGTAGGAGTACCAGAAACAAGCAGTATGAAGAGTATTTGGTCAAATGGAAAGGACAATCGATCGAGAACTCAACTTGGATTTCAGCAGCTGAGGTTTCCCATTTGGGATTTCCTCTACAATTCATCAAGTGACAGGGTCACTTTTCAATCTACCCTGGGTGTTTGATGCAGGAGCATCCAGAGGTATAAGGGCAATCCTGTGTCACCCAAAAAAAATGTACTTAGACTTAGTTTTTATTTCATGTGTTTTCATTTTTGGATACCCATTTGGGTCAAATAAAGGTTCCAACTCTCACAGTTCAACTATCAGTGTGCTAGAAAATCTTGAAAAAATAGGAGCATGCAATTTGGCCATCATTTTGGTGACTTAGAAGGTGTGAATTGGCCAGATGAATGTAATTGTGATTTAGAGCGTTCCAGAAAAAGAATCAGGTCAAAAGGCCCCACGGTTTGAAAGTTATTGTAGTTTTTTGAGTTTTGGAGACCTCCTAAGAATGCTTCAAAGTTAGGTTAGGGGCATTAAATGACCTCGAAAAGGGCCAAAAAATGGGGAACGAGCGAAGCTCGTCCATAGGGCTATAGAGCGCTTTGAGAGCCTACTAGCACTTTCTAGAATGTACTCCTAGTCCTTAACCCTCCGGGGTCTATTTAAGGAGATTCCTGACATTGTAAAAGGTAGTTCGGAGTGGAGTTTGAGAGGAGGTACTGAAAGGAGAAATTATCTCTAGATTTATGCTATTTTAAGCCCTTAGGGCATGTTTTGAAGTTTATATTCTCTGTTCTGTTTGTACTAGTTTATTTTCTCAGTTAATACAATTTCCCTTTTCTGTTGTGTCCATTCTGTTCTTTGGTTCTGCCCCCATCACTTCAACTTTAATCCTGACCGTTGATTGAAATCAATCTAAACCGTTGAAGAATTCCAAGAAAGTCTATTTAGGACACCCTCATCTCTTCATATTGAAAGGTTGAATGAGAATTTGCATCGAATTGTTGCTAGAATTCATACTCACATTTGGTCATATTCACATATGAAAAGATCAAGTTTGACCAAAAGTTGACTAGATTTAACCACGGTTGACTTGAGTTGACTAGTTTCGAAAAGAATTTTGAAATAATTAAACGAAGTTATTTAATTAAATGGAGTACTTACTTCTAATTAATTAAACAAAATTATTTAATTAAATGAGAAGCCATTCCTAATTAATTAAATGAAGTTATTTAATTAAATAGGAAAAGTGTCTCTAATTAATTAAAGATTATTTAAGTAAATAGAAAAAGTAATTATGAGAGCATATCTCATTTTATTAAATTAAATATCTCAACAAA
Source organism: Cupressus sempervirens (assembly GCA_028749045.1). NCBI lineage: Eukaryota > Viridiplantae > Streptophyta > Pinopsida > Cupressales > Cupressaceae > Cupressus > Cupressus sempervirens. Next base: position 370,191,824 of record CM053788.1, read on the forward strand.
ATCTCTCTTCAGTTCAAAAAGGGAAATTTTCAGTTCACTATTGATCAAAAATTAGTTAAATGAGTTAACTCTTTTTTCTACTCAAATTGAATCAGTTAACTCCTTATTTTACACAAATTAAATCTGTTAACTCCCTTTAATTTGAAAATCTCCCTTTATGACTGAACTTCACCTTTAATCCTGACCGTTGAATGAAATCAATCTCAACCATTGATGAATTCTAGGAAAGTCTATTTAAGAGACCCTGATCTTTTCATTTTGAAAGGTTGAATGAGAATTTGCATCGAATTGTTGCTGGAATTCATACTCACATTTACTCATATTCACATACGCAAAGATCAAGTTTGACCAAAAGTTGACCAAATTTAACCACGGTTGACTTGAGTTGACTAGTTTAGAAAAGAATTTTGAAATAATAAAACGAAATTATTTAATTAAATGGAGTACTTACTTCTAATTAATTAAATGAAGTTATTTAATCAAATGAGAAGCTATTCCTAATTAATTAAATGAAGTTATTTAATTAAATAAGAAAAGTGTCTCTAATTAATTAAAGATTATTTAATTAAATAGAAAAAGTAATTATGAGATCATATCTCATTTTATTAAATTAAATATCTCAACAAAATCTCTCTTTAGTTCAAAAAGGGAAATTTCCAGTTCACTATTGATCAAAAATGAGTTAAATGAGTTAACTCCTTTTTCTACTCAAATTGAATCGGTTAACTCCTTATTTTACTCAAATTAAATCTGTTAACTCCCTTTAATTTTGAAATCTCCATTTATGACTGAACTTCAGCTTTAATCTTGACCGTTGATTGAAATCGATCTCAACCGTTGATGAATTCCAGGAAAGTCTATTTAAGAGACCCTCATCTCTTCATTTTGAAAGGTTGAATGAGAATTTGCATCAAATTGTTGCTGGAATTCATACTCACATTTGCTCATATTCACATACGCAAAGATCAAGTTTGAGCAAAAGTTGACCAGATTTAACCACGGTTGACTTGAGTTGACTAGTTTCGAAAAGAATTTTGTAATAATTAAATGAAATTATTTAGTTAAATGGAGTACTTACTTCTAATTAATTAAACAAAGTTATTTAATTAAATGAGAAGTCATTCCTAATAAATTAAATGAAGTTATTTAATTAAATAAGAAAAGTGTCTCTAATTAATTAAAGATTATTTAATTAAATAGAAAAAGTAATTATGAGAGCATATCTCATTTTATTAAATTAAATATCTCAACAAAATCTGTCTTCAGTTCAAAAAGGAAAAATTTCAGTTCACTATTGATGAAAAATGAGTTAAATGAGTTAACTCATTTTTCTTCTCAAATTGAATCAGTTAACTCTTTATTTTACTCAAATTAAATCTATTAACTCCCTTTAATTTGGAAATATCTCTTTATGACTAAACTTCACCTTTAACACTGACCGTTGATTGAAATCGATCTCAACTATTGATGAATTCCAGAAAAGTCTATTTAAGAGACCCTCGTCTCTTCATTTTGAAAGGTTGAATGAGAATTTGCATCGAATTGTTGCTGGAATTCATACTCACATTTGGTCATATTCACATACGCAAAGATCAACTTTGACAAAAAGTTGACCAGATTTAACCACGGTTGACTTGAGTTGACTAGTTTTGAAATTTTTTTTTAAATAATTAAATGAAATTATTTAATTAAATGGAGTACTTACTTCTAATTAATTAAACAAAGTTATTTAATTAAATGAGAAGCCATTCCTAATTAATTAAATGAAGTTATTTAATTAAATAAGAAAAGTGTCTCTAATTAATTAAAGATTATTTAATTAAATAAAAAAAGTAATTATGAGAGCATATCTCATTTTATTAAATTAAATATCTCAACAAAATCTCTCTTTAGTTCAAAAAGAGAAATTTTCAGTTCACTATTGATAAAAAATGAGTTAAATCAGTTAACTTCTTTTTCTACTCAAATTGAATCAGTTAACTCCTTATTTTACTCAAATTAAATCTGTTAACTATCTTTAATTTGGAAATCTCCCTTTATGACTGAACTTCACCTTTAATCCTGACCGTTGATTGAAATCGATCTCAACCATTGATGAATTTCAGAAAAGTCTATTTAAGAGACCCTCATCTCTTCATTTTGAAAAGTTGAATGAGAATTTGCATCGAATTGTTGTTGGAATTCATACTCACATTTGCTCATATTCACATACGCAAAGATCAAGTTTGACCAAAAGTTGACCAGATTTAACCACGGTTGACTTGAGTTGACTAGTTTCGAAAAGAATTTTCAAATAATTAAACGAAATTATTTAAATAAATGGAGTACTTACTTCTAATTAATTAAACAAAGTTATTTAATTAAATGATAAGCCATTCCTAATTAATTAAATGAAGTTATTTAATTAAATAAGAAAAGTGTCTCTAATTAATTAAAGATTATTTAATTAAATAGAAAAAGTAATTACGAGGGCATATCTTATTTTATTAAATTAAATATCTCAACAAAATCTCTCTTTAGCTCAAAAAGGGAAATTTCCAGTTCACTATTGATAAAAAATGAGTTAAATCAGTTAACTCCTTTTTCTACTCAAATTGAATCAGTCAACTCCTTATTTTACTCAAATTAAATCTGTTAACTCCCTTTAATTTGGAAATCTCCCTTTATGACTGAACTTCACGTTTAATTCTGACCGTTGATTGAAGTCGATCTCAACCTTTGATGAATTCCAAGAAAGTCTATTTAAAAGACCCTAATCTCTTCATTTTGAAAGGTTGAATGAGAATTTGCATCGAATTGTTGTTGAAATTCATACTCACATTTGCTCATATTTACATATGCAAAGATCAAGTTGGACAAAAAGTTGACAAAATTTAACCACAGTTGACTTCAATTGACTAGTTTCGAATTTTTTTTTGAAATAATTAAACAAAATTATTTAATTAAATGGAGTACTTACTTCTAATTAATTAAACAAAGTTATTTAATTAAATGAGAAGCCATTCCTAATTAATTAAAGGAAGTTATTTAATTAAATAATAAAAGTGTCTCTAATTAATTAAAGATTGTTTAATTAAATAGAAAAAGTAATTATGAGAGCATATCTCATTTTATTAAATTAAATATGTCAATAAAATCTCTCTTCAGTTCAAAAAGAGAAATTTCCAGTTCATTATTGATAAAAAATGAGTTAAATAAGTTAACTCATTTTTTTACTCAAATTGAATCAGTTAACTCCTTATTTTACTAAAATTAAATCTGTTAACTATCTTTAATTTGAAAATCTCCTTTTATGACTGAACTTCACCTTTAATCCTGACTGTTGATTGAAATCGATCTCAACCGTTGATGAATTCTAGAAAAGTTTTTTTAAGAGACTCTCATCTCTTCATTTTGAAAGGTTCAATGAGAATTTGGATCGAATTGTTGTTGGAATTCATACTCACATTTGCTCATATTCACATACGCAAAGATCAAGTTTCAACAAAAGTTGACCAGATTTAATCACGGTTGACTTGAGTTGACTAGTTTTCAAAAGAATTTTTAAATAATTAAACAAAATTATTTAATTAAATGAAGTACTTACTTCTAATTAATTAAACAAAGTTATTTAATTAAATGAGAAGCCATTCTTAATTATTTAAATGAAGTTATTTAATTAAATAAGAAAAGTGTCTCTAATTAATTAAAGATTATTTAATTAAATAGAAAAAGTAATTATGAGAGCATATCTCATTTTATTAAATTAAATATCTTAATAAAATCTCTCTTCAGTTCAAAAAGGAAAATTTCCAGTTCACTATTGATCAAAAATGAGTTAAATCAGGTAACTCCTTTTTCTACTCAAATTGAATCAGTTAACTCCTTCTTTTACTCAAATTAAATCTGTTAACTCCCTTTAATTTGGAAATCTCCTTTTATGAATGAACTTAACCTTTAAATCTTGATCGTTGATTGAAATCGATCTCAACCGTTGATGAATTCAAGGAAAGTCTATTTAAGAGACCCTCATCTCTTCATTTTAAAAGGTTGAATGATAATTTGCATCGAATTGTTGCTAGAATTCATACTCACATTTGCTCATAATCACATACACAAAGATCAAGTTTGACCAAAAGTTGATCAGATTTAACCACGTTTGACTTGAGTTAACTAGTTTCGAAAAGAATTTTGAAATAATTAAACAAAATTATTTAATTAAATGGAGTACTTGCTTCTAATTAATCAAACAAAGTTATTTAATTAAATGAGAAGCCATTCCTAATTAATTAAATGAATTGATTTAATTAAATAAGAAAAGTGTCTCTAATTAATTAAAGATTATCTAATTAAATAGAAAAAGTAATTATGAGAGCATATCTCATTCTATTAACTTAAATATCTCAACAAAATCTCTCTTCAGTTCAAAAAGGGAAATTTCTAGTTCACTATTGATGAAAAATGAGTTAAATGAGTTAACTCCTTTTTCTACTCAAATTGAATCAGTTAACTGCTTATTTTACTTATATTAAATATGTTAACTCCTTTTAATTTGGAAATCTCCCTTTATGACTGAACTTCATCTTTAAATCCTAACCGTTGATTGAAATCGATCTCAACCGTTGATGAATTTCAAGAAAGTCTATTTAAGAGACCCTCATCTCTTCATTTTGAAAGGTTCAATGAAAATTTGCATCGAATTGTTGCTAGAATTCGTACTCACATTTGCTCATATGCACATACGCAAAGATCAAGTTTGACCAAAAGTTGACCAGATTTAACTACGGTTGACTTGAGTTGACTAGTTTCGAATTTTTTTTTGAAATAATTAAACGAAATTATTTAATTAAATGGAGTACTTACTTCTAATTAATTAAACAAAGTTATTTAATTAAATGAGAAGCCATTCCTAATTAATTAAATGAAGTTATTTAATTAAATAAGAAAAATGTCTCTAATTAATGAAAGATTATTTAATTAAATAGAAAAAGTAATTATGAGAGCATATCTCATTTTATTAAATTAAATATCTCAACAAAATCTCTCTTCAGTTCAAAAAGGAAAATTTCCAGTTCACTATTGATAAAAAATGAGTTAAATCAGGTAACTCCTTTTTCTACTCAAATTGAATCAGTTAACTCCTTCTTTTACTCAAATTAAATCTGTTAACTCCCTTTAATTTGGAAATCTTCTTTTATGAATGAACTTCACCTTTAAATCTTGACCGCTGATTGAAATCGATCTCAATCGTTAATGAATTCAAGGAAAGTCTATTTAAGAGACCCTCATCTCTTCATTTTGAAAGGTTGAATGAGAATTTGCATCGAATTGTTGCTGGAATTTATACTCACATTTGCTCATAATCACATACACAAAGATCAAGTTTGACCAAAAGTTGACCAGATTTAACCACGTTTGACTTGAGTTGACTAGTTTCAATTTTTTTTTTGAAATAATTAAACGAAATTATTTAATTAAATGGAGTACTTGCTTCTAATTAATCAAACAAAGTTATTTAATTAAATGAGAAGCCATTCCTAATTAATTAAATGAAGTTATTTAATTAAATAAGAAAAGTGTCTCTAATTAATTAAAGATTATTTAATTAAATAGAAAAAGTAATTATGAGAGCATATCTCATTTTATTAAATTAAATATCTCAACAAAATCTCTCTTCAATTCAAAAATGGAAATTTCCAATTCACTATTGATAAAAAACGAGTTAAATCAGTTAACTCATTTTTCTACTCAAATTGAATCGGTTAACTCCTTATTTTACTCAAATTAAATATGTTAACTCCCTTTTATTTGAAAATCTCCCTTGATGACTGAACTTCACCTTTAAATCCTGACCGTTGATTGAAATCGATCTCAACCGTTGATGAATTTCAGGAAAGTCTATTTAAGAGACCTTCATCTCTTCATTTTGAAAGGTTGAATGAGAATTTGCATCGAATTGTTGCTAGAATTCATACTCACATTTGTTCATATTCACATACGCAAAGATCAAGTTTGACCAAAAGTTGACCAAATTTAACCACGGTATACTTGAGTTTACTAGTTTTGAAATGAATTTTGAAATAATTAAATGAAATTATTTAATTAAATGGAGTACTTACTTCTAATTAATTAAACAAAGTTATTGAATTAAATGAGAAGCCATTCCTAATTAATTAAATGAAGTTATTTAATTAAATAAGAAAAGTGTCTCTAATTAATTAAAGATTATTTAATTAAATAGAAAAAGTAATTATGAGAGCATATCTCATTTTATTAAATTAAATATCTCAACAAAATCTCTCTTCAGTTCAAAAAGGGAAATTTGCAGTTCACTATTGATAAAAAATGAGTTAAATCAGTTTGCTCCTTTTTTTACTCAAATTGAATCATTTAACTTCTTATTTTACTCAAATTAAATCTGTTAACTCCCTTTAATTTGGAAATCTCCCTTTATGACTGAACTTCACCTTTAATCCTAACCGTTGATTGAAATCGATCTCAATTGTTGATGAATTCCAGAGAAGTCTATTTAAGAGACCCTCATCTCTTCATTTTGAAAGGTTGAATGAAAATTTGCGTCGAATTGTTGCCGTAATTCATACTCACATTTGCTCATATTCACATATGCAAAGTTCAAGTTTGACCAAAAGTTGACCAGATTTAACCACGGTTGACTTGAGTTGACTAGTTTCGAAAAGAATTTTGAAATAATTAAATGAAATTATTTAATTAAATGGAGTACTTACTTCTAATTAATTAAACAAAGTTATTTAATTAAATTAGAAGCCATTCTTAATTAATTAAATGAAGTTATTTAATTAAATAAGAAAAGTGTTTCTAATTAATTAAAGATTATTTAATTAAATAGAAAAAGTAATTATGAGAGCATATCTCATTTTCTTAAATTAAATATCTCAACAAAATCTCTTTTCAGTTCAAAAAGTAAAATTTCCAGTTCATTATTGATAAAAAATGAGTTAAATCAGTTAACTCCTTTTTCTACTCAAATTGAATCAGTTAACTCCTTATTTTACTCAAATTAAATCTGTTAACTCTGTTTAATTTGGAAATTTTCCTTTATGACTGAACTTCACTTTTAATCCTTATCGTTGATTGAAATCGATCTCAACCGTTGATGAATTCCCGGAAAGTCTATTTAAGAGACCCTCATCTCTTCATTTTGAAAGGTTGAATGAGAATTTGCATTGAATTGTTGCTGGAATTCATACTCACATTTGCTCATATTCACATCCGCAAAGATCAAGTTTGACCAAAGGTTGACCAGATTTAACCACGGTTGACTTGAGTTGACTAGTTTGGAAAAGAATTTTGAAATAATTAAATGAAATTATTTAATTAAATGCAGTACTTACTTCAAATTAATTAAACAACGTTATTTAATTAAATGAGAAGCCATTCCTAATTAATTAAATGAAGTTATTTAATTAAATAAGAAAAGTGTCTCTAATTAATTAAAGATTATTTAATTAAATAGAAAAAGTAATTATGAGAGCATATCTCATTTTATTAAATTAAATATCTCAAGAAAATCTCTCTTCAGTTCAAAAAGGGAAATTTCCAGTTCACTATTGATAAAAAATGAGTTAAATTAGTTAACTCCTTTTTCTACTCAAATTGAATCAGTTAACTCCTTATTCTACTCAAATTAAATCTGTTAACTCCCTTTAATTTGGAAATCTCTCTTTATGACTGAACTTCACCTTTAATCCTGACCGTTGATTGAAATCGATCTCAACCGTTGATGAATTCCAGGAAAGTCTATTTAAGAGGCCCTCATCTCTTCATTTTGAAAGGTTGAAGGAGAATTTGCTTCAAATTGTTGCTGGAATTCATACTCACAATTGCTCATATTCACATACGCAAAGATCAAATTTGACCAAAAGTTGACCAGATTTAACCATGGTTGACTTGAGTTGACTAGTTTCAAAAAGAATTTTGAAATAATTAAACAAAATTGTTTAATTAAATGGAGTATTTTTTTCTAATTAATTAAACAAAATTATTTAATTAAATGAGAAGCCATTCCTAATTAATTAAATGAAGTTATTTAATTAAATAAGAAAAGTGTCTCTAATTAATTAAAGATTATTTAAGTAAATAGAAAAAGAAATTATGAGAGCATATTGTCATGCCCAAAAAGTAATGGCAAAAATACACACAATTTTTTAAATTTTTTTTAAACAGTTAAAACTTAAACCACTGTAGGCTTGATATACTTGTGCTCAAATTTAAGCAAAGGTTCTCTACACTACATCTAAGTTTTATAATTTTCTCACGTGAATTAAATATTAATTAATCTTTCATCATAAATGATTTTGAGCTAATTTACAAATTCAACTATTCCTAATTTAAAACTGTATTTGTACAACTACCTAAGAGATAATTATAAATTAATTTTAAATGAAGAAACCTAATCTAAAGCATACTATGACAATTAATATTTAACGCATCCATTAACTTTCCTTACCAATCTTATCATCTTAATTGACAATTAACTCCAACATACTTATACAATCTGATTAATTAGTTTATTATTTATCATTAACATTGATGACAAGAATAATTTAATACTCTATATTTTAATCTAAGCTTTTTTTGAACCATCATAAAATTTAAGTCCATATTAACATTGATCTATAAAGCTCATAATAATATAGAACTAATTAATAAAACGTTAAAACCGTTCTAATTGGAATATTCAAATTTCGCATTTAGAACTTTTTAAATAACTAATTTAATATTAACAACATTTCTTAACACAATACATTACCTCCTAATGCCATCAAATTTCAAATCTAGTTTATCGGTTAATGTCATCCTTAATTAAAACTATAAACAATCTATAATTTATCTAAACATCTAATACCCTAGGTTGAATACTATTGATCAAGTAACAATAACCACAAATCCTCATTCAAAACTAACATACATTTCCACTAACTAAACATAAATATTAACTTGAACGAACCTGGACTATTAATATAAATTAACATAAATTAAATTTTAAATTAACATGATTTAGCACTACACTAACAATGTAACAACTAAATTTAACTCAAATAAATTTAAAACTATCCTAGCTAACTTCATATTGAAACACAACTTAGCTAACTAAAATCTGGAAGTCCATCTACACAACTAACCTAATTACTAATTTAACATGACTACTACTAATTTGAAATTACAACTAAATCTAATTGCTCTAAAATTTAAAAAGCTCATAATACTAACTAAACTAATGATTCTTAATCCAAACTAAACTTACTAACTTACAATTACCCAATCAAATATTAATTTAATACTAGACTAGATTTAAAAGCCATTAATTACTAAACTCTACAATCTTAATCTAAGTTAACTTAAATCAAAACAAGAAGAAATTAACTAACTAATACAATAAAACCTAACTACATAAACATAACTAGCTATACTAACCTGACATTTGTTTTAACCACCAACGTTACCTACCCATACCCCCTTACCCTAGACCAACTAGGCTAGCTGCCCACATTTCCCCCACATCCCAATGACTACGCGCTGCCCTAGGTCTGCAGTACGCAGACCAGACCTGCGCTTCCCTAAGTCTGCAGTACGCAGACCTATTTCCCCGGCTCCTCTTTAAGTCTTTGCGTGATTTGGGGGGGGGGGAATGAAGCCAGTGCTTGGGAGGGGAGGTGATAGCATTTGCCTTGCATTAAATTTTTTTTTGTGAGACACTTACTTTGCCCCTTATGACGTGACCTAGCCATCGATTGGCTTGGGTACAATGCAGGTGGTGGTAAAGTCCACGCCTAGCATTGATAAGGCTAAAGAAAATAGTATAGAAGATGGAAAGGGTAGTACTAAGGTGGGTGAGATTTAGTTTTATTTGATTTTTTTAAAAAAAGGATGGACATAGGGTCCTAGTTTAGAGCCTTGCCTCCTAGCTACTAGGAGTAAATGTAAAATTTTTATAGTTGAGGGATGTGATTTTAAAAGCATTAACACACACACACACACACACACACACACACACACACATAAATGCTTTATAATCCATCTAATTAAAGTTGTATAGTTAAATGAAATAACAATGATTTTAAATTGCAATGCAAGGAAGGATATTTTATGGAATATTCTCTGTAACATGGGGAGTTTTAAGGCTTCTCCATACATTTTCCAGAGAGCCTTTTTAGACCTGGAGGTGCACATTTTTTTTTTTTTTTTTTTAAAGCCAATTTGACTAAGTGTTGGCATGCTTTCTTGCTTAAGTTCTTTGATATGCAAGATGAGTTTAACCATTTCTAGAGGCAATATGGAGTGATAATCCTCTTAATCAAATTGATTCAAAAGCATGCAAAGGATTATAATCTTCTTAATCAAATTTGATTTTATTCCTTATGAAGCTTAACAAGAAATTATGATCTTATAATCAGAGTTCAAAAAAGGTGATGAATTAATCCTTATCAAATTTAATTGTATCACTAGTGTAACTTAACAATGAAAGTGCTAGCTTGGTGATCACAATATAGGATTGATATTATAACATGGTAATGTTCAAGACATTGAATTGAAACTTCAATACATCCATTGCCTTTCATTATCATAATTCAAACTCAGAATTCCCAATTTAAGACATTTACTATCATTCTAATTTCTCACATACGTATGCCAAAGTTTGGAAAAACACATGAGGACATTTGCAAGGAAAAATTCATCATCTTTTTCTTTCCTCTATTATTCATCTTGGTTCAAGGCTCCATCGAGAAATAACCAGTAAGAAAATCCGATGTCTTTGCCACTACATCAAATTCAATTACAATTTACATAATATTACAATTCATTGAGTTTTCTTCAAGGCTTGCACAACAGAACTTTTATCAAATGTCTTCATTGCATCAAGGAAAAACATGAAAGAGACAAGAATCAACATGGAGATAACAACACAAGGAGATAAGCAATTTGAACATGCATTCCCACCCGGTTGCACAATAGGTCCAACAATGGACCAATATAGGGGAAAGGTGGATTTTCTCAATAGGAGAAGTCAATCACCATACCTTCACTTAGCCCTTTCGAGGCTAAAACTTCAAGAACTTCCATTCTTTCACAAGGCCCTTTCGAGGCTATATCCACAAGGATTTTCATTCTATTCCACATTCAAGAATTCTCAATAACAACAAGGTATGGGATGACAAGTAGGGTCCCATACACCCTACCCTTTCTCCCTCCTCTCTCTATGAAAGGAGACTCTACACTATTGAGGTCCAACTAATGCCCTTTCCCCAAGCATGGCCACTTCTTCCCTATCCAAGGGTGAGTGTTGCCAAAAACATCCCCATGAAAATCTCTCAAAAACAATCAACACACCAAGAAGGCATATGAATAACCTCAAAAGAAAACATGATAAAATCTCTCTCAAATCCACCCTTGACACACAACAAAAAAAAGCAAAACTACATAATGTCTCCAACATGATTCAAGCAGGATCCAAATATGAACACACATGAAGAACCATTCATGGAGTGAAGAACTCCTACCTTCTTAAAAGAGTTATGGTAATGGGGTTTGAGAAGAGCTTCCCTTTTTCTTCCTTCAATCTTCAAGACTTCCTCCAAAACTAGAGGATTGGGTGACAAAAACTAAACTCCCCCAAAAATGCCTCTAAGTATGTTCCTTAACTCCACCAAGCTTCAAGTAACTCAAGATGGAGGTTTTCTTTCACTAACCCAAGTAAAGAGCAACCCATTTTCGAAATCAGCTTATAATAGGGTTTTTAAGAGACCCTAAGAGTCAACCTAGGAGGCTAAAGGGTTGGAAAGTACCCCCACCCATACCCTTACCCATAGGGGTACTTAAATTTAATGTTTCTAAGCCTTTAAAAGCTTATTAGGAACAATCAAAAGTTAGGAGAATAGTAAGATCAAATTACAACCTTTAAAGAATTACAATATAAGGTTCACACAAAATTAACAAGTAGTTTAGCTCCACTTTTCCGTTGAGTTGTCTCGACTAATTTTTCTGCACACTCATTGCACACATCAGTAGGTCCAAAACCACATGCATAATGTGAATTACATATTAGAGAAATTATATAAATTAAAGCATCCATTTCTTAGTAAATAATTGTTTATCTAGTTCTACTCATATTTCTAACCTTTTGACCTGCATAACCAAATGTGTTAGTGTTGCATACATTTTCTTCATCGTTATACATATTTATAAGCATTAAATGACAAAATCAAATAACTGAAGTAAGCATCACACATCGTAAAAAAAAAAAGCTTAACAATGTTCAATGTATCCAATAATGTTCTGACATGATGAGTATGAGTATCAAAATAACAATGTATCATCGGTGCTAGGATGGGCCAGGGTGAGGCCTCACATCCTCCCCCACTAGGCATGAACTTCCTCTTAGAGTTCATCAAAAAGATAAGGGTACTGTGCTCACATCTGTGCTACATCCTCCCAAGAAGTTGTAACCTCATCGTAGCAATCCCACTGGAGTCTAACCTGGTCCAGCTCTCGACCTCGAAGTGCTAGGGTCCGTCGGGCAATAATACGGATGGGCTGTAGCGCTAACTGGCCGTTTGACTCCACCTGCAAAGCATCCCAATCTATAATATGAGACTCATCATAAATGTATCCTTTAAGTACGAAAATGCGAAACACATTGTGGATGCGTGACAGGCTAGGTGGCAGGGCTAAACGGTAGGCAATTGGTCCTATCCTCTCTAGGATCTCGAACGGTCCAATGAACCGGGGCATGACCTTAGAGCCCTTTCTAAATTGAATCTGACTCTTATGTGGCCGCACCCTCAAGAAAACTCTATCACAAACCTAATATTCCTAATCTATCCTCTTCGCATCTGCATACTTCTTCTGTCGATCCTGTGCCTCTCTTAGGCGTTGTCTAATCAGAGTCACCTGCTGCTCCATCTCCTTAACCAACTAAGGGCCAATAGATACTCGGTCCTTGATCCTATCCCAACTCAACGACATCCTGCAAGGTCTTCCATACAAGGCCTCATAAGGTGGCATACCTATAGAAGAATGGTGCCCATTGTTATAGGAAAACTCGACAAGGTGTAGGTATTCCTCCCACTTGACCTGATGGTCCATCACGTACATATGCAACATGTCCTCCAAAACTTGATTCACTCACTCAGTCTGCCCATCGTTCTGAGGATGGTACGCTGTACTAAAATTGAGATTAGTGCCCAATGCCAACTGCAACTCTCTCAAAAAAGACAAGGTGAAGAACGAGTCCCTATCGGAGATGATCTTATGGGGAATGCCATGAAGTCTAACAATATCCCGTAGAAACACCTACGCTATGTTCCATGTTGTATATGTAGTACACATGGGAGAGAAGTGGGCAACCTTGGTCAATGTGTCAATTGTCACCAAAATGGCATCATGGCGATGAGACGACAAGGGGAGACCAACAATAAAGTCCATAGATATAACATCCCACTTCCACTCAGCGATCTCGTGAGGCTGAAGGAGCCCACCAGGATGCCAATGCTCCGCCTTCACCCTCTGACACTCGAGGCATCTCACAACTATGTTAGCAATCTGCACTCTCATGCCTGGCTAGTGATATAACTACCTCAAATCTGCATGTAACTTCTTAACACCGAGGTGCGCTGCATAAGGTGCTCTATAAGCCTCAAGTATAATGAACTCACACAAACCCCTAGTGGAAGGTACATACATACGTCCTCTATGGCGCAAGAGTCCATCAGAATCCAAGGAATACTCTAAATACTTCCCTTCTAAGGGTCTCTGAGAATGCACCACCTGACTAACCTCTGTATAAAGCTCATCCGCTGGCAAGTGCTGAAAAATCCTTTCCCTCAAATTAGTACAAGTAGTCATAGATGATAACTCATGGCGCCTTCTACTTAAGGCATCCGCAACTACATTCTCCTTCCCCTTGATATAATGGACATCAAAATCATACTCACAAAGGAACTCCATCCACCTTCTTTGCCTAGCATTAAGGTTCGACTATGTGAATATGTACTGTAAGCTTTGGTGGTCAGAATGAAGCTCAAATCTATGACCCAGTAGAAAGTGTTGCCACCTCACTAAGGCATGAACTACTTTTGCAAGCTCTAGGTCGTGAGTAGGGTAGTTGAGTTCATGAGTCTTCAACTTCCTAGACTCAAAGGAAATGGGTCAGCCATCCTGCATAAGGACTGCCCCTATACCATCCAAAGATGCATCAGTGCACACCACAAAGTTCGCGGATGGATCTGGTACTACAAGAATCAGTGCCCTCGTTGTTGTGCCTGCCCCTAGTTCGCATTTTGTTATCATTGCTGAACTCTTTTAGAGCTAGTTTTATGTTGTTGGTTAGCATTATTGTTTTGAGACTATCAAATATTGTGCTATGGATTTAGCTTATTATGTGATGAGATTACTTAGACTCTACATTTCATGTATGTATGATGACTATTTTTAGTGTTTGCAATTATTGATGATGATTATTACATTGCTTTCGGTTATTAATGATGATTAGTAAGATGATTTATTATCATATGTGTTTCTTATGGATACTTACCCCATACTTGCATGTGTATGGTGTGCGTGTTTGTTTTGCGTGTTTGCTTATGTATGGCTTGTCTGATGTGGTTAAGGAAGGGAGTCGTAGTCACCTGCTAGTCGAGATCTACATGATGCACCACTTCCTTCCATTACCTGTTTAGTTTAGTATATTTGTGCTTGTACATGCATGGTTTTTATGCAGGTTGCAGGTACCGGGTATTGACTTTCCTGAATTGTCAAGATGAGCGTACCCTATCACATTATCTCAATGATAAGAGAGGGGAGATAAATTCTCAAGTCCAAATCCCAACCCTTTAAGCCATTTGTTCTAATTGGAAAATTAGGACAAGTATTTGAGTTGAGTACCCTCCGAATGCGTCAGATAACGTAATTCATGATATTAACCTTTGGTTTGATTTTGTATATATTTTGGCTATGATGAGTTTTTCATATTTTTACCTTACGAGTCTTTGATGTATTTTTTATTAATTAATCCTAATTAAAAGATTTAATTAATGGTTTAATTAAATAAAAAATTAATATGGTATTTTAATATTTATTTTATTTAATTAATTAAAAAATTAATTAAATTTGAAAATAAAAAGTTTAAAGTTTAAATTTGGAATGTGACAATATTTATTTTAATAATAATATATTTGGAGCTCATTTTTAAATAAATGACTAAATAATTAAAGCTAATAAATATTTTAGCAATTAAGTTTTGCAAAATAAAATTTAAAAGTGAAAAATATATTTTAAATTATTAAAAGATTCTAAATCTCATGTGATTAGAATATAAATATATTAAGTTTGAAAAGTGGAATTATTAAAGTTAGTGCATCAGATTTAATAAATAAATAAATTAATTTGGAAAGAATAAAGTAAATATTATATTAATTATTGTGCATTATTTGCTCACATAGGAGTTGGCAAATTTTCGAGAGTTGTCATGTAGACAACACTGGAGTTTGCACTCTAAGAATGCACAAGTTGTCTACACTTAGAAGTTAGCATTTTATTTGAGCACATGGTGTCTACAACCCTAAGACTCATCTAGAAGGTTGGAGAAGACTCATACTTGGTTGTCATGCTTATCTTCTAGTTGTTTCTAGAGACACTCTAGATGCATCTTAGAGGCCTTTAAATAGAGGCTCTCTTAGTGTGTTTGGACAAGCTTAATGGAAGCTACAAGCTAAAAGCTAAAATGGAAGCTTCAAAGGTTACATGCATTGGAGAAGTTCATATGCTTATATATTTTCTACATGCTTCTATGTTCCTTCTAGCTCTTCTAGTCACTTGGAGGATTCAGTTGGCTTGGACCTTGAAGGAGTTACGAATGATGGAGAAGGAAGGGATTTTCTATGGACTTCTGAGGGATGACGGATTAGCATCAGTGTCCAGGTGCACTCGTGATATTCGCATATTCTCTTTGCACTATTTCTCTTCCTGTCTTCATCATGTCTGTTATATGTGTTTGAATACTCTTTGTGATTGAATCTACAATTAAATTGAAATTTAGATATTTTATTTGGTTGAGAAGAAAACATTAGAAAACCCTAGATTCAATTAAAGAGAAATTAGTTCTAAACGGGTTTGGGTTCAAATTAGAATCAAATTGAGAATGACGATTTCAAATTTATAGTTAGACTTATTGGACAGATTAATAGTCATGTTTAGGAAACAATTATTTAAAAGGGAAAAAATTCTTGTTAGAAAAGCCCTTTTCGTTTTGATCTAAATATATGTTCTCTTTTGTAAAATCTACATATATATATATATATATATATTTAAATGCAGTGATAATTGATAACAAATTTTGTGTATATATATATATATATATACACACACACATATATATATATACACATATACATACATATACGTATATACATATATACATATATGTATATATATTCATGTAAGTCAAAATGAGAAACTTTATTTACAAATCCGAATTCATATATGGTAAAAGTGTTTATTATAACTCATAAATCGTTATACATATATATATTGATACTAGGGGGGGACGGACCCATGCCCCGTACTCCCCTCTACCCTCATGGCAGCGGCGGTCACAGGGTACCTGCGACTGCAGAGTACTCGCGACCGACAACAAGACAGTCATGGCACGACTGTTATTTTAAAAGAAAATTGGCTAGCGATTTGAAATCGCTTACGTATCAAGCCGCAAGGCGGGTACAAAATTGTGGGAATCCGCACTTGCATTATATCCGCATGACTGTATTTTATAAAGTTATATATATATATATGTTATATAAATTGACTTTAACATTGTTATTTTATGTTGATAATTGTAAAAGAAACAATTTGTCATTAATTGAAAAGATGTTGATTATTAAATTATTATATATATATTGATTATTATATAATTAATTATTAATTAATATATATATATAATTTGTTAATGGAATTTTTAACTTGTTATGAAGCTTTAAATATTTAAGTTATCTATTATTTGAAGTTCTCAATAATTTGTTAATAGAGAAGAGCGAACTTTTAATATTAACTGTTTAATGTATATTCAATATTATTTAATATATATTAAATAGTCAAGAGGTGGTAATTTATATAGGTGTTTAATGACGATTATTAAGAGACTCAAATTTTAATGATATTGGATTTAGATTTAAATAAGAATTATTATATTGACAAGGAGTCATAGTTACATTATAACCTTGTTATAATTAAGCAACGGTCTAAATTATTAATACATTTAATAGATTAATGGAGCACCTTAATTGTGCTAAGAATTAAGTTAAAAATTAACTAATGAAGTTTGTAAGGTTTCCTTAAGATCAATTAATAATAGTTTTGATAAGTTTATTATTTATTAATGTTGGTTGGATCTAACAAACTATTAATAAATAATAGTATAAATGGTTTAATTAATTATCAACTAACCCGATTAGAGTTAATCTAGTGAAGATTATTTAATGATTAAAGTTTTGTAAAAGATATTAATTTTTGGATTTGGATTATAATTGATTTTAATCAATTAATGTTCATTGAGTTGACAATATGATTATATGCGATAGAGTTTTAACTTGAAATGATTATCATGATGAATGTGATCTATTATTAAATATTAACCAGTTATTATTATTGAACTAAGAACATGAATATTTGTGTATGGCTGACTTTTAGTTATTAGTCAACTAATATCCATTGGGTTGATGGTTTGGTTGTTAAGTTATTAACTAGAGTTAATTGGATTTAATTATTAATTAAGTTATGTAACAGAGATTTATTTGATATAATTCTTTTAATGAGATTGTAGATTATCTATATTGAAGTTGATAAGTCTTATGGCTTGAATTATGACTTTAGATATTATATGGTTATCAATGATGATAACGATTAATTTAAAAGACTCAAGCTTTAGTAATACTTAATTATGTTTCTAATTGAAGACTATTAGAATGTTAATAGGTCATGGATGGTGTACCTATGTTAATTGATTGATCAAGTTGATCATTTTAATTAAGTTATAATCTTCTTAATCGAAGATTGATAATTGGTTCTTTTATAAATGAATAGTGATCTTTGATTATGTTGAAAAGTTGAAGTAACATTAAAGAAGAGTTAATTAATTGGAATATGGATCATGGTTAAATATAGAGAACAATTTAATTAAAGGTCAATGATGATCAGTTTTAGTGAATATTTATCCTTAAGTTATTCTTAGAATGTAATTCTTAATAATGGTAGGATAATGCTATCAGGGAACAAATAGGTTGACTTGTAGGTCAAATGATGAACTTAAGATACTTGAAGTATACTTGAAACGAAAACTGGAAACCTCTACACTTTATTCAACTATGTGAATTTAGTAAACCAAAACATGTGTTTGCATCCTGTATTCTATATGCTTCTTGTTTTGGGTTTTGGGTTGACTAGTGTTGACCAGTCCTAGGTTGTTACCAGAGGCTCAGGGGTTATGAGATGTGTTGGCATGTTGATCTTATTTGGTCTCGATCTTTATAAGCCCAACCATGGTTATGTGATCGTATGCTCTATGAAATGTTTGTATTTACTGATTGTTATTGTTCACCAGTCTTCATGTGTGAAGCTGAGAGGTATGTGTATGAGACACTTGAGCTAATCATTTTTGAGTCATCGATCAGTTATCCTTGGATTACTTTCTAGTCGCCATGATGGGATTGAAATGATGATTTATTTCTTGATGATGTCATGTTGTGATATGTTTGACTCAACCATTTTGGAGTCTTCGATCAGTATGATTTTGAGATATTCTTGGTTGCTTGTTGAGAACCAATGGATACTGTGATCTATTTTGAGATATATTTTGGTTATTGAGAACCAATGATTATTATGATTATCAGTGATACTTCAGTTGCCAATAGATAACTGTTGTGGTCATGATTTTCTATAGATGTTTTTTCAGATGCTGATGGAGATTTGATGATTCTTATCTTGGAGATTTGATGATTCTTATTATGGATTTTTGATGCTTTTATCATGGATATTTGATGATTCTTTTTATGGATTATCTTTTGAATTTTCTTTACAGTCGCTTGTACAAGACTGTGGTGATTTTATGATTCCATGAGCTTAGGGTAGGTTATCTACTTTTAGTGTCAGGAAGTGGCTTGCAATGGGGGTCGGGGCCCTAAGTGGCTGCCAAGGTAACTCATTGTAAGTTTGGTTAATAAGTGATAAAATTTACACACTAAATGGGGATTAAATGAACCTAAAAAGATAATTGTTTTGGTTCTCACCCATGCTTTGAGTGCTTGTACAAGCTAGGATAGGAGTAGTGAGAATGCATGGTTGTGACCGTGCATTCTGTAGTATGCCTCATTAGTATGAGAGGATACTAGTGGCCGCATGAGATTAGTATGGACCCGTGGAGTTTAGCTAACTGCCAGGGTAACTTGTATGTGATAAATGCGATGACACTTTCCCGCTTGCAGAGTAGGTTTCCTACATGTCATTGTGTGCCTCTAGGAATTAGCTGTCAATTTTGTGTGATGGAACCTTTGAGTTAGTATACTTTTAGGATTCTTAGACTATAGATATTTATTCTATGTGGTTTGATAGCCTGTTTGGGACTTGAAATTATCTCCTCAGCACGGTGGGAGTGGACCACTTAGGTTCCACGCGGTCGGGTGGTAGTGTATTTTCCACTCTTATCATTTGAGATCCATCCGAGACACCGTGGCTGGAGTATTCTTGGTTGGTATTTATCTTCATTATGTTCTTGGATCATTATGATAGATGATATACCTTATGATGGATGTATTTACTGGTATGTTTCTTATACTGATGATTTGTATATGTTAGATGATGATATCTTATGCTTTACTTTGTATGTTAGTAGGATGTTTTAGGAGTGACATTTCTACTATGATAATACCGATGATCTCTTTGATGCTTTGGAATGTTATGTACGGAGGGATGGCTAGGATCCATGATGGTCTAATGATGCTATTTACAGTTGAGAGGAATCGTGCACTTAGTTATTTATGTTTGTGATATATAGTTATCTTTTATGATGGATGTTTACATCTTTTGTGATGATGTATCATGTATGACATGTGGTTTCATTTATGTTATTGTATCATGGATTAATATTGGATGATGAAGTACTTTATTTACATGGATGTTTATTCTTTTATGTTTTTTCATTCCTTGTAACATGTACAATGGATGATTGAGCAATCTGAAATGTAATTACAAAAAAAGGAACTTGTATATTGTTAGGAACATTGGGTGTATCATTGTTATTTCATAAGGATGTGATGTTAGATGAATAGTTAATTTAGATGTCATACAACGTTAAGGGATCTTTAAAAGAATATGATCTATTATGTTATGTTATGATTACTTTCAAATGGATGTTACTATTGCTTTCGTTACTATGCGAATGTTATGAATGGTTTTACTTTCATGTTAAAAAAAAAAAAATTGTTTGGCAAACTTAGTGTAATTCTTTGGATCCCTTGTCGGGGCATTACACTCGTGAGGGCTCTCTTGATATCTTGAAAAGCTCTATCACACTTCTCCATCCACTCATACTTCTTTCCCTTCCTTTGAAGAGATTTGATGGGATGTGCCAATCTAGAGAATCCTGCAATGAAGCGTTGATAATACCCTGCTAGTCCCATAAAGCTCCTCAACTCAGTGACACTGGTGGGTGCCGGCCAATCCATGATGGCTCTAATCTTTGATGGGTCCACTGAGACACCATCGCCTGATATGACATGACCCAAATAACGTATCTCAAGTCTAAAGAATGCACACTTTGACAAGCTGCCAAACAATTGGTTCTCCCTCAATTTTTACAATACCTGTCTCAAGTGCTCTTTGTGCTCCTTCTCATCACGTGAATATATCAAGATGTCATCCAAGAAAACAACCACAAACTTATCCAAAACAGTACGAAATACTCCATTCATGAGGCTCATGAATACAACTGGAGCATTTGTGAGGCCAAATAGTACCACAGTGAACTCGTAGTGGCCATACCTAGTACGAAATGCAGTCTTAAGAATATCACTATCCACAATCCTCAACTGATGATAGCCTAACTTGAGATCAATCTTCAAAAATACTTGAGCGCCCTGCAACTGATCAAAGAGGTCATCAATCCTAGGAAGAGAGTATCGGTTCTTGATGGTTACTTTGTTCAATCGCCGATAACCAATACACAACCTAAGTGATTTGTCCTTCTTCTTAACAAAGATCACTGGTGCGCCCCAAGGTGACACACTAGGTTGAATATGCCCCTTCTCTAAGAGTTCCTCCAACTGAATCTTAAGTTCACTAAGCTCATGAGTATTCATCCTGTACGGTGCTCTCGACACTGGCTCTGCTCCTGGCACAAGATCAATATGAAAATCCACTGCTCTAGGTGGAGGCCTACTAGGAAGCTCTGAAGGAAAGACATCTGCAAACTCCTGCAATATAGAAAAATCATCAAGGGATGGCTCCCCCTCAGGATCTTCCTCCCTGTCGCTGATGGTGATAGCAAACAACTGACATCCCTTTGGCATGCACCGTCTAAGCTGCATAGCAGAAATCATACGAAGGGATATGGGTCTCTTAACCCCAAGGATCACTCTAGAGATACCATACTCATCCACACATTCCACCCTCTTTTGTCGACAATCCATCTTGGCGCTGTGAGCATACAACCAATCCATACCAAGAACAACATCATAAGAACCTAGAGGGGTAATACGTAGATTAGACATCGTGGACATGTCTCCAATCTGAATCGGGCAACCATGCACCATGGAGCTAACTGACACTCTAGCTCCTGAGGCTAACTCTACCTCCCAGCTGACATCCTGACTAACTGCCACTAGCCCGCAACACTCCATGAAGAAAGGAGATATAAATGAATCAGTAGCTCCAAAATCAAATAAAATAGTAACCATGCTACCTGTAGCCTCAATAACCATGGCTTGATGCTCGGCCTGGTGGTTGTCAACCGCTGCAAAAACTATGTGAGATCTGCCTACATCGCCAACTGTCGGCTTTAAAAAAGCCCCTCTCTGACCACTAGAGGACTGCCCCTGAGAACAATCTCTAGCAATATGCCCCATGTCACCACAAGTGTAACATGGACCTCGTGTATAGGATTAGGCACCCTGTGATCCAGACTACTGTGGGCCTCCTGACCTGATAGATCCACTGAATCCACCCCTAGAAGACTGTTGAGTCTTCACTGGCTATGACTGTGGGGCCTGTACTTTTTGATCCTACCTCGGACCCTGTGAATGCCACTACTTGGGCTTGGAGCCCTGATAACCCTGTGAGGGTTTCTGCTACTGCTGTTGGGGTTTCTGCTGCTGAGACTGTTGGCCCTTAGGGGACCCTGCTGTGTAGTTATGATTCCCTTTCCAAGGGGGTTTCTGCTAGGTAGAGTTTCGGTTCTGAGACCGAT
Source organism: Cupressus sempervirens (assembly GCA_028749045.1). NCBI lineage: Eukaryota > Viridiplantae > Streptophyta > Pinopsida > Cupressales > Cupressaceae > Cupressus > Cupressus sempervirens. Next base: position 370,214,292 of record CM053788.1, read on the forward strand.
CCCATGACTCCTGTCTACCTCGAGTGTCCTCTGCCACTAGTGCCATCTCAACAACCTGTCTGAAGGTGGTAGGAAAGGCCATACGAACTGGACCTTGAAGTGAGAAATTCAGGCCAATGATAAATCGATGCACTTGCAATTTCTTGTCCTTCATGTACTCGACATATGGAAGGAGCTCGAGAAACCTGCTCTCATACTGAGCCACGATGAGACCCCTCTGATGTAGTGAATGAAATTCCTCTATCTTCTTTTTCCTGAAATGCTTAGACAGGTACCTCTCCCTGAACCTCTCTAGGAATGACTCTCAGGTGAGGGTATACATGCTCATTCCTCCAATGGTCTCCCCCTGATGCCACCAATTGGAGGCATCACCTCTCAACTGATGAACTTTTAGTCATGCCTTTAGATTACTCCCATATGGATGTAATCCAAAGCACTGCTGTAGGCTCTGTAACCATGCCTCTACTACTGTCCCCTCAGTGGAACCGGTAAATAAAAGTGGCCCGAGTCGAATCAATTCCTTGATATCATCTCCTATATGTCTAAGAGGTCTATCATGTGGGGGTCCTCTCTGGTATATTGACTCTCCCTCGTGCTCACCCTGACCCTCTAACTGTCTCAGTGGGGGACTCTTAGTCCTCTTTCGGACTCTGGGTCCGCCTCCTCCGGGTCCCTTTGCTTCCACAACTGGAATCTGCTGACCTAGCTGAACTACAGGTACTACTCTCTGCTAAACTACACTGATCAAAGTCTGAAGTGCATCTATAATGTCCTGGTTCAGGTTCGGTGGTGGTGGAGGTGGAGGTGGTGGCAGAGGTGGAGGTCCATCCTCCTGTCCTGCTCTACCACCTCTCGCCCTATGACCTCTACCTCGTTAGTTGCTCCTTGTAACAGGAGGCATCCTACACAATTAAAGTTTTTAATTAATTAGTTCTATATTATTATGAGCTTTATAGATCAATGTTAATATGGAATTAAATTTTATGATGGTTCAAACAAAGCTTAGATTAAAATATAGAGTATTAAATTATTCTTGTCATCAATGTTAATGATAAATAATAAACTAATTAATCAGATTGTATAAGTATGTTGGAGTTAATTGTCAATTAAGATGATAAGATTGGTAAGGAAAGTTAATGGATGCATTAAATATTAATTGTCATAGTATGCTTTAGATTAGGTTTCTTCATTTAAACTTAATTTATAATTATCTCTTAGGTAGTTGTACAAATTTAGTTTTAAATTAGGGATAGTTGAATTTGTAAATTAGCTCAAGATCATTTATGATGAAAGATTAATTAATGTTTAATTCATGTGAGAAAGTTATAAAACTTAGATGTAGTGTAGAGAACCTTGCTTAAATTTGAGCACAAGTATATCAAGCCTACAGTGGTAGAGGTAGAGGTCGTAGGGCAACCATTATGTAATTATTTAATTAAATGGAGTACTTACTTATAATTAATTAAACAAAGTTATTTAATTAAATGAGAAGCCATTCCTAATTAATTAAATGAAGTTATTTAATTAAATAAGAAAAGTGTCTCTAATTAATTAAAGATTATTTAATTAAATAGAAAAAGTAATTATGAGAGCATATCTCATTTTATTAAATTAAATATCTCAAAAAAATCTCTCTTTAGTTCAAAAAGAGAAATTTCCAGTTCACTATTGATAAAAAATGAGTTAAATCAGTTAACTCCTTTTTCTACTTAAATTGAATCAGTTAACTCCTTATTTTACTCAAATTAAATCTGTTAACTCCTTTTAATTTGAAAATTTTCTTTTATGACTGAACTTCACCTTTAATCCTGACCGTTGATTCAAATCGATCTCAACCATTGATGAATTTCAGGAAAGTCTATTTAAGAGACCCTCATCTCTTCATTTTGAAAAGTTGAATGAGAATTTGCATTGAATTGTTGCTGGAATTCATACTCACATTTGCTCATATTCACATACGGAAAGATCAAGTTTGACCAAAAGTTGACCAGATTTAACCACGGTTGACTAGTTTTGAAAAGAATTTTGAAATTATTAAACGAAATTATTTAATTAAATGGAGTACTTACTTCTAATTAATTAAACAAAGTTATTTAATTAAATGAGAATCCATTTCTAATTAATTAAATGAAGTTATTTAATTAAATAAGAAAAGTGTCTCTAATTAATTAAAGATTATTTAATTAAATAGAAAAAAAATTTATGAGAGCATATCTCATTTTATTAAATTAAATATCTCAACAAAATCTCTCTTCAGTTCAAAAAGGAAAATTTCTAGTTCACTATTGATAAAAAATGAGTTAAATCAACTACCTCCTTTTTCTACTCAAATTGAATCAGTTAACTCCTTATTTTACTCAAATTAAATCTGTTAACTCTCTTTAATTTGAAAATCTCCCTTTATGATTCAACTTCACCTTTAATCCTGAGCTGACTAGTTTTGAAAAGAATTTTGAAATAATTAAACAAAATTATCTAATTAAATGGAGTACTTACTTCTATTTAATTAAAAAAAGTTATTTAATTAAATGAGAAGCCATTCCTAATTAATTAAATGAAGTTATTTAATTAAATAAGAAAAGTGTCTTTAATTAATTAAAGACTATTTAATTAAATATAAAAAGTAATTATGAGAGCATATCTCATTTTATTAAATTAAATATCTCAACAAAATCTCTCTTTAGTTCAAAAAGGAAAATTTTCAGTTCACTATTGATAAAAAAATGAGTTAAATTAGTTAACTCCTTTTTCTACTCAAATTGAATCAGTTAATTCCTTATTTTACTCAAATTAAATTTGTTAACTCCTTTTAATTTGGAAATCTCCCTTTATGACTGAACTTCACCTTTAATCCTGACCGTTGATTGAAATCGATCTCAACCGTTGATGAATTCCAGGAAAGCCTATTTAAGAGACCCTCATCTCTTCATTTTGAAAAGTTGAATGAGAATTTGCATCGAATTGTTGCTAGAATTCATACTCACACTTGCTCATATTCACATACGCAAAGATCAAGTTTGAGCAAAAGTTGACCAGATTTAACCACGGTTGACTTGAGTTGACTAATTTCGAAAAGAATTTTGAAATAATTAAATGAAATTATTTAATTAAATGGAGTACTTACTTCTAATTAATTAAACAAAGTTATTTAATTAAATGAGAAGCCATTCCTAATTAATTAAATGAGAAGCCATTCCTAATTAATTAAAGATTATTTAATTAAATAGAAAAAGTAATTATGAGAGCATATCTCATTTTATTAAATTAAATATCTCAACAAAATCTCTCTTCAGTTCAAAAGGAAAAATTTCCAGTTCACTATTGATAAAAAATGAGTTAAATCAGTTAACTTCTTTTTCTACTCAAATTGAATTAGTTAACTCCTTATTTTACTAAAATTAAATCTATTAACTCCTTTTAGTTTGAAAATCTCCCTTTATCACTGAACTTCATCTTTAATCCTGACCGTTGATGAATTCCAGGAAAGTCTATTTAAGAGACCCTCATCTTCTCATGTAATGCTCCGCGAAGGGATCCAAAGAATTTTACTAAGTTTGCCAAAAATTTTTTTTTTTAAACATGAAAAATAAAACTATTCATAAAATTTGCGGAAGCAATAGCAACAATTCAAATGAAAATAAACATAACATATATACATAACTGGCTAGATTCTTTAAAGATCCCTTAACATTGTATCACATCTAAATTAGCTATTCATCTAACATCCCATCTTTATGAAGTAACAATGATACATCCAATGTACTTAAGCAATATACAAGTGTCCTTTTGTAATTATATTTTAGTTTAGCTCAATCATCCACTGTACATATCATAGGGTACGAAAAGCTTAAAAGAATAAACATCCAAGTAAATAAAGTACATCATCATCATCTTATATTAATCCATGATGCAATAACATAAATGAAACCACATATCATACATGATACATCATCACAAAAAATGTAAACATCCATCACAAAAGATAACCATATATCACAAACATAAATAGCTAAGTGCACGGTTCCTCCCAACCGTAAATAGCATCATTAGACCATCGTGGATCCTAGCCATCCCTTCGTGTGTAACATTCAAAAGCACCAAAGATATCATCGGTATTAACATAGTAGGAATGTCACTCTTAAAACATCTTACTAACATGCAAAGTAAAGCATAATAAATCATCAACTAACATATGCAAAGTAAAACAAATTATCAATATAAGAAACATGCCAGTAAATACATCCATCATAAGGTATACTATCTATCATAATGCTCCAAGAATACAATGAAGAATAAATACCAACCAAGGATACTCTAGCCACGGTGTCTTGGACGGATCTCAAATGATAAGAGTGAAAATACACTACCACCCGACTACGTGGAACCTACGTGGTCCACTCCCACCGTGCTGAGGAGATAATCTCAAGTCCCAAATAGGATATCAATACACATAGCACAAATTTCTATAAGTCCAAGAATCCTAAAAGTATACTAACTCAAAGGTTCCATCACACAAAATTGACATCTAATTCCCAGAGGCACACAAAGACATGTAGGAAACCTACTCTGCAAGTGGGAAAGTGTCATCCCATTTATCACGTACAAGTTACCCTAGCAGTTAGCTAAACTCCATGAGTCCATACTGATCTCATGCAGCCACTAGTATCCTCTCATACTGACGAGGCATACTACGGAATGCACGGTCGCAACCATGCGTTCTCACTAATCCCATCCTAGCCTGTACAAGCACTCAAGGCATGGGCGAGAACATCAAAACAATTATATTTTTAGGTTCATTTAATCCCCATTTAGTGTGTAAATGTTATCACTTATTAACCAAACTTACAATGAGTTACCCTGGCAGCCACTTAGGGCCCCGACCCCTATTGCAAGCCACTTTCCGACACTATAAGTAGATTACCTACCCTAAGCTCATGGAATCATAAATCTCAAAATCATAAAAAATAATCCATAATAAAATTATCAAATATGCATAAAAGCATCAAATATCCATAATAAGAATCATCAAATCTCCAAGATAAGAATCATCAAATCCTCATGAGCATCTGAAAAAGCATCCATAGAAAATCATGACCGCAACAGTTCTCTATCGGCAACTGAAGGCATCACTGATAATCATAAGTATCAATTGGTTCTCAATAACCAAAATATATCTCAGGATAAATGATTCTCAACAAGCAACCAAGAATATCTCAAAATCATACTGATCGAAGACTCCAAAATGGTTGAGTCAAACATGTCACAACATGACATCATCAAGAAATAAATCCACATTTCAGTCCCATCATGGTGACTAGAAAGTAATCCAAGGATAACTGATCGATGACTCAAAAATGATAAGCTGAATCATCTCAGATATATATACATCTCAGCTCCACACATGAAGGCTGAAGAACAAATACAAACATTTCATAGAGCATACGATCACATAACCATGGTTGGGCTTATAAAGATCGAGACCAAATAAGATCAACATGCCATGATATCTCATAACCCCCGAGCCTCTGGTAACATCCTAGGATTGGTCAACACTAGTCAACCCAAAACCCAAAATAATAAGCATATAGAATACACGATGCAAACACATGTTTTGGTTTACTAAATTCACATAGTTGAATAATGTGTAAGAGTTTTCAGTTTTCTATTTGCAAGTATACTTCAAGTGTCTTTAGTTTCATCATTTGACCTATAAGTCAACCCAATTGTTCCCCGATAGCATTACCCTTCCATTATTAAGAATTTCATTCTAAGAATAACTTAAGGATAGATATTTACTCATTAAATAATTTATCTCTTAATAAAATCATTCACTTTATTTTATTGAGATTACTAGTTGAATAACTCTTCCTTAATCTAACTTCAACTTTCAACGTAATCAAAGAATAATTGTTCGTTTATAAAAGAACCAATTACTAGTCTTCGAATAAGAAGATTATAACCTAATTAAAATGATCAATTTAATCTACCAATTAACATATGTGTACAATTCCATGATCCATTAATATTTTAATGTTTATAACTCAATTAAGTAACTCTAGCCTCTTAATTATAATTATTATTAAATTGTCACTAATAACTATTAAAATATCTAAGTTATTATTCAAGTTATTAGAATAAGACCTATCAACTTGATATTAATATTTCCACAATCTCATTAAAATAATTATATCAATTAAATCTTTATTACATAACATAATTATTGATTAAATCCAATTAACTTTAGTTAATTGATTTAATTAATAATTTCACAACCAAACCATCAACCCAATGAATATTTAGTTGACTAATAACTAAAAGTCAACCATACACAAATGTTCATATTCATAGTTCAATAATAATAACTTGCTAATATTTAATGACAAACTATATTGAAAATCTTATTAATAAATCTATAATGACCACATTCGTCATTCTTTCAATGAAAACTAACTTTTCTTTGACAAACCCGTATTATTGATAATCATTTTGTTAAACCTCATTTGATTCAACTAATTATCAATCAACTATATTCCATTTCATTAACATTAGGATTAGTAATAGTTTAATATCTAATAGCAAGTTAAAATAAATCTACGATAACAGATTCTTTATTATTTTTGCTAACAATGATGTCACTAGTAAATTAAATATAACTTCCTTAAGAATCGTTCCCCGGATAAGATTTACCAATAATCAATAGGTAATCATTTGTCCAAAATAATCTTTGATGATTCTAAGTATAATGATCACCAACTTCATTAATCACAATTTCATTCATGATAACATGAATTCATTTCCATTGTATTTTTCTCCCCTTAATTTGATCTCAACTAAATTCTTAATACTATACTTCAATTATTAACTAATCTCAATTAGATTGAACTTAATTGAATCAATTAATAATTATATAATCTTATTTATACTATTTTTTATTAATAATTTGTTAAACTTAACAATTATTAATAAATAATAACTCACTAATAATTTCAATATTCAATTATAATGATTGATATTCGAACCAATCAATGAATAACAACTAAATCATTAGTATCTCTTTTCTTTTAATTTTTTCTCATCCATTTACTTAGATTGACTAGTAATTAATTACACTTCTTCTACTATTAATTAATCTTAATTAAATTTGATTTAATTAAATTAGATAATAAACCATATAAAACTAATGCATATTAATAAGATTCTAATAAGGAAAAATTTCAATACTATCTTTAATTCATTCCATGCTTTGATATATTATTTTTGTGAAGTTAAGCATAAATAACTCTTGGTTATGGGAAATGGAGAAATATCTATTGGGTGAACCCACAATAGTGGGTTAAAATTTTTTGGAGGAAGAAATTCCTCCAAAATCGCGAAAGTCAGATTATTTGCCGAAAAACTTTCGATAGAATGTAATCATCTTGTTTCGATAGAAACTATAAAAGTTTCTATCGAAACTACTTTTGATGGTAGTTTCAATCGAAACTAACTATGCAAAATTTTTTTATCCTAAATAGTTTCGATAGAAACTAAATAGTTTCTATCGAAACTATTTTTTACATGAAAACTCGGCCTTATTAGTTTCGATAGAAAGTAACTAAAAATAGTTTCTATCGAAAGTATTAAAAAAGTTTCGATAGAAAGTTAGTTTCTATCGAAACTAGTAAAGTAGATGGCTTTTACAAAGCCTATAACATTCTTACTTGTTTTCATGGCTTCCAGGCTCAATTTCTAGGTTCAGATGGAGCACTAAAGACATGTCATTTTCCATGACTCAAGTACTTAGAATGAGCTTTCTAATGAATATGGATTTGATAAATTTTGAATTTTTTTAGTATACATTTTTTTACGTTAATTGAACAGAGGTTCATAATAAAAAATAAACCTATATATTGAACGCTCATGGAAAAATAGTAAATAAGAGAATAGAAATTCTAAAAAATAACTACGGTCTCTGTATTTGAGTCCTCTTTCAATCAAAAAAATAAATTTGCAATTCGATAAATATATAATAAGTTACATGTGTCAAAAGCCATGTATGTCCAAATTAGTGTTAGGTCAACTTTAAACTCTGATAAAATATGAAATACTAATGATAAAGACATAAAATCACCTTTCTGGTTTTGGTATGGATGTTAAAAAAATAAATTCAAAAAAATTATATTGATATCTATTGTAGAAAAAAAGTTATGTGTGTCAAAAACAATGTCGCTTTTTAAAAATTAGGTTTTTGATAACATAGCAATTTTCTTGGGAGAAAAATTAATTCAATCAAATCAATTAAAAAAAAATATTTAAAAAAATATTTAGAATCTACATAGAAAATCCTAAAGGACTCTAGTTTACTTCATCTTCAAATTCCTTACCGTTCAATGGCAATTCGCATCTGAATGTGAAAGTTTTTTTGAAAATTCATAGTTCAGTGTCAATTTAGGCAAAAAAGTGTAACCCATTATTGTGGGTCCACCCTATTCTTGAATAAAATAGTCTCAGTACGACGGTCATATCTCCCTAATGAATTGTTGGATCAGGCTGAAATTTAAATATGTTGAAGAGGGCCAAGTTGCGCCAATTCTGATTGGAGCGTTCGAATAAATTCAATCCGAATAAAAAGTTATGAATGACTAAGTTCGGGTCTATCCAAGGGGCAGTGACAGGAAAATTTGTGATGAATTAAGAATTTCCTCTTAAAATGTAATTGTTCTCTAAATTTACCCATTCATCCATCTAATAGGTTTGTCCATATGCATCTGAAAATATAATTTGATAGAAAGATTACATCTAATCATACGAATTTTCAACTTAGAATTTTAATTTTAATTTCAAATCTTGTCTATCTAATTTCACAATATAAATTCAAACCCAAACTCGATTAAGATGTAATTATTTCTCCTTAATTGGATCTAAGATTTTTCTATTATTTTCTTCTCATCCAAATAAAATATCTAGATTCCAATTTCAAATACAGAGAGTATTCAGACACATAAAACAGATATGATGAAGACAGGAAGAGAAAGAGTGCAAAGAGAATATGAGAATATCATGAGTGCACCTAGACACTGATGCTAATTTGCCATGCCTCAAAAGTCCATACAAAATCCCTTCCTCCTCCATCATTCACAATTCTTCCAAGAATCCAAGCCGATTGAATCCTCCTAGTGATTAGAAGAGCTAGAAGGAGCATAGAAGCAAGTAGAAAATATATTAGCATATGACTTTTCTCCCATGCATGTAAGCTTTGAAGGTTCTATTTTTTTTTAGCTTGTAGCTCGAAGCTTCCATTAAGATTGTAGCTTCCATTAAGCTTTTCATTTAAGCTTCTATGAATGCCTGAATATCAAGAGCTCTCAAGAAACTTTTGGAATGCTTCTTGAAACCGCTGAAAGGTGTCACCAACTAAGCATGGGTCATTTCCAATTCCTTTTTATGAGTCATAGAATTGTAGACACCTTGTGCTTAATTGATGCACAAACCCCCGTATTGTTGACACATGTTAATTCTTATGCAAGCTTATAACTCCAATTTATTTTTTAAATAATCTTTATTTAAATTTTATAACTTTCATTTTAATTTTTATAAATTTTATTATTATTATTATTTTATTTATTACTTTATTATTATTTTATAATTATTATTAATTTTAATTTCTAGTTTTCTTTTATTTAATAATTTTTCCTCAATAATTCACATTTAATTAATTACAATAAAAATATCAAATATCATGATATTTTATTAATTTTCTCAACTAAATAATTTATTAATTAAATCTATTTATTAAGACTTAATTAATAAAAAATTCACCATAGACCTCCAAGATAAAATATGAAAACCCATCATAGAAAAAATCATATAAAATAAATCTAAAGGGTTAAAAATCACGAAATATGTCATCCGACACATTCGGTGGGTATTCAACTCAGATACTTGTCTTAAATTTTCAAATGGCTCAAAGGGTTGAGATTTGAACTTGAGAATTTATCTCCCCTCTCTTATCATTGAGATAATGTGATAGGGTACGCTCATCCTGGCAATTCAGGGAAGTCGATATCCGGTACTTGCAACCTACATAAAAATCATGCATGTACAAACACAATATATACTAAACTATACAGACAATGGTAGGAAGTGGTGCATCGTGTAGATCCCGACTAGCAAGTGACTACGACTCCCTTAACCACATCAGACACGCCATACAAAAACAAACACGCAAGGCAAAAACGCACACCATACACATGCAAGTATGGGGTAAGTATCCATAAGAAAGAACATATGATAATAAATCATCTTACTAATCATCATTAATAATTGAAAGCAATGTAATAATCATCATCAATAATTGTGAACACTAAAAATAATCATCATACATACATGAAATGTAGAGTCTAAGTAATCTCATCACATAATAAACCGAATCCATAGCACAATATCTGATAATCTCAAAAGAATGCTGCTAACCAACAACATAAAACTAGTTCTAAAAGAGTTCAGCAATGATAACAAAATGTGAACTAAAGACAGGTACTACATCCACCCCCCCTGAGATTAGACTTACTCTTGGAAGCCTACAAGAATGAGAAACTAAGATACTCACTATATGGGTCCCATTGAACCCTTTCCTTGTGTAGAGAAACATGTTTCCATTGAGGATATTACAACACCCTTAGAGCAATATGATTCTGGTTTAATGGTAAATTGAAAACCATATTGATCCAACATTCATTCTTTTAACAACTACTAAAATAGATCCCTTAATTCATTCTAAAGCAGAGCAACTTAATGATTGCAAAGATAAACAGAGGTTTACTACCTTTCAACATAGATAAAAGATACATGTTTTGCAGCTAGAATGAGTTTCAATTTTTAGTTTTGCCTTCGTTTAGATTTTCAGTAAAAATTTTTAGTTTTGAAAGCTAAGTGTTGAAATATAAAAAATATGCAAGTAACAGTTTTAAGTTCTGTTTCAGTTCACCTAGTTTCAAGTTTTCAGTTTGAAAAAGATACACATGATAGTTTTAAGTTTTCGTTTTATTCAACCAGTTAATAACTAGTAGCATTCCAATATACCCAGAGCTCTCAATGTTGAAACTTGGGCTCTGATACCAAATGTAATGCCCCGCCAAGGGATCCAAATTTTTTTACTAAGTTTTCCAAACAATTTTTTTTTTTAAACATGAAAGATAAAACCATTCATAACATTTGGAAAAGCAATAGCAACAATTCAAATGAAAATAAACATAACATATATACATAACAAGATACATTTTTTAAAGATCCCTTAACGTTATATCACATCTAAATTAACTATTCATCTAACATCCCATCCTTATGAAATAACAATGATACATCCAATGTACTTAAGCAATATACAAGTGTCCTTTTGTAATTATATTTTAGTTTAGCTCAATCATCCATTGTACATATCACAGGGTATGAAAAGCTTAAAAGAATAAACATCCAAGTAAATAAAGTGCATCATCATCATCTAATATTAATCCATGATGCAATAACATAAACGAAACCACATATCATACATGATACATCATCACAAAAGATATAAACATCCATCACAAAAGATAACCATATATCACAAACATAAATAACTAAGTGAACGGTTCCTCCCAACCATAAATAGCATCATTAGACCATCGAGGATCCTAGCCATCCCTCCGTGAATAACATTCCAAAGCACCGAAGAGATCATCAGTATTAATATAGTAGGAATGTCACTCCTAAAACATCTTACTAACATGGAAAGTAAAGCATAATAAATAATCAACTAACATATGCAAAGTAAAGAAAATCATTAATATAAGAAACATATCAGTAAATACATCCATCATAAGGTATATTATCTATCATAATGTTTCAAGAATATAATGAAGAATAAATACCAACCAAGGATACTCTAGCCACGGTGTCTCGAACGGATCTCAAATGATAAGAGTGAAAATACACTACCACCCAACCGCGTGGAACCTAAGTGGTCCACTCCCACCGTGCTGAGGAGATAATCTCAAGTCCCAAACAGGATATCAATACACATAGGACAAATCTCTATAAGTCCAGGAATCTTAAAAGTATACTAACTCAAAGGTTCTATCACACAAAATTGACATCCAATTCCCAGAGGCACACAAAGACATGTAGGAAACCTACTCTGCAAGCGAAAAAGTGTCATCGCATTTATCACGTACAAGTTACCCTGGCAGTTAGCTAAACTCCACGGGTCCATACTGATCTCATGCGGCCAATAGTATCCTCTCATACTGACGAGGCATACTACAGAATGCACGGTCGTAACCATACATTCTCACTACTCCCATCCTAGCCTCTATAAGCACTCAAGGCATGGGTGAGAACATCAAAAAAATTATCTTTTTAGGTTCATTTAATCTTCATTTAGTGTGTAAATGTTATCACTTATTAACCAAACTTACAATGAGTTACCCTGGCAGCCACTTAGGGCCTCGGCCCCCATTGCAAGCCACTTCTCGACACTACAAGTAGATTACCTACCCTAAGCTCATGGAATCATAAATCTCAAAATCATAAAAGATAATCCATAATAAAATTATCAAATATGCATAAAAGCATCAAATATCCATAATAAGAATCATCAAATCTCCAAGATAAGAATCATCAAATCTCCATGAGCATCTGAAAAAGCATCCATAGAAAATCATGACCACAAAAATTCTCTATTGGCAATTGATGGCATCACTGATAATCATAAGTATCAATTGGTTCTCAATAACCAAAATATATCTCAAGATAAATGGTTCTCAACAAGCAACCAAGAATATCTCAAAATCATACTAATCGAAGACTCCAAAATGGTTGAGTCAAACATGTCACAACATGACATCATCAAGAAATAAATCCACATTTTAGTCCCATCATGGCAACTAGAAAGTAATCCAAGGATAACTGATCGATGACTCAAAAATGATAAGCTCAAGCATCTCAGATATATATATACATCTCAGCTTCACACATGAAGGCTGAAGAACAAATACAAACATTTCATAGAGCATACGATCACATAACCATGGTTGGGCTTATAAAGATCGAGACCAAATAAGATCAACATGCCATCATATCTCATAACTCCCGAGCCTCTGGTAACATCCTAGGACTGGTCAACACTAGTCAACCCAAAACCCAAAATAAGAAGCATATAGAATACATGATGCAAACACATGTTTTGGTTTACTAAATTCACATAGTTGAATAATGTGTAAGAGTTTTCAGTTTTCTGTTTGCAAGTATACTTCAAGTGTCTTTAGTTTCATTATTTGACCTATAAGTCAACCCAATTGTTCCCCGATAGCATTACCCTTCCATTATTAAGAATTGCATTCTAAGAATAACTTAAGGATAGATATTTACTCATTAAATCATTTATCTCTTAATAAAATCATTCACTTTATTTTACTGAGATTACTAGTTGAATAACTCTTCCTTAATGTTACTTCAACTTTCAACGTAATCAAAGAATAATTATTCGTTTATAAAAGAACCAATTACTAGTCTTCGAATAAGAAGATTATAACCTAATTAAAATAATCAATTTAATCTACCAATTAACATATGTGTACAATTCCATGATCCATTAACATTTTTATGTTTATAACTCAATTAAGTAACTCTAGCCTCTTAATTATAATAATTATTAAATTGTCACTAATAACTATTAAAATATCTAAGTCATTATTCAAGTTATTAGAATAAGACCTATCAACTTGATATTAATATTTCCACAATCTTATTAAAAGAATTATATCAATTAAATCTTGATTACATAACATAATTATTGATTAAATCCAATTAACTTTAGTTAATTGATTTAATTAATAATTTCACAACCAAACCATCAACCCAATGAATATTTAGTTGACTAATAACTAAAAGTCAACCATACACAAATGTTCATATTCATAGTTCAATAATAATAACTTGCTAATATTTAATGACAAACTATATTGAAAATCTTATTAATAAATCTATAATGACCACATTCGTCATTCTTTCAATGAAAACTAACTTTTCTTTGACAAACCCGTATTATTGATAATCATTTAGTTAAACCTCATTTAATTCAACTAATTATCAATCAACTATATTCCATTTCATTAACATTAGGATTAGTAATAGTTTAATATCTAATAACAAGTTAAAATAAATCTACGATAACAGATTCTTTATTATTTTTGCTAACAGTGATGTCACTAGTAAATTAAATATAACTTTCTGAAGAATCGTTCCCCGGATAAGATTTACCAATAATCAATAGGTAATAATTTGTCCAGAATAATCTTTGATGATTCTAAGTATAATGATCACCAACTTCATTAATCACAATTTCATTCATGATAACATGAATTCATTTCCATTGTATTTTTCTCCCCTTAATTTGATCTCAACTAAATTCTTAATACTATACTTCAATTATTAACTAATCTCAATTAGATTGAACTTAATTGAATCAATTAATAATTATATAAACTTATTTATACTATTTTTCATTAATAATTTGTTAAACTTAACAATTATTAATAAATAATAACTCACTAATAATTTCAATATTCAATTATAATGATTGATATTCAAACCAATCAATGAATAACAACTAAATCATTAGTATCTCTTTTCTTTTAATTTTTCTCATCCATTTACTTAGATTGACTAGTAATTAATTACACTTCTTCTACTATTAATTAATCTTAATTAAATTTGATTTAATTAGATTATATAATAAATCATATAAAACTAATGCATATTAATAAGATTTTAATAAGGAAAAATTTTAATACTATCTTTAATTCATTCCATGCTTTGATATATTATTTTTGTGAAGTTAAGCATAAATAACTCTTGGTTATGGGAAATGGAGAAATATCTGTCCTTGAATAAAACAGTCTCAGTACGACGGTCATATCTCCGTAATGAACTGTTGGATCGGGCTGAAATTTAAATATGTTGAAGAGGGCCAAGTTGCGCCAATTTTGACTAGAGCGTTTGAATAAATTCAATCCGAATAAAAAGTTATGAATGACTAAGTTCGGGTCTATCCAAGGAGCAGTGACAGGACAATCTGTGATGAATTAAGAATTTCCTCTTAAAATGTAATTGTTCTCTAAATTTACCCATTCATCCATCTAATAGGTTTGTCCATATGCATCTGAAAATATAATTTGATAGAAAGATTACATCTAATCATACAAATTTTCAACTTAGAATTTTAATTTTAATTTCAAATCTTGCCTATCTAATTTCACAATATAAATTCGAACCCAAACTCGATTAAGATGTAATTATTTCTCCTTAATTGGATCTAAGATTTTTCTATTATTTTTTTCTCATCCAAATAAAATATCGAGATTCCAATTTCAAATACAGAGAGTATTCAGACACATAAAACAGATATGATGAAGACAGGAAGAGAAAGAGTGCAAAGGGAATATGAGAATATCACGAGTGCACGTAGACACTGATGCTAATTTGCCATGCCTCAGAAGTCCATAGAAAATCCCTTCTTTCTCCATCATTCACAATTCTTCCTAGAATCCAAGCCGATCGAATCCTCCAAGTGATTAGAAGAGTTAGAAGGAGCATAGAAGCAAGTAGAAAATATATGAGCATATGAATCTTCTCCCATGCATGTAAGCTTTGAAGTTTCTATTTTTTTTAGCTTGTAGCTTGAAGGTTCCATTAAGCTTGTAGCTTCCATTAAGCTTTTCATTTAAGCTTCTATGAATGCCTGAATATCAAGAGCTCTCAAGAAACTTTTGAAATGCTTCTTGAAATCGGTGAAAGGTGTCAGCAACTAAGCATGGGTCTTTTCCAATTCTTTTTTATGAGTCATAGAATTGTAGACACCTTGTGCTTAATTGATGCACAAACCCCCGTGTTGTTGACACATGTTAATTCTTATGCAAGCTTATAACTCCAATTTATTTTTTAAATAATCTTTATTTAAATTTTATAACTTTCATTTTAATTTTTATAAATTTTATAATTATTATTTTATTTATTACTTTATTATTATTTTATAATTATTATTAATTTTAATTTCTAGTTTTCTTTTATTTAATCATTTTTCTTCAATAATTCACATTTAATTAATTACAATCAAAATATCAAATATCATGATATTTTATTAATTTTCTCAAATAAATAATTTATTAATTAAATCTATTTATTAAGACTTAATTAATGAAAAATTCACCATAGACCTCCAAGATAAAACATGAAAACCCATCATAGAACAAATCATATAAAATAAATCTAAAGGGTTAAAAATCACGAAATATGTCATCCGACACATTCGGTGGGTATTCAACTCAGATACTTGTCCTAAATTTTCAAATGGCTCAAAGGGTTGGGATTTGGACTTGAGAATGTATCTCCCCTCTCTTATCATTGAGATAATGTGATAGGGTACGCTCATCCTGGCAATTCAGGGAAGTTGATATCTGGTACCCGTAACCTACATAAAAATAATGCATGTACAAACACAATATATACTAAACTAAACAGACAATGGTAGGAAGTGGTGCATCGTGTAGATCCCGACTAGCAAGTGACTACGACTCCCTTCCTTAACCACATCAGACATGCCATACAAAAACAAACACGCAAGGCATGCAAGTATGGGGTAAGTATCCATAAGAAAACACATATGATAATAAATCATCTTACTAATCATCATTAATAATTGAAAGCAATGTAATAATCATCATCAATAATTGTGAACACTAAAAATAATCATCATACATACATGAAATGTAGAGTCTAAGTAATCTCATCACATAATAAACTGAATCCATAGCACAATATCTGATAATCTCAAAAGAATGTTGCTAACCAACAACATAAAACTAGTTCTAAAAGAGTTCAACAATGATAACAAAATGTGAACTAGAGGAAGGTACTACATCCACCCCCCTTAGGATTAGACTTACTCTTGGAAGCCTACAAGAATGAGAAACTAAGATACTCACTATATGGGTCCCATTGAACCCTTTCCTTGTGTAGGGAAACATGTTTCCATTGAGGATATTACAACACCCTTAGAGCAATATGATTCTGGTTTAATGGTAAATCGAAAACCATATTGATCCAACATTCATTCTTTTAACAACTACTAAAATAAATCCCTTAATTCATTCTAAACAAGAGCAACTTAATGTTTGCAAAGATAAAAAGAAGTTTACTACCTTACAACATAGATAAAAGATACACGTTTTGTAGCTAGAATGAGTTTCAATTTTTAGTTTTTCCTTCGTTTAGATTTTCAGTAAAAATTTTTAATTTTGAAAGCTAAGTGTTGAAATATAAAAAATATGCAAGTAACAGTTTTAAGTTATGTTTCAGTTCACCTTGTTTCAAGTTTTCAGTTTGAAAAAGATACACATAATAGTTTTAAGTTTTCGTTTTATTCAACTAGTTAATAACTAGTAGCATTCCAATATACCAAAAGCTCTCAATGTTGAAACTTGGGCTCTGATACCAAATGTAATGCCCCGCCAAGGGATCCAAAGAATTTTACTAAGTTTGCCAAACAAATTTTTTTTTTAAACATGAAAGATAAAACCATTCATAACATTTGCGGAAGCAATAGCAACAATTCAAATGAAAATAAACATAACATATATACATAATAGGCTACATTCTTTAAAGATCCCTTAACGTTGTATCACATCTAAATTAACTATTCATCTAACATCACATCCTTATGAAATAACAATGATACATCCAATGTACTTAAGCAATATACAAGTGTCCTTTTGTAATTATATTTTAGTTTAGCTCAATCATCCACTGTACATATCACAGGGTATGAAAAGCTTAAAAAAATAAACATCCAAGTAAATAAAGTACATCATCATCATCTAATATTAATCCATGATGCAATAACATAAATGAAACCACATATCATACATGATACATCATCACAAAAGATATAAACATCCATCACAAAAGATAACCATATATCACAAACATAAATAACTAAGTGCATGATTCCTCCCAACTGTAAATAGCATCATTAGACCATCGAGGATCCTAGCCATCCCTCCATGCATAACATTCCAAAGCACCGAAGAGATCATCGGTATTAATATAGTAGGAATGTCACTCCTAAAACATCCTACTAACATGGAAAGTAAAGTATAATAAATCATCAACTAACATATGCAAAGTAAAGAAAATCATCAATATAAGAAACATACCTGTAAATAAATCCATCATAAGGTATATTATCTATCATAATCCTCCAAGAATATAATGAAGAATAAATACCAACCAAGGATACTCCAGCCACGGTGTCTCGGATGGATCTCAAATGATAAGAGTGAAAATACACTACCACCCGACCGCGTGGAACCTAAGTGGTCCACTCCCACCATGCTGAGGAGATAATCTCAAGTCCCAAAAAGGATATCAATACACATAGCACAAATCTCTATAAGTCCAGGAATTCTAAAAGTATACTAACTCAAAGGTTCTATCACACAAAATTGACATCTAATTCCCAAAGGCACACAAAGACATGTAGGAAACCTACTTTGCAAGTGGAAAAGTGTCATCGCATTTATCACGTACAAGTTACCCTGGCAGTTAGCTAAACTCCACGGGTCCATACTGATCTCATGCGGCTGCTAGTATCCTCTCATACTGACGAGGCATACTACGGAATGCACGGTCACAACCATGTGTTCTCACTACTCCCATCCTAGCCTGTACAAGCACTCAAGGCATGGACGAGAACATCAAAAAAATTATCTTTTTAGGTTCATTTAATCTTCATTTAGTGTGTAAATGTTATCACTTATTAACCAAACTTACAATGAGTTACCCTGGCAGCCACTTAGGGCACCGGCCCCCATTGCAAGCCACTTCTCGACACTACAAGTAGATTACCTACCCTAAGCTCATGGAATCATAAATCTCAAAATCATAAAAGATAATCCATAATAAAATTATCAAATATGCATAAAAGCATCAAATATCCATAATAAGAATCATCAAATCTCCAAGATAAGAATCATCAAATCTCCATGAGCATCTGAAAAAGCATCCATAGAAAATCATGACCACAACAGTTCTCTATTGGCAACTGAAGGCATCATTGATAATCATAAGTATCAATTGGTTCTTAATAACCAAAATATAACTCAAGATAAATGGTTCTCAACAAGCAACCGAGAATATCTCAAAATCATACTGATCGAAGACTCCAAAATGGTTGAGTCAAACATGTCACAACATGACATCATCAAGAAATAAATCCACATTTCAGTCCCATCATGGCGACTAGAAAGTAATCCAAGGATAACTGATCGATGACTCAAAAATGATTAGCTCAGGAATCTCAGATATATATATATATATATATATATATACATCTCAGCTTCACACATGAAAGCTGAAGAACAAATACAAACATTTCATAGAGCATACGATCACATAACCATGGTTGGGATTATAAAGATCGAGACCAAATAAGATCAACAAGCCATCATATCTCATAACTCCTGAGCCTCTGGTAACATCCTAGGACTGGTCAACACTAGTCAACCCAAAATCCAAAACAAGAAGCATATAGAATACATGATGCAAACACATGTTTTCATTTACTAAATTCACATAGTTGAATAATGTGTAGGAGTTTTTAGTTTTCTGTTTGCAAGTATACTTTAAGTGTCTTTAGTTTCATCATTTGACCTACAAGTCAACCCAATTGTTTCCCGATAGCATTACCCTTCCTGTCATGCCCAAACTACGAGGGCAAAAACACACACACATCTTTTTTTTTATTTTTATTATCACTAATAATTAAAAAGCTCTAAGTTCAATATGGTCATCTACATCGTTAAGGTAAAGGTTCTCTACACCTTATTTATGTTTATAAACTTGAGAAGGAAAGCATCGATAGATTTGAACTCTCATTATAAATCTGATATCAACATTTGTTTCGTTATTACATAATTTTACTTAATTTAAATTGCTCCAATTAGAATCTAACTAAAACAATTGCTAACCAAGTCTCGATTAAACTAACACAATTACATATAAACATTAAGTGAAAATCTCAAAAAAAAAGAGTAAATAAGACTACTTACTATCTAGTACTACTAAATAACATTATCTAAATCTAATTTAATCTAAATTTAATTACATTAAACTAACTTAAATGACTTCTTCTAATCATGCAAAAAAAATTACTACTACAAAACAAATGTATATATAAATTAAAATTTTAACAAGCAAAATAACCAACTAAATAATTAAATTTAACAATAACTAATCTAAACTTAAACTAATTCTAACAAACATTAAAAATTAAAAAAACTAACTCTATGAAAAATAACCTTAATATAAACTAAACTAATCTATACTACTCTAAACCCCTACTAACACCTACTATCCTAGCCCACTTGACAAGTGGATTATCTTACATCCTAACCTATCAAATCCACTCACCCCCTAAACACTCCTTCCAAGCTTGGGTGGATTTCTAGACTTCCTACAAGTCAAATCGACTTTCCCCACATCTGACACATATACTTCCCCAAAGGAAGCGCTTACCTAAGCACAAGGGAAAAATTAACAAAGCAAAAAATGAACATCATAACCTTCAAAATAAAGACTTCCTATCAACCCAACTGACGCCCACCCACTATCATAAACGTTCTACAAAAAAAAGGACGTCAGCGCTTCAAGCACTTTCCAAGGGCCCAACACAAAAGCACGCGCTGACAAAGGTGAATGGACAAGGCAAAAGAATTACATCATGCAATCTCCATCAAGGCAAACTTAGCGCATTTGGAGTTAAAGAAAATTTGCAATGAAGAGGGGGATGGTACACAGTGACATCACCCTCATCACCATCTGCTGACCTAAATAAAAGTTGCCACATAATGTCTTTTCAAACCCCATGAAAGAGCTGCGACCACAAGGAAGATATGGGGAAGCATTAATCCCATAAAGTTTTATAGGTAAGGTTATAGATTTTTAGGATATTAGTTATATTTTCTTGTATTAATTTATTCAAATGCAATATATATATCATTTTTTTTAATTTTAAATTTTAAATAAAAGAATCATTTTGGAATATTTTTTGTTGTTAAATTCCTTTAATCTCTACTCCCATACAAAGGGCAGAGAGTTTCTATTACTCTTCTTGGAACACTTTTTTTTTTGAAAAATTCTTAAGTATAGAATTACAAGGCAAGCATTTATATATATATATATATATATATATATATATATATATATATATATTGAATAGGATTAAAACATGGGTACAATAGTTTGAAGCTTATTAACACCATAATAAATATGATCTCCTATATAACTTGGATTTGCAAAATAACGATCATAGAAGTTATTTCCTTTCCTTAACATAAATGTCATTTTGAACATAAAAGAAACATAAAAGGAACTTGAAATTTACCTAATTAAGTCAACACCATTTCCATCATATTTTTATGTGCATCCATCCAAAATAAAGTTTACAAAATTTAATCACATGACAAGCAATTACGCTCAAAACACCAATTTTATTGGCAAACCTGATTCAAGGCTTAGCCGAGAAAGAATCAGGAAGAAAACCTGGTCTCGTTGCCATTTACAGTAAGGTTTAAAATACAGTTTACAATAGGATCTCAATCCCAAATTTCAACAATTAAATCAATTTTTTTTCCTCATAATCAAAATCAAGGAATTTGTAATGTTTTCTAAATCTCATTTCAAGAACCATGGAGGAAACCAATATCTGATCGGGTGACAACCAAGCAGAACTAAAAGAACATCAAGCATGCATAATCATACATGGTTTACACAATAAGATTCACAATGAATCAAGACTAGGGAAAGGTGGATTCTTCCAACAGGAGAAGTCAAGCACAACACCAATTCAGATGCCCAATCGGGGCTAATAACCAAGAACTTCCGTTCTTCCATTTAAACATGCCATACTCATACTAGGTTTGTGCTGACGGGTAGGGGCCCATAACACCCTACCCTTTCTCCCTCTTCTCATCCTGAGAAGAGACTCTACACTAGTTGGAGTCCAACTAAACAGACCTTTCCCAAAATTGGTCACTTCTGCCCTCTCCAAGGGTGAGTAATACCAAAACACCCATGTAAAGAAAACTCAAAATTGCAAACATAATCAAGAAAGGAAAACAATCAAAATGACATGGTTTTCAAATCTTCCCACATACCCACAACCATACAACAGTGAAACAACAACAAGGTAACATGAACATGAAACCAAACATAAAAACTGAATAAGGGAGACGAGAATTTCCTACCTTCACAAAGAGGTAATGGCAATGAGAAAGTTTGAGTAGAGTATCCCTTTCCTTCCTTCAAGCTTTTAGAAATCTTCTCTAATTGTAGAGATTGGGTAACAACCAACTAGTCCAAAGAAGGCCTCTAAATAAGCCTCCAACTCAACCACCCAAAAGGAGCAATAACTATCTCCACCCACTAGCAACTCTAGAAACTCCTAACTCAATCTACACCATAGTTAAACCCTAAGTGGAGATGAGGTGAGGTAACTCAAGATAACCATGATCAATTTTCGCACAAAGGCAAAAAGGGACTTTTTGGGTGACCTCAAAAGTCAAAAAAAGGGGCTTACAAGTTGGAAAAGACCCCTAACCCATACCCATACCCAATAGTTAGAATAATAACATGTTTTAAAGCCTTAGGAAAGAGGTTTAGAGTCAAATAAAATCTAGGAATAAAATGGGTCCAACTTACTACTCTTAACTTGCAAATAAGCACTAATCTAGATTAAGGGATGACTAAACTTGATTAAGAACCCAATAGAAAACTGACACTAACCTAAACCAACTTGGTCCAAAGGTTAATCAATTAACCCTAACAGCACACCGAAGCATATAAACATTTTACGAGTGTCAAGCGACACTGAAAGAACATAATTACGAACATTAACATTCACTGAACAAGGAAGATGCATACATGCTTCTCACAATACAAATATGTGAATTACGAACAATAAGGTTTTCAAATTTAGCACATAGAGATCAGTTCTGTTCCTCCGTAGAGTTTCTCGGCTAAATATCTGCACACTCATTGCACACATCAGTAGTCTCGTAAAATCACATGTACATAAATGTATATGTATCACAAATTTACATAAATTAAAACATACATCAATAAAGGTTTCTTTATCCTACTTAATTCTTAATCATTTAAAATCTCTTAAATCAAAGTCTCAATCCTACATTTACCGAGTCCATCAACATACATATACATGAAACATTAAATGACAATCATCAAATATATCTGAAAATAACATCACACAACATGAAATAATAAAATATGTTCTAAGCATCAGATAATGTCTCGACATCTCGAGTCGTGAATATCAAAAAATAATAGTAATGCATCACTATGCTACAATGGGTCGGGGCGAGGCCTCACACTTCCATTATTAAGAATTACATTCTAAGAATAACTTAAGGATAGATATTTACTCATTAAATCATTTATCTCTTAATAAAATCATTCATTTTATTTTACTGAGATTACTAGTTGAATAACTCTTCCTTAATGTTACTTCAACTTTCAACATAATCAAAGAATAATTATTCGTTTATAAAAGAACCAATTACTAGTCTTCGAATAAGAAGATTATAACCTAATTAAAATGATCAATTTAATCTACCAATTAACATATGTGCACAATTCCATGATCCATTAACATTTTAATGGTTATAACTCAATTAAGTAACTCTAGCCTCGTAATTATAATTATTATTAAATTGTCACTAATAACTATTAAAATATCTAAGTCATTATTCAAGTTATTAGAATAAGACCTATCAACTTGATATTAATATTTCCACAATCTCATTAAAAGAATTATATCAATTAAATCTTTATTACATAACATTATTATTGATTAAATCCAATTAACTTTAGTTAATTGATTTAATTAATAATTTCACAACCAAACCATCAACCCAATGAATATTTAGTTGACTAATAACTAAAAGTCAGCCATACACAAATGTGCATATTCATAGTTTAATAATAATAACATGCTAATATTTAATGACACTATATTGGAAATCTTATTAATAAATCTATAATGACCACATTCGTCATTCTTTCAATGAAAACTAACTTTTCTTTGACAAACCCGTATTATTGATAATCATTTAGTTAAACCTCATTTGATTCAACTAATTATCAATCAAATATATTCCATTTCATTAACATTAGGATTAGTAATAGTTTAATATCTAATAACAAGTTAAAATAAACCTACGATAACAGATTCTTTATTATTTTTGCTAACAATGATGTCACTAGTAAATTAAATATAACTTCCTTAAGAATCGTTTCCCGGATAAGATTTACCAATAATCAATAGGTAATCATTTGTCCAAAATAATCTTTGATGATTCTAAGTATAATGATCACCAACTTCATTAATCACAATTTCATTCATGATAACATGAATTCATTTCCATTGTATTTTCCCCCCTTTAATTTGATCTCAACTAAATTCTTAATACTATACTTCAATTATTAACTAATCTCAATTAGATTGAACTTAAATGAATCAATTAATAATTATATAAACTTATTTATACTATCTTTCATTAATAATTTGTTAAACTTAACAATTATTAATAAATAATAACTCACTAATAATTTCAATATTCAATTATAATGATTGATATTCGAACCAATCAATGAATAACAACTAAATCATTAGTATCTCTTTTCTTTTAATTTTTTCTCATCCATTTACTTAGATTGACTAGTAATTAATTACACTTCTTCTACTATTAATTAATCTTAATTAAATTTGATTTAATTAGATTAGATAATAAACCATATAAAACTAATGCATATTAATAACATTCTAATAAGAGAAAATTTCAATACTATCTTTAATTCATTCCATGCTTTGATATATTATTTTTGTGAAGTTAAGCATAAAGAACTCTTGGTTATGGGAAATGGAAAAATATCTGTCCTTGAATAAAACAGTCTTAGTACGACGGCCATATCTCCCTAATGAATCGTTGGATCGGGCTAAAATTTAAATATGTTGAAGAGGGCCAAGTTGCGCCAATTCTGACTGGAGCGATCGAATAAATTCGATGCGAATAAAAAGTTATCAATGATTGAGTTTGGGTCTATCCAAGGGGCAGCGACAGGACAATCTGTGATGAATTAAGAATTTCTTCTTAAAATGTAATTGTTCTCTAAATTTACCCATTCATCCATCTAATAGATTTGTCCATACGCATCTGAAAATATAATTTGATAGAAAGATTACATCTAATCATACAAATTTTTAACTTAGAATTTCTATTTTAATTTCAAATCTTGTCTATCTAATTTCACAATATAAATTTGAATCCAAACCCGATTAAGATCTAATTATTTCTCTTTAATTGGATCTAAGATTTTTCTATTATTTTTTTCTCATCCAAATAAAATATCTAGATTCCAATTTAAAATACAGAAAGTATTCAGACACATAAAATAGATATGATGAAGACAGGAAGAGAAAGAGTGCAAAGGGAATATGAGAATATCACGAGTGCACCTGGACATTGATGCTAATTTTTCATGCCTCAGAAGTCCATAGAAAATCCCTTCTTTCTCCATCATTCATAATTCTTCCCAGAATCCAAGTCGATCGAATCCTCCAAGTGATTAGAGGAGCTAGAAGGAGCATAGAAGCAAGTAGAAAATATATGAGCATATGAATCTTCTCCCATGCATGTAAGTTTTGAAGTTTTTATTTTTTTTATCTTTTAGCTCTAGGCTTCCATTAAGTTTGTAGCTTCCATTAAGCTTTTCATTTAAGCTTCTATGAATGCCTGAATATCAAGAGCTCTCAAGCAACCTTTGGAATGATTTTTGAAATCGCTGAAAAGTGTCGCCAATTAAGCATGAGTCTTTTCCAATTCTTTTTGATGAGTCATAGAATTGTAGACACCTTGTGCTTAATTGATGCACTAAACCCCGTGTTGTTGACACATGTTAATTCTCATGCAAGCTTATAACTCTAATTTATTTTTTAAATAATCTCTATTTAAATTTTATAACTTTCATTTTAATTTTTATAACTTTTATTATTATTATTTTATTTATTACTTTATTATTATTTTATAATTATTATCAATTTTAATTTCTAGTTATTTTTATTTAATTCTTTTTCCCCAATAA
This sequence comes from Cupressus sempervirens, assembly GCA_028749045.1. Taxonomy (NCBI): domain Eukaryota; kingdom Viridiplantae; phylum Streptophyta; class Pinopsida; order Cupressales; family Cupressaceae; genus Cupressus; species Cupressus sempervirens. Next base: position 370,240,524 of record CM053788.1, read on the forward strand.
TTCACATTTAATTAATTACAATCAAAATATCAAAGATCATGATATTTTATTAATTTTTTCAAATAAATAATTTATTAATTAAATCTATTTATTAAAATTTAATTAATAAAAAATTCACCATAGACCTCCAACATAAAATATGAAAACCCATCATAGAACAAATCATACAAAATAAATCTAAAGGGTTAAAAATCACGAAATATGTCATCCAACACATTCGGTGGGTATTCAACTCAGATACTTGTCCTAATTTTCCAATTAGGACAAATGGCTCAAAGGGTTGATATTTGGACTTGAGAATTTATCTCCCCTCTCTTACCATTGAGATAATGTGATAGGGTACGCTCATCCTAGCAGTTCAGGGAAGTCGATATCCGGTACCTGCAACCTACATAAAAATCATGCATATACAAACACTATATACTAAACTAAACAGACACTGGTAAGAAGTGGTGCATCGTGTAGATCCCAACTAGTAGGTGACTACGACTCCCTTCCTTAACCACATCAGACATGCCATACAAAAGAAAACACGCAAGGCAAACACACACACCATATACATGCAAGTATGGGGTAAGTATCCATAAGAAAGCACATATGATAATAAATCATCTTACTAATCATCATTAATAATTGAAAGCAATGTGATAATCATCATCAATAATTGTGAACACTAAAAATAATCATCATACATACATGAAATGTAGAGTCTAAGTAATCTCATCACATAATAAACTGAATCCATAACACAATATCTGATAATCTCAAAAGAATGCTGCTAACCAACAACATAAAACTAGTTCTAAAAGAGTTCAGCAACGATAACAAAATGTGAACTAGGGACAGGCACTACACTTCATTTTGAAAGGTTGAATGAGAATTTACATTGAATTGTTGCTGGAATTCATACTCACATTTGCTCATATTCACATACGCAAAGATCAAGTTTGACCAAAAGTTGACCAAATTTAACCACAGTTGACTTGAGTTGACTAGTTTCAAAAACAATTTTGGGATAATTAAACAAAATTATTTAATTAAATGAAGTAATTCCTTCTAATTAATTAGACAAAGTTATTTAATTAAATGAGAAGCCATTCCTAATTAATTAAATGAAGTTATTTAATTAAATAAGAAAAGTATCTCTAATTAATTAAAAATTATTTAATTAAATAGAAAAATTAATTATGAGAGCATATCTCATTTTATTAAATTAAATATCTCAACAAAATTTCTCTTCAATTTAAAAAGAGAAATTTGCAGTTCAATATTGATAAAAAATGAGTTAAATTAGTTAACTCCTTTTTCTACTCAAATTGAATTAGCTAACTCCTTATTTTACTCAAACTAAATCTGTTAACTCCTTTTAATTTGGAAATCTCCCTTTATGACTGAACTTCACCTTTAATCCTGACCGTTCATTGAAATCGATCTCAACCGTTGATGAATTCAAAGAAAGTCTATTTAAGAGACCCTCATCTCTTCATTTTGAAAGGTTGAATGAGAATTTGCACCGAATTGTTGCTGGAATTCATACTCACATTTGCTCATATTTACATACGCAAAGATCAAGTTTGACCAAAAGTTGATCAGATTTAACTACGGTTGACTAGTTTCGAAAAGAATCTTGAAATAATTAAATGAAATTATTTAATTAAATGGAGTACTTACTTCTAATTAATTAAACAAAGCTATTTAATTAAATGAGAAGCCATTCCTAATTAATTAAATGAAATTATTTAATTAAATAAGAAAAGTGTCTCTAATTAATTAAAGATTAGTTAATTAAATAGAAAAAGAAATTATGAGAGCATATCTCATTTTATTAAATTAGATATCTCAACAAAATCTCTCTTCAGTTCAAAAAGAGAAATTTCCAGTTCACTATTGATAAAAAATGAGTTAAATCAGTTAACTCATTTTTCTACTCAAATTGAATCAGTTAACTCCTTATTTTACCCAAATTAAATCTGTTAACTCCCTTTAATTTGTAAATCTCCCTTTATGACTGAACTTCACCTTTAATCCTGACCGTTGATTGAAATCGATCTAAACCGTTGATGAATTATAGGAAAGTGTATTTAAGAGACCCTCATCTCTTCATTTTGAAAGGTTGAATGAGAACTTGCGTCGAATTGTTGCTGAAATTCATACTCACATTTGCTCATATTCACATACACAAAGATCAAGTTTCACCAAATTTAACCAGGGTTGACTTGCGTTGACTACGAAATTATTTAATTAAATGGAGTACTTGCTTCTAATTAATTAAATAAAGTTATTTAATTAAATGAGAAGCCATTGCTAATTAATTAAATGAAGTTATTTAATTAAATAAGAAAAGTGTCTCTAATTAATTAAAGATTATTTAATTAAATAAAAAAAGAAATTATGAGAGCATATCTCATTTTATTAAATTAAATATCTCAACAAAATCTCTCTTTAGTTCAAAAAGGGAAATTTCCAATTCACTATTGATCAAAAATGAGTTAAATCAGTTAACTCCTTTTTCTACTCAAATTGAATCAGTTAACTCCTTATTTTACTCAAATTAAATCTGTTAACTCTATTTAATTTGAAAATCTCCCTTTATGACTGAACTTCATCTTTAATACTGACCGTTGATTGAAATCGATCTCAACTGTTGATGAATTCTAAGAAAGTATATTGAAGAGAACCTCATTTCTTCATTTTGAAAGGTTGAATGAGAATTTGCATCGAATTGTTGCTGGAATTCATATTCACATTTGCTCATATTCATATGCACAAAGATCATGTTTGACCAAAAGTTGACCAGATTTAACCACAGTTGACTTGAGTTGACTAGTTTCGAAAAGAATTTTGAAAAAATTAAATGAAATTATTTAATTAAATGGAGTACTTCTAATTAATTAAACAAAGTTATTTAATTAAATGAGAAGCCATTCCTAATTAATTAAATGAAATTATTTAAATAAATAAGAAAAGTGTCTCTAATTAATTAAATATTATTTAATTAAATAGAAAAAGTAATTATGAGAGCATATCTCATTTTATTAAATTAAATATCTCAACAAAATCTCTCTTCAGTTCAAAAAGGGAAATTTGTCGTTCAATATTGATAAAAAATGAGTTAAATCTGTTAACTCCTTTTCCTACTCAAATTGAATCAGGTAACTCCTTATTTTACTCAAATTAAATCTGTTAAATTTCGTTAATTTGGAAATTTCCCTTTATGACTAAACTTCACCTTTAATCCTGATCGTTGATGGAAATCGATCTCAACCGTTGATGAATTCCAAGAAAGTCTGTTTAAGAGACCCTCATCTCTTTATTTTGAAAGGTTGAATGAGAATTTGCATAGAATTGTTGCTAGAATTCATACTCACATTTCCTCATATTCACATACGCAAAGACCAAGTTTGACCAAAAGTTGACCAGATTTAACCACGGTTGACTAGTTTCGAAAAGAATTTTGAAATAATTAAACGAAATTATTGAATTAAATGGAGTACTTACTTCTAATTAATTAAACAAAGTTATTTAATTAAATGAGAAGCCATTCCTAATTAATTAAATGAAGTTATTTAATTAAATAAGAAAAGTGTCTCTAATTAATTAAAGATTACTTAATTAAATAGAAAAACTAATTATGAGAGCATATCTCATTTTATTAAATTAAATATCTCAACAAAATGTCTCTTCAGTTCAAAAAGGGAAATTTCGAGTTCACTATTGATAAAAAATGAGTTAAATGAGTTAACTCCTTTTTCTACTCAAATTGAATTAGTTAGCTCCTTATTTTACTCAAATTAAATCTGTTAACTCCCTTTAATTTGAAAATCTCCCTTTATGACTGAACTTCACCTTTAATCCTGACCATTGATTGAAATCGATCTCAACCGTTGATGAATTCTAGGAAAGTCTATTCAAGAGACCCTCATCTCTTCATTTTGAAAGGTTGAATGAGAATTTGCATCGAATTGTTGCTGGAATTCATACTCACATTTGGTCATATTTATATACGCAAAGATCAAGTTTGACCAAAAGTTGACCAGATTTAACCACGGTTGACTTGAGTTGACTAGTTTCAAATTTTTTTTTCAAATAATTAAACAAAATTATTTAATTAAATGGAGTACTTACTTCTAATTAATTAAACAAAGTTATTTAATTAAATGAGAAGCCATTCCTAATTAATTAAATGAAGTTATTTAATTAAATAAGAAAAGTGTCTCTAATTAACTAAAGATTATTTAATTAAATAGAAAAAAATTATGAGAGCATATCTCATTTTATTAAATTAAATATCTCAACAAAATCTCTCTTCAGTTCAAAAAGGGAAATTTCCAATTCACTATTGATAAAAAATGAGTTAAATCAGTTAACTCCTTTTTCTACTCAAATTGAATCAGTTAACTCTTTATTTTACTCAAATTAAATTTGTTAACTCCATTTAATTTGAAAATCTCCTTTATGATTGAACTTCACCTTTAATACTGACCGTTGATTGAAATCGATCTCAACTGTTGATGAATTCTAGGAAAGTCTATTGAAGAGACCTTCATCTCTTCATTTTGAAAGGTTGAATGAGAATTTGCATCGAATTGTTGCTGGAATTCATACTCACATTTGCTCATATTCACATGCGCAAAGATCATGTTTGACCAAAAGTTGACCAGATTTAACCACGGTTGACTTGAGTTGACTAGTTTCGAAAAGAATTTTAAAATAATTAAACGAAATTATCTAATTAAATGGAGTACTTCTAATTAATTAAACAAAGTTATTTAATTAAGTGAGAAGCCATTCCTAATTAATTAAATGAAATTATTTAATTAAATAAGAAAAGTGTCTCTAATTAATTAAATATTATTTAATTAAATAGAAAAAGTAATTATGAGAGCATACCTCATTTTATTAAATTAAATATCTCAACAAAATCTCTCTTCAGTTCAAAAAGGGAAATTTCTTGTTCACTATTGATAAAAAATGAGTTAAATCTGTTAACTCCTTTTCCTACTCAAACTGAATCAGTTAACTCCTTATTTTACCCAAATTAAATCTGTTAAATTTTGTTAATTTGGAAATTTCCCTTTATGACTAAACTTCACCTTTAATCCTGATCGTTGATGGAAATCGATCTCAACCGTTGATGAATTCCAAGAAAGTCTATTTAAGAGACCCTCATCTCTTTATTTTGAAAGGTTGAATGAGAATTTGCATCGAATTTTTGCTGGAATTCATACTGACATTTTCTCATATTCATATACGCAAGGATTAAGTTTGACCAAAAGTTGATCAGATTTAACCACGGTTGACTTGAGTTGACTAGTTTCGAAAAGAATTTTGAAATAATTAAACGAAATTATTTAATTAAATGGAGCACTTACTTCTAATTAATTAAACAAAGTTATTTAATTAAATGAGAAGCCATTCCTAATTAATTAAATGAAGTTATTTAATTAAATAAGAAAAGTGTCTCTAATTAATTAAAGATTATTTAATTAAATAGAAAAAGTAATTATGAGAGCATATCTCATTTTATTAAATTAAATATCTCAACAAAATGTCTCTTCAGTTCAAAAAGGGAAATTTCGAGTTCACTATTGATAAAAAATGAGTTAAATGAGTTAACTCATTTTTCTACTCAAATTGAATCAGTTAGCTCCTTATTTTACTCAAATTAAATCTGTTAAATTTTGTTAATTTGGAAATTTCCCTTTATGACTAAACTTCACCTTTAATCCTGATCGTTGATGGAAATCGATCTCAACCGTTGATGAATTCCAAGAAAGTCTGTTTAAGAGACCCTCATCTCTTTATTTTGAAAGGTTGAATGAGAATTTGCATAGAATTGTTGCTAGAATTCATAATCACATTTTCTCATATTCACATACGCAAAGATCAAGTTTGACCAAAAGTTGACCAGATTTAACCACGGTTGACTAGTTTCGAAAAGAATTTTGAAATAATTAAACGAAATTATTGAATTAAATGGAGTACTTACTTCTAATTAATTAAACAAAGTTATTTAATTAAATGAGAAGCCATTCCTAATTAATTAAATGAAGTTATTTAATTAAATAAGAAAAGTGTTTCGAATTAATTAAAGATTACTTAATTAAATAGAAAAAGTAATTATGAGAGAATATCTCATTTTATTAAATTAAATATCTCAACAAAATCTCTCTTTAGTTGAAAAAGGGAAATTTTCAGTTCACTATTGATTAAAAATGAGTTAAATCAATTAACTCCTTTTTCTACTCAAATTGAATCAGTTAACTCCTTATTTTACTCAAATTATATCTGTTAACTCCCTTTAATTTGAAAATCTCCCTTTATGACTGAACTTCACCTATAATCCTGACCGTTGATTGAAATCGATCTCAACCGTTGATAAATTTCAGAAAAGTCTATTTAAGAGACCCTCATCTCTTTATTTTGAAAGGTTGAATGAGAACTTGCATCGAATTGTCGCTGGAATTAATACTCACATTTGCTCATATTCACATACGCAAAGATCAAGTTTGACCAAAAGCTGACCAAATTTAACCACGGTTGATTGAGTTGACTAGTTTCGAAAAGAATTTCGAAATAATTAAATGAAATTATTTAATTAAATGGATTACTTACTTCTAATTAATTAAAAAATGTTATTTAATTAAATGAGAAGCCATTCCTAATTAATTAAATGAAGTTATTTAATTAAATAAGAAAAGTGTCTCTAATTAATTAAAGATTATTAAATTAAATAGAAAATGTAATTATGAGAGCATATCTCATTTTATTAAATTAAATATCTCAACAAAATCTCTCTTCAGTTAAAAAAATAAAATTTCCAGTTCACTATTGATCAAAAATGAGTTAAATCAGTTAACACCTTTTTCTACTTAAATTGAATCAGTTAACTCCTTATTTTACTCAAATTAAATCTGTTAACTCCCTTTAATTTGGAAATCTCGCTTTATGACTGAACTTCACCTTTAATCCTGACCGTTGATTAAAATCGATCTCAACCGTTGATGAATTTCAAGAAAGTCTATTTAAGAGACCCTCATCTCTTCATTTTGAAAGGTTGAATGAGAATTTGCATCGAATTGTTGCTGGAATTGATACTCACATTTGGTCATATTCACATACGCAAAGATCAGTTTTGACCAAAAGTTGACCAGTTTTAACCACGGATGACTTGAGTTGACTAGTTTCAAAAATAATTTTGAAATAATTAAACAAAATTATTTAATTAAATGGAGTACTTACTTCTAATTAATTAAACAAAGCTATTTAATTAATTGAGAAGCCATTCCTAATTAATTAAATGAAGTTATTTAATTAAATAAGAAAAGTGTCTCTAATTAATTAAAGATTATTTAATTAAATAGAAAAAGTAATTATGAGAGCATATCTCATTTTATTAAATTAAATATCTCAACAAAATCTCTCTTCAGTTCAAAAAGAGAAATTTTCAGTTCACTATTGATCAAAAATGAGTTAAATCAGTTAACTCCCTTTTCTACTCAAATTGAATCAGTTAACTCCTTATTTTACTCAAATTAAATCTGTTAACTTCCTTTAATTTGTAAATCTCTCTTTATGACTGAACTTCACCTTTAATCCTGACCGTTGATTGAAATCGATCTCAATCGTTGATGAATTTCAGGAAAGTCTATTTAAGAGACCCTAATCTCTTTATTTTGAAAAGTTGAATGAGAACTTGCGTCGAATTGTTGCTGGAATTCATACTCACATTTGCTCATATTCACATACGCAAAGATCAAGTTTGACCAAAAGTTGACCAGATTTGACCATGGTTGACTTGAGTTGAATAGTTTTGAAAAGAATTTTGAAATAATTAAATGAAATTATTTAATTAAATGGAGTACTTACTTCTAATTAATTAAACAAAGTTATTTAATTAAATGAGAAGTCATTCCTAATTTTTTTTTTGAAAAAAGAGGGGTAAAAACTTTATTGCAGAAAAGAACAAAGCAGTACAAAACAGCCCAGGGCCTAAACCCCAGGAAACACTAGAAACCACAAAAAAATCGAAGAGGCAAAATCAACTTTCCCTGATTCCACTTACATCCTTTGTCAACGTTCTCTCCAAGTCTTGACGTAACTCACCTGTTGGCTGCTCCCACTCATCAATCCGCCAACCATCTTCATTTCCAGATGCCCACTTTGCCAAACTATCAGCTGCCCTATTCCACTCCCTTGGAATATGGATATAAGATACTGAATCCATCATAGAACTAACTTGTAAAATCTGTTGCACTATCAAAGACAACTCCCAACTAACATCCAAATACTTCCTCTCAAGAAGAAGATTCACAAGAACTTGAGAGTCAGATTCACAAATCACCTTGCGCCACCCCAGAGCATGTGCCCTCTGCAGAGCATAAAGAATAGCCATTCCTTCCATTCGATTAATAGTTTGCATCCTTTTATTGACGAAGAATATAAAAACCACCCTACCAGTAGAGTCCCTACCAATTCCACCTATACCAGCCAGCCCTGGATTACCCCTAGAGGAACCATCAGTATTAACTTTTAAAGTGCCAGCCGGAGGGGTCTTCCTCTTCCCTATCCTCTAGACTTTATGTTTCGCCCTTCTGCCTCTCCTAACACAGGCAGAATCTGGAGAAATTCCTTGAATTCCAAACCTGTCAACCAATACAACATCATTCCTCTCAAGAGGTATCACCACCTCACTTTTAGCTAAGACTGTGTCCTGGATCATACCCAAAATTCTATTCCAGACCTGCTGAATCCCCAAAGCTTCCCCCTGAAATATTCTTCGATTTCGTTCCAGCCAGACTTGCCATAGTAAGAAGGTAGGTCCAGAATACCAAACATCCTGTAAGAAGGGAGCCAGGGACAGGGGCCTCCCCAGTCTCAACCAAAAATCTGTCAGAGAGGAGGCATGAAAGCACAAGCATTTCCAAACCTCCCACCAGAAATGCCATAACTATAGAGTGAAAGAGCATTGGAAGAATAAATGCACAAAGTCTTCTTCCTCACTATTACAAAGGATACATCTCGACAGATCAGAAAAACCCCTCTTCCGAATATTGTCCCAAGTCAGGCACCTGTTCCAAGCCAAGGTCCAAATAAAGCAGTTACATTTTGGCCAAGAAAACTGACTCCAAACTTTCTTCCACCATTGAACCTCCCCTCCTACCAGCTGCTGGGAGAGCAACTCCTGATAACCAGAGGAAATAGTATAAACGCCTTTGGGATTAGGGGACCAGGCCAACACATCTTTACCCCTAAGGGCATTACAGTCCCGCCCCAAAAGAATGAGCTGGAGCTCAGCCCGCTCCGCTTTCGAACCAAAAGTAGGCCACTCCCCCGAAGTCTTCCACCTTGCCTCCACCAGCTGACCTTGAGGGGAAAAGGATTTAAAGTCACACACTCTTGACCATCCAACATTACAGAAACTCTGAGCCAACCTGCCCAAATGAGGATACTGAACAACCAAGGGAGGATACCCATCCCAAGCGTCATGCCAGAACTGAGCCTCTAAGCCACTTTTGCAGATCCAATGTAAGCCACCCTTAATGAGCGCCGCTCCTTTCTTGAGAGTACTCCAAATCACAGAGCCTTTCCCACACAAACCATATTGAGGAATATCAATATGGGGGATCCCTGGAAGGTACTTCAGAGACAAAATTCTAGCCCAGGCCTATTCCTTTTCCACACACCAATGCCAATACAATTTAGCAGCTAGAGCATTACCAGTTAGCACTGATTGCCGTAAACCAAGACCACCAAACCGTTTTGGGCTACAAACAACCTCCCATTTGACAAGACTCCACTTGGTTGCAGATAGATTATCAGCCCATAAAAATTGTCTTGCTAGGGAATCCAGTTCCCTAACAAAGCTCAACGGCGCCACCTGAACCATACTCCTATAGAGAGGAAGAGCTTGAACCAAAAATTGAATCAGTTGGACCCGCCCAGCAAAGGATAGCCAGCGGTGGGTCCAATGAGTAACTTTGGCTCGGAACTTATCAAGAATGCCATGCCATGACTCCTTAGAATGCCTACCACCAGAGATAGGAATGTCGAGGTAGGACATCGGAAGACTTCCAATTTGGAATCTGAGTATCTGAACGATTCTCCTCTGAATAGAAAGGGGAGTATTAAAGAAATAAATGAAAGATTTGTCCTCATTAATCATCTGACTTGAAGCAGCAAGATAGACATCCAACACTTTGCGTATATTAGAAGCCTCCTGTATGGTAGCCATACCCATCATGGCAGTATCATCCACAAACTGAAGGTGAGATTGCACAAGAAGCCCTCCTCCCCATTGCCAGCCCTGAATAAAGCTCCCTTCAACATTCTTTTTTATCAACCACCCTAGACCTTCTGCCAAAAGAAGAAACAAATAAAGAGATAGGGGATCGCCCTGCCATAATCCCTGAGATAGGGGATCGCCCTACCGTAATCCCCGAGATAGGTTGACTTGAGTTGACTAGTTTCAAATTTTTTTTTGAAATAATTAAACGAAATTATTTAATTAAATGCAGTACTTACTTCTAATTAATTAAACAACATTATTTAATTAAATGAGAAGCCATTCCTAATTAATTAAATGAAGTTATTTAATTAAATAAGAAAAGTGTCTCTAATTAATTAAACATTATTTAATTAAAGAGAAAAAGTAATTATGAGACCATATCTCATTTTATTAAATTAAATATCTCAACAAAATCTCTCTTCAGTTCAAAAAGAGAAATTTCTAGTTCACTATTGATAAAAAATGAGTTAAATGAGTTAACTCCTTTTTCTACTCAAATTGAATCAGTTAACTCCTTATTTTACTCAAATTAAATCTGTTAACTCCCTTTAATTTGGAAATCTCCCTTTATGACTGAACTTCACCTTTAATCCTAACCGTTGATTGAAATCGATCTCAACAATTGATGAATTCCAAGAAAGTCTATTTAAGAGACCCTTATCTCTTCATTTTGAAAGGTTAAATGAGAATTTGCATCGAATTGTTGCTGGAATTCATACTCACATTTGCTCATATTCACATATGCAAAGATCAAGTTTTGACCAAAAGTTGACCAGATTTAACCACGGTTGACTTGAGTTGATTAGTTTTGAAAAGAATTTTGAAATAATTAAACGAAATTATTTAATTAAATGGAGTACTTACTTCTAATTAATTAAACAAAGTTATTTAATTAAATGAGAAGCCATTCCTAATTATTTAAATGAAGTTATTTAATTAAATGAGAAAAGTGTCTCTAATTAATTAAAGATTATTTAATTAAATAGAAAAAGTAATAATGAGAGCATATCTCATTTTATTAAACTAAATAATTCAACAAAATCTCTTTTCATTTCAAAAAGGGAAATTTCCAGTTCACTATTGATCAAAAATGAGTTAAATCAGTTAACTCCTTTTTCTACTCAAATTGAATCAGTTAACTCCTTATTTTACTCAAATTCAATCTGTTAACTCCCTTTAATTTGGAAATCTCTCTTTATGACTGAACTTCACCTTTAATCATAACCGTTGATTGAAATCGATCTCAACCGTTCATGAATTTTAGGAAAGTCCGTTTAAGAGACCCTCATCTCTTCATTTTGAAAGGTTGAATGAGAATTTGCATCAAATTGTTGTTGGAATTCATACTCGCATTTGCTCATATTCACATAAACAAAGATCAAGTTTGACCAATAGTTGACTAGATTTAACCATGGTTGACTTGAGTTGACTAGTTTCGATAAAATTTTTGTAATAATTAAACAAAATTATTTAATTAAATGGAGTACTTACTTCTAATTAATTAAACAAAGTTATTTAATTAAATGAGAAGCCATTCCTAATTAATTAAATGAAGTTATTTAATTAAATAACAAAAGTGTCTCTAATTAATTAAAGATTATTGAATTAAATAGAAAAAGTAATTATGAGAGCATATCTCATTTTATTAAATTAAATATCTCAACAATAACTCTCATCAGTTCAAAAAGGGAAATTTTGAGTTCACTATTGATAAAAAATGGGTTAAATCAATTAACTCATTTTTCTACTCAAATTGAATCAGTTAACTCGTTATTTTACTCAAATTAAATCTGTTAACTCCCTTTAATTTGAAAATCTCCCTTTATGACTGAACTTCACCTTTAATCCTGACCGTTGATTGAAATCGATCTCAACCGTTGATGAATTTCAGGAAAGTCTATTTAGGAGATCCTCATCTCTTCATTTTGACAGGTTGAATGAGAATTTGCATCGAATTGCTGATAGAATTCATACTCACATTTGCTCATATTCACATACACAAAGATCAAGTTTGACCAAAAGTTTACGAGATTTAACCACGGTTGACTTGAGTTGACTAGTTTCGAAAAGAATTTTGAAATAATGAAACGAAATTATTTAATTAAATGGAGTACTTACTTCTAATTAATTAAACAAAGTTATTTAATTAAATGAGAAGCCATTCCTAATTAATTAAATGAAGTTATTTAATTAAATAAGAAAATTGTCTCTAATTAATTAAAGATTATTTAATTAAATAGAAAAAGTAATTATTAGAGCATATCTCATTTTATTAAATTAAATATCTCAAAAAAATCTCTCTTCAGTTCAAAAAGAGAAATTTCTAATTCACTATTGATCAAAGATGAGTTAAATAAGTTAACTCCTTTTTCTACTCAAATTGAATTAGTTAACTCCTTATTTTACTCAAATTAAATCTGTTAACTCCCTTTAATTTGGAAATCTCCCTTTATGACTGAACTTCACCTTTAATCCTGACCGTTGATTGAAATCAATCTCAACCATTGATGAATTCCAGGAAAGTCTATTTAAGAGACCCTCATCTCTTCATTTTGAAAGGTTGAATGAGAATTTGCATCGAATTGTGGCTGAAATTCATACTCACATTTGCTCATATTCACATACGCAAAGATAAAGTTTGACCAAAATTTGACCAGATTAAACCACGGTTGACTTGAGTTGACTAGTTTCGAAAAGAATTTTGAAATAATTAAACAAAATTATTTAATTAAATGGAGTACTTACTTCTAATTAATTAAAAAAATTTATTTAATTAAATGAGGAGCCATTTCTAATTAATTAAATGAAGTTATTTAATTAAATAAGAAAAGTGTCTCTAATTAATTAAAGATTATTTAATTAAATAGAAAAATTAATTATAAGAGCATATCTCATTTTATTAAATTAAATATCTCAACAAAATCTCTCTTCAGTTCAAAAAGGGAAATTTCTAGTTCACTATTGATCAAAATTGAGATAAATGAGTTAACTCCTTTTTCTACTCAAATTGAATCAGTTAACTGCTTATTTTACTCAAATTAAATTTGTTAACTCCCTTTAATTTGGAAATCTCCCTTTATGACAAAACTTAACTTTTAATCCTGACTGTTGATTGAAATCGATCTCAACTGTTGATGAATTCTAGGAAAGTCTATTTAAGAGACCTTGATCTCTTCCTTTTGAAAGGTTGAATGAGAATTTACATCGAATTGTTGCTAGAATTTATACTCACATTTGCTCATATTCACATACGCAAAGATCAAGTTTGACCAAAAGTTGACTAAATTTAACCACAGTTGACTTGAGTTGACTAATTTCAAAAAGAATTTTTAAATAATTAAATAAAATGATTTAATTAAATGGAGTACTTACTTCTAATTAATTAAACAAAGTTATTTAATTAAATGAGAAGCCATTCCTAATTAATTAAATGAAGTTATTTAATTAAATAAGAAAAGTGTCTCTAATTAATTAAAGATTATTTAATTAAATAGAAAATGTAATTATGAGAGAATATCTCATTTTATTAAATTAAATATCTCAACAAAATCTCTCTTCAGTTCAAAAAGGGAAATTTCCAGTTCAGTATTGATAAAAAATGAGTTAAATCAGATAACTCCTTTTTCTACTCAAATTGAATCAGTTAACTCCTTTTTCTACTCAAATTGAATCAGTTAACTCCTTATTTTACTCAAATTAAATTTGTTAACTCCCTTTAATTTGGAAATCTCCCTTTATGACTGAACTTCACCTTTAATCCTGATCGTTGATTGAAATTGGTCTCAACCATTGATGAATTCCAGGAAAGTCTATTTAAGAGACCCTCGTTTCTTCATTTTGAAAGGTTGCATGAGAATTTGCATCGAATTGTTGCTGGAATTCATACTCACATTTGCTCATATTCACATACGCAAACATCAAGTTTGACCAAAAGTTGACCAGATTTAACCACGGTTGACTTGAGTTGAATAGTTTTGAAAAGAATTTTGAAATAATTAAACAAAATTATTTAATTAAATGGAGTACTTACTTCTAATTAGTTAAACAAAGTTATTTAATTAAATTTGAAGCCATTCCTAATTAATTAAATGAAGTTATTTAATTAAATAAGAAAATTGTCTCTAATTAATTAAAGATTATTTAATTAAATAGAAAAATTAATTATGAGAGCATATCTCATTTTATTAAATTAAATATCTCAACAAAATCTTTCTTCAGTTCAAATAAGGAAATTTTCAGTTCAGTATTGATCAAAAATGAGTTAAATGAGTTAACTCCTTTTTCTACTCAAATTGAATCAGTTAACTCCTTATTTTACTCAAATTAAATCTGTTAACTCACTTTAATTTAGAAATCTCCCTTTAAGACTGAACATCACCTTTAATCCTGACCGTTGATTGAAATTGATGTCAAACGTTGATGAATTATAGGAAAGTGTATTTAAGAGACCCTCATCTCTTCATTTTGAAAGGTTGAATGAGAATTTGCATCGAATTGTTGCTGAAATTCATACTCACATTTGCTCATATGCACATACACAAAGATCAAGTTTGACCAAAAGTTGACCAGATTTAACCACGGTTGACTTGAGTTGACTAGTTTCGAAAAGAATTTTGAAATAATTAAACAAAATTATTTAATTAAATGGAGTACTTACTTCTAATTAATTAAACAAAGTTATTTAATTAAATGAGAAGCCATTCCTTATTAATTAAATGAAGTTATTTAATTAAATAAGAAAAGTGTCTCTAATTAATTAAAGATTATTTAATTAAATAGAAAAAGTAATTATTAGAGCATATCTCATTTTATTAAATTAAATATCTCAACAAAATCTCTCTTCAGTTCAAAAAGAGAAATTTCGAGTTCACTATTGATAAAAAATGAGTTAAATGAGTTAACTCCTTTTTCTACTCAAATTGAATCAGTTAACTCCTTATTTTACTCAAATTAAATCTATTAACTCACTTTAATTTAGAAATCTCCCTTTATGATTGAACTTCACCTTTAATCCGGACTGTTGATTGAAATCGATCTCAAACATTGATGAATTCCAGGAAAGTGTATTTAAGAGACACTCATCTCTTCATTTTGAAAGGTTGAATGAGAATTTGCATCGAATTGTTGCTGAAATTCATACTCACATTTGGTCATATTCACATACGCAAAGATCAAGTTTGACCACAAGTTTACCAGATTTAACCATGGTTGACTTGAGTTGACTAGTTTCGAAAAAAATTTTGAAATAATAAACAAAATTATTTAATTAAATGGAGTACTTACTTCTAATTAATTAAACAAAGTTATTTAATTAAATGAGAAGCCATTCCTAATTAATTAAATGAAGTTATTTAATTAAATAAGAAAAGTGTCTCTAATTAATTAAAGATTATTTAATTAAATAGAAAAAGTAATTATTAGAGCATATCTCATTTTATTGAATTAAATATCTCAACAAAATCTCTCTTCAGTTCAAAAAGAGAAATTTCTAGTTCATTATTGATAAGAAATGAGTTAAATGAGTTAACTCATTTTTCTACTCAAATTGAATCAGTTAACTCCTTATTTTACTCAAATTAAATCTGTTAACTCCCTTTAATTTGGAAATCTCTCTTTATGACTGAACTTCACCTTTAATCCTGACCGTTTATTGAAATTGAGCTCAACCGTTCATGAATTTTAGGAAAGTCTATTTCAGATACCCTCATCTCTTCATTTTGAAAGGTTGAATGAGAATTTGCATCGAATTGTTGCTAGAATTCATACTCGCATTTGCTCATATTCACATACGCAAAGATCAAGTTTGACAAAAAGTTGACCAGATTTAACCACGGTTGACTTAAGGTTACTAGTTTCGAAAAGAATTTTTAAATAATTAAATGAAATTATTTAATTAAATGGAGTACTTACTTCTAATTAATTAAACAAAGTTATTTAATTAAATGAGAAGCCATTCCTAATTTATTTAATGAAGTTATTTAATTAAATAAGAAAAGTGTCTCTAATTAATTAAATATTATTTAATTAAATAGAATAATTAATTATGAGAGCATATCTCATTTTATTAAATTAAATATCTCACTAAAATCTCTCATCAGTTCAAAAAGGGAAATTTCGAGTTCACTATTGATAAAAAATGAGTTAAATGAGTTAACTCCTTTTTCTACTCAAATTGAATCAGTTAACTCCTTATTTTACTCAAATTAAATCTGTTAACTCCCTTTAATTTGGAAATCTTTCTTTATGACTGAACTTCACCTTTAATCTTGACCGTTGATTGAAATCGATCTCAACCGTTGATGAATTCCAAGAAAGTCTATTTAAGAGACCCTCATCTCTTCATTTTGACAGGTTGAATGAGAATTTGCATCGAATTGTTTCTGGAATTCATACTCACATTTGCTCATATTCACATACACAAAGATCAAGTTTGACCAAAAGTTTACCATATTTAACCACGGTTGACTTGAGTTGACTAGTTTCAAATTTTTTTTGGAAATAATTAAACGAAATTATTTAATTAAATGGAGTACTTACTTCTAATTAATTAAACAACGTTATTTAATTAAATGAGAAGCCATTCCTAATTAATTAAATGAAGTTATTTAATTAAATAAGAAAAGTGTCTCTAATTAATTAAAGATTATTTAATTAAATAGAAAAAGTAATTATGAGAGCATATCTCATTTTATTATATTAAATATCTCAACAAAATCTCTCTTCAGTTCAAAGAGGAAAATTTCCAATTCACTATTCATCAAAAATGAGTTAAATCAGTTAACTCCTTTTTCTACTCAAATTGAATCTGTTAACTCCTTATTTTACTCAAATTAAATCTGTTAACTCTCTTTAATTTGAAAATCTCCCTTTATGACTGAACTTCACCTTTAATCTTGACCGTTGATTGAAATCGATCTCAACCGTTGATGAATTCCAAGAAAGTCTATTTAAGAGACCCTCATCTCTTCATTTTGAAAGGTTGAATGAGAATTTGCATTGTCGTGCCTGACCCTACTTCTTCCTGTTTCTCTTTATTCACTTTAGATGTTGTTTTTGACACAAGTTCTGTTGCTATGAGATTTTATATTTTGGGTACTGTTTTGTTATATCAGTTTGGTTAGTTTTGGTTTCATGAGATACATATATTTTGGATACTGCTTTTGTATTTCATTTGGACTGTTTTCGGGTTTACAACTAATCAGTTTTAGTTGTAGTGTTGATTTTGAAATACATCACTTGATCTCTGAACTGAATCAGGTTTTGATTAGAATTAATGTTTTCATGGAATTCGTGTTACAAGATGGTAATTGTAAGATTTCTAGTTATGGCTATACTTGTGAAAATCAGAATTGGTATCTTCATGTAGATCTGGTATAACTGATGTGTTCGAACATTTGATTTTTATATTCTTCTGTAGATATATTAGATTGTAAGCATAATGTTAAAAGGATGTTTGTAAAACTCTTTTGTGTTTTTATGTAACTGTGTATATGTTTACGTAAATGTTACTCATTATCTTATTGATGAAAAGTATACATATCTGGTACATATATGACAAATGCATTCTAGTATTATTAGAAATTTCTCAGGTATATTGCTGTCTTTATTATTTTTGAGAAATTCATTTCATGCCTTTAAGTTCTTGATTTGTGGATATATTTATATTTAGGGATAATTTGATAAGTCACACACTAGAATTCATATAAATATTTATATTTAGGGATAATTTGATAAGTCACACACTAGAATTCATATAAATATAGGTATGAGATTTTCGCACATCTATTTGCATAAACTCAAGTGTGGAGTGATGGTTTTGGGAGTTTGCAATGTTTAATACCAATGGCAATAAACATGGGAGGTAATTGTGTTATGCATTTATTATATATTTATTTGAATTAAAAAAAAAAAAACATTCACCCTAAAAACTCTAGAAGGTTTCGCATGATTTGAATAGGTAAAAATGTTTATTGTTTCTTGAGGCCAAAATGGCGGAGGCTATAAGGAAAGCCGTATGCACAACTCTTTGGGAACTACAGATTTATTAATTGCTCTTTAAAAGAGGCTTTACTATCCTTGATGGAATGTCGGCCATTGCTGTTTGTAAAGAGGATTTCAATGGTTATGACCTGAATTTGGGCCTTTTTCCTCTAACACTTGGATGTTGTTGCTGGGTTTCCGGCAAGATGTGGGGTTTCTGTTGGAAGGATTTTCTTGCTTATGTATTAGAGAAAAAAGGGAACTCGATGGAAGTTTTATTGCGGTTGGAAATTGGTTTCAGTGTTTTGAATTGTGGAGATTTTGTTCTGATTGGGGGCTTGGAGTCGAGCAAAAATTTGGAGCTTTGTGTTGAACGTTTTTCTTCATCTGCTGGGTTTTGAGGTAGGGGGCAGTTCCTAACCTTTACCCTTTACTTTTTTGGGTGTTAATTTTGTTCTAAGGAAATTATGGGAGTTTAGTTTTAAGTTACTCTTGTCAATACCCAAGTGTGGGTATATGTAGGGTTGGATAAATGGAGTCGAGCTCTACATGTATCCATATTTGGATATCGAGCAATATGAGTTTTCAATCATTGTGTTTTGGATTTAGATGATGTTTTAAGAAGTATTATATGTATTTAGATTTAAGATGACTGTGGTCAACTGTGTGTTTCAATTTCTTTTGTTATATAGACATTTTTTCATATGAATGGCTTGTGATAAAAGAACACCGTTACTTTGTGACATGGGTTTTATGTTTTTGCGGTATCACCCAAACTTAATTTGAAGGCAATATGTGTTTACGGTTTCGTAGATTTATGATTTAAGGGTTTTTTGGTAGCATCATATAAACTATTTTGATGTTAGAGGCACTATCATTGTTTATAGAGGATTTTGAGTTTGGAGGAAAATAACCAAACTTGATTTTTAAAATATATGCTTGGGTTTGAAGTGCAGTCTGACCTGCGGTGATAATATTAAAACACCAATAGTAGAAACTTAGATGGAAATTCGAGTTGCAGAAACCAATCACTCAGTCTAAGTATCGTATCATTGTTTGGATTTATAAGTGGACATTTTGTCGAATAGTTTCATGGTATGAGGGTTAACATTTGGTCATATATAAAGTTCAAAACATATAGAATGCTGCATCAGCATTTCTTGGTGTAGAATTATTAGGACATAAAAGGCTATCTAACAGCCGATACTCTGTGTGAGTAGGCATTATGATTCAATTACTGTTTGGAATTTGTATGCTGTCAAGTTTTAGTTATCTTGCTACAATGATATTTGGAACTGTGCAATGGCATTATTTCATTAGCTAGATAAAACTAGAAGCAGGTAGATGCATCAATTCAATAGTATAAAACTGATTAATATTAGTTTGAACTTTGTTTAATATTGGTTTGAAAGTCACTTTGCATATTGAGAATTATGTTCTAAATCGATTTTAAACATCACATCTTAATATGTTGCTGTGGTTATTTTGGTGGTGGCATATTGTCAAAACAGAGGTGTTACCTTTATAGACACTTGTTTATCTTCATATCTTAGTTAACGATCACTTGTTAAGATTTGGCTGTAATTAGTTTCTACTATGACTATAATGTGTTCTATTAGCATTATTGGATTGTTTGAGATTAGATGCTTAAGACATAATTCTTTTATTATGTAAGATGAATTTCAGTTCTTAATAAAATGAAAGTAGTATATGAATTGAGGCAGATTTTGATACATGATTGATGATGTGAATATCATGTGCATTTTGATTTGTTGTCTTGGTCAGTTCGATGTTAAGTGTAGATGATTAGGTCAGCAGGGAATTAAGAGTATAGTATGAAGATTTTGTAAGTATCGTTGAGCTGTGCAACAGTTCAATTGTATCTATGCAATCTTGATATTATAGGTTTTAATCCTGTTGATGTAATTATCCATATTTACCTTTGAATTTGGCAGTATAAGATGCGTTACAGATGGATTTAAGGATGTAGTATCATGTTGTAAACTGATTTTATAATTGCTGCATGTTCATTCTTAGTATATCTGTTTGATGTGTATTTTTAAGGATATCTGTGATGAACGTATATCGAGGTGACTGAATTTGGTTTATCCTATTCAGTTAATTAATTCAGTGATAACTTCAAAATAAATTGGGTGGGTTAATTTCACATAAAAGATAAATAGCCTTACCTATGACTTAAACCTATATGGTTAAGTATAAAAAAAAGGCATGTTTCTGTTCTGTCAATGACAAGTAAAATAGAGAATACCGTTAGTTGATGACTATGAGCATACCATATTTGGATGCAGAAACTTAGTGCCATAACGATGACACCTCAAAATATATATGTTTCATTTATGAGTTATTCTTAGTGCGAGTTTAATTTTTGCAATGAAAAGTAATTGTTTACTTCTTGCATATTATTATAAGGTTTGCACTATATTAGATGGATTAGAAATCTACTTTTGGATATTTATATGTTGCTACTAACATGTATGCAGATGGATTTTGCCTTTTAACTCAGTGTGTACTGAACCCCTGTTTGTGTTATGTTGCATTCTGTGTGGTTTTCAGGTACTTCGAGATTCAAGTAGCTAAGGATGTTTATTAAAGTTACTTTTGAATCAGCATTTAGGGTTCCTAGGTTAGACATAGGTGTCAAGAAATGAAATTGTATTTCATTATAGTTCTGAACTCTTTATGTATTCTTATTGTAATGAAAATGTATTTGGATGATATTCTCTTTCATTGGGGAATTTTTTTGTATAAGAGTGATTCAGTCATTGTAATGGAACTTATGTTGAGATGATTCTATAAAAAAAAAATTATTGCATTTATGAAATTGTGTTTTGTTTTAAATTCTTTCGGTTATGTCTTGTGTGGCATTACATGCATCGAATTGTTGCTGGAATTCATACTCACATTTTCTCACATTCACATACGCAAAGATCAAGTTTGACCAAAAGTTGAACAGATTCAACCATGGTTGACTTGAGATGACTAGTTTCGAAAAGAATTTTGAAATAATTAAATAAAATTATTTAATTAAATGGAGTACTTACTTCTAATTAACTAAACAAAGTTATTTAATTAAATGAGAAGCCATTCCTAATTAATTAAATGAAATTATTTAATTAAATAAGAAAAGTGCCTCTAATTAATTAAAGATTATTTAATTAAATAGAAAAAGTAATTATGAGAGCATATCTCATTTTATTAAATTAAATATCTCAATAAAATCTCTCTTCAGTTCAAAAAGAAATTTTTTAGTTCACTATTGATAAAAAATGAGTTAAATCAGTTAACTCCTTTTTCTACTCAAATTGAATCAGTTAACTCCTTATTTTACTCAAATTAAATCTATTAATTCCCTTTAATTTGGAAATCTCCCTTTATGACTGAACTTCACCTTTAATCCTGACCGTTGATTGAAATCGATCTCAACCGTTGATGAATTTCAGGAAAGTCTATTTAAGGGACCCTCATCTCTTCATTTTGAAAGGTTGAATGAGAATTTGCATTGAATTGTTGCTGGAATTTATACTCACATTTGCTCATATTCACATACGCAAAGATCAAGTTTGACCAAAAGTTGACCAGATTTAACCACGATTGACTTGAGTTGACTAGTTTCGAAAAGAATTTTGAAATCATTAAACAAAATTATTTAATTAAATGGAGTACTTACTTCTAATTAATTAAACAAAGTTATTTAATTAAATGAGAAGCCATTCCTAATTAATTAAATGAAGTTATTTAATTAAATAAGAAAAGTGTCTCTAATTAATTAAAGATTATTTAATTAAATAGAAAAAGTAATTATGAGAGCACATTTCATTTTATTAAATTAAATATCTCAACAAAATCTCTCTTCAATTCAAAAAGGGAAATTTCTATTTCACTATTGATAAAAAATGAGTTAAATGAGTTAACTCTTTTTTCTACTCACATTGAATTAGTTAACTCCTTATATTACTCAAATTAAATCTGTTAACTCCCTTTAATTTGGAAATCTCCCTTTATGACTAAACTTTACCTTTAATCCTGACCGTTGATTGAAATCGATCTCAACTGTTGACGAATTTTAAGAAAGTCTATTTAAGAGACCCTCATCTCTTCATTTTGAAAGGTTGAATGAGAACTCGCATCAAATTGTTGCTGGAATTCATACTCACATTTGCTCATATTCACATACGCAAACATCAAGTTTGACCAAAAGTTGATCAGATTTAACCACGGTTGACTTGAGTTGACTAGTTTCAAATTTTTTTTTCAAATAATTAAACGGAATTATTTAATTAAATGGAGTACTTACTTTTAATTAATTAAACAAAGTTATTTAATTAAATGAGAAGCCATTCCTAATTAATTAAATGAAGTTATTTAATTAAATAAGAAAAGTGTCTCTAATTAATTAAAGATTATTTAATTAAATAGAAAAAGTAATTAGGAGAGCATATCTAATTTTATTAAATTAAATATCTCAAAAAAATCTCTCTTTAGTTCAAAAAGGGAAATTTCCAGTTCACTATTGATAAAAAATGAGTTAAATCAGTTAACTCCTTTTTCTACTCAAATTGAATCAGTTAACTCCTTATTTTACTCAAATTAAATTTGTTAACACCCTTTAATTTGGAAATCTCCCTTTATGACTTAACTTCACCTTTAATCTTGATCGTTGACTGAAATCGATCTCCACCATTGATGAATTCTAAGAAATTCTATTTAAGAGACCGTCATCTCTTCATTTTGAAAGGTTGAATGAAAATTTGCATCGAATTGTTGGTAGAATTCATACTCACATTTGCTCATATTCACATACGCAAAGATCAAGTTTGACCAAAAGTTGACAAGATTTAACCGCGGTTGACTTGAGTTGACTAGTTTTGAAAAGGATTTTGAAATCATTAAGCAAAATTATTTAATTAAATGGAGTACTTATTTTTAATTAATTAATTAAAGATTATTTAATTAAATAGAAAAAGTAATTATGAGAGCATATCTCATTTTATTAAATTAAATATCTCAACAAAATCTCTCTTCAGTTCAAAAAGAGAAATTTCGAGTTCACTATTGATAAAAAAAGAGTTAAATGAGTTAACTCCTTTTTCTACTCAAATTGAATCAGTTAACTCCTTATTTTACTCAAATTAAATCTGTTAACTCTCTTTAATTTGGAAATCTCCCTTTATGACTGAACTTCACCTTTAATCTTGATCGTTGATTGAAATCGATCTCAACCGTTGATGAATTTCAGAAAATTCTATTTAAGAGACCCTCATCTCTTCATTTTGAAAGGTTGAATGAGAATTTGCATTGAATTATTGGTGGAATTCATACTCACATTTGCTTATATTCACATACGCAAAGATCAAGTTTGACCAAAAGTTGACAAGATTTAACCACGGTTGACTTGAGTTGACTAGTTTCGAAAAGAATTTTGAAATCATTAAACAAAATTATTTAATTAAATGGAGTACTTACTTCTAATTAATTAAACAAAGTTATTTAATTAAATGAGAAGCCATTCTTAATTAATTAAATGAAGTTATTTAATTAAATAAGAAAAGTTTATCAGAGCTCGAGTTTGAACATTGGGAGTTCTGGGTATATTGGAATGCTACTAGTTATTAACTAGTTGAATAAAACAAAAACTTAAAACTATCATGTGTATCTTTTTCAAACTGAAAACTTGAAACTAGGTGAACTGAAACATAATTTAAAACTGTTACTTGTATATTTTTTTTATATTTCAACACACAGCTTTTAAAATTAAAATTTTTACTGAAAATCTAAACGAAGACAAAACTTAAAAAATGAAACTCATTCTAGCTGCAAAACATGTATCTTTTATCTATGTTGTAAGGTAGTAAACCTCTGTTTATCTTTGCAATCATTAAGTTGCTCTTGTTTAGAATGAATTAAGGGATCTATTTTAGTAGTTGTTAAAAGAATGAATGTTGGATCGATATGGTTTTCGGTTTACCATTAAACCATTATCATATTGCTCTAAGGGTGTTGTAATATCTTCAATGGAAACATGTTTCCCTACAGAGGGAAAGGGTTCAATGGGATCCACATAGTGAGTATCTTAGTTTTTCATTCCTGTAGGCTTCCAGGAGTAAGCCTAATCCCAGAGGGGGTGGATGTAGTACCTGCCCATGGTTCATATTTTGTTATCGTTGCTGAACTCTTTTAGAACTAGTTTTATGTTGTTGATTAGCAGCATTCTTTTGAGATTATCAAATATTGTGCTATGGATTCAGTTTATTATGTGATGAGATTACTTAGACTCTACATTTCATGTATGTATGATGATTATTTTTAGTGTTCACAATTATTGATGATGATTATTACATAGCTTTCAATTATTAATGATGATTAGTAAGATGATTTATTATCATATATGATTTCTTATGGATACTTACCCCATACTTGCATGTGTATGGTGTGCATATTTTCCTTGCGCGTTTGCTTTTGTATAGTGTGTCTGATGTGGTTAAGGAAGGGAGTCGTAGTCACCTGCTAGTCGAGATCTACACGATGCACCACTTCCTACCATTGTTTGTTTAGTTTAGTATATATTGTGTTTGTACATGCATAGTTTTTCTGTAGGTTGCAGGTACCGAGTATCGACTTCCTTGACTTGCCAGGATGAGCGTACCCTATCACATTATCTCAATGATAAGAAAGGGGAGATAAATTCTCAAGTCCAAATCCCAACCCTCTGAGCCATTTGTCCTAGTTGGAAAATTAGAACAAGTATTTGAGTTGAATACCCACCGAATGTGTCGGATAACATATTTCGTGATTTTTAATCTTTTAGATTTATTTTGTATGATTTGTTCTATGATGAGTTTTCATATTTTATCTTGGAGGTCTATGGTGAATTTTTCATTAATTAAGTCTTAATAAATAGATTTAATTAATAAATTATTTATTTGAAAAAATTAATAAAATATCATGATTTTTGATATTTTGATTGTAATTAATTAAATGCGAATTATTGGAGAAAAGGAATTAAATAAAAGAAAACTAGAAATTAAAATTAATAATAATTATAAAATAATAATAAAGTAATAAATAAAATAATAATAATAAAAGTTATAAAAATTAAAATGAAAGTTATAAAATTTAAATAGAGATTATTTAAAAAGTAAATTGGAGTTATAAGCTTGCATGAGAATTAACATGTGTCAACAACACGGGGGTTAGTGCATCAATTAAGCACAAGGTGTCTACAACTCTATGACTCATCAAAAAGGTTGGAAAAGACCCATGCTTAGTTGGTGACACCTTACAGCTGTTTCAAGAAGCATTAAAAAAGTTTCTTGAGAGCTCTTTATATTCAGGCATTTATAGAAGCTTAAAAAAAAAAAGCTTAATGGAAGCTACAAGTTTAATGGAAGCCACGAGGTACGAGCTAAAATAGAATCTTCAAAGCTTACATGCATGGGAGAAGATTCATATGCTCATATATTTTTTACTTGCTTCTATGCTCCTTCTAGCACTTCTAATCACTTGGAGGATTCGATCGGCTTGGATTCTTGGAAGAATTGCAAATGATGGAGAAGGAAAGGATTTTCTATGGACTTCTAAGGCATGGCAAATTAGCATCAGTGTCCAAGTGCATTCGTGATATTCTCATATTCCCTTTGCACTCTTTCTCTTCTTCTCTTCATCATATCTAGTTTATGTATCTAAATACTCTCTGTGATTGAATCTACTATTTGAAATTGAAATCTAGATATTTTATTTGGATGAGAAGAAAACAACAAAAAAAACCCTAGTTCCAAATGAGAAAGAAATTAGATTTTAATCGAGTTTGGGTTCGAATTTATATTAAATTAGAAAGACAAGATTTGGAATTAAAATAAAAATTTTATGGTGAAAATTCGAATGATTAGATGTAATCTTTCTATCAATTATATTTTTAGATTCATATGAACAAACCCTTTTATGGTTAAATTTAGAGAACAATTATTTTAAAAGAAAATTCTTAATTCACCACAAATTGTCTTGTCACTGCCCCTTGGATAGACCCGAACTTAGTCATTCATAATTTTTTATCGTGATCAAATTTATTTGATCGCTCTAGTCAGAATCGGCGCAACTTGGCCCTCTCCAACATATTTCAATTTCAGCTCGATCCAACAGTTCATTAGGGAGATATGACCGTCGTACTGAGACTGTTTTATTCAAGGATAGATATTTCTCCATTTCCCATAACCAAGAGTTCTTTATGCTTAACTTCACAAAAATAATATATCAAAGCATGGAATAAATTAAAGATAGTATTGAAATCTTTCCTTATTAGAATCTTATTAATATGCATTAGTTTTATATGGTTTATTATCTAATCTAATTAAATCAAATTTAATTAAAATTAATTAATAGTAGAAGAAGTGTAATTAATTATTAGTCAATCTAAGTAAATGGATGAGAGAAAATTAAATTTTTTTTTTTTTTAATATAGTTTATATAGTGGACTTTTTATAATGTATATTGAATACTATTTAATATATATTAAACAATTTTAGAGTTGTTTAATAAAGATGATAATGTTAAGAATTTGGAGATTATTCCTGTTAAAATCTACGATGAGTCTTATTGGTTTGTGATAGGGATCTCTTTCAAACAACGCTTATATAGACAAAATATTATTAGAACAATTAGAAAATGGAGTCTAATGATTGATTTTAATATTGATTAAATAATTGTAAGATGATAATTTATATTATGTTGATTTAAATTTAGAAACTCTGAATGATAGTGGATTAAGACTGAATTATTATGTTATTGGTTAATACGTTTGAATACTTTAATGGAGTTAAGAGTTAGCCAAATATTAACTAATGAGTTTATGGAAGGATTCTATATATTGAGTATTTATAGTTTGAGGAGTTTATTATTTATTAATGTTTGTAAGGACTAACAGACTATTAATAAATAATGGTATAAATGTTTTAAGTAGTTATTAATTAATTGGATTATAAACCAACGTACATAGGAAAAAACTATTTTGGGGTTCTTTTATAACTTGTATTAATGGGTACTTTGTTGAATAATGATGAATTTGGCTATTATTAGTAAGATTTCCAATATAACTTGCTATTAAATAATAACAAGCCGTTATTGAACTATTAATATGAATATTAGAGATTTGAATTATAGTTGACTTTTAACTTACAAAATTATAGTTAGTTATTAGTCAACTGATATTAATTGAAATGTTGCCATGGATATGTAATTATTAATTAAATTAATTAAATATAATTAGATGTAATTAATAATTAATTTATGTAATAAAGTTTTAATTGATATACTAATATTGATTCTTCTAACGAAGTTGTGAAGTATTTACATTGAAATTGATAAGTCTTTTTCTAATGACGTGAATAATGAGCTTAGATATTTTAATAGTGAGACTTAGTAATATTTAATTGAGAACTATTAGAATGTTAAAAGGTCATGGATTGTGTACCTAAATTAATTACTTGATTTAATTGATCATTTTAATAAAGCTATAATCTTCTTATTTGAAGATTGATAATTGGCTCTCTTATAATGTAGCGAATAATGATCCTTGATTTATGTTGGAAGTGGAAGTAACTTTAAAAGAAGAGTTAATCAATTAGAATATGGATCTTAGTAAAATATAGATGACAATTTAATTAAAAGTCAATGA
This sequence comes from Cupressus sempervirens, assembly GCA_028749045.1. NCBI lineage: Eukaryota > Viridiplantae > Streptophyta > Pinopsida > Cupressales > Cupressaceae > Cupressus > Cupressus sempervirens. Next base: position 370,268,480 of record CM053788.1, read on the forward strand.
TGATCAGTTTAGTGAATATTTATCCTTAAGTTATTCTTAGAATGTAATTCTTAATAATGGAAGGGTAATGCTATCGAGGAACAATTGAGTTGACTTGTAGGTCAAATGATGAAACTTAAAACACTTGAAGTATACTTGCAATACACATTATTCAACTATGTGAATTTAGTAAACCAAAACATGTGTTTGCATCGTGTATTCTATATGCTTCTTGTTTTGGGTTTTGGGTTGACTAGTGCTGACCAGTCCTAGGATGTTACCAGAGGCTCGGGGGTTATGAGATATGATGGCATGTTGATCTTTTTGGTCTCGATCTTTATAAACCCAACCATGGTAATGTGATCATATGCTCTATGAAATGTTTGTATTTACTGATTGTTATTGTTCATCGGTCTTCATGTGTGAAACTGAGATGTATGTGAATGAGACACTTGAGCTAGTCATTTTTGAGTCATCAATCAGTTATCCTTGGATTACTTTCTAGTCACCATGATGAGACTAAAATGTGTATTTATTTCTTGATGATGTCATGTTGTGACATGTTTGACTCAACCATTTTGGAGTCTTCGATCAGTATGATTTTGAGATATTCTTGGTTGCTTGTTGAGAACCATTTATCTTGAGATATATTTTGGTTATTGAGAACCAATTGATACTTATGATTATCAGTGATGCCTTCAGTTGCCAATAGAGAACTGTTGTGGTCATGATTTTCTATGGATGCTTTTTCAGATGCTCATGGAGATTTGATGATTCTTATTATGGATATTTGATGCTTTTATGCATATTTGATGATTTTATTATGGATTATACTTTATGATTTTGAGATTTATGATTTCATGAGCTTAGGGTAGGTAATCTACTTGTAGTGTTGGGAAGTGGCTTGCAATGGGGGTCAGGGCCCTAAGTGGCTGCTAGGGTAACTCATTGTAAATTTGGTTAATAAGTGATAACATTTACACACTAAATGATGATTAAATGAACCTAAAAAGATAATTGTTGATGTTCTCGCCCATGCCTTGAGTGCTTGTACAGGCTAGGATGGGAGTAGTGAGAACGCATGGTTGCGACCGTGCATTCCATAGTATGCCTCGTTAGTATGAGAGGATACTAGTGGCCGCATGAGATCAGTATGGACCTGTGGAGTTTAGCTAACTGCCAGAGTAACTTGTATGTGATAAATGCGATGACACTTTCCCACTTGCAGAGTAGGTTTCCTACATGTCATTGTTTGCCTCTGGGAATTAGATGTCAATTTTGTGTGTGTTAGAACCTTTGAGTTAGATACTTTTGAGATTCCTGAACTTTTTATGCTATGTGTATTGATATCCTGTTTGGGACTTGAGATTATCTCTTCAGCACGGTGGGAGTGGACCACTTAGGTTCCACGCAGTCGGGTGGTAGTTTATTTTCACTCTTATCATTTGAGATCCGTCCGAGACACCGTGGCTGGAGTATCCTTGGTTGGTATTTATTCTTCATTATGTTCTTGGAGCATTATGATAGATAATATACCTTATGATGGATGTATTTACTGGTATGTTTCTTATATTGATGATTTGCTTTACTTTGCATATGTTAGTTGATGATTTATTATGCTTTACTTTGGATGTTAGTAGGATGTTTTAGGAGTGACATTCCTACTATGTTAAAACTGACGATCTCTTTGGTGCTTTGGAATGTTACGCACGGAGGGATGGCTAGGATCCACGATGGTCTAATGATGCTATTTACGGTTGGGAGGAACCGTGCACTTAGTTTATTATGTTTGTGATATATGGTTATATTTTATAATGGATGTTTATATTTTTTGTGATGATGTATCATTTATGACATATGGTTTCATTATGTTATTGCATCATGGATTAATATTGGATGATGATGTACTGTATTTATATGGATGTTTATTCTTTTCAACTTTTTATACCCTGTGATATGTATAGTGGGTGATTGAACAATCTGAAATGTAATTACTAAAAAAGACACTTGTATATGGTTTAAGAATGTTGGATGTATCATTGTTATTTCATAAGGATGGGATGTTAGATGAATAGTTAATTTAGATGTGATACAATGTTAAGGGATCTTTGAAGAATGTAATCTGTTATGTTATGTTTACTTTCAGTTGGATGTTACTATTGCTTCCGCAGATGTTATGAATGGTTTTATCTTTCATGTTTAAAAAAAAATTGTTTGGCAAACTTAGTAAAATTCTTTGGATCCCTTGGCGGGGCATTGCAAAGTGTCTCTAATTAATTAAAGATTATTTAATTAAATAGAAAAAGTAATTATGAGAGCATATCTCATTTTATTAAATTAAATATCTCAACAAAATCTCTCTTCAGTTCAAAAAGGGAAATTTCCAATTCACTATTGATCAAAAATGAGTTAAATGAGTTAACTCTTTTTTCTACTCAAATTGAATCAGTTAACTCCTTATTTTACTCAAATTAAATCTGTTAACTCTTTTTAATTTGGAAATCTCCCTTTATGACTGAACTTCACCTTTAATCCTGACTGTTGATTGAAATCGATCTCAACCGTTAATGAATTCCAGAAAAGTCTATTTAAGGGACCCTCATCTCTTCATTTTGAAAGGTTGAATGAGAATTTGCATCGAATTGTTGCTGGAATTCAAACTCACATTTGCTCATATTCACATACGCAAAGATCAAGTTTGACCAAAAGTTGACCAGATTTAACCACGGTTGACTTGAGTTGACTAGTTTCGAAAAGAGTTTTGAAATAATTAAACAAAATTATTTAATTAAATGGAGTACTTACTTCGAATTAATTAAACAAAGTTATTTAATTAAATGAGAAGCCATTCCTAATTAATTAAATGAAGTTATTTAATTAAATAAGAAAAGTGTCTCTAATTAATTAAAGATTATTTAATTAAATAGAAAAAGTAATTATGAGAGCATATATCATTTTATTAAATTAAATATCTCAAGAAAATCTCTCTTCAGTTCAAAAAGAGAAATTTCCAGTTCATTATTGATAAAAAATGAGTTAAATCAGTTGACTCTTTTTTCTACTCAAATTGACACTAGTAAATTTAGGCTTAATTTGCGACGCAAAAAAGTCTCAATTTTGACAAGAGTACATTGCTAAAGTGACCAAAGTTGTCGTCGCACAAATTTGGTCGATTTTTTGCCACATTCATTTCGCGTCGAAATTTCGACTGCATAAACGTGGATTTATTGACACAAATTTCGTCGAGTACTCTAGTCAACGTAAATTGTTATTTTTTGAATTTTGACGTAAAATTGCCCAATTTTTCTTCAAAATTTTGACCAAAGATGCTTAGCTTTCGACGCCAGCGCTATACTCGTGACCTAAAAGGTTGCTAGTTTGGTGTCTCAATTGCGACAAATATTGGTCGCAATTGAGACACGATGTCCCATTTTTTTTGAAAGCTTTGCTCTCATAGGAGCATTCAAAACTACACAAAACTTGATTATAAAGCGTAATTTTTTGATGCATGAGAGTCAAGGTATAATGCACATTTCTTTCTCCACACCATTGTTTTGTTCGTCAAATGATTTATTTTATACAAAACAACGGGAAGGAGGAATAAATGTGCATGATATCCTATTTCCACCAAGCAATTATGCTTTACAACTCAAATTTTGTGGAGTTTAGAAGGCTCCTATGAGAGCAAAGGCTTTGCAATAATTGGCACAACACGTTTAAATTTTGGTTCCTGCAGGGAAGAATAAAATTAGGAAATAATTATTTATCAAAAATGAAAGCCAATAATTTCATCTATTTTTCAAACAGATAAACATGACAAAAAAACTTACAGTCCCAATCACATCATCATAAGAGCGCATATATAACTATAACTATAACTGTCTAAAACCAACATAAATTACAAATATCCACAATTCAAATATTGTCCCTTGATGTTTGCTTTAATAGTGCTCCAATGCCTTAGGGCATTCAGTTAGAAACTTCAAAATTAATGCTATCAAGTTAGATGTCGTTTCATAGCCACCAAGGATAAGGTCCATAATAAGATTCAATATCTCTTCATCCATAATGTATATTAATGCTATCAAGTTAGTTGTTATATTAATAAGATTCAATATCTCTTCATCAATATACCTCTGGTTCTCGATGGAGACGTGCTCCAATCAATAGGAAACGTCATCATGAAGTAGGAGATGAGGTTGAAGGATTTTATGGAGGCATTCGAAAGTAATTATAGAGGAAGAGATTTTAGCCTAGAAGAAGTTGTGGCCAAAAGAATTGCTAGAATGATTGATTGTTACATTAGAATTATCTTTATTTAACATTAAAGCTGCATGCATATTGGAATGGCTGACATCATCGTTAAGTGCATTTGATGATAGCACATTTGTTTAGGATATACATAGAGAATGTCAAGAGTGTTGTTGACAACTTTTGTATTTCTTTTGGTTTTTTCATGTTGGTTAGTCTACTAACCCTAACTCATCTCATCTAGGTCATATCAAATCTTGATAAAGGCTAGTTTGCAACAATTTAACTTCTAATAGCTAGTTTGTAAAAGTAGTTAAAATAACTTGTTACTAATACAATTATCTTCATAAGGAGGTCTAATTTGCATTCTCAGTACAACACTCACCCAAATATGCTTTCAAAAGGTATTTAAACAACAATTAGATCTTGACAAAATTAGATATGAAAGTGGAAATGATAATCAGGTCATGTACCTCTTCTTCATCTCATTTGCGCTTGTTTTCCTTAACCTTTTCGTGAAGATTTGCAATGTACTTATCAGATATCTCCTGAGAGAATCTTTCATCACTAATTGCCCTGAATATTCATATCCTATATATTTATAGCTACTACTAGTGTAAGGTACATGATAACTACCTTTAATTACTCACAATAAGATTAATTCCTGATAGTGGCTCTTTTACCTGTATGCTTTCGCATCTTTGAGAAAAGGTATGCAATTTTCCCATTCTGAGGAAGCAACAATTTCCTGAAATGGAAAAACAATATATAACTAATTTATCATTACATAGATAGAAATTCGTTTATGATAAGAATAGAAATTCATTCATATTCAGGATTTTTAATGAACAAAACTCTGTGAAATTTTACTCCAGGTGTAAAAGTAGTAGAGGAAAAAGAGACTGCATTAGAAGGATTTTTTCCAAAATGAATAATGTAAACCTTCAAAGAATAAAGCAAAGCCGTGAAATCATCTGCCAACCTTTCCCTCCTTTTTGCTTCTTTCTCTTCCTTTTCCTTTACTTGCTCGATCACTTCTTCAAACACAAGCTGCAAGCAATACACAGGATGTCAGTAAGACCTAGGACAAAATCATATATCCCAAAACAACTTTCATTACTTTCAACATTTGCAATTGTTTCAGTTTAACCTAATAAAAATCCATTATCCACTAATGAGAATAGACTAATGCATTTGTGATAGCGATTCACTTCCAGCAACTACTTACCAGTGCAAATGAGTCAAAACATAATATAGCTGATGCAATGATCGAATCAGTTAGGAACCAGAGTCATATGGAACATAAGGATAAGATCCTTGTTTGTATAAATAGTAGTTACTAGGAACACAACAATATGTGACAACATTGTTCAAAGGCAAATACCAAATACTTTTATTGTGAAGTCTTCTGTAGCTAAGACAAAAAATCTAGTAATGTAACCAAAACAAACCTTAAGATTTGTTTCAGATGCAGCAACCAAATCATATAGTTCCCCAATGGAGGCTTTGAACTTGTCAAGAGTCCATGCTGATGTTACTGCGAGCTGCAATCATTACATCAAAAAGATTACAATATATTTTACATCCAATGGAAAATCTTAAAGCACAAAAGGCACACCTTTCTTGACTCCATAGCATCTTTTATGTTTGAATTGTCCTCTTGGTACTGCCAAAGATACATATTCAAAAAATGGTTACATCAAAAATCAAACATACATTGCCTTGAGTAATAATGATTGCAAACTTGATTGTGAAAGTACAATTAAATCCTGCAATCAAATCATTAAAATATATGCAACTTTCTTACCTGCTTTTTCATCCCTTCTACAACATCTTCAAACAAATCCTTGGGTGGTGAACTAGATGTATTTGAAGCAGGCTCTTTGCTTTATGATCCTCCAGTTCTTTTCTTTATCAAAGAACTGGAGGATCATAAAGCAAAGAGCTTGCTTCAAATGAAGTGTTTCTTTGCTGTAAGCAGGCCAGTTGCTTTATGATCCTCCAGCAATCTTCAAAATTCATCCCGATTTTTACGTTCTTTTTGGCGCAATTCTTCCTGCATTTAAAAATATTCAAGTCATTCCAATATACAAAAATAAGACAGATGAAAACTATGAAAGCACACTACTCTCTCATTCTAGACAACCTTTTGAATCATTTGTACTTCTTCCTCCTCCAAATCAGATATAACATGTCAAAATTTCAGGATGTTCTCAAGTCATTAGGTATGATAGCTTTTGGAAAGATAAGATGCTCGTAACCGAAGCCATTATCCACATAATGACAACAAACTATTCATCAATCAAGATAAAAACCAAACAGCTTTCCAAACACAGGCATTTCATAGCTATGCCATCTCCAACGCACCTTCCAAATTTGAGTACAACAATATGGGTTCTAAGATTACACCAAAAGAAGGTCCAAAGAGAAAGTCAGATAAATTCACAGGTTAACATGTGTATTCAACACAAGATCACAATTTCCTACAGGCAAGACTTTAAGATAGAAAAAAAAGAATGTGAATTTGAGATTTGCTGGGATACCTTGCAAAGTCATTACAATTTCAGAGATTCTTGACTTCAGAATTCATAAAAGAAATGGAATAATGTTTTAAGGAAGATCAATTGGGGTTATAAAACCCAAGCATGAAATTGAGGAATAGGACAAAGAATGAAATGTCATTAGTTTATCAATCTAATTTCGTGTTCATGTTTTTTGCTCACCATAACCTTCCTACCCATCTCAAATATTATAATGTGAGCAAATGCCAAAAACTCACCTTGGTTGAGCGACTTGTCCACCCTTTTGATTCCCTCCACTGTTGAAAGAACTAAAATATATCAACAAATTAAGTGTTAGTGAAACTACTTGAACAAATGAAAGGGAAAAGTTAACAAATTTTGTACAATCTAAGGGATTCATTGTGAATTAAGTAGACTTCGAGATTGTTTGATTTCTAACATTTGATAATAGATCACACTATTGAAACATTGATATAACAAGCATACAATATATTGAAAAATAACAACAAAAAGCATTACATATTGTAAAAACAATAATATGTACCAGAGATGCAAGGGGTGAGGACACCATCTCCTATAACCATACAAGTCCCCACAAGGGCTAGTATTAACAAACATCTCTTGGCAAAGTTACTTTTTTCAAGAGCTTCCTTTATCCTAATGGCTCTATTGAGTTGTCTACCTGCAACTTCAAGTGTATATGAGGAGAGTTTCCTGTCTTCTTCCTGGTGATTGGGTATCATGCTGACATTTGCATGGCGGCAAATCAAAGAATAAAGAGAAAACATTCCACCTGCAAAAGAAACCATCCCTTTAAACTTAGAACACATGTTTTCACATCAAAAAGATCAAACTTTGACCTAAAAACAAAGTGAAACTAGAGCTGTTATAATCTTACCATCTCCATTATCATTGGCCCATAATACAATGAAGACGTATTTGATGAGGGGCAAAAGAGTGAGAGAATATATGATCAAAGACAAAGCCCCAAGAATGTCATCAGGATGTTTGATGCCATCAGGAAAAGTACTCGCATACACATAAAGTGGTGATGTTCCTATGTCCCCATAAACCACACCAATACTCTGAAATGCCAATTGCACAACTGAAGCCATGTTCAACATCTGAGAAATAGGATTTGTCATAAAGCGATGTTAGAATAGTTACTAAAATGGTCATAAATTATGTTGTTATAGTAAAAGAATACTTTAATTTAAGAGAAAAAAACTATACAATATTAAAACATGATATCGTGCTTTAAAAACTAAAAAGGTACCTGTAACGAAGAACTTCATTTCGACTTGCTAATTGGTTGTCACTATTAACTATAAGCTTATCTTTAAAGTTTGAGCTTCACTTGGTTTCGAGAATAGTTAAATATTCTCTACTTAACAGGGCCAACCATGTGAAGGTGGAAGCTCATTTGCCCCCCCCCTAACATCACTCTAAATTCCCCATTAACATTTAATAACATTTAATTCATCCATTTTTGAAATAGAACATTCAATCATTATAATCACATGATAACATTCATTAACACATAAAATTCATAAACACATAAAATTCATAAACACACAACATTCATGAATAATTGATTAACACGCAACATTCAAGAGTAAGTCATTCATGAATAATTTATTAACACAATTTTCATTAACAATATTCAAGAGTAAGTCATTCATGAATAATCATCTCTTTTTTGCTTTCTTTTCGTTTCTTTTTTTCATAAAATTTCTAAGAGGAATATCAATGTCCTCGTTAGGATCCCCCTCCTCTTCTGGTTCTAACACATGTCTCCTCCTCATCCGTTCAGGAACACCATGAGGCCGCTGCACCAAAGGGGGGTCCGCTGCAATAACAAGTACTTCATGAGGTTAAATTCCCACCATTTTATATTAGTGAATTAGGAGTTTTTATTTAAGTAAAAGAACTATAAATCAAAAAATTAATTTAAAAGAACAAAACATAGATTTTCTTTACCTAAATGTGCCACATGATCTACCTGTTGATCAGTCTGAACATCCTCTGGCACTCATTCAACATGACATGATTATATATCCTCAACACAAAAAGGTTATACCAAGTTCAATTAAAGATGTTAAATTGTATTAATAATTACATAATTAGTTTTAAATAACAAATGAGCACCTCCATCGATGGTACGATGCACATCAGGGGCTTCATGATGCTGTGTATGATTTGTGTCAGGATTAACAAGTTGCATTGCAATGTCATGCACATTATTATCAAATAAATTGTTGCTCAAGTATTCAATTTCTAATATATTTTTTGGCATATTTACCTGTGCACATGATGCAGGAGACTGTTCGGTTGGGGCAATGGAAGCTTGCCATAGGCGTTCAGCCACCACTGCATAGCCTTGCTTGAAGGCAATTTTTTTGTGTTCTTCTGTGGCCTCCATATTAAAATCAACGCCGTGCATTTTTTTATTAATTAACAAAATTATTTGCATTTTATAAATAATTTTTCTTTGCAATTCATTTATTGCTACTTACAATGCGTGCTTTGATTTTCGAATACCCTCCAAAGCCAAGTTTGTGCTGACCAACCTTTTCTAGCCTCGCCTTTGTTGCCTTTGATGTGTCCTGCAACCTATGAAAAGTTTGAAATATGTTAGATGATATAAAGAGAATACTAGAATCATTGTGGAAACATTTACTTCACTTGGGTTTGATGTCTTTGGAGGAAAAAATGCGCCATATGTATGGGTTCAATTTCCTGGTCAAAATCCATAGGATATTTTTACTGAGATCCTTGAGAAAGCACATATAGCTACAACTCCAGGAAGTGGGTTTGGACCTGCAGGTGAAGGTTTTATAAGGGTGAGTGCCTTTGGTCACAGAGAGGACATATTAGAAGCTTCATTTGTCAATATATCTTCATTTGTCAATATATCTTATGTAGGATTTATGCCCAGATTGAGATTGAGATTTATAAGCAATTGTGTCAGCATATGAATTACATACCTTTCATATTTACAATAACAAAATTTAAATACCAAAATTGAGGATTATGTGTGGTAGTATGTTGGAGAAATAACTCCTATTTTAGGGATTTTGACAAAACAACATAGCGAGAAATATTGAATTCAAAAGGATGAGAATGTGAAGGAACAAGAGGTGTAGGTGAAGGTTCAAATCACATGAAAAGTCATTTGTACACACTGTGAATTTTTTTGTACATTATGTTGTATTTTAAGAGTGCTCCCCCAAGGTAGATGTGTTAGGCTTGGTACTTTGTCTCTTTACTTCACTGATATATGTGTTTGAATTAGTCTACACACAAATAATTAACATGTTACCAAAGCTGATACACCTTTTGTGAGCTTGCAAAGAGCTAAGGAACGAAAGAGAAAGATTGGAAGCAGGGTGATATCAAGAAAAATCTCTTAATGAGTTTCCATCTTTACAGTTTCCATAGGAGAAAAAGCAGGGATTCCCTAAAAAGGATTATCTATTGGTTGGGTATAGACACATAATCCATGTGATCAAAGCTTCAGCAGCAACGAAAAATACTAAAAAAGAAGAATGGATTTTAGATGTGGTGGAAATGCTCAGCTTTAAATTCTTTAGGATTCTCAGACTACATTGTTATCTAAAGATAGATATTATATTTTGTGATGCTTCACACTTAAATCTGATGTATAGTGTATATGCACTTCTTTTTTGATATGCAACAAGGCACAAAATGGAATTGATGACAGTATAAAATAACAATCACGAATGAAAACATTATATACTGTTATCATAGTTAACAGAATACTATAGAATATGGGATTTGATATCTTCAATGATGGATTTCATCAGGATTTACATGCAGATTAAGTGCAGATTTGATGCACACATGACCCAAAAGAAAACAAGGGATAGTAAACTCAAGATAGCAAGCAATTATTGTAAAAGAAAGGGAAAGTCAACAAGTATAGTGATCAAGGCATTGCCTATTTTTATGACTCAAAATCTAACATGGTACATCATATCACAAGATTCGATTGTCACAACTTTAAGTAGGAAATTCTTAGTTGAATTAGAGTTTGAGTTCAACGAAGATAAAATTTGAGAAAAGAACCCATAGGAGACATAGGCTCTAAAATTTGTCACTAAATATGAATAAAGGGCTTCATTTTGTCAATATATCTTATGTAGGATTTATGCCCAGATTGAGATTGAGATTTATAAGCAATTGTGTTAGCATATGACTTACATACCTTTCATCAATAGATAGATTAAATTGAGCTAGTTGAAATTGTTGATACTGAAGTTGAACCCTAAATTTTCTCATTAATGTACTAGTAGTTAATACTATTGCATACCTTTTTGGATTTTCTAGTGCACTTTCTTCTGGCGGACATTGCCCTTTCTCCTTTGCATCCAAAATGAACTCATTCCAGTCCCTCGCTGAAACAAAGGGAGGATGCTCATACTTCGGGTTGTGGACGAGGCTCTTTCTATATGTGTCCCTCACAACCTTGAGATGTCTAGCAGCTTTTTGTAACAATTTCTTACGATCAAAAATATTACTACCAAACTCATGCTCTATATCTTTGATGAGCCCATCTTTTAATTTTTGAGATTGGTAGTTCCACCTTTTAAGAAAAAACACAAAATTGTTAGATATAGCTAGTATAAGAAAAGACTCGAATGAAAGGAAAAATGTTGCACCAATTAATGATATGAAAAAAATAGTGGGATAAAATTAGTTCAGTTATGATGTACAGCAACCTAGTACGTATGGTGGGCCAAAATCTTCACAGCGTGAGGTCATAAAGCCTCCTATAAAATGTATCGTTTCCTGCAAAAAATGTCATGGGATAATTAATAGTAAAAACCATTAAAATGAATCATATGAAAGAAGACTCCCACTTTTGGTTCTCTATAGAAAAATTAGTTAGTATCTTCTACTCAAAGCATGAAATTGCAATGTACCAAATTCCTAAACTAGAGAATTACTGGTATAGACAAAAGGTCATTGATAATTCAGATGATCCTACCAAACCCCTTATAAAAAGGAATTCCAAAATAATTAAACAACTTGCACAATACGACACACTAAAGGTCATGAGGCATCACTCCACATCAAAAGACCTTGCATTCACCACTTCCTATCATGTTTACATCTTGCAAGAAAATCCTTATTATAATATAAAAAAAAATTATTTAAAGTACCTGGAAGCTTAGGACATTTCAAAGGCATTAATTCATTATCGTCAATCAACCACGATGTCTCCATAGATCCCGTGCTAGAAAAATGGGTAGCTCCAAGAAATGATGGTGAATTATCACCAATAGATGTACTATGATCCGCATTTGGCGGCATACCAGACGATGCATCTCCTACCACAAAAAAAACAATACACTATGTGATGCATCCCAAGATTAAAGTACATATTATCAACTCATAATTAACATAAAACCAAATATAGCAAAACAAGGATTTACTAGTTGGATGTCCCCTTGTTGCCGACATTGCAGTTAGAAATCTCGTATGGGCATCCATCAACCTCGTAGGAGTCTCCCGCACTAGATGACTTGAACAATACATTGTTAGCAAAGACATTCTGAGATAATAAAAGTAAGAGTTAAGAAGTTTTGAATGTTCGAAATAAAAAATTCCTTCTAACTTGTCAACTAAAATATTATTTTACTAGTGGTAGCCAAAACTCTACTACTACTGCCCTCATCGCATTGTCCTTGACCACATTCTAGATCAATTCCCAAAAATTCCTATATAACAAGAATTTAGTAGTTAAAGTTTCTTACAACTCTTTAAAAAAATTGCATCAATAAAGTATTTTTGCACATATTACATATTTTACTTCACAACATAAAAGATTATAAAATATAAATCTTTATTGAACTTTTGTTATAACTAAATATTCATTGGAGCTTACTTCATAATGCTGAGCTTGCGCTTTCAATTCTGATAGCCTCTTCCTCATCTCCTCGGGTTCCATATTTGCCTCATCCAAAATTTTCATTGCTTCTAAATTAATTTGCCTAATTTTTTTTCAAATTTTTTATAAAATTGGGAGTATCAGCAATATTGGCCTCATCAGAATGCATAGCTAGTGGCTCAGTGGTCACTGCTACTGCTTTACCCTTATCCTGAACATCAAATTGTGAGAGGAATATCAGTAAAACTATCATAAAAACTCAAAAACCGTAAATAAAATAACATAATAATATAACATTTTTCAGCTATCTAATTTGTACAATTTCAAAAAGGTTTACCCTCACTGAAGAAGGGGTGGGAGTAGCATCCTACTGACCTCTATCATCTGTCGGATCCATATCATCCTGTCACAAAGATTAAACATAAAAAATTTAGCTAACTGAAAGCAATAGACAGCAAAAACAAACTTATTAACAAAATGGTAAATAGTACTTACAACCCTCATGATAGTAACATTGTTTGTATCTATGCGATTTAAATGGTAATCAATTAGCAGTTTTTCCCCTGCACTTATTGATTTTATTGCACAAACAAAAACTTCATTCCCCTCACGCACCTCAAATATGCAATTGGGTTGCTTACTAGTTGAAGCAGGTTGCGTACTATTTATAAAACCTGCAATATTACCTATTTCTTTTGGTCTCCCATCAATGTACATAACAAATCTTTTACTTTGATCATTTTCTTTTCGTTGTATATAATTAGCTGGTACCCCATACCTACGCATACTTTTTTATATCGAACAATCCGCATCCAATCATTGTAATTGTAACATGGACTGACATACTTGAACAATTCGACAACTTTTTTGTAACATACCTTTATCCCATCCATGGAAAATAGGCCCAAACCATGTAATGAGGATGGAGCAATGTGATATATCCTTTCATTAACACAAAAATCTGTGTTAATTGGAGGTAGCTCATTGGGTATCCATTCTTTCTCAATGTGTGAGTACCAAAAGGGCACCTTGATGTCGCCTTTGGTCTCATCATCATAATAACATGACCCCCCATTAGCAAGGAAAAATTGCATGCATTTATCAAATTTTTTTCTATTGTTTTGACCTCTAGTTGATCTCCCTCTTTTAGCCATACTACATGTAGAGCTTTCATCTACCATTTCCTCATTTCCCTTATTCGATGTAGATAGATCTGACAAGTACTTATTTGGTGGGTCCTGCAGTCCATCAAATGGAAAGTGAAAGTGACATATATAAAATGTAGTAAGTTGAAAGTGATTATACAATTATATTTCTATACGGACCTTCTTTGTCTATATATACATTATATGATTATATAATGTCTATTTATAACATACATGCTCAATGATAAATAAGAAGAATATAAGAAAATTATGTCTATTTATTGACTTATACCTTCTGATCCATGTCATTATGCACAATCCACGCCAAACGGGTCAAATCTCCTATAATCAATTGATTGTTTGCAAAAAGGGTGACAATCAGACACAATATAAACATTGGTAATTATAAATAACCTATGTTTTAATCATTAGAAATGAACACAATAAATATGTAATCAAATTTCTTGAATATGTTAATCATTTACCTTAAGTTAGCTAAAAATTACATGATACACGTTTGCTACAAATAACTTAGAAGACAACATGAACAATAGGCAACATCGCAAACATGTCAACAGAAGGGGTGACGATGTACCTGTAGTCAATTGACTATTTGCAAAAGGGGTCATAATCAGACAAAACATAAACATTGGTAACTATAAATAACATATGTTGTAATCATTAGAAATGAACACAATAAATATATAATCAAATTTCTTGCATATGTTAATAATTTATCTTAAGTTCGCTAAAAATTACATGATACGTGTATGCTACAAATAACTTAGAAGACAACATGAACAATATGCAACATCGTAAACATGAACAAATTTACCTTATATATGGAATGCAAGATCGTCAACAGAAGGGGTGATGACATTTGTAGTCATTGATTATCTTCTTCTTCTTCATCATCATCATCATCATCATCATCATCGCCATCATCACCATCATCATCGCCATCATCATCGCCATCATCATCGCCATCATCACCATTATCATCGCCATCATCACCATCGCCATCATCATCATCATCACCATCATCATCATCATCATCACCAACACTATCACCATCATTGTCATCACCATCATCTTGATCTTCATCATCTACTTCTTCATCATCTTCAATATCTTCTTCTTCCATAACATTATACTTTATCGGCCTTCCTCTTGGATCATGTCTAACAAAAAATGACCAACCCTATTTATTTGGAACCTCTGAGTAAAACACTTGCTCACATTGGCTTGGAAGAACATAGGGCTCATCTCCAACTGGCTTAAATGACCTTGTATTGATCATTGTAAATCCATTATCATGTTGAATAACCATTCTATCTGGATCATTTTGATTTAGTTGTAACCTGTACCATTTGACGACAAATAGAACTACTTTGAAGGTGTTAAATTCACACTCAATTATATCATCCAAGATGCCATAGTATTGATTTTGAGATTGTTGAGGATGTATGTTGCTTCTAGATGATATATTGGTGACCTCGAAAACTGTAGTTATCCCAAAATCAAAAGTTTTCTTTGTGTCATCCAACCTTTTTATGCGGAATTTGTGGCCATTATAGTACATAGCTTTGTGGTGCTTGACCTGCAATTTTTGAAGTTTGTACAAATTATTTGCATCGTGAGTTGATACGAAACATACGTTGAGTTATGATCATTAATAAATTTCTACGTACCTCTCCACCTCTTAAACCATTTACTAGATCAACTACCATCGGCATAACATTGGAATTTCTATTACGATGAGCTTCTGTAACCAATAAACCAACACCTTCACATCATCAGTAAACAAAACACAATATCGAAATATAAATTTGAAACAAAAAGCATCAAATGGAATGACATTACCTCGACGATTTATTTTATTGTATGCCAACTTCCATAGGCGAGTTGTCATTCTCTGTGGCTTTGATGTAGTCTCTTCTAGACCATTGAAAAGATGTTTCTCGATAATTCAGTACTTATAATTTCTGTGCAGAAAGTGTCTATTCTCATCAAACACCTACTTTCTTAAACTTTTTGAATGACGGGATTTCGTCTTTGGACCACAAACTGGACATGCAAATTTACCCTTTGTCTGAAGACCTACAAGATCGTGTATAATTGGATTAAATGTGTTAACTTTGACATACCAAAAAAGAGGTGTCAAGAAGAGAACATACCACAAAAATGTGTTAGCCCAGGGGCATCGTGTATTTTCCATACAAGCATTGCATGAAATTGAAATTGTCTTTGTCCTATTGGTCTACAAATGTCATACATAGTAACCCCATTCCATAACACCACCAACTCGTCGATAAGGGGTTCAATATATACGTTGATATCTTTGACTTGGTACTTACCTAGTTGAATGAGCAAAAACATTACATAATTATTTAGATGACCACTAAATCAAAAAATACCTGGAACAATCAGTGTCAACATTATGTGCTCTCTCTTTATGGACAACCAAGGAGGTATGTTATTGTTGATAACAAAAACATGCCACACTGAGTAAGTAGATCTCAACTCTCCATAAGGATTGACACCGTCTGCTGCCAATGAAAGCTTGAGATTACGAGGTTCTTCTTTAAAGTGTGGCCATTTTTCCTGTATTTCCTTAAATGTCAAACCATCTGCAGGCATTCGCATAATGTCATCTTGACTTCTATTGCATACATGGTAATCCATAAATTGTGCCAAGCTATGGCACTTGAATAATCGTTGCAGATGTGGAATAATGGGAATATGCCGAAGAACCTGCGAGGCACCTTTTTTGTTAATCGATCTGATTGATATCTACTGATATGACAAGTAGGGCATTGTGTTGCAAATTCATGCTATTTATAATATATAATATGATCGTTCGGACATGCATCTATTATTTGATACCCCATTCCAATATCTTTCATGATGGCAGATAATTCTCGGTACGAGCGAGGTAGAATGTTTGATGGTGGTAACAAACACTCACCTATCAACCTATGACCAAAAATATAATTTCTTAATTTAAAGAATATTAATTGCTACACAAACCCAATGTTAATTGTAAGGGAACTACGAGTAAAATAATGAAAGAAGATGGCATACCTTAACATACGTGTTATTGCTACATTGGATAAACCATTCATTACCTTCAAGTTCACCAATAGCAATACAACGGCAAGAAGAGTTGTTTTGGAGCCTTCATATAGGGGCTACTCAGCCTTCTCAAGTAAAGGTACATCAAACTCTACATCATCATCAGCATCATCATCATCATCATTATCATCTTGATCATTGTGATCATTTTGATCATTGTGATAATTTTGATCATTGTGATCATCATCCTGATCTTCTTCCATGGTATCATTACCTTCTACTTCAATATTCACACCTCCATGTTCCCTCGTTTGGAAATTCGCATTCTCTGAATTGTCATGGTCCGTAACATGAAACTCAGGGATGTTGACCTATATGAAAATTATTACCTTATATTAACCATGACCATGATGTCATCATCAAATCATGTCTCATGTAATTTATAAACTATTAAAATACATACCAATGGGCGATACTCGTTTCCCCCTTTAATGTGACCATGTTGCCTACAATGTTGCTCAGCTGTTGTGATTAGATATCTTCGAGTCTTTAAGCCCTTACACATTTTGCAAGGACAATAACATTTTCCATCACCTTTTCTTTTTAAGTTAGACCGCAGTCTAGCAATTGCCTCCCTATTTTTTTGTGCGTTGATATCGTCAGACATGGTCTTTCTTGAATGGAATGACTTGTTGGTGGAAGAAGGATGATTTGTTTGCAACTTGCAGATGGAGTAGTAAGAGGAAGGCACATATAAAAAGGAGTATGGTCTCTGAACCAAGTAGGAGTTAGGACATGCTGGAGTGGGGTCAACCCAAGATATTTTGGAATCTTGAAGAACCTGATAAAGGGTATCTAGTAAGGTGAAAATAAACAAGTATTTTTACAGCTACAAAGGAGGAATCGAGAGCATTATAAATAATGAAGAAGAAACTTAAATCCATACAAGTTCACCTCTATTTACAATTTGACCTTTCTGCAAGTGAAATATGACAATATACAAAATTTTCAATCACATTTTCACTTAAAAAAGAACACCAAATATACCTTTTCTACAATATCTTCTTCAAATTCTTCACTATCAGATTCTTCAGAACTACAAGCTCCTATGCAGAAAAAAGATGAGATGTACTAAGTAATTTTTGATGGGAAATATTTAAACAAATCGACTATCAAAAAAACAATTTATGAAATTCAGTTGCTTTATTATGTACTGAAGACTTGGCAAGATGTTCCCAAGTCTATCTATAGAATGCCTATCTGCATGGTTGTTTGAAAATAGTCTAGTATGGTGCTGCTTTTGAACAACAACAAATGTCACTGGGGCTGGTAATTTGGCTCAAGAAATGCACAAGCCTGTTGACACCACATAACTTTTATTTCATCATATAACATTCAGCTGTCTTCTTTAACAAAATCCAAAGAGAATACAAACAAACTAATGAGTCGTGTCTATCTCAATTGAATAGCAAGTACTATAGTGAGTGTTAGGAAACTGACCTTGCGAATAGCATCCAGTTCATAAAGTATTAGGAAAGTGACCTTGCTGATTAGTTTAACATAGATTGGTGAAAAAAAAATTCATAATAAAAATCTGATTTTTTTCCACACTTGTTCAAACCATATAATGAAACGACAAAAAATGAATTGTATACAAAGACCATATTGTAGGCTGTCCAAGTTGAAAGTGAATAGATGACCTTTATGGGGTGCTGTACCAAGTGGAGCAAGTATGTGAGAGCTTGAAGATGAAGGGCTCCTATTTTGGGGCCAATATTTGGTGGTTTTGAGGTGCCTAGGGAGAACCTTTGATGCTAAGTCTTAGTTATGTAGACTTTGGCAAATCTGGTGAGCTTTCTACGAGTTTGTACCTGCTGTATCAGCAGCCACTATGCCCTATTCCAGACCTTCAGTATTCTGATTGACATCAATTATAAGTGTGCATCCAGATGTTAGCTACAATTGATTAGGGTGGCTTTTAGTGTGTATCAGTCTAATTTGACATGTGTGATGGCAGTATCAACTTGTTATTAGCATCTTACATTATTTAGAAGAGGTGTAGTTCAGTGGGTAAATGTTCGATCATTGTAATGCATCAGTTTGTTTCAATAATATTCTTGTTATTTTGCTATATTGTAATGCATCTCACTATAATGTCCCCTTTTTGACATGACATTCAATAATAAAAATAAAAAGTAAAAATATAAAAAAATTAAAATAACATGTAATATAATTATAATTTAATTAAGTTTAGTGAATGATGAAAATGAATGCAATAAAGAGTTATGAGTATTGAAGGATTAAGATATAAAGGAGAGACCATTCAATATTTAAATTTATATTGGAAAAGGTAGAAACGAATACTTATTGATTTAACTCAATCTATAATTGTTATTTAAATATTTCTTAAAATAACATAATCCTTAATCTTTTTTTTAATTCTCTTCCAACTATCTCTATTTAGTGCCTACCATGTTTATGTGCATGTTTTTTATGTGTTTTGGATAATAAGTCTAATTTAATTTGTCTATGGACTAAGACCTTAAATTATTGAGCTTCTCTTTGTTTTGTGAAAACTATAGCATTCTCTACTTAACAGGGCCAACCACGTGAAGGTGGAAGCTCATCATGGCCCCTCCTAGGAGTCTCTTATGACCCTTTACGACATTTTAAGAGCTCTAAGATTTATTCTTAGGGATCGTAAACGGTCATAAAGGGTCATAAGGGATCTTAGGACACAACAACTAAGAAATATAATTGTAAGCATCATGGTCACATTTTTTTGGAATCAATGTAATTGAGTTGTATACCCAAGCGACGAAGTGCATCTAGAAAATGAAACTACAACCTATTGGGATTGAGACAAACCTTATAAAAAAAAAGCAGCTAGGAATGATCGCTTGCCAATATCTGTTAAATAGATTTGTTGGAGGACCTTGTATTCATGAGCTAGGAATGATCACTTGCCAACAGTTGTTGAATACATTTGTTGGAGGACCTTGTATTCATGAGCTACAGATGTATTTAGCAACTATTGGCAAGTGATCATTTTTACAGATGAATTCGACTTGGAATTGAAGGTGTGGAAGTTGCTTTGCATTGCTTGGGTACACAACCCAATTACGTTTCCAAAAAAATGTGACCATGATGCCTACAATTATGTTTCTTAGCTATTGTGAAATCTACATATTTTATAGGAGAAGCATTTGAAGTTTATGTTGTGAATCCACTAAATAGGGTCAAGATTTGATTTGGAAATGTTGGTCAGATGATCTGAGAGAAAGAATGGACAGACAGATGGAGAGAGAGATAATACAAGTGGTAGAAAGAGCCATGCCATTTGCAGGACGCCACCATCCTTTTGGTAGATCAAAGGAAAACATGGTAAGGACTATAATACACATTGTCCTCAAGAATATTATCTAGGAGTCTTTCTATCACTTGTATTATCTGTCTCTCCATCTATCTCTCAACTCTTTCTCTCAAATCATTAGACCATCATTCTCAAATCAAATCTATTAAATCAACAAAAATAAGTTTGACCCTATTTAGTGAATTCACAGTTTCTTTTGCATTCAAGATCGGGATTAATGCATACGCAGTAGCCTGACACCAATCACCCATTACATGTCAACTATTAAAGCTTGTCAAATAGTTGCTAAGTTGTACTTCATAAGAATTAGGTGCTCCTGCACCATAGACGGAGATGCTGATGCAAGGTATGATGTTACTGACTTCCCTCTTAGCACCCTAGTCCACCAACTCATACATGAAACCATGAGACAAAAAAGAAAAAATGTTGGATTTAAAAGCTTTTCCGATCGGTTATTAGGAGTATGAACGAGGTCTGCATGTCAGATTCGAATGAAGCCCTAATATTCATTCAAAGCCCCCACACCAATATCGGCATGGAGGCTTTGAGTGAAGCCCCTTGGGACCTTCATTCAAAGATTTGGCTTCATTTGAAGCCCCTAAAATTTAGCTTCCCAACTTTCCATGATAGAAGCCAGTTGTTTTACAAGAGTCAAAAACAGTTTGTCCTCCATTGTAGAAGCCACTTGTAATACGCAGTTGTTTCATGCAAATCAGAGTCCACAGAATTTACCATCAATCTCTTTCAATAGCTTAGTCCATCTTATCCACTACAAAATAATTCAGAGGAATGTGCCAAGGCATTCCAAATCTTTGCCAATGTATAGACATGTGTCTTAAAATAGACCCACATATAAGATAAGATTCAATGTATATCTGCACGAAATGAAGCTGAATTCTGAAACCATTTAGCTTTCATTTATTTTAGTATGACCCATTTAATTTTCTATATAAATTTCAAAATGCAAGAGATATTGAATTGAGTATAATAAAGTAGAGAGGAACAACCAATGTCTTTGGTAAATGTAGTGAAATTGAAGTGTGTAGCATTTGCTGCACTGCCATTATTACCAACACAAGTATCTCAGTGTGAAAGGAAGAGAAGGAAATCAAGAGGTCAGGTGAGGTATGCATTCAATGTGAGTTCAAGTAAAAGTGTGGAAGTGGAAAGAGAGGAGAGGATTGAGATTGTGGAAGAGATTCTGTCTGGAGAGTGGCCTGAAAGTCTTTCTATACTCAATTTTGAGGATTTGTCAGTTTACTATGAACCACTTGTCTTCAAAGCTCAGGTAGATTTTGTTATAAATGTTTTTGTTATTATGTATTAAGTTTCAATAGATTCAAATCTAAGATTTCCAAGATGAAAAATTTATAATTTAATTTGATTGTCTCAAATTGCTTTTATCAATTTTTGAAATCAGACCCATCATCAGAATTATATAGATCTCAGAAAGTAGAAAAAAATTATGAACTATAATTAATTTTCATGATTCTTAATTCAGATATATAAATCAGAATTGAGGTGTCTGTAAGTGTGAGGAAGCCAAAACTTATGGACAAGAGATTTTTCTATTGAATGTTTATGGTAGAAATGATCAAAGGCCCTGTATTTGACAGTCACATGTTTTTGACAATTTGTATAAAGTTTTCCCTTTTATCTAATACAAGCTTATGAATTTTGAATCTATTTTAGTAAAAAGAACAACAATACGGGCATCCACTTTGGCTTCCAATAGAATCCTAGGTGGATCCATTTACCACTCAAATTTATGTTTGCTCACTCCTTAGCTTTTTCCTTGGAGTCGAGATAAATTTTAAAGAAAATATTAATAGATTATATAAATAAATCTTTTAAATTCACATATGTGCTAGAGTTTTAACATCTAAAAAATTTAGTTAATTTTTTTTACATTTACACTAGCCTATATCTTTTTCATAAGAAATATTTTGGTATTAATTTTTTTTTGTAAAGATTTAATTTTTTCTTATAATATATTACTATAATAAAAATATATTAAAGTAAATATTAATTGACATTGTGGTAAATATTAATAAAAATATATTAAAGTAAATATTACTATAATAAAAATTATGAAGACAAGGTAGATTTTGTGTTGCTGAACAGGAAAGCATATTTCTAACTAAAGATTGACATAAAAAGTTTAGTAACTATCCTAGAAAGTAATCTTGATGAAAGAGAGCATATTCTTAAAGTAGTGACTTGGTAGAAATCCATTAAAAGTGTCCATTAAAAAACACAATACAGCCTGAATATGTCAGTATATGGCAGAGAGTTTTACATGGCATTCTTGTGATAAATAGAATAGTAGTCAAGCCCTATTCAAGAATGAAAAAGCTTGTTATTTTCCAAGGAGAGGACTTCTATCAAGATGAATCATTAAATTTGGAGTGCACTTTGTAACAGACACAAAAGATTGCATGAAAGTTGTGAAAGGGGTGCAGAAGATGCTCACTTTTTCCTTGTAGAGTAACAAGTAGTTGGTGTTGCTGTTTCTATTAGTGTGAATTATGAAAAGTAGCCAATTGCATTTGATAAGAAACTCAGTGTCAATTCAGATGACATCCATTTCAAAGGAAGAAGACCTGATAAAGATAAGGCTCTTCAAGCCATAAGGAGATCAAAAGTGTTCAAAATTCTAGAACCCTACACAGTCGAGAGAAGACAGAGTGTGCAGAGTTTCCCCTAATAGTTGAGATCATGAACATAATCCAAATAGGCAGTTCGTGGAAAGTCGCATAGTATGAGTGAAGAATCTAATGAGATGATACACTGCATATCATAAAAAGGATGTCCCAAAAAAGAGTTACAGACTACAATCCTTATCCCTAATTATGTAATCTGATCTATGCCGGAAGCTAATCATGTCACTAAACATCTCTTTGACTCCCTAAAATCTCTACCCTTAGTTTCACCATTTTAAGATTTATGTATTCACCCATGTTTTATACAATTTTTTACATTTTTCTGTGCAATTTTCCAATCATTCCCTCAATAGACATACCCGTAGTATACGGTAATAAGTTTAAAAATTGACCACATGATGACCATTTTGACTGTGATGTTAAACGATGTCTTGCATGGGCTATATAATTGAGATATTGAATAAGTTTCAGGAAGGTCCATTTTTATTATGGTGTGTGATGTGTTCTTGTTGAATAAAAGATTTGGAAAAAGATGTGCGGTGTAAATGGCATTCAAGTAAAATATCAGAAATTCAGAGATAAAAGTTGTTTATTTGAAAACTCGCTATTCTGAATGACCCACAGACCATTTTTATCACTATCAGATATAAATGGTTAGTGATAAAAATGGTACTGTGATCGGTTGGAGTTCCTTCACAAATGAGAATAAGTGGAATGTTATGCCTATACAAATCAAAACATTGAGCCAACTTTAATTTTATACAATAACCAATTAATATGAATGTACGTAAGTGCATCAATTATTCCCACCTCCGGGCGAATCAGCAAAAAAAAGGTGCCACCACCCACCTGGGCGGGCCTAAATGCCCTACTATTCACCAGGGAAAGGCTCCTAAATAGATTATTGCTAACCCTGAGAAACAGATTGATTGAAACCAACCTAACCTACCCAACTATCGCTAACGGGGGTCCAGATCAGTAATCTTCATTCAAACTATCATAAACCCATCAACTGATGTCAAAGCATAATGCAGTAGACTGTTTGAAAGCAATTTCAAATGGAAATAGAAATGAAATGCACCCGATACATTATTTTAAAGGCACATTGCAATGGTTTTCATAAATTAGTCTAATGGAATCACATGGAACTCCTCAAAATTCCAAACGTGCCCTCAAAATTTCTACAATCAAACACACCAGATCAGACGTGCCCTCGCGCCAATGTTGATGACCCTCGCACCAATGTTGATGGAGACCCTCGCGCCAAAGCTAGATGAAAAGGATCTGTAGCAGAGCCAATGTTGATGGAGACCCTCGCTTGTGCCAAAGCCAAATGAACCTCATGCAAAAGCCAAATGAAATTCTGACCAAAATAATTGGTCACAATTGCGACCAACACGGGCTAGTTATTTAAAAAAAACAAAAATTTTCTTTATAGCACGACCAAGCAACCCATTTAAAAAACTTGGTCGCAATTTTTGGTCGCAAAATGACCTCAAATGCACTAGTGTGAATCAGTTAACTCTTTATTTTACTCAAATTAAATTTGTTAACTCCCTTTAATTTGGAAATCTCCCTTTATGACTGAACTTCATCTTTAATCCTGACCGTTGATTGAAATCAATCTCAACCGTTGATGAATTCCAGGAAAGTCTATTTAAGAGACCCTCATTTCTTCATTTTGAAATGTTGAATGAGAATTTGCATCGAATTGTTGTTGGAATTCATACTCATATTTTCTCATATTCACATACGCAAAGATCAGGTTTGACCAAAAGTTGACCAAATTTAACCACGGTTGAGTTGAGTTGACTAGTTTCGAAAAGAATTTTGAAATAATTAAATGAAATTATTTAATTAAATGGAGTACTTACTTCTAATTAATTAAACAAAGTTATTTAATTAAATGAGAAGCCATTCCTAATTAATTAAATGAAGTTATTTAATTAAATAAGAAAAGTGTCTCTAATTAATTAAAGATTATTTAATTAAATAGAAAATGTAATTATGAGCGCATATCTCATTTTATTAAATTAAATATCTCAACAAAATCTCTCTTTAGTTCAAAAAGGAAAATTTCCAGTTCACTGTTGATCAAAAATGAGTTAAATTAGTAAACTCTTTTTTCTACTTAAATTGAATCAATTAACTCCTTATTTTACTCAAATTAAATCTGTTAACTCCCTTTAATTCGGAAATATGCCTTTATGACTGAACTTCACCTTTAATCTTGATTGTTGATTGAAATCGATCTCAACTGTTGATGAATTTTAAGAAAGTCTATTTAAGAGACCCTCATCTCTTCATTTTGAAAGGTTGAATAAGAATTTGCATCCAATTGTTGGTGGAATTCATACTCACATTTGCTCATATTCACATACGCAAAGATCAAGTTTGACCAAAAGTTGACCAGATTTAACCACAGTTGACTTGAGTTGACTGGTTTCGAAAAAAATTTAAAATAATTAAACGAAATTATTTAATTAAATGGAGTACATACTTCTAATTAATTAAACAAAGTTATTTAATTAAATGAGAAGCCATTCCTAATTAATTAAATGAAGTTATTCAATTAAATAAGAAAAGTGTCTCTAATTAATTAAAGATTATTTAATTAAATAGAAAAAGAAATTATGAGAGCATATCTCATTTTATTAAATTAAATATCTCAACAAAATCTCTCTTTAGTTCAAAAAGAGAAATTTTCAATTCACTATTGATAAAAAGTGAGTTAAATCAGTTAACTCCTTTTTCTACTCAAATTGAATTAGTTAACTCCTTATTTTACTCATATTAAATCTGTTAACTCCTTTTAATTTGGAAATCTCCCTTTATGACTGAACTTCACCTTTAATCCTGACCATTGATTGAAATCGATCTCAACTGTTCATGAATTCCACGAAAGTCTATTTAAGAGAGCCTCATCTCTTCACTTTGAAAGGTTGAATGAGAATTTGCATCGAATTGTTGCTGGTATTCATACTCACATTTGATCATATTCACATACGCAAAGATCAAGTTTGCCCAAAAGTTGACCAGATTTAATCACGGTTGACTTGATTTGACTAGTTTTGAAAAGAATTTTAAAATAATTAAACGAAATTATTTAATTAAACGGAGTACTTACTTCTAATTAATTAAACAAAGTTATTTAATTAAATGAGAAGCCATTTCTAATTAATTAAATGAAGTTATTTAATTAAATAAGAAAAGTGTCTCTAATTAATTAAAGATTATTTAATTAAATAGAAAAAGTAATTATGAGAACATATCTAATTTTATTAAATTAAATATCTCAACAAAATCTCTGTTTAGTTTAAAAAGGGAAATTTCCAGTTCACTATTGATCGAAAATGATTTAAATCAGTTAACTCCTTTTTCTACTCAAATTGAATCAGTTAACTCCTTATTTTATTGAAATTAAATCTGTTAACTCCCTTTAATTTGGAAATCTCCCTTTATCACTGAACTTCACCTTTAATCCTGATCGTTGATTGAAATCGATTTCAATCGTTGATGAATTCTAGGAAAGTCTTTTTAAGAGACCCTCATCTCTTCATTTTGAAAGGTTGAATGAGAATTTGCATCTAATTGTTGCTGGAATTCACAGTCACATTTGCTCATATTCACATATGCAAAGATTAAGTTTGAACAAAAGTTGACCAGATTTAACCACGGTTGATTTGAGTTGACTAGTTTCAAAATTTTTTTTGAAATAATTAAACAAAATTATTTAATTAAATGGAGTACTTACTTCTAATTAATTAAACAAAGTTATTTAATTAAATAAGAAGCCATTCCTAATTAATTAAATGAAGTTATTTTATTAAATAAGAAAAGTGTTTCTAATTAATTAAAGATTATTTAATTAAATAGAAAATGTAATTATGAGAGCATATCTCATTTTATTAAATTAAATATCTCAACAAAATATCTCTTCAATTGAAAAAGGCAAAATTCCAGTTCACTATTGATAAAAAATGAGTTAAATCAGTTTACTCTTTTTTCTACTCAAATTGAATCAGTTAACTCCTTATTTTACTTAAATTAAATCTGTTAACTCCCTTTAATTTAGAAATCTCTCTTTATGACTGAACTTCACCTTTGATCCTGACCGTTGATTGAAATCGATGTCAACCGTTGATGAATTCTAGGAAAGTCTATGTAAGAGACCCTCATCTCTTCATTTTGAAAGGTTGAATGAGAATTTGCATCGAATTGTTGCTGAAATTCATACTCACATTTGCTCATATTCACATATGCAAAAATCAAGTTTGACCAAAAGTTCACCAAATTTAACCACGGTGTACTTGAGTTGACTGGTTTCGAAATTTTTTTTAAAATAATTAAATGAAATTATTTAATTAAATGGAGTACTTACTTCTAATTAATTAAATAAAGTTATTTAATTAAATGAGAAGTCATTCTTAATTGATTAAATGAAGTTATTTAATTAAATAAGAAAAGTGTCTCTCATTAATTAAAGATTATTTCATTAAATAGAAAAAGTAATTATGAGAGCATATCTCATTTTATTAAATTAAATATCTCAACAAAATCTCTCTTCAGTTCAAAAAGGAAAATTTCAAGTTCACTATTGATAAAAAATGAGTTAAATTAGTTAACTCTTTTTTCTACTCAAATTAAATCAGTTAACTCCTTATTTTACTCAAATTAAATCTATTAACTCTTTTTAATTTGGAAATCTCCCTTTATGACTGAACTTCACCTTTAATCCTGACCGTTTATTGAAATCGATCTCAACTGTTCATGAATTCCAAGAAAGTCTATTTAAGATAGCCTCATCTCTTCATTTTGAAAGGTTGAATGAGAATTTGTATCGAATTAATGCTGGAATTCATACTCACATTTGCTCATATTCACATACGCAAAGATCAAGTTTGACCAAAAGTGTACCAGATTTAACCACGGTTGAGTTGAGTTGACTAGTTTCGAAAAGAATTTTGAAATAATTAAACGAAATTGTTTAATTAAATGGTGTAGTGCTTGCCCCTGGTTCACATTTTTGTTATCATTGCTAAACTCTTTTAGAGCTAGTTTTATGTTGTTAGTTAGCAGCATTCTTTTGAGACTATCAGATATTGTGCTATGTATTTAGTTAAAACATGATGAAATTACTTGGTACTCTACATTTCATATATGTATGATGATTATTTTTAGTGTTCAAAATTATTGATGATGATTATTACATTGCTTTCAGTTATTAATGATGATTAGTAAGATGATTTATTATCATATGTGCTTTCTTATGGATACTTACCCCATACTTGCATGTGTATGGTGTGCATGTTTACTTTTCGTGTTTGCTTTTGTATGGCATGTCTGATGTGGTTAAGGAAGGGAGTCGTAGTCACCTGCTAGTCGAGATCTACATGATGCAACACTTCCTACCATTGTCTGTTTAGTTTAGTATATATTGTGTTTGTACATGCATGATTTTTATGCAGGTTGCAGGTACCAAGTATCGACTTCCCTGAATTGCCAGGATAAGCGTACCCTATCACATTATCTCAATTATAAGAGAGGGGAGATAAATTCTCAAGTCCAAATCTCAACCCTTTGAACCATTTTTCCTAATTGGAAAATTAGGACAAGTATCTGAGTTGAATACCCACCGAATGTGTCGGATGACATATTTCGTGATTTTTAACCCTTTAAATTTATTTTGTATGATTTGTTCTATGATGAGTTTTCATATTTTATCTTAGAGGTCTATGGTGAATTTTTCATTAATTAAGTCTTAATAAATAGATTTAATTAATAAATTATTTATTTGAAAAAATTAATAAAATATCACGATCTTTGATATTTTGATTGTAATTAATTAAATGTGAATTATTGGGAAAAAAATTAAATAAAAGAAAACTAAAAATTAAAATTAATAAGAATTGTAAAATAATAATAAAGTAATAAATAAAATAATAATAATAAAAGTTATAAAAATTAAAATGAAAGCTATAAAATTTAAATAGAGATTATTTAAAAAGTAAATTGGAGTTATAAGCTTGCATGAGAATTAACATGTGTCAACAACACGGGGGTTAGTGCATCAATTAAACACAAGGTGTCTACAATTCTGACTCATCAAAAAAGAATTGAAAAAGACCCATGCCTAGTTGGTGACACCTTTCAGCGGTTTCAAAAAGCAATCCAAAGGTTTCTTGAGAGCTCTTTATATTCAGGCATTCATAGAAGCTAAGAGAAGGAGGGTGGAAAGCAATTGGAGCATTGGATGACTCAAGAACTCTAAAGAAGGGAGCTTGCTCTGCGGATATTCTGAGAAAGAGCGAATTAGCATCAGAATTTCGAATAGATTCTTGTGATTTTTCTTATGCTATTTCCGCATCATGCATTCCTGTCGTCCTTGTATCTTCCATATGTCTTCTGAGGATTTTCATATTTTTATTGTATGCATTTTCAATTTAGGCAATTAAATTTATTTGAGAATTTTATATGCATGGATTTAAAAAAATAGAGAAAATAGGTTTGGGTTCGAATTAGAATCAAATTGAAATAGATTTGAAAATGGTTTCAAGATTTATGGCCAAATCCATTAGTGAAATTATTGGATAAATTTAGAGAACAATTACATTTTAAGAAAAAAATTTTAATTTTCCTATCACTGCCCCTTGGATAGACCCGAACTCAGTCATTCATAATTTTTTATCGTGATTGAATTTATTCGATCGCTCCAATCAGAATTGGCGCAACTTGGCCCTCTCCACCATATTTAAATTTCAGCCCGATCCAACGGCTCATTAGGGAGATATGGCCGTCGTACTGAGACTGTTTTATTCAAAGACAGATATTTCTCCATTTCCCATAACCAAGAGTTCTTTATGCTTAAATTTCACAAAAATAATATATCAAAACATGGAATGAATTAAAGATATTATTGAAATATTTTTTTATTAGAATCTTATTAATATGCATTAGTTTTATATGGTTTATTATCTAATTTAATTAAATCAAATTTAATTAAGATTAATTAATAATAGAAGAAGTGTAATTAATTATTAGTCAATCTAAGTAAATGGATGAGAAAATTTTTAAAAAAAAGAGATTTTAATATAGTTTATATAGTGGACTTTTTATAATGTATATTGAATACTATTTAATATATATTAAACAATTTTAGAGTTGTTTAATGAAGATGATAATGTTAAGAATTTGGAGATTATTCATGTTAAAATCTACAATGAGTCTTATTGGTTTGTGATAGGGATCTCTTTCAAATAACGTTTATATAGACAAAATATTATTAGAACAATTAAAAAATTTAGTCTAATGGTTGATTTTAATATTGATTAAATAATTGTAAGATGATAATTTACATTATGTTGATTTAAATTTAGAAACTCTGAATGATATTAGATTAAGACTGAATTATTATGTTATTGGTTAATACATTTGAATACCTTAATGAAGTTAAGAGTTAGCCAAATATTAACTAATGAGTTTATGGAAGGATTCTATAGATTGAGTATATATAGTTTGAGGAGTTTATTATTTATTAATATTTCTAAAGACTAGCAAACTATTAATAAATAATGATTTAAATAGATATCAACAAATTTGATTAGAGTTAATCTAGTGGAGATTATTTATTGAATGAAGTTTGGTAAACGATAATAATTTTTGGAGTTGGATTATAATTGATTTTTAATCAATTGATATTTATTGAGTTGATATTATAACTATGATATTAATAATTAAGTTGTGCAATAGAGTCTTATTTGAAAAGATTAATGATAATACGAATTTGTTAAGGGAATGTTGATATTCTTTGAAAGATGACGGATATGGTCATTTAAGATTTTCAATAATAATTATTGAATTATTAATATCATCTTTTGAGTATTGAATTATAATTGACTTTTATCATACAGAATTATAGTTAGTTATTAGTCAACTGATATTAATTGAAACGTTGCTATGATTATGTAATTATTAATTAAATCAATCAATGAGAGTTAATTAGATTTAATTAACAATTAAGTTAAGTAATGAAGATTTAATTGATATAATTCTTTTAATAAGATTGTAGAAATATTGATATCAAGTTGATAGGTCTTATTCTTATGACTTGAATGATGACCTTAGATATTTAATGGTGAAGACGTAATAATATTAAATTGAAAACTATTAAATGACAAAAGTCATGGAATCATGTATCTATGTTAATTGCTAAATTAAATTGATCATTTTAATTAAGTTACAATCTTTTTAATCGAAGATTGATAATTGGTTCTTTTATGAATGAATAATGATCTTTTGATTATGTTGAAATGTAGTAGTAACATTAAGGAAGAGTTGATCAATTAGTATTGAGGATCTTAGCAAATAAAGCAAATAATTTAATAAGTAAATATTTATCTTTAAGTTATTCTTAGAATGTAATTCTTAATAATGGAAGGATAATGCTATCGAGGAACAAATGGGTTGACTTGTAGGTCAAATGATAACTTTATACACTTAAAAGTATACTTGCAAACCGAAAACTAGAAACCCCTACACATTATTCAACTATGTGAATTTAGTAAACCAAAACATGTGTTTGCATCGTGTATTCTATATGCTTCTTGTTTTGGATTTTGGGTTGACTAGTGTTGACCAGTCCTAGGTTGTTACCAAAGGCTCGGAGATTATGAGATGTGATGGCATGTTGATCTTATTTGGTCTTGATCTTTATAAGCCCAATCATGGTTATGTGATCGTATGCTCTATGAAATGTTTGTATTTGTTCTTTAGCCTTCATGTGTGAAGCTGAGATGTATATATATCTGAGATGCTTGAGCTAACCATTTTTGAGTCATCGATCAGTTATCCTTGGATTACTTTCTAGTCGCTATGATGGGATTGAAATGTGAATTTATTTCTTGATGATGTCATGTTGTGACATGTTTGACTCAACCATTTTGGAGTCTTCGATCAGTCTGATTTTGAGATATTCTTGGTTGCTTGTTGAGAACCATTTATCTTGAGATATATTTTGGTTATTGAGAACCAATGGATACTTATGATTATCAGTGATGCCTTCAGTTGCCAATAGAGAATTGTTGTGATCATAATTTTTTATGGATGCTTTTTCGGATGCTCATGGAGATTTGATGATTTTTATTGTTGATATTTAATGCTTTTATGCATATTTGATGATTTTATTATGGATTATCTTTTATGATTTTGAGATTTATGATTCCATGAGCTTAGGGTAGGTAATCTACTTGTAGTGTTGGGAAGTGGCTTGCAATGGAGGCCAG
Organism: Cupressus sempervirens; assembly: GCA_028749045.1. NCBI lineage: Eukaryota > Viridiplantae > Streptophyta > Pinopsida > Cupressales > Cupressaceae > Cupressus > Cupressus sempervirens. The sequence goes on from CM053788.1 coordinate 370,300,683, forward strand.
GGCCCTAAGTGGCTGCCAGGGTAACTCATTGTAAGTTTGGTTAATAAGTGATAACATTTATACACTAAATGGGGATTAAATGAACCTAAAAAGATAATTATTTTGATGTTCTCACACATGCCTTGAGTGCTTGTACAGGTTAGGATGGGAGTAGTGAGAACACATGGTTGCGACTGTGCATTCCGTAGTATGCCTTATCAGTATGAGAGGATACTAGTGGCCGCATGAGATCAGTATAGACCCGTAGAGTTTAGCTAACGGCCAGGGTAACTTGTACGTGATAATTGCGATGACACTTTCCCACTTGCAGTTTAAGTTTCCTACATGTCATTGTGTGCCTTTAGGAATTAGATGTCAATTTTGTTTGTGTTGGAACCTTTGAGTTAGTATACTTTTAAGATTCCTAGACTTATAGAGATTTGTGCTTCGTTAATTGATATCCTGTTTGGGACTTGAGATTATCTCCTCAGCACGATGGGAGTGGACCACTTAGGTTCCACACGATCGGGTGGTAGTGTATTTTCACTCTTATCATTTGAGATCCGTTCGAAACACCGTGGCTAGAGTATCCTTGGTTGGTATTTATTCTTCATTATGTTCTTGGGGCATTATGATAGATAATATACCTTATGATGGATGTATTTACTAGTATATTTCTTATATTGATGATTTGCTTTACTTTGCATATGTTAGTTGATGATTTATTATGCTTTACTTTGTATGTTAGTAGGATGTTTTACGAGTGACATTCCTACTATGTTAATACCGATGATCTTTTCGGTGCTTTGAAATGTTACGCATGGAGAGATGGCTAGGACCCATGATGGTCTAATGATGCTATTTACTGTTGGGAGGAACCGTGCACTTAGTTATTTATGTTTGTGATATATGGTTATCTTTTGTGATGAATGTTTATATCTTTTATGATGAGGTATCATGTATGATATGTGGTTTCATTTATGTTATTGCATCATGGATTAATATTAGATGATGATGATGTACTTTATTTAGTTGAATGTTTATTCTTTTAAGCTTTTCATACCTTGTGATATGTACAGTGGATGATTGAGCTAAACTAAAATATAATTACAAAAAGACACTTGTAAATTGTTTAAGTACATTGGATGTATCATTGTTATTTCATAAGGATGGGATGTTAAATGAATAGTTAATTTAGATGTGATACAACGTTAAGGGATCTTTAGAGAATGTAGCTTGTTATGTATATATGTTATGTTTATTTTCATTTGAATTGTTGCTATTGCTTCCGCAAATGTTATGAAAGGTTTTATCTTTCATGTTTAAAATAAAAATTGTTTGGCAAACTTAGTGTAAAATTCTTTGGATCCCTTGGTGGGGCATTACATTTGGTATCAGAGTCCGAGTTTCAACATTGAGAGCTCTGGGTATATTGGAATGCTACTAATTATTAACTAGTTGAATAAAATGAAAACTTAAAACTATCGTATGTATCTTTTTCAAACTGAAAACTTGAAACTAGGTGAACTGAAACAGAACATAAAACTGTTACTTGCATATTTTTTATATTTCAACACTTAGGTTTCAAAACTAAAAATTTCACTGAAAATCTAAATGAAGGCAAAACTAAAAATTGAAACTCATTCTAGCTGCAAAACATGTATCTTTTATCTATGTTGTAGGGTAGTAAACCTCTGTTTATCTTTGCAATCATTAAGTTGCTCTTGTTTAGAATGAATTAAGGGATCTATTTTAGTAGTTGTTAAAAGAATGAATGTTGGATCGATATAATTTTCAGTTTACCATTAAACCAGAATCATATTGCTTTAAGGGTGTTGTAATATCCTCAATGAAAACATGTTTTCTTATAGAGAGAAAAGGTTCAATGGGACCCACATAGTGAGTATCTTAGTTTTTCATTCCTTCAGGCTACCAGAGTAAGCCTAATCCCGGGGGGGTGGATGTAGTGCCTGCCCCTGGTTCACATTTTGTTATTGTTGTTGAACTCTTTTAGAGATAGTTTTATGTTGTTGGTTAGCAGCATTCTTTTGAGACTATCAGATATTGTGCTATGGATTTAGTTAAAACATGATGAGATTACTTGGTACTGTACATTTCATGTATGTATAATGATTATTTTTAGTTTCACAATTATTGATGATGATTATTACATTTCTTTCAGTTATTAATGATGATTAGTAAGATGATTTATTATCATATGTGCTTTCTTATGGATACTTATCCCATACTTGTATGTGTATGGTGTGCGTATTTGCCTTGCGTGTTTGTTTTTGTATGGCGTGTCTGATGTGGTTAAGGAAGAGAGTCGTAGTCACCTGCTAGTCGAGATCTACACGATACACTACTTTCTACCATTATCTGTTTAGTTTAGTATATATTGTGTTTGTACATGCATGGTTTTTATGCAGGTTGCAGGTACCAGGTATCGACTTCCCTGAATTGCCAGGATAAGCATACCCTATCACATTATCTCAATGATAAGAGAAGGAAGATAAATTCTCAAGTCCAAATCTCAACCTTTTGAGCCATTTGTCCTAATTAAAAAATTAGGACAAATATCTGAGTTGAATACCCACCGAATGTGTCGGATGACATATTTCGTAATTTTTAACCCTTTAGATTTATTTTGTATGGTTTGTTCTATGATGAATTTTTATATTTTATCTTGGAGGTCTATGGTGAATTTTTTATTAATTAAGTCTTAATAAATAGATTTAATTAATAAATTATTTATTTGAGAAAATTAATAAAATATCATGATCTTTGATATTTTGATTGTAATTAATTAAATGTGAATTATTGGAGAAAAGAAATTAAATAAAAGAAAATTAGAAATTAAAATTAATAATAATTATAAAATAATAATAAAGTAATAAATAAAATAATAATAATAAAAGTTATAAAAATTAAAATGAAAGTTATAAAATTTAAATAGAGATTATTTAAAAAGTAAATTGGAGTTATAAGCTTGCATGAGAATTAATATGTGTCAACAACACGGGGGTTAGTGCATCAATTAAGCACAAGGTGTCTACAATTCTATGACTCATTAAAAAAGAATTGGAAAAGACCCATGCTTAGTTGGTGACACCTTTCGGCAGTTTCAAGAAGCAATCCAAAGATTTCTTCAGAGCTCTTTATATTCAAGCATTCATAGAAACTTAGAGAAAGGGGGTGGAAAGCAATTGGAGCATTGCAGGACTCAAGAACTCTGAAGAAGGGAGCTTGCTCTACGGATTTTCTGAGGAAGAGCGAATTAGCATCAGAGTTTCGGGTAGATTCTTGTGATTTTTCTTATGCTATTTTCACATCATGCATTCCTGTCTTCCTCGTGTCTTCCATATGTCTTTTGAAGAATTTCATATTTTTATTATATGTATTTTCAATTTGGGCATTTAAATTTATTTAAAAAATTTATATGCATGGATTTAAAAAAAAAGAGAAAACGGATTTGAGTTCAAATTAGAATCAAATTGAAATAGATTTGAAAATGGTTTCAAGATTTATGGCCAAATCCATTAGTGAAATTATTGGATAAATTTAGAAAACAATTACCTTTTAAGAAGAAATTTTTAATTGTCTTGTCACTGCTCCTTGGATAGACTCGAACTCAGTCATTCATAACTTTTTATCATGATCTAATTTAATCGATCGCTCTATTCAGAATTGGCGCAACTTGGCCCTCTCCAACATATTTAAATTTCAGCCCGATCCAATGGTTCATTAGGGAGATATGGCCGTCATACTGAGACTGTTTTATTCAAAGATAGATATTTCTCCATTTCCCATAACCAAGAGTTTTTTATGCTTAAACTTCACAAAAATAATATATCAAAGCATGAAATGAATTAAAAATATTATTGAAATCTTTTCTTATTAGAATCTTATTAATATGCATTAGTTTTATATGGTTTATTATCTAATATAATTAAATCAAATTTAATTAAGATTAATTAATAGTAAAAGAAGTGTAATTAATTATTAGTCAATCTAAGTAAATGGATGAGAGAAAATTAAAAAAAAAGAGATTTTAATATAGTTTATATAGTGAACTTTTTATAATGTATGTTGAATACTATTTAATATATATTAAACAATTTTAGAGTTGTTTAATGAAGATGATAATGTTAAGAATTTGAAGATTATTCATGTTAAAATCTACAACGAGTCTTATTGATTTGTGATAGGGATCTCTTTCAAACAACTTTTATATAGACAACATATTATTAGAACAATTAAAAAATGGAGTCTAATGGTTGATTTTAATATTGATTAAATAATTGTAAGATGATAATTTACATTATGTTGATTTAAATTTACAAACTCTGAATGATATTGGATTAAGACTGAATTATTATGTTATTGGTTAATACGTTTGAATACCTTAATGAAGTTAAGAGTTAGCCAAATATTAACTAATGAGTTTATGGAAGGATTCTATAGATTGAGTATGTATAGTTTGAAGAGTTTATTATTTATTAATGTTTGTAAGGACTAGCAAACTATTAATAAATAATGGTTTAAATAGATATCAACAAATTTGATTAAAGTTAATCTAGTGGAGATTATTTATTGATTGAAGTTTGGTAAAAAATAATAATTTTTGGAGTTGGATTATAATTGATTTTTAATTAATTGATATTCATTGAGTTGATATTCTAACTATGATATTAATAATTAAGTTGTGTGATAGAGTCTTATTTGAAAAATTTAATGATAATACGAATTTGTTAAGGGAATGTTGGTATTCTTTGAAAGATGACGGATATGGTCATTTAAAATTTTTAATAACTATTATTGAATTATTAATATGATCTTTTGAGTATTGAATTATAATTGACTTTTATCATACAGAATTATAGTTAGTTATTAGTCAACTGATATTAATTGAAACATTGCTATGATTATGTAATTATTAATTAAATCAATCAATGAGAGTTATAGATTTAATTAACAATTAAGTTAAGTAATGAAGATTTAATTGATATAATTATTTTAATAAGATTGTAGAAATATTGATATCAAGTTGATAGGTCTTATTCTTATGACTTGAATGATGACTTTAGATATTTAATGGTGAAGACATCGTAATATTAAATTGAAAACTATTAAATGACAAAAGTCATGGAATCATGTACCTATGTTAATTGATAAATTAAATTGATCATTTTAATTAAGTTATAATCTTCTTAATCGAAGATTGATAATTGGTTCTTTTATGAATGAATAATGATCCTTTGATTATCTTGAAATGTAGAAGTAACATTAAGGAAGAGTTGATCAATTAGTACTATGGATCTTAGCGAATAAAACAAATGATTTAATGAGTAAATATTTATTCTTAAGTTATTCTTAGAATGTAATTCTTAATAATGGAAGGATAATGCTATCGGGGAACAAATGGGTTGACTTGTAGGTCAAATGATAACTTTATACACTTGAAAGTATACTTGCAAACAGAAAACTGGAAACCCCTACACATTATTCAACTATGTGAATTTAGTAAACAAAAACATGTGTTTGCATCGTGTATTCTATATGCTTTTTATTTTGGGTTTTGGGTTGACTAGTGTTGACCAGTCCTAGGTTGTTACCAGAGGCTCAGGGGTTATGAGATGTGATGGCATGTTGATCTTATTTGGTCTTGATCTTTATAAGCCCAACTATGGTTATGTGATGATATGCTCTATGAAATGTTTGTATTTGTTCTTCAGCCTTCATGTGTGAAGCTGAAATGTATATATATCTAAGATGCTTGAGCTAATCATTTTTGAGTCATCGATCAGTTATCCTTGGATTACTTTCTAGTCACCATGATGGGACTAAAATGTGGATTTATTTCTTGATGATGTCATGTTGTGACATGTTTGACTCAACCATTTTGGAGTCTTCGATCAGTCTGATTTTGAGATATTCTTGGTTGCTTGTTGAGAACCATTTATCTTGAGATATATTTTGGTTATTGAGAACAAATATATACTTATGATTATCAGTGATGCCTTCAGTTTCTAATAGAGAATTGTTGTGGTCATGATTTTCTATGGATGCTTTTTCGGATGCTCATGGAGATTTGATGATTTTTATCTTGGAAATTTGATGATTCTTATTGTTGATATTTGATGCTTTTATGCATATTTGATGATTTTATTATGGATTATCTTTTATGATTTTGAGATTTATGATTCCATGAGCTTAGGGTAGGTAATCTACTTGTAGTGTCGGGAAGTGCCTTGCAATGGGGGCCGGGGCCCTAAGTGGCTGCTAGGGTAACTCATTGTAAGTTTGGTTAATAAGTGATAACATTTACACACTAAATGGGGATTAAATGAACCTAAAAAGATAATTGTTTTGATGTTCTCACCCATGCCTTGAGTGCTTGTATAGGCTAGGATGGGAGTAGTGAGAACGCTTGGTTGCGACCGTGCATTCCATAGTATGCCTTGTCAGTATGAGACGATACTAGTGGCCGCATAAGATCAGTATGAACCCATGGAGTTTAGCTAACTGCCAAGATAACTTGTAAGTGATAATTGCAATGACACTTTTTCGCTTCCATAGTAGGTTTCCTACATGTCATTATGTGCCTCTAGGAATTAGATGTCGATTTTGTGTGTGTTGGAACCTTTGAGTACTTAGTATACTTTTAGGATTCCTAGACTTATAGAGATTTGTGCTGCGTGAATTGATATCCTGTTTGAGACTTGAGATTATATCCTCAGCATGGTGGGAGTGGACCACTTAGGTTCCACGCAGTCGGGTGGTAGTGTATTTTCACTCTTATCATTTGAGATCCATCCGAGACACCATGGCTGGAGTATCCTTGGTTGATATTTATTCTTCATTATGTTCTTGAAGCATTATGATAGATAATATACCTTATGATGGATGTATTTACTGGTATGTTTCTTATATTGATGATTTGCTTTACTTTGCATATGTTAGTTGATGATTTATTATGCTTTACTTTGCATGTTAGTAGGATGTTTTAGGAGTGACATTCCTACTATGTTAATACCAATGATCTTTTCGGTGCTTTGGAATGTTACGCACAGAGGGATGGCTAGGACCCACGATGGTCTAATGATGCTATTTACTGTTGGGAGGAACCGTGCACTTAGTTATTTATGTTTGTGATATTTAGTTATCTTTTGTGATGGATGTTTATATCTTTTCTGATGAGGTATCGTGTATGATATGTGGTTTGATTTATGTTATTGCATCATAGATTAATATTAGATGATGATGATGTACTTTATTTACTTGGATGTTTATTCTTTTAAGCTTTTCATACCCTATGATATGTACAGTGGATAATTGAGCTAAACTAAAATATAATTACAAAAGGACACTTGTAAATTGTTTAAGTACATTGGATGTATCATTATTATTTCATAAGGATGGTATGTTAGATGAATAGTTAATTTAGATGTGATACAATGTTAAGGGATCTTTAGAGAATGTAGCATGTTATGTATATATGTTATGTTTATTTTTATTTGAATTGTTGCTATTGCTTCCGCAAATGTTATGAATGGTTTTATCTTTCATGTTTAAAAAAAATAAAAATAAAAAAATTGTTTGGCAAACTTAGTGTAAAATTCTTTGGATCCCTTGGCGGGGCATTACATTTGGTATCAGAGCTCGAGTTTCAACATTGGGAGCTCTGGATATATTGGAATGCTACTAGTTATTAACTAGTTGAATAAAATGAAAACTTAAAACTATCATGTGTATCTTTTTCAAACTAAAAATTTGAAACTAGGTGAACAGAAATAGAACTTAAAACTGTTACTTGCATATTTTTTATATTTCAACACTTAGCTTTCAAAACTAAAAATTTTAATAAAAATCTAAACGAAGGCAAAACTAAAAATTGAAACTCATTCTAGCTGCAAAACATGTATCTTTTATCTATGTTGTAAGGTAGTAAACCTCTGTTTATCTTTGCAATCATTAAGTTGCTCTTGTTTAGAATGAATTAAGGGATCTATTTTAGTAGTTGTTAAAAGAATGAATGTTGGATCGATATGATTTTTGGTTTACTATTAAATCAGAATCATATTGCTCTAAGGGTGTTGTAATATCCTCAATGGAAACATGTTTCCCTACAAAGGGAAAAGGTTTAATGGGACCCACATAGTGAGTATCTTAGTTTTTCATTCCTGTAGGCTTCTAGGAGTAAGCTTAATCTCGGGGGGGGGGGGATGGATGTAGTGCTTGCCCCTGGTTCACATTTTGTTATCATTATTGAACTCTTTTAGAGCTAGTTTTATGTTGTTGATTAGTAGGATTCTTTTGAGACGATCAGATATTGTGCTATGGATTTAGTTAAAATATGATGAGATTACTTGGTACTCTATATTTCATGTATGTATGATGATTATTTTTAGTATTGTCTGTTTAGTTTAGTATATATTGTGTTTGCACATGCATGGTTTTTATGAAGGTTGCAGGTACCGGGTATCGACTTCCCTGAATTGCTAGGATGAGCGTACCCTATTACATTATCTCAACAAAATCTCTCTTTAGTTCAAAAAGAGAAATTTCCAGTTCACTATTGATTAAAAATGAGTTAAATCGGTTAACTCCTTTTTCTACTCAAATTGAATCAGTTAACTCCTTATTTTACTCAAATTAAATTTGTTAACACCCTTCAATTTGGAAATCTCCTTTTATGACTGAACTTCACCTTTAATCTTGACCGTTGATTGAAATCGATCTCAACCGTTGATGAATTTCAGGAAAGTCTATTTAAGAGACCCTCATCTCTTCATTTTGAAAGGTTGAATAAGAATTTGCACCGAATTGTTGCTGGAATTCATACTCACATTTGCTCATATTCACATACGTAAAGATCAAGTTTGACCAAAAGTTGACCATATTTAACCACAGTTGACTTGAGTTGACTAGTTTCAGAAAGAATTTTAAAATAATTAAATGAAATTACTTAATAAAATGGAGTACTTATTTTTAATTAATTAAACAAAATTATTTAATTAAATGAGAAGCCATTCCTAATTAATTAAATGAACTTATTTAATTAAATAAGAAAAGTGTCTCTAATTAAATAAAGATTATTTAATTAAATAGAAAAAGTAATTATGAGAGCATATCTCATTTTATTTAATTAAATATCTCAACAAAATCTCTCTTCAGTTCAAAAACTGAAATTTCTAGTTCATTATTGATAAAAAATGAGTTAAATCAGTTAACTCCTTTTTCTACTCAAATTGAATTAGTTAACTCGTTATTTTACTCAAATTAAATCTGTTAACTCCCTTTAATTTGGAAATCTCCCTTTATGACTAAACTTTACCTTTACTCCTGACCGTTGATTGAAATCGATCTCAACCGTTGATGAATTTTAGAAAAGTCTATTTAAGAGACCTCGATCTCTTCATTTTGAAAGGTTGAATGAGAATTTGCATCGAATTGTTGCTGGAATTCATATTCACATTTGCTCATATTCACATACGCAAATATCAAGTTTGACAAAAAGTTGACCAGATTTAACCACGGTTGAGTTGAGTTGACTAGTTTCGAAAAGAATTTTGAAATAATTAAACGAAATTATTTAATTAAATGGAGTACTTACTTCTAATTAAATAAACAAAGTTATTTAATTAAATGAGAAGCCATTCTTAATTAATTAAATGAAGTTATTTAATTAAATAAGAAAAGTGTCTCTAATTAATTAAAGATTATTTAATTAAATAAAAAAAGTAATTATGAGAGCATATCTCATTTTATTAAATTAACTATCTCAACAAAATCTCTCTTCAGTTCAAAAAGGGAAAATTTCAATTCACTATTGATAAAAAATGAGTTAAATAAGTTAACTCCTTTTTCTACTCAAATTGAATTTGTTAACTCCTTATTTTACTCAAATTAAATTTGTTAACTCCCTTTAATTTGGAAATCTCTCTTTATGACTGAATTTCACCTTTAATCTTGACTGTTGATTGAAATCGATCTCAACCGTTGATGAATTCCAGGAAAGTCTATTTAAGATACCCTCATCTCTTCATTTTGAAAGGTTGAATAAGAATTTGCATCGAATTGTTGCTGAAATTCATTCTCACATTTGCTCATATTCACATACACAAAGATCAAGTTTGACCAAAAGTTGACCAGATTTAACTATGGTTGACTTGAGTTTACTAATTTCGATTTTTTTTTTGAAATAATTAAATGAAATTATTTAATTAAATGGAGTACTTAACTCTAATTAATTAAACAAATCTATTTAATTAAATGAGAAGCCATTCCTAATTAATTAAATGAAGTTATTTAATTAAATAAGAAAAGTGTCTCTAATTAATTAAAGATTATTTAATTAAATAGAAAAAGTAATTATGAGAGCATATCTCATTTTATTAAATTAAATATCTCAACAAAATCTCTCTTCAGTTCAAAAATGGAAATTTCTAGTTCACTATTGATCAAAAATGAGTTAAATGAGTTAACTCTTTTTTCTACTCAAATTGAATCGGTTAACTCCTTATTTTACTTAAATTAAATCTTTTAACTCCCTTTAATTTGGAAATCTCTCTTTATGACTGAATTACACCTTTAATCCTAATCGTTGATTAAAATCGATCTCAACCGTTGATGAATTTCAGGAAAGTCTATTTAAGAGACCATCATCTCTTCATTTTGAAAGGTTGAATGAGAATTTGCATCGAATTGTTGCTGGAATTCATACTCACATTCGCTCATATTCACATACGCAAAGATCAAGTTTGACCAAAAGTTGACCAGATTTAACCACGGTTGACTTGAGTTGACTAGTTTCGAAAAGAATTTTGAAATAATTAAATCAAATTATTTAATTAAATGGAGTACTTACTTCTAATTAATTAAGCAAAGTTATTTAATTAAATGAGAAGCTATTCCTAATTGATTAAACAAAGTTATTTAATTGAATAAGAAAAGTGTCTCTAATTAATCAAAGATTATTTAATTAAATAGAAAAAGTAATTATGAGAGCATATCTCATTTTATTAAATTAAATATCTCAACAAAATCTCTCTTCAATTCAAAAAGGGAAATTTCTATTTCATTATTGATAAAAAATGAGTTAAATCAGTTAACTCATTTTTCTACTGAAATTGAATCAGTTAACTCCTTATTTTACTCAAATTAAATCTGTTAACTCCCTTTAATTTGGAAATCTCCCTTTATGACTGAACTTCTCTTTTAATCTTGATCGTTGATTTAAATCGATCTCAACTGTTCATGAATTCCAAAAAAGTCTATTTAAGAGACCCTCATCTCTTCATTTTGAAAGGTTGAATGAAAATTTGTATCGAATTGTTGCTGGAATTCATACTCACATTTGCTCATATTGACATGCGCAAAGATCAAGTTTGCCCAAAAGTTGACTAGATTTAATCACGATTGACTTAAGTTGACTAGTTTCAAAAAGAATTTTGAAATAATTAAATGAAATTATTTAATTAAATGGAGTACTTACCTCTAATTAATTAAACAAAGTTATTTAATTAAATGAGAATCCGTTCCTAATTAATTAAATGAATTTATTTAATTAAATAAGAAAAGTGTCTCTAATTAATTAAAGATTATTTAATTAAATAGAAAAAGTAATTATGATAGCATATCTCATTTTATTAAATTAAATATCTCAACAAAATCTCTCTTCAGTTCAAAAAGAGAAATTTTCAGTTCACTATTGATAAAAAATGAGTTAAATCAGTTAACTCCTTTTTCTACTCAAATTGAATCAGTTAACTCCTTATTTTACTCAAATTAAATTTGTTAACTCACTTTAATTTGGAAATCTCCCTTTATGACTGAACTTCACCTTTAATTTTGACCGTTGATTGAAATCAATCTCAACCGTTGATGAATTCTAGGAAAGTCTATTTAAGAGACCCTCATCTTTTCATTTTGAAAGGTTGAATGAGAATTTGCATTTAATTGTTGCTGGAATTCAAACTCAGATTTGCTCATATTCGCATACGCAAAGATCAAGTTTGAGCAAAAGTTGACTAGATTTAACTATGGTTGACTTGAGTTGACTAGTTTTTAAAAGAGTTTTGAAATAATTAAACGAAATTATTTCATTAAATAGAGTACTTACTTTGAATTAATTTAAAAAAGTTATTTAGTTATATGAGAAGGCATTCCTAATTAATTAAATGAAGTTATTTAATTAAATAAAAAATGTGTCTCTAATTAATTAAAGATTATTTAATTAAATAGAAAAAGCAATTATGAGAGCATATCTCATTTTATTAAATTAAATATCTCAACAAAATCTCTCTTCAGTTCAAAAAGAGAAATTTTCAATTCACGATTAATAAAAAATGAGTTAAATTAGTTAACTCTTTTTTCTACTTGTCATGCCCAAAAATGCCAACCAGATATGTTTTAATATATTTAAAAAGCCATAATAGGATTAAAGGTAATAAACAAGTTTTCAAATAAATTCACTTAACTTCCTCACACACATGTATAACTTATAAAATTTAAACACAACTCAAAAGCAAATTTTCTTAACATATTTTAAACTTAAAATTGCACAGGCAAATATATATCAACATGTTATCTAATTTATCTAATTTAAATGAATGTGATTACCAATCATAAAAATGTGTAGTAAGATAACACCATCACATCTGATTTTCTTTTTTCTTTAAATTTACATATGCAAAACAGAAAACAAGCTATAAGACTCAATGCAAGTATATTACTCAAACACCATTTTATTGGCAAACCTAATTCAAAGGCTCAGCCGGGAAAGAATCAGGAAGAAAACCCGACTTCGTTGCCAATCCAACAAAGTTTGAAATACCAATTTGCATAGGATATCAATCCCAAATTTCAACAATATAATCAAATTTTTCCTCATGATCAAAATCAAAGAATTTGTAATGTTTTCTAAATCTCTTTTCAAAAACCATGGAGGAAACCAATAACTGATCAGGTGACAACCAAGCAGAACCAAAAGAAAATCAAACATGCATAATTCATACATGGTTTACACAATAGGATTCATAATGAATCAAGACTAGAGAAAGGTGGATTCTTCCAACAAGAGAAGTCAAGCACAACACCAATTCAGATGCCCAATCGGAGCTAATAACCAAGAACTTCTGTTCTTCCATTTAAACATGCCATACTCATACCAGGTTTGTGCTGATAGGTAGGGGCCCATAACACCCTACCCTTTATCCCTCTTCTATTCCTGAGAAGAGACTCTACACTGGTTGGAGTCCAACTAAACAGACATTTCTCAAAATTGGTCACTTATGCCCTCTCCAAGGGTGAGTAATACCAAAACACCCATGCAAGGAAAACTCAAAATTTCAAACATAAACAAGAAAGGAAAAACAACCAAAATAACATGGTTATCAAATCTTCCCAACATACCCACATCCATACAAAAAGTGAAACAACAACAAGGTAACATGAACATGAAACAAAACATAAAAACTGAATAGGGGAGATGAGAATTTCCTACCTTCACAAAGAGGTAATGGAAATGAACAAGTTTGAGTAGAGTATCCCTTTCCTTCTTTCAACCTTCAAGCATTCTTCTCTAAATGTAGAGATTGGGTAACCCCCTCCACTAGTCCAATAAAGGCATCTAAATAAGCCTCCAACTCAATCACCCAAAAGGAGCAATAACTACACCCACCCACTAACAAGTCTAGAAACCCCTAACTCAACTCACACTATGGTTAAACCCTAAGTAGAGGTGGGGTAATGAAACTCATGGTAGCCATAGTCAATTTTCGCACAAAAGCAAAAAGAGACTTTTTGAGTGGCCTCAAAAGTAAAAAAAAGGGGCTTAGGGGTTGAAAAAGATCCCTAACCCATACCCATACCCTTTGGGTATAATTATTCCATGTTTTAAAGCCTTAGGAAAGAGGTTTAGAGCTAAATAAAATTTAGGAATAAAATAGGACCATCTATCTACTCTAACACTACAGATTAACCACTAATCCGGATCAAGGGATGACTAACCTCGATTAAGAACTCAATTAGCAAACTGACACCAACTAAGCCAACTTGGGTCCAAAGGTTAAACAACTAACCCTAAACAGCCACTGAAGCACATAACCATTTAACGAGTGTCAAGCAACACTGAAAGAACATAATTACGAACATTAACATTCACTGAACAAAGAAGATACATACATATATCTCACAAGACAACACGTGAATTATGAACAACAAAGTTTTCAAAATTAGCACAAAGAGATCAGTTCTATTCCTCCGTAGGGTCTCTCGGCTAAATATCTGCACACTCATTGCACACATCAGTAGTCCCATAAAATCACATATACATAAATGTATACGTATCATAAATTCACATAAATTAAAACATACATCAATAAGGGTTTCTTCATCCTGCTTAATTCTTAATCATTTAAAATCTCTTAAATCAAAGTTTCAATCCTACATTTACTAATCTCATCAACATACATATACATGAAACATTAAATGACAATCATCAAATATATCAGAAAGTAACATCACACAACATGAAATAATAAAGTATGTTCTAAGCATCAGATAATGTTTCGACATCTCGAGTTGTGGGTATCAAAATAATAGTAATGTATCACTATGCTACGATGGGTCAGGGCAAACTCAGAACATAATGCTTCAATTACTTAACTATTTAATTCATTTCTACTCACATTTAATCATCAGTGATTACAAAATCAACATGACATATAACTTATCCATTAATTCAGATTAAATACAAGAATAATCATTGAAGTAACAAAATCAATAACATCATCATTATGTGAAACATCTTGTATTATTGTTAGTGCAAATTTAATGTTTAAACAGTCGAGAAAACATAGTCGTTCTCTAATATTTAAGTATTAAAGCATGGATGTATCTGTTGTTCTCAATTTTTCATTAGGACATCTAAAAACCTAAAACATTACTCCATATCCATTCAAATCTCCTACAACAGATTTGAAAGAGAAATTTATATTTAATAAGTACATGCAAGGAGGGACCTTACACTACTCAAATTGAATCAGTTAACTTCTTATTTTACTCAAATTAAATTTCTGTTAACTCTTTTTAATTTGAAAATCTTCCTTTATGACTGAACTTCATTTTTAATCCTGACCGTTGATTGAAATGCAGTGCCTGCCCCTGGTTCACATTTTTTTATCGTTGCTGAACTCTTTTAGAACTAGTTTTATGTTGTTGGTTAGTAGCATTGTTTTGAGATTATCAGATATTGTGCTATAGATTCAGTTAATTATGTGATGAGATTACTTAGACTCTATATTTCATGTATGTATGATGATTATTTTTAGTGTTCACATTTATTGATGATTATTATTACATTGATTTCAATTATTAATGATGATTAGTAAGATGATTTATTATCATATGTGATTTCTTATGGATACTTACTCCATACTTGCATGTGTATTGTGTGCGTGTTTGCCTTGCGTGTTTGCTTTTGTATGGCGTGTCTGATGTGGTTAAAGAAGGGAGTCGTAGTCACCTGCTAGTTGGGATCTATACGATGCACCACTTCCTACTATTGTCTATTTAGTTTAGTATATATTGTATTTGTACATGCATGGTTTCTATGCAGGTTGCAAGTGCTGAGTATCGACTTCCCTGAATTGTCAAGATGAGCGTACCCTATCACATTATCTCAATGATAAGAGAGGGGAGATAAATTCTCAAGTCCAAATTCCAACCCTTTGAGCCATTTGTTCTAATTGAAAAATTAGGACAAGTATCCGAGTTGAATACCCACCAAATGTGTCGGATGACATATTTCGTGATTTTTAACCCTTTAGATTTATTTTGTATGATTTGTTCTATGATGAGTTTTCATATTTTATCTCAAGAGTCTATAGTGAATTTTTCATTAATTAAGTCTTAATAAATGGATTTAATTAATAAATTATTTATTTGAAAAAATTAATAAAATATCATGATCTTTGATATTTTGATTGTAATTAATTAAATGTGAATTATTAGGGAAAAGGAATTAAATAAAAAAAAACTAAAAATTAAAATTAATAATAATTATTAAATAATAATAAAGTAATAAATAAAATAATAATAATAAAAGTTATAAAAATTAAAATAAAAGTTATAAAATTTAAATAGAGATTATTTAAAAAGTAAATTGGAGTTATAAGTTTGCATGGGAACTAACATGTGTCACAACACGAGGGTTAGTGCATCAATTAAGCACAAGGTGTCTACAATTTTCTGACTCATCAAAAAAAAATTGGAAAAAATCCATGCTTAGTTGGTGACACTTTTCAGCGGTTTCAAAAAGCAATCCAAAAGTTTCTTGAGAGCTCTTGATATTTAGGCATTCATAGAAGCTTAAATGAAAAGCTTAATGGAAGCTACAAGCTTAATGGAGGCCTCAAGCTACAAGCTAAAAAATAATAATAGAAACTTCAAAGCTTACATGCATGGGAGAAGATTCATATGCTCATATGTTTTCTACTTGCTTCTATGCTCCTTCTAGCTCTTCTAATCACTTGGAAGATTCGATTGGCTTGGATCATGAAAGAATTTGCGAATATTGGAGAAGGAAGGGATTTTCTATGGGCTTCTGAGGCATGGAAAATTAGCATCAGTGTTTAGGTGCACTCGTGATATTCTCATATTCCCTTTGCACTATTTCTCTTCCTGTCTTCATTATGTTTTTTTATATGTGTCTGAATACTCTTTATGATTGAATCTACAATTAAATTAAAATCTAGATATGTATGGTTGCAAAGAAAATAATAGAAAAAAACTTAGATCCAATTAAAGAATAAATTAGATCTAAACGGGTTTGGGTTCGAATTAGAATCAAATTGAAATAGATTTGAAAATAGTTTCAAGATTAATGGCCAAATCCATTAGTGAAATTATTGGATAAATTTAGAGAACAATTATTTAAGAGAAAATTCTTAATTGATCACAAATTGACCTGTCACTGCCCCTTGGATAGATCCGAACTTAGTCATTCATAACTTTTTATCGGAATCAAATTTATTCGATTGCTCTAGTCAGAATTGGCACAACTTGGCCCTCTCCAATATATTTAAATTTCAGCCCGATCCAACGGTTCATTAGGGAGATATGACCGTCGTACTGAGACTGTTTTATTGAAAGACAGATATTTCTCCATTTCTCATAATCAAGAGTTAAACATAATATATATTAAACTTCACAAAAATAATATATCAAAGCATGGAATGAATTAAACATATTATTGCAATCTTCCCTTATTAGAATCTTATTAATATGCATTAATTTTATATGGTTTATTATCTAATCTAATTAAATCAAACTTAATTAAGATTAGTTAATAGTAGAAGAAGTGTAATTAATTATTAGTCAATCTAAGTAAATAGATTTTTAAATGAGAAAAAAATTTTAAAAAAGAGATTTTTAATATAGTTTATATAGTGGACTTTTTATAATATATATTAAATACTATTTAATATATATTAAATAATTTAGAGATGGTAATTTTATATTACGTTTTTAAATAAAGAGAATTTAATAATAATGGATTAAGATTTAATTGACATGAAGTCACTATTATAACATTGTTATAATTTGAATTACTATGGTATTATTAATACGTTATATATTATTAACTAAATTATTGATATACCTTAATGGTATTAAGAGTTAACTAATGAAGCTTATGTAAAGTTCTCTAGATCTATTAATAATAGTTTTGATGAGTTTATTATTTATTAATGTTTGTTGGGACTAACAAACTATTAATAAATAATAGTGTAAATAGTTTAAATAGTTATCAATTAATATGATCAGAGTTAATCTAGAGGAGATTAGTTAATGATTGAAGTACTATAAAATATATTAATCAAATTGAATTGGTTAATAATTTGGAGTATTAATTAATTGAATTATCGTACATAGGAGAAACTTATTTGAGATAATAATACTTGGTATTGGAGATTTATTATACCTTGTTATTATTAAAATAAAATGAGAATATTGTTGAAAGAATGACGAATGTGGTCATTATAGATTTATTAATAAGATTTCCAATATAGCTTGTTATTAAATATTAACAAGTTATTATTATTGAACTATGAATATAAATATTTGTGTACTAAATTATAGATGACTTTTAACTTATAAAATTATAGTTATTTATTAGTCAACTGATATTAATTGGAATGTTGCTTTGGATATGTAATTATTAATTAAATTAATTAGAGTTAATTAAATTTAATTAACAATTAAGTTGTGTAATAGTGTTTTAATTGATATGCTAATATCAATTCTTTTAGCAAAGTTGTGAAGTATTTATATCGAAGTTGATAAGTCGTACTCTCATGACTTGAATAACGACCTTAGATGTTTTAATGGTGAGACTTAGTATTATTGAATTGGAAACTATTAGATGTTAATAAGTCATGGATGGTGTACCTATGTTAATTGTTTGATTTAATTGATCATTTTAATAAAGTTATAATTCTTATTAGTTTGATAATTGGTTCTTTTATAAATGAATAATGATCCTTGATTTATGAAGGAGAGTTAATCAATTAGAATATGGATCTTAGTTAAATAAAGAATGAAATTTAGTTAAAGGTCAGTGATGATCAATTTAATGAGTAAATAATTATCCTTAAGTTATTCTTAGAATAATGCTATTGGAGAAAAAATGGGTTGACTTGTAAGTCAAATTGATAACTTTAGACACTTGAAAGTATACTTGCAAACAAAAAACTGGAAACTCCTACACATTATTCAACTATGTGAATTTAGTAAACCAAAACATGTGTTTGCATCATGTATTCTATATGTTTCTTGTTGTGGGTTTTGGGTTGACTAGTGTTGACCAGTCCGAGGATGTTACCAGAGGCTCGGGGGTTATGAGATGTGTTGGCATGTTGATCTTATTTGGTCTCGATCTTTATAAGCCCAACCATGGTATGTGATCATATGCTCTATGAAATGTTTGTATTTGTTCATCAGTCTTCATGTGTGAAGTTGAGATGTATGTGTATGAGACACTTGAGCTAATAATTTTTGAGTCATCGATCAGTTATCCTTGGATTATTTTTCAGTCGCCATGATGGGACTAAAATATGGATTTATTCTTGATGATGTCATGTTGTGACATGTTTGACTCAACCATTTTGGAGTCTTCGATCAGTATGATTTTGAGATATTCTTGGTTGCTTGTTGAGAACCATTTATCTTGAAATATAATTTGGTCATTGAGAACCAATTGATACTTATGATTATCAGTGATGCCTTCAGTTGCAAATAGAGAACTGTTGTGATCATGATTTTCTATGGATGCTTTTTCAGATGCTCATGGAGATTTGATGGTTCTTATCTTGGAGATTTAATGATTCTTATTATGGATATTTGATGCTTTTATGCATATTTGATGATTTTATTATGGATTATCTTTTATGATTTTGAGATTTATGATTCCATGAGCTTAGGGTAGGTAATCTATTTGTAGTGTCGGAAAGTGGCTTGCAATGGGGGCCGGGGCCCTAAGTGGCTACCAGGGTAACTCATTGTAAGTTTGGTTAATAAGTGATAACATTTACACACTAAATGGGGATTAAATGAACCTAAAAAGATAATTGTTTTGATGTTCTCGCCCATGCCTTGAGTGCTTATACAGGCTAGGATGGGAGTAGTGAGAATGCATGGTTGCGACTGTGCATTCCGTAGTATGCCTCGTCAGTATGAGAGGATACTAGTTGCCGCATAAGATCAATATATACTCGTGGAGTTTAGCTAACTGCTAGGATAACTTGTACGTGATAAATGTGATGACACTTTTCTGCTTGCAGAGTAGGTTTCCTACATGTCTTTGTGTGCCTCTAGGAATTAGATGTCGATTTTGTGTGTGTTGGAACCTTTGAGTTAGTATACTTTTAAGATTCTTAAAATTTTTATGCTATGTGTATTGATATCCTATTTGGGACATGAGATTATCTCCTCAGCACGGTGGGAGTGAACCACTTATGTTCCACGCAGTCGGGTGGTAGTGTATTTTCACTCTTATCATTTGAGATCCGTCCGAGACACTGTGGCTGGAGTATCCTTAGTTGGTATTTATTCTTCATTATGTTTTTGGAGCATTATGATAGATAATATACCTTATGATGGATGTATTTACTAGTATGTTTCTTATATTGATGATTTGCTTTACTTTGGATATGTTAGTTGATGATTTATTATGCTTTACTTTTCATGTTAGTAAGATGTTTTAGGAGTGACATTCCTACTATGTTAATATCGATGATCTCTTCGATACTTTGAAATGTTATGCACATAGGGATGGCTAAGATCCACGATGGTCTAATGATGCTATTTACGGTTGGGAAGAACCATGCACTTAGTTATTTATGTTTGTGATATATGGTTATATTTTGTTATGGATGTTTATATCTTTTGTGATGATGTATCATGTATGATATGTGGTTTCATTTATGTTATTGCATCATGGATTAATATTAGATGATGATGATGTACTTTATTTACTTGGATATTTATTCTTTTAAGCTTTTCATACCTGTGATATGTACAGTGCATGATTGAGCTAAACTAAAATATAATTACAAAAAGACACTTGTATATAGTTTAAGTACATTGGATGTATCATTGTTATTTCATAAAGATGGGATGTTAGATGAATAGTAAATTTAGATGTGATACAACGTTAAGGGATCTTTAAAGAATGTAGCCTGTTATGTATATATGTTATGTTTATTTTCATTTGAATTGTTGCTATTGCTTTCGCAACTGATATGAATGGTTTTATCTTTCATGTTTTAAAAAAAAAATTATTTGGCAAACATAGTAAATTTTTTTAGATCTCTTGGCGGGGCATTACATGAAATCAATGTCAACCGTTGATGAATTTCAGGAAAGTCTATTTAAGAGACCCTCTTCTCTTCAGTTTGAAAAGTTGAATGAGAATTTGCATCTAATTGTTGTTGGAATTCATACTCACATTTGCTCATATTCACATATGCAAAGATCAAGTTTGACCAAAAGTTGACCAGATTTAACCACGGTTGACTTGAGTTGACTAGTTTCGAAAAGAATTTTAAAATAATTAAATGAAATTATTTAATTAAATAGTGTACTTACTTTTAATTAATTAAACAAAGTTATTTAACTAAATGAGAAGCCATTCCTAATTAATTAAATAAATTTATTTAATTAAATAAGAAAAGTGTCTCTAATTAATTAAAGATTATTTAATTAAATAGAACAAGTAATTATGACAGTATATCTCATTTTATTAAATTAAATATCTCAACAAAATCTCTTTTCAGTTCAAAAAGAGAAATTTTCAGTTCACTATTGATAAAAAATGAGTTAAATCAGTTGACTCCTTTTTCTACTCAAATTGAATCAGTTAACTCCTTATTTTACTCAAATTAAATCTATTAACTCCCTTTAATTTGGAAATCTACTTTTATGACTGAACTTCACCTTTAATCCTGACCGTTGATTGAAATCGATCTCAACCGTTGATGAATTCCAGGAAAGTTTATTTAAGATACCCTCATCTCTTCATTTTGAAAGGTTGAATGAGAATTTGCATTGAATTGTTGCTGGAATTCATACTCACATTTGCTCATGTTCACAGATGCAAAGATCAAGTTTGACCAAAAGTTGACAAAATTTAACTACGGTTGACTTGAGTTGACTAGTTTCGAAAAGAATTTGGCAATAATTAAATAAAATTATTTAATTAAATGGAGTACTTACTTCTAATTAATTAAACAAAGTTATTTAATTAAATGAGAAGCCATTCCTAATTAATTAAATAAATTTATTTGATTAAATAAGAAAAGTGCGTCTAATTAATTAAAGATCATTTAATTAAATAGAAAAAGTAATTATGAGAGCATATCTCATTTTATTAAATTAAATATCTCAACAAAATCTCTCTTCAGTTCAAAAAGGGAAATTTTCAATTCACTATTGATAAAAAATGAGTTAAATCAGTTAACTCCTTATTTTACTCAAATTAAATCTGTTAACTCCCTTTAATTTGGAAATCTTCCTTTATGATTGAACTTCACCTTTAATCCCAACTGTTGATTGAAATCAATCTCATCCGTTGATGAATTCCAGGAAAGTCTATTTAAGAGACCCTCATCTCTTCATTTTAAAAGGTTGAATGAGAATTTGCATCGAATTGTTGCTGGAATTCATACTCACATTTGCTCTTATTCCCATACGCAAAGATCAAGTTTTAACTAAAGATGACCAGATTTAACCACGGTTGACTAGTTTCGAAAAGAATTTTGAAATAATTAAACGAAATAATTTAATTAAATGGAGTACTTACTTCTAATTTATTAAACAAAGTTATTTAATTAAATGAGAAGCCATTCCTAATTAATTAAATGAAGTTATTTAATTAAATAAGAAAAGTGCCTCTAATTAATTAAAGATTATTTAATTAAATAGAAAAAGTAATTATGAGAGCATATCTGATTTTATTAAATTAAATATCTTAACAAAATCTCTCTTCAGTTCAAAATGAGAAATTTCCAGTTCACTATTGATAAAAAATGAGTTAAATAAGTTGACTCTTTTTTCTACTCAAATTGAATCAGTTAACTCTTTATTTTACTCAAATTAAATCTGTTAACTCCCTTTAATTTGAAAATCTCCCTTTGTGACTGAACTTCACCTTTAATCTTGACAGTTGATTGAAATCGATCTCAACCGTTGATGAATTCTAGGAAAGTCTATTTAAGAGACCCTCATCTCTTCATTTTGAAAGGTTGAATGAGAATTTGCATCGAATTGTTGTTGGAATTCATACTCATATTTGCTCACATTCACATACGCAAAGATCAAGTTTGACTAAAAGTTGAATAGATTTAACCAAGGTTGACTTGAGTTGACTAGTTTCGAAAACAATTTTGAAATAATTAAACAAAATTATTTAATTAAATGGAGTACTTACTTCTAGTTAATTAAAAAAAGTTATTTAATTAAATGAGAAGTCATTACTAATTAATTAAATAAAATTATTTAATTAAATAAGAAAAGTGTCTCTAATTAATTAAAGATTATTTAATTAAATAGAAAAAGTAATTATGAGAGCATATCTCATTTTATTAAATTAAATATCTCAACAAAATCTCTCTTCAGTTCAAAAAGAAAAATTTTCAGTTCACTATTGATGAAAAATGAGTTAAATGAGTTAACTCCTTTTTCTACTCAAATTGAATCAGTTAACTCCTTATTTTACTCAAATTAAATCTGTTAACTCCCTTTAATTTGGAAATCTTCATTTATGACTGAACTTCACTTTTAATCCTGACCGTTGATTGAAATCGATCTCAACAATTGATAAATTTCAAGAATGTCTATTTAATAGACTCTCATCTATTCATTTTGAAATGTTGAATGAGAATTTGCATCGAATTGTTGCTGAAATTCACACTCACATTTGCTCATATTCACATACGCCAAGATCAAGTTTGAACAAAAGTTGACCAGATTTAACTATAGTTGACTTGAGTTGACTAGTTTCGAAAAGAATTTTGAAATAAATAAATAAAATTATTTAATTAAATGTAGTACTTACTTCTAATTAATTAAACAAAGTTATTTAATTAAATGAGAAGCCATTCCTAATTAATTAAATGAAGTTACTTAATTAAATAAGAAAAGTGCCTCTAATTAATTAAAGACTATTTAATTAAATAGAAAAAGTAATTATGAGAGCGTATCTCATTTTATTAAATTAAATATCTCAACAAAATCTCTCTTCAGTTCAAAAATAGAAATTTCCATTTCACTATTGATAAAAAATGAGTTAAATCAGTTGACTCTTTTTTCTATTCAAAATGAATCAGTTAACTCTTCATTTTATGTAAATTAAATCTGTTAACTCTTTTTAATTTGGAAATCTCCCTTTATGACTGAACTTCACCTTTAATCTTGACCATTGATTGAAATCGATCTCAACCATTGATGAATTTCAAGAAAGTTTATTTAAGAGACCCTCATCTCTTTATTTTAAAAAGTTGAATGAGAATTTGTATCGAATTGTTGCTGCAATTCATACTCTTTTTTTTATCATATTCAGATATGCAAAGATCAAGTTTGACCAAAAGTTGACCAGATTTAACCACGATTAACTTGAGTTGACTAGCTTCGAAAAGAATTTTGAAATAATTAAACGAAATTATTTAATTAAATAGAGTACTTACTTCTAATTAATTAAAGAAAGTTATTTAATTAAATGATAAGCCATTCCTAATTAATTAAATGAAGTTATTTAATTAAATAAGAAACGTGCCTATAATTAATTAAAGATTATTTAATTAAATAGAAAAAGTAATTATGAGAGCATATCTCATTTTGTTAAATTAAATATCTCAACAAAATCTCTCTTCAGTTCAAAAAGAGAAATTTCTAATTCACTATTGATAAAAAATGAGTTAAATCAATTGACTCCTTTTTCTACTCAAATTGAATCAGTTAACTCCTTATTTTACTCAAATTAAATCTGTTAACTCCTTTTAATTTGGAAATCTCCCTTTATGACAGAACTTCACTTTTAATCCTGACTGTTGATTGAAATCAATCTCAACTGTTGATGAATTCTAGGAAAGTCTATTTAAGAGACCTTGATCTCTTCATTTTGAAAGGTTGAATGAGAATTTACATCGAATTGTTGCTGGAATTTATACTCACATTTGCTCATATTCACATACGCAAAGATCAAGTTTGACCAAAAGTTGACTAAATTTAACCACGGTTGACTTGAGTTGACTAATTTCAAAAAGAATTTTTAAATAATTAAATAAAATTATTTAATTAAATAAAGTACTTACTCCTAATTAATTAAACAAAGTTATTTAATTAAATGAGAATCCATTCCTAATTAATTAAATGAAGTTATTTAATTAAATAAGAAAAGTGCCTCTAATTAATTCAAGATTATTTAATTAAATAGAAAAAGTAATTATGAGAGCATATCTGATTTTATTAAATTAAATATCTCAACGAAATCTCTCTTCAGTTCAAAAAGGGAAATTTCTAGTTCACTATTGATAAAAAATTAGTTAAATGAGTTAACTCCTTTTTCTACTCAAATTGAATTAGTTAACTCCTTATTTTACTCAAATTAAATCTGTTAACTTCGTTTAATTTGGAAATCTCCCTTTATGACTGAACTTCACCTTTAATCTTGATCGTTGACTGAAATTGATCTCAACCGTTGATCAATTTCATTAAAGTCTATTTAAGAGACCCTCATCTCTTCATTTTGAAAGATTGAATAAGAATTTGCATCGAATTGTTGCTGAAATTCATGCTCACATTCACATACGCAAAGATCAAGTTTGACCAAAAGTTGACCAGATTTAACCAAGGTTGGCTTGAGTTGACTAGTTTCAATTTTTTTTTTGAAATAATTAAATGAAATTATTTAATTAAATGGAGTACTTATTTCTAATTAATTAAACAAACTTATATACTTAAATGAGAAGCCATTCATAATTAATTAAATAAAATTATTTAATTAAATAAGAAAAGTGCCTCTAATTAATTAAAAATTATTTAATTAAATAGAAAAAGTAATTATGATAACATATTTCATTTTATGAAATTAAATATCTCAAAAAAATCTCTCTTCAGTTCAAAAAGAGAAATTTCCATTTCACTATTGATAAAAAATGAGTTAAATTAGTTGACTCCTTTTTCTACTCAAATTGAATCAGTTAACTCCTTATTTTACTCAAATTAAATCTGTTAACTCTATTTAATTTGAAAATCTCCCTTTATGACTGAACTTCACCTTTAATCCTGACCGTTGATTGAAATCGATCTCAACCGTTGATGAATTCCAAGAAAGTCTATTTAAGAGATCCTCATCTCTTCATTTTGAAAGATTGAATAAGAATTTGCATCGAATTGTTGCTGGCATTCATAATCACATTTTCTCATATTCACATACGCAAAGATCAAGTTTGACCAAAAGTTGACCAGATTTAACCACGGTTGACTTGAGTTGACTAGTTTCAAATTTTTTTTTTTGAAATAATTAAACAAAATTATTTAATTAAATGGAGTACTTACTTCTAATTAATTAAACAAAGTTATTTAATTAAATGAGAAGTCATTCCTAATTAATTATAAGAAGTTATTTAATTAAATAAGAAAAATGTCTCTAATTAATTAAAGATTATTTAATTAAATAGAAAAAGTAATTATGAGAGCATATCTCATTTTATTAAATTAAATATCTCAACAAAATCTATCTTCAGTTCAAAAAGGGAAATTTTCAGTCCACTATTGATCAAAAATGACTTAACTCCATTTTCTACTCAAATTGAATTAGTTAACTCTTTATTTTACTTAAATTAAATGTGTTAACTCCCTTTAATTTGAAAATCTCCCTTTATGACTAAACTTCATCTTTAATCCTGACCGTTGATTGAAATCAATCTCAACCGTTGATGAATTCTAGGAAACTCTATTTAAGAGACCCTCATCTCTTTATTTTAAAAGGTTGAATGAGAATTTGCATCGAATTGTTGCTGAAATTCATACTCACATTTGTTTATATTCACATACGCAAAAAATAAGTTTAACCAAAAGTTGACCAGATTTAACCACGGTTGACTTGAGTTGACTAATTTTGAAAAAGATTTTGAAATAATTAATCAAAATTATTTAATTAAATGGAGTACTTACTTATAATTAATTAAACAAAATTATTTAATTAAATGAGAAGCCATTCCTAATTGATTAAATGAAGTTATTTAATTAAATAAGAAAATTGTCTCTATTTAATTAAAAATTATTTAATTAAATAGAAAAATTAATTATGAGAGCGTATCTAATTTGATTAAATTAAATATCTCAACAAAATCTATCTTCAGTTCAAAAAGGAAAATTTTCAGTTCACTATTGATAAAAAATGAGTTAAATCAGTTAACTCCTTTTTCTACACAAATTGATTCAGTTAACTCCTTATTTTACTCAAATTAAATCCGTTAACTCTCTTTAATTTGGAAATCTCTATTTATTACTGAATTTCACCTTTAATCTTGATCGTTGATTGAAATCGATCTCAACCGTTGATGAATTCCAGGAAAGTCTATTTAAGAGACCCTCATCTCTTCATTTTAAAATGTTGATTGAGAATTTGCATCGAATTGTTGCTGGCATTCATACTCACATTTTCTCATATTGACATACACAAAGATCAACTTTGATCGAAAGTTGACCAGATTTAACCATGGTTGACTTGAGTTGACTAGTTTCAAAAAGAAATTTGAAATAACTAAATGAAATTATTTAATTAAATAGAGTACTTACTTCTAATTAATTAAACAAAATTATTTAATTGAATGAGAAGCCATTCCTAATTAATTAAATGAAGGTATATAATTAAATAAGAAAAGTGTCTCTAATTAATTAAAGATTATTTAATTAAATAGAAAAATTAATTATGAGAGCATATCTCATTTTATTAAATTAAATATCTCAGCAAAATCTCTCTTCAGTTTAAAAAGAAAAATTTTCTGTTCACTATTGATAAAAAATGAGTTAAATCGGTTAACTCCTTTTTCTTCAGAAACTGAATCAGTTAACTCTTTATTTTACTCAAATTAAATCTGTTAACTCTCTTTAATTTGGAAATCTCCCTTTATGACTGAACTTCGCCTTTAATCCCGACCGTTGATTGAAATCGATGTCAACAATTGATGAATTCTAAGAAAGTCTATTTAAGAGACCCTCATCTCTTCATTTCGAAAGGTTGAATAAGAGTTTGCATCGAATTGTTGCTGGAATTCATACTCACATTTTCTCATATTCACATACGCAAAGATCAAGTTTGACCAAAAGTTGACCAGATTTAACAACAGTTGACATGAGTTGACAAATTTCGAAAAGGATTTTGAAATAATTAAACGAAATTATTTAATTAAATGGAGTACTTACTTCTAATTAATTAAAAAAAGTTATTTAATTAAATGAGAAGCCATTCCTAATTGATTAAATGAAGTTATTTAATTAAATAAGAAAATTGTCTCTAATTAATTAAAGATTATTTAATTAAATAGAAAAAGTAATTATGAGAGCATATGTCATTTTATTAAATTAAATATCTTAACAAAATCTCTTTTAGTTCAAAAAGGGAAATTTCCAGTTCACTATTGATAAAAAATGATTTAAATCAGTTAACTCTTTTTTCTACTCAAATTGAATCAGTTAACTGCTTATTTTACTCAAATTTAATCTGTTAACTCGCTTTAATTTGGAAATCTCCCTTGATGACTAAACTTCACCTTTAATCTTGACCGTTGATTGAAATCGATCTCAACCGTTGATGAATTTCACGAAAGTCTATTTAAGAGACCCTCATCTCTTCATTTTGAAAGGTTGAATGAGAATTTGCATCGAATTGTTACTGGAATTCATACTCACATTTTCTCATATTCACTTACGCAAAGATCAAGTTTGACCAAAAGTTGATCAAATTTTTCAACGGTTGACTTGAGTTGACTTGTTTCAAATTTTTTTTTGAAATAATTAAACAAAATTATTTAATTAAATGGAGTACTTCTAATTAATTAAATAAAGTTATTTAATTAAATGAGAAGCCATTCCTAATTAATTAAATGAAGTTATTTAATTAAATAAGAAAAGTGCCTCTAATTAATTAAAGATTATTTAATTAAATAGAAAAAGTAGTCATGAGAGCATATCTCTTTTTATTAAATTAAATATCTCAACAAAATCTCTCTTCAGTTCAAAAAGGAAAATTTTCAGTTCACTATTGATAAAAAATGAGTTAAATCAGTTAACTCCTTTTTTTTCAGAAATTGAATCAGTTAACTTCTTATTTTACTCAAATTAAATCTGTTAACACCTTTTAATTTGTAAATCTCCCTTTATGATTGAACTTCACCTTTAATTCTGACCGTTGATTGAAATCGATCTCAACTGTTCATGAATTCTAGGAAAGTCTATTTAACAGAACCTCATCTCTTCATTTTAAAAGGTTGAATGAGAATTTGCATCAAATTGTTGTTGGAATTCATACTCACGTATGCTCATATTCACATACGCAAAGATCAAGTTTGCCCAAAAGTTGATCATATTTAACCACGATTGACTTGAGTTGACTAGTTTCGAAAAAGATTTTGAAATAATTAAACGAAACTATTTAATTATTGGAGTACTTACTTCTAATTAATTTAAAAAATTTATTTAATTAAATGAGAAGCCATTCCTAATTGATTAAATGAAGTTATTTAATTAAATAAGAAAAGTGTCGCTAATTAATTAAAGATTGTTTAATTAAATAGAAAAAGAAATTATGAGCACATATCTCATTTTATTAAATTAAATATCAGAACAAAATCTCTCTTTACTTCAAAAAGAAAAATTTCTTGTTCACTATTGATAAAAAATGAGGTAAA
This sequence comes from Cupressus sempervirens, assembly GCA_028749045.1. Taxonomy (NCBI): domain Eukaryota; kingdom Viridiplantae; phylum Streptophyta; class Pinopsida; order Cupressales; family Cupressaceae; genus Cupressus; species Cupressus sempervirens. Next base: position 370,330,136 of record CM053788.1, read on the forward strand.
TCAGTTAACTCCTTTTTTTACACAAATTGAATCAGGTAACTCCTTATTTTACTCAAATTAAATCTATTAACTCCCTTTAATTTGGAAATCTCCCTTTATGACTGAACTTCACTTGTAATCTTGACCGTTGATCAAAATCAATCTCAACCGTTGATGAATTTCAGGAAAGTCTATTTAAGAGACCCTCATCTCTTTATTTTGAAAGGTTGAATGAGAATTTGCATCGTATTGTTGCTGGAATTGATACTCACATTTGCTCATATTCATATACGCAAAGATTAAGTTTGACCACTAGTTGACAAGATTTAACCACGGTTGACGTTAGTTGACAAATTTCGAAAAGAATTTTGAAATAATTAAACGAAATTATTTAATTAAATGGAATACTTACTTCTAATTAATTAAACAAAGTTATTTAATTAAATAAGAAGTCGTTGCTAATTAATTAAATGAAGTTATTTAATTAAATAAGAAAAGTGTCTCTAATTAATTAAAGATTGTTTAATTAAATAGAAAAAGTAATTATGAGAGCATATCTCATTTTATTAAATTAGATATCTCAACAAAATCTCTCTTCAGTTCAAAAAAGAAAATTTCCAGTTCACTATAAAAAATGAATTAAATCAGTTAACTCTTTTTTCTACTCAAATTGAATCAGTTAACTCCTTATTTTACTCAAATTAAATCTGTTAACTCCTTCTAATTTGGAAATTTTCCTTTATGGCTAAACTTCACCTTTAATCCTGACCGTTGATTGAAATCGATCTCAACCGTTGATGAGTTTCAAAAAACTCTATTTAAGAGACCCTCATCTCTTCATTTTGAAAGGTTGAATGAAAATTTGCATCGAATTGTTGCTGGAATTCATACTCACATTTGCTCATATTCACATATGTAAAGATCAAGTTTGACCAAAAGTTGACCAGATTTAACCACGGTTGACTTGAGTTGACTAGATCCGAAAAGAATTTTAAAATAATTAAACAAAATTATTTAATTAAATGGAGTACTTACTTCTAATTAATTAAACAAAGTTATTTAATTAAATGAGAAGCCTTTCCTAATTGATTAAATGAAGTTATTTAATTAAATAAGAAAAATGTCTCTAATTAATTAAAGATTATTTAATTAAATAGAAAAAGTAATTATGAGAGCATATCTCATTTTATTAACTTAAATATCTCAACAAAATCTCTTTTAGTTCAAAAACAGAAATTTCCAGTTCACTATTGATCAAAAATGAGTTAAATGAGTTAACTCTTTTTTCTAATAAAATTGAATTAGTTAACTCCTTATTTTACTCAAATTAAATCTATTAAAAACTTTTAATTTGGAAATCTCCATTTATGACTGAACTTCACCTTTAATTCTGACCGTTGATTGAAATCGATCTCAACTTTTCATGAATTTCAGGAAAGTCTATTTAAGAGAACCTCATCTCTTCATTTTGAAAGGTTGAATGAGAATTTGCATCCAATTGTTGTTGGAATTCATATTCACATTTGCTCATATTCACATACGCAAAAATCAAGTTTGCCCAAAAGTTGACCAGATGTAACCACGATTGACTTGAGTTGACTAGTTTCGAAACCAATTTTGAAATAATTAAACAAAATTATTTAATTATTGGAGTACTTACTTCTAATTAATTAAAAAAACTTATTTAATTAAATGAGAAGCCATTCCTAATTAATTAAATGATGTTATTTAATTAAATAAGAAAAGTGTCCCTAATTAATTAAAGATTATTTAATTAAATAGAAAAAGTAATTATGAGAGCATATCTCATTTTATTCAATTAAATATCATAAAAAAATCTCTCTTCAGTTCAAAAAGTGAAATTTTCTGCTCACTATTGATAAAAAAATTAAGTAAATCAGTTAACTCCTTTCTCTACTGAAATTGAATCAGGTAACTCCTTATTTTACTCAAATTAAATCTGTTAACTCCTTTTAATTTGGAAATCTCCCTTTATGACTGAACTTCGCCTGTAATCTTGACCGTTGATCAAAATCGATCTCAACCGTTGATGAATTTTAAGAAAATCTATTTAAGAGACCCTCATCTCTTCATTTTGAAAGGTTGAATGAGAATTTGCATCGAATTGTTGCTAGAATTGATACTTACATTTGCTCATATTCACATACGCAAAGATCCAGTTTGACCACAAGTTGACAAGATTTAACCACGGTTGACTAGTTTCGAAAAGAATTTTGAAATAATTAAACAAAATTATTTAATTAAATGGAGTACTTACTTCTAATTAATTAAACAACATTATTTAATTAAATGAGAAGCCATTCCTAATTAATTAAATGAAGTTATTTAATTAAATAAGAAAAGTATCTCTAATTAATTAAAGATTATTTAATTAAATAAAAAAAGTAATTATGAGAGCATATCTCATTTTATTAAACTAAATATCTCAAAAAAATCTCTCTTCAGTTCAAAAAGGAAAATTTTCAGTTCACTATTGATAAAAAATGAGTTAAATCAATTAACTCCTTTTGCTACTCAAATTGTATCAATTAACTCCTTATTTTACACAAATTAAATCTGTTAACTCCTTTTAATTTGGAAATCTCCTTTTATGACTAAACTTCACCTTTAATCCTGACCGTTGATTGAAATCGATCTCAACCGTTGATGAACTCCAGGAAAGTCTATTTAAGAGACCCTCATCTCTTCATTTTGAAAGGTTGAATGAGAATTTGCATCGAATTGTTGCTGGAATTCATACTCACATTTGCTCATATTCACATACGCAAAGATCAAGTTTGACCAAAAGTTGACCAGATTTAACCACAATTGACTTGAGTTGACGAATTTCAAAAAAGATTTTGAAATAATTAAATGAAATTATTTAATTAAATGGAATACTTACTTCTAATTAATTAAACAAAGTTATTTAATTAAATAAGAAGCCATTCCTAATTGATTAAATAAAGTTATTTAATTAAATAAGAAAAGTGTCGCTAATTAATTAAAGATTATTTAATTAAATAGAAAAAGTAATTATGAGAGCATATCTCATTTTATTAAATTAAATATCTCAACAAAATCTCTTTTAGTTGAAAAAGGGAAATTTTCAGTTCACTATTGATCAAAAATGAGTTAAATTAGTTAACTCTTTTTTCTACTCAAATTGAATCAGTTAACTCTTTATTTTACTCAAATTAAATCTGTTAACTCCCTTTAATTTGGAAATCTCCCTTTATGACTGAACTTCACCTTTAATCCTGACCGTTGATTGAAATCGATCTCAACCATTGATGAATTCCACGAAAGTCTATTTAAGAGACCCTTATCTCTTCATTTTGAAAGGTTGAATGAGAATTTGCATCTAATTGTTGCTGAAATTCATACTCACATTTGCTCATATTCACATATGCAAAGATCAAGTTTGACCAAAAGTTGACCAGATTTAACTAAGGTTGACTTGAGTTGACTAATTTCGAAAAAAATATTGAAATAATTAAACAAAATTATTTAATTAAATGGAGTACTTACTTTTAATTAATTAAACAAAGTTATTTAATTAAATGAAAAACCATTCCTAATTAATTAAATGAAGTTATTTAATTAAATAAGAAAAGTATCTCTAATTAACTAAAGATTATTTAATTAAATAGAAAAAATAATTATGAAAGCATATCTCATTTTATTAAATTAAATATCTCAACAAAATCTCTCTTCAGTTCAAAAAGGGAAATTTCCAGTTCACTATTGATAATAAATGAGTTAAATCAGTTAACTCCTTTTTCTTCAGAAATTGAATCAATTAACTCCTTATTTTACTCAAATTAAATCTGTTAACTTCTTTTAATTTGGAAATCTCCCTTTTATGACTGAACTTCACCTTTAATCCTGACCGTTGATTGAAATCGATCTCAACTGTTCATGAATTTCAGGAAAGTCTATTTAAGAGACCCTCATCTCTTCATTTTGAAAGGTTCCATGAGAATTTGCGTCGAATTGTTGCTAGAATTCATGTAGACACCTAAAAATCCTTTAAAAAATAAAGTATTTTTATTTTTTTTAAAAATTCTTGATGACATCATCATTTATTAATTAATTAATTATTTAATTAATTTATTTATTTTTATGCCATTAAATCCCTTTATCTTAATTAAAAATATTTAATTAAGAAATCCCTCCCAAAAATGTTTAAATCTTATTTAAACATTATTTCCTTATTTATTAATTATTTAATTAATAAATTGACCAAAAATCTTAAAATAAATAAAAAATTTATTTTTTGCCCAAAACTTGGCCAATTTGTTTATGACCAATAACCTCTTCCAAAATCTTCTAATCCTTCTTTAATTTCGATTAAAGGCTAATCCCATCATTTCCTACCCCTAATTCCAACTCAAAATATTTAATTAAGATTAAATATTAATCCTTATGTTTATTAAAAAAGTTTTAATAAATATCTCTTCAACCCAAACCCTTGAAATAAATAAAGCTTTATTTATTTCCTAAAAATCTAATTTATCCTCATCCTAAGAAGTTCTAGACTCTTCTAGAAAGTCTTCATCCTCATCCTAGGAATTTCTAGACTATTCTAAAAAGTCTTTATCCTCATCCAAAGTCTAGACTCTTCTAGAAGATTTCTTTAAATCTAATCCTAATCCCCTCCTAACCTTGTCACATTCCCTAAACATGGGTTAAGAATTACTAACCCAAGCCAAAGTTAACAAATATCTCCTCCTTCACCCACCCTCATTAAATGCCATCCACTTGCCTATCCCTAAGCTAATCCTAAACCATCCTAATCCATCCTCTAATCATTTTCACAAGCCTAAGCAAGCTTAAAACCCTCCTAATCAAGACCAAGTCGAAATTGCTCTCATCACCCTCAAAATATCTCAACCATAAAACTTTATGAAGCCCACTAGGCCATAAATGACTCTTCCAAGCCCTTTTATTGCTTTTACAAGTCATTATGAGGGTCTTTATGAAGATTTTATCTCTTGAGCCTCTTTTGTTGACTCATCCTTGCCCTTTCCTCCATCCTCTCACCTTGTGACATGTGTCACTCCCTGATTGGTTGTAAGAAAGCACAATCTATGTGCTCTCCTCTCATGTAATCTTAGCCCTCCATGAGCTTTTTCCCATCCTTGCATCTTAGCCCTCAATCCCTCAAGCCTCTTTCCTATAAATTGGATCCTTCCCCTTTGCAAAATAACACAATCCATGAAGTAAAGTTATAATGCTATTTTGAGAGCCAAATCCATACTAAAGCCATCCATCCACACCAAAAATCCACAATCATCCATTGAAGCCTTTGGAAGCATATTGAGCATACATCCTATCCATTTAGATAAAGCTACTCAACAAGAGAGCTTCTTATTGAGAGAGTTCATTAATGGCTCATATTCTCAATTGAGAGCTCATCTTAGTCTATCTTGAAGTTTATTAATTTAGTTTAGTTTGTAGAAGCTTTATTTAAATTTGGTTTCTATTAGCATACTAACATTGCTCATATACATTTTGGCACGTCCGGAGAGTTGTTGTCATTCTGCTAGAATTTGCTATCCAATCAATCTGACCAATCCACCAGCCTCACCAAGGTTATCCCTTTGACAAAGCTTTTTCTATGGTAATCTAGCTTTGTCACTTGTTATCCCTCATCACCTTGAGCTAAAGGTTGGGATCCACAAGTGGTCAATCTCGTGTCATGCCCATAGGATCATTAGTCTATCCTTAAGTTGACACAATCTCCACCAATCCAACGCATAGGAAAGAAAAAATCTCACTTTTTGACAGCATGCCCTTGAAGTCTTCCATCCACAAGAAAGCCAAAAATCTCTAGCCAATCCTCCTTAGGTCTGTCATGCAACTTTGACTCTCCCTAGGAAATCTTTCATCAACCAATCCAAAATCTGTGCTTAATCCAAATCCAACCATGAGCTTCCGTGTTCATCCATATGCAAGACCCCATCCCCATCAAACTCATCATCAAAGCATGAAGTACCAATCCTATCATGATGTGTTTGGTCACATTGTCCTTGCTCCTGCCACTTCCTATTCCAATGATGATGAAAATCTTGTTGACTATGACGGTTATATTGAAAGCCTTAGAAACATTCCCCCAAGCATCCCCCAAAATCCAGGAGTTATTCCAAACTATCTAGTCATGCCATCTGATATTCCAGCTTCCCCTCCATCACTCCATCAACCAAGCTTCCAATCTTCCACCCCCATCACACTAGCTATTCCTATCAATCCACCTCCACCTTCGACACACAAGTCTCCAAGGAATCTCCTAGAGGAAATACAAGAAAAGTTGCCTCCAACAGTCGATAAGCCATGTCATCTAATCCAACCATGTGAAGTAGTCAGTGATGAAGCTTCCCCATCTATAATATCACCTCCATCTCCCATAGCTATCATCCCCATACCATCCATCAAATTGTTTAAAATCTTTTCACTTCCCGCAAGCATCAAAATCCCACCACCTATCAAATCCCTCCAAATCCTATCCACATCGCCTCCAAGCATTTCCCAAATCTCTCGTAATGACCCTTATGCATCCATCTTCTACTCACCCATCTCCACTACTGAATCTCCCATCTATCCATCCGCTGCCTTTGAAGAATCCATCCCTTCACCTCCTATCGCACCATCCACTCCAAACCAATCCTATCAAGATCCTGCCCAAAAGCATGTTGACATCCCCCAAAGCATAAATGAAGATATCATCGTACCATGTCTTCCATCCATAGTGTAGTCACCATCTCCTCCATCTCCAAAACCTCAAGCCATATCTCCTCCACTACAAGATATCTTGTCATCCCACCAGCTACATCAAGATCCTATCCTTCCATCTCCTCCACTCCATGCTTCCATCTTACCACCTATCCAAGCTATTCCACCATCTATAATCTACCCTCTTGGTTCACTTACATTCATCCATGGTGGCCCTCTCTCAGCAGAAGAATTAAGAACAATATCTCCCCATTGCAATACATCTAATAAATCACTTCTACCATTTTCTGCAAGCAAAAAGTTTCCTCAGCTTGTTCAAATGCTCAATCGATGGCATTATCAAGGTCAAAGTTTAAGACCACAAGAGCAAGGAATCAGAGAGCCTATTATTGCACAAAAAAATCTAAGATTTCATGGTCTTGGATATGTATCCAAAGGCTCACCATCTAAAGGTGTTGGTACACCACACCCCCAAACCAAGCCTATCTCCAAGCCCACCATGCCAACCTCCCATCACTCCTTCAAGAAATCTTATGTCATCCCCCCTCCACCATCTTTGCAACCCAAAACAGCCTACCATATCCCCCCTTCATCCGCTAAATCCATTTTGGGTCCCTATGTCCCAAAATCTACCATCCTCTATCCTCCTATCAGCCATCATAAAAATCCTATTCCATCCATTTCTATGCAAGATCAAAAAAGGCACATATCAGGGCACATCATCCATCATCATCCCCCTACATGCTCTTTCATATCCTCTCCATCTCACAAAGCTTCTCCTAACCATCTTCCCAAAGCTTACCACAACAATGTGAATGCCAACTTCAAAATGCATAAAGCTAAAAATCCACATCCTAGGCAATCATATGTCTATTCTAAAAGACATACTCCAAAAAGGCAAAATCCAATTAAAGAATGCAAAACAATGCAAAAGCCTATGAAAAGAAAATCCAAAACCATGTGGATCCCCAAGAAAAAAGTTGAAACCCAATGCATAATGGCATCCACCATTGCTAATCCCCCATCTAGTGACTCATGTCCCCCATCTCCTAACTCCATCTTGGGTGCCTATATCCCCAAGCACGCTTCCACAAATCCTCCATCACGCCCGCATCTACCATCTATCCCCCATATGCTCTTTTCACACTCGTTCCAACATGTGCCAATGTTGCTCTTGCAAGCATCCCCATCTCATGCTCCTTTCTAGCATTTTCATCCCTCCATCTCCTACCATTAATCCCATCTAATCTGATCTATTGCATAAATCACACATTCGGTGTACCAACAACTAGCAACAAAATTGAACATTCCAACAGCCAGTGAAAAATCCCAAAAAAGCCAAAATAGCTGAAAAAAGCCAAAATCATTCCAGCTAAGTCCAAAGTCAAAAAGTCAAAAAAGAAAAGAAAAATAAAGCGTCCACTGGTGAAAACTTGGCAATTCAAGCACCTTGGACAAGTACCATGATGAAAACTTGGCAAACAAGCGTCATGCGTAATCCCTCCATCCCCAGATTAGCCTATCACCCTCATGCTTTTGGTCATCTCTTGACATCCAACTCCATCTTCCAATCTATCCACCTATCCTCCACCCTCCATCTTCCATCTCACACCATCCACTTATCTCCTGTAGCTTCAGCCAATCATCTCAGCTATCATCCATCTCCCTAGCCCCGTCAACTTTTTCCATCCTAGCTTCAATCCTATCACATCCATCATAAGACCTCCTTCCGCATGTTATCTTCTGATTGGGGGCACTATATTCCTTGGAGATCTTGTCTTGTCCATCCTCCCTTGTCATCGGTATCTAGCTCTAGGCTATCCTCATGCAAATGCAATGTCATCTCTTTATATCCATCATAATCCTAACTATCTACCATCCTATCCAGCCATCTCATCCTGCTCCTCTAACTATCCTTGGTCACAAAATCTCTCATCATCATTGGATGCATCCTACCAAATCCATATCTTTCGCTATCACCCCACCCTTAGCTTTCGCATCTTGCACAACATCGAACCATCCCGCTATCCTATCATCTTAAGCTTTTGCCTGCTTGTAACTATCTTGGTCCGTTAGCTTGTACCATATCTTGATTAGCTCACTTGTAAATATCTTGATCTGTCAGCTTGTACATCCTCTTTAGCTTAGTACCATTGCATCTATCCAGCGTTCGTGTCAGTTCATCCTTGATCAACATCTTGCACCCATCGCACATCTTGGTTAGCTATTCCAATGCATCCTTTAGCTAGATTTCCTATCACCAAAGTGTTATCTTTCTTAGTTCAGCTTGCCAAACACATCACTCATCCAAATCCACCAACTTAGGTGCTCTCCGATAGGTCCTTGCAGGATATAGCTTTCCTCATGTCTGATCTTGGTCCGTTAGTACCTCGTCCTACCCATCTCGTTGGCAAACGGTTCTCTTTTGGATTTTCGCTTTCTTTTGATTTGGACTCTTCCCTATTGGGTCTTGAAATATCTTTTCCAAGCAATCTCCTTGTTCCCTCCTCAAAGTTGCCATGATCTTCCATATCATGGTATACTGTGAATGGGGCAATCAGAGCGTAAGGTCTTGATCATGTCTTTTGCTTGTTTTCTTTTTTGCTTGTGGGTTACCCAGTGTTGTTTCCACACTGCTTCCTCTAGGATTCATGTGTGATACAAGGGCAATCCTTGCGTGTTTGTTTTGAGTCAGTTCGTCAGTCCTCTAGATAGTTGGTGAAAAGGCCTTGATGTTCTTGGTAACCTTGGCAATTAACCAACAGTCTTATAGCAAATCTAGTGCTCAACTACATGGTGGTACTTCTCTTTGAAGTATCCCCCCCGCTCAAAAAGCTTCAATGGTTTTCCTTCATCTCCATTATCCCCCATCCATATCCAACATCCATCTCTCCTACCCCAGCTTATGCATCAGTATCTCTTTGAATCACTCCTCACCTTTAGCTTTAGGGATCCACAATCCTAGTCTTAGGGATCCACCAATCCAAATCAATCCACCAAGCCTCATCTTTCGAGATCCACAATCCTAGTCCTACGGATCTCCGAAACCCATCTTTCGCCAATCTGACTCTTTGAAATCCTGTTGCATCAGCTTTTTTAATCCCCTCATCCATCTCCCCATCCTGGATTCCTTTTATAGCGCTCCACTCCTTCATCCTCTGCAATCCCTGAGATCTTAAGCTTGCTTCCTCTTGTGCCTCTGATTCTCCCTTTATCATTCTCCCGTAGTGAGAGTTTGAGCTAACCAAACCTCTTCTCTTAAGCAAATCTGAGTCTTCTTGCTCATCTCGGATTCTTGTACTTTTCAAAAAGTCGTCGAGCCTCGCTTTCTCTCCCCACCGCCTTCTTGCGGGGGCATCTCACAGTCCATTCTCTCCTCTTCTGCTCTAGCCTTGGGCATCTTATTTTCTTATCTTTGATGCCATGCCACTTGCGGCATCACATCAAAGAGGGGCAAAATGTAGACACCTAAAAATCTTTTAAAAAATAAAGTATTTTTATTTTTTGAAAAAATTCCTGATGACATCATCATTTATTAATTAATTAATTATTTAATTAATTAATTTATTTTTATGCCATTAAATCCCTTTATCTTAATTAAAAATATTTAATTAAGAAATACCTCAAAAAAATGTTTAAATCTTATTTAAACATTATTTCCTTATTTATTAATTATTTAATTAATAAATTGACCAAAAATCTTAAAATAAATAAAAAATTTATTTTTTGCCCAAAACTTGGCCAATTTCCTTAGGACCAATAACCTCTTCCAAAATCTTCTAATCCTTCTTTAATTTTGATTAAAGGCTAATCCCATCATTTCCTACCCCTAATCCCAACTCAAAATATTTAATTAAGATTAAATATTAATCCTCACGTTTATTAAAAAAGTTTTAATAAATATCTCCTCAACCCAAACCCTTGAAATAAATAAAACTTTATTTATTTCTTAAAAATCTAATTTATCCTCATCCTAAGAAGTTCTAGACTCTTCTAGAAAGTCTTCATCCTCATCTTAGGAAATTCTAGACTATTCTAGAAAGTCTTTATCCTCATCCAAAGTCTAGACTCTTCTAGAATATGTCTTTAAACCTAATCCTAATCTCCTCCTAACCTTGTCACATTCCCTAAACATGGGTTAAGAATTACTAACCCAAGCCAAAGTTAACAAATATCTCCTCCTTCACCCACCCTCATTAAATGCCATCCACTTGCCTATCCCTAAGCTAATCCTAAACCATCCTAATCCATCCTCTAATAATTTGCACAAGTCTAAGCAAGCTTAAAACCCTCCTAATCAAGTCCAAGTCAAAATTGCTCTCATCACTCTCAAAATATCTCAACCATAAAACTTTATGAAGCCCACTAGGCCATAAATGACTCTTCCAAGCCCTTTTATTGCTCTTACAAGTCATTATGAGGGTCTTTATGAAGATTTTATCTCTTGAGCCTCCTTTGTTGACTCATCCTTGCCCTTTCCTCCATCCTCTCACCCTGTGACATGTGTCACTCCCTGATTGGTTGTAAGGAAGCACAATCCATGTGCTCTCCTCTCATGCAATCTGAGCCCTCCATGAGCTTTTTTCCATCCTTGCATCTTAGCCCTCAATCCCTCAAGCCTCTTGCCTATAAATTGGATTCTTCCCCTTTGCAAAATAACACAATCCATGAAGTAAAGTTATAATGCTATTTTGAGAGCCAAATCCATACTAAAGCCATCCATCCATACACAAAATCCACAATCATCCATTGAAGCCTTTGGAAGCATATTGAGCATACATCCTATCCATTTAGATAAAGCTACTCAACAACAGAGTTTCTTATTGAGAGAGTCCATTAATGGCTCATATTCTCAATTGAGAGCTCATCTTAGCCTATCTTGAAGTTTATGAATTTTGACCAAAAGTTGACCAGATTTAACCACGATTGACTTGAGTTGACTAGTTTCGAAAAGAATTTTGAAATAATTAAACACAATTATTTAATTAAAAGGAGTACTTACTTCTTATTAATTAAAAAAAGTCATTTAATTAAATGAGAAGCCATTCCTAATTAATTAAATGAAGTTATTTAATTAAATAAGAAAAGTGTTTCTAATTAATTAAAGATTATTTAATTAAATAGAAAAAGTAATTATAAGAGCATATCTCATTTTATTAAATTAAATATCTCAACAAAATCTCTCTTCAGTTCAAAAAGGGAAATTTCCAGTTCACTATTGATCAAAAATGAGTTAAATTAGTTAACTCCTTTTTCTACTCAAATTGAATTAGTTAACTCCTTATTTTAGTCAAATTAAATCTGTTAACTCCCTTTAATTTGGAAATCTCCCTTTATGACTGAACGTCACCTTTAATCCTGACTGTTGATTGAAATCAATTTCAACAGTTGATGAATTCCAAGAAAGTCTATTTAAGAGAACCTCATCTCTTCATTTTGAAAGATTGAATGAGAATTTGCATTAAATTGTTGCTAGAATCCATACTCACATTTGCACTTATTCACATACGCAAAGATCAAGTTTGACAAAAGGTTGACCAATTTAACCACGGTTGACTTGAGTTGACTAATTTTGAAATAATTAAATAAAATTATTTAATTAAATTGAGTATTTACTTCTAATTAATTAAACAAAGTTATTTAATTAAATGAGAAGCCATTCCTAATTAATTAAATGTAGTTATTTAATTAAATAAGAAAAGTGTCTGTAATTAATTAAAGATTATTTAATTAAATAAAAAAAGTAATTATGAGAGAATATCTCATTTTATTAAATTAAATATCTAAACAAAATCTCTCTTCAGCACAAAAAGGGAAATTTCCATTTCAATATTGATTAAAAATGAGTTAAATCAGTTACCTCTTTTTTCTACTCAAATTGAATCAGTTAACTCCTTATTTTACTCAAATTAAATCTGTTAACTCACTTTAACTTGGAAATCTCCCTTTATGACTGAACTTCACCTTTAACCCTGACCGTTGATTGAAATCGATCTCAACCGTTGATGAATTCTAGAAAAGTCTATTTAAGAGACCCTCATCTCTTCATTTTGAAAAGTTGAATCAGAATTCGCATCGAATTGTTGCAGGAAATCATACTCACATTTGCTCATATTCACATACGCAAAGATCAAGTTTGATCGAAAGTTGACCAGATTTAACCATGGTTAACATGAGTTGACTAGTTTCGAAAAGAATTTTAAAATAATTAAAAGAAATTATTTAATTAAATGGAGTACTTACTTCTAATTAATTAAACAAAGTAATTTAATTAAATGAGAAGCCATTCCTAATTAATTAAATGAAGTTATTTAATTAAATAAGAAAAGTGTCTCTAATTAATTATGAGAGCATATCACATTTTATTAAATTAAATATATCAACAAAATCTCGCTTCAGTTCAAAAAGAGAAATTCTCAGTTCACTATTGATCAAAAATGATTTAAATCAGTTAACTCCTTTTTTTACTCAAATTGAATCAGTTAACTCCTTATTTTACTCAAATTAAATCTATTAACTCTCTTTAATTTGGAAATCTCCCTTTATGACTAAACTTCACCTTTAATCCTGACAGTTGATTGAAATCGATCTCAACCGTTGATGAATTTTAGGAAAGTCTATTTAAGAGATCCTCATCTCTTCATTTTGAAAGGTTGAATGAGAATTTCCATTGAATAGTGGCTGGAATTCATACTCACATTTGCTCATATTTACATACGCAAAAATCAAGTTTGACCAAAAGTTGACCAGATTTAACCACGGTTGACTTGAGTTGACTAGTTTCAAAAATAATTTTAAAATAATTAAATGAAATTATTTAATTAAATAGAGTACTTACTTCTAATTGATTAAACAAAGTTATTTAATTAAATGAGAAGCCATTTCTAATTAATTAAATGAAGTTATTTAATTAAATAAGAAAAGTGTCTCTAATTAATTAAAGATTATTTAATTAAATAGAAAAAGTAATTATGAGAGCATATCTCATTTTATTAAATTAAATATCTCAATAAAATCTCTCTTCAGTTAAAAAATAGAAATTTCTAATTTACTATTGATCAAAAATTAGTTAAATTAGTTAACTCCTTTTTCTACTCAAATTGAATCAGTTAACTCCTTATTTTACTCAAATTAAATCTATTAACTCCCTTTAATTTGAAAATCTCACTTTATGACTGAATTTTACCTTTAATCCTGACCGTTGATTGAAATCGATCTCAACCATTGATGAATTTCATGAAAGTCTATTTAAGAGACCCTCATCTCTTCATTTTCAAAGGTTGAATGAGAATTTGCATCGAATTGTTGCTGGAATTCATACTCACATTTGCTCATATTCACATACACAAACATCAAGTTTGACGAAAAGTTGATCAGATTTAACCACGGTTGACTTGAGTTGACTAGTTTAAAAAATAATGGAAATAATTAAATGAAATTATTTATTTAAATTGAGTACTTACTTCTAATTATTTAAACAAAGTTATTTAATTAAATAAGAAGCCATTCCTAATTAATTAAAAGAAGTTATTTAATTAAATAAGAAAAGTGTCTCTAATTAATTAAAGATTATTTAATTAAATAAAAAAATAATTTATGAGAGCATATAAGATTTTATTAAATTAAATATCTACTTAAATTATATCAGTTAACTTCTTATTTTACTCAAATTAAATTTGTTAACTCCCTTTAATTTGAATATCTCCCTTTATGATTGAACTTCACCTTTAATCCTGACCGTTGATGTAAATTGATCTCAACCGTTGATGAATTTCGGCAAAGTCTATTTAAGAGACCCTCATCTCTTCATTTTGAAAGGTTGAATGAGAATTTGCATCAAATTGTTGCTGGAATTCATACTCCCATTTGCTCATATTCACATACACAAAGATCTAGTTTGACCCAAAGTTGACCAGATTTAACCATGGTTGACTTGAGTTGACTACTTATTTAATTAAATAAGAAGAGTGTCTCTAATTCATTAAAGATTATTTAATTAAATAGAAAAAGTAATTATGAGAGCATATCTCATTTTATTAAATTAAATATCTCGACAAAATCTCTCTTTAGTTCAAAAAGAAAAAAATTTAGTTCACTATTGATCAAAAATGAGTTAAATCAGTTAACTCCTTTTTCTGCTCAAATTGAATCAGTTAACTCCTTATTTTACTCAAACTAAATTTGTTAACTCCCTTTAATTTTGAAATCTCCCTTTATGACTGAACCTCACCTTTAATCCTAACCGTTGATTGAAATCGATCTCAACCGTTAATGAATTTCGAGAAAGTCTATTTATGAGACCCTCATCTCTTCATTTTGAAAGGTTGAATGAGAATTTGCATCGAATTGTTGCTGAAATTCATACTCACATTTGCTCATATTCACATACGCAAAGATCAAGTTTGACCAAAAGATGACTAGATTTAACCACGGTTGACTTGAATTGACTAGTTTCGAAAAGAATTTTGAAATAATTAAACGAAATTATTTAATTAAATGAAGTACTTACTTCTAATTAATTAAACAAAGTTATTTAATTAAATGAGAAGCCATTCCTAATTAATTAAATGAAGTTATTTAATTAAATAAGAAAAGAGTCTCTAATTAATTAAAGATTATTTAATTAAATAGAAAAAGTAATTATGAGAGCATATCTCATTTTATTAAATTAAATATCTCAACAAAATCTCTCTTCAGTTCAAAAAGGGAAATTTCCGATTCACTACTGATAAAAAATGAGTTAAATCAGTTAACTCCTTTTTTTACTCATATTGAATCTGTTAACTCCTTATTTTACTCAGATTAAATCTGTTAACTCCTTTTAATTTGAAAATCTCCCTTTATGACTGAACTTGAACTTTAATCTTGACCGTTGATTGAAATCGATCTCAACCGCTGATAAATTCAATGAAAGTCTATTTAAGAGACCCTCATCTCTTCATTTTGAAAGGTTGAATGAGAATTTGCATCGAATTGTTGCTGGAATTCATACTCACATTTGCTCATATTCACATACGCAAAGATCAAATTTGATCAAAAGTTGACCAGATTTAACCACGGTTGACTTGAGTTGACTAGTTTCAAATTTTTTTTGAAATAATTAAATGAAATTATTTAATTAAATGGAGTACTTACTTCTAATTAATTAAACAAAGTTATTTAATTAAATGAGAAGCCATTCATAATTAATTAAATGAAGTTATTTAAATAAATAAAAAAAGTGTCTCTGTTTAATTAAAGATTATTTAATTAAATAGAAAAAGTAATTATGAGAGCATATCTCATTTTATTAAATTAAATATCTCAACAAAATCTCTCTTCAGTTCAAAAAGAGAAATTTTCAGTTCACTATTAATAAAAAATGAGTTAAATCAGTTACCTCCTTTTTCTACTCAAATTGAATCAGTTAACTCCTTATTTTACTCAAATTAATTCTGTTAACTCCCTTTAATTTGGAAATCTCCCTTTATGACTGAACTTCACCATTAATCCTGACCGTTGATTGAAATCAATCTCAACCGTTGATGAATTCCATGAAAGTCTATTTAAGAGACCCTCATCTCTTCATTTTGAAAGGTTGAATGAGAATTTGCATCGAATTGTTGTTGGAATTAATACTCCCAGGTTCTCATATTCACATACGCAAAGATCAAGATTTGACCAAAAGTTGACTAGATTTAACCACGGTTGACTTGAGTTGACTAGTTTCGAAAAGAACTTAAAAATAATTAAACGAAATTATTTAATTAAATGGAGTACTTACTTCTAATTAATGAAAAAAAATTATTTAATTAAATGAGAAGCCATTCGTAATTAATTAAATGAAATTATTTAATTAAATAAGAAAAGTGTCTCTAATTAATTAAAGATTATTTAATTAAATAGAAAAACTAATTATGAGAGCATATCTCATTTTATTAAATTAAATATCTCAACAAAATCTCTCTTCAATTCAAAAAAGGAAATTTTCAAT
Source organism: Cupressus sempervirens (assembly GCA_028749045.1). Classification (NCBI taxonomy): domain Eukaryota; kingdom Viridiplantae; phylum Streptophyta; class Pinopsida; order Cupressales; family Cupressaceae; genus Cupressus; species Cupressus sempervirens. The sequence continues at coordinate 370,346,823 of CM053788.1, forward strand.
TCACTATTGATAAAAAATGAGTTAAATCAGTTAACTCCTTTTTCTACTCAAATTGAATCAATTAACTCCTTATTTTACTCAAATGAAATCTGTTAACTCCATTTAATTTGGAAATTTTTCTTTATGACTGAACTTCACGTTTAATCCTGACCGTTGATTGAAATCGATCTCAACCGTTGATGAATTCTATGAAAGTCTATTTAATAGACCCTTATCTCTTCATTTTGAAAGGTGGAATGAGAGTTTGCATCGAATTTTTGCTGGAATTCATACTCACATTTGCTCATTTTCACATATGCAAAGATAAAGTTTAACCAAAAGTTGACCAGATTTAACCACGGTTGACTTGAGTTGACTAGTTTTGAATTTTTTTTTGAAATAATTAAATGAAATTATTTTATTAAATGGAGTACTTACTTCTAATTAATTAAACAAAGTTATTTAATTAAATGAGAAGCCATTTCTAACTAATTAAATGAAGTTATTTAATTAAATAAGAAAAGTGTTTATAATTAATTAAAGATTATTTAATTAAATAGAAAAAGTAATTATGAGAGCATATCTCATTTTATTAAATTAAATATCTCAACAAAATCTCTCTTCAGTTCAAAAAAAGAAATTTCCAGTTCACTATTGATCAAAAATGAGTTAAATCAGTTAACTCCTTTTTCTACTCAAATTAAATCAGTTAACTCCTTATTTTACTCAAATTAAATCTGTTAACTCCCTTTAATTTGGGAATCTTCCTTTATGACTGAACTCCACATTTAATCCTGACCGTTGATTGAAATTGATCTCAATCGTTGATGAATTCCAGGAAAGTCTATTTAAGAGACTCTCATCTCTTCATTTTGAAAGGTTGAATCAGAATTTGCATCGAATTGTTGCTAGAATTCACACTCACATTTACTTATATTCATATACGCAAAGATCAAGTTTGACCAAAAGTTGACCAGATTTAACTACAGTAGACATGAGTTGACTAGTTTCAAAAAGAATTTTTAAATAATAAAATGAAATTATTTAATTAAATGGAGTAATTACTTCTAATTAATTAAAAAAAGTTATTTAATTAAATGAGAAGCCATTCCTAACAAATTAAATGAAGTTATTTAATTAAATAAAAAAAGTGTCTCTAATTAATTAAAGATTATTTAATTAAATAGAAAAAGTAATTATGAGAGCACATCTCATTTTATTAAATTAAATATCTCAACAAAATCTCTCTTCACTTCAAAAAGGGAAATTTCCAGTTCAGTATTGACAAAAAATGAGTTAAATAAGTCAACTTCTTTTTTTACTCAAATTGAATCAGTTAACTCCTTATTTTACACAAATTAAATCTGTTAACTCCCTTTAATTTGGAAATCTTCCTTCATGAATGAACTTCACCTTTAATCCTCACCATTGATTGAAATCAATCTCAACCGTTGATGAATTCCAGAAAAGTCTATTTAAGAGACCCTCATCTCTTCATTTTGAAATGTTGAATGAGAATTTGAATCGAATTGTTGCTAGAATTCATACTCACATTTGCTCATATTCACATACGCAAAGATCAAGTTTGACCAAAAGTTGACCAGATTTAACCACAGTTGACTTGAGTACACTAGTTTCGAAAAGAATTTTGAAATAATTAAACGAAATTATTTAATTAAATGGAGTACTTACTTCTAATTAATTAAACAAAAATTATTTAATTAAATAAGAAGCCATTCCTAACTAATTAAATGAAGTTATTTAATTAAATAAGAGAAGTGTCTCTAATTTATTTTAATTATTTAATTAAATACAAAAAGTAATTATGAGAGCATATCTCATTTTATTAAATTAAATATCTCAACAAAATCTCTCTTCAGTTCAAAAAAGGAAATTTCCAGTTCACTATTGATAAAAAATGAGTTAAATTAGTTAACTCCTTTTTTTACTCAAATTGAATCGGTTAACTCTTTATTTTACTCAAATTAAATCTGTTAACTCCCTTTAATTTGAAAATCTCCCTTTATGACTGAACTTCACATTTAATCCTGACCGTTGATTGAAATCAATCTAAACCGTTGATGAATTTCAGGAAAGTCTATTTAATAGACTCTCATCTCATCATTTTGAAAGGTTTAATGAGAATTTGCATCAAATTGTTGCTGGAATTCATACTCACATTTGCTCATATTCACATATGCAAAGATCAAGTTTGACCAAAAGTTGGCCAGATTTAACCAAGGTTGACTTGAGTTGACTAGTTTCGAAAAGAATTTTGAAATAATTAAACAAAATTAATTAATTAAATGGAATACTTACCTATAATTCATTAAACAAAGTTATTTAATTAAATGAGAAGCCATTCCTAATTAATTAAATGAAGTTATTTAATTAAATAAGAAAAGTGTCTCTAATTAATTGAAGATTATTTAATTAAATAGATAAAGTAATTATGAGAGCATATCTCATTTTATTAAGTTAAATATCTCAGCAAAATCTCTCTTCAGTTCAAAAAGGGAAATTTACAATTCACTATTGATCAAAAATGAGTTAAATCAGTTAACTCCTTTTTCTACTCAAATTGAATCAGTTAACTCTTTATTTTACTCAAATTAAATCTTTTAACTTCCTTTAATTCGAAAAACTCCCTTTATGACTGAACTTCACCTTTAATCTTGACCGTTGATTGAAATTGATCTCAACCGTTGATGAATTCTATGAAAGTCTATTTAAGAGACCCTCGTTTCTACATTTTGAAAAGTTGAGTGAGAATTTGCATCAAATTGTTGCTGGAATTCATACTAACATTTTCTCATATTCACATACACAAAGATCAAGTTTGACCAAAACTTGACCATATTTAACCACAGTTGACTTGAGTTGACTAGTTTCAAAAAAAAAATTGAAATAATTAAACAAAATTATTTAATTAAATGGAATACTTACTTCTAATTAATTAAACAAAGTTATTTAATTAAATGAGAACCCATTCCTAATTAATTAAATCAAGTTATTTAATTAAATAAGAAAAGTGTCTCTAATTAATTGAAGATTATTTAATTAAATAGAAAAAGTAATTATGAGAGCATATCTAATGTTATTAAATTAAATATCTCAACAAAATCTCTCTTCAGTTTAAAATGGGAAATTTTCAGTTCACTAATGATAAAAAATGAGTTAGATTAGTTAACTCATTTTTCTACTCAAATTGAATTAGTTAACTCATTATTTTACTCAAACTAAATCTGTTAACTCCCTTTAATTTGGAAATCTCCTTTATGACTGAACTTCACCTTTAATACTGACCGTTGATTGAAGTTGATCTCAACCATTGATGAATTTTAGGAAAGTTTATTTAAGAGACCCTCATCTCTTCATTTTGAAAGGTTGAATGAGAATTTGCATCGAAAAGTTGCTGGAATTCATAATCACATTTGCTCATATTCACTTACGCAAAGATCAGGTTTGACCAAAATCTGACCAGATTTAACCACAGTTGACTTGAGTTGATTAGTTTCCAAAAGAATTTTGAAATAATTAAACAAAATTATTTAATTAAATGGAGTACTTACTTCTAATTAATTAAACAAAGTTATTTAATTAATTTAGAAGCCATTCCTAATTAATTAAATGAAGTTATTTAATTAAATAAAAAAAGTGTCTCTAATTAATTAAAGATTATTTAATTAAATAGAAAAGGTAATTATGAGAGCATATCTCATTTTATTAAATTAAATATCTCAACAAAATCTCTCTTCAGTTCGAAAAGGGAAATTTGCAGTTCACTATTGATCAAAAATGAGTTAAATCAGTTAACTCCTTTTTCTTCTCGAATTGAATCAGTTAACTCCTTATTTTACTGAAATTAAATCTATTAACTCCCTTTAATTTAGAAATCTCCCTTTATGACTGAACTTCACCTTTAATCCTGACCGTTGATTGAAATCGGTCTCAACCGTTGATGAATTCCAGGAAACTCTATTTGAGAGACCCTCATCTCTTCATTTTGGAAGGTTGAATGAGATTTTGCATCGAATTGTTGCTGAAATTCATACTAACATTTGCACATATTCACATACGCAAATATCAAGTTTGACCAAAAGTTGACCATATTTAACCACGGTTGACTTGAGTTGACTAGTTTCGAAAAAGATTTTGAAATAATTTTAAAAAAATATTTAATTAAATGGAGTACTTACTTCTAATTAATTAAACAAAGTTATTTAATTAAATGAGAAGCCATTTATAATTAATTAAATGAAGTTATTTAATTAAATAAGAAAGGTGTGTCTAATTAATTAAAGATTATTTAATTAAATAGAAAAAGTAATTATGAGAGCATATTTCATTTTGTTAAATTAAATATCTCAACAAAATCTCTCTTCAGTTCATAAAGAGAAATTTTTAGTTCACTATTGATAAAAAATGATTTAAATCAGTTAACTCCTTTTTCTACTCAAATTGAATAAATTAAATCCTTATTTTACTCAAATTAAATCTGTTAACTCCCTTTAATTTGGAAATCTCCCTTTATGACTGAACATCACCTTTAATCCTGACTGTTGATTGAAATCGATCTCAACCGTTGATGAATTCCAGGAAAGTCTATTTAAGAGACCCTCATCTCTTCATTTCGAAAGGTTGAATGAGAATTTGGATCGAATTGTTGCTGGAATTCATACTCACATTTGCTCATATTCATATACGCAAAGATCAAGTTTGACCAAAAGTTGACCAGATTTAACCACGGTTGACTTGAGTTGACTAGTTTCTAAAAAATTTTTGAAATAATTAAACGAAATTATTTAATTAAATGGAGTACTTACTTCTAATTAATTAAACAAAGTTATTTAATTAAATGAGAAGCCATTCCTAATTAATTAAATGAAGTTATTTAATTAAATAAGAAAAATATCTCTAATTAATTAAAGATTATTTAATTAAATAAAAAAAGTAATTATGAGAGCATATGTCATTTTATTAAATTAAATATCTCAACAAAATCTCTCTTCAGTTCAAAAAGGGAAATTTTCAGTTCACTATTGATAAATAATGAGTTAAATCAATTAACTCCTTTTTCTACTCAAATGCAATTAGTTAACTCCTTATTTTACTCAAATTAAATCTGTTAACTCCCTTTAATTTGGAAATCTCCCTTTATGACTGAACTTCACCTTTTATCCTGACCGTTGATTGAAATCAATCTCAACCATTGATGAATTCTAAGAAAGTCTATTTAAGAGACCCTCATCTATTCATTTTGAAAGGTTGAATGAGAATTTGCATCAATTTGTTGTTGGAATTCATACTCACATTTGCTCATATTTAGATAGGCAAAGATCAAGTTTGACCAAAAGTTGACTAGATTTAACCACGGTTGACTTGAGTTGATTAGTTTCGAATTTTTTTTTGAAATAATTAGATGAAATTATTTAATTAAATGAGAAGTCATTCCTAATTAATTAAATGAAGTTATTTAATTAAATAAGAAAAGTGTCTCTAATTAAATAAAGATTATTTAATTAAATAGAAAAAGTAATTATGAGAGAAAATCTCATTTTATTAAACGAAATATCTCAACAAAATCTCTCTTCAGTTCAAAAAGGGAAATTTTCAGTTCACTATTGATAAAAAATGAGTTATATCAGTTAACTCCGTTTTCTACTCAAATTGAATCAGTTAACTACTTATTTTACTCAAATTAAATCTGTTAACTCCCTTTAATTTGGAAATCTCCCTTTATGACTGAACTTCACCTTTAATCCTGACCGTTGATTGAAATCGATCTCAACCGTTGATGAATTCCAGAAAAGTCTATTTAAGAGACCCTCATCTCTTCATTTTGAAAGGTTGAATGAGAATTTGCATCGAATTGTTGTTGGAATTCATACTCATATTTGCTCATATTCACATATGCAAAGATTAAGTTTGACCAAAAGTTGACCAGATTTAACCACGACTGACTAGTTTCGAAAAGAATTTTGAAATAATTAGACAAAATTATTTAATTAAATGTAGTACTTACTTCTAATTAATTAAACAAAGTTATTTAGTTAAATGAGAAGCCATTCCTAATTAATTAAATGAAGTTATTTAATTAAATAAAAAAAGTGTCTCTAATTAATTAAAGATTATTTAATTAAATAGAAAAAGTAATTATGAGAGCATATCTAATTTTATTAAATTAAATATCTCAACAAAATCTCTCTTCATTTGAAAAAGAGAAATTTTCAGTTCACTATTGATCAAAAATGATTTAAATCAGTTAACTCCTTTTTGTACTCAAATTGAATCAATTAACTCCATATTTTACTCAAATTTAATCTTTTAACTCCTTTTAATTTGGAAATCTCCTTTTATGACTGAACTTCATGTTTAATCTTGACCGTTGATTGAAATCGATCTCAACCGTTGATGAATTCCAGGAAAGTCTATTTAAGAGACCCTCATCTCTTCATTTTGAACGGTTGAATGAGAATTTGCATCGAATTGTTGTTGGATTTCATACTCAGATTTGCTCATATTCACATACACAAAGATCAAGTTTGACCAAAAGTTGACCAGATTTAACCACGACTGATTTGAGTTGACTAGTTTCGAAAAGAATTTAGTAATAATTAAGCGAAATTATTTAATTAAATCGAGTACTTACTTCAAATTAATTAAACAAAGTTATTTAATTAAATGAGAAGCCATTCCTAATTAATTAAATGAAGTTATTTAATTAAATAAGAAAAGTGTCTCTAATTAATTAAAGATTATTTAATTAAATAGAAAAAGTAATTATGAGAGCATATCTCATTTTATTAAATTAAATATGTCAACAAAATCTCTCTTCAGTTCAAAAAGAGAAATTTTCAGTTCACTATTGATAAAAAATGAGTTAAATGAGTTGATTCCTTTTTCTACTCAAATTGAATCAGTTAACTCCTTATTTTACTCAAATTAAATCTGTTAACTCCCTTTAATTTAGAAATCTCCTCTATGACTGAACTTCACTTTTAATCCTGACCGTTGATTGAAATCGATCTCAACCGTTGATAAATTTCAAGAGAGTCTATTTAAGAGACCCTCATCTCTTCATTTTTAAAGGTTGAGTGAGAATTTGCATTGAATTGTTGTTGGAATTCATACTCACATTTGCTCATATTCACATACACAAAGATCAAGTTTGACCAAAAGTTGACCAGATTTAACCACGATTGACTAGTTTCAAATTTTTTTAAAAAATAATTAGATGAAATTATTTAATTAAATGGAGTACTTACTTCTATTTAATTAAATAAAATTATTAAATTAAATGAGAAGCCATTCCTAATTAATTAAATGAAGTTATTTAATTAAATAAGAAAAGTGTGTCTAATTAATTAAAGATTATTTAATTAAATAGAAAAAGTAAATATGAGAGCATATCTCATTTTATTAAATTAAATATCTCAACAAAATCTCTCTTCAGTTCAAAAAGGGAAATTTCCAGTTCACTATTGATCAAAAATGAGTTAAATCAGTTAACTCATTTTTCTACACAAATTGAATCTGTTAACTCGTTAATTTACTCAAATTAAATCTTTTAACTCCCTTTAATTTGGAAATCTCCTTTTATGACTGAACTTCACCTTTAATTCTGACCATTGATTGAAATCGATCTCAACTATAGATGAATTCCAGGAATGTCTATTTAAGAGACCCTCATCTCTTCATTTTGAAAGGTTGAATGAGAATTTGCATCGAATTGTTGCTAGAACTCATACTCACATTTGCTTATATTCACATATGCAAAGATCAAGTTTGACCAAAAGTTGACCAGATTTAACCACAGTTGACTTGAGTTGACTAGTTTCGAAAAGAATTTTGATATAATTAAACGAAATTATTTAATTAAATGGAGTACTTACTTCTAATTAATTAACCAAAGTTATTTAATTAAATGAGAAGCCATTCCTAATTAATTAAATGAAGTTATTTAATTAAATAAGAAAAGTGTTTCTAATTAAATAAAGATTATTTAATTAAATAGAAAAAGTAATTATGAGAGCATATCTCATTTTATTAAATTAAATATCTCAACAAAATTGCTCTTCAGTTCAAAAAGGGAAATTTTCAGTTCACTATTGATAAAAAATGAGTTAAATTAGTTAACTCCTTTTTCGACTCAATTTGAATCAGTTACCTCCTTATTTTACTCAAATTAAATCTGTTAACTCCCTTTGATTATGAAATCTCACTTTATGACTGAACTTCACCTTTAATCATGACCGTTGATTGAAATTGATCTCAACCGTTGATGAATTCCAGGAAAGTCTATTTAAGAGACCCTCATCTCTTCATTTTGAAAGGTTGAATGAGAGTTTGCATCAAATTGTTGCTGGAATTCATACTCACATTTGCTCATATTCACATACGCAAAGATCAAGTTTGACCAAATGTAAGGTTCCTCTTCGCACGTACTTATTAACTATGAATTCCTCTGTAAAAATCTGTTGTATGAGAATTGGATGGATATGAAGTTATGTTTTATATTGTGAATGCCCTTATGAAACTGAGAGCAGTTGGCTCAACCATGTTTATGCTTAGTGATTCAAGAACTATTTCATCACCTCGACTATTTAAAACATTAATTGTTACTAACAATGATGCTAGGTGCTTTCACCTGATAATGAGGTTTGCCAATTTTGGTACCTCAATGATTAATTGGTATGCTTTTAGATAGTTCATTTTATCTTATTAACGATGCTTATGATATTCAAACCTAACAATGATTATTCTAGTAATTCGATCTAAATTAATGCTTATAAACATGTATGATGAAGTGAATGAATGCGAACTAACACTTTGAATTTTTCCAAGTTTAATGAATAGAATAAGATGGATAATTGAATTGTGGAAATGAATGCTTTTATCTTGATGCGTATTTTATGAACATATGTTTCTTGAACTACTGACGGGTGCAATGAGTGTGCAGGTAATCTAGTCGGGAAATCCAATGGAGAGACAAGCTGAACCCCTTGTTTTAAATTTTGATTATTTTCGTATTGTCCATCTTTAAAGGTTGTTATTTAATTTTATTTTTCCCCTAACTTTTATGTGTTCCTACCAAGTCTCTAAGGCTTAAAAATGTTAAATTTAAGCACCCATGGGTAAGGGTATGGGTTGAGGGTACTTTCCACCCACTTTTGCCACCCTAGTTGACTTTTAGGGTCACTCAAAAATCCCATTTATGGTTGATTGCGAAAATGGATTGTCAGCCACTTGAGTGGAACTCAAACTCCATCATAAGGTTTCATGAAGTCTAGTTGAGTTAAGGGATCCCTATTTAGTGAATTTTTGCAGAAAGTTTTGGGGTTTTTACCCAATCTCTACTTTTAGAGAAAGTTTGGAAGATAGTTGGGGATGGAAGAAAGAAAAGGATAAGCTCTTCTCAAACCTCCATTGTTACCATCACTCATTGTTGAAGGTAGGATTCTTGGCCTTGTATTTTGTTTTCTCCATGTTTGATCATGCTTATCCTTGCATATGGTGTTGTATTGCTAATTGTTGCTTGCTTGTATGTTGGGTTGATTTGGAGGGTTTTTATTTTGTGTTGTTCTTGGATGCTTCCTTTTTTATCTTGATGTATTGTATTGAGGGGTTTTCATGGGGTGTATTTGGCATTACTCACCCTTGGATAGGGAAGAAGTGGCCATGTGGGGGTAGGGCTTTAGTTGGGCCTCAATGGTGCAGAGTCTGCTTTCATGGTGAGAGGAGGGAAAAAATGTAGGGTGTATGGGCCCTTACCGGTCATCACATACCTTGTTGATATTGTGAAATCTTGAGTATGGAAAGGAGAGAAAATCCTCGTTGGATTGGCCCCGAAAGGGCATTTGTGGAACAAAGAAAGTTCTTGAGATTTTAGCTCCGAAAGGGCTATGTTAAGGTATGGTGATTGACATCTCCCATTGGGAAAATCCACCTTCCCCCCTAATAAGGTCCTATGGATGGATCTATTGTGTTAAACTGGGATGAGTGTGTGTTGAAATGTGTATTTGTGTCATGTTGAATTACCTTGGGTCAGCCTTGTTCTCCTTGTGTTTCCATGAAGTTTTGAAGTTAAAAGAAGAAATTCTTGTGAAGAAGCTTGATGAGATTATCATTGAATTGTAAATTTTATGTAACCATATGTAAATTGATATTGTGAATGATTGGCAACGACATCGGGTTTTCTTACTGGTTCTTTCCTGATGGAGCCTTGAACCAGGATGCATAATAGAAAAGAAAATAAAAGAGATTATGAAATCTACCTTGCAATGTCTACTTGTGATTTCAAATTTGGGTAATGTAAGTGAGAAAATAGGATGATAGATGATGTCTTGAAGTATAAAATTTGCAAGTGTTTTCAATCATGGTAATGAAAGGCAATTGATGTGTTGAAATTTCATTTCAATGTTTTGAACAATAACATGTTATAATAATCCTTCTTGAGATCAACAAGTTATCTCTTTCATTGTTAAGTTCCATTAGAAACACAATTAAATTTGATTAAGAATTACCCATCACCTTTTAAAATTCTGAATATAGGATCATGTTCCTTGTCAAGTTCATTAAGATCAAAAAAAACAATTTGATTAAGAGATTTTGGTGTTTCATTGATGTCAAAATAAATAGAACATACATCTTGATGTATGATAAATAGATAGCAACATAAATTATGAGATGAAAGACAAAAGAAATGATATCCTTATGAGCTTTTTGTTAATATGCTTGTTGATAGGGAATCAATGTGACAATGGAAGTGATAATATTCCTATGTTTTTCCTTCTCAATAAATCCATATCATGGCAATACTTAGTCAAAATTATTGACTTCCAAATACAAATATGCAACTCCAGGAGTGAAAAACCTCTCTGGAAAATGTATGGGAAGAAAATTTTAATTCCCAACTCACAGAGAATATTCCTTCACCTAGATCCTAATTTTATTATCTTGGCACCTCTTCATATAATAATACAATAATGTGAGTTTAAAAATTGACTAGGAAGTCCCATCCTATCTAAACATCAGGTTAACCTTCAAGCAATACTTTTCACTCAAGTGGGCGCAGTCATAGATGACCCTAGGCGTAATAAATAATGCTGACACTGCCTAATGCAGAGCTGGTTGCACTTCAATGTGGTTGGAGGAGATCCCAAGCGAATTTCACATCTCTCCATTGAGGGGCACATCAACCAAGAATGAATGATGGTTTCAAAAGTCTCCCTCCCACCCTATCAGCATGGAGAGCTTTAGCATCAAGGAGAAGTATTGAGTGGCCATACTTGCATCACGCATTGCAAAGTAGGCAAATTATGTCTTGATCAACGTAAGCATGGTAGAGAAGTTTACCCTTGGATGGCGCACAGGCTCAAGAAGAAGATAGAGAACACGTTTTCAGCGCCTGACACTTCCTTGGGCAACGCATCCAAATCTGTTTGATCAGAGCCGTGGAGATTGAGTCGTTGGTGAGGAGTGGATAGTTGGAAGGATTTATGAGCTCCATTTGTACCCTGCTCTCCATTCAGATTTTCTTAAACTCCCTTCTTGCGCGAGATACAATGCTTGAACACACTCACGCAAGGAGTAAGGGGGACAGGTTTGCGCCTGCAGGCTTGGGGTAGTGCACAGTGCTTGGGAATTCGCCCAAGCACGATGGTGATAGAGCTAGGTTGGCGGGTAGGGGCTTAGGGAGTTAGGAAGGGAGTGTAGGTTTTTAGTTTTAGATTTTACTTTGTAGCTTGTTTCTCTTATATTTCATTTGTTATTTAATTTATATTGCAATGTGTTTTAGTTGTAGCATATTAAAGTTATTTATTATTATAATAATATTTGTTTGTAGTTGAAGTAAATTAGTATGTTATGTTATGTTAGTTAAGGTTTGTCTTGTTTAGAATTATGATTAATAGTTTTAAATTCTTTTTTTAGTTAGTTAATTTTGTTTAATAGTTAGCATTTTTATTTAATTATTTCATAGATATATAAGAATTATTTAATTATTATTCCTTTATTGCAATTAGATTTGTAAGAAGATTTTAACAAGTTCTTTTGAATACTTAGTTTGATATTATACATTGCATAAGTGTAGTATTTGAGTATGAAATCTAGGTAAGTAATGACGTTATTACTAAATAGTGATTTGGATGTAAAATATTAAATTAGTTTTAATTCAAAGGTTTTGTTTAAAATGTTAAATTCTTAGTTTTCAATTTTATTAGTGATTTAATAAATTTCTTTATTAGAATTAGTATGTAATTTTGTTTCTTAATTGTTATTGGTTAGAAGTTATATTATGTTCGTTATTCGATAATTGTTTTAAAGATATATGTTAATTCAAAAAGAGTTTAGTTTAAAATTAGTTTAGTTTAGTTTAGTTTCTCGTATTTTGTCAGTGTTAGTTAATAGATTAGTTTGATTGCCAAAAAAAAAAGAGTACTAAATTTAGAAAGTTTCTTTTAATAATTTAAAATCAATAGTAAATATAATGTTAAATTAGTAATAGTTATAATCATAAATCAATTAGTCTTAATTTAAAATTATAGATGTAAGTTAGTTTGATTTTGATTCATTTAATTGTTAGATATTATGGATATAATCGTTAATTTAGATTTGATTCCTTTGGATTAATTTTTTTTTTTAAATGTATTTAGTTTTTGTATTGAAGTAAGTCTGAATTTTTGAGTACTAATTAGTAAGATTTAAGGTTATTGTCTATTTAAAATAAGTTATAATGTCGATGTTATTTGGTTAGTTGTTTCTTTAAACTAAATTTGTAGTCATCAGTATCATTATTTAAATAACTTTTACCATAATTTATCGATATAAATCTAATAACAAAAGTTTCAAAATCTTAACGCTATAATCGTCTTCATGTTTAAAATCCTAAAACGTAATGTAGAGAACCTTTACTTAAATTATGATCACAAAACTTACCTAACGTGTGCATTACAATGATTATAATATGCAATATAATGGATGATAACGTTTACCTCTAATTCTATGTGTATATCCATGGTGAATTAGATTTCGGATTAAAGTTTTTATATGTATTTAGCATGAGTTGAATAGTTAAATCTAATTGATCTTTTAGTGTTCAATTGATTAAATATTGGATAGTAATTAGAAAGTTAGTTTCCATTACTAGGATAATATGTCGTTTAAGTAATGTTGTTTGATTTGAATTGTTAAAAGAAGTAATTTGGCATTATTGTGCTAGTAACTAGTAATTACTAAGTTGAATCTCAGTTGTATTAAAGTTGATTGTAGAGATTAGTCACTTAGTTTAGTTTTAGTTTGTAAATATTAATTAGTTTTAATTTGATTAGTAAAAAGGTAGTTTAGATGTTAAGAAAGTTAATCCTTATGTATGTAAACATAACAAGTTATGTTAGACTACCAAGATAATGTGATTCGTTCTACATAGTTAAATTTAAGACTAATTTATATTGTTCTTCAAATGATTTAAAATTATCGTTGAGATCTTAAAGTGACATCGAACTAAATGTTATTACCAATTTAATAATGACAATTTACTTTACCGATGCATTTCTTCATGTGAGTATAATTTAGGATGAGTGTAGTAAATCTAATTTTTGCGAATCAACTCTTAAACCCTAATGAACCTAGTAAGTTTTTAAAAAAAATAAAAAAATAATTAAAAAAATAAATTTTTTTTTTGTGTGTTTTGCCCTTACTTTTTTGGGCATGACACCAAAAGCTGACCAGATTTAACCACAGTTCACTTGAGTTGACTAGTTTCGAAAATAATTTTGAAATAATTAGATGAAATTATTTAATTAAATGGAGTACTTACTTCTAATTAATTAAAAAAAGTTATTTAATTAAATGAAGTTATTTAATTAAATAATAAAAGTGTCTCTAATTAATTATAGATTATTTAATTAAATAAAAAAAGTAATTATGAGAGCATATCTCATTTTATTAACTTAAATATCTCAACAAAATCTCTCTTTAGTTCAAAAAGGGAAATTTCCGGTTCACTATTGATAAAAAATGAGTTAAATCAATTAACTCCTTTTCCTACTCAAATTGAATCAGTTAACTCCTTATTTTACTCAAATTAAATCTGTTAACTCCCTTTAATTTGGAAATCTCCCTTTATGACTGAACTTCACCTTTAATCCTGACCGTTGATTGAAATTGATCTCAACCGTTGATGAGTTTCAGGAAAGTTTATTTAAGAGACCCTCATCTCTTCATTTTGAAAGGTTGAATGATAATTTGCATCGAATTGTTGCTGGATATCATACTCACATTTGCTCATATTCACATACGCAAAGATCAAGTTTGACCAAAGTTGACCAGATTTAACCACGGTTGACTTGAGTTGACTAGTTTCGAAAAGAATTTTGGAATAGTTAAACTAAATTATTTAATTAAATGGAGTACTAACTTCTAATTAATTAAAAAAAGTTATTTAATTAAATGAGAAGCCATTCTTAATTAATTAAATGAAGTTATTTAATAAAATATGAAAGTGTCTCTAATTAATTAAAGATTATTTAATTAAATAGAAAAAGTAATTATGAGAGCATATCTCATTTTATTAAATTAAATATCTCAACAAAATCTCTCTTCAGTTCAAAAAGGGAAATTTTTAGTTCACTATTGATAAAAAATGAGTTAAATCAATTAACTTTTTTTTTGACTCAAATTGAATCAATTAACTCCTTATTTTACTCAAATTAAATCCGTTAACTTTTTTAAATTTGGAAATCTCCCTTTATGACTGAACTTCACCTTTAATCCTGACCATTGATTGAAATTGATCTCAACCGTTGATGAAATCCAGGAAAGTCTATTTAAGAGACCCTCATCTCTTCATTTTGAAAGGTTGAATGAGAATTTGCATCGAATTGTTGCTGAAATTTATACTCACATTTGCTCATATTCACATACGCAAAGATCAAGTTTGACCAAAATTTGACTAGATTTAACCACGGTTGACTTGAGTTGAGTAGTTTTGAAAAGAATTTTGAAATAATTAAACAAAATTATTTAATTAAATGGAGTACTTACTTATAATTAATTAAACAAAGTTATTTAATTAAATGAGAAGCCATTCCTAATTAATTAAATGAAGTTATTTAATTAAATAAGAAAAGTGTCTTTAATTAATTAAAGATTATTTAATTAAATAGAAAAAGTAATTATAGGAGCATATCTCATTTTATTAAATTAAATATCTCAAGAAAATCTCTCTTCAATTCAAAAAGAGAAATTTCCAGTTCACTATTTATCAAAAATGAGTTAAATCAGTTAACTCCTTTTTCTACTCAAATTGAATCAGTTAACTCCTTATTTTACTTAAATTAAATCTGTTAACTCCTTTTAATTTGGAAATCTCCCTTTATGATTGAACTTCACCTTTAATCCTAACCGTTGATTGAAATCGATCTAAACCATTGATGAATTCAAGTAAAGTCTATTTAAGAGACCCTCATCTCTTCATTTTGAAAGGTTGAATGATAATTTGCATCGAATTGTTGTTGGAATTCATACTCACATTTTCTCATATTCACATACGCAAAGATCAAGTTTGACCAAAAGTTGACCAGATTTAACCACGGTTGATTTGAGTAGACTAGTTTCGAAAAGAATTTTGAAACAATTAAATAAAATTATTTAATTAAATGAGAAGCCATTCCTAATTAATTAAATGAAGTTATTTAATTAAATAAGAAAAGTGTCTCTAATTAATTGAAGATTATTTAATTAAATAAAAATAATAATTATGAGAGCATATCTCATTTTATTAAATTAAATATCTCAACAAAATCTCTCTTCAGTTCAAAAAGGAAAATTTCAACTTCATTATTGATCAAAAATGAGTTAAATCAGTTAACTCCTTTTTCTACTCAAATTGAATAAGTTAACTCCTTATTTTACTCAGATTAAATATGTTAACTCCCTTTAATTTAGAAATCTCCCTTTATGATTGAACTTCACCTTTAAACCTGACCATTGATTGAAATCGATCTCAACCATTGATGAATTTTAGGAAAGTCTATTTAAGAGACCCTCATCTCTTCATTTTGAAAGGTTGAATGAGAATTTGCGTCAAATTGTTGCCATAATTCATACTCACATTTGCTCCTATTCACATTCGCAAAGATCAAGTTTGACCAAAAGTTGACCAAATTTAACCACAATTGACTTGAGTTGACTAGTTTTGAAAAGAATTTTGAAATAATTAAACGAAATTATTTAATTAAATGGAGTACTTACTTATAATTAATTAAACAAAATTATTTAATTAAATAAGAAGCCATTCCTAACTAATTAAATGAAGTTATTTAATTAAATAAGAAAAGTGTCTCTAATTAATTAAATATTATTTAATTAAATAGAAAAAGTAATTATGAGAGCATATCTCATTTTATTAAATTAAATATCTCAACAAAATCTCTCTTCAGTTCAAAAAGGGAAATTTTCAGTTCACTATTGATAAAAAATGAGTTAAATTAGTTAACGCATTTTTCTACTCAAATTGAATCAATTAACTCCTTATTTTACTCAAATTAAATTTGTTAGCTCTTTTTAATTTGGAAATCTCCCTTTATGACCAAACCTGACATTTAATCCTTACCATTGATTGAAATCAATCTCAACCGTTGATGAATTCCAGGAAAGTCTATTTAAGAGACCCTCATCTCTTCATTTTAAAAGGTTGAATGAGAATTTGCATCGAATTGTTGCTGAAATTCATACTCACATTTGCTCATATTCACATACGCAAAGATCAAGTTTGACCAAAAGTTGACCAAATTTAACCACAGTTGACTTGAGTTGACTAGTTTTGAAAAGAATTTTGAAATAATTAAACGAAATTATTTAATTAAATGGAGTACTTACTTCTAATTAATTAAACAAAGTTATTTAATTAAATGAGAAGCCATTCATAACTAATTAAATGAAGTTATTTAATTAGATAAGAAAAGTGTTTCTAATTAATTAAATATTATTTAATTAAATAGAAAAAGTAATTATGAGAGCATATCTCATTTTATTAAAATAAATATCTCAACAAAATCTCTCTTCAGTTCAAAAAGGAAAATTTTCAGTTCACTATTGATAAAAAATGAGTTAAATCAGTTAACTCTTTTTTCTACTCAAATTGAATCAGTTAACTCTTTATTTTACTCAAATTAAATCTATTAACTCCCTTTAATTTGGAAATCTCCCTTTATGACTGAACTTCACCTTTAATCCTGACCGTTGATTGAAATCGATCTCAACTGTTGACGAATTCCAGGAAAGTCTATTTAAGAGACCCTCATCTCTTCATTTTGAAAGGTTGAATGAGAATTTGCATTGAATTGTTGCTTAAATTCATACTCGCATTTGCTCATATTCACATATGCAAAGATCAAGTTCGACCAAAAGTTGACTTGTTTTAACTACGGTGTACTTGAGTTGACTAGTTTCGAAAAGAATTTTGAAATAATTAAATGAAATTATTTAATTAAATGGAGTACTTAGTTCTAATTAATTAAACAAAGTTATTTAATTGAATGAGAAGCCATTCCTAATTAATTAAATGAAGTTATTTTATTAAATAAGAAAAGTGTCTCTAATTAATTAAAGATTATTTAATTAAATGGAAAAAGTAATTATGAGAGCATATCTAATTTTATTCATTTAAATATCTCAATAAAATCTCTCTTCAGTTCAAAAAGGGAAATTTCCAGTTCATTATTGATAAAAAATGAGTTAAATTAGTTAACTACTTTTTTTACTCAAATTGAATCAGTTAACTCTTTATTTTACTCAAATTAAATCAGTTAACTCCCTTTAATTTGAAAATCTCCCTTTATGATTGAACTTCACCTTTAATCCTAGCCGTTGATTGAAATCAATCTCAACCGTTGATAAAATCCAAGAAAGTTTATCTAAGAGACCCTCGTCTCTTCATTTTCAAACGTTGAATGAGAATTTGCATCGAATTATTTCTGGAATTCATACTCGCATTTGCTCATATTCACATACGCAAAGATCAAGTTTGACCAAAAGTTGACCAGATTTAACCACAGTTGACTTGAGTTGACTAGTTTCAAAAAGACTTTTGAAATAATTAAATGAAATTATTTAATTAAATGGAGTACTTACTTCTAATTGATTAAAAAAAATTATTGAATTAAATGAGAAGCCATTCTTAATTAATTAAATGAAGTTATTTAATTAAATAAGAAAAGTGTCTCTAATTAATTAAAGATTATTTAATTAAATAGAAAAAGTAATTATGAGAGCATATCTCATTTTATTAAATTAAATATCTCAAGAAAATCTCTCTTCAGTTCAAAAAGAGAAATTTTCAATTCACTATTGATCAAAAATGAGTTAAATCAGTTAACTCCTTTGTCTACTCAAATTGAATCAGTTAACTCCTTATTTTACTCAAATTAAATCTGTTAACTCCCTTTAATTTGGAAATCTCCCTTTATAACTGAACTTTACCTTTAATCCTGACCATTGATTGAAATCGATCTCAACCGTTGATGAGTTCTAGAAAAGTCTATTTAAGAGACCCTCATCTCTTCATTTTGAAAGATTGAATGAGAATTTGCATCGAATTGTTGCTGAAATTCATACTCATATTTTATCATATTCACATACTCAAAGATCAAGTTTGACCAAAACTTGACCAGATTTAACCATGGTTGACTTGAGTTGACTAGTTTCGAAAAGAATTTTAAAATAATTAAACAAAATTATTTAATTAAATAGAGTACTTACTTCTAATTAATTAAACAAAGATATTTAATTAAATGAGAAGCCATTCCTAATTAATTAAATGAAGTTATTTATTTAAATAAGAAAAGTGTCTGTAATTAATTAAAGATTATTTAATTAAATAAAAAAAGTAATTATGAGAGCATATCTCATTTTATTAAATTAAATATCTCAACAAAATCTCTCTTCAGTTTAAAAAGGGAAATTTTCAGTTCACTATTGATCAAAAATGAGTTAAATTAGTTAACTCCTTTTTCTACTCAAATTGAATCAGTTAACTCCTTATTTTACTCAAATTAAATCTGTTAACTCCCTTTAATTTGAAAATCTTCTTTTATGACTAAACTTCAACTTTAATCCTAACCGTCGATTGAAATCGATCTCAACCGTTGATGAATTCCACGAAAGTCTTTTTAAGTGACCCTCATCTCTTCATTTTGAAAGGTTGAATGAGAATTTGCATCGAATTGTTGCTAGAATTCATACTCACATTTGCTCATATTCACATACGCAAAGATCAAATTTGACCAAAAGTTGATCGGATTTAACCACGGTTGACTTGAGTTAACTAGTTTCGAAAATAATTAAACTAAATTATTTAATCAAATGGAGTACTTATTTCCAATTAATTAAACAAAGTTAATTAAATGAGAAGCTATTCCTAATTAATTAAATGGAGTTATTTAATTAAATAAGAAAAGTGTCTCTAATTAAATAAAGATTATTTAATTAAATAGAAAAAGTAATTATGAGAGCATATCTCATTTTATTAAAATAAATATATCAACAAAATCTCTCTTCAGTTCAAAAAGAAAAATTTTCAGTTCACTATTGATAAAAAATGAGTTAAATCAGTTAACTCTTTTTTCTACTCAAATTGAATCAGTTAACTCTTTATTTTACTCAAATTAAATCTGTTAACTCCCTTTAATTTGGAAATCTCCCTTTATGACCGAACTTCACATTTAATCCTGACCGTTGATCAAAATCGATCTCAACCGTTGATTAATTCTAAGAAAGTCTATTTAAGAGACCCTCATCTCTTCGGTTTGAAAGGTTGAATGAGAACTTGCATCGAATTGTTGCAGGATTCATACTCACATTTGCTCATATTCACATATGCCAAGATCAAGTTTGACCAAAAGTTGATTAGATTTAACCACGGTTGACTTGAGTTGACTAGTTTCAAAAAGAATTTTGAAATAATTAAACGAAATTATTTAATTAAATGGAGTGCATACTTCTAATTAATTATACAAAGTTATTTAATTAAATGAGAAGCCATTCCTAATTAATTGAAAGAAGTTATTTGAGTAAATAAGAAAAGTGTCTTTAATTAATTAAAGATTATTTAATTAAATAAAAAAGTAATTATGAGAGCATATCTCATTTTATTAAATTAAATATCTCACCAAAATCTCTCTTCGGTTCAAAAAGATAAATTTTCAGTTCACTATTGATCAAAAATGAGTTAAATCAGTTAACTCATTTTTCTACTCAAATTGAATCAGTTAACTCCTTATTTTACTCAAATTAAATTTGTTAACTCCCTTTAATTTAGAAATCTTCTTTTATGATTGAACTTCACCTTTAATCTTGACCGTTTTTTGAAATCGATCTCAACCGTTGATGAATTCTAAAAAAGTCTATTTAAGAGACCCTCATCTCTTCATTTTGAAAGGTTGAATGAGAATTTGCATTGAATTGTTGCTGGAATTCATAGTCACATTTATTCATATTCACATACGCAAAGATCAAGTTTGACCAAAAGTTGACCAAATTTTACCACGGTTGATTTGAGTTGACTAGTTTCGAAAAGAATTTTGAAATAATTAAACAAAATTATTTAATTAAATGGAGTACTTACTTCTAATTAATTATACAAAGTTATTTAATTAAATGAAAAACCATTACTAATTAATTAAATGAAGTTGTTTAATTAAATAAGAAAAGTGTCTCTAATTAATTAAAAATTATTTAATTAAATAGAAAAAGTAATTATGAGAGCATATCTCATTTTATTAAATTAAATATCTCAACAAAATCTCTCTTCAGTTCAAAAAGAGAATTTTTCAGTTCACTATTGATAAAAATTGAGTTAAATTAGTTAACTCCTTTTTCTACTCAAATTGAATCAGTTAACTCTTTATTTTACTCAAATTAAATCTGTTAACTCCCTTTAATTTAGAAATCTCCCTTTATAACTGAACTTCACCTTTAATCCTGATCGTTGATCGAAATCGATCTCAACCGTTGATGAATTTTAGTATTAATTAGAGACACTTTTCTTATTTAATTATATAACTTCATTTAATTAATTAGGAATGGCTTCTCATTGAATTAAATATTTTTTTTTAATTAATTAGAAGTAAGTACTCCATTTAATTAAATAATTTTGTTTAATTATTTCAAAATTCTTTTCGAAATCAGTCAACTCAAGTCAACCGTAGTTAAATCTAGTCAACTTTTGGTCAAACTTGATCTTTGCGTATGTGAATATGAGCAAATATGAGTATGAATTCTAGAACCAATTCGATGCAAATTCTCATTCAACCTTTCAAAATGAAGAGATGAGGGTCTACTAAATAGATTTTTTTGGAATTCATCAACGGTTGAGATCGATTTCAATCAACGGTTAGGATTAAAAGTGAAGTTTAGTCAGAAAGGGAGATTTTCAAATTAAAAGGAGTTAATAGATTTAATTTGAGTAAAATAAGGAGTTAACTGATTCAATTTTAGTATTTTATCAATAGTGAACTAAAAATTTCTCTTTTTGAACTGAAGAGAGATTTTGTTGAGATATTTAATTTAATAAAATGAGATATGCTCTCATAATTAATTTTTCTATTTAATTAAATAATCTTTAATTGATTACAGACACTTTTCTTATTTAATTAAATAACTTCATTTAATTAATTAGGAATGGCTTTTCATTTAATTAAATAACTTTGTTTAATTAATTAGAAGTAAGTACTCCATTTAATTAAATAATTTCGTTTAATTATTTCAAAATTCTTTTCGAAACTAGTCAACTCAAGTCAATTGTGGTTAAATCTGGTCAACTTTTGGTCAAACTTGATATTTGCGTATGTGAATATGAGCAAATGTGAGTATGAATTCCAACAATAATTCTATGCAAATTCTCATTCAACCTTTCAAAATGAAGAGATGAGGGTCTCTTAAATAGACTTTTTTAAAATTCATCAACGGTTGAGATCGATCTCAATCAACGGTCAAGATTAAAGGTGAAGTTCAGTCAGAAAGGGAGATTTCCAAAGGAAAGGGAGTTAACAGATTTAATTTGAGTAAAATAAGAAGTTAACTGATTCAAATTGAGTAGAAAAAGGTGTTAACTGATTTAACTCATTTTTTATCAATAATGAACTGAAAATTTTCTTTTTTGATCTGAAGAGAGATTTTGTTGAGATATTTAATTTAATAAAATGAGATATGCTCTCATAATTACTTTTTCTATTTAATTAAATAATCTTTAATTAATTAGCTACACTTTTCTTATTTAATTAAATAACTTCATTTAATTAAATAATTTTGTTTAATTAATTAGAAGTAAGTACTCCATTTAATTAAATAATTTCGTTTAATTATTTCAAAATTCTTTTCAAAATTAGTCGATTTAGTCAACCATGGTTAAATCTGGTCAATTTTTGGTCAAACTTGATCTTTGCGTTTGTGAATATGAGCAAATGTGAGTATGAATTCCAACAACAATTCTATTCAAATTCTCATTCAACCTTTCAAAATGAAGAGATAAGGGTCTCTTAAATAGACTTTCCTAGAATTTATCAATGATTGAGAACGATTTCAATCAACGGTCATAATTAAAGGTGAAGTTCAGTAATAAAGGGAGATTTCCAAATTAAAGGGAGTTAACAGATTTAATTTGAGTAAAACAAGGAGTTAACTGATTCAATTTGAGTAGAAAAAGAAGTTAACTGATTTAACTCATTTTTTATCAATAGTGAACTGGAAATTTCTCTTTTTGAACTTTAGAGAGATTTTGTTGATATATTTAATTTAATAAAATGAGATATGCTCTTATAATTACTTTTTCTATTTAATTAAATAATCTTTAATTAATTAGAGACACTTTTCTTATTTAATTAAATAACTTCATTTAATTAATTAGGAATGACTTCTCAATTAATTAAATAACTTTTTTTATTTAATTAGAAGTAAGTACTCCATTTAATTAAATAATTTTGTTTAATTATTTCAAATTTTTTTCGAAACTAGTCGACTCAAGTCAACCGTGGTTAAATTTGGTCAACTTTTGGTCAAACTTGATCTTTGCGTATGTGAATATGAGCAAATGTGAGTATGAATTCCAGCAACAATTCGATGCAAATTCTCATTCAACCTTTCAAAATAAAGAGATGAGGGTCTCTTAAATAGACTTTCCTGAAATTCATCAACGGTCGAGATCGATTTCAATCAACGATCAGGATTAAAAGTGAAGTTCTGTCATAAAGGGAGATTTCCAAATTAAAGGGATTTAACAGATTTAATTTGAGTAAAATAAAGAGTTAATTGATTCAATTTGAGTAAAAAAAGGAGTTAACTAATTTAACTCATTTTTTATCAATAGTGAACTGAAAATTTCTCTTTTTGAACGGACGAGAGATTTTGTTGAGATATTTAATTTAATAAAATGGGATATGCTCTCATAATTACTTTTTCTATTTAATTAACTAATTTTTAATTAATTAGAGACACTTTTCTTATTTAATTAAATAACTTCATTTAATTAATTAGGAATGGCTTCTCATTTAATTAAATAATTTTGTTTAATTAATTAGAAGTAAATACTCCATTTAATTAATTAATTTCGTTTAATTATTTCAAAATTCTTTTCAAAATTAGTCAACTCAAGTCAACCGTGGTTAAATATGGTCAACTTTTGATCAAACTTGATCTTTGCGTATGTGAATATGAGCAAATGTGAGTATGAATTCCAGCAACAATTCGATGCAAATTCTCATTCAACCTTTCAAAATGAAGAGATGAGGGTCTCTTAAATAGACTTTCCTGAAATTCATCAACGGTTGAGACCGATTTCAATCAATCACCAGGATTAAAGGTGAAGTTCAGTCATAAAGGGAGATTTCCAAATTAAAGGGAGTTAACAAATTTAATTTGAGTAAAATAAAGAGTTAATTGATTCAATTTGAGTAGAAAAAAGAGTTAATTGATTTAACTCATTTTTGATCAATAGTGAACTGAAAATTTCTCTTTTTGAACTGACGAGAGATTTTGTTGAGATATTTAATTTAATAAAATGGGATATGCTCTCATAATTACTTTTTCTATTTAATTAAATAATCTTTAATTAATTAGAGACACTTTTCTTATTTAATTAAATAACTTCATTTAATTAATTAGGAATGGCTTCTCATTTAATTAAATAAATTTGTTTAATTAATTAGAAGTAAATACTTCATTTAATTAAATAATTTTGTTTAATTATTTCAAAAAATTTTTCAAAATTAGTCAACTCAAGTCAACCGTGGTTAAATCTGGTCAACCTTTGGTCAAACTTGATCTTTGCATACATGAATATGAGCAAATGTGAGTATGAATTCTAGCAACAATTCGATGCAAATTCTCATTCAACCTTTCAAAAGAAGAGATGAGGGTCTCTTAAATAGACTTTCCTAAAATTCATCAACGGTTGAGACCGATTTCAATCAATTGCCATGATTAAAGGTGAAGTTCAGTCATAAAGGGAGATTTCCAAATTAAAGGGAGTTAACAGATTTAATTTGAGTAAAATAAGGAGTTAATTGATTCAATTTGAGTAGAAAAAGGAGTTAACTCATTTAACTCATTTTTTATCAATAGTGAACTGAAAATTTGTCCTTTTGAACTGAAGAGAGATTTTGTTGAGATATTTAATTTAATAAAACTAGATATGCTCTCATAATTACTTTTTCTATTTAATTAAATAATCTTTAATTAATTAGAGACACTTTTTTTTTTAATTAAATAACTTCATTTAATTAATTAGGAATGGCTTCTCATTTAATTAAATAACTTTTTTTAATTAATTAGAAGTAAGTACTCTATTTAATTAAATAATTTTGTTTAATTATTTAAAAATTCTTTTCGAAACTAGTCAATTCAAGTCAACCGTGCTTAGATCTGGTCAACTTTTGGTCAAACTTGATCTTTGCGTATGTGAATATGAGCAAATGTGAGTATGAATTTTAGCAACAATTTGATTCAAATTGTCATTCAACTTTTCAAAGTGAAGAGATGAGGGTCTCTTAAATAGACTTTCTCCGAATTCATCAACAGTTGAGATCGATTTCAATCAATGGTCAGGATTAAAGGTGAAGTTCAGTCATAAAGGTAGATTTTCAAATTAAAGGGAGTTAACAGATTTAATTTGAGTAAAATAAGGAGTTAACCGATTCAATTTGAGTAGAAAAAAGAGTTAATTGATTTAACTCATTTTTGATCAATAGTGAACTGAAAATTTCTCTTTTTGAACTGAAGAGAGATTTTGTTGAGATATTTAATTTAATAAAATGAGATATGCTCTCATAATTACTTTTTCCATTTAATTAAATAATCTTTAATTAATTAGAGACACTTTTCTTTTTTAATTAAATAACTTCATTTAATTAATTAGGAAGGGCTTCTCATTTAATTAAATAACTTTGTTTAATTAATTAGAAGTAAGTACTCCATTTAATTAAATAATTTCGTTTAATTATTTCAATTTTTTTTTCGAAACTAGTCAACTCAAGTCAACCGTGGTTAAATCTGGTCAACTTTTGGTCAAACTTAATTTTTGTGTATGTGAATATGAACAAATGTGAGTATGAATTTTGGCAACAATTCGATGCAAATTCTCATTCAACCTTTCAAAATGAAGAGATGAGGGTCTCTTAAATAGACATTCTGTAGTGCCTACCCCTGGTTCACATTTTGTTATCGTTGTTGAACTCTTTTAAAAATAGTTTTATGTTGTTGGTTAGCAACATTCTTTTGAAATTATCAGATATTGTGCTATGGATTAAGTTTATTATGTGATGAGATTACTTAGAGTCTACATTTCATGTATGTATGATGATTATTTTTAGTGTTCACAATTATTGATGATGATTATTACATTGCTTTCAATTATTAATGATGATTAGTAAGATGATTTATTATCATATGTATTTTTATATGGATACTTACCCCATACTTGCATGTGTATGGTGTGCATGTTTGCTTTTGTATGGCGTGTCTGATGTGGTTAAGGAAGGGAGTCGTAGTCACCTGCTAGTCATGATCTACACAATGCACCACTTCCTACCATTGTCTATTTAGTTTAGTATATATTGTTTTTGTACATGCATAGTTTTTATGCAGGTTGCAGGTACCGGGTATCAATTTTCCTGAATTTTCAGGATGAGCCTACCCTTTCACATTATCTCAATGATAAAAAAGGAGAGATAAATTCTCAAGTCCAAATTCCAACCCTTTGAGCCATTTGTCCTAATTGGAAAATTAATACAAGTATCTGAGTTGAATACCCACCGAATGTGTCGGATGATATATTTCATGATTTTTTAACCCTTTAAATTTATTTTGTATGATTTGTTCTATGATGGGTTTTCATATTTTATCTTGGAGGTCTTTGGTGAATTTTTCATTAATTAAGTCTTAATAAATAGATTTAATTAATAAATTATTTATTTAAGAAAATTAATAAAATATCATGATCTTTGATATTTTGATTGTAATTAATTAAATGTGAATTATTGAAAAAAATGAATTAAATAAAAGAAAACTAGAAATTAAAATTAATAATAATTATAAAATAATAATAAAGTAATAAATAAAATAATAATAATAAAAGTTATAAAAATTAAAATGAAAGTTATAAAATTTAAATAGAGATTATTTAAAAAGTAAATTGGAGTTATAAGCTTGCATGGGAATTAACATGTGTCAACAACACGGGGGTTAGTGCATCAATTAAGCACAAGGTGTTTATAATTCTATGACTCATCAAAAAAAAATTGGAAAAGACCCATGCTTAGTTGGTGACACGTTTCAGCGGTTTCAAGAAGCATTCCAAAGGTTTCTTGAGAGCTCTTGATATTCAAGCTTTCATAGAAGCTTAAATGAAAACTTTAATAGAAGCTACAATCTTAATGGAAGCTTCGAGCTACAAGCTAAAAAAAAATAGAAACTTCAAAGCTTACATGCATGAGAGAAGATTCATATGCTCATATATTTTCTACTTGCTTCTATGCTCCTTCTAGCTCTTCTAATCACTTGAAAGATTCGATCGGCTTGGATTCTTGGAAGAATTGTGAATGATGGAGAAGGAAAGGATTTTCTATGGACTTCTGAGGTATGGCAAATTAGCAACAGTGTCCAGGTGCATTCGTGATATTCTCATATTCCCTTTGCACTCTTTCTCTTCCTGTCTTCATCATATTTGTTTTATGTGTCTGAATACTCTCTGTATTTGAAATTGGAATCTAGATATTTTATTTGGATAAGAAGAAAACAATAGAAAAATCCTAGATCCAATTAAGGAGAAATAATTAGATCTTAATCTGGTTTGGGTTCGAATTTATATTGTGAAATTAGATAGACAAGATTTGAAATTAAAATAGAAATTCTAAGTTGAAAATTTCTATGATTAGATGTAATATTTCTATCAAATTATATTTTTAGATGCGTATGGACAAACCTATTAGATGGATGAATGAGTAAATCTAGAGAATAATTACATTTTAAGAGGAAATTCTTAATTCATCACAGATTGTCCTGTCGCCGCCCCTTGGATAGACTCAAAATTAGTCATTCATAACTTTTTATCGTGATCGAATTTATTCAATCGCTCCAATTAGAATTGGCGCAATTTGGCCCTCTCCAACATATTTAAATTTTAGCCCGATCCAACAATTCATTAGAGAGATATGGCCGTCATACTGAGACTATTTTATTCAAGGATAGATATTTCTCCATTTCTCATAATCAAGAGTTCTTTATGCTTAAACTTCACAAAAATAATAT
Source organism: Cupressus sempervirens (assembly GCA_028749045.1). Taxonomy (NCBI): domain Eukaryota; kingdom Viridiplantae; phylum Streptophyta; class Pinopsida; order Cupressales; family Cupressaceae; genus Cupressus; species Cupressus sempervirens. The sequence continues at coordinate 370,374,603 of CM053788.1, forward strand.
ATATCAAAGCATGGAATGAATTAAGATATTATTGCAATCTTCCCTTATTAGAATCTTATTAATATGCATTAGTTTTATATGGTTTATTATCTAATCTAATTAAATCAAATTTAATTAAGATTAGTTTATAGTAGAAGAAGTGTAATTAATTATTAGTCAATCTAAGTAAATGGATGAGAGAAAATTAAAAAAAAAGAGATACTAATGATTTAGTTGTTATTCATTGATTGGTTCGAATATCAATCATTATAATTGAATATTGAAATTATTAGTGAGTTATTATTTATTAATAATTGTTAAGTTTAACAAATTATTAATGAAAGTTAGTATATATAAGTTTATATAATTATTAATTGATTCAATTAAGTTCAATTTAATTGAGATTAGTTAATAATTGAAGTATAGTATTAAGAATTTAGTTGAGATCAAATTAAGGGGGGAAAAATACAATGGAAATGAATTCATGTTATCATGAATGAAATTGTGATTAATGAAGTTGGTGATCATTATACTTAGAATCATCAAAGATTATTTTGGACAAATGATTACCTATTGATTATTGGTAAATCTTATCCGGAGAACGATTCTTAAGGAAGTTATATTTAATTTATTAGTGACATCATTGTTAGCAAAAATAATAAAAAATATGTTATCGTAGATTTATTTTAACTTGTTATTAGTTATTAAACTATTACTAATCCTAATGTTAATGAAATGAAATATAGTTGATTGATAATTAGTTGAATCAAATGAGGTTTAACTAAATGATTATCAATAATATGGGTTTGTCAAAAAAAAGTTAGTTTTCATTGATAGAATGGTGAAGGTGGTCATTATATATTTATTAATAAGATTTTCAACATAGCTTGTTATTAACAAGTTATTGAACTATTAATATGAATATTTGGATTGTAGATGACTTTTTACGTACAACCTATTGTTAGTTATTAGTCAACTAGATTTGTAATTATTAATTAAATTAATTAGAGTTAATTAGATTTAATTAATAATCAAGTTAAGTAATAGTGTTTTAATTGATATACTAATATCGATTCCTCTAGCAAAGTTGTGAAGTATTTACATCAAAATTTATAAGTCGTACTCTCATAACTTGAATAATGACTTTAGATATTTTAATGGTGAAGACTTAGTAATATATAATTGAGAATTATTAGAATGATAAAAGGTCATGGATTGTGAACCTATATTAATTGATTGATTTAATTGATCAAGTTATAATCTTCTTATTCGAAGACTAGTAATTGGTTCTTATAATGAATAATGATCATTAAAAAGTTGAAAATTTATTTAATTAGTAATATGGATCTCAGTTAAATGAAGAGAACAATTTAATTAAAAGTCAATGATGATCAGTTTAGTGAATATTTATCCTTAAGTTATTCTTAGAATGTAATTCTTATTAACGAAAGAATAATGCTATCAGGGACAATGGGTTGACTTGTAGGTCAAATGATGATAACTTTAAACACATGAAGTATACTTGCAAATAGAAATCTGGAAACCCCTACACATTATTCAACTATGTGAATTTAGTAAACCAAAACATGTGTCTGCATCATGTATTCTATATGCTTCTTGTTTTGAGTTTTGGGTTGACTACTGTTGACCAGTCCTAGGATGTTACCAGAGGGTCAGGGGTTATGAGATATGATGGCATGTTGATCTTATTTGGTCTCGATCTTTATAAGCCCAACCATGGTAATGTGATCATATGCTCTATGAAATATTTGTATTTACTGATTGTTATTGTTCATCAGTCTTCATGTGTGAAGCTGAGAGGTATGTGTATGAGACACTTGAGCTAATCATTTTTGAGTCATCGATCAGTTATCCTTGGATTATTTTCTAGTCGCCATGATGGGACTGAAATATGAATTTATTTCTTGATGATGTCATGTTGTGACATGTTTGACTCAACCATTTTGGAGTCTTCGATCAGTATGATTTTGAGATATTCTTGGTTGCTTGTTGAGAACCATTTATCTTGAGATATAATTTGGTTATTGAGAATCAATTGATACTTATGATTATCAGTGATGCCTTCAGTTGCCAATAGAGAGCTGTTGTGGTCATGATTTTCTATGGATGATTTTTCAGATGCTCATAGAGATTTGATGATTCTTATCTTGGAGATTTGATGATTCTTATTATGGATATTTGATGCTTTTATGCATATTTGATGATTTTATTATGGATTATCTTTTATGATTTTGAGATTTATGATTCCATGAGCTTAAGGTAGGTAATCTACTTGTAGTGTCGGGAAGTGGCTTGCAATGGGGGTCGGGGCCCTAAGTGGCTCCCAGGGTAACTCATTGTAAGTTTGGTTAATAAGTGATAACATTTACACACTAAATGGGGATTAAATGAACCTAAACAGATAATTGTTTTGATGTTCTCGCCCATGCCTTGAATGCTTGTACAGGCTAGGATGGGAGTAGTGAGAACGTATGGTTGCGATCGTGCATTCTGTAGTATGTCTTGTCAATATGAGAGGATACTAGTGGCCGCATGAGATCAGTATGGACCCGTGGAGTTTAGCTAACTGTCAGGATAACTTGTACATGATAAATGCAATGACACTTTCCTGCTTGCAGAGTAGGTTTCCTACATGTCTTTGTGTGCCTCTGGGAATTTGTGCTTCAAAAATTGATATGTTGTTTGGGACTTGAGATTATCTCCTCAACACAGTGGGAGTGGACCACTTAGGTTCCACGCGGTCGGGTGGTAGTGTATTTTCACTCTTATCATTTGAGATCTGTCCGAGACACCGTGGCTGGAGTATCCTTGGTTGGTATTTATTCTTCATTATGTTCTTGGAGCATTATGATAGATAATATACCTTATGATGGATGTATTTACTGGTATGTTTCTTATATTGATGATTTGCTTTACTTTGTATATGTTAGTTGATGATTTATTATTCTTTACTTTGCATGTTAGTAGGATGTTTTAGGAGTGACATTCCTACTATGTTAATACCCATGATCTCTTCGGTGCTTTGGAATGTTACGCACGGAGGGATGGCTATGATTCACGATGGTCTAATGATGCTTTTTATGGTTGGGAGAAACCGTGCACTCAGTTATTTATGTTTATGATATATGGTTATCTTTTGTGATGGATGTTTATATATTTTGTGATGATGTATCATGTATGATATGTGGTTTCATTTATGTTATTGCATTATGGATTAATATTAGATGATGATGATGTACTTTATTTACTTAGATGTTTATTCTTTTAAGCTTTTCATACCCTGTGATATGTACAGTGGATGATTGAGCTAACCTAAAATATAATTACAAAAGGACACTTGTATATTGCTTAAGTACATTGGATGTATCATTGTTATTTCATAAGGATGGGATGTTAGATGAATAGTTAATTTAGATGTGATACAACGTTAAGGGATCTTTAAAGAATGTAGCCTGTTATGTATATATGTTATGTTTATTTTCGTTTGAATTGTTGTTATTGCTTCCACAAATGTTATGAATGATTTTATCTTTCATGTTTACAAAAAAATTATTTGGCAAACATAGTAAAAATCTTTGGATTCCTTGGTGGGGCATTACACTTTCTTAGAATTCATCAACGATTGAGATCGATTTCAATCAACGGTCAGGATTAAAGGTGAAGTTCAGTCATATTTAATTAAAAGTTGCTGGGGAACGATTTTAATAAAATATTATAAATGGAAATTGGAGTTTAGAGGAAAACTTTTAATTCATCCAAAAATAGTACATGGGAAAACATACAAAATGTTCCTTTAAATTTTTTCTCTAAACTTGGAAACATAAAACTGAGACTTTTAAATTCAAATTTGAAAACTTGACAAAACCAAAACATGTGTTTACTTTGTGTATTCCTTATGCTAATATTTTGGATTTTGGGTTGACTAGTGTTGATCAGTTATAGGACGTCTACCAGAGGCTTGGGGGTTATGTGATTGTGATGTCATGATGATGTTTTATTCTCGATCTTTATAAACCCAACCATGGTTATGTGATGGAATGCTCTATGTATTGGTTGTGATTACTGATTGTTAAAGTTGAGATTCTTATATTTGAGACCCTTGACTTAACCATTATTTTTGGTCATCAATCAGTTATCCTTGGTTATATTCTAGTCGCCATGATGGGACTGATATGTGGATTTATTCTTAATGATGTCATGTGTGACATGTTTGACTCAACCATTTTGGAGTCTTCGATCAGTATGATTTTGAGATATTCTTGGTTGCTTGTTGAGAACCAATGGATATGGTGATCTATTTTGAGACATATTTTGGTTATTGAGAACCAATGGATACTTTGATTATCAGTGATACTTTAGTTGCCAATAGAGAGCTGTTGTGGTCATGATTTTCTATGGATGTTGCTCATGGAGATTTGATGCTTTTATTCATATTTGATGATTTTATCATGGATATTTGATGATTCTTATTGTGGATATTTGATGATTTTATGAATTTTCTTTATGATTATGATACCATGAGCATTAGGGTAGGATATCTGCATGTAGTGTCGAGAAGTGGCTTGCAATATCATTATTATTTTATGTGGTTGTTGTACTAGATGGATTCATGTATGTAAGTCAACATTAAGGGATCTTAAAGAATGTAATCTGTTGTGTATGTTATGTTTACTCTTTAGATGGACATTGCTATTGCTTCCATTATTGTGAATAAGTTATATGTGCTATTTACTTTCATTTAATTTAAAAAAAAATGTTACCAAACTTAGTGAAATTCTAGGTTAATTCTTTGGATCCCTTGGCGGGGCATTACATAGTTAAAGATTACTTAATTAAATAGAAAAACTAATTATGAGAGCATATCTCATTTTATTAAATTAAATATCTCAACAAAATCTCTTTTCAGTTCAAAAAGGAAAATTTTTAGTTCACTATTGATGAAAAATGAGTTAAATCAGTTAACTCTTTTTTTACTCAAATTGAATCAGTTAACTCCTCATTTTACTCAAATTAAATCTGTTAACTCCCTTTAATTTGAAAATCTCCCTTTATGACTGAACTTCACCTTTAATCCTGACCGCTGATTGAAATCGATCTCAACTGTTGATGAATTTCAAGAAAGTCTATTTAAGAGACCCTCATCTCTTCATTTTCAAAGGTTGAATGAGAATTTGTATTGAATTGTTGCTCGAATTCATACTCACATTTGCTCATATTCACATATGCAGAGATCAAGTTTGACCAAAAGTTGACCAGATTTAACCACGGTTGACTTGAGTTGACTAGTTTCGAAAAAAATTTAAATAATTAAACGAAATTATTTAATTAAATGGAGTACTTACTTCTAATTAATTAAACAAAGTTATTCAGTTAAATGAGAAGCCATTCCTAATTAATTAAATGAAGTTATCTAATTAAATAAGAAAAGTGTCTCTAATTAAATAAAGATTATTTAGTTAAATAGAAAAAGTAATTATGAGAGCATATCTCATTTTATTAAATTAAATATCTCAACAAAATATCTCTTCAGTTCAAAAAGGGAAATTTTTAGTTCACTATTGATAAAAAATCAGTTAAATTAGTTAACTCCTTTTTCTACTCAAATTGAATCAGTTAACTTCTTATTTTAATCAAATTAAATCTGTTAACTACCTTTAATTTGGAAATCTCCCTTTATGACTGAACTTCACCTTCAATCCTGACCGTTGATTGAAATCGATCTCAACCGTTGATGAATTCCAAGAAAGTCTATTTAAGAGACCCTCATCACTTCATTTTGAAAGGTTGAATGAGAATTTGCGTCGAATTGTTGCTGGAATTCATACTCACATTTGTTCATACTCACATACGCAAAGATCAAGTTTGACCAAAAGTTGACTAGATTTAATCGCAGTTGACTTGAGTTGACTAGTTTCGAAAAAATAAATTGAAATAATTAAACGAAATTATTTAATTAAATGGAGTACTTACTTCTAATTAATTAAACAAAGTTATTTAATTAAATGAGAAGCCATTCCTAATTAATTAAATGAAGTTATTTAATTAAATAAGAAAAGTGTCTCTAATTAATTAAAAATTATTTAATTAAATAGAAAAAGTAATTATGAGAGCATATCTCATTTTATTAAATTAAATATCTCAACAAAATTTCTCTTCAGTTCAAAAAGGGAAATTTTCAATTCACTATTGATCAAAAATGAGTTAAATCAATTAACTCCTTTTTCTACTCAAATTAAATTAGTTAACTCCTTATTTTAATCAAATTAAATCTGTTAACTCCCTTTAATTTGAAAATATTCCTTTATGACTTAACTTCACCTTTAATCCTGATCGCTGATTGAAATTGATTTCAATCGTTGATGAATTCCAAGAAAGTCTATTTAAGAGACCCTTATCTCTTTATTTTGAAAGGTTGAATGAGAATTTGCATCGAATTGTTGCTAAAATTCATACTCACATTTTCTCATATTCACATACGTAAAGCTCAAGTTTCACCTAAAGTTGACCAGATTTAACCACGATTGACTTGAGTTGACTAGTTTCGAAAAGAATTTTGAAATAATTAAACAAAATTATTTAATTAAATGGAGTACTTACTTCTAATTAATTAAACAAAGTTATTCAGTTAAATGAGAAGCCATTCCTAATTAATTAAATGAAGTTATTTAATTAAATAAGAAAAGTGTCTCTAATTAATTAAAGATTATTTAATTAAATAGAAAATGTAATTATGAGAGCATATCTCATTTTATTAAATTAAATATCTTAACAAAATCTCTCTTTAGTTCAAAAAGGGAAATTTCCAGTTTACTATTGATAAAAAATGAGTTAAATCAGTTAATTCTTTTTTCTATTCAAATTGAATCAGTTAAGTCCTTATTTTACTCAAATTAAATTTGTTAACTCCATTTAATTTAGAAATCTCCCTTTATGACTAAACTCCACCTTTAATCCTGACAGTTGATTGAAATAGATCTCAACCGTTGATGAATTCCAGGAAAGTCTATTTAAAAGACCCTCATCTCTTCATTTTGAAAGGTTGAATGAGAATTTGATTCGAATTGTTGCTGGAATTCATACTCATATTTGCTCATATTCACATACGCAAATATCATGTTTGACCAAAAGTTGACCAGATTTAACTATGGTTGACTTGAGTTGACTAGTTTCAAAAAGAATTTTGAAATAATTAAACATAATTATTTAAATAAATGGATTACTTACTTCTAAGTAATTAAACAAAGTTATTTAAGTAAATGAGAAGCCATTCCTAATTAATTAAATGAAGTTATTTAATTAAATAAGAAAAGTGTTTCTAATTAATTAAAAATTACTTAATTAAATAAGAAAAGTGTTTCTAATTAATTAAAAATTACTTAATTAAATAGAAAAAGTAATTATGAGAGCATATCTCACTTTATTAAATTAAATATCTCAACAAAATCTCTCTTCAGTTCAAAAAGGAAAATTTTCAGTTCACTATTGATAAAAAATGAGTTAAATTAGTTAACTCCTTTTTTTACTCAAATTTAATCAGTTAACTCCTCATTTTACTCAAATTAAATCTGTTAACTCCCTTTAATTTTGAAATTTCCCTTTATGACTGAACTTCACTTTTAATCCTGACCGTTGATTGAAATCGATCTCAACCGTTGATGAATTCTAGGAAAGTTTATTTAAGAGACCCTCATATCTTCAGTTTGAAAGGGTGAATGAGAATTTGCATCGAATTGTTGCTGGAATTCATACTCACATTTGCTCATATTCACATACGCAAAGATCAAGTTTGACCAAAAGTTGACCAGATTTAACCACAGTTGACTTGAGTTGACTAGTTTCGAAAAGAATTTTGAAATAATTAAACGAAATTATTTAATTAAATGGAGTACTTACTTCTAATTAATTAAACAAAGTTATTTAATTAAATGAGAAGCCATTCCTAATTAATTAAATGAAGTTATTTAATTAAATAAGAAAAATGTCTCTAATTAATTAAAATTATTTAATTAAATAGAAAAAGTAATTATGAGAGCATATCTCATTTTATTAAATTAAACATCTCAACAAAATCTCTCTTCAGTTTAAAAAGGGAAATTTTCAGTTCACTATTGATAAAAAATGAGTTAACTCTTTTTTCTAATCAAATTGAATCAGTTAACTCCTCATTTTACTCAAATTAAATCTATTAACTCCCTTTATGATTGAACTTCACTTTTAATCCTGACCGCTAATTGAAATCGATCTCAACCGTTGATGAATTTCAGGAAAGTCTATTTAAAGACCCTCATCTCTTCATTTTGAAAGGTTGAATGAGAATTTGCATCGAATTGTTGCTGGAATTCATACTCACATTTGGTCATATTCACGTACGCAAAGATCAAGTTTCACCAAAAGTTGACCAGATTTAACCACGGTTGACTTGAGTTGAATAGTTTCGAAAAGAATTTTGAAATAATTAAATGAAATTATTTAATTAAATGGAGTACTTACTTCTAATTAATTAAAAAAAGTTATTCAATTAAGAGAGAAGCCATTCCTAATTAATTAAATGAAGTTCTTTAATGAAATAAGAAAATTGTTTCTAATTAATTAAAGATTATTTAATTAAATAGAAAAAGTAATTATGAGAGCATATCTCATTTTATTAAATTAAATATCTCAACAAAATCTCTCTTCAGTTCAAAAAGGAAAATTTTCAGTTCACTATTGATAAAAAATGAGTTAAATTAGTTAACTCATTTTTCTACTCAAATTGAATCTGTTAACTCCTTATTTTACTCAAATTAAATCTATTAACTCCCTTTAATTTGAAAATCTTCTTTTATGACTGAACTTCACCTTTAATTCTGACCGTTGATTGAAATCGATCTCAACCATTGATGAATTCCAAGAAAGTCTATTTAAGAGACCCTCATCTCTTCATTTTGAAAGGTTGAATGAAAATTTGCATCGAATTGTTGCTAAAATTCATACTCACATTTGCTCATATTCACATATGGAAAGATCAAGTTTGACCAAAAGTTGACTAGATTTAACCACGGTTAACTTGAGTTGACTAGTTTCAAAAATAATTTTGAAATAATTAAACAAGATTATTTAATTGAATGGAGTACTTACTTCTAATTAATTAAACAAAGTTATTTAATTAAATGAAAAGCCTTTTCTAATTAATTAAATGAAGTTATTTAATTAAATAAGAAAAGTATCTCTAATTAATTAAAGATTATTTAGTTGAATAGAAAAATTAATTATGAGAGCATATCTCATTTTATTAAATTAAATATCTCAACAAAATCTCTCTTCAGTTCAAAAAGGTAAATTTCCAGTTCGCTATTGATCAAAAATGAGTTAGATCAGTTAACTCATTTTTCTACTCAAATTGAATCAATTAACTCCTTATTTTAATCAAATTAAATCTTTTAACTCCCTTTAATTTGGAAATCTCCCTTGATGACTGAACTTCACCTTTAATTCTGACCGCTGATTGAAATCGATCTCAACCGTTGATGAATTCCAGAAAAGTCTATTTAAGAGACCCTCATCTCTTCATTTTGAAAGGTTGAATGAGAATTTGCATCTAATTGTTTCTGGAATTCATACTCACATTTTCTCATATTGACATACGCAAATATCAAGTTTGACCAAAAGTTGACCAGATTTAACCACGGTTGACTTGAGTTGACTAGTTTCGAATTTTTTTAAAAATAATTAAACAAAATTATTTAATTAAATGGAGTACTTACTTCTAATTAATTAAACAAATTTATTTAATTAAATGAGAAGCCATTCCAAATTAATTAAATGAAGTTATTTAATTAAATAATAAAAGTGTCTCTAATTCATTAAAGATTATTTAATTAAATAGAAAAAGTAATTATAAGAGCATATCTCATTTTACTAAATTAAATATCTCAACAAAATCTGTCTTCAGTTCAAAAAGAAAAATTTTCAGTTCACTATTGATCAAAAATGAGTTAAATCAGTTAACTCCTTTTTCTACTCAAATTGAATGAGTTAACTCTTGATTTTACTCAAATTAAATCTGTTAACTCCCTTTAATTTGAAAATCTTCCTTTATGACTGAACTTCACCTTTAATCCTGACCGTTGGTTGAAATTGATCTCAACCGTTGATGAATTCCAAGAAAGTCTATTTAAGAGACCCTCATCTCTTCATTTTGAAAGGTTTGAATGAGAATTTGCATCAAATTTTTGCTGAAATTCATACTCACATTTGCTCATATTCACATACGCAAAGATCAAGTTTGACCAAAAGTTGACCAGATTTAACCACGGTTGACTTGAGTTGACTAATTTCAAAAAAAATTTGAAATTATTAAACGAAATTATTTAATTAAATAGAGTACTTACTTCTAATTAATTAAACAAAGTTATTTAATTAAATGAGAAGCCATTCCTAATTAATTAAATGAAGTTATTTAATTAAATAAGAAAAGTGTCTCTAATTAATTAAAGATTACTTAATTAAATAAAAAACGTAATTATGAGTGCATATCTCATTTTATTAAATTAAATATCTCAACAAAATCTCGCTTTAGTTTAAAAAAGGAAATTTGTAGTTCACTATTGATAAAAAATGGGTTAAATGAGTTAACTCCTTTTTCTACTCAAATTGAATCATTTAACTCCTTATTTTACTCAAATTAAATTTGTTAACTCCATTTAATTTGGAAATCTCCCTTTATGACTGAACTTCACCTTTAATTCTGACCGTTGATTGAAATCGATCTCAACCGTTGATCAATTCCAAGAAAGTCTATTTAAGAGACCCTCATCTCTTCATTTTGAAAGGTTGAATGAGAATTTGCATCGAATTGTTGCTGGAATTCATACTCACATTTGCTCATATTCACATATGCAAAGATCAAGTTTGACCAAAAGTTGACCAGATTTAACTACGGTTGACTTGAGTTGACTAGTTTTGAATTTTTTTTGAAATAATTAAACTAGATTATTTGATTAAATGGAGTACTTGCTTCTAATTAATTAAACAAAGTTATTTAATTAAATGAGAAGCCTTTCATAATTAATTAAATGAAGTTATTTAATTAAATAAGAAAAGTGTCTCTAATTAATTAAAGATGATTTAACTAAATAGAAAATGTAATTATGAGAGCATATCTCATTTTATTAAATTAAATATCTCAACAAAATCTTTAGTGCCTACCCTCGTTGACATCTTTGCTAGACTTATTGTTATCAGACTATGTAGACTAGTTTTATGTTGATGATTTAGTGGTGTTGTTTTCACACTATCAGATATTATGATAAGGATTCAGTTGATATATGATGAGATCATTTAGACTTTACATTTCATGTATGTATGATGATCATTACATCGTTTTTAGTTATTAATGATGAATAGTTAGATGGTTTATTATCTCATGTGTTTTATTATGGTTACTTACCCCATACTTGCATGTGTATGGTATACGTATTTTCTTATTGTATGGCATTTCTGATGTGGTTAAGGAAGGGAGTCGTAGTCACCTGCTTAGTCGGGATCTACACGATGCACCACTTCCTGCCATTGTCTGTTTAGCTTAGCATTATATATTGTATGTACATGCATGGTTTTTCTGCAGGTTGCAGGTACCAGGTATCGACTTTCCTGAATTGCCAGGATGAGCGTACCTTATTATACTATTTCAATGATAAGAGAAGGGAGATAAATTCTCAAGTCCAAATCTCAAACCTAAAAACCATTTGTCCTAGTGAGTTAGGACAAGTATCAAAGTTGAATACCCACCAAATGTGTCGGATGACATATTTCGTGATTTTTAACCTTTTAGATTTATTTTTTATGATTTGTTCTATGATGGGTTTTCATATTTTATCTTGGAGGTCTATGGTGAATTTTTCATTAATTAAGTCTTAACAAATACATTTAATTAATAAATTATTTATTTGAAAAGATTAATAAAATATTATGATTTTTGATATTTTGATTGTAATGTGAATTATTGGAGAAAAAGAATTAAATAAAAAAAAATTAAAAATTAAAATTAATAATAATTATAAAATAATAATAAAGTAATAAATAAAATAATAATAATAAAATTTATAAAAGATTAAAATAAAAGTTATAAAATTTAAATAGAAATTATTGGAGTTATGAGCTTGCATGGGAATTAACATGTGTCAACAACACGAGGGTTAGTGCATCAATTAAGTACAAGGTGTCTACAATTCTATGACTCATCAAAAAGAATTGAAAAAGACCCATGCTTAGTTGGTGACACCTTTCAGCGGTTTCAAGAAGCATTCCAAAAGTTTCTTGAGAGCTCTTTGTATTCAGACATTCATAGAAGCTTAGAGAGAGGGTGGAGAGCAATGGGAGCATTGGAGGACTCAAGAACTCTGATTTCTTTCCAAGTGAGATTCCAAGCATGCCTCCAAAGAGGGACATTGATTTTAGCATTGATCTAATTGTTGGAGCGGAGCCTATCTCTAAAGCTCCTTATTGTATGACTACTTAGGAACTAGATGAGCTACGTCTTCAGCTAGAGGAACTTCTGGCCAAAGGGAGCATTCAACCTAGTGTATCACCATGGGGAGCTCCAGTGCTCTTTGTGAAGAAGAAAGACGATTCTTTGTGCCTTTGTATTGAGAACAGACAGTTGAACAAGGTGACTATTAAGAATAGGTATTATTTGCCTAGGATTGATGACTTATTTGATCAGATCAAGGGAGCTACAGTATTCTCCAAGATTGACCTTAAGCCAGGATACCACTAGCTTCACATCAAGGAAGCTGATATTCACAAGACCACTTTCTGAACTTGCTATGGGTATTACAAGTTCACAGTGGTACCTTTTGAGTTGACTAACGCTCCATCAGTATTCATGAGTTTGATGAATGGTGTCTTTTTTTATCATATCTTGACAAGTTTATTCTCGTTTTTCTTGATGACATATTGATATTTTCTAAGACTCAGAAGGAGCATGAGGAACACCTGCGGTTGGTATTGCAGTGTTTGAGAGGCAATCAACTTTATGCCAATGCCGCTAAGTGTGAATTCTTCAAATCGAAGATTCAATATTTAGGGCATGTTATTTCAGGTGATGGTATTTCAGTGGATCCTGCAAAGATTCAGGCAATAATAGATTGGCCTACCCTGACTAATGTGTCAGAGATTCATAGTTTCATAGGTTTAGCTGGTTATTATCGCAGATTTGTCCAGAACTTCTCTAGGATAGCACATCCTATCACTTCTCTTCAGAGGAAAGGTGAGAAGTTTGTGTGGACAGAGAAATGTGAGGAAGCATTTCAGAGGCTCAAGGAGCTTTTGGCTAGTGCACCAATTTTAGCTGTACCTGATTTAGAAGGTGATTTCATGGTGTGTACAAATGCTTCTCTTGAAGGAATTGGAGTAGTGTTGATGCAGAATGGACGAGTGATTGCGTATGAATCACGCAAGCTCAATGATCATGAGTTAAATTACCCTACACATGATCTTGAGTTAGTAGCAGTAGTTCATGCTTTGACAAGGTGGAGACATTTTTTGTTGGGGCACAGATTTGAGCTACATAGTGATCATCGTAGTCTTCAGTACATTTTTACTTAGCCTAATTTGAATGCTCGCCAGAGACAATGGATGTGATTTTTATGCAAGTATGATTTTGAGGTTAAGTACATTCAGGGTAAGGAGAATGTGGTGGCAGATGCTTTGAGTCGTAGGAGACATGTGGTAACATCGATGACTCTTAGTGTGGATTTGAGGAGTCAGATTCTTCAGGCACTTCCTACGGATTTCTGGTATCAGGAAGTGTGTAGAGAGATAGATTCAGGAAGATATTTGGAAGGTAAGTTTGCAGGTTATGTTCGAGAATCAGATGGTCTTTTGAGACATTTGGGGAGGATTTATGTGCCATTACTGGATGAGCTTCACACTTTGATTCTGACAAAAGCCCATCGTACACCTTACTCAACACATCCAGGTCTCAAAAAGATGCATGTTGATTTGAGACGTTTGTTCTTTTGGTTTGGGATGAAGTGAGATATTGTTGATTTTGTGGCTAGGTGTCTTGAGTGTCAAAGAGTCAAGGCAAAACACCAGCACCCGGCAGGACTATTGCAGCCTAATCTCATTCCTTCTTGAAAATGGGATATCATCTCCATGGATTTTATAGTAGGATTACCTATGATAGTTCGACGTAATGATGCCATCATGGTTACCGTTGATCGGTTGACTAAGGTGGTACATTTTTCACCGATCAGGTCTTCCTACACAGCAGCTTCTGTAGCGAATATCTTCATGCGTGACATTGTGAGATTACATGGTATTCCTAGAAAGATCATTTCTGGCAGGGATCTTGTATTCAGATCTGCATTTTGGACATCATTGTAGCATGAGCTTGGAGCGTAGCTAAACTTTAGTTTGGCATATCATCCAGAGACTGATGGTTAGACAGAGAGGGTAAACCAGGTTTTGAAGGATATGTTAAGGATGTATGTGATGGATAGGCAGACACATTGGGAGGACTATCTTACCTAGTGGAGTTTGCTTACAACAATGGGTATCATAGTTCTATTGGCATGACACCTTTTTAGGCATTATATGGACGTCCTTGTCATACACCATTGAGTTGGGACAGCCTCAAGGATCTCATTCTATTGGGTCCTGAGATGCTTCGTGATATGGAGCAACAGGTAGTGTGTATCCGTGAGCATTTGACTACGGCACAGGATAGGCAGAAGAAGTATGCTGATGCTCATAAGATTGATAAGCAGTTTGTTGTGGGTGATAAGGTTTTATTGAGAGTGCAACCACGAAAGAGTCTGATCCAGTACGGAAAAGGTTTTAAGCTAGCACCTCGCTTTGTGGGACCATTCAAGATTTTAGAGAGGATTGGCCCGGTTGCTTACTGTCTTGCTCTACCACCCAACCTAGTTCGCATTCATGATGTTTTCCATGTTTCAGTGCTTAGGCAGTATATCCCTGATATTGTGCATGTTCTTGATTGGAATGCATTGCAGGTAGAGGACGGGCAGCTCACTTTGGAGCCGGTTCATATTTTGGAGTAGCGGGGGTTGACCCTCAGAGGTCGAACCATCGAGCAGGTAAGGGTCCAATGGGACCCTACTGATGATTCTTCAGCTACTTGGGAGGATGCAGCTAGATTGAGGAAGTTATATCCCTATTTGTTTGTAGGCTTCCAGGAGTAAGCCTAATTCAAGGGGGGGTGGATGTAGTGCCTACCCTCGTTCACATCTTTTCTAAACTTATTGTTATCAGACTATGTAGACTAATTTTATGTTGATGGTTTAGTGGTGTTGTTTTGACACTATCAAATATTATGATAAGGATTCAGTTGATATATGATGAGATTATTTAGACATTACATTTCATGTATGTATGATGATCATTACATCATTTTCAGTTATTAATGATGATTAGTTAGATGATTTATTATCTCATGTATTTTATTATGGCTACTTACCCCATACTTGCATGTGTATGGTGTGCGTGTTTTCTTATCGTGTAGTGCCTACCCCTAGTTCGCATTTTGTTATTGTTGTTGAACTCTTTTAGATCTAGTTTTATGTTATTAATTAGCAACATTCTTTTGAGATTATCAGATATTGTGCTATGGATTCAGTTTATTATGTGATGAGATTACTTAAACTCTACATTTCATGTATATATATAATGATTATTTTTAGTGTTCACAATTATTGATGATGATTATTACATTGCTTTCAATTATTAATGATGATTAGTAAGATGATTTATTATCATATGTGCTTTCTTATGGATACTTGCCCCATACTTGCATGTGTATGGTGTGTGTGTTTGCCTTGCGTGTTTGCTTTTGTATGGCGTGTCTGATGTGGTTAAGGAAGAGAGTCGTAGTTGCCTGCTAGTCGGAATCTACACGATGCACCACTTCCTACCATTGTCTGTTTAGTTTAGTATATATTGTGTTTGTACATGCATGGTTTTTATGCAGGTTGTAGGTACTGAGTATCGACTTCTCTGAATTGCCAGGATGAGCGTACCCTATCACATTATCTCAATGATAAGAGAGAGAAGATAAATTCTCAAGTCCAAATCTCAACCCTTTGAGCCATTTGTCTTAATTGAAAAATTAGGACAAGTATCTGAGTTGAATACCCACCAAATGTGTCGGATGACATATTTTGTGATTTTTAACCCTTTAGATTTATTTTGTATGATTTGTTCTATGATGGGTTTTCATATTTTATCTTGGAGGTCTATGGTGAATTTTTCATTAATTAAGTCTTAATAAATAGATTTAATTAATAAATTATTTATTTGAGAAAATTAATAAAATATCACGATCTTTGATATTTTGATTGTCATAAATTAAATGTGAATTATTGAGAAAAAAGAATTAAATAAAAGAAAACTAGAAGTTAAAATTAATAATAATTATAAAATAATAATAATAAAAGTTATAAAAATTAAAATGAAAGTTATAAAATTTAAATAGAAATTATTTAAAAAGTAAATTGGAATTATAAGCTTGCATGAGAATTAACATGTGTCAACAACACGGGGGTTAGTGCATCAATTAAGCACAAGGTGTCTACAATTCTATGACTCATCAAAAAAAAGAATTGGAAAAGACCAATGCTTAGTTGGTGACACCTTTCAGCGGTTTCAAGAAGCAATCCAAAGATTTCTTGAGAGCTCTTGATATTCAGACATTCATAGAAACTTAAATGAAAAGCTTAATGGAAGCTACAAGCTTAATGGAAGCCTCGAGCTACAAGCTAAAAAAAAATAGAAGCTTCAAAGCTTATATGCATGGAAGAAGATTCATATGCTCATATATTTTCTACTTGCTTCTATGCTTCTGCTAGCACTTCTAATCACTTGGAGGATTCGATCGGCTTGAATTATTGGAAGAATTGCGAATGATGGAGAAGGAAGAAATTTTCTATGGACTTCTAAGGCATGGAAAATTAGCATCAGTGTCCAAGTGCACTCGTAATATTTTCATATTTCCTTTGCACTCTTTCTCTTCCTATCTTCATCATATCTGTTTTATGTGTCTGAATACTCTCTATATTTGAAATTGGAATCTAGATATTTTATTTGGATGAGAAGAAAACAATAGAAAAATCCTAGTTCCAAATGAGAAAGAAATTAAATTTTAATCGGGTTTGGGTTCGAATTTATATTAAATTAAAAAAATAAGATTTGGAATAAAAATAAAAATTTAATGGTGAAAATTCGAATGATTAGATATAATCTTTCTATCAATTATATTTTTAGATGCATATGAACAAACCCTTTTATGGTTAAATTTAGAGAACAATTATTTTAACAGGAAATTCTTAATTCATCACAAATTGACCTGTCGCTGCCCCTTGGATAGATCCGAACTCAGTCATTCATAACTTTTTATTGGGATCGAATTTATTCGATCGCTCCAGTCAGAACTGGTGCAACTTAGCCCTCTCCAACATATTTCAATTTCAGCCCGATCCAACGGTTCATTAAGGTGATATGGCCGTCGTACTACGACTGTTTTATTCAATGATAGATATTTCTCCATTTCTCATCACCAAGAGTTTTTTATCCTTAAACTTCACAAAAATAATATATCAAAGCATGGAATGAATTAAGATATTATTGCAATCTTTCTTTATTAGAATCTTATTAATATGCATTAGTTTTATATGGTTTATTATCTAATCTAATTAAATCAATTTTAATTAAGATTAATTAATAGTAGAAGAAGTGTAATTAATTTACTAGTCAATCTAAGTAAATGGATGGGAAAAAATTAAAAGAAAATAAATTTAAATATAGTTTATATAGTGGATTTTTTTTATAATGTCTATTGAATACTATTTAATATATATTAAACAATTTTAGAGTTATTTAATGAAGATGATAATGTTAAGAATTTGAAGATTATTCATGTTAAAATCTACAATGAGTCTTATTGGTTTGTGATAGAGATCTCTTTCAAATAACGTTTATATAGACAAAATATTATTAGAACAATTAAAAAATGGAGTCTAATGGTTGATTTTAATATTGATTAAATAATTGTAAGATGATAATTTATATTATGTTGATTTAAATTTAGAAACTCTGAATGATATTGGATTAAGACTGAATTATTATGTTATTGGTTAATACGTTTGAATACCTTCATAGTATTAAGAGTTAACTAATGAAGCTTATGTAAAGTTCTCTAGATCAATTAATAATAGGTTTGATGAGTTTATTATTTATTAATGTTTGTTGGGACTAACAAACTATTAATAAATAATAGTGTAAATAGTTTAAATAGTTATCAATTAATACGATCAGAGTTAATCTAGTGGAGATTATTTATTGATTGAAGTTTGGTAAAAGATAATAATTTTTGGAGTTGGATTATAATTGATTTTTAATCAATTAATATTCATTGAGTTGATATTATAACTATGATATTAATAATTAATTTGTGCGATAGTCTTATTTGAAAATATTAATGATAATATGAATTTGTTAAGGGAATGTTAGTATTCTTTGAAAGATGACGAATATGGTCATTTAAGATTTTCAATAATTATTATTGAATTATTAATATAATCTTTTGAGTATTGAATTATAGTTGACTTTTATCATACAGAATTATAGTTAGTTATTAGTGAACTGATATTAATTGGAATGTTGCTATGATTATGTAATTATTAATTAAATCAATCAATGAGAGTTAATTAGATTTAATTAACAATTAAGTTAAGTAATGAAGATTTAATTGATATAATTCTTTTAATAAGATTGTAGAAATTTTGATATCAAGTTGATAGGTCTTATTCTTATGACTTGAATGATGACTTTAGATATTTAATGATGAATACTTAGTAATATTTAATTGAGGACTATTAGAATATGGACCTATGTTAATTGATTGATGTAATTGATCATTTTAATAAAGTTATAATCTCTTATTCGAAGAATCATAATTGGTCCTCTTATAATATAACGAATAATGATCCTTGATTTATGAAAGAGAGTTAATCAATTAGAATATGGATCTTAGTTAAATGAAGAGAACAATTTAATTAAAGGTCAATGATGATCAGTTTAGTGAATATTTATCCTTAAGTTATTCTTAGAATGTAATTCTTATTAACGAAAGAATAATGCTATTAGGGACAATGGGTTGACTTGTAGGTCAAATGATGATAACATTAAACACTTGAAGTATACTTGCAAATAGAAAACTGGAAATCCCTACACATTATTCAACTATGTGAATTTAGTAAACCAAAACATGTGTTTGCATCGTGTATTCTATATGCTTCTTGTTTTGAGTTTTGAGTTGACTAGTGTTGACAAGTCCTAGGTTGTTGCCAGAGGCTCGGAGGTTATGAGATGTGATGGCATGTTGATCTTATTTATTCCTTATCTTTATAAGCCCAACCATGGTAATGTGATTGTGTGCTCTATGAAATGTTTGTATTTATTGATTGTTATTGTTCATCAGTCTTCATGTGTGAAGCTGAGAGGCATGTGTATGAGACACTTGAGCTAATCATTTTTGAGTCATCGATCAGTTATCCTTGGATTATTTTCTAGTCGCCATGAAGGGACTGAAATGTGAATTTATTTCTTGATGATGTCATGTTGTGGCATGTTTGACTCAACCATTTTGGAGTCTTCGATCAGTATGATTTTGAGATATTCTTAGTTTCTTGTTGAGAACCATTTATCTTGAGATATATTTTGGTTATTGAGAACCAATTGATACTTATGATTATCAGTGATGCCTTCAGTTGCCAATAGAAAATTGTTGTGGTCATGATTTTCTATAGATGCTTTTTCAGATGCTCATGGAGATTTGATGATTCTTATCTTGGAGATTTGATGATTCTTATTATGGATATTTGATACTTTTATGCATATTTGATGATTTTATTTTGAATTATCTTTTATGATTTTGAAATTTATGATTCCATGAGCTCAGGATAGGTAATCTGCTTGTAGTGTTTGGAAGTGGCTTGCAATGGGAGCCGAGGCCCTAAGTGGCTGCCAGGGTAACTCATTGTAAGTTTTGTTAATAAGTGATAACATTTACACACTAAATGGGGATTAAATGAACCTAAAAAGATAAATTTTTTGATGTTCTTGCCCATGCTGTGAGTGCTTATACAGGCTAGGATGGGAGTAGTGAGAACGCATGGTTGCGACCGTGCATTCTGTAGTATGCCTTGTCAGTATGAGAGGATACTAGTGGCCGCATGAGATCAGTATGGACCCATGAAGTTTAGCTAACTGCCAGGGTAACTTGTACGTGATAATTGCGATGACACTTTCTCGCTTGCAGAGTAGGTTTCCTACATGTCTTTGTGTGCCTCTAAGAATTAGATGTCAATTTTGTGTGTGTTGAAACTTTTGAGTTAGTATACTTTTAGGATTCCTGGACTTATATAAAAATTTGTGCTTCGTGAATTGATATCCTGTTTGGGACTTGAGATTATCTCCTTAGCACGGTGGGAGTGGACCACTTAGGTTCCACGCGGTCGGGTGGTAGTGTATTTTCACTCTTATCATTTGAGATCCGTCTGAGACACCATAGCTGGAGTATCCTTGGTTGATATTTATTTTTCATTATGTTCTTGGAGCATTATGATAGATAATATACCTTATGATGGATGCATTTACTAGTATGTTTCTTATATTGATGATTTGTTTTACTTTGCATATGTTAGTTTATAATTTATTATGCTTTACTTTGCATGTTAGTAGGATGTTTTAGGAGTGACATTCCTACTATGTTAATACCGATGATCTCTTCAGTGCTTTGAAATGTTACGCACGAAGGGATGGCTAGGATCTATAATGGTCTAATGATGCTTTTTACGATTGGGAGGAACCGTGCACTTAGTTATTTATGTTTGTGATATATGGTTATCTTTTGTGATGGATGTTTATATCTTTTGTGAAGATGTATCATGTATGATATGTGGTTTCATTTATATTATTGCATCATGGATTAATATTAGATGATGATGATGTACTTTATTTACTTGGATGTTTATTCTTTTAAGCTTTTCATACCCTGTGATATGTACAGTGGATGATTGAGCTAAACTAAAATATAATTACAAAAAGACACTTGTATATTGTTTAAGTACATTGGATGTATCATTGTTATTTCATAAGGATGAGATGTTAGATGAATAGTTAATTTAGATGTGCTACAACGTTAAAGGATCTTTAAAGGATGTAGCCTGTTATGTATATATGTTATGTTTATTTTTATTTGAATTGTTGCTTTTGCTTTTGCAAATGTTATAAATGATTTTATCTTTCTTGTTTAAAAAAAAAATTATTTAGCAAACTTAGTAAAATTCTTTGGATCCCTTGGCGGGGCATTACATATTGTATGGCGTTTCTAATGTGGTTAAGGAAGGGAGTGGTAGTCACCTGCTTAGTCAGAATTTACATGATGCACCACTGCCTGCCATTGTCTGTTTAGCTTAGCATTATATATTGTATGTACATGCATGATTTTTCTGCAGGTTGTAGGTACCGAGTATCGACTTTTCTGAATTGCCAAGATGAGCGTACCTTATTATACTATCACAATGATAAGAGAATGAAGATAAATTCTCAAGTCCAAATCTCAAACCTAAAAACCATTTGTCCTAGTGAGTTAGGACAAGTATCAAATATGAATACCCACCAAATGTGTCAGATGACATATTTCATGATTTTTAACCTTTTAGATTTATTTTGTATGATTTGTTCTATGATGGGTTTTCGTATTTTATCTTGGAGGTCTATGATGAATTTTCTATTAATTAAGTCTTAACAAATAGATTTAATTAATAAATTATTTATTTGAGAAGATTAATAAAATATCATGATATTTGATATTTTGATTGTAATGTGAATTATTGGGGAAAAGGAATTAAATAAAAGAAAACTAAAAATTAAAATTAATAATAATTATAAAATAATAATAAAGTAATAAATAAAATAATAATAATAAAAGTTATAAAAGATTAAAATAAAAGTTATAAAATTTAAATAGAAATTATTGGAGTTATGAGCTTGCATGAGAATTAACATGTGTCAACAACACGGGGGTTAGTACATCAATTAAGCACAAAGTGTCTACAATTCTATGACTCATCAAAAAGAATTGAAAAAGACCCATGCTTAGTTGGTGACATCTTTCAGTAGTTTCAAAAAGCATTCCAAAAGTTTCTTGAGAGCTTTTTGTATTCAGGCATTTATAGAAACTTAGGAAGAAGGTGGAGAGCAATGAGAGCATTGAAGGACTCAAGAACTCTGAAGAAGGGAGCTTGCTCTGTGAGTTTTTTGAAGAAGAGCGAATTAGCATCAGAATTCGAATAGATTTTTGTGATTTTACTTATGCTATTTCCGCATAATGCATTCCTGTCTTCATCGTGTCTGTTATATGTGTCTGAAACTTCTCTATGATTGAATCCGTAATTTGAAGTTGGAATCTAGATATGCTATTTGGTTGAGAAGAAAACTTTAGAAAAATCCTAAATCCAATTAAAGAGAAATAATTAGATATGAACTGGATTTGGGTTCGAATTTATATTAAATTAGAAAGACAAGATTTGGAATTAAAATAAAAATTTTATGGTGGAAATTCGAATGATTAGATGTAATCTTTTTATCAATTATATTTTTAGATGCGTATGAATAAACCCTTTTATAGTTAAATTTAGAGAACAATTATTTTAAGAGGAAATTTTTAATTCATCACAAACTGCCTTGTCGCTGCCCCTTGGATAGACTTGAACTCAGTCATTCATAATTTTTTATTGTGATCGAATTTATTCAATCGCTCCGATCAGAACTAGCACGACTTAGCCCTCTCCAACATATTTCAATTTCAGCTCGATCCAACGGTTCATTAGGAAGATATGGCTGTCGTATTGAGACTGTTATATTCAAAGACAAATATTTCTCCATTTCCCATAACTAAGAGTTCTTTATGCTAAAACTTCACAAGAAAAATAAAATAATATACCAAAGCATGGAATGGATTAAAGATATTATTGCAAACTTCCCTTATTAGAATCTTATTAATATGCATTAGTTTTATATAGTTTATTATCTAATCTAATTAAATCAAATTTAATTAAGATTAGTTAATAGTAGAAGAAGTGTAATTAATTATTAGTCAATCTAAGTAAATGGATTTTTAAATGAGAGAAAATTAAAAGAAAAGATATTTTAATATAGTGGAATTTTTATAATGTATATTGAATACTATTTAATATATATTAAACAATTTTAGAGTTGTTTAATGAAGATGATAATATTAAGAATTTGGAGATTATTCATGTTAAAATTTACAATGAGTCTTATTGGTTTGGTGATATGGATCTTTTTCAAACAACATTTATATAGACAAAATATTATTAGTAAAATTAGCAAATGGAGTCTAGTAGTTTTGAGGAGAAACTTTTATCTATCAAACAAATACATGGGTTAGAAAAAACGTAAAATTTCTCCACTTAATATAATTTGGGAATACGTAAATTGAGACTTTTGAATTCAAATTTGAAAACTTAGCAAAAGCAAAATATGTGTTTGCATCATGTATTCTATATACTTCTTGTTTTGGGTTTTGGGTTAACTAGTGTTGACCAGTCCTAGGTTGTTATCAGAGGCTCGGGGGTTATGAGATGTGTTGGTATGTTGATCTTATTTGGTCTCGATCTTTATAAGCCCAACCATGGTAATGTGATTGTATGCTCTATGAAATGTTTGTATTTACTATTTGTACTTGTTCATCAGTCTTTATGTGTGAAGCTGAGATGTATGTGTATGAGACACTTGAGCTAATCATTTTTGAGTTATCGATCAGTTATCCTTGATTATTTTCTAGTCGCCATGATGGGATTGAGATGTGGATTTATTCTTAATGATTTCATGTTGTGACATGTTTGACTCAACCATTTCTGGAGTCTTTGATCAGTATGATTGGGATATATATTTTGGTTATTGAGAACCATTGGATACTTTGATTATTAGTGATACTTCAGTTGCCAATAGAGAGCTGTTGTGTTAATGTTTTTCTATGGATGTTTGCTCATGGAGATTTGATGATTTTATGCATATTTGATGATTTTATGAATTATCTTTTGTGATTTTGAGATTTATAAGTCCATGAGCATTAGGGTAGGATATCTGCATGTAGTGACGAGAAGTGGCTTGCAATGGGGGCCAGGGCCCTAAGAGGCTGCCAGGGTAACTCATTGTAAGTTGGATTAATAAGTGATAACATTCACACCTAATACTAACAAAGTGAACCTAAAAAGATAAGTGTTTTGTTCTCGCTCATGCCTTGAGTGCTTGTACAGGCTAGGATGGGAGTAGTGAGACACATGGTTGCGACCTTGCATTCTGTAGTATGCCTGGTTAGTATGAGAGGATACTAGGGGCCGCATGAAATCAGTATGGACCCGTGGAGTTTAGCTAACTGCTAGGGTAACTTGTACGTGATAATTGCGATAACACTTTCCCGCTTGCATAGTAGGTTCCTACATGCCATTGTGTGCCTCTGGGAAGTAGATGTCAGTTTCGTGATTGGAACCCTTGAGTTAGTATACTTTTAGGATTCCTAGACTATAGAGATTTGTGCTATGTGTTATGGATAGCCTGTTTGGGACATGAGATTATCTTCTCAGCACAGTGGGAGTGGACCACTTAGGTACCACGCGGTCGGGTGGTAGTGTATTTTCCACTCTTATCATTTGAAATTTATTGAGGCATCGTAGCTGATACATCCTTCGTGAGGGTGGATATGTATCCTTTTTCATTGATGATTAGCATATGTTAGATGATGTTATCTTATGCTTATATTTGCATGTTAGATTAATTTCTACATATGATGTTGTAGGAGTGACATTCCTACTATGATATTACTGGTGATCTCTTCAGTGATTTGGGATGTTACGCACGGAGGGATGGCTAGGGCCCATGATGGTCTAATGATGCTATTAACGGTTGGGAGGAACCGTGCACTTAATTTATTTTGTTTGATATTTATGATGGATGTATATGTCTTCTATGATGATGTATCATGTGTATTATGTGATTATCTTTACTTTGATGTATCATGGATTAGAATAGGATGATGTACCTTATTATACATATGTATATTCTTTGAGCTTGTCATACCCTGTGACATGTACAGAGGATGATTGAGCATTTGGAAATGTAATGTATGAACATTGGACTTATCATTACTATTTCATGTGGTTGTTGTACTATATGGACTCATGTATGTAATTCAACGTTAAAGGATCTTAAAGAATGTAATCTGTTATGTATGTTATGTTTACCTTTCAGATGGACATTGCTATTACTTCCGTTATTGTGAATAAGTTATGTATGGTATTTACTTTCATGTAAAAAAAAAAAAAAATGTTACCAAACTTAGTGAAATTCTAAGTTAATTAAATAAGAAAAGTGTCTCTAATTAATTAAAGATTACTTAATTAAATAAAAAATGTAATTATGAGAGCATATCTCATTTTATTACATTAAATATCTCAACAAAATCTCTCTTCAATTCAAAAAGGAAAATTTCCAATTCACTATTGATCAAAAATGAGTTAAATGAGTTAACTCATTTTTCTACTCAAATTGAATCAGTTAACTCCTTATTTTACTCAAATTAAATCTGTTAACTCCCTCTAATTTGGAAATCTTCCTTTATGACTAAACTTCACCTTTAATTCTGATCGTTGATTGCAATCGATCTCAGAGGTTCATAAATATCAGGGAAGTCTATTTAATAGACCCCCATCTCTTCCTTTTGGAAGGTTGAATGAGAATATGCATCGAATTGTTGTTGGAATTCATACTAACATTTGCCCATATTCACATACGCAAAGATCAAGTTGGACCAAAAGTTGACCAAACTTAACCATGGTTGACTTGAGTTGACTAGTTTAGACAAAAAAATTGAAATAATTAAACGAAATTATTTAATTAAATGGAGTACTTACTTCTAATTAATTAAACAAAGTTATTTAATTAAATGAGAAGCCATTCCTAATTAATTAAATGAAGTTATTTAATTAAATAAGAAAAGTGTCTCTAATTAATTAAAGATTACTTAATTAAATAGAAAAAGTAATTATGAGAGCATATCTCATTTTATTAAATTAAACATTTCAACAAAATCTCTCTTCAGTTCAAAAAGTAAAATTTCCAGTTCACTATTGATAAAAAATGAGTTAAATGAGTTAACTCCTTTTTTTACTCAAATTGAATCAGTTAACTCTTTATTTTACTCAAATTAAATCTGTTAACTCCCTTTAATTTGGAAATATCCTTTTATAATTGAACTTCACCTTTAATCCTGACCGTTGATTGAAATCGATCTCAACCATTGATGAATTTCAGGAAAGTCTATTTAAGAGACCCTCATCTCTTCATTTTGAAAGGTTGAATGAGAATTTGCATTGAATTGTTCATGAAATTCATACTCACATTTGCTCATATTTACATATGCAAAGATCAAGTTTGACCAAAAGTTGATTAGATTAAACCACGGTTGACTTGAGTTGAGTAATTTTGAAAAGAATTTTAAAATAATAAAACGAAATTATTTAATTAAATGGAGTACTTACTTCTAATTAATTTTAAAAAGTTATTTAATTAAATAAGAAGCCTTTCCTAATTAATTAAATGAAGTTATTTAATTAAATAAGAAAAGTGTCTCTAATTAATTAAAGATTACTTAATTAAATAGAAAAAGTAATTATAAGAGCATATCTCATTTTATTAAATTAAATATCTCAACAAAATCTCTCTTCAGTTCAAAAAGGGAAATTTCTAGTTCACTATTGATCAAAAATGAGTTAAATCAGTTAACTCCTTTTTCTACTCAAATTGAATCAGTTAACTCCTTATTTTACTCAAATTAAATCTGTTAACTCCGTTTAATTTGAAAATCTCCCTTTATGATTGAACTTCACCTTTAATCCTGACCATTGATTGAAATCAATCTCAACCATTGATGAATTCTAGGAAAGTCTATTTAAGAGACCCTCATCTCTTCATTTTGAAAGGTTGAATGAGAATTTGCATCCAATTGTTGCTGGAATTCATACTTACATTTGCTCATATTCACATACGCAAAGATCAATTTTGATCAAAAGTTGATCAGATTTAACCACGGTTGACTTGAGTTGACTAGTTTCGAAAATAATTTTGAAATAATTAAACGAAATTATTTAATTAAATGGAGTACTTACTTTTAATTTATTAAACAAAGTTATTTAATTAAATCAGAAGCCATTCCTAATTAATTAAATCAAGTTATTTAATTAAATAAGAAAAGTGTCTCTAATTAATTAAAGATTACTTAATTAAATAGAAAAAGTAATTATGAGAGCATATCTCATTTTATTAAATTAAATATCTCAACAAAATCTCGCTTCAGTTCAAAAAGAGAAATTTTCTGTTCACTATTGATAAAAAATGAGTTAAATGAGTTAACTCCTTTTTCTACTCAAATTGAATCAGTTAACTCCTTATTTTACTCAGATTAAATCTGTTAACTCCCATTAATTTGGAAATCTCCCTTTATGACTGAACATCACCTTTAATCCTAACCATTGATTGAAATCGATCTCAACCGTAGATGAATTCTAGGAAAGTCTATTTAAGGGACCCTTATCTCTTCATTTTGAAAGGTTGAATGAGAATTTGCATCGAATTGTTGCTAGAATTCATACTCATATTTGCCCATATTCACATACGCAAATATCAAGTTTGACCAAAAGTTGACCAGATTTAACTACAGTTGACTTGAGTTGATTAGTTTCGAAAAGAATTTTGAAATAATTAAAAGAAATTATTTAATTAAATAGAGTACTTACTTCTAATTAATTAAACAAAGTTATTTAATTAAATGAGAAGCCATTCCTAATTAATTAAATGAAGTTATTTAATTAAATAAGAAAAGTGTCTCTAATTAATTAAAGATTATTTAATTAAATAGAAAAAATAATTATGAGAGCATATCTCATTTTATTAAATTCAATATCTCAACAAAATCTCTCTTCAGTTCAAAAAAGGAAATTTCAAGTTCACTATTCATCAAAAATGAGTTAAATCAGTTAACTCTTTTTTCTACACAAATTGAATCAGTTAACTCCTTAGTTTACTCAAATTAAATCTGTTAACTCCTTTTAATTTGGAAATCTCTCTTTCTGCTTGAACTCCACCTTTAATCCTAACCGGTGATTGAAATCGATCTCAACCGTTGATGAATTCTAGGAAAGTCTATTGAAGAGAGCCTCATCTCTTCATTTTGAAAGGTTGAATGAGAATTTGGATTTAATTAAATGGAGTACTTCTTATTAATTAAACAAAGTTATTTAATTAAATGAGAAGCCATTCCTAATTAATTAAATGAAGTTATTTAATTAAATAAGAAAAGTGTCTCTAATTAATTAAAGATTATTTAATTAAATAGAAAACTAATTATGAGAGCATATCCCATTTTATTAAATTAAATATCTCAACAAAATTTTGCTTCAGTTCAAAAAGGGAATTTTTCAGTTCACTATTGATAAAAAAATGAGTTAAATGAGTTAACTCTTTTTTCTAATCAAATTGAATCAGCTAACTCCTTATTTTATTCAATTTAAATCTGTTAACTCCTTTTAATTTGGAAATCTCCCTTTATGACTGAACTTCACTTTTAATCCTGACCGTTGATTGAAATTGATCTCAACCATTGGTGAATTCCAGAAAGTCTATTTAAGAGACCCTCATCTCTTCATTTTAAAAGGTTGAATGAGAATTTGCATCGAATTGGTGCTAGAATTCATACTCACTTTTGCTCATATTCACATATGCAAAGATCAAGTTAGATCAAAAGTTGACCAAATTTAATCACGGTTGACTTGAGTTGACTAATTTCGAAAAGAATTTTGAAATAATTAAATAAAATTATTTAATTAAATAGAGTACTTACTTCTAATTAATTAAACAAAGTCATTTAATTAAATGAGAGGCCATTCCTAATTTAATTAAATGAAGTTATTTAATTAAATAAGAAAAGTGTCTTTAATTAATTAAAGATTATTTAATTAAATAAAAAAAGTAATTATGAGACCATATCTCATTTTATTAAATTAAATATCTCAACAAAATCAATCTTCATTTAAAAAAGGGAAATTTTCAGTTCACTATTGATAAAAAATGAGTTAAATCAGTTAACTCCTTTTTCTACTCAAATTGAATCAGTTAACTCCTTATTTTACTCAAATTAAATCTGTTAACTCCTTTTAATTTGGAAATCTCCCTTTATGACTGAACTTCACCTTTAATCCTAACCGTTGATTGAAATAGATCTCAACTATTGATGAATTTCAAGAAAGTCTATTTAAGAGACCCTTATGTTTTCATTTTGAAAGGTTGAATGAGAATTTGCATCGAATTGTTGCTGAAATTCATAATCACATTTGCTCATATTCACATACGCAAAGATCAAGTTTGACCAAAAGTTGACCAGATTTAACCACGGTTGACTTGAGTTGGCTAGTTTTGAAAAGAATTTTGAAATAATTAAACAAAATTATTTAATTAAATGGAGTACTTACTTCTAATTAATTAAACAAAGTTATTTAATTAAATGAGAAGCCATTCCTAATTAGTTAAATGAATTTATTTAATTAAATAAGAAAAGTGTTTCTAATTAATTAAAGATTACTTAATTAAATAGAAAAAGTAATTATGAGAGCATATCTGATTTTATTAAATTAAATATCTTAACAAAATCTCTCTTCAATTCAAAAACAGAAATTTCCAGTTCACTATTGATCAAAAATGAGTTAAATGAGTTAACTCCTTTTTTTACTCAAATTGAATCAGTTAACTCCTTATTTTACTCAAATTAAATCTGTTAACTCCCTTTAATTTGAAGATCTTTATTTATGTTTGAACTTCACCTTTAATCCTGACCGTTGATTGAAATTGATCTCAACTGTTGATGAATTCTAGGAAAGTCTATTTAAGAGACCCTCATCTCTTCATTTTGAAAGGTTGAATGAGAATTTGCATCGAATTGTTGCTGGAATTCATACTCACATTTGCTCACATTCACATACCCAAAGATCAAGTTTGACCAAAAGTTGACCAGATTTAACCATGGTTGACTTGAGTTGACTAGTTTAGAAAAGAATTTTGAAATAATTAAACGAAATTATTTAATTAAATGGAGTACTTACTTCTAATTAATTAATCAAAGTTATTTAATTAAATGAGAAGCCATTCCTAATTAATTAAATGAAGTTTTAATTAAATAAGAAAAGTTTCTCTAATTAATTAAAGATTATTTAATTAAATAGAAAATTTAATTATGAGAGCATATCTCATTTTATTAAATTAAATATCTGAAAAAAATCTCTCTTCAGTTCAAAAAGGGAAATTTTCAGTTCACTATTTATAAAAAATGAGTTAAATCAGTTAACTCCTTTTTCTACTCAAATTGAATCAGTTAACTCCTTATTTTACTCAAATTAAATCTGTTAACTCCTTTTAATTTAAAAATTTCGCTTTATGACTGAACTTCACCTTTAATCCTAACCGTTGATTCAAATCGATCTCAACCGTTGATCAAATCCAGGAAAGTCTATTTAAGAGACCCTCATCTCTTCATTTTGAAAGGTTGAATAAGAATTTGCATCGAATTATTGCTGGAATTCATACTCATATTCACATACGCAAAGATCAAGTTTGACCAAAAGTTGACCAGATTTAACCACTGTTGACTTGAGTTGACTAGTTTCGAAAAGAATTTTGAAATAATTAAATGAAATTATTTAATTAAATAGAGTTCTTACTTCTAATTAATTAAGCAAAGTTATTTAATTAAATGAGAAGCCATTCCTAATTAATTAAATGAAGTTATTTAATTAAATAAGAAAAGTGTCTCTAATTAATTAAAGATTACTTAATTAAATAGAAAAAGTAATTATGAGAGCATATCTCATTTTATTAAGTTAAATATCTCAACAAAATCCTTATTCAGTTCAAAAAAGGAAATTTCCAGTTCACTATTGATCAAAAATGAGTTAAATCAGTTAACTCCTTTTTCTACTCAAATTGAATCAGTTAACTCCTTATTTTACTCAAATTAAATCTGTTAACTCCCTTTAATTTGAAAATCTCCCTTTATGACTGAACTTCACCTTTAATCCTGACCGTTGATTGAAATCGATCTCAACCGTTGATGAATTCTAGGAAAGTCTATTTAAGAGACCCTCATCTCTTCATTTTGAAAGGTTGAATGAGAATTTGCATCGAATTGTTGCTGGAATTCATATTCATATTTGCTCATATTCACATATGCAAAGATCAAGTTTTACCAAAAGTTGACCAGATTTAACGACAGTTGACTTGAGTTGACTAGTTTCGAAAAGAATTTTGAAATAATTAAACGAAATTATTTAATTAAATGGAGTACTTACTTCTAATTAATTAAACAAAGTTATTTAATTAAATGAGAAGCCATTCCTAACTAATTAAATGAAGTTATTTAATTAAATAAGAAAAGCGTCTCTAATTAATTAAAGATTACTTAATTAAATAGAAAAAGTAATTATGAGAGCATATCTCATTTTATTAAATTAAATATCTGAACAAAATCTCTCTTTAGTTGAAAAAGGGACATTTCCAGTTCACTATTAATAAAAAATGAGTTAAATCAGTTAACTTCTTTTTCTACTCAAATTGAACTAGTTAACTCTTTATTTTACTCAAATTAAATCTGTTAACTCCTTTTAATTTGGAAATCTCCCTTTATGACTGAGCTTCACCTTTAATCCTGACTGTTGATCGAAATCGATCTCAACTGTTGATAAACTCTAGGAAAATCTATTTAAGAGACCCTCATCTCTTCATTTTGGAAGCTTAAATAAGAATTTGCATCAAATTATTGCTGGAATTCATAGTCACATTTGCCCATATTCACATACGAAAAGATCAAGTTGGACCAAAAGTTGACCAGATTTAACCACAATTGAATTGAGTTGACTAGTTTCGAAAAGAATGTTGAAATAATTAAACAAAATTATTTAATTAAATGGAGTACTTCTAATTAGTTA
Organism: Cupressus sempervirens; assembly: GCA_028749045.1. NCBI lineage: Eukaryota > Viridiplantae > Streptophyta > Pinopsida > Cupressales > Cupressaceae > Cupressus > Cupressus sempervirens. Next base: position 370,406,720 of record CM053788.1, read on the forward strand.
AACAAAGTTATTTAGTTAAATGAGCAGCCATTCCTAATTAATTAAATGAAGTTATTTAGTTAAATAAGAAAAGTGTCTTAAGCTTGCTTCCTCTTTTGCTTTTGATTCTCCCTTTATCATTCTCCCATAGTGAGATTTTGAGCTAACTAAACCTCTTCTCTTAAGCCAATCTGAGTCTTCTTGCTCATCTTGAATTCTTGTACTTTTCAAGAAGTTGTTGATCCTCGCTTTCTCTCCCCACCGCCTTCTTGAGAGGGCATCTTGTAGTCCATTCTCTCCTTTTCCACTCTAGCCGTGGGCATCTTATTTTCTTATCTTTGATGCCATGCCACTTGCGGCATCAAATCAAAGAGGGGCAAAATGTAGACACCTAAAATCCTTTAAAAAATAATATTTTTATTTTATGAAAAAAAGTTCTTGATGACATCATCATTTATTTATTTATTTATTTATTTTTATGCCATTAAATCCCTTTATCTTAATTAAAAATATTTAATTAAGGAATCCCTACCAAAAATGTTTAAATCTTATTTAAACATTATTTCCTTATTTTATTAATTATTTAATTAATAAATTGACCAAAAAATCCAAAATAAATAAAAAGTTTATTTTTTGCCCAAAAACTGACCAATTTCCTTAAGACCACTAACCTCTTCCAAAATCTTCTAATCCTTTTTTAATTTTGATTAAAGGCTAATCCCATCATTTCCTACCCCTAATCCCAACTCAAAATATTTAATTAAGATTAAATATTAATCCTCATGTTTATTAAAAAAGTTTTAATAAATATCTCCTCAACCCAAACCTTTGAAATAAATAAAATTTTATTTATTTCCTAAAAATCTAATTTATTCTCATCCTAAGAAGTTCTAGACTTTTCTAGAAAGTCCTTATCCTCATCCTAGGAAATTCTAGACTATTCTAGAAAGTCTTTATCCTCAGCCAAAGTCTAGAATCTTCTAAAAGATGTCTTTAAACCTAATCCTAATCCCCTCCTAATCTTGTCACATTCTCTAAAACATGGGTTAAGACTTACTAACCCAAGCCAAAGTTAACAAATATCTCCTCCTTTACCCACCTTCATTAAATGTCATCCACTTGCCTATCCCTAAACTAATCCTAAACCATCCTAATCCATCCTCTAATCATTTTCACAAGCCTAAGCAAGCTTAAAACCTTCCTAATCAAAACCAAGTCGAAATTCCTCTCATCTCCCTCAAAATATCCCAACCATAAAACTTTATGAAGCCCACTAGGCCATAAATGACTCTTCCAAAGCCCTTTTATTGCTCTTACAAGCCATTATGAGGGTCTTTATGAAGATTTTATCCCTTGAACCTTCTTTTTTGACTCATCCTTCCTCTTTCCTCCATTCTCTCACCCTGTGACGTGTGTCACTCTTTGATTGGCTGTAAGGAAGCACAATCCATGTTTTCTCCTCTCATGCAATCTGAGCCCTCCATGAGCTTTTTCCCATCCTTGCATCCTAGCCCTCAATCCCTCAAGCCTCTTGCCTATAAATTGGATCTTTTTCCCTTTGCAAAACAACACAATCCATAAAGTAAAGTTATAATGCCATTTTAAGAAGCCATTTTACATCAAAACCATACACTCACACCCAAATTTCAACTCCATTTGAAGCCCTTTTTGAAGCATAAGTTTGAGCATACATCCTATCTATTTAGACAAAGCCACTCAACAAGAGAGCTTCTCATTGAGAGAGTCTATTAATGGCTCATATTCTCAATTGAGAGTTCATCTTAGTCTATCTTGAAGTTTATGAATTTTGTTTAGTTTGTAGAAGCTTTATTTAAATTTGGTCTCTATTAGCATACTAACATTGCTCATATACATTTTGGCACGTCTGGTGGGATCCCGCATGGGTCATCTTCATTAGCTTTTTTAGTCAAGTTTTGTATGTCATTTGCTAATTTTGGCTAATTTTGCTTATTTTTGTGATTGGTAAGATTGTATAAATTGGTTTTGTAGGTCCACATGAGCATGAAGAAGACAAAGGAACTCATAGTCTATCTCATAGTATTTGCATATTTTTCAAGCTTATAGGTGGACAAAGCACTTGGAATTCTTCTTCCTCTTCTTGTCTATATTCTTCTTATTCCATCTACTTCTTCTTCTTCTTCTTGTGGGAGATCTTGGCCATTTTTTTTTAAGGAAGCAAAATCATACACACTTCTTTTTAGTGCTTAAAATGAACCCCCAAATCATACTTAAATTCATTAAAAATTTAAAAATTTGCAAAAAAGAAAAAATCTTTTAACAAGTGAAACTAAACCAATCCAATCATTTGCATCCTTGCAATATCAAGGTTTTAGATGCATTCATACAAAGTTAGGAACACTTCATTTTTGGGAATTTAAAAAGAACTTCAAGTTTCCATTTCAAAAGGTTCAAAATCAACACTAAGTGCACACTAAAATCTAAATCAAACTCAAAGCATCAATCAAAGATAAAATGAACCTCATTTGCAAATATTTTAAAGTTCTTTTAAAAATCTCATGAAAACTAAGAGTCCTAAATGGTTGCCAAAAATTGTCCTAAAAGCTTTGTTATTTGTTCCAAACAAATGTCTTGTTGCAAAATCTTGAATGTTTCTTAGGTTTTTCATGAATCAAAACAATCTAGGAATATCATTTTTGGGCTTAAAATATGCAAACTAGAACACAAAATCTTGAATGAAAACCAAAGTCCAAAGATTCATTTTCATTTTTGAGTCCAAAACAATTTTGAATGATCTAAGATTAAAACAAAGCACTTCAAAGTTCTTAAAACAACACACAAAATCTCACTCTTGAATGCTCAAAGGAAAAAACTTGAATATTTAATCACTTGTCTTTGAATGCATGTTGCTAAAATCACTCTTGAGTGTCATGGATTAAAATCAAGTTTGTTTTTTTATGAATGCATGATTAAAACAAAAAATCCAATCTTGAATGCCATATATCAAATAATCATCTTTTGGGGCATAAAAAGAATCCACATTTTTGAAATCTTCTAAGTTATAAAAATTAATAAAGACGCTTTGAGTAAGTTTGTAGTTGGACTCACCCTCTTTAATCACCCATCAATTTAACCATTGGTTGCAATCTCAGTGCCATCTATGGAGATGGGTCTACCTAAGAGGGTGTTAAGTGCTCCACAAAGATCAAACTCCACTCACTTGGGTCTTTAGTGGTTTTTCGAAGTTAGAAAATTCCTTGAATGCGCATTAATCTCGCTCACACTTCATTTGGGCATAAAAATTGGACAAATCTTGACGTGGAGGGCCTCCGGGCACGCGCTTGGCAATCAAGTTTCACACATCTTTATTTTGAGCTTAAAAAAAAATCACACTCAATCTTGAATGCCTAACAATCAATGAACATTGCATGGTTTGGACGCATTTTCAATGACGCTCGCATTTCTTATGTTGACGATCTCTTGACTTTCATTATGCTGACGATGCTGTCAAATTGGAATGAACATTGTATGTCATAATCACAAGTGTCTTCAATCATAGCTTACAAAATCTAAATCATCAATTGGAATAAACGTGTGTCTTTCAAAGCCAAAGATCATGTATGTGGTCTTGTTTTACACTTTTTAGGAGGCTTGCTTGGGGATTTCATCACCCCTTGGGATGACCTCAACTCCAGCGTTCCAGTGGAGTATAAAAATTGGGAGGTGAATCCAAAGACACCTCTCTTGGAATCAAGATTTTGTCACTTGGGGTAAGCCTCAAGGAACTTTATACCCTTGAGAAGTGAAAGAGGAGAAGTGGGTAACCGCTCCTCTCGGCTGTGTGACATCTTTTTGGTTTCATCTATGGATTTGAGCCTCACGTACCTTGCATATATCGAGGACTCCCTAGCTATAATAAATTTCATCCTTGTAGAAAGCTTCCTAGGATGTTGGTGTGTTTGATGTGTTTGCTCCAAAATTTTGTCTGCTTGTTTGTTCATAGCTTTTGAATGAATGTTTGCCAACTTTGGTCAAAATTCCAAAAAATAAAAAATCTCCCAGCTCAAGGCATACTTAGCGTAGTCACTACCTCATTAGAAAATCATCCAAGCTCCCCTGCTGCAACCGAATCTATCTAGTTCCTTGCTTTAGAATAATCCCAAATCCAAAGTCTGTCCAAATCACCCCCCCCAGCCAGCTAGCAACCCAATCCAAAATCACACCCAAGCCTTTAGAGAGTTGTTGTCATTCTACTAGAATTTTCTATCCAATCAATCCGACCAATCCACCAACCTCACCAAGTTTATCCCTTTAACAGAGCTTTGTCTAGGGTAATCTAGCTTTGTCACTTGTTATCCCTCATCACCTTGAGCTAAAGGTTGAGATCCACAAGTGGTCAATCTCGTGTCATGCCCATAGGATCATTAGTCTATCCTTAAGTTGACACAATCTCCACCAATCCAGCGCATAGGAAAGCAAAACTCTCACTTTCTAACAGCATGCCCTTGAAGTCTTCCATCCATAGGAAAGCAAAAAATCTCCAGCCAATCCTCCTTAGGTCTGTCATAGAGCTTTGACTCTCCCTAGGAAATCCTTCATCAGCCAATCCAAAATCTGTGCTTAATCCAAATCCAACCATGAGCTTCCATGTTCATCCATATGCAAGACCCCATCCCCATCCGACTCATCATCAAAACATGAAATCCCAAACCTATCATGATGTGTTCGGTCATATTGTCCTTGCTCCCGCCACCTCCTATTCCAATGATGATGAAAATTTTGTTGACTATGATGGGTATATTAAAAGCCTTAGAAACATTCCCCCAAGCATCCCACAAAATCCATGCATTCTTCCAAACTATCTAGTCATGCCATCTGACATCCCAGCTTCTCCTCCATCACCCAATCAACCAAGCTTCCAATCTTCCACCCCCATCGCACTATCTATTCCTGTCAATCTACCTCCACCTCCAACACACGAGTCTCCAAGGAATCTCTTAGAGGAAATACAAGAAAAGTCGCCTCCAACAGTCGATAAGCCATGTCATCTAAACCAACCATGTGAAGTAGTCAGTAATGAAGCTTCCCCATCTATAATATCATCTCCATCTCCCATAGCTATCATCCCCATACCACCCATTGAATCGCTCCAAATCCCATCCACATCTCCTCCTCCAAGCATTCTCCAAATCCCATATAATGAACCTCATGCATCCACTCCCATCCATTCTTGTCAAGATCTTGTCCAAAAGCATGTTGAAATATCCTTCGATAGAACAATAGATCTCGCCATTCCACTTATTCCCCTACATGATCCACTTTTACCATCCCCTCCATATCTAAATCCTACCATCTTACTTACTCCATCTCAAGATCCCTTTCCCTCAGCCCACCCAACTCAAGATCCTATCCTCCCATCTCCTCTGCTTCATGATCATACATCTCCCATAATCCATGATGATAGATCCATCAAAAAAGAACTAATTATCATATCTAAAGCTCCAACTCCTTTAGCTAGTAATGGACTCACATCTTGTGTTCCAAATAATGAACATCATATTGAAAAAGAAATGAAAATGTATTTCTAGATGTTGGTATCCCCGCTATTCCTACATGGTCCCAAGTCCTTCCATCTCCACCCCAAAGTTCCCATCCATCTTATTCTGCATCTATTTTGGGCCCTCATCCTACTCCTTATCTCCAACCCTCCATTTTGGGTCCATATATCCCTTATCTAAATCCCACACCCTTTCCATCCATTTTGGGTCCTTACATACCTAATATGAACCCTTTATACCCTCCATCTATTTTGGGACCTACACCTTCCTTGTTTCCATCTATTTTGGGCCCATATCCTTCCTTCCCTCCATCCATTTTGGGAAATTATATCCATCCATATCCTATGTTCCAATCTATCCTTCCATCCCCTCAAATCCACCAGCCAGATCATCAAAGGAACTCACCCTTGAATCCCTTCCAACCTTTAAACCCTATCACTCCATCAATTATCCCTCCATCTCCTCCATGCTCTTGTTCCCATCCCATGGCTAATAGAAGCATATTGGATGCCAAAATACAAAAGCATAAATCCAAAAATTCACAAAAATCCAAGTCTCAACATGTCCCTTCTAAAATACATGTTCAAAACAAGAAACATTTAATCCCAATCAAAGAAAAAGTCAAGAGGCCACAAAAGCCCAAGCTAAAAAAGTCAAAAATCATGTGGATACCCAAGATGCTCATAAAAGAAATGCATCTTAAAGAAAAATCTCAATTGACATCCATTCATGCTACTCAAAAAGCCTCATCCATCCATCCTTCATCCAAATCCCCATATAAGCATCCTTCATCCCCCCAATCCACTTTTAGTCCATATGCTTCTTATCCTAAATTTCCCATCCTCCATCTTCCAACTCTACTTTTAGTCCTTATCTTTCTCTTCCTCCATTTTCTCCTCAACCTCGCTCAAAACCATCTTTCCCACTACTTTATCACCTCTCAAGGTGTGTGCCAATGATGATCTTTCCATTTTCCTCATCCATTTACCCACAAGCCTTATGTCTTCGCATCCATTATCTGTCAAACTCCCACCCACCATTCCACTTGTTTAATCCAATCCTTTTTCATCCATCCTACCAACATCTATGAGCCAAAAATAGCTGAAGAAAGCCAAAATCATTCCAGCTAAGTCCAAATTCAAAAAGTCAAAAAAAAAAAAAAGTAAAGAAAAATAAAGCGTCCACTAGTGAAAACTTGGCAATTCAAGCACCTTGGACAAGTACCATGATGAAAACTTGGCAAACAAGCATCATGCGTAATCTAGCCATCCCCATCTTAGCCTATCATCCTCATTCTTTTGGTCACATCTTGCCATCCAGCTCCATCTTCCAATTTATCCACCTATCTTTCATCCTCCAGCTTTTATCTATCGCTATCTACTTATCTTCTACAACCTCATCCCACCATCCCAGTTATCATCCATCTCCCTAGCGCCTTCAGCTTTTCCATCCTAGCTTCAATACTATCACATCCATTGTAAGACCTCTTTTCACATGTCTTCTTCTGACTGGGGGCACTATATTCCTTGGAGATCTTGTCTTGTCCATCCTCCATTGTCATTGGTATCTCGCTCTAGGCTATCCTCATGCAAATCCAATGTCATCCTCTCATTAGCCATTCACTCTAGCACCATCTATCAGCTCAGCTACCACCAACCCTAGCATTGTCCCCATCCTTGGTCGTAGATCTATCATCATCATTGGATGCATCCTTGCACATCCATATCTTACGCTATCAACTCATCCTTAGCTTTTGCATCTTGCACCAACTTGAGCCATCCCGCTATCCTATCATCCTGAGCTTTTGCCTGCTTGTAACTATCTTGGTCAGCTTCAGCTTGTAAATATCTTGGTTCGTCAGCTTATACATCCTCTTTAGCTTAGTAACATTGTATCTATCCAACGTTCGTGTCAGTTCATCCTTGATTAGCATCTTGCACCCATCACACATCTTGGTTAGCTATCCCAATGCATCCTTTAGCTAGATCTCCTGTCACCAAAGTGTTATCCTTCTTAGTTCACCTTGCTACATGCATCACTCATCCAGATCCACCAGCTTAGGTGCTCTCCGATAGATCCTTGTAGGATATAGCTTTCCTCATGTCTGATCTTGGTCCGCTAGTACCTCGTCCTACCCATCTCGTTGGCAAATGTTTCTCTTTTGGATTTTCACTTTCTTTTGATTTAGAATCTTCCCTTTTGGGTCTTGAGGTATCTTTTTCAAACAATCTTTTTTTTCCCTCCTCAAAGTTGCAACAATCTTCCATATCATTGTATACTGCGAATGGGGCAATCTGGGCGTAAGGTCTTGATCAAGTCTTTTTTTTGTTTTTCTTTTCTGCTTGTGGGTTACCCAGTGTCCGTCAGTCCTCTAGATAGTTGGTGAAAAGGCCTTGATGTTCTTGGTAACCTTGGCAATTAACCAAAAGTCCTATAGAAAATTTAGTGCTCAACTACATGGTGGTACTTCTCTTTGAAGTATCCCCCCGCTCAAAAAGCTTCAATGGTTTTTCTTCATATCCATTATCCCCCATCCATATCTAGCATCTGTCTCTCCTACCCCAGCTTATGCATCAGTATCTCTTTGAATCACTCCTCACCTTTAGCTTTAGGGATCCACAATCCTAGTTTTAGGGATCCACTAATCCAAATCAATCCACCAAGCCTCATCTTTCGAGATTCACAATCTTAGTCTTAGGGATCTCCGAAACCCATCTTTCGCCAATCTGACTCTTTGAAATCTTGTTGCATTAGCTTTATAATCCCCTCATCCATCTCCCTATCTTGGATTCCTTTTTATAGCTCTCCACTCCTTCATCCTCCACCTTCCCTAAAGTCTTAAGCTTGCTTCCTCTTGTGCCTCTGATTCTCCCTTTATCATTCTCCCATAGTGAGAGTTTGAGCTAACTAAACCTCTTCTCTTAAGCCAATCTGAGTCTTCTTGCTCATCTTGAATTCTTGTACTTTTCAAGAAGTCGTCAAGCTTCACTTTCTCTCCCCATCGCCTTCTTGAGGGGGCATCTTGCAGTTCATTCTCTCCTCTTCCACTCTAGCCTTGGGCATCTTATTTTCTTATCTTTGATGTCATGCCACTTGCGACATCACATCAAAGAGGGGCAAAATGTAGACACCTAAAATTTTTTAGAAAATAATATTTTTATTTTTTGAAAAAAGTTTTTGATGACATCATCATTAATTAATTAATTTATTTTTATGCCATTAAATCCCTTTATCTTAATTAAAAATATTTAATTAAAGAATCCCTCCCAAAAATGTTTAAATCTTATTTAAACATTATTTTCTTATTTTATTAATAAATTGACCAAAAAATCCAAAATAAATAAATAAAAAAAATTTTGCCCAAAACTTGGCCAATTTCCTTAAGACCACTAACCTCTTCCAAAATCTTCTAATCCTTCTTTAATTTTGATTAAAGGCTAATCTCATCATTTCCTACCCCTAATCCTAACTCAAAATATTTAATTAAGATTAAATATTAATCCTCATGTTTATTAAAAAAGTTTTAATAAATATCTCCTCAACCCAAACCCTTGAAATAAATAAAAGTTTATTTATTTCTTAAAAATCTAATTTATCCTCATCCTAAGAAGTTCTAGACTCTTCTAGAAAGTCTTCATCCTCATCCTAAGAAATTCTAGACTATTCTAGAAAGTCTTTATCCTCATCCAAAGTCTAGACTCTTCTAGAAGATGTCTTTAAACCTAATCCTAATCCCCTCATAATTTTGTCACATTCTCTAAAACATGGGTTAAGACTTACTAACCCAAGCCAAAGTTAACAAATATCTCCTCCTTCACCCACCCTCATTAAATGCCATCCACTTGCCTATCCCTAAGTTAATCTTAAACTATCCTAATCCATCCTCTAATCATTTGCACAAGCCTAAGCAAGCTTAAAACCTTCCTAATCAAACCCAAGTCAAAATTCCTCTCATCTCCCTCAAAATATCCCAACCATAAAACTTTATGAAGTCCACTAGGCCATAAATGACTCTTCCAAAGCCCTTTTATTGCTCTTACAAGCCATTATGAGGGTCTTTATGAAGATTTTATCCCTTCAGCCTCCTTTTTTGACTCATCCCTCTCCTTTCCTCCATCCTCTCACCCTATGACATGTGTCACTCCCTGATTGGTTGTAAGAAAGCACAATCCATGTGCTCTCCTCCCATGCAATCCAAGCCCTCCATGAGCTTTTTCCCATCCTTGCATCTTAGCCCTCAATCCCTCAAGCCTCTTGCCTATAAATTGGATCCTTCCCCTTTGCAAAACAACACAATCCATGAAGTAAAGTCATAATGCCATTTTAAGAAGCCATTTTACATTAAAATCATACACTCACACCCAAATTTCACCTCCATTTGAAGCCCTTTTTGAAGCATAAGTTTGAGCATACATCCTATCTATTTAGACAAAGCCACTCAACAAGAGAGCTTCTCATTGAGAGAGTCCATTAATGGCTCATATTCTCAATTGAGAGTTCATCTTAGTCTATCATGAAGTTTATGAATTTTGTTTAGTTTGTAGAAGCTTTATTTAAATTTGGTCTCTATTAGCATACTAACATTGCTCATATACACTTACTTCTAATTAATTAAACAAAGTTATTTAATTAAATGAGAAGTCATTCCTAATTAATTAAATAAAGTTATTTAATTAAATAAGAAAAGTGTCTGTAATTAATTAAAGATTATTTAATTAAATAAAAAAGTAATTATGAGAGCATATCTCATTTTATTAAATTAAATATCTCAACAAAATCTCTCTTCAGTTCAAAAAGGGAAATCTCCAGTTCACTATTGATCAAAAATGAGTTAAATCAATTAACTCCTTTTTCTACTCAAATTGAATTAGTTAACTCCTTATTTTACTCAAATTAAATCTGTTATCTTTTCTTAATTTGGAAATCTCCCTTTATGACTGAACTTCACCTTTAATCCTGACCGCTGATTGAAATCGATCTCAACCGTTGATGAATTCCAAGAAAGTCTATTTAAGAGACCCTCATCTCTTCATTTTGAAAGGTTTAATGAGAATTTGCATCGAATTGTTGCTAGAATTCATACTCACATTTGCTCATATTCACATACGCAGAGATCAAGCCTGACCAAAAGTTGACCAAATTTAACCACGATTGACTTGAGTTGACTAGTTTCGAAAAGAACTTTAAAATAATTAAACGAAATTATTCAATTAAATGAAGTACTTACTTCTAATTAATTAAACAAATGAATTTAATTAAATGAGAAGTCATTCCTAATTAATTAAATGAAGTTATTTAATTAAATAAGAAAAGTGACTCTAATTAATTAAAGATTATTTAATTAAATAGAAAAAGTAATTATGAGAGCATATCTCATTTTATTAAATTAAATATCTCAACAAAATTTCTCTTCAGTTCAAAAAGAGAAATTTTTAGTTCACTGTTGATAAAAAATGAGTTAAATGAGTTAACTCATTTTTCTACTCAAATTGAATCAGTTAACTCCATATTTTACTCAAATTAAATGTGTTAACTCCCTTTAATTTGGAAATCTCCCTTTATGACTGAACTTCACATATAATCTTGACAGTTGATTGAAATCGATCTCAACAGTTGATGAATTTCAGGAAAGTCTATTTAAGAGACCCTCATCTCTTCATTTTGAAAGGTTGAATGAGAATTTGCATCGAATTGTTGCTGAAATTCATACTCACATTTGCTAATATTCACATACGCAGAGATCAAGTTTGAACAAAACTTGACCAAATTTAACCACGGTTGACTTGAGTTGACTAGTTTCGAAATTTTTTTTGAAATAATTAAACGAAACTATTTAATTAAATGGAGTACTTACTTCTAATTAATTAAACAAAGTTATTTAATTAAATCAGAAGCCATTCTTAATTAATTAAATGAAATTATTTAATTAAATAGAAAAAGTAATTATGAAAACATATCTCATTTTATTAAATTAAATATCTCAACAAAATCTCTCTTCAGTTCAAAAAGGGAAATTTCCAGTTCACTATTGATAAAAAATGAGTTAAATTAGTTAACTCCTTTTTCTACTCAAATTGAATCAGTTAACTCCTTATTTTACTCAAATTAAATTTGTTAACTCCCTTTAATTTGAAAATCTCCCTTTATGACTGAACTTCACCTTTAATCCTGACCACTGATTGAAATCGATCTCAACCGTTGATGAATTCCAGGAAAGTCTATTTAAGAAACCCTCATCTCTTAATTTTGAACGGATGAATGAGAAATTGCATCGAATTGTTGCTGGAATTCATACTCACATTTGCTCATATTCACATACGCAAAGATCAAGTTTGACGAAAAGTTGACCAGATTTAACCACGGTTGACTTGAGTTGACTAGTTTCGAAAAGAATTTCTAAATAATTAAATGGAGTACTTACTTCTAATTAATTAAACAAAGTTATTTAATGAAATGAGAAGCCATTCCTAATTAATTAAATGAAGTTATTTAATTAAATAAGAAAAGTGTCTCTAATTAGTTAAAGATTACTTAATTAAATAGAAAAATTGATTATGAGAGCATATCTCATTTTATTAAATTAAATATCTCAACAAAATCTCTCTTCAGTTCAAAAAGGGAAATTTCCAGTTCAGTATTGATAAAAAATGACTTAAATCAGTTAACTCTTTTTTCTACTCAAATTGAATCAGTTAACTCCTTATTTTACTCAAATTAAATCTGTTAACTCCCTTTAATTTGGAAATCTCCCTTTATGACTGAACTTCACCTTTAATCCTGACCACTGATTGAAATCGATCTCAACCGTTGATGAATTCCAAGAAAGTCTATTTAAGAGACCCTCATCTCTTCATTTTGAAAGGTTGAATGAGAATTTGCATCAAATTGTTCCTGGAATTCATACTCACATTTGCTCATATTCACATACGCAAAGATCGAGTTTGACCAAAAGTTGACCAAATTTAACCACGGTTGACTTGAGTTGACTAGTTTCAAATTTTTTTTGAGATAAATAAACGAAATTATTTAATTAAATGGAGTAATTACTTTTAATTAATTAAACAAAGTTATTTAATTAAATGAGAAGCTATTCCTAATTAATTAAATGAAGTTATTTAATTAAATAAGAAAAGTGTCTCTAATTAAATAAAAATGACTTAATTAAATAGAAAAAGTAATGATGAGAGCATATCTCATTTTATTAAATTAAGTATCTCAACAAAATCTCTCTTTAGTTCAAAAAGGGAAATTTCTAGTTCAATATTGATAAAAAATGAGTTAAATGAGTTAACTCCTTTTTTTACTCAAATTGAATCAGCTAACTCCTTATTTTACTCAAATTAAATCTCTTAACTCGTTTAATTTGAAAATCTCCCTTTATGACTAAAGTTCCCCTTTAATCCTGACTGTCGATTGAAATCGATCTCAATCGTTAATGAATTCCAGAGAAGTCTATTTAAGAGACCCTCATCTCTTCATTTTCGAAGGTCGAATGAGAATTTGCATCAAATTGTTGCTGGAATTCATACTCACATTTTCTCATATTCACATACGCAAAGATCAAGTTGACCAGATTTAACCATGGTTGACTTGAGTTGACTAGTTTATAAAAAAAAATTGAAATAATTAAATAAAATTATTTAATTAAATAGAGTACTTACTTCTAATTAATTAAAAAAAATTATTTAATTAAATGAGAAGCCATTCCTAATTAATTAAATGAAGTTATCTAATTGAATAAGAAAAGTGTCTATAATTAATTAAAGATTATTTAATTAAATATAAACGGTAATTATGAGAGATGTCTCATTTTATTAAATTAAATATCTCAACAAAATCTCTGTTCAGTTCAAAAAGAGAAACTTTTAGCTCACTACTGATAAAAAATGAGTTAAAATCAGTTAACTCCTTTTTCTACTCAAATTGAATCAATTAACTCCTTATTTTACTAAAATTAAATCAGTTTAATCCATTTAATTTGAAAATCTCCCTTTATGACTGAACTTTGCCTTTAATCTTGACTGTTGATTGAAATCGATCTCAACTGTTGATTAAATCTAGAAAAGTCTATTTAAGAGACCCTCATCTCTTCATTTTGAAATGTTGAATGGGAATTTGCATCGAATTGTTGCTGGAATTCATACTAACATTTGCTTATATTGACATACATAGAGATCAGGTTTGACCAAAAGTTGACCAGATTTAACTACGGTTGACTTGAGTTTACTAGTTTCGAAAAAAAATCTAAAATAATTAAACAAAATTATTTAATTAAATGGAGTACTTACTTCTAATTAATTAAATAAAGTTATTTAATTAAATGAGAATTCATTCATAATTAAGTAAATGAAGTTATTTAATTAAATAAGAAAAGTGTCTCTAATTAATTAAAGATTACTTAATTAAATAGAAAAAGTAATTATGAGAGCATATCTCATTTTATTAAATTAAATATCTCAATAAAATCTCTCTTCAGTTCAAAAATGAAAATTTTCAGTTCATTATTGACAAAAAATGAGGTAAATCAGTTAACTCATTTTTCTTTTCAAATTGAATCAGTTAACTCCTTATTTTACTCAAATTAAATATTTTAACTCTCTTTAATTTAAAAATCTCCATTTATGACTGAACTTCACCTTTAATCTTGACCATTGATTCAAATCAATCTCAACTGTGGATTCATTCTAGGAACGTCTATTTAAGAGACCCTCATCTCTTCATTTTGAAAGGTTGAACAAGAATTTGCATCGAATTGTTGTTGGAATTCATACTCACATTTGCTCATATTCACATACGCAGAGATCAAGTTTGACTAAAAGTTGACCAGATTTAACAAAGGTTGACTTGAATTGACTAGTTTCGAAAAGAATTTTGAAATAATTAAATGAAATTATTTAATTAAATGTAGTACTTACTTCTGATTAATTAAACAAAGTTATTTAATTATATGAGAAGTCATTCCTAATTAATTAAATGAAGTTATTTAATTAAATAAGAAAATTGTCTCTAATTAATTAAAGATTACTTAATTAAATAGAAAAATTAATTATGAGAGCATATCTCATTTTATTATATTAAATATCTTAACAAAATCTCTCTTTAGTTCACAAAGGGAAATTTTCAGTTCACTATTAATAAAAAATGAGTTAAATCAGTTAACTACTTTTTCTACTCAAATTGAACCAGCTAACTCCTTATTTTGCTCAAATTAAATCTAACTCCCTTTAATTTGAGAATCTCCCTTTATGATTGAACTTCACTTTTAATCCTGACTGTTGATTGAAATCGATCTCAACCGTTGACGAATTCCAGTAAAGTCTATTTAAGAGACCCTCATTTCTTCATTTTGAAAGGTTGAATGAAAATTTTCATCGAATTGTTGCTGGAATTCATACTCACATTTGTTCATATACACATACGCAAAGATCAATTTTGATCAAAAGTTGACCAGATTTAACCACGGTTGACTTGAGTTGACTAGTTTCGAAAAAAAATTTGAAATAATTAAATGAAAGTGTTTAATTAAATGGAGTACTTACTTCTAATTAATTAAGAAAAGTTATTTAATTAAATGAGAAGCCATTCCTAATTAATTAAATGAAGTTATTTAATTAAATAAGAAAAGTGTCTCTAATTATTTAAAGATTACTTAATTAAATAGAAAAATTAATTATGAGAGCATATCTCATTTTATTAAATTAAATATCTCAACAAAATCTCTCTTCAGTTCACAAAGGGAAATTTTCAGTTCACTATTGATAAAAAATGAGTTAAACCAGTTAACTACTTTTTCCACTCAAATTGAATTAGTTAACTCCTTATTTTACTCAAATTAAATCTGTTAATTCTCTCTAGTTTGGAAATCTCCCTTTATGACTGAACTTCACCTTTAATCCTGACCATTGATTGAAATCGATCTCAATCGTTGATCAATTCCAGGAAAGTCTATTTAGGAGACCGTCATCTCTTCATTTTGAAAAGTTGAATGAGAATTTGCATCGAATTGTTGCTGGAATTCATACTCAAATTTTCTCATATTCACATACGCAGAGATCAAGTTTGACCAAAAGTTGACCAGATTTAACAACGGTTGACTTGAGTTGACTAGTTTCGAAATTTTTTTTGCAATAATTAAATAAAATTATTTAACTAAATGGAGTACTTACTTCTAATTAATTAAAAAAAGTTATTTAATTAAATGAGAAGCCATTCCTAATTAATTAATTGAAGTTATTTAATTAAATAAGAAAAATGTGTCTAATTAATTCAAGATTATTTAATTAAATAGAAAAAGTAATTATGAGAGCATATCTTATTTTATTAAATTAAATATCTTAACAAAATCTCTCTTCAGTTCAAAAATGGGAATTTTCAGTTCACTATTGATCAAAAATGAGTTAAATCAGTTAACTCCTTTTTCTACTCAAATTGAATTAGTTAATTCTTTATTTTACTCAAATTAAATCTTTTAACTCCCTTTAATTCGAAAATCTCCCTTTATGACTGAACTTCATCTTAAATCTTGACCGCTGATTGAAATTGATCTCAACCGTTGATTAATTCCAGGAAAGTCTATTTGAGAGACCCTCATCTCTTTATTTTGAAAGGTTGAATGAGAATTTGCATTGAATTATTGCTGAAATTCATACTCACATTTGCTCATATTCATATACGCAGAGATCAAGTTTGACCAAAAGCTGACCATATTTAACCACGGTTGACTTGAGTTGACTAGTTTCAAAAATTTTTCTGAAATAATTAAACGAAATTATTTAATTAAATGGATTACTTACTTCTAATTAATTAAACAAGGTTATTTAATTAAATGAGAAGCCATTCCTAATTAATTAAATGAAGTTATTTAATTAAATAAGAAAAGTGTCTGTAATTAATTAAAGATTAATTAATTATATAGAAAAAGTAATTATGAGAGCATATCTCATTTTCTTAAATTAAATATCTAATCAAAATCTCTCTTCAGTTCAAAAAGGAAAATTTCTAATTCATTATCGATCAAACATGAATTAAATCAGTTAACTCTTTTTTCTACTCAAATTGAATCTGTTAACTCCTTATTTTACTCAAATTAAATCTGTTAACTCTTTTTAATTTTGAAATCTCCCTTTATGATTGAACTTCACCTTTAATCCTGACTGTTGATTAAAATCAATCTGAAATGTTGATTAATTCTAGGAAAGTCTATTTAAGAGACCCTCATCTCTTCATTGTGAAAGGTTGAATGAGAATTTGCATCGAATTGTTGCTAAAATTCATACTCACATTTGCTCATATTCACATACGCAGAGATCAAGTTTGACCAAAACATGACCAGACTTAGCCACCGATGACTTGAGTTGACTAGTTTCGAAAAGAATTTTGAAATAATTAAACGAAATTATTTAATTAAATAGAGTACTTATTTTTAATTAATTCAACAAAGTTATTTAATTAAATGAGAAGCCATTCCTAATTAATTAAATGAAGTTATTTAATTAAATAAGAAAATTGTCTCTAATTAATTAAAGATTACTTAATTAAATAGAAAAAGTAATTATGAGAGCATATCTCATTTTATTAAATTAAATATCTCAACAAAAACTTTTTTCAGTTCAAAAAGGAAAATTTTCAGTTCACTTTTGATAAAAAATGAGTTAAATTAGTTAACTCTTTTTTCTACTCAAATTGAATCAGTACCTCCTTATTTTACTCAAATTAAATCTGTTAACTCGCTTTAATTTGGAAATCTTCATTTATGACTGAACTTCACTTTTAATCCTGACCGTTGATTGAAATCGATCTCAACCGTTGATGAATTCTAGTAAAGTCTATTTTAGAGACCCTCGTCTCTTTATTTTGAAAGGTTGAATGAGAATTTGCATTGAATTGTTGCCGGAATTCATACTCACATTTGCTAATATTCACATACGCAAAGATCAAGTTTGACCAAAAGTTGACCAGATTTAACCATAGTTTACTTGAGTTGACTAGTTTCGAAAATAATTTTGAAATAATTAAATGAAATTATTTAATTAAATGGATTACTTACTTTTAATTAATTAAACAAAGTTATTTAATTAAATGAGAAGCCATTCCTAAATAATTAAATTAAGTTATTTAATTAAATAAGAAAATTGTCTCTAATTAATTAAAGATTACTTAATTAAATAGAAAAAGTAATTATGAGAGCATATCTCATTTTATTAAATTAAATATCCCAACATAATCTCTCTTCAGTTCAAAAAGGAAAATTTTCAGTTAACTATTGATAAAAAATGAGTTAAATCAGTTAAGTCTTTTTTCTATTCAAATTGAATAAGTTAACTCCTTATTTCACTCAAATTAAATCGGTTAACTCCCTTTAATTGGAAAATCTTCTTTTATGACAGAATTTCAAGTTTAATCCTGAACGCTGATTGAAATCGATCTCAACCGTTGATGAATTCAAGGAAAGTCTATTTAAGAGACCCTCATCTTTTCATTTTGAAAGGTTGAATGAGAATTTGCACCAAATTGTTGCTAGAATTCATTCTCACATTTGCTCACATTCACATACGCAAAGATCAAGTTTGACCAAAAGTTGACCAGATTTAACAACGGTTGACATGACTTGACTAGTTTCAATTTTTTTTTTGAAATAATTAAACAAAATTATTTAATTAAATGGTGTACTTACTCCTAATTAATTAAACAAAGTTATTTAATTAAATGAGAAGCCATTCCTAATTAGTTAAATGAAGTTATTTAATTAGATAAGAAAAGTGTCTCTAATTAACTAAAGATTACTTAATTAAATAGAAAAAGTAATTATGAGAGCATATCTCATTTTATTAAATTAAATATCGCAACAAAATCTCTCTTCATTTCAAAAAGGAAAATTTCGAGTTCACTATTGATAAAAAATGAGTTAAATCAGTTAGCTCCTTTTTCAACTCAAATTGAATCAGTTAAGTCCTTATTTTACCTAAATTAAATCTCTTAACTCCTTTTAATTTGGAAATATACTTTTATGACTGAACTTCACCTTTAATCCTGACCATTGATTGAAATCGATCTCAACCGTTGTTGAATTTTAAGAACGTCTATTTAAGAGACCCTTATCTCTTCATTTTGAAAGTTTGAATGAGAATTTGCATCGAATTGTTGCTGGAATTCATACTCACATTTGCTCATATTCACATACGCAAAGATCAAGTTTGACCAAAAGTTGACCAAATTTAACCAGAGTTGACTTGAGTTGACTAGTTTTGAAAAAAAATTTCAAATAATTAAAAAAAATTATTTAATTAAATAGAGTACTTACTTCTAATTAATTAAACAAAGTTATTTAATTAAATGAGAAGCCATTCCTAATTAATTAAATGAAGTTATTTAATTAAATAAGAAAAAAGTCTCTAATTAATTAAAAATTACTTAATTATATAGAAAAAGTAATTATGAGAGCATATCTCATTTTATTAAATTAAATATCTCAACAAAATCTCTCTTCAGTTCTAAAAGGAAAACTTTCAGTTCGCTATTGATAAAAAAATGAGTTAAATTAGTTAACTCCTTTTTCTACTCAAATTGAATCAATTAACTCCTTAATTTACTCAAATTAAATATGTTAACTCCATTTAATTTGGAAATCTCCCTTTATGACTGAACTTCACCTTTAATCTTGACCGCTGATTGAAATCGATCTCAACCGTTGATGAATTCCAAGAAAGTCTATTTAAGAGACTGTCATCTCTTTATTTTGAAAGGTTGAATGAGAATTTGAATTGAATTGTTGCTGAAATTCATACTCACATTTGCTCATATTCACATACTCAGAGATCAAGTTTGACCAAAAGCTGACTAGATTTGACCACGATTGACTTGAGTTGACTAGTTTCGAAACCAATTTTGAAATAATTAAACAAAATTATTTAATTAAATGGAGTACTTACTTCTAATTAATTAAACAAAGTTATTTAATTAAATGAGAAGCCATTCCTCATTAATTAATTGAAGTTATTTAATTAAATAAGAAAAGTGTCTCTAATTAATTAAAGATTATTTAGTTAAATATAAAAGTTAATTATGAGAGATATCTCATTTTATTAAATTAAATATCTTAACAAAATCTCTCTTCAGTTCTAAAAGGGAAATTTCTAGTTCACTTTTGATAAAAAATGAGTTAAATTAGTTAACTCCTTTTTCTACTCAAATTGAATCAGTTAACTCCTTATTTTACTCAAATTAAACCTGTTTACTCCCTTTAATTTGGAAATCTCCCTTTATGACTGAACTTCACCTTTAATCCTGACCGTTGATTGAAATCGATCTCAACTGTTGATTAATTCTAAGAAAATCTATTTAAGAAATCCTCATATCTTCATTTTGAAAGGTTGAATGAGAATTTGCATCGAATTGTTGTTAGAATTCCTACTCACATTTGCTCATATTCACATACGCAGAGATCAAGTTTGACCAAAAGTTGATCAGATTTAATCACGGTTGACTTGAGTTCACTAGTTTTGAAAAGAATTTTGAAATAATTAAACAAAATTATTTAATTAAATGGAGTACTAACTTTTAATTAATTAAACAAAGTTATCTAATTAAATAAGAAAAGTGTCTCTAATTAATTAAAGATTATTTAACTAACTAGAAAATGTAATTATGAGAGCATATCTCATTTTATTAAAATAAATATCTCAACAAAATCTCTCTTTAGTTCAAAAAGGGAAATTTTCAGTTCACTATTGATAAAAAATGAGTTAAATCAGTTAACTCCCGTTTCTACCTCAGTGGAATCAGTTAACTCCTTATTTTACTGAAATTAAATCTGTTAACTCCGTTTAATTTGGAAATCTCCCTTTATGACTGAACTTCACCTATAATCCTAACTCCTAATTGAAATCGATCTCAACTGTTGATGAATTCGAGGAAAGTCTATTTAAGAGACCCTCATCTTTTCATTTTGAAAGGTTGAATGAGAATTTGCAGTGAATTGTTGCTAAAATTCATACTCACATTTGCTCATATTCACATACGCAGATATCAAGTTTGACCAAGAGTTGACTAAATTTAACCACGATTGACTTGAGTTGACTAGTTTCGAAAAGAATTTTTTGATAATTAAACAATATTATTTAATTAAATGAAGTACTTACATCTAATTAATTAAACAAAGTTATTTAATTAAATGAGAAGCCATTCTTAATTAATTAGATGAAGTTACTTAGTTAAATAAGAAAAATGTCTCTAATTAATTAAAGATTACTTAATTAAATAGAAAAAGTAATTATGAGAACATATCTCATTTCATTAAATTAAGTATCTCAACGAAATATCTCTTCAGTTCAAAATGGGAAATTTTCAATTCATTATTGATCAAAAATGAGTTAAATCAGTTAACTCCTTTTTCTACTCAAATTGAATCAGTTAACTCCTTATTTTACTCAAATTAAATCTGGTAACACCCTTTAATTTGAAAATCTCCCTTTATGACTGAACTTCACCTTTAATCCTGACCGTTGATTGAAATCGATCTCAACCGTTGATGAATTCCAGGAAAGTCTATTTAATAGACCCTCATCTCTTCATTTTGAAAAGTTGAATGAGAATTTGTATCGAATTGTTGATGGAATTCATACTCACATTTTCTCATATTCACATATGCAGAGATCAAGTTTGACTAAAAGTTGACCAGATTTAACCACGGTTGACTTGAGTTGACTAGTTTTGAAAAGAATTTTGAAATAATTAAATAAAATTATTTAATTAAATGGAGTACTTAGTTCTAATTAATTAAACAAAGTTATTTAATTAAATAAGAATCATTTCCTAATTAATTAAATGAAGTTATTTAATTAAATAAGAAAAGTGTCTCTAATCAATTAAAGATTACTTAATTAAATAAAAAAAGTAATTATGAGAGCATATCTCATTTTATTAAATTAAATATCTGAACAAAATCTCTTTTGAGTTCAAAAAAGAAAATTTTCAGTTCACTATTGATAAAAAATGAGTTAAATCAAATAACTCTTTTTTTTACTCAAATTGAATCAGTTAACTCCTTATTTTACTCAAATTAAATCTCTTAACTCATTTTAATTTGGAAATCTCCCTTTATGATTGAACTTCACCTTTAATCCTAACAGTTGATTGAAATTGATCTCAACCATTGATGAATTCCAAGAAAGTCTATTTAATAGACCCTCATCTCTTCATTTTGAAAGATTGAATGAGAATTTGTATCGAATTGTTGCTGGAATTCATACTCACATTTGCTCATATTCACATATGCAGAGATCAAGTTTGACTAAAAGTTGAGCAGATTTAACCATGGTTGACTTGGGTTGACTAGTTTTGAAAAGAATTTTGAAATAATTAAATAAAATTATTTAATTAAATGGAGTACTTAGTTCTAATTAATTAAACAAAGTTATTTAATTAAATAAGAATCCATTCCTAATTAATTAAATGAAGTTATTTAATTAAATAAGTAAAGTGTCTCTAATTAATTAAAGATTACTTAATTAAATAGAAAAAGTAATTATGAGAGCATATCTCATTTTATTAAATTAAATATGTCAATAAAATCTCTCTTCAATTCAAAAAAGAAAATTTCTAGTTCATTATTGATAAAAAATTAGTTAAATCAGTTAACTCCTTTTTCTACTAAAATTGAATCAGTTAACTCCTTGTTTTACTCAAATTAAATCTTTTAACTCCCTTTAATTTGAAAATCTCTATTTATAACTGAACTTCACCTTTAATCCTGACCATTGATTGAAATCGATCTCAACTGTTGATTAATTATAGAAAAGTCTATTTAAGAGACCCTCATCTCTTCATTTTGAAAGGTTGAATGAGAATTTGCATCGAATTATTATTGGAATTCATACTCAGATTTGCTAATATTCACATATGTAGAGATCAAGTTTGACTAAAAGTTGACGAGATTTAACCACAGTTGACTTGAGTTGACTAGTTTTGAAATTTTTTTTGAAATAATTAAACGAAATTATTTAATTAAATGGAGTACTTACTTCTAATTAATTAAACAAAGTTATTTAATTAAATAAGAAGCCATTCCTAATTAATTAAATGCAGTTATTTAATTAAATAAAAAAATTGTCTCTAATTAATTAAAGATTACTTAATTAAATAGAAAAAGTAACTATGAGAGCATATCTCATTTTATTAAATTAAATATCTCAACAACATCTCTCTTCAATTCAAAAGGGGAAACTTTCAGTTCACTATTGATCAAAAATGAGTTAAATTAGTTAACTACTTTTTCTACTCAAAATGGATTAGTTAACACCTTATTTTACTCAAATTAAATCTGTTAACTCCCTTTAATTTGAAAATCTCCCTTTATGATTGAACTTCAACTTTAATCCTGACCGCTGATTGAAATCGATCTAAACCGTTGATGAATTCCAGGAAAGTGTATTTAAGAGACCCTCATCTCTTCATTTTGAAAGGTTGAATAAAAATTTGCATCGAATTGTTGCTGGAATTCATACTCACATTTGCTCATATTCACATATGCAAAGATCAAGTTTGACCAAAAAATGACCAAATTTAACCACGGTTGACTTTAGTTGACTAGTTTTGAAAAGAATTTTAAAATAATTAAATGAAATTATTTAAATAAATTGAATACTTACTTCTAATTAATTAAACAAAGTTATTTAATTAAATGAGAAGCCATTCCTAATTAATTAAATGAAGTTATTTAATTAAATAAGAAAAGTGTCTATAATTAATTAAACATTATTGAATTAAATACAAAAGGTAATTATGAGAGATATCTCATTTTATTAAATTAAATATCTTAACAAAATCTCTCTTCAGTTCAAAAAGGAAAATTTTCAGTTCAGTATTGATAAAAAATGAGTTAAATCAGTTAACTCCTTTTTCTACTCAAATTGAATCAGTTAACTCCTTATTTTACTCAAATTAAATCTGTTAACTCGCTTTAATTTGGAAATCTCCCTTTATGACTGAACTTCACCTTAAATCCTGACCGTTGATTGAAATCGATCTCAACCGTTGATGAATTCTAAAAAAGTGTATTTAAGAGACCCTCATCTCTTCATTTTGAAAGGTTGAATGAGAATTTGCATCGAATTGTTGTTGGAATTCATAATCACATTTGCTCATATTCACATAGGAAAAGATCAAGTTTGACCAAAAGTTGATGAGATTTAACCACAGTTGACTTGAGTTGACTAGTTTTGAAAAGAATTTTGATATAATTAAACTAAATTATTTAATTAAATGGAGTAGTTACTTCTAATTAATTAAACAAAGTTATTTAATTAAATAAAAAACCATTCCTAATTAATTAAATGAAGTTATTTAATTAAATAAAAAAAGTGTCTCTAATTAATTAAACATTATTTAATTAAATAGAAAAAGTAATTATGAGAGATATCTCATTTTATTAAATTAAATATCTCAACAAAATCTCTCTTCAGTTCAAAAAGCGAAATTTCCAATTCACTATTGATAAAAAATGAGCTAAATCAGTTAACTTCTTTTTCTACTCAAATTGAATCAGTTAACACCTTATGTTATTCAAATTAAATCTGTTAACTCCCTTTAATGTGGAAATCTCCCTTTATGACTGAACTTCATCTTTAATCCTGATCGTTAATTGAAATCGATCTCAACCGTTGATGAATTTCATGAAAGTCTATTTAAGAGACCCTCATCTCTTCATTTTGAAAGATTGAATGAGAATTTGCATCGAATTGTTGCTGTAATTCATACTCACATTTGCTCATATTCACATAGGCAATGATCAAGTTTGACCAAAAGTTGACCAGATTTAACCACAGTTGACTTGAGTTGACTAGTTTCGAAAAAATATTTAAATAATTAAATGAAATTATGATATTAAATGGAGTACTTACTTCTAATTAATTAAACAAAGTTATTTAATTAAATGAGAAGTCATTCTTAATTAATTAAATGAAGTTATTTAATTAAATAAGAAAAGTGTCTCTAATTAATTAAAGATTATTTAATTAAATAGAAAAAGTAATTATGACAGCATATCTCATTTTATTAAATTAAATATCTCAACAAAATCTCTCTTCAGTTCAAAAAAGAAAATTTATAGTTCAATATTGATAAAAAATGAGTTAAATCAGTTAACTCCTTTTTCTACTCAAATTGAACCAGTTAACTCTTTATTTTACTCAAATTAAATCTGTTAACTCCCTTTAATTTGGAAATCTTCCTTTATGATTGTACTTCACCTTTAATCCTGACCATTGTTTGAAATCAATCTCAACCAATGATGAATTCCAAGAAAGTCTATTTAAGAGACTCTCAACTCTTCATTTTAAAAGGTTGAATGATAATTTGCATCGAATTGTTGCTGGAATTCATACTCACATTTGCTCATATTCACATACGCAGAGATCAAGGTTGACTAAAAGTTGATCAGATTTAACCTCGATTCGCTTGAGTTGACTAGTTTCGAAAAGAATTTTAAAATAATTAAACGAAATTATTTAATTAAATGGAGTACTTACTTCGAATTGATTAAACAAAGTTATTTAATTAAATGAGAAGCCATTCCTAATTAATTAAATGAAGTTATTTAATTAAATAAGAAAATTGTCTCTAATTAATTAAAAATCACTTAATTAAATAGAAAAAGTAATTATGAGAGCATATATCATTTTATTAAATTAAATATCTTAACAAAATCTTTCTTTAGTACAAAAAGGAAAATTTTCAGTTCACTATTGATAAAAAATAAGTTAAATGAGTTAACTCTTTTTTCTACTCAAATGGAATCAGTTAACTATTTATTTTAATCAAATTAAATCTGTTAACTCCCTTTAATTTGGAAATCGCCCTTTCTGACTGAACTTCACTTTTAATCCTAACCGTTGATTTAAATTGATCTCAACCATTGATGAATTTCAGTAAAGTCTATTTAAGAGACCCTCATCTCTTCATTTTGAAAGGTTAAATGAGAATATGCATCGAATTGTTGTCGGAATTCATACTCACATTTGCTCATATTCACATACGCAAAGATCAAGTTTGATAAAAAGTTGACCTGGTTTAACCACAGTTGACTTCAGTTCACTAGTTTCAATTTTTTTTTTAAAAACACTTAAATGAAATTATTTAATTAAATTGAGTACTTACTTGTAACTAATTAAACAAAGTTATTTAATTAAATGAGAAGCCATTCTTAATTAATTAAATGAAGTTATTTAATTAAGTAAGAAAAGTGTCTCTAATTAATTAAAGATTACTTAATTAAATAGAAAAAGTAATTATGAGAGCATATATTATTTTATTAAATTAAATATTTTGACAAAATCTCTCTTCAGTTCAAAAAAAGAAATTTTCAATTCACTATTGATAAAAAATGAGTTAAATGAGTTAACTCCTTTTTCTACTCAAATTGAATCAGTTAACTCCTTATTTTACTCAAATTAAATCTATTAACTCTCTCTAATTTTGAAATCTCCCTTTCTGACAGAACTTCACTTTTAATCTTAAACGTTGATTGAAATCGATCTCAACCGTTGATGAATTAAATAAACTTATTTAATTAAATAGAGTACTTACTTCTAATTAATTAAAAAAAGTTATTTAATTAAATGAGAAGCCATTCCTAATTAAATAAATGAAGTTATTTAATTAAATAAGAAAATTGTCTCTAATTAATTAAAGATTACTTAATTAAATAGAAAAAGTAATTATGAGAGCATATCTCATTTTATTAAATTAAATATCTCAACAACATCTCTCTTCAATTAAAAAAGGGAAACTTTCAGTTCACTATTGATCAAAAATGAGTTAAATTAGTTAACTACTATTTCTACTCAAAATGAATTAGTTATCTCCTTATTTTACTCAAATTAAATCTCTTAACTCTCTTTAATTTGGAAATCTCCCTTTATGACTGAACTTCACCTTTAATTATGACCGCTGATTGAAATCGATCTCAACCATTGATAAATTCAAAGAAACTGTATTTAAGAGATCCTCATCTCTTCATTTTGAAAGGTTGAATGAGAATTTGCATCGAATTGTTGCTGGAATTCATAATCACATTTGCTCATATTCACATAGGAAAAGATCAAGTTTGACCAAAAGTTGACCAAATTTAACCATGGTTGACTTGAGTTGACTAGTTTAGAAAAGAATTTTGAAATAATTAAACAAAATTATTTAATTAAATGGAGTACTTACTTTTAATTAATTAAACAAAGTTATTTAATTAAATGAGAAGCCATTCCTAATTAATTAAATAAAGTTATTTAATTAAATTAGAAAACTGTCTCTAATTAATTAAAGATTACTTAATTAAATAGAAAAAGTAATTATGAGAGCATATCTCATTTTATTAAATTAAATATCTCAACAAAATCTCTGTTCAGTTCAAAAAGGGAAATTTCTAATTCACTATTGATAAAAAATGAGTTAAATCAGTTAACTCCTTTTTCTACTCAAATTGAATCAGTTAACTCCTTATTTTACTCAAATTAAATCTGTTAACCCCCTTTAATTTGAAAATCTCCCTTTATGACTGAACTTCACCTTTAATCCTAACCGCTGATTGAAATCGATCTCAACCATTGATGAATTCCAGGAAAGTCTATTTAAGAGATTCTCATCTCTTCATTTTGAAAGGTTGAATGAGAATTTGCATCAAATTGTTTCTGAAATTCATACTCACATTTGCTCATATTCACATACGCAAAGATCAAGTTTGACGAAAAGTTGACCAGATTTAACCACGGTGGACTTGAGTTGACTAGTTTCGAAAAGAATTTTTAAATAATTAAATGAAATTATTTAATTAAATGGAGTACTTACTTCTAATTAATTAAACAAATTTATTTAATTAAATGAGAAGCCATTCCTAATTAATTAAATGAAGTTATTTAATTAAATAAGAAAAGTGTCTCTAATTAATTAAAGATTGCTTAATTAAATAGAAAAAGTAATTATGAGAGCATATCACATTTTATTAAATTAAATATCTCAAAAAAATCTCGTTTCAGTTGTAATGCCTCACCAAGGGATCCGAAGAATTTTACTAAGTTTGGCAAACAAATTTTCTTTTTAAACATGAAAGATAGAACCATTCATAACATTTGCGAAAGCAATAGCAACAATTCAAATAAAAATAAACATAACATATATACATAACAGGCTACATTCTTTAAAGATCCCTTAACGTTGTATCACACCTAAATTAAATATTCATCTAACATCCCATCCTTATGAAATAACAATGATACATCCAATGTACTTAAACAATATACAAGTGTCCTTTTGTAATTATGTTTTAGTTTTAGCTCAATCATTCACTGTACATATCATAGGGTATGAAAAGCTTAAAAGAATAAACATCCAAGTAAATAAAGTACATCATCATCTTCTAATATTAATTCATGATGCAATAACATAAATGAAACCACATATCATACATGATACATCATCACAAAAGATATAAACATCCATCACAAAAGATAACCATATATCACAAACATAAACAACTAAGTTCACGGTTCCTCCCAACCGTAAATAGCATCATTAGACCATCGTGGATCCTAGCCATCCCTCTGTGCGTAACATTCCAAAGCACTGAAGAGATCATCAGTATTAACATAGTAGGAATGTCACTCCTAAAACATCCTACTAATATGCAAAGTAAAGCATAATAAATCATCAACTAACATATGCAAAGTAAAGCAAATAATCAATATAAGAAACATACCATTAAATACATTCATCATAAGGTATATTATCTATCATAATGCTCCAAGAACATAATGAAGAATAAATACCAACCAAAGATACTCCAGCCACGGTGTCTCGGACGGATCTCAAATGATAGGAGTGAAAATACACTACCACCCAACCACGTGGAGCCTAAGTGGTTCACTCCCACCGTGCTGAGGAGATAATCTCAAGTCTCAAACAGGATATCAATTCATGAAGCACAAATCTCTATAAGTCCAGGAATCCTAAAAGTATACTAACTCAAAGATTCCATCACACAAAATTGACATCTAATTCTCAGAGGCACACAAAGACATGTTGGAAACCTACTCTGCAAGTGGGAAAGTGTCATCGCATTTATCACGTACAAGTTACCTTGACAGTTAGCTAAACTCCACGGGTCCATACTAATCTCATGCGGCCACTAGTATCCTCTCATACTGACGAGGCATACTACGGAATGCAAGGTCGCAACCATGCGTTCTCACTACTCCCATCCTAGCCTGTACAAGCGCTCCAGGCATGGGTAAGAACCAAAATAATTATCTTTTTAGGTTCATTTAATCCCCATTTAGTGTTTAAATGTTATCACTTATTAACCAAACTTACAATGAGTTACTCTGGCAGCCACTTAGGGCCCCGACCCCCATTGCAAGCCACTTCCCGACACTACAAGTAGATTACCTACCCTAAGCTCATAGAATTATAAAATCATCACAGTCATGTACAAGCAATTGTAAAGAAAATTCAAAAGATAATCCATAAAAAGAATCATCAAATATCCATGATAAAAGCATCAAATATCCATAATAAGAATCATCAAATCTCCAAGATAAGAATCCTCAAATCTCCATGAGCATCTAAAAAGCATCCATAGAAAATCATGATCACAACAGTTCTCTATTGGCAACTGAAGGCATCACTAATAATCATAAGTATCAATTGGTTCTTAATAACCAAAATATATCTCAAGATAAATGGTTCTCAACCAGCAACCAAGAATATCTACAAATCATACTGATCGAAGACTCTAAAATGGTTGAGTCAAACATGTCACAACATGAAATCATCAAGAAATAAATCAACATTTTAGTCCCATAATGGCGACTAAAAAATAAATCAAGGATAACTGATCGATGACTCAAAAATGATTAGCTCAAGTGTCTCACACATGAAGACTGATGAACAATAACAATTAGTAAATACAAACATTTCATACAACATATATTCACATTACCATGGTTGGGCTTATAAAGATCGAGATCAAATAAAATCAACATGCCATCACATCTCAAAACCCTTGAGCCTCTAGTAACAACCTAGGACTGGTCAACACTAGTTAACCCAAAACTCAAAACAAGAAGCATATAGAATACACGATGCAAACACATGTTTTGGTTTACTAAATTCTCATAGTTGAATAATGTGTAGGGGTTTCTAGTTTTCTGTTTGCAAGTATACTTTTCAAGTGTCATAAGTTTCATCATTTGACCTACAAGTCAACCCAATTGTTCACCGATTGCATTATCCTTCCATTATTAAGAATTACATTCTAAGAATAACTTAAATTAGAGACACTTTTTTTATTTAATTAAATAACTTCATTTAATTAATTAGGAATGGCTTCTCATTTAATTAAATAAATTTGTTTAATTAATTAGAAGTAAGTACTCCATTCAATTAAATAATTTTATTTAATTATTTCAAATATCCAAAAGATAATCCATAAAAAGAATCATCAAATATCCATGATAAAAGCATCAAATATCCATAATAAGAATCATCAAATCTCCAAGATAAGAATCATCAAATCTCCATGAGCATCCGAAAAGCATCCATAAAAAAATCATGACCACAACAGTTCTCTATTGGCAACTGAAGGCATCACTGATAATCATAAGTATCCATTGGTTCTCAATAACCAAAATATATCTCAAGATTAATGGTTCTCAACAAGCAACCAAGAATATCTCAAAAGCATACTGATCGAAGAGTCCAAAATGGTTGAGTCAAAACATGTCACAACATGACATTATCATGAAATAAATCCACATTTTAGTCCCATCATGGCAACTAGAAAGTAATTCAAAGATAACTGATCGATGACTCAAAAATGATTAGCTCAGGTGTCTCATATATCTCAGCTTCACACATGAAGACTAATGAATAACAATCAGTAATACAACATTTCATAGAGCATACGATCACATTACCATGGTTGGGCTTATAAAGATCGAGACCAAATAAAATCAACATGCCTTCACATCTCATAACGTTGAGCCTCTGGTAACAACCTAGGACTGGTCAACACCAGTTAACCCAAAACCCAAAACAAGAAGCATATAGAATACACGATGCAGACACATATTTTGGTTTTGCTAGCTTACATAGTTGAATCAAGTGTAGAGGTTTTCAGTTTTCCGTTTGCAAATATATTTTCAAGTGTCTTAAGTTTCATCATTTGACCTACAAGTCAACCCATTTGTTCTCCGATAGCATTATCCTTCCATTATTAAGAATTACATTCTAAGAATAACTTAAGGATAACTATTTACTCATTAAACTTATCATCATTAATTTTTCTTAATTTATCTATGATCCATATTCTAATTGATTAACCTTTCAACTTTTCTAAGATCATTATTCGTTATATTATAAGAGGACCAATTATCATTCTTCGAATAAGAGATTATAACTTTATTTATCTCAATCTATTAACATAGGTACACCATCCATGACCTATTAACATCTTATTAGTTTTTAATTAGAAACTTAATTAAGTATTACTAAAGTTTGAATCTTTGAATTTAATCGTCACCATCGTTGACAACCATACAATATCTAAAGTCATAAGAATAAGACCTATCAACTTCAATATAGATAATCTACAATCTCGTTAAAAGAATTATATCAAATAAATCTCTATTACATAACTTAATTATTAATTAAATCTAATTAACTTTATTAATTGATTTAATTAATAATTGTATAACCATAGCAACGTTCTAATTAACATCAGTTGACTAATAACTAACTAGAATTCTGTAAGTTAAAAGTCAACTATAATTCAATACTCAAATGATCATATTAATAATTCAATAATAATAATCTTGGTAATAATTAATAACAAGCTATATTGAAAATCTTATTAATAAATCTATAATGACCACCTTCGCCATTCTATCAATGAAAACTAACTTTTTTTTGACAAACTCGTATTATTGATAATCATTTAATTAAACCTCATTTGATTCAACTAATTATTAATCAACTATATTCCATTTCATTAACATTAGATTAGTAATAGTTTAATAACTAATAACAAGTTAAAATAAATCTACGATAACAGATTCTTTATTATTTTTGCTAACAATGATGTCACTAGTAAATCAAATATAACTTCCTTAAGAATCTTTCCCCGGATAAGATTTACCAATAATCAATAGGTAATCATTTGTCCAAAATAATCTTTGATGATTCTAAGTATAATGATCACCAACTTCATTAATCACAATTTCATTCATGATAACATGAATTCATTTCCATTGTATTTTTCCTCCCTTAATTTGATCTCAACTAAATTCTTAATACTATACTTCAATTATTAACTAATCTCAATTAGATTGAACTTAATTGAATCAATTAATAATTATATAAACTTATATATATTATCTTTCATTAATAATTTGTTAAGCTTAACAATTATTCATAAATAATAACTCACTAATAATTTCAATATTCAATTATAATGATTGATATTCGAACCAATCAATGAATAACAACTAAATCATTAGTATCTCTTTTCTTTTAATTTTCTCTCATCCATTTACTTAGATTGACTAGTAATTAATTACACTTCTACTATTTGATTTAATTAGATTAGATAATAAACCATATAAAACTAATGCATATTAATAAGATTCTAATAAGGGAAGATTTCAATAATATCTTTAATTCATTCCATGCTTTGATATATTATTTTTGTGAAGTTTAAGGATAAAGAACTCTTGGTTATGGGAAATGGAGAAATATCTGTCTTTGAATAAAACAGTCTCAGTACGACGGTCATATCTCCCTAATGAACCGTTGGATCGGGCTAAAATTGAAATAGGTTGGGGAGGGCCAAGTTGCACCAATTTTTATTAGAGCGGTCGAATAAATTCGATCCCAATAAAAAGTTATGAATAACTGAGTTCGGGTCTATCCAAGGGGCAGCGACATGACAATTAAAATTTTCTTCTTAAAAGGTAATTGTTCTCTAAATTTATCCAATAATTTCACTAATGGATTTGGCCATAAATCTTGAAACCATTTTCAAATCTATTTCAATTTGATTCTAATTCGAACCCAAACCCGTTTTCTCTTTTTTTTAAATCTATGCATATAAAATTCTCAAATAAATTTAATTGCCCAAATTGAAAATGCATACAATAAAAATATGAAATTCCTCAGAAGACATATGAAAGACACGAAGAAGACAGGAATGCATGATGCGGAAATAGCATAAGAAAAATTACAAGAATCTACCTGAATTCTGATGCTAATTCGCTCTTCTTCAGAAAACTCGCAGAGCAAGCTCCCTTCTTCAGAGTTCTTGAGTTTTCCAATGCTCCATTTGCTCTCCACCCCCCCTCTAAGCTTCTATGAATGCCTGAATATAAAGAGCTCTCAAGAAAATTTTGAATTGCTTCTTGAAACCGTTGAAAGGTGTCACCAACTAAGCATGGGTCTTTTCCAACCTTTTCGATGAGTCATAGAGTTGTAGACACCTTGTGCTTAATTGATGCACTAACTCCCGTGTTGACACATATTAATTCCCATGCAAGCTTATAACTCCAATTTACTTTTTAAATAATCTCTATTTTAATTTTATAACTTTTATTTTAATTTTTATAACTTTTATTATTATTATTTTATTTATTACTTTATTATTATTTTATAATTATTATTAATTTTAATTTCTAGTTTTCTTTTATTTAATTTCTTTCCTCCAATAATTCACATTTAATTAATTACAATCAAAATATCAAAGATCATGATATCTTATTAATTTTCTCAAATAAATAATTTATTAATTAAATCTATTTATTAAGACTTAATTAATGGAAAATTAACCATAGACCTCCAAGATAAAATATGAAAATCCATTATAGAAAAAATCATACAAAATAAATTTAAAGGGTTAAAAATCATGAAATATGTCATCCGACACACTCAGTGGGTATTCAACTCAGATACTTGTCCTAATTTTTCAATTAGGACAAATGGCTCAAAGGGTTGGAATTTGAACTTGAGAATTTATCTCCCCTCTCTTATCATTAAGATAATATGATAGGGTATGCTCATCTTGGCAACCTGCATAAAAACCATGCATGTACAAACACAATATATACTAAACTAAATAGATAATGGTAGGAAGTGGTGCATCGTGTAGATCCTGACTAGCAGGTGACTACGACTCCCTTCCTTAACCACATCAAACATGCCATACAAAAGCAAACACGCAAGGCAAATACGCACACCATACACATGCAAGTATGGGGTAAGTATCCATAAGAAATCACATATGATAATAAATCATCTTACTAATCATCATTAATAATTGAAAGCAATGTAATAATCATCATCAATAATTGTGAACACTAAAAATAATCATCATACATACATGAAATGTAGAGTCTAAGTAATTTTATCACATAATAAATTGAATCTATAGCACAATATCTGATAATTTCAAAAGAATGTTGCTAACCAAAAACATAAAACTAGTTCTAAAAGAATTCAGCAATGATAATAAAATGTGAACCAAGGGCAGGCACTACATCAGTTCAAAAAGGGTAATTTCCAGTTCACTATTGATAAAAAATGAGTTAAATCAGTTAACTCCTTTTTCTACTCAAATTGAATCAGTTAACTCCTTATTTTACTCAAATTAAATTTGTTAACTCGCTTTAATTTGGAAATCTCCTTTCATGACTAAACTTCACCTTTAATCCTGACCGTTGATTGAAATCGATCTCAACCGTTGATGAATTTCAGAAAAGTCTATTTAAGAGACCATCATCTCTTCATTTTGAAAGGTTGAATGAGAATTTGCATCAAATTGTTGTTGGAATTCATACTCACATTTGCTCATATAAACATACGCAAAGATCAAGTTTGACCAAAAGTTGACCAGATTTAACCACGGTTGACATGAGTTGACTAGTTTCGAAAAAAATTGAAATAATTAAACGAAATTATTTAATTAAATGGAGTACTTACTTCTAATTAATCAAACAAATTTATTTAATTAAATGAGAAGCCATTCCTAATTAATTAAACGAAGTTATTTAATTAAATAAGAAAAGTGTCTCTAATTAATTAAAGATTACTTAATTAAATAGAAAAAGTAATTATGAGAGCATATCTCATTTTATTAAATTAAATATCTCAACAAAATCTCTCTTCAGTTCAAAAAGGGAAATTTTCAGTTCACTATTGATAAAAAATGAGCTAAATCAGTTAACTCCTTTTTCTACTCAAATTGAATCAGTTAACTCCTTATTTTACTCAAATTAAATCTGTTAACTCCTTTTAATTTGAAAATCTCCCTTTATAACTGAAATTCACCTTTAATACTGACCGTTGATTGAAATCAATCTCAACCGTTGATGAATTTCTGAAAAGTCTATTTAAGAGAACCTCATCTCTTGATTTTGAAAAGTTGAATGAGAATTTGCATCGAATTGTTCCTAGAATTCATACTCACATTTGCTCATATTCACATACCCAAAGATCAAGTTTGACCAAAAGTTGACAAGATTTAACCACGGTTTACTTGAGTTGACTAGTTTCGAAAAAAAATTTCAAATAATTAAACGAAATTATTTAAATAAATGGAGTACTTACTTCTAATTAATTAAACAAAGTTATTTAATTAAATGACAAGCCATTCTTAATTAATTAAATGAAGTTATTTAAATAAATAAGAAAAGTGTCTCTAATTAATTAAAGATTACTTAATTAAATAGAAAAAGTAATTATGAGAGCATATCTCATTTTATTAAATTAAATATCTCAACAAAATCTCTCTTCAGTTCAAAAAGGGAAATTTCCAATTCACTATTGATAAAAAATGAGTTAAATGAGTTAACACCTTTTTCTACTCAAATTGAATCAGTTAACTCCTTATTTTACTAAAATTAAATTTGTTAACTCCCTTTAATTTGGGAATCTCCCTTTATGACTGAACTTCACCTTTAATCTTGACCACTGATTGAAATCGATCTCAACCGTTGATGAATTGCAAGAAAGTATATTTAAGAGACCCTCATCTCTTCATTTTGAAAGGTTGAATGAGAATTTGCATTGAATTGTTGCTGGAATTCATACTCACATTTGCTCATATTCACATACGCAAAGATCAAGTTTGACAAAAAATTGACAAGATTTAACCACGGTTTACTTGAGTTGACTAGTTTCGAAAAGAATTTTGAAATAATTAAATGAAATTATTTAATTAAATGGAGTACTTACTTCTAATTAATTAAACAAAGTTATTTAATTAAATGAGAAACCATTCATAATTAATTAAATGAAGTTATTTAATTGAATAAGAATAGTTTCTCTAATTAATTAAAGATTACTTAATTAAATAGAAAAAGTAATTATGAGAGCATATCTCATTTTATTAAATTAAATATATGAACAAAATCTCTCTTCAGTTCAAAAAGGGAAATTTCCGGTTCACTATTGATAAAAAATGAGTTAAATGAGTTAACTCCTTTTTCTACTCAAATTGAATCAATTAACTCCTTATTTTACTCAAATTAAATCTGTTAACTTCCTTTAATTTGGAAATCTCCCTTTATGACTGAACTTCACCTTTAATCCTGACCGTTGATTGAAATCGATCTTAACCGTTGATGAATTCATCGAAAGTCTATTTAAGAGACCCTGATCTCTTCATTTTGAAAGCTTGAATGAGAATTTGCATCAAATTGTTGCTGGAATTTATACTCACATTTGTTCAAATTCACATACGCAAAGATCAAGTTTGACCAAAAGTTAACCAGATTTAATGACAATTGACTTGAGTTGACTAGTTTCGAATTTTTTTTTGAAATAATTAAACGAAATTATTTAATTAAATGGAGTACTTACTTCTAATTAATTAAAAAAAGTTATTTAATTAAATGAGAAGCCATTCCTAATTAATTAAATGAATTTATCTAATTAAATAAGAAAAGTGTCTCAAATTAATTAAAGATTACTTAATTAAATAAATAAAGTAATTATGAGAGCATATCTCATTTTATTAAATTAAATATCTCAACAAAATCTCTTTTCAGTTCAAAAAGGAAAATTTCTAATTCACTATTGATAAAAAATGACTTAAATCAGTCAAGTCTTTTTTTTAATCAAATTGAATTAGTTAACTCTTTATTTTACTCAAATTAAATCTGTTAACTCCCTTTAATTTGGAAATCTCCTTTTATGACTGAACTTCACCTTTAATCCTGACCGCTGATTGAAATCGATCTCAACCGTTGATGAATTTCAAGAAAGTCTATTTAAGAGACTCTCATCTCTTCATTTTGAAAGGGTGAATGAGAATTTGCATCAAACTGTTGCTGGAATTCATACTCACATTTGCTCATATTCACATACGCAAAGATCAAGTTTGACCAAAAGTTGACCAAATTTAACCACGGTTGACTTGAGATGACTAGTTTCGAAAAGAATTTTGAAATAAGTAAACGAAATTATTTAATTAAATGGAGTACTTACTTCTAATGAATTAAATAAAGTTATTTAATTAAATGAGAAGCCATTCCTAATTAATTAAATGAAATTATTTAATTAAATAAGAAAAGTGTCTCTAATTAATTAAAAATTACTTAATTAAATAGAAAAAGTAATTATGAGAGCATATCTCATTTTATTAAATTAAATATCTCAAAAAAATCTCTCTTCAGGTCAAAAAGGAAAATTTTCAATTCACTATTGATCAAAAATGAGTTAAATCAGTTAACTCCTTTTTCTACTCAAATTGAATCAGTTAACTCCTTATTTGACTCAAATTAAATCTGTTAACTCCTTTTAATTTGGAAATCTCCCTTTATGACTGAACTTCATCTTTAATCCTGACAGCTAATTGAAATCGATCTCAATCATTGATGAATTTTAGGAAAGTCTATTTAGGAGACCCTCATCTCTTCATTTTGAAAGGTTGAATGAGAATTTGCATCGAATTGTAGCTTGAATTAATACTCACATTTGCTCATATTCATATATGCAAAGATCAAGTTTAACCAAAAGTTGACTAGATTTAACCATAGTTGACTTGAGTTGACTAGTTTCAAATTTTTTTTTGAAATAATTAAACTAAATTATTTAATTAAATGGAGTACTTGCTTCTAATTAATTAAACAAAGTTATTTAATTAAATGAGAAGCCATTCCTAATTAAGTAAATGAAGTTATTTAAGTAAATAAGAAAAGTGTCTCTAAATAATTAAAGATTAGTTAATTAAATAGAAAAAGCAATTATGAGAGCATATCTCATTTTATTAAATTAAATATTAGAAAAAAATCTCTCTTCAATTCAAAAAGGGAAATTTCCAGTTCACTATTGATCAAAAGTGAGTTAAATGAGTTAACTCATTTTTCTACTCAAATTGAATCAGTTAACTTCTTATTTTACTCAAATTAAATCTGTTAACTCCCTTTAATTTGGATATCTTCCTTTATGACTGAACTTCACCTTTAATCCTGACTGCTGATTGAAATCGATCTAAAACGTTGATGAATTCCAAGAAAGTCTATTTAAGAGACCCTCATCTCTTCATTTTGAAAGGTTGAATGAGAATTTGCATCGAATTGTTGATGGAATTCATACTCACATTTGCTCATATTCACATATGCAAAGATCAAGTTTCACAAAAAGTTGACCAGATTTAACCACGGTTGACTTGAGTTGACTAGTTTCGAAAAGAATTTTGAAATAGTTAAATAAAATTATTTAATTAAATGGAGTACTTAATTCTAATTAATTAAGCAAAGTTATTTAATTAAATGAGAAGCCATTCCTAATTTCCAATAGTGGCATGTTGTGATGGTTAAGTTGTTGTGTTGTTATCCTTTCCATCAACGTTCAAATCTCATGGGGATGAGGTCCCCCGTTTGTGGCCTCACTGGTTCATAGCTCCAGGTCAAAGCGTTTACCCCTATTTAAATAAAAAAAAGAAGAAGAAGTCATTTCTAATTAATTAAATGAAGTTATTTAATTAAATAAGAAAAGTGTCTCTAATTAATTAAAGAATACTTAATTAAATAAAAAAAGTAATTATGAGAGCATATATCATTTTATTAAATTAAATATCTCAACAAAAGCTCCCTTCAGTTCAAAAAGGAAAATTTCGAATTCACTATTGATAAAAAATGAGTTAAATCAGTTAACTCCTTTTTCTAGTCAAATTGAATCAGTTAACTCATTATTTTACTCAAAATAAATTTTTTAACTCCCTTTAATTTAGAAATCTCCCTTTATGACTGAACTTCACTTTTAATCTTGACCGTTGATTGAAATCGATCTCAACCGTTGATGAATTCCAGGAAAGTCTATTTAAGAGACCCTGATCTCTTCATTTTGAAAGGTTGAATGAGAATTTGCATTGAATTTGTTCTGGGATTCATACTCACATTGGCTCATATTCACATACGCAAAGATCAAGTTTGACCAAAAGTTGACCAGATTTAACCACGGTTGACTTGAGTTGACAAGTTTCGCAAAAAATTTTGAAATAATTAAACAAAATTATTTAATTAAATGGAGTACTTACTTCTAATTAGTTAAACAAAGTTATTTAATTAAATGAGAAGTCATTCCTAATTAATTAAATGAAGTTATTTAATTAAATAAGAAAAGTGTTTCTAATTAATTAAAGATTATTTAATTAAATAGAAAAAGTAATTATGAGAGCATATCTCATTTTATTAAATTAAATATCTCAACAATATCTCTCTTTAGTTCAAGAAGGGAAATTTTCAGTTCACTATTGATAAAAAATGAGTTAAATCAGTTAACTACTTTTTTTACTCAAATTGAATCAGTTAACTCCTTATTTTACTCAACTTAAATCCATTAACTCCCTTTAATGTGAAAATCTCCCTTTATGATTGAACTTCACCTTTAATTCTGACCGTTGATTGAAATCGATCTCAACCATTGATAAAATCCAGAAAAGTCTATTTAAGAGACCCTCATCTCTTCATTTTGAAAGGTTGAATGAGAATTTGCATCGAATTATTGCTAGATTTCACACACACATTTGCTCATATTCACATACGCAAAGATCAAGTTTGACCAAAAGTTGACCAGATTTAACCATGGTTGACTTGAGTTGACTAGTTTCGAAAAGAATTTTGAAATAATTAAACAAAATTATTTAATTAAATGGAGTACTTACTTCTAATTAATTAAACAAAGTTATTTAATTAAATGAGAAGCCATTCCTAATTAATTAAATGAAGTTATTTAATTAAATTAGAAAAGTGTGTCTAATTAATTAAAGATTATTTAATTAAATAGAAAAAGTAATTGTGAGAGTATATCTCATTTTATTAAATTAAATATCTCAACAAAATCTCTCTTCAGTTCAAGAAGGGAAATTTTCAGTTCACTATTGATAAAAAATGAGTTAAATCAGTTAACTCCTTCTTCTACTCAAATTGAATCAGTTAACTCCTTATTTTATTCAAATTAAATCCGTTAACTCCCTTTAATGTGGAAATCTCCCTTTATGACTGAACTTCACCTTTAATCCTGACCATTGATTGAAATTGATCTCAACCGTTGATGAATTCGAGGAAAGTCTATTTAAGAGACCCTCATCTCTTAATTTTGAAAGGTTGCATGAGAATTTGCATCGAATTGTTGCTAGAATTCACACTCACATTTGGTCATATTCACATACGCAAATATCAAGTTTGACCAAAAGTTGACCAGATTTAACCACGGTTGATTTGAGTTGATTAGTTTCGAAAAAAAGTTTGAAATAATTAAATAAAATTATTTAATTAAATGGAGTATTTACTTCTAATTAATTAAATAAAGTTATTGTATTAAATGAGAAGCCATTCCTAATTAATCAAATGAAGTTATTTAATTAAATAAGAAAAGTGTCTCTAATTAATTAAAGATTAATTAATTAAATAGATAAAGTAATTATGAGAGCATATCTCATTTTATTAAATCAAATATCTCAACAAATTCTCTCTTTAGTTCAAAAAGGAAAATTTCCAGTTCACTATTGATCAAAAATGAGTTAAATCAGTTAACTCCATTTTCTACTCAAATTGAATCAGTTAACTCCTTATTTTAATAAAATTAAATCTGTTAACTCCCTTTTATTTGGGAATCTCTCTTTATGACTGAACTTCACCTTTAATCATAACCGTTGATTGAAATCGATCTCAACCATTGATGAAATCCAGGAAGGTCTATTTAAGAGACCCTCATCTCTTCATTTTGAAAAATTGAATGAGAATTTCATCGAATTGTTGCTGGAATTCATAGTCACATTTGCTCATATTCACATACGCAAAGATCAAGTTTGACCAAAAGTTGACTAGATTTAACCACGGTTGACTTGAGTTGACTAGTTTTAAAAAGAATTTTGAAATAATTAAACGAAATTATTTAATTAAATGGAGTACTTACTTCTATTTAATTAAACAAAGTTATTTAATTAAATGAGAAGCCATTCTTAATTAATTAAATGAAGTTATTTAATTAAAAAAGAAAAGTGTCTCTAATTAATTAAAGATTATTTAATTAAATAGAAAAAGTAATTATGAGAGCATATCTCATTTTATTAAATTAAATATCTCAACAAAATCTCTCTTCAGTTCAAAAATGGAAATGTCTAGTTCACTATTGATCAAAAATGAGTTAAATCAGTTAACTCCTTTTTTTACTCAAATTGAATCAATTAACACCTTATTTTACTCAAATTAAATCTGTTAACTCCCTTTAATTTGGAAATCTCCCTTTATGACTGAACTTCACCTTTAATCCTGACCGTTGATAAAAATTGATCTCAACCGTTGATGAATTCCAGGAAAGTCTATTTAAGAGACCCTCATCTCTTCATTTTGAAAGGTTGAATGAGAATTTGCATCGAATTGTTGCTAGAATTCATACTTACATTTCCTC
Organism: Cupressus sempervirens; assembly: GCA_028749045.1. Taxonomy (NCBI): domain Eukaryota; kingdom Viridiplantae; phylum Streptophyta; class Pinopsida; order Cupressales; family Cupressaceae; genus Cupressus; species Cupressus sempervirens. Next base: position 370,448,182 of record CM053788.1, read on the forward strand.
ATATTCACATACGGAATGATCAAATTTTAGCAAAAGTTGACCAGATTTAACAATGGTTGACTTGAGTTGAATAGTTTCGAAAAGAATTTTGAAATAACTAAACGAAATTATTTAATTAAATGAAGTACATACTTCTAACTAATTAAACAATGTTATTTAATTAAATGAGAAGTCATTCCTAATAAATTAAATTAAGTTATTTAATTAAATAAGAAAAGTGTCTCTAATTAATTAAATAGAAAAAGTAATTATTAGAGCATATCTCATTTTATTAAATTAAATATCTCAACAAAATCTCTTTTCAGTTAAAAAAGCCAAATTTCCAGTTCACTATTGATCAAAAATGAGTTAAATTAGTTAACTCCATTTTTTACTCAAATTGAATCAGTTAACTCCTTATTTTACTCAAATTAAATCTGTTAACTCCCTTTAATTTAGAAATATCTGTTTATGATTGAACTTCACCTTTAATCCTAACTGTTGATTGAAATCGATCTCAACCGTTGATGAATTCTAGGAAACTCTATTTAAGAGACCCTCATCTCTTCATTTTGAATGGTTGAATGAGAATTTGCTTTGAATTGTTGTTGGAATTCATACTCACATTTGCTCATATTCACATACGTTGAGATCAAGTTTGACCAAACGTTGACCAGATTTAACCACGGTTGACATGAGTTGACTAGTTTCAAAAAGAATTTTGAAATAATTAAACGAAATTATTTAATTAAATGGAGTACTCACTTCTATTTAATTAAACAAAGTTATTTAATTAAATGAAAAGCCATTCCTGATTAATTAAATGAAGTTATTGAATTAAATAAGAAAAATGTCTGTAATTAATTAAAGATTATTTAATTAAATAGAAAAAGTAATTACGAGAGCATATCTCATTTTATTAAATTAAATATCTCAAAAAAATCTATCTTCACTTCAAAAAGGGAAATTTCCATTTCACTATTGATAAAAAATGAGTTAAATCAGTTAACTCCTTTTTCTACTCAAATTGAATTAGTTAACTCCTTATTTTACTCAAATTAAATCTATTAACTACCTTTAATTTGGAAATCTCTCTTTATGACTGAACTTCACCTTTAATCCTGACCATTGATGAAAATTGATCTCAACCGTTGATGAATTCTAGGAAAGTCTATTTAAGAGACCCTCATCTCTTCATTTTGAAAGGTTGAATGAGAATTTGCATCGAATTGTTGCTAGAATTCATACTCACATTTACTCATATTTATATACGCAAAGATTAAGTTTGACCAAAAGTTGACCAGATTTGACCACGGTTGACTTGAGTTGACTAGTTTCGAAAAAAATTTTGAATTAATTAAACAAAATTATTTAATTAAATGGAGTTCTTACTTGTAATTAATTAAACAAAGTTATTTAATTAAATAAGAAGTCATTCCTAATTAATTAAATGAAGTTATTTAATTAAATAAGAAAAGTGTCTTTAATTAATTAAAGATTATTTAATTAAATAGAAAAAGTAATAATGAGAGCATATCTCATTTTATTAAATTAAATGTCTCAACAAAATCTCTTTTCAGTTCAAAAATGGAAATGTCCAGTTCACTATTGATCAAAAATGAGTTAAATCAGTTAACTCTTTTTTTTACTCAAATTGAATCAATTAACACCTTATTTTACTCAAATTAAATCTGTTAACTCCCTTTAATTTGGAAATCTCCCTTTATGACTGAACTTCACCTTTAATCCTGACCGTTGATTGAAATCGATCTCAACCATTGATGAATTCTAGGAAAGTCTATTTAAGAGACCCTAATCTCTTCATTTTGAATGGTTGAATGAGAATTTGCATTGATTTGTTGCTGGAATTCATACTCACATTTGCTCATATTCACATACGCAAAGATCAAGTTTGACCAAAAGTTGACCGGATTTAACCACGATTGACTTGAGTTGACTAGTTTCGAAAAGAATTTTTAAATAATAAAACAAAATTATTTAATTAAATGGAGTACTTACTTCTAATTAATTAAAAAAAGTCATTTAATTAAATGGAGTACTTACTTCTAATTAATTAAACAATGTTATTTAATTAAATGAGAAGTCATTCTTAATTAATTAAATGAAGTTATTTAATTAAATAAGAAAAGTGTCTCTAATTAATTAAAGATTATTTAGTTAAATAGAAAAAGTAATTATGAGATCATATCTCCTTTTATTAAATTAAATATCTCAACAAAATCTCTCTTCAGTTCAAAAAGGGAAATTTCCTGTTCACTATTGATAAAAAATGAGTTAAATCAGTTAACTCCTTTTTCTACTCAAATTGAATTAGTTAACTCCTTATTTTACTCAAATTAAATCTGTTAACTCCCTTTAATTTGGAAATCTCCCTTTATGACTGAACTTCACCTTTAATCCTGACCGTTGATTGAAATCGATCTCAACCGTTGATGAATTCCAGAAAAGTCTATTTAAGAGACCCTCATCTCTTCATTTTGAAAGGTTGAATGGGAATTTGCATCGAATTGTTGCTGGAATTCATACTCACATTTGCTCATATTCACATACGCAAAGATCAAGTTTGACCAAAAGTTGACCAGATTTAACCACAGTTGACTTGAGTTGACTAGTTTCGAAAAGAATTTTGAAATAATTAAACGAAATTATTTAATTAAATGGAGTACTTACTTCTAATTAATTAAAGAAAGTTATTTAATTAAATGAGAAGCCATTCCTAATTAATTAAATAAAGTTATTTAATTAAATAGAAAAAGTAATTATAAGAGTATATCTTATTTTATTAAATTAAATATCTCAACAAAATCTTTCTTCAGTTCAAAAAGGGAAATTTCTAGTTCACTATTGATAAAAAATGAGTTAAATCAGTTAACTCCTTTTTTTACTCAAATTGAATCAGTTAACTCCTTATTTTACACAAATTAAATTCATTAACTCCCTTTAATTTGGAAATCTCCATTTATGAATGAACTTCACCTTTAATCTTGACCGTTGATTGAAATCGATCTCAACAATTGATGAATTCCAAGAAGGTTTATTTAAGAGACCCTCATCTCTTCATTTTGAAAGGTTGAATGAGAATTTGCATCTAATTGTTGCTGGAATTCATACTCATATTTGCTCATATTCATATACGCAAAGATCAAGTTTGACCAAAAGTTGACCAAATTTAACCACGGTTGATTTGAGTTGACTAGTTTTGAAAAAAATTTGAAATAATTAAACGAAATTATTTAATTAAATGGAGTACTTACTTCTAATTAATTAAACAAAGTTATTTAATTAAATGAGAAGCCATTCCTAATTAATTAAATGAAGTTATTTAATTTGTGAGGCCTCACCTAATTCGTCATAGTACCAATGAGATAATTGCATTACGGTGATTTTAATCTTATGTTTGATACACTTTTAAGACTGTAGGGTTATGTCATTTTAATATCTGCATTTTGATGATTTGCAATTACCTCTTCATATTATGACCTAATTGATGCATTTAATGATTCTATTTCATGTTGTAAGCTATTGACATTGCTTTAATAGAAATTGAATGGTAGAAATGCTTGTAATATAAGAAGGTAATGTTGAAGTGGAAATTAGAGTTAAAAGATAAATTTTGTTATGCATTGAGACCTAACCCGCATACCTAGGGATTCAATAGTTATGGATTCAGCATCTTTTCGTAGAATATGAAGTTATTCAGAATATTAAATTGACCATGTTATGTTGATAAGTAAATTTTAGTTTTATGGTATTTTGAACATTTTACATGGAAATTGTTAGAAGAAGTAATGTAATTATAAGGAATGAAGTATGGAACTCAAATGTCGAATGTGATATGTAAGTTTTGATATTTTAATATTTTGAAGGTTATATTTGAAATGATTAAGAAAGGGAAAGTTAATTTGAGATGATGAAATATATGCAAGTCTAATGTTGAATGAGATAATGATTTATTTTACATATGCTTATATGATTTTCTTGGACTACTGACGCTCGAGTTTAGTGTGCAGGAATTTGACCATGGGTTAAAGGGGAATTAAGGCTCAAACTACTACAAACATGACATAACCAAGGTTGAATCAGTGGAAAAGATTCAAAACTAATTATAATGTGTTTTATTTTGTATATGTGAATTGTATGTGTGCATAGTAGCCTAGTTCATGTATTATTGTAAAACAAGTCATTTTTTTTAATATAATGTGATATTTTGTGTGTGTCACTTGACACTTGTGCTTGTTATGTGATATGACATGTTATTTGTCAATGGATCATGTGGCCACCTTATTCCATGATAAATGCCTCAATTGATGAATTTGATTATTGCCTTAGTCAGTAAAAGGACAAGGTCATCACCTTGGGGAATTTGAAATTTGAATCACCTAGCTTTGGGAGGGTCATAAAGTAACTTTAAGGTAAGTTGGGATTAAAATTAACCCCACCCATGTTAGTACTATAGGCTGGGGAGCTATTAATGACCTCTAGGGTGTCTAGTGGACCTAGGAGACCCCATGAAAATGACATTCTTTATGGAATCCGAAAATGAGAAGGATATATATATATATATATATATATATATATATATATATATATATATATATATATATATATATATATATATATATATATATATATATATATATATATATATATAGAGGTATGGCTAAATGAGAAACCACTTGTCCACTCTCTAATTTTAGAGACAGTTAGGTTTTGGAGGGAGAGGAGGGGAGCTCTACTACAACTATCCTTACCCTAGCTTGGACCAAGGTTGGTATCTCAAGCTTGCTTCCTTTCCTTTTTCTTTCTTTTAGCATGGTTAAGCCAATCTGCAAGTGTGGAGTTTATCAATGGAGTATGCATTGCATTGCATTGTGGAGTAGCATTCATGTGAGTGTTTGAATGGTGTTCATTCCACGTAGATTAGTGTGACACCATTGTGCATCTTGTTGTATTGTGTGGAGTATTGTGAGTATGAGGTTTGGATTTCCTCTATTTCCTTGTTGCATTATGGGTGTTGATATTGTGTTGTGATAATGTGATGTGCTCTTAAAAATCTGTTGTTTTATTGCTACTTGGTTTTGTTTTCTTGTTGTTCTTGAGTGTTCTTATGGGTGTGGGACTTACACTCACCCTTGTGGGAAGGGAAGAGAAGTCCAGGGTGAACGGGCAGCAGTTGGATTGCATAGTTGAGGACCTTGGAGTATGGGCTCCATTGTATGCCATTGTCATATTCATATTTTGCCTTGGGGGAGGATAAGGAAAAAAAAAAAAATGGTGAGGAAGGAAGTAACTGAAGTATGGGTTTGTAGGAAGCTAAAGCTGTTGGTTGTGTGTGGTAGAGGATGTTGTGTTGGTAGTGTGTGTGGTGGAAGATGCTTATGAAGCCCCGAAAGGGCCTTGTATTTTGTTGATTTAGCCCTGAAAGGGCATGAGTTTTATGGCAAATGTGATATGAAATGGTAAACCTCCTTGTGTTTCCACCTTCACCCTATGTTCAAGGTTCCAATGATGAGCCTTTGTGAAATATCCTTGGGATGGGATTTGTTGCAGTTTTGTTATGCGGTGTATATGTTTCTTACAAGTGTGTATGTGGATTTTGTTTGAGCCTTGTTCCCCTAGCACGAGGGTGGTCTCTTAGAGGCCTATGGTTAGGTGGAAAGCACCCATGGTCCTTGTTGTTTTGTTGTGATGCATTTGCAAGTTCTTAGAGAAAAATCTTGGAAACTTGGAGTCCTTGTTATCTTCCATGTGCATAGGAGGAGAAGACAATATTGCATTGAGATGAGATAGAGAGAAAAACTCCATTTTGTTATGTGAGCCTAAATGTATTGTAAGAGAAAGCTACTATCTTGGTTTGATTGTCATAGGAAAGGTTGTGAGTGCTCATGCGTAGTAAAAGTATTTTCCATTGTGTATATTATGATATGTTGACTTCACCACCTTTTTGTGTATCATGAGGGTATCACTGAAGATAATTCATTGTAATAATATTGTTGTTTTATTGGATGGTAACACCAATCAGAGATCCAAATTACTTGATGCTCTTGAGTGGAATGCAAAAGAAATTTGATATCATAGAAGAGATAATATTCATAGGAAGGATTATCCTGGTGGATTGCTATTATCATTTTAGTTCCATTGTTTACCAATTGTGAATGTACATTCAAATCTAGATCTGCATAAGAAGATAATGTTGAGAAAATGGTTTCTAAATTTCATAATTCATAGATAGGGATAATCCAAATAACTTCATATAAAGTCTTGTCATGAAATGTTGAGTTATTGGATTAAGTTAATGTTTTGAATGCTAAATGAATCACAATTTTAAAACTATACTTAGTTTATAATTATTTCCTAATTATCCTTGCAATAACTTACCTTGAATATCCTAGATTACATAAGAAGAAAATCAAGTGATGATATAAAATATACAAGACTTAAGACATCAGCTTGCTGTAGGTGCACATTTTATCCTCTTGAAAATGTATGAGAAAGTAAAATAAATCTCTTCTCTTAATAAAAACATTAAAATATTCAAGAGTATTCCTTAGACTCCTAGGACCCTATAACCTATAAAGCATATTTTAACATAATACACTAACCATCATATTAATTGCATTAGAAGGGACCTCATATGAATCAGTTAACTCCTTTTTCTACTCAAATTGAATCAGTTAACTCCCTATTTTACTAAAATTAAATCTGTTAACTCCCTTTAATTTGGAAATCTCCCTTTATGACTGAACTTCACCTTTAATCCTACCCGTTGATTGAAATCGATCTCAACTGTTGATGAATTCCAAGAAAGTCTATTTAAGAGACCCTCATCTCTTCATTTTGAAAGGTTGAATGAGAATTTGCATCGAATTGTTGCTGGAATTCATACTCACATTTTCTCATATTCACATATGCAAAGATCAAGTTTGACCAAAAGTTGACCAGATTTAACCACGGTTGACTTGAGTTGACTAGTTTTGAAATAATCAAACAAAATCATTTAATTAAATGGAGTACTTACTTCTAATTAATTAAACAAAGTTATTTAATTAAATGAGAAGCCATTCCTAATTAATTAAATGAAGTTATTTAATTAAATAAGAAAAGTGTCTCTAATTAATTAAAGATTATTTAATTAAATAGAAAAAGTAATTATGAGAGCATATCTCATTTTATTAAATTAAATATCTCAATAAAATCTCTCTTCAGTTCAAAAAGGGAAATTTTTAGTTCACTATTGATAAAAAATGAGTTAAATCAGTTAACTCCTTTTTCTACTCAAATTGAATCAGTTAACTCCTTATTTTACTCAAATTAAATATGTTAACTCCCTTTAATTTGGAAATCTCCCTTTATGACTGAACTTCACCTTTAATCCTGACCGTTGATTGAAATCAATCTCAACCGTTGATGAATTCTAGGAAAGTCTATTTAAGAGACCCTCATCTCTTCATTTTGAAAGGTTGAATGAGAATTTGCATCGAATTGTTGCTGGAATTAATACTCACATTTGCTCATATTCACATACGTAAAGATCAAGTTTGACCAAAAGTTGACCAGATTTAACCACGGTTGACTTGAGTTGACTAGTTTCAAAAAGAATTTTGAAATAATTAAACGAAATTATTTAATTAAATGGAGTACTTAATTCTAATTAATTAAACAAAGTTATTTAATTAAATGAGAGGCCATTCCTAATTAATTAAATGAAGTTATTTAATTAAATAAGAAAAGTGTCTCTAATTAATTAAAGATTATTTAATTAAATAGAAAAAGTAATTATGAGAGCATATCTCATTTTATTAAATTAAATATCTCAACAAAATCTCTCTTCAGTTCAAAAAGGGAAATTTCCAGTTCATTATTGATCAAAAATGAGTTAAATAAGTTAACTCCTTTTTCTACTCAAATTGAATTAGTTAACTCCTTATTTTACTCAAATTAAATCTGTTAACTCCTTTTAATTGGGAAATCTCCCTTTATGACTAAACTTCACCTTTAATCTTGACCGTTGATTGAAATTGATCTCAACCGTTGATGAATTCCAGGAAAGTCTATTTAAGAGACCCTCATTTCTTCATTTTGAAAGGTTGAATGAGAACTTGCATCGAATTGTTGCTACAATTCATACTCACATTTCCTCATATTCACATACGCAAAGATCAAGTTTGACCAAAAGTTGCTAGATTTAACCACGGTTGACTTGAGTTGACTAGTTTCGAAAAGAATTTTGAAATAATTAAACAAAATTATTTAATTAAATGGAGTACTTACTTCTAATTAATTAAATTTAATTAAATGAGAAGCCATTCCTAATTAATTAAATGAAGTTATTTAATTAAATAAGAAAAGTGTCTCTAATTAATTAAAGATTATTTAATTAAATAGAAAAAGTAATTCTGAGAACATATCTCATTTTATTAAATTAAATATCTCAACAAAATCTCTCTTTAGTTCAAAAAGGGAAATTTTCAATTCACTATTGATAAAAAATGAGTTAAATGAGTTAACTCCTTTTTCTACTCAAATTGAATCAGTTAACTCCTTATTTTACTCAAATCAAATCTGTTAACTCCCTTTAATTTGGAAATCTCCCTTTATGACTGAACTTCACCTTTAATCCTGACCGTTTACTGAAATCAATCTCAACCATTGATGAATTCTAGGAAAGTCTATTTAAGAGACCCTCATCTCTTCATTTTGAAAGGTTGAACGAGAATTTGCATCGAATTGTTGCTGGAATTCATACTCACATTTGCTCATATTCACATACGCAAAGATCAAGTTTGACCAAAAGTTGACCAAATTTAAGCACGATTGACTTGAGTTGACTAGTTTCGAAAAGAATTTTGAAATAATTAAATGAAATTATTTAATTAAATGGAGTACTTACTTCTAATTAATTAAACAAAGTTATTTAATTAAATGAGAAGCCATTCCTAATTAATTAAATGAAGTTATTTAATTAAATAAGAAAAGTATCTCTAATTAATAAAAGATTATTTAATTAAATAGAAAAAGTAATTATGAGAGCATATCTCATTTTATTAAATTAAATATCCCAACAAAATCTCTCTTCAGTTCAAAAAGAGAAATTTCCAATTCACTATTGATCAAAAATGAGTTAAATTAGTTAACTCCTTTTTCTACTCAAATTGAATCAGTTAACTCCTTATTTTACTCAAATTAAATCTGTTAACTCCCTTTAATTTGGAAATCTTCCTTTATGACTGAACTTCACCTTTAATTCTAACCATTGATTGAAATCGATCTCAACTGTTGATGGATTCATGGAAAGTCTATTTAAGAGACCCTCATCTCTTCATTTTTAAATGTTGAATGAGAATTTGCATCGAATTGTTGTTGAAATTCATACTCACATTTTCTCATATTCACATACGCAAAGATCAAGTTTGACCAAAAGTTGACCACATTTAACCACGGTTGACTTGAGTTGACTAGTTTCAAAAAGAATTTTGAAATAATTAAATGAATATCAGGAATTAACTGTGTGATTTTTGAGTCAAACTCGATGACCCATGTTTCATGAGTAGTGATTCAACATGAATCCATCTCTCATGAGAATAAATGGAACACTTAGCACTCATTAGATCTAGGTGATGCTCACAGGGGTTAGTGGGAAGTTAGTATAGGTAATTATGCTTTAGAATAGTAAGTCAATTTTGTTTTTTTTTTAAGTTGTTAGTTAGTGTTAGTTTAGTAAGTTTAGATGTTAAGGTTAGTTTAGAAAGACTTTTTTTAATTAAAATGTTAGCTACTCTTGTGTTAGTATTGTTTGTTATCTTTTAAAATTTAGTATATAAAAAAAAGAAAGAAAAGAAAGGATGGGTGAAATTTTAACATGTACTTGTAATCATTAATTCATATAGTTAGTTAATGCTAATGTAGTCTAGATTAGTTTTAAGTTTATGTGATGGTTGTTTCATATTAAATATAGTTTAGTTTATTTTATTTTATTCTAATTTGATTTAAGTTAGTTTAGATTTATTATATTATTAAGTACATTATATCATAGATTGTAAGATTAGATAGATTGAACATTGTATTGGTATCAATAATATGGATTTAGATTTATAATAGTGTTATATAAAGTTTAGTTTCACTGATGGATTTAATTGAAATAAATCTAGCCTCCAACTTTATTTGAAGATTGATAGATTAGTAAATGATAATGTTATAAGTATGTTAGAAAAGTTATAAAAGTTAGTGTAAACTTGGAAAGTAAGGTTTCTTTTTAAATAGAAATAAAATAAATAAAACACAAAATAAAAATATTGTTAGCATGCATGGACAAATGGGATTTTAAATTGATTCTCTAATGTGACGAATTCTCTTAGTGTTAAATGTTTAAAAATTGTAGCAACACTTGAGTTATCAAGTAGGTGGAAGGAACTAGTTAATTAGTTTTAGATCATAATTCTTTGATGGTAGACAATATATGAAATGAAGGGTTTTATGGTCCTTCTGTTGGTAGGTCATTTTGATGTAACGAACAAAATGTGGAGACCTACCCATCGTCATCCTTAGGGGGTAATATTTTAAGAAAGTATTAAAGTTAATTGATGGATTAGGTCTTTGGTTAAATGGATTAGTCGTTGATTTAATTAACTGACTTAATAAGAAGTTTTCAGTTCACCCTGATGACCCCACTAACGAAATGTCCAAACTAAGTTGTATCTTTCTTTATATCGTTGGGAACTTGCATCTAAAATCTTTTATGACCTTAATATCATTCTATTCTTAAAAAAAAAAAATGTGCATTTTTGGCCTTATATTTTGGGCATGACACTCATCTCTTCATTTTGTAAGGTTGAATGAGAATTTGCATTGAATTGTTGCTAGAATTCATACTCACATTTGCTCATATTCACAAACGCAAAGATCAAGTTTGACCAAAAGTTGACCAGATTTAACCACGGTTGACTTGAGTTGACTAGTTTTGAAATTTTTTTGAAATAATTAAATGAAATTAATTTAATTAAATGGAGTACTTACTTCTAATTAATTAAACAAAGTTATTTAATTAAATGAGAAGCCATTCCTAATTAACTAAATGAAATTATTTAATTAAATAAGAAAAGTGTCTCCAATTAATTAAAGATTATTTAATTAAATAGAAAAAGTAATTATGAGAGCATATCTCATTTTATTAAATTAAATATCTCAACAAAATCTCTCTTCAATTCAAAAAGAGAAATTTTCAGTTCACTATTGATAAAAAATGAGTTAAATCAGGTAACTCCTTTTTCTACTCAAATTGAATCAGTTAACTCCTTATTTTACTCAAATTAAATCTGTTAACTCTCTTTAATTTGGAAATCTCCCTTTATGACTGAACTTCACCTTTAATCTTGACCGTTGACTGAAATCGATCTCAACCGTTGATGAATTCATGGAAAGTCTATTTAAGAGACCCTCATCTCTTCATTTTGAAAGGTTGAATGAGAATTTGCATCGAATTTTTGTTGGAATTCATACTCACATTTGCTCATATTCACATACGCAAAGACCAAGTTTGACCAAAAGTTGACCAGATTTAACCACAGTTGACTTGAGTTGACTAGTTTCGAAAAGAATTTTGAAATAATTAAACGAAATTATTTAATTAAATGGAGTACTTACTTCTAATTAACTCAACAAAGTTATATAATTAAATGAGAAGCCATTCCTAATTAATTAAATGAAGTTATTTAATTAAATAAGAAAAGTGTCTTGAAAAGAATTTTGAAATAATTAAACAAAATTATTTAATTAAATGGAGTACTTACTTCTAATTAATTCAACAAAGTTATATAATTAAATGAGAAGCCATTCCAGGAAAGCCTATTTAAGAGACCCTCATCTCTTCATTTTGAAAGGTTGAATGAGAATTTGCATCGAATTGTTGCTGGAATTCATACTCACATTTTCTCATATTCACATACGCAAAGATCAAGTTTGACCAAAAGTTGACCAGATTTAACCACGATTGACTTGAGTTGACTAGTTTCGAAAAGAATTTTGAAATAATTAAACGAAATTATTTAATTAAATGGAGTACTTACTTCTAATTAATTAAACAAAGTTATTTAATTAAATAAGAAGCCATTCCTAATTAATTAAATAAAGTTATTTAATTAAATAAGAAAAGTGTCTGTAATTAATTAAAGATTATTTAATTAAATAGAAAAAGTAATTATGAGAGCATATCTCACTTTATTAAATTAAATATCTCAACAAAATCTCTCTTCAGTTCAAAAAGGGAAATTTTCTATTCACTATTGATAAAAAATGAGTTAAATCAGTTAACTCTTTTTTCTACTCAAATTGAATCAGTTAACTCCTTATTTTACTCAAATTAAATCTATTAACTCCTTTTAATTTGGAAATCTCCCTTTATGACTGAACTTCACCTTTAATCCTGACCGTTGATTGAAATCGATCTTAACCGTTGATGAATTCTAAGAAAGTCTATTTAAGAGACCCTCATCTCTTCATTTTGAAAGGTTGTGTAGCGCCTACCCTCATTCACATCTTTTCTAGACTTATTGTTATCAGACTATGTAGACTAGTTTTATATTGATGGTTTAGTGGTCTTGTTTTGACACTATCAGATATTATGATAAGGATTCAATTGATATATGATGAGATCATTTAGACTTTACATTTCATGTATGTATGATGATCATTACATCGTTTTCAATTATTAATGATGATTAGTTAGATGGTTTATTATCTCATGTGTTTTATTATGGTTACTTACCCCATACTTGCATGTGTATGGTGTGCATGTTTTCTTATTGTATGGCATTTCTAATGTGGTTAAGGAAGGGAGTCGTAGTCACCTGCTTAGTCGGGATCTACACGATGCACCACTTCCTGCCATTGTTTGTTTAGCTTAGCATTATATATTGTATGTACATGCATAGTTTTTCTGCAGGTTGCAGGTATCGAGCATCGACTTCTCTGAATTGCCAGGATGAGTGTACCCTATTATACTATCTCAATGATAAGAGAAGGGAGATAAATTCTCAAGTCCAAATCCCAAACCTAAAAACCATTTGTCCTAGTGAGTTAGGACAAGTATCAAAGTTGAATACCACCGAATGTGTCGGATGACATATTTCGTGATTTTTAACCCTTTAGATTTATTTTGTATGATTTGTTCTATGATGAGTTTTCATATTTTGTCTTGAAGGTCTATGGTGAATTTTCCATTAATTAAGTCTTAATAAATAGATTTAATTAATAAAATATCATGATCTTTGATATTTTGATTGTAATGTGAATTATTGGAAAAAAAGAATTAAATAAAAGAAAACTAGAAATTAAAATTAATAATTATTATAAAATAATAATAAAGTAATAAATAAAATAATAATAAAAGTTATAAAAGATTAAAATAAAATTTATAAAATTTAAATAGAAATTATTGGAGTTATAAGCTTGCATGAGAATTAACATGTGTCAACAACACGGGGGTTAGTGCATCAATTAAGCACAAGGTGTCTACAATTCTATGACTCATCAAAAAGAATTGAAAAAGACTCATGCTTAGTTGGTGACACCTTTCAGCGGTTTCAAGAAGCATTCCAAAGGTTTCTTGAGAGCTCTTTGTATTCAGGCATTCATAGAAGCTTAGGGAGAGGGTGGAGAGCATTTGGAGCATTGGAGGACTCAAGAACTCTGAAGAAGGGAGCTTGCTCTGCGGATTTTCTGATGAAGAGCGAATTAGCATCAGAATTCGGGTAGATTCTTGTGATTTTACTTATGCTATTTCCGCATCATGCATTCCTATCTTCATCGTGTCTGTTATATGTGTCTAAAACTTCTCTATGATTGAATCTGTAATTTGAAATTGGAATCTAGATATGCTATTTGGTTGAGAAGAAAACAATAGAAAAACCCTAGATCCAATTAAGGAGAAATAACTAGATATGAATCGGATTTGGGTTCGAATTTATATTAAATTAGAAAGACAAGATTTGGAATTAAAATAGAAATTTTATGGTGAAAATTCGAATGATTAGATATAATCTTTCTATCAATTATATTTTTAGATGCGTATGAATAAACCCGTTTATGGTTAAATTTAGAGAACAATTTTTTTAAGAGGAAATTTTTAATTCATCACAAATTGCCCTGTCGCTGCCCCTTGGATAGACCCGAACTCAATCATTCATAATTTTTTTATTGTGATCAAATTTATTCGATCACTCTGGTCGGAATTGACGCGACTTAGCCCTCTCCAACATATTTCAATTTCAGCTCGATCCAACGGTTCATTAGGGAGATATGGTCATCATACTGAGACTGTTTTATTCAAGGACAAATATTTTTCCATTTCCCATAACCAAGAGTTCTTTATGCTAAAACTTCACAAGAAAAAAAATAATATACCAAAGCATGGAATGGATTAAAGATATTATTGCAATCTTCCCTTATTAGAATCTTATTAATATGCATTTGTTTTATATGGTTTATTATCTAATCTAATTAAATCAAATTTAATTAAGATTAGTTAATAGTAGAAGAAGTGTAATTAATTATTAGTCAATCTAAGTAAATGGATTTTTAAATGAGAGAAAATTAAAAGAAAAGAGATATTAATATAGTGAAATTTTTATAATGTATATTGAATACTATTTAATATATATATTAAACAATTTTAGAGTTGTTTAATGAAGATGATAATGTTAAGAATTTGAAGATTATTCATGTTAAAATCTACAATGAGTCTTATTGGTTTGTGATAGGGATCTTTTTCAAACAACGTTTATATAGACAAAATATTATTAGTATAATTAGCAAATGGAGTCTAATAGTTTTGAGGAGAAATTTTTATCTATCAAACAAATACATGGGTTAGAAAAACGTGAAATTTCTCCACTTAATATAATTTGGAAATACGTAAATTGAGACTTCTAAATTCAAATTTGAAAACTTAGCAAAACCAAAACATGTGTTTGCATCGTGTATTCTATATGCTTCTTGTTTTGGGTTTTGGGTTAACTAGTGTTGACAATTCCTAGGTTGTTACCAGAGGCTCGGGGGTTATGAGATGTGTTGGCATGTTGATCTTATTTGGTCTCTATCTTTATAAGCCCAACCATGGTAATGTGATTGTATGCTCTATGAAATGTTTGTATTTACTGTCTGTATTTGTTCATCAGTCTTCATGTGTGAAGCTGAGATGTATGTGTATGAGACACTTGAGCTAATCATTTTTGAGTTATCGATCAGTTATCCTTGATTATTTTCTAGTCGCCATGATGGGACTGAGATGTGGATTTATTCTTGATGATGTCATGTTGTGACATGTTTGACTCAACCATTTCTGGAGTCTTCGATCAGTATGATTGAGATATATATTTTGGTTATTGAGAACCATTGGATACTTTGATTATCAGTGATACTTTAGTTGCCAATAGAGAGCTGTTGTGTTTATGTTTTTCTATGGATGTTTGCTCATGGAGATTTGATGCTTTTATGCATATTTGATGATTTTATGGATTATCTTTTGTGATTTTGAGATTTATGAGTCCATGAGCATTAGGGTAGGATATCTGCATGTAGTGACGGGAAGTGGCTTGCAATGGGGGCCGGGGCCCTAAGAGGCTGCCAGGGTAATTCATTGTAAGTTGGATTAATAAGTGATAACATTCGCACCTAATACTAACAAAATGAACCTAAAAAAATAAGTGTTTTGTTCTCGCCCATGCCTTGAGTGCTTGTACAGGCTAGGATGGGAGTAGTGAGATGCATGGTTGCGACCTTGCATTTCGTAGTATGCCTCGTCAGTATGAGAGGATACTAGTGGCCGCATGAAATCAGTATGGACCCATGGAGTTTAGCTAACTGCTAGGGTAACTTGTACGTGATAATTGCAATGACACTTTCCTGCTTGCATAGTAGGTTCCTACATGTCATTGTGTGCCTCTGGGAAGTAGATGTCAGTTTCATGATTGGAATCTTTGAGTGAGTATACTTTTAGGATTCTTGGACTATAGAGATTTGTGCTATGTGTTATGGATAGCCTGTTTGAGACTTGAGATTATCTCCTCAGCACGGTGGGAGTGGACCACTTAAGTACCACGCGGTTGGGTGGTAGTGTATTTTTCACTCTTATCATTTGAGATTCATCGAGACATTGTGGCTGATGCGTCCTTCGTGATGGTGGATATGTATCCTTTCATTTGATGATTAGCATATGTTAGATGATGTTATCTTATGCTTATATTTGCATGTTAGATTACTTTCTACATATGATGTTGTATATGTTAGGAGTGACATTCCTACTATGTTAATACCGATGATCCATTCAGTGATTTAGGATGTTACGCACAGAGGGATGGCTAGGGCCCACGATGGTCTAATGATGCTATTAACGATTGGGAAGAACTGTGCACTTAGTTAATTATGTTTGATCTTTATGATGGATGTATATGTATTCTATGATGATGTATCATGTGTATCATGTGATTGTCTTTAATGTATCATGGATTAGAATAGGATGATGTACCTTATTTCACATATGTATATTCTTTTAAGCCTTCATACCCTGTGACATGTACAGTGGATGAATGAGCATTTGAAATGTAATATTTAAACATTGGACTTATCATTATTATTTCATGTGGTTGTCGTACTAGATGGATTCATGTATGTAATTCAACGTTAAGGGATCTTAAAGAATGTAATTTGTTATGTATGTTATGTTTACTTTTCAGATGGGCATTGCTATTGCTTTCGTTATTGTGAATAAGTTATGTATGGTATTTACTTTCATGTAAAAAAAAAAATGTTATCAAACTTAGTGAAATTCTAGGTTAATTCTTTGGATCCCTTAGTGGGGCATTACAGGTTGAATGAGAATTTGCATCGAATTGTTGTTGAAATTCATTCTCACATTTGCTCATATTCACATATGCAAAGATAAAGTTTGACCAAAAGTTGACCAGATTTAACCAAGGTTGACTTGAGTTGACTAGTTTCGAAAAGAATTTTAAAATAATTAAACAAAATTATTTAATTAAATGGAGTACTTACTTCTAATTAATTAAACAAAGTTATTTAATTAAATGAGAAGCGATTCCTAATTAATTAAATGAAGTTATTTAATTAAATAAGAAAAGTGTCTATAATTAATTAAAGATTATTTAATTAAATAGAAAAAGTAATTATGAGAGCATATCTCATTTTATTAAATTAAATATCTCAACAAAATCTCTCTTCAGTTCAAAAAGGGAAATTTTCAGTTCACTATTGATCAAAAATGAGTTAAATCAGTTAACTCAATTTTCTACTCAAATTGAATCAGTTAAATCCTTATTTTACTCAAATTAGATCTGTTAACTCCCTTTAATTTGGAAATCTCTCTTTATGACTGAACTTCATCTTTAATCTTGACCGTTGATTGAAATCGATCTCAATCGTTGATGAATTTCAGGAAAGTCTATTTAAAAGACCCTCATCTCTTCATTTTGAAAGGTTGAATGATAATTTGCATCGAATTGTTGCTAGAATTCATACTCACATTTGCTCATATTCACATACGCAAAGATCAAGTTTGACCAAAAGTTGACCAGATTAAACCACGGTTGACTTGAGTTGACTAGTTTCATAAAAAAATTTGAAATAATTAAACAAAATTATTTAATTAAATGGAGTACTTACTTCTAATTAATTAAACAAAGTTATTTAATTAAATGAGAAGTCATTCCTAATTAATTAAATGAAGTTATTTAATTAAATAAGAAAAGTGTCTCTAATTAATTAAAGATTATTTAATTAAATATAAAAAGTAGTTATGAGAGCATATCTCATTTTAAATTAAATATCTCAACAAAATCTCTCTTCAGTTCAAAAAGAGAAATTTTCAGTTCACTATTGATAAAAAATGAGTTAAATGAGTTAACTCTTTTTTCTACTCAAATTGAATTAGTTAACTCCTTATTTTACTCAAATTAAATCTATTAAGTCCCTTTAATTTGGAAATCTCCCTTTATGACTGAACTTCACCTTTAATCCTGACCGTTGATTAAAATCGATCTCGATCGTTGATGAATTGCAGGAAAGTCTATTTAAGAGACCCTCATCTCTTCATTTTGAAAGGTTGAATGAGAATTTGCATCAAATTGTTGCTGGAATTGATACTTACATTTGCTCATATTCTCATACGCAAAGATCAAGTTTGACCAAATTTAACCACGGTTGACTTGAGTTGACAAGTTTCGAAAAGAATTTTGAAATAATTAAACGAAATTATTAAATTAAATGGAGTAGTTACTTCTAATTAATTAAACAAAGTTAGTTAATTAAATGAGAAGCCATTCCTAGTTAATTAAATGAAATTATTTAATTAAATAAGAAAAGTGTCTCTAATTAATTAAAGATTATTTAATTAAATAGAAAAAGTAATTATGAGAGCATATCTCATTTTATTAAATTAAATATCTCAACAAAATCTCTCTTTAGTTCAAAAAAGGAAATTTCCAATTCACTATTGATCAAAAATGAGTTAAATCAGTTAACTCCTTTTTTTGCTCAAATTGAATCAGTTAACTCCTTATTTTACTCAAATTAAATCTGTTAACTCCCTTTAATTTGGAAATCTCCCTTTGTGACTGAATTTTACCTTTAATCTTGACCATTGATTAAAATTGATCTGAACCGTTGATAAATTCCAGGAAAGTCTATTTAAGAGACCCTCATCTCTTCATTTTGAAAGGTTGAATGAGAATTTGTATCGAATTATTGCTAGAATTCATACTCACATTTGCTCATATTCACATACACAAAGATCAAGTTTGACCAAAAGTTGACCAGATTTAACTATGGTTGACTTGAGTTGACTAGTTTCGAAAAGAATTTTGAAATAACTAAACGAAATTATTTAATTAAATGGAGTACTTATTTCTAATTAATTAAACAAAATTATTTAATTCAAAGTTATTTAATTAAATGAGAAGTCATTCCTAATTAATTAAATGAAGTTATTTAATTAAATGTAGTGCCTGGCCCTGGTTCACATTTTGTTATTGTTGTTGAACTCTTTTAGAACTAGTTTTATGTTGTTGGTTAGCAGCATTCTTTTGAGATTATCAGATATTGTGCTATGGATTCAGTTTATTATGTGATAAGATTACTTACACCCTACATTTCATGTATGTATGATGATTATTTTTAGTGTTCACAATTATTGATGATGATTATTACATTGTTTTCAATTATTAATGATGATTAGTAAGATGATTTATTATCATATGTGCTTTCTTATTGATACTTGCATGTGTATGGTGTGCGTGTTTGCCTTGCGTGTTTGCTTTTGTATGGCATGTCTGATGTGGTTAAGGAAGGGAGTCGTAGTCACCTGCTAGTCGGGATCTATACGATACACCACTTCTTACCATTGTCTGCTTAGTTTAGAATATATTGTGTTTGTACATGCATGGTTTTTATGCAGGTTGCAGGTACCGGGTATCGACTTCTTTGAATTGCCAGGATGAGCATACCCTATCACATTATCTCAATAATAAGAGAGGGGAGATAAATTCTCAAGTCCAAATCCCAACTCTTTGAGCCATTTGTCCTAATTGGAAAATTAGGATAAGTATCTGAGTTGAATACCCACCGAATGTGTCGGATGACATATTTCGTAATTTTTAACCCTTTAGATTTATTTTGTATGATTTGTTCTATGATGAGTTTTCATATTTTATCTTGGAGTTCTATGGTGAATTTTTCATTAATTAAGTCTTAATAAATAGATTTAATTAATAAATTATTTATTTGAGAAAATTAATAAATATCATGATCTTTGATATTTTGATTGTAATTAATTAAATGTGAATTATTGGGGAAAAGGAATTAAATAAAAGAAAAATAGAAATTAAAATTAATAATAATTATAAAATAATAATAAAGTAATAAATAAAATAATAATAATAAAAGTTATAAAAATTAAAATGAAAGTTATAAAATTTAAATAAAAATTATTTAAAAAGTAAATTGGAGTTATAAGCTTGCATGGGAATTAACATGTGTCAACAACACGAGGGTTAGTGCATTAATTAAGCACAAGGTGTCTACAACTCTATGACTCATCAAAAAGGTTGAAAAAGACCCATGCTTAGTTGGTGACACCTTTCAGCGGTTTCAAGAAGCAATCCAAAGGTTTCTTGAGAGCTCTTTATATTCAGGCATTCATAGAAGCTTATAGAGGGGAGTGGAGAGCAATTGGAGCATTGGAAGACTCACGAACTTTGAAGAAGGGAGCTTGCTCTGTGAGTTTTTCTGAGGAAGAGCGAA
This sequence comes from Cupressus sempervirens, assembly GCA_028749045.1. Taxonomy (NCBI): domain Eukaryota; kingdom Viridiplantae; phylum Streptophyta; class Pinopsida; order Cupressales; family Cupressaceae; genus Cupressus; species Cupressus sempervirens. The sequence goes on from CM053788.1 coordinate 370,468,489, forward strand.
TTAGCATCAGAATCCGAGTAGATTCTTGTGATTTTTCTTATGCTATTTCCGCATCATGCATTCCTGTCTTCTTCGTGTCTTCCATATGTCTTCTGAAGAATTTCATATTTTTATTGTATGCATTTTCAATTTGGGCAATTAAATTTATTTGAGAATTTTATATGCATGGATTTAAAAAAAAGAGAAAACAGGTTTGGGTTCGTATTAGAATCAAATTGAAATAGATTTGAAAATGGTTTCAAGATTTATGACCAAATCTATTAGTGAAATTATTGGATAAATTTAGAGAACAATTACCTTTTAAGAAGAATTTTTTTTTAATTTTTCTGGCGCTGCCCTTTGGATAGATCCGAACTCAGTCATTTATAATTTTTTATTGGGATCGAATTTATTTGATCGCTCCAGTCAGAATTGGCGCAACTTAGCCCTCTCCAACATATTTAAATTTCAACCCGATCTAATGGTTCATTAGGGAGATATGGCCGTCGTACTGAGACTGTTTTATTCAAAGACAGATATTTCTCCATTTTCGATAACCAAGAGTTCTTTATGCTTAAACTTCACAAAAATAATATATCAAAGCATGGAATGAATTAAAAGTATTATTACAATCTTCCCTTATTAGAATCTTATTAATATGTATTAGTTTTATATGTTTTATTATCTAATCTAATTAAATCAAATTTAATTAAAATTAATTAATAGTAGAAGAAGTGTAATTAATTATTAGTCAATCTAAGTAAATGGATGAGAGAAAATTAAAAGAAAAGAGATTTTAATATAGTTTATATAGTGAGCTTTTTATAATGTATATTGAATACTATTTAATATATATTAAACAATTTTAGAGTTGTTTAATGAAGATGATAATGTTAAGAATTTGGAGATTATTCATGTTAAAATCTACAATGAGTCTTATTGGTTTGTGATAGGGATCTCTTTCAAACAACGTTTATATAAACAAAATATTATTAGAAAAATTATAAAATGGAGTCTAATGGTTGATTTTAATATTGATTAAATAATTGTAAGATGATAATTTATATTATGTTGATTTAAATTTAGAAACTTTGAATGATATTGGATTAAGATTGAATTATTATGTTATTGGTTAATACGTTTGAATACCTTAATGGAGTTAAGAGTTGGCCAAATATTAACTAATGAGTTTATGGAGGGATTCTATAGATCGAGTATGTATAGTTTGAGGAGTTTATTATTTATTAATATTTGTAAGGACTAGCAAACTATTAATAAATAATGGTTTAAATAGATATCAACAAATTTGATTAGGGTTAATCTAGTGGAGATTATTTATTTATTGAAGTTTGGTAAAAGATAATAATTTTTGGAGATGGATTATAATTGATTTTTAATCAATTGATATTCATTGAGTTGATATTATAACTATGATATTAATAATTAAGTTGTGCGATAGAGTCTTATTTGAAAAGATTAATGATAATACGAATTTGTTAAGGGAATGTTGGTATTCTTTGAAAGATGACGAATATGGTCATTTAAGATTTTCAATAATTATTATTGAATTATTAATATGATCTTTTGAGTACTGAATTATAGTTGACTTTTATCATATAGAATTATAGTTAGTTATTAGTCAACTGATATTAATTGGAACGTTGCTATGATTATGTAATTATTAATTAAATCAATCAATAAGAGTTAATTAGATTTAATTGATATAATTCTTTTAATAAGATTGTAGAAATCTTGATATCAAGCTGATATGTCTTATTCTTATGACTTGAATAACGACCTTAGATGTTTTAATGGTGAGACTTAGTATTATTGAGTTGGAAACTATTAGATGTTAATAGGTCATGGATGGTGTACCTATGTTAATTGTTTGATTTAATTGATCATTTTAATAAAGTTATAATTCTTATTAGTTTGATAATTGGTTCTTTTATAAATGAATAATGATCCTTGATTTATGAAGGAGAGTTAATCAATTAGAATATGGATCTTAGTTAAATATAGAAAGCAATTTAATTAAAGGTCAGTGATGATCAGTTTAGTGAATATTTATCCTTAAGTTATTCTTAGAATGTAATTTTTAATAATAGAAGGGTAATGCTATCGGGGAACAAATAGGTTGACTTTTAGGTCAAATGATAACTTTATACACTTGAAGTATACTTGCAAACAGAAAACTGGAAACCCCTACGCATTATTCAACTATGTGAATTTAGTAAACCAAAACATGTGTTTGCATCGTGTATTCTATATGCTTCTTGTTTTAGGTTTTGGGTTGACTAGTGTTGACCAGTCCTAGGTTGTTACCAAAGGCTCGGGGGTTATGAGATGTGATGGCATGTTGATCTTATTTGGTCTTGATCTTTATAAGCCCAACCATGGTAATGTGATCGTATGCTCTATGAAATGTTTGTATTTACTGATTGTTATTGTTCATTAGTCTTCATGTGTGAAGCTGAGAGGTATGTGTATGAGACACTTGAGCTAATCATTTTTTAGTCATCGATCAGTTATCCTTAGATTATTTTCTAGTCACCATGATGGGACTAAAATGTAGATTTATTCTTGATGATGTCATATTGTGACATGTTTGACTCAACCATTTTGGAGTCTTCGATCAATATGATTTTGAGATATTCTTGGTTGCTTGTTGAGAACCATTTATCTTGAGATATATTTTGGTTATTGAGAACCAATTGATACTTATGATTATCAGTGATGCCTTCACTTGCCAATAGAGAACTGTTGTGGTCATGATTTTTTATGGATGCTTTTTCAGATGCTCATGGAGATTTGATGATTCTTATCTTGAAGATTTGATGATTCTTATTATGGATATTTGATGCTTTTATGCATATTTGATGATTTTATTATGGATTATCTTTTATGATTTTGAGATTTATGAATCCATGAGCTTAGGGTAGGTAATCTACTTGTAGTGTCGAAAAGTGGCTTGCAATGGGGGTCAGGGCCCTAAGTGGCTGCCAGGGTAACTCATTGTAAGTTTGGTTAATAAATGATAACATTTACACATTAAATAGGGATTAAATAAACTTAAAAAGATAATTTTTTTGATGTTCTCGCCCATGTCTTGAGTGCTTGTACAAGCTAGGATGAGAGTAGTGAGAATGCATGGTTGCGACCTTGCATTTCGTAGTATGCCTCGTCAGTATGAGAGGATACTAGTGGCCACATGAGATCAGTATGGACCCGTGGAGTTTAGCTAACTGCCAGGGTAACTTGTACGTGATAATTGCAATGACACTTTCTCGCTTGCAGAGTAGGTTTCCTACATGTCTTTGTGTGCCTCTGGGAATTAGATGTCAGTTTTGTGTGATGGAACCTTTGAGTTAGTATATTTTTAGGATTCCTGGACTTATAGAGATTTGTGCTTCGTGAATTGATATCCTGTTTGGAACTTGAGATTATCTCCTCAGCACAGTGGGAGTGGACCGCTTAGGTTCCATGCGGTCGGGTGGTAGTGTATTTTCAATTTTATCATTTGAGATCCGTCCGAGACACCATGGCTGGAGTATCCTTGATTGGTATTTATTCTTCATTATGTTCTTGGAGCATTATGATAGATAATATACCTTATTATGGATGTATTTACTGGTATGTTTCTTATATTGATGATTTGCTTTACTTTGCATATGTTAGTTGATGATTTATTACGCTTTACTTTGCATGTTAGTAGGATGTTTTAAGAGTGACATTCCTATTATGTTAATACCGATGATCTCTTCGGTGCAGGGATGGCTAGGATCCACGATGGTCTAATGATGCTATTTACGGTTGGGAGGAACAGTGCACTTAGTTATTTATGTTTGTGATATATGGTTATCTTTTGTGATGGATGTTTATATCTTTTGTGATGATGTATCACGTATGATATGTGGTTTCATTTATGTTATTGCATCATGGATTAATATTAGATGATGATGATGTACTTTATTTACTTGGATGTTTATTCTTTTAAGCTTTTCATACCCTGTGATATGTACAGTGGATGATTGAGCTAAACTAAAATATAATTACAAAAGGACACTTGTATATTGTTTAAGTACATTGGATGCATCATTGTTATTTCATAAGGATGGGATGTTAGATGAATAGTTAATTTAGATGTGATACAACATTAAGAGATCTTTAAAGAATGTAGCCTGTTATGTATATATGTTATGTTTATTTTCATTTGAATTGTTGCTATTGCTTCCGCAAATGTTATGAATGGTTTTATTTTTCATGTTTAAAAAAAAAAATTGTTTGGCAAACTTAGTAAAATTCTTTGAATCCCTTGGCGGGGCATTACATTAAATAAGAAAAGTGTCTTTAATTAATTAAAGATTATTTAATTAAATAGAAAAAGTAATTATGAGAGCATATCTCATTTTATTAAATTAAATATCTCAACAAAATCTCTCTTCAGTTCAAAAAGGGAAATTTCCAGTTCACTATTGATAAAAAATGAGTTAAATCAGTTAACTCCTTTTTCTACTCAAATTGAATCAGTTAACTCCTTATTTTACTACAATTAAATCTGTTAACTCCCTTTAATTTGGAAATCTCCCTTTATGACTGAACTTGACCTTTAATCTTGACTGTTGATTAAAATCGATCTCAACCGTTGATGAATTCCAAGAAAGTCTATTTAAGAGACCCTCATCTCTTCATTTTGAAAGGTTGAATGAGAATTTGCATCGAATTGTTGCTAGAATTCATACTCACATTTGCTCATATTCACATACGCAAAGATCAAGTTTGACCAAAAGTTGACCAGATTTAACCACAGTTGACTTGAGTTGACTAGTTTTGAAAAGAATTTTCAAATAATTAAACAAAATTATTTAATTAAATGGAGTACTTACTTCTAATTAATTAAATAAAGTTATTTAATTAAATGAGAAGCCATTCCTAATTAATTAAATGAAGTTATTTAATTAAATAAAAAAAGTGTCTCTAATTAATTAAAGATTATTTAATTAAATAGAAAAAGTAATTATGAGAGCATATCTCATTTTATTAAATTAAATATCTCAACAAAATCTCTCTTCAGTTCAAAAAGGGAAATTTTCGGTTCACTATTGATAAAAAATGAGTTAAATCAGTTAACTCCTTTTTCTACTCAAATTGAATCAGTTAACTCCTTATTTTACTCAAATTAAATCTGTTAACTCCCTTTAATTTGGAAATCTCCCTTTATGACTGAACTTCACCTTTAATCCTGACCGTTGATTGAAATCGATCTCAATCGTTGATAAATTCCAGGAAAGTCTATTTAAGAGACCCTCATCTCTTCATTTTGAAAGGTTGAATGAGAATTTTCATCGAATTGTTGCTGAAATTCATACTCACATTTTCTCATATTCACATATGCAAAGATCAAGCTTGACCAAAAGTTGACCAGATTTAACCATGGTTGACTTGAGTTGACTAGTTTCGAAAAGAATTTTGAAATAATTAAATAAAATTATTTAATTAAGTGGAGTACTTACTTCTAATTAATTAAACAAAGTTATTTAATTAAATGAGAAGCCATTCCTAATTAATTAAATGAAGTTATTTAATTAAATAAGAAAAGTGTCTCTAATTAATTAAACATTATTTAATTAAATAGAAAAAGTAATTATGAGAGCATATCTCATTTTATTAAATTAAATATCTCAACAAAATCTCTCTTCAGTTCAAAAAGGGAAATTTTCAGTTCACTATTGATAAAAAATGAGTTAAATCAGTTAACTCCTTTTTCTACTCAAATTGAATCAGTTAACTCCTTATTTTACTCAAATTAAATATGTTAACTCCCTTTAATTTGAAAATCTTCCTTTATGACTGAACTTCACCTTTAATCCTGACCATTGATTGAAATCGATCTCAACTGTTGATGAATTCTAAGAAAGTCTATTTAAGAGACCCTCATCTCTTTATTTTGAAAAGTTGAATGAGAATTTGCATCGAATTGTTGCTAAAATTCATACTCACATTTGCTCATATTCACATATGCAAAGATCAAGTTTGACCAAAAGTTGACCAGATTTAACCACAGTTGACTTGAGTTGACTAGTTTCGAAAAGAATTTTGAAATAATTAAACGAAATTATTTAATTAAATGGAGTACTTACTTCTAATCAATTAAACAAAGTTATTTAATTAAATGAGAAGCCATTCCTAATTAATCAAATGAAGCTATTTAATTAAATAAGAAAAGTGTCTCTAATTAATTAAAGATTATTTTATTAAATAGAAAAAGTAATTATGAGAGCATATCTCATTTTATTAAATTAAATATCTCAACAAAATCTCTCTGTCATGCCCAAACTACAAGGCAAAGACACAAAAATAATTTTTTTTTTTAATAAATTAAAATGCTGTAAGTTTGATAAGTTTACGTTCAAAGTTAACTTAAAGGTTCTCTATGTTTTACCTTAAGTTTATGAACTCTTGTGGATGAATACATCGTGAAGATTTTGAAACTTTCGTTATTAGATTGATATCGATCATTAGATTCATTATTACATTTCTTATACAATCATTATATTTAAATTTATTGAAAAACCATCTAAATTAATACGGGTCAATTAAATTGAATATTTAAATCAAGAACTAATTAAGATAATATCATATCTAACATATACATAAATATAGTTTCTTTAATCTTATTCCAATCACAATTTTATATAAATCCAATAAAACATTTGTAATATAATGACCCTATGAATTAAATTCAATTTTGACTAAGATAATAAAATATTTCATGAAACATTATCTACAAATTTCAACAATACTTTAACAAAACTAAAACAATATTAGCTATAATTTTAAAGCAATCATATTGATTAACATTTTAATAAAATCTATTAATTAACTTATAACGTATCAACTACTAAAATTCTATTTAATTCTTAATTTAAGTTTCATTTGACTAAATTAAATTTACATCCAATAATTAACAATATCTCATAATTTTTTTTTTTAGATTAATACATCAAACAAGCCATTGTCTACATTTTACTCTAATAATAAATCTAATATTAAAACTAATAAATAAATAAAATCAAATCAAATACTAATAAAATAACCAATTTAATTTAGATCTAAACTAACCTATGAATAATGTATCAAAACTTAATATTTAAAAAGATCATAATAATTAAATATATACAAAGATAAAATTCTAAACTAACCAACTAATGTTAACTAATCATTAATTTAAAATTTTCTAAACTATAAAATGACTAAATTAATTTAAAACTAAACTAACTTCAATTTAAATATTAATTACAACTAAACTAAACCATATTTTAAAATACTAACTAAATTAAATCTAAACTAAACTAATACTATTAAAAGCAAACTTAACTACATTTAAAAACTTTAAAAGATATATAAATTATACTAAAACTAATCCTAACATAATTAATATCTAACTTAAAAAATTTAATAAATTAAACTAACATCACAATTCCTAACTTAATTCTAAAACAAAACTTAATTCAAACTTTCAACAAAAAAAATAATCCTAACCTAAAAGCTACCCTACACCCACGTCCCATCTCCTTCTCAATCAACTTGCCTCAACCTCCCTACACACTCATATCAACTTCTTTACAACTAATGTTCTTTCCTTGAAGAGGCGCGCTGTCCAAACTAAAATTGCAGATCCGATGTGATTGGGGAGTGGTGAGGCTAAAGAGGTTTAAAAAAAACAAGATCATTCCCATCTAATCGCACCTACCCGCACCTTAACCAATGAAAAGATAACTTGGGCGCTTCCCAAGTCTGTCACGCCCATGTAGCCAGCATGTGGTCAAGTTTGAAAACAAAGTGCTGAGCAAAAAGGGAGCGCATGAAGGAGAAAGTTTAAAAAGGTAAGAGAAAGAGGATGTAAGAACTCTTACCACCTGCCACCAATTAATGCCAAAGACATGACAGTCAAGGACATGGGGGAGTACGTAGGGAAGAAATCCCAATCATAATCAATGCTTATGTTTTAAAAAAAAAAAATTTATCTTCTAGTCAAATAAGCCTGCGCCCAAAAGGGTGCTAAGAACAAGGTTTAGAAGTGTTTTGTTTCTTAGACTAGGATAGCATGAAAGGAGATAGATATAAATATCAAATATTGTTTTGACTTAATTATTATGTTTTATTCTTTCCTTCTTTTATTTAAGTTGTAGGAATCTATTAAGCTAACTAAGTATAATTAGAGAATCTTAGAAGATTCTCTGTTCAAAAGGGGAATGATTAATTTCTTCCTATACAAAATACAGCATCCTTTAGGTGGATGTTTTTTTTTTAAAGGTTCTAAGAAGCCAAAATTACATGATTTTAATTTTCAACTTTCTAGTGATCATATTTGAATCCAATTGCAATAATTTAAAGGACAACTAGAGAGGTAAGAAGCGTGTATCTCAACATATATTCAAAATATAATGGTTTATCGACAAGTCTGATAGTCAATTAATCATTTTTAAAGTAGGTTCATCCAAGGACTAATTTTTTTATATTTAATTTGCACTAATTCTTAAATTGAAGTTTCACACAATTATACTCAAGATCAGTCATTTAATTCTTTCGTCATACTATAATTTACAAGAGGTTGATTTTGTTTTCAATAATCATGAAAAAAAAGAATTCTACGTTCATAACATAAGTTTTGTCTCAACATATATGAAAATTTAATTTTGCCTATAACATCATCATCTTTTCATCTTATTTCTGATATGCACCCATATAACCAAAGATACCAAAAATTTCGTGAGAAGCAATAATACTCAATCACCATTTTATTGGCAAACCTGATTCAAAGGCTCAGCCGGGAAAGAATCAGGAAGAAAACCTAGCTTCGTCACCAATCCAACAAAGTTTTGGGATACAAATTACATAAGATTTCAATCCTGAATTACAACACTTATATGAAATTTCCTTCATGACCCTCAACAAGGGTTCCACATCCAATTTTGCAATACATTTCTAGAACCATGGAGGGAACAAAATCTGATTAGGTGACAATAAAACATAACCAAGAGACAATCGAACATACATATTCATACATGGTTTTCACAATATGATTCACAATGAATCAACACTAAGGAAAGGTGGATTCTTCCAACTAGGAGAAGTCAAGCACAACACCAACAGATGCCCAATCGGGGCTATATACCAAGAACTTCCGTTCTTCCATTTCAACATACCAGAATCATACAAGGTTTGTGCTGACAGGTAGGGGCCCATAACACCCTACCATTTCTCCCTCTTCTCATCCTGGGAAGAGACTCTACACTGGTTGGAGTCCGACTAAACAGACCTTTCCCAAAATTGGTCACTTCTTCCTTCTCCAAGGGTGAGTAATACCAAAACACCCATGCAAGAAAAACTCAAAATTGCAAACATAAACATGAAAAGAAAACAACCAAAATAACATAGTTTTCAAATCTTCCCAACATACCCACAACCATACAAACAGTGAAATAATAACAAGGTAACATGAACATGAAACAAAACATAAAAACTGAATAAGGGAGCTGGCAATTTCCTACCTTCACAAAGAGGTAATGGCAATGAACAAGTTTGAGTAGAGTATCCTTTTCCTTCCTTCAGCCTTCAAGAATTCTTCTCTAAATGTAGAGATTGGGTAACAACCTCCACAAGTCCAAGAAGGGCCTCTAAATAAGCCTCCAACTCAACCACCAAAGGGATCAATAACTTCTTCCACCCACTTGCCATTCTAGAAACTCCTAACTCTACCCTTACTATGGTTAGACACTAAAGATGAGGTGGGGTGAGGCATCTCATGGAACCATGGTCAATTTTCACACAAAGGCAAAAAAAGACTTTTTAAGTGACCTCAAAAGACAAAAAAAGGGGCTTAGGGGTTGGAAAAGACTCCTAACCCATACCCATACCCATTGGGTATAATAATTTTATGTTTTGAAGCCTAAGGAATAGTTTTAGAGCCAACCAAAAGCTAAAAAAATAATTTGGACCATCTAACAACACTAAAATGCAGATTAAGCTCTAAACCGGATTAAGGATGACTAAACTCAATTAAGAACCTAAATTAGCAACTAACACTAACTTAACCCGACTTAGGTCCATGGGTACATAGCTAACCCTAACTAGCACGCTGAGGAGCACAAAAAATTCACGAGTGTCAAGCGACACTAACATAACATAGTTATGAACATTGACATCTACTGAACACAAAGAGATACATACATACATCTCACAATACAATACTTGAATTACAAACAACAAGGTTTCCAAAATTAGCACATAGAGATCAGTTCTGTTCCTCCGTCGATTTTCTCGGCTAAAGTATCTGCACACTCATTGCACACATCAGTAGTCCCAAAAATCACATGTACATATATACGTATCCGAAATTCACATAAATTAAAACATACATCAATAAGGGTTTCTTCATCTTGCTTAATTCTTAATCAATTAAAATCTCTTAAATCAGAGTCTCAATCCTACATTTACTAATTCCATCAGCATACATATACATGAAATATTAAATGACAACCATCAAATATCTCTGAATGTAACATCACAAAACATGAAATAATATAATATGTTCTATGTATCAGTTAATGTCTCGACATCTCGAGTCGTGGCTGACAAAAAGATAAAATAGCAACTAAGGCTACGAAGGGTCGGGGTGAGGCCTCACACTCTCTTCAGTTCACAAAGGGAAATTTCCAGTTCACTATTGATCAAAAATGACTTAAATTAGATAACTCCTTTTTCTACTCAAATTAAATCACTTAACTCCTTATTTTACTCAAATTAAATCTGTTAACTCCCTTTAATTTGGAAATCTTCCTTTATGACTAACTTCACCTTTATTCCTGACCATTGATTGAAATCGATCTCAACAGATGACGAATTTTAGGAAAGTCTATTTAAGAGACCCTCATCTCTTCATTCTGAAAGGTTGAATAAGAATTTGCATCGAATTGTTGGTGGAATTCATACTCACATTTTCTCATATTCACATATGCAAAGATCAAGTTTGATCAAAAGTTGACCAGATTTAACCACGGTTGACTTGAGTTGACTAGTTTCGAAAAGAATTTTGAAATAATTAAACAAAATTATTTAATTAAATGGAGTACTTACTTCTAATTAATTAAACAAAGTTATTTAATTAAATGAGAAGTCATTCCTAATTAATTAAATGAAGTTATTTAATTAAATAAGAAAAGTGTCTCTAATTAATTAAAGATTATTTAATTAAATAGAAAAAGTAATTATGAGAGCATATATCATTTTATTAAATTAAATATCTCAACAAAATCTCTCTTTAGTTCCAAAAGGGAAAATTCCAGTTCACTACTGATAAAAAATGAGTTAAATCAGTTATCTCCTTTTTCTACTCAAATTGAATCAGCTAACTCCTTATTTTACTCAAATTAAATCTGTTAACTCCCATTAATTTAGAAATCTCCCTTTATGACTGAACTTCACCTTTAATCCTGACCGTTGATTGAAAATTGATCTCAATCGTTGATGAATTCCAGGAAAGTCTATTTAAGAGACCCTCATCTCTTCATTTTGAAAGGTTGAATGAGAATTTCCATCGAATTGTTCCTAGAATTTATATTCACATTTGCTCATATTCACATACGCAAAGATCAAGTTTGACCAAAAGTTGACCATATTTAACCACGGTTGACTTGAGTTGACTAGTTTCGAAAAGAATTTTGAAATAATTAAATGAAATTATTTAATTAAATGGAGTACTTACTTCTAACTAATTAAACAAATTTATTTAATTAAATGAGAAGCCATTCCTAATTAATTAAATGAATTTATTGAATTAAATAAGAAAAGTGTCTCTAATTAATTAAAGATTATTTAATTAAATAGAAAAAGTAATTATGAGAGCATATCTCATTTTATTAAATTAAATATCTCAACAAAATCTCTCTTCAGTTCAAAAAGGGAAATTCCAGTTCACTATTGATAAAAAATGAGTTAAATCAGTTAACTCTTTTTTCTACTCAAATTGTATCAGTTAACTCCTTATTTTACTCAAATTAAATATGTTAACTCCCTTTAATTTAGAAATCTCCCTTTATGACTGAACTTCACCTTTAATCCTGACCGTTGATTGAAATTGATCTCAACCGTTGATGAATTCCAGGAAAGTCTATTTAAGAGACCCTCATCTCTTCATTTTGAAAGGTTGAATGAGAATTTGCATCGAATTGTTGCTGGAATTCATACTCACATTTCCTCATATTCACATACGCAAAGATCAAGTTTGACCAAAAGCTGACCACATTTGACCATGGTTGACTTGAGTTGACTAGTTTTGAAAAGAATTTTAAAATAACTAAACGAAATTATTTAATTAAATGGAGTACTTAATTATAATTAATTAAACAAAGTTATTTAATTAAATGAGAAGCCATTCCTAATTAATTAAATGAAGTTATTTAATTAAATAAGAAAACTGTCTCTAATTAATTAAAGATTATTTAACTAAATAGAAAAAGTAATTATGAGAGCATATCTCATTTTACTAAATTAAATATCTCGACAAAATCTCTCTTCAGTTCAAAAAGGGAAATTTTTAGTTCACTATTGATAAAAAATGAGTTAAATCAATTAACTCCTTTTTTTACTCAAATTCAATCAGCTAACTCCTTATTTTACTCAAATTAAATCTGTTAACTCACTTTAATTTGGAAATCTTCCTTTATGACTGAACTTCACCTTTAATCCTGACCGTTGATTGAAATCGATCTCAATCGTTGATGAATTCCAGGAAAGTCTATTTAAGAGACCCTCATCTCTTCATTTTGAAAGGTTGAATGAGAATTTGGATTGAATTGTTCTTAGAATTCATACTCACATTTGCTCATATTCACATACACAAAGATCAAGTTTGACAAAAAGTTGACCAGATTTAACCACGGTTGACTTGAGTTGACTAGTTTCGAAAAGAATTTTGAAATAATTAAATAAAATTATTTAATTAAATGGAGTACTTACTTCTAATTAATTAAATAAAGTTATTTAATTAAATGAGAAGTCATTCCTAATTAATTAAATGAAGTTATTTAATTAAATAAGAAAAGTGTCTCTAATTAATTAAAGATTATTTAATTAAATAAAAAAAGTAATTATGAGAGCATATCTCATTTTATTAAATTAAATATCTCAACAAAATCTCTCTTCAGTTCAAAAAGAGAAATTTCCAATTCACTATTGATGAAAAATGAGTTAAATCAGTTAACTCCTTTTTCTACTCAAATTGAATAAGTTAACTCCTTATTTTACTCAAATTAAATCTGTTAACTTCGTTTAATTTGGAAATCTCCCTTTATGATTGAACTTCACCTTTAATCCTGATAGTTGATTGAAATCGATCTCAACCGTTGATGAATTCCAGGAAAGTCTATTTAAGAGACCTTCATCTCTTCATTTTGAAAGGTTGAATGAGAATTTGCATCGAATTGTTGCTGGAATTCATACTCACATTTGCTCATATTCACATATGCAAACATCAAGTTCGACCAAAAGTTGACCAAATTTAACCACGATTGACTAGTTTTGGAAAGAATTTTAAAATAATTAAACGAAATTATTTAATTAAATGGAGTACTTACTTCTAATTAATTAAACAAAGTTATTTAATTAAATGAGAAGCCATTTCTAATTAATTAAATGAAGTTATTTAATTAAATAAGAAAAAGTGTCTCTAATTAATTAAAGATTATTTAATTAAACAGAAAAAGGAATTATGAGAGCATATCTCATTTTATAAAATTAAATATCTCAACAAAATCTCTCTTCAGTTCAAAAAGAGAAATTTCCAGTTCACTATTGATAAAAAAATGAGTTAAATTAGTTAACTCCTTTTTCTACTCAAATTGAATCAATTAACTCCTTATTTTACTCAAATTAAATCTGTTAACTCTCTTTAATTTGAAAATCTCCCTTTGTGACTAAACTTCACCTTTAATCCTGATCGTTGATTGAAATCGATCTCAACCATTGATGAATTCAAGGAAGGTCTATTTAAGAGACCCTCATCTCTTCATTTTGAAAGGTTAAATGAGAATTTGCATTGAATTGTTGCTGGAATTCATACTCACATTTGCTCATATTGACATACGCAAAGATCAAGTTTGACCAAAAGTTGACCAGATTTAGCCACGGTTGACTTGAGTTGACTAGTTTCAATTTTTTTTTGAAGTAATTAAATGAAATTATTTAATTAAATGGAGTACTTACTTCTAATTAATTAAACAAAGTTATTTAATTAAATGAAAAGCCATTCTTAATTAATTAAATGAAGTTATTTAATTAAATAAGAAAAGTGCCTCTAATTAATTAAAGATTATTTAATTAAATAGAAAAAGTAATTATGAGAGCATATCTCATTTTATTAAATTAAATATCTCAACAAAATCTCTCTTCAGTTCTAAAAGAAAAATTTTCAGTTCACTATTGATCAAAAATGAGTTAAATGAGTTAACTCCTTTTTCTACTCAAATTGAATCAGTTAACTCCTTATTTTACTCAAATTAAATATGTTAACTCTTTTTAATTTGGAAATCTCCCTTTATGACTGAACTTCACCTTTAATCTTGACCGTTGATTGAAATCGATCTCAACCGTTGATGAATTTCAAGAAAGTCTATTTAAGAGACCCTCATCTCTTAATTTTGAAAGGTTGAATGAGAACTTGCATCGAATTGTTGCTAGAATTCACACTCACATTTGCTCATATTCACATACGCAAAGATCAACTTTGACCAAAAGTTGATCAGATTTAACCATGGTTGACTTGAGTTGACTAGTTTCGAAAAGAATTTTGAAATAATTATACGAAATTATTTAATTAAATGGAGTACTTACTTCTAATTAATTAAACAAAGTTATTTAATTAAATGAGAAGCCATTGTTAATTAATTAAATGAAGTTATTTAATTAAATAAGAAAAGTGTCTCTAATTAATTAAAGATTATATAATTAAATAGAAAAAGTAATTATGAGAGCATATCTCATTTTATTAAACTAAATATCTCAACAAAATCTCTCTTCAGTTCAAAAAGGAAAATTTATAGTTCACTATTGATAAAAAATGATTTAAATCAGTTAACTCCTTTTGCTACTCAAATTGAATCAGTTAACCCCTTATTTCACTCAAATTAAATCTCTTAACTCTCTTTAATTTTGAAATCTCCCTTTATGACTGAACTTCACCTTTAATCCTGACCGTTGATTGAAATCGATCTCAACCGTTGATGAATTTCAGGAAAGTCTATTTAAGAGACCCTCATCTCTTCACTTTGAAAGGTTGAATGAGAATTTGCACCGAATTGTTGGTGGAATTCATACTCACATTTGCTCATATTCACATACGCAAAGATCAAGTTTGACCAAAAGTTGACCAGATTTAACCACGGTTGACTTGAGTTGACTAGTTTCAATTTTTTTTTGAAAAAATTTAATGAAATTATTTAATTAAATGGAGTACTTACTTATAATTAATTAAACAAAGTTATTTAATTAAATGAAAAGCCATTCTTAATTAATTAAATGAAGTTATTTAATTAAATAAGAAAAGTGCCTCTAATTAATTAAAGATTATTTAATTAAATAGAAAAAGTAATTATGAGAGCATATCTCATTTTATTAAATTAAATATCTCAACAAAATCTCTCGTCAGTTCTAAAAGAGAAATTTTCAGTTCACTATTGATCAAAAATGAGTTAAATGAGTTAACTCCTTTTTCTACTCAAATTGAATCAGTTAACTCCTTATTTTACTCATATTAAATATGTTAACTCCTTTTAATTTGGAAATCTCCCTTTATGACTGAACTTCACCTTTAATCCTGACCGTTGATTGAAATCGATCTCAACCGTTGATGAATTTCAGGAAAGTCTATTTAAGAGACCCTCATCTCTTAATTTTGAAAGGTTGAATGAGAACTTGCATCGAATTGTTGCTGGAATTCATACTCACATTTTCTCATATTCACATACGCAAAGATAATGTTTGACCAAAAGTTGATCAGATTTAACCATGGTTGACTTGAGTTGACTAGTTTCGAAATGAATTTTCAAATAATTATACGAAATTATTTAATTAAATGGAGTACTTACTTCTAATTAATTAAACAAAGTTATTTAATTAAATGAGAAGCCATTCTTAATTTATTAAATGAAGTTATTTAATTAAATAAGAAAAGTGTCTCTAATTAATTAAAGATTATTTAATTAAATAGAAAAAGTAATTATGAGAGCATATCTCATTTTATTAAACTAAATATCTCAACAAAATCTCTCTTCAGTTCAAAAAGGGAAATTTATAGTTCACTATTGATAAAAAATGATTTAAATCAGTTAACTCTTTTTGCTACTCAAATTGAATCAGTTAACCCCTTATTTTACTCAAATTAAATCTCTTAACTCCCTTTAATTTGGAAATCTCCCTTTATGACTGAACTTCACCTTTAATCCTGACCGTTGATTGAAATCAATCTCAACCGTTGATGAATTTCAGGAAAGTCTATTTAAGAGACCCTCATCTCTTCACTTTGAAAGGTTGAATGAGAATTTGCACCGAATTGTTGCTGGAATTCATACTCACATTTTCTCATATTCACATACGCAAAGATCAAGTTTGACCAAAAGTTGACCAAATTTAACCACGGTTTACTAGAGTTGACTAGTTTCGAAAAGAATTTTGAAATAATTAAATGAAATTATTTAATTAAATGGAGTACTTACTTCTAATTAATTAAGAAAAGTTATTTAATTAAATGAGAAGCCATTCCTAGTTAATTAAATGAAGTTATTTAATTAAATAAGAAAAGCGTCTCTAAGTAATTTAAGATTATTTAATTAAATAGAAAAAGTAATTAGGAGAGCATATCTCATTTTATTAAATTAAATATCTCGACAAAATCTCTCTTCAGTTCAAAAAGGGAAATTTTCAGTTCACTATTGATAAAAAATGAGTTAAATTAGTTAACTCCTTTTTCTACTCAAATTGAATCAGTTAACTCGTTATTTTACTGAAATTAAATCTGTTAACTCCCTTTAATTTGAAAATCTCCCTTTATGATTGAACTTCACCTTTAATCCTGACCATTGATTGAAATCGATCTCAACCGTTGATGAATTCAAGTAAAGTCTATTTAAGAGACCCTCATTTCTTCACTTTGAAAGGTTGAATGAGAATTGGCATCAAATTGTTGCTGGAATTCATACTCACATTTGCTCATATTCACATACGCAAAGATCAAGTTTGACCAAAAGTTGACCAGATTTAACCACGGTTGACTTGAGTTCACTAGTTTCAAAAAGAATTTTGAAATAATTAAATGAAATTATTTAATTAAATGGAGTACTTACTTCTAATTAATTAAACAAAGTTATTTAATTAAATGAGAAGCCATTGTTAATTAATTAAATGAAGTTATTTAATTAAATAAGAAAAGTGTCTCTAATTCATTAAAGATTATTTAATTAAATAGAAAATGTAATTATGAGAGAATATCTCATTTTATTAAATTAAATATCTCGAAAAAATCTTTCTTCAGTTCAAAAAGGGAAATTTCCAGTTTACTATTGATAAAAAATGAGTTAAATCAGTTAACTCTTTTTTCTACTCAAATTGAATCAGTTAACTCCTTATTTTACTCAAATTAAATCTGTTAACTCCCTTTAATTTGAAAATCTCCCTTTATGACTAAACTTCACCTTTAATTTGGACCATTGATTGAAATTGATCTAAACCGTTGATGAATTTCAGGAAAGTCTATTTAAGAGACCCTCATCTCTTCACTTTGAAAGGTTGAATGAGAATTTGCATCGAATTGTTGCTGAAATTCATACTCACATTTCCTCATATTGACATACGCAAAGGTCAAGTTTGACCAAAAGTTGACCAGATTTAACCACAGTTGACTTGAGTTGACTGGTTTCGAAAAGAATATTTAAATAATTAAACAAACTTATTTAATTAAATAGAGTACTTACTTCTAATTAATTAAAAAAAGTTATTTAATTAAATGAGAAGCCATTCCTAATTAATTAAATGAAGTTATTTAATTAAATAAGAAAAGTGTCTCTAATTAATTAAAGATTATTTAATTAAATAGAAAAAGTAATTATGAGAGCATATCTCATTTTATTAAATTAAATATCTCAACAAAATCTATCTTCAGTTCAAAAAGGGAAATTTCCTGTTTACTATTGATAAAAAATGAGTTAAATGAGTTAACTCCTTTTTCTATTCAAATTGAATCAGTTAACTCTTTATTTTACTCAAATTAAATCTGTTAACTCCCTTTCATTTGGAAATCTCCCTTTATAACTGAACTTCACCTTTAATCCTGACCGTTGATTGAAATCGATCTCAACCGTTGATGAATTCCAGGAAAGTCTATTTAAGAGACACTCATCTCTTCATTTTGAAAGGTTAAATGAGAATTTGCATCAAATTTTTGTTGAAATTCATATTCACATTTGCTCATATTCACATACGCAAAGATCAAGTTTCACGAAAAGTTGACCAGATTTAACCACGGTTGACTTGAGTTGACTAGTTTCCAAAAAAAATTTGAAATAATTAAATGAAATTATTTAATTAAATGGAGTACTTACTTTTAATTAATTAAACAAAGTTATTTAATTAAATTAGAAGCCATTCCTAATTAATTAAATGAAGTTATTTAATTAAATAAGAAAAATGTCTCTAATTAATTAAAAATTATTTAATTAAATAGAAAAAGTAATTATGAGAGCAGATCTCATTTTATTAAATTAAATATCTCAACAAAATCTCTCTTCAGTTCAAAACGAAAAATTTTCAGTTCACTATTGATAAAAAATGAGTTAAATCAGTTAACTCTTTTTTCTACTCAAATTGAATCAGGTAACTTCTTATTTTACTCAAATTAAATCTATTAACTCCCTTTAATTTGGAAATCTCCCTTTATGACTGAACTTTACCTTTAATCGTGACCGTTGATTGAAATTGATCTCAACCGTTGATGAATTCCAGGAAAGTCTATTTAAGAGACCCTCATCTCTTCATTTTGAAAGGTTGAATGAGAATTTGCATCGAATTGTTGTTAGAATTCATACTCACATTTGCTCATATTCACATACGCAAATATCAAGTTTGACCAAAACTTGATCAGATTTAACCACAGTTGACTTGAGTTGACTAGTGTCGAAAAGAATTTTGAAATAACTAAACAAAATTATTTAATTAAACGGAGTACTTACTTCTAATTAATTAAACAAAGTTATTTAACTAAATGAGAAGTCATTCCTAATTAATTAAATGAAGTTATTTAATTAAATAAGAAAAGTGTCTCTAATTAATTAAAGATTATTTAATTAAATAGAAAAAGTAATTATGAGAGCATATCTCATTTTATTAAATTAAATATCACAACAAAATCTCTCTTCAGTTCAAAAAGAGAAATTTCAAGTTTACTATTGATAAAAAATGAGTTAAATCAGTTAACTCCTTTTTCTATTCAAATTGAATCAGTTAACTCCTTATTTTACTCAAATTAAATCTGTTAACTCCTTTTCATTTGGAAATCTCCCTTTATGACTAAACTTCACCTTTAATCCTGACGGTTGATTGAAATCGATCTCAACAGTTGATGAATTTGAGAAATGTCTATTTAAGAGACCCTCATCTCTTCATTTTGAAACGTTGAATGAGAAGTTGCATCGAATTGTTGCTGGAATTCATACTCACATTTGCTTATATTCACATACGTAAAGATCAAGTTTGACCAAAAGTTGACTAGATTTAACCACGGTTGACTTGAGTTGACTAGTTTCAAAAAGAATTTTGAAATAATTAAATGAAATTATTTAATTAAATGGAGTACTTACTTCTAATTAGTTAAACAAAGTTATTTAATTAAATGAGAAGCCATTCCTAATTAATTAAATGAAGTTATTTAATTAAATAAGAAAAGTGTCTCAAATTAATTAAAGATTATTTAATTAAATAGAAAAAGTAATTATGAGAGCATATTGCATTTTATTAAATTAAATATCTCAACAAAATCTCTCTTCAGTTCAAAAAGAGAAATTTTTAGTTCACTGTTGATAAAAAATGAGCTAAATCAGTTAACTCTTTTTTCTACTCAAATTGAATCAGTTAACTTCTTATTTTACTCAAATTAAATCTTTTAACTCCCTTTAATTTGGAAATCTTGCTTTATGACTGTACTTCACCTTTAATCCTGACCGTTGTTTGAAATCGATCTCAACCGTTCGTGAATTCTAGGAAAGTATATTTAAGAGACTCTCATCTCTTCATTTTGAAATGTTGAATGAGAATTTGCATCGAATTGTTGCTAGAATTCATACTCACATTTGCTCATATTCACATACGCAAAGATCAAGTTTGACCAAAAGTTGACCAGATTTAACGACAGTTGAGTTGACTAGTGTCGAAAAGAATTTTAAAATAATTAAAAAAAATTATTTAATTAAATGAAGTACTTAATTCTAATTAATTAAACAAAATTATTTAATTAAATGAGAAGCCATTCCTAATTAATTAAATCAAGTTAATTAATTAAATAAGATAAGTGTCTCTAATTAATTAAATATTATTTAATTAAATAGAAAAAGTAATTATGAGAGCATATCTCATTTTATTAAATTAAATATCTCAACAAAATGTCTCTTCAGTTTAAAAAGGGAAATTTCCAGTTTACTATTGATAAAAAATGAGTTAAATGAGTTAACTCCTTTTTCTATTGAAATTGAATTAGTTAACTCCTTATTTTACTCAAATTAAATCTGTTAACTCCCATTCATTCGGAAATCTCCCTTTATGACTGAACTTCACCTTTAATCCTGACTGTTGATTGAAATCGATCTCAACCGTTCATGAATTCCAAGAAAGTCTATTTAAGAGACCCTCATCTCTTCATTTTGAAAGGTTGAATGAGAATTTGCATCGAATTGTTGCTGAAATTCATACTCACATTTGGTCATATTCACATATGCAAAGATCAAGTTTTACCAAAAGTTGACCAGATTTAACCATGGTTGACTTGAGTTGACTAGTTTCCAAAAGCATTTTGAAATTATTTAATTAAATGGAGTTCTTACTTCTAATTAATTAAACAAAGCTATTTAATTAAATGAGAAGTCATTCCTAATTAATTAAATGAAGTTATTTAATTAAATAAGAAAAGTGTCTCTAATCAATTAAATATTATTTAATTAAATAGAAAAAGTAATTATGAGAGCTTATCTCATTTTATGAAATTAAATAAGTCAACAAAATCTTTTTTTAGTTCAAAAAGGGAAATTTTCAGTTCACTATTGATAAAAAATGAGTTAAATCAGTTAACTCCTTTTTCTACTCAAATTGAATCAGTTAACTCCTTATTTTACTCAAATTAAATTTGTTAACTTCTTTTAATTTAGAAATCTCCCTTTATGACTGAATTTCATCTTTAATCCTGACGGTTGATTGAAATCTATCTCAACCGTTGATGAATTCGAGAAAAGTCTATTTAAGAGACCCTCATCTCTTCATTTTGAAACGTTGAATGAGAATTTGCATCGAATTGTTGCTAGAATTCATACTCACATTTGCTCATATTCACATACGAAAAGATCAAGTTTGACCAAAATTTGACCAGATTTAACCACGGTTGACTTGAGTTGACTGATTTCAAAAAAAAATTTGAAATATTTAAACAAAATTATTTAATTAAATGGAGTACTTACTTCTAATTAACTAAACAAAGTTATTTAATTAAATGAGAAGCCATTCCTAATTAATTAAATGAAGTTATTTAATTAAATAAGAAAAGTGTCTCTAATTAATTAAACATTATTTAATTAACTAGAAAAAGTAATTATGAGAGCATATCTCAATTTATTAAATTAAATATCTCAACTAAATCTCTGTTCAGTTCAAAAATGAAAATTTTCAATTCACTATTTCTAAAAAATGAGTTAAATCAGTGAACTCCTTTTTCTACTCAAATTGAATCAGTTAACTCCTTATTTTACTTGAATTAAATCTATTAAATCCCTTTAATTTGGAAATCTCCCTTTATGACATAACTTCATCTTTAATCCTAACTGTTGATTGAAATCGATCACAACCGTTGATGAATTCCAGGAAAGTCTATGTAAGAGACCCTCATCTCTTCATTTTGAAAGGTTGAATGAGAATTTGCATCGAATTGTTGCTGGAATTCATACTCACATTTGCTCATATTCACATACGCAAAGATCAAGTTTGACCAAAAGTTGACCAAATTTAATAACGGTTGACCTGAGTTGACTAGTTTCAATTTTTTTTTGAAATAATTAAATGAAATTATTTAATTAAATGGAGTACTTACTTCTAATTAATTAAACAAAGTTATTTAATTAAATGAGAAGCCATTCCTGATTAATTAAATGATGTTATTTAATTAAGTAAGAAAATTGTCTCTAATTTATTAAATATTATTTAATTAAATAGAAAAAGTAATTATTAGAGCATATCTCATTTTATTAAATTAAATATCTCAACAAAATCTCTCTTAAGTTCGAAAAGGGAAATTTCCAGTTCACTATTGATAAAATATGAGTGAAATCAGTTATCTCTTTTTTCTACACAAATTGAATCAGTTAACTCCTTATTTTACTGAAATTAAATATGTTAGCTCCCTTTAATTTGAAAAGCTCCCTTTATGATTGAACTTCAACTTTAATCCTGACCGTTGATTGAAATCGATCTCAACCATTGATGAATTCCAGGAAAGTCTATTTAAGAGACCCTCATCTCTTCATTTTGAAAGGTTGAATGAGAATTTGCATCGAATTGTTGTTGGAATTCATACTAAAATTTGCTCATATTCACATACGCAAAGAACAAGTTTGACCAAAAGTTGACATGATTTAACCTCAGTTGACTTGAGTTGACTAGTTTCGAAAAGAAATTTTAAATAATTAAACAAAATTATTTAATTAAATGGAGTACTTACTTCTAATTAATTAAAAAAAGTTATTCAATTAAATGAGAAGCCATTCCTAATTAATTAAATGAAGTTATTTAATTAAATAAGAAAAGTGTCTCTAATTAATTAAACATTATTTAATTAAATAGAAAAAGTAATTATGAGAGCATATGTCATTTTATTAAATTAAATATCCAAACAAAATGTCTCTTCAGTTCAAAAAGGTAAATTTCCAGTTCACTATTGATAAAAAATGAGTTAAATTAGTTGACTCTTTTTTCTACTCAAATTGAATTAGTCAACTCTTTGTTTTACTCAAATTAAATCTGTTAACTACCTTTAATTTGGAAATCTCCCTTTATGACTGAATTTCACCTTTAATCCTTACCGTTGATTGAAATCGATCTCAACCGTTGATGAATTCCAGGAAAGTCTATTTAAAAGACCCTCATCTCTTCATTTTGAAAGGTTGAATGAAAATTTGCATCGAATTGTTGCTGGAATTCATACTCACATTTTCTCATATTCACATACGCAAAGATCAAGTTTGACCAAAAGTTGACCAGATTTAACCACGATTGACTTGAGTTAACTAGTTTCGAAAAGAATTTTGAAATAATTAAATGAAATTATTTTATTAAATGGAGTACTTACTTCTAATTAATTAAGCAAAGTTATTTAATTAAATGAGAAGCCATTCCTAATTTATTAAATGAAGTTATTTAATTAAATAAGAAAAGTGTCTCTAATTAATTAAAGATTATTTAATTAAATAGAAAAAGTAATGATTAGAGCATATCTCATTTTATTAAATTAAATATCCCAACAAAATCTCTCTTCAGTTCAAAAAGGTAAATTTCCAGTTCACTATTGATAAAAAATGAGTTAAATTACTTGACTCCTTTTTCTACTAAAATTGAATTAGTTAAGTCTTCATTTTACTCAAATTAAATCTGTTAACTACCTTTAATTTTGAAATCTCTCTTTATGACTGAATTTCACCTTTAATCCTGACCGTTGATTGAAATCGATCTCAACCATTCATGAATTCCAAGAAAGTCTATTTAAAAGACCCTCATCTCTTCATTTTGAAAGGTTTAAATGAGAATTTGCATCGAATTGTTGCTGGAATTCATACTCACATTTTCTCATATTCACATATGCAAAGATCAAGTTTGACCAAAAGTTGATCAAATTTAACCACGGTTGACTTGAGTTGACTAGTTTCGAAAAGAATTTTGAAGTAATTAAACGAAATTATTTAATTAAATGGAGTACTTACTTCTAATTAATCAAACAAAGTTATTCAATTAAATGTGAAGCCATTCCTAATTAATTAAATGAAGTTATTTAATTAAATAAAAAAAGTGTCCCTAATTAATTAAAGATTATTTAATTAAATAGAAAAAGTAATTATGGGAGCATATCTCATTTTATTAAATTAAATATCTCAACAAAATCTCTCTTCAGTTCAAAAAAGGAAATTTTCAGTTCACGATTGATCAAAAATGAGTTAAATGAGTTAACTCCTTTTTCTACTCAAATTGAATCAGTTAACTCTTTATTTTACTCAAATTAAATCTGCTAACTCTCTTTAATTTGGAAATCTTCCTTTATGACTGAACTTCACCTTTAATCCTGACCGTTGATTGAAATCGATCTCAATAGTTGATGAATTCCAGGAAAGTCTATTTAAGAGACCCTCATCTCTTTATTTTGAAAGGTTGATCAAGAATTTGCATCGAATTGTTGCCGGAATTCATATTCACATTTGCTCATATTTACATACGCAAAAATCAAGTTTGACCAAAAGTTGACCAGATTTAACCACGGTTGACTTGAGGTGATGAGTTTCAAATTTTTTTTTGAAATAATTAAACGAAATTATTTAATTAAATGGAGTACTTACTTCTAATTAATTAAACAAAGTTATTTAATTAAATTAGAAGCCATTCCTAATTAATTAAACGAAGTTATTTAATGAAATTCGAAAAGTGTCTCTAATTAATTAAAGATTATTTAGTTAAATAGAAAAAGTAATTATGAGAGCATATCTCATTTTATTAAATTATATATCTCAACAAAATCTCTCTTCATTTCAAAAAGGGAAATTTCTAATTAAGTATTCATCAAAAATGACTGAAATCATTTGACTCCTTTTTCGACTCAAATTGAATCAGTTAACTTCTTATTTTACTCAAATTAAATCTGTTAACTCCCTTTAATTTGGAAATCTCTCTTTATGACTGAACTTCACCTTTAATCCTAACCGTTGACTGAAATCAATCTCAACCGTTGACCAGATTCACATTCACATTTGACTCATATTTACATTTGCTCATATTTACATACGCAAAAATCAAGTTTGACCAAAAGTTGACCAGATTTAACCACAGTTGACTTGAGTTGACTAGTTGCGAAAATAATTTTGAAATAATTAAATGAAATTATTTTATTAAATGGAGTACTTACTTCTAATTAATTAAGCAAAGTTATTTAATTAAATGAGAAGTCATTCTTAATTTATTAAATGAAGTTATTTAATTAAATAAGAAAAGTGTCTCTAATTAATTAAAGATTATTTAATTAAATAGAAAAAGTAATGATTAGAGCATATCTCATTTTATTAAATTAAATATCCCAACAAAATCTCTCTTCAGTTCAAAAAGGTAAATTTCCAGTTCACTATTGATAAAAAATGAGTTAAATTACTTGACTCCTTTTTCTACTAAAATTGAATTAGTTAAGTCTTCATTTTACTCAAATTAAATCTGTTAACTACCTTTAATTTTGAAATCTCTCTTTATGACTGAATTTCACCTTTAATCCTGACCGTTGATTGAAATCGATCTCAACCATTCATGAATTCCAAGAAAGTCTATTTAAAAGACCCTCATCTCTTCATTTTGAAAGGTTTAAATGAGAATTTGCATCGAATTGTTGCTGGAATTCATACTCACATTTTCTCATATTCACATATGCAAAGATCAAGTTTGACCAAAAGTTGACCAAATTTAACCACGGTTGACTTGAGTTGACTAGTTTCGAAAAGAATTTTGAAGTAATTAAACGAAATTATTTAATTAAATGGAGTACTTACTTCTAATTAATCAAACAAAGTTATTCAATTAAATGTGAAGCCATTCCTAATTAATTAAATGAAGTTATTTAATTAAATAAAAAAAGTGTCCCTAATTAATTAAAGATTATTTAATTAAATAGAAAAAGTAATTATGGGAGCATATCTCATTTTATTAAATTAAATATCTCAACAAAATCTCTCTTCAGTTCAAAAAAGGAAATTTTCAGTTCACGATTGATCAAAAATGAGTTAAGTGAGTTAACTCCTTTTTCTACTCAAATTGAATCAGTTAACTCCTTATTTTACTCAAATTAAATATGCTAACTCTCTTTAATTTGGAAGTCTTCCTTTATGACTGAACTTCAACTTTAATCCTGACCGTTGATTGAAATCGATCTCAATAGTTGATGAATTCTAGGAAAGTCTATTTAAGAGACCCTCATCTCTTTATTTTGAAAGGTTGATCGAGAATTTGCATCGAATTGTTGCCGGAATTCATATTCACATTTGCTCATATTTACATACGCAAAAATCAAGTTTGACCAAAAGTTGACCAGATTTAACCACGGTTGACTTGAGGTGATGAGTTTCGAAAAGAATTTTGAAATAATTAAACGAAATTATTTAATTAAATGGAGTACTTACTTCTAATTAATTAAACAAAGTTATTTAATTAAATGAGAAGCCATTCCTAATTAATTAAATGAAGTTATTTAATGAAATTCGAAAAGTGTCTCTAATTAATTAAAGATTATTTAGTTAAATAGAAAAAGTAATTATGAGAGCATATCTCATTTTATTAAATTATATATCTCAACAAAATCTCTCTTCATTTCAAAAAGGGAAATTTCTAATTAACTATTCATCAAAAATGACTGAAATCATTTGACTCCTTTTTCGACTCAAATTGAATCAGTTAACTTCTTATTTTACTCAAATTAAATCTGTTAACTCCCTTTAATTTGGAAATCTCTCTTTATGACTGAACTTCACCTTTAATCCTAACCGTTGACTGAAATCAATCTCAACCGTTGAACAGATTCACATTCACATTTGACTCATATTCACATTTGCTCATATTTACATACGCAAAAATCAAGTTTGACAAAAAGTTGACCAGATTTAACCACAGTTGACTTGAGTTGACTAGTTGCAAAAATAATTTTGAAATAATTAAGCGAAATTATTTAATTAAATGGAGTACTTACTTCTAATTAATTAAACAAAGTTATTTAATTAAATGAGAAGCCATTCTTAATTAATTAAATGAAGTTATTTAATTAAATAAAAAAAGTGTCTCTAATTAATTAAAGATTATTTAATTAAATAAAAAAAGTAATTATGAGAGCATATCTCATTTTATTAAATTAAATATCTTAACAAAATCTCTCTTCAGTTCAAAAAAAGAAATTTTCAGTTCACTATTGATCAAAAATGAGTTAAATCAGTTGACTCCTTTTTCTACTCAAATTGAATTAGTTAACTCCTTATTTTGTTCAAATTAAATCTGCTAATTTCCTTTAATTTGGAAATCTCTCTTTATGACTGAACTTCACCTTTAATTCTGACCCTTGATTGAAATCGATCTCAACCGTTGATGAATTCCAAGAAAGTCTATTAAGACACCCTCATCTCTTCAATTTGAAAAGTTGAATGAGAATTTGCATCGAACTGTTTCTTGAATTCATACTCACATTTGCTCATATTCACATACGCAAAGATCAAATTTGAACCAAAAGTTGACCAGATTTAACCACGGTTGACTAGTTTCGAAAAGCATTTTGAAATAATTAAATGAAATTATTTAATTAAATGGAGTACTTACTTCTAATTAATTAAACAAAGTTATTTAATTAAATGAGAAGCCATTCCTAATTTATTTAATGAAGTTATTTAATTAAATAAGAAAAGTGTCTCTAATTAATTAAATAGAAAAATCTTTCTTCAGTTAAAAAAGGGAAATTTCCAGTTCACTATTGATAAAAAATGAGTTAAATCAGTTAACTCCTTTTTCTACTCAAATTGAATCAGTTAACTCTTTATTTTACTCAAATTAAATCTGTTAACTCTCTTTAATTCGAAAATCTCCCTTTATGACTGAACTTCACCTTTAATCCTGACCGTTGATTGAAATTGATCTCAACCGTTGATGAATTCTAAGAAAGTCTATTTAAGAGACCCTCATCTCTTCATTTTGAAAGGTTGAATGAGAATTTGCATCGAATTATTGCTGGAATTCATACTCATATTTGCTCATATTTACATATGCAAAGATCAAGTTAGACCAAAAGTTGACCAGATTTAACTACGGTTGACTTGAGTTGACTAGTTTCAAAAAGAATTTTGGAATAATTAAATGAAATTATTTAATGAAATGGAGTACTTACTTCTAATTAATCAAAAAAAGATATTTAATTAAATGAGAAGCCATTCCTAATTAATTAAATAAAATTATTTAATTAAATAAGAAAAGTGTCTCTAATTAATTAAAGATTATTTAATTAAATAGAAAAAGTAATTATGGGAGCATATCTCATTTTATTAAATTAAATATCTCAACAAAATCTCTCTTCAGTTGAAAAAGGGAAATTTCTAGTTCACTATTGATAAAAAATGAGTTAAATCAGTTGAATCCTTTTTCTACTCAAATTGAATCAGTTAACTCCTTATTTTACTCAAATTAAATCTGTTAACTACCTTTAATTTGAAAATCTTCCTTTATGAGTGAACTTCACCTTTAATCCTGACCGTTGATTGAAATCGATCTCAACCGTTGATGAATTACAGGAAAGTCTATTTAAGAGACCCTCATCTCTTTAGTTTGAAAGGTTGAATGAGAATTTGCATCGAATTGTTGCTGGAATTCATACTCACATTTGCTTATACTCACATACACAAAGATCAAGTTTGACCAAAAGTTGACCAGATTTAACCACGATTGACTTGAGTTGACTAGTTTCGAAAAGAATTTTGAAATAATTAAACGAAATTATTTAATTAAATGGAGTACTTACTTCTAATTAATTAAACAAAGTTATTTAATTAAATGTGAAGCCATTGCTAATTAATTAAATGAAGTTATTTAATTAAATAAGAAAAGTGTCTCTAATTAATTAAAGATTATTTAATTAAATTGAAAAAGTAATTATTGGAGCATATCTCATTTTATTAAATTTAATATCTAAAAAAAATCTCTCTTCAGTTCAAAAAGGAAAATTTCCAATTCACGATTGATCAAAAATGAGTTAAATCAGTTAACTCATTTTTCTACTCAAATTGAATCAGTTAACTCCTATTTTACTGAAATTAAATATGTTAACTCCCTTTAATTTGGAAATCTCCCTTTATGATAGAACTTCACCTTTAATCCCTACTGTTGATTAAAATCAATCTCAACTGTTGATGAATTACAGGAAAGTCTATTTAAGAGACCCTCATCTATTCATTTTGAAAGGTTGAATAAGAATTTGTATCGTATTGTTGCTCGAATTTATACTCACATTTGCTCATATTCACATACGCAAAGATCAAGTTTGACCAAAATTTGACCAGATTTAACCATGGCTGACTTGAGTTGACTAGTTTCGAAAAGAATTTTGAAATAATTAAACGAAATTATTTAATTAAATGGAGCACATACTTCTAATTAATTAAACAAAGTTATTTAATTAAATGAGAAGTCATTCCTAATTAATTAAATGAAGTTATTTAATTAAATAAGAAAAGTGTCTCTAATTAATTAAAGATTATTTAATTAAATAGAAAAAGTAATTATGAGAGCATATCTCATTTTATTATATTAAATATCTCAACAAAATCTCTCTTCAGTTCAAAAAGGAAAATTTCTAGTTTACTATTGATAAAAAATGAGTTAAATCAGTTAACTCCTTTTTCTATTCAAATTGAATCAGTTAACTCCGTATTTTATTCAAATTAAATCTGTTAACTCCATTTCATTTAGAAATCTCCCTTTATGACTGAACTTCACCTTTAATCCTGACCGTTGATTGAAATCGATCTCAACCGTTGATTAATTCTAGGAAAGTCTATTTAAGAGACTCTCATCTCTTCATTATGAAAGGTTCAATGAGAATTTGCATTGAATATTTGCTAGAATTCATACTCACATTTGCTCATATTCACATATGCAAAGATCAAGTTTCATCAAAAGTTGACCAGATTTAACCACGGTTGACTTGAGTTGACTAGTTTCCAAAAGAATTTTGAAATAATTAAACGAAATTATTTAATTAAATGGAGTGCTTACTTTTAATTAATTAAACAAAGTTATTTAATTAAAAGAGAAGCCATTCCTAATTAATTAAATGAAGTTATTTCATTAAATAAGAAAAGTGTGTCTAATTAATTAAAGATTATTTAATTAAATAGAAAAAGTAATTATGAAAGCATATCTCATTTTATTAAATTAAATAACTCAACAAAATATCTCTTCATTTCAAAAAGGGAAATTTTTTGTTCACTATTGATCAAAAACGAGTTAAATCAGTTAACGCCTTTTTCTACTCAAATTGAATCAGTTAACTTCTTATTTTACTCAAATTAAATTTGCTAACTTCCTTTAATTTAGAAATCTCCCTTTATGACTGAACTTCACCTTTAATCCTGAAGGTTGATTGAAATCGATCTCAACCGCTGATGAATTCGAGAAAAGTCTATTTAAGAGACACTCATCTCTTCATTGTGAAACGTTGAATGAAAATTTTCTTTGAATTGTTGCTGGAATTCATGCTCACATTTTCTCATATTCACATTCGTAAAGATTAAGTTTGACCAAAAGTTGACCAGATTTAACCACGGTTGACTTGAGTTGACTAGTTTCAAAAAAAATTTTGAAATAATTAAACGAAATTATTTAATTTAATGGAGTACTTACTTCTAATTAATTAAACAAAGTTATTTAATTAAATGAGAAGCCATTCCTAATAAATTAAATGAAGTTATTTAATTAAATAAGAAAATTGTCTCTAATTAATTAAAGATTATTTAATTAAATAGAAAATGTAATTATGAGAGCATATCTCATTTTATTAAATTAAATATCTCAAAAAAATCTCTCTTCAGTTCTAAAAGGGAAATTTTCAGTTGACTATTGATAAAAAATGAATTAAATCGGTTAACTCTTTATTCTACTCAAATTGAATTACTTAACTTCTTATTTTACTCAAATTAAATCTATTAACTCCTTTAAATTTGAAAATATCCCTTTATGACTGAACTTCACCTTTAATCCTGACCGTTGATTGAAATCGATCTCAACCATTGATGAATTCTAGGACAGTCTATTTAAGAGAACCTTATCTCTTCATTTTGAAAGGTTGAATGAGAATTTGCATTGAATTGTTGCTGGAATTCATACTCACATTTGCTCATATTCACATACGCAAATATCAAGTTTGACCAAAAGTCGACCAGATTTAACCACGATTGACTTGAGTTGACTAGTTTCGAAAAGAATTTTGAAATAAATAAATGAAATTATTTAATTAAATCGAGTACTTACTTCTAATTAATTAAGCAAAGTTATTTAATTAAATGAGAAGCCATTCCTAATTAATTAAATGAAGTTATTTAATTAAATAAGAAAAGTGTCTCTAATTAATTAAAGATTATTTAATTAACTAGAAAAAGTAATTATGAGAGCATATCTCATTTTATTAAATTAAATATCTCAACAAAATCTCTCTTCAGTTCAAAAAAGAAAAATTTCTAATTCACTATTGATAAAACATGAGTTAAATCAGTGAACTCTTTTTTCTACTGAAATTTTATCAGTTAACTCCTTATTTTACTCAAATTAAACCTGATAACTCCATTTAATTTGGAAATCTCCCTTTATGACTAAACTTCAACTTTAATCCTGACCGTTGATTGAAATCGATCTCAAGCGTTGATGAAATCTAGGAAAGTCTATTTAAGAGACCCTCATCTCTTCATTTTGAAAGGTTGAATGAGAATTTGCATTGAATTGTTGTTGAAATTCATACTCACATTTGCTCATATTCACATACGCAAAGATCAAGTTTGATCAAAAGTTGACCAGATTTAACCACGGTTGACTTGAGTTGACTAGTTTCGAAAAGAATTTTTAAATAATTAAACGAAATTATTTAATTTAATGGAGTACTTACTTCTAATTAATTAAACAAAGTTATTTAATTAAATGAGAAGCCATTCCTAATTAATTAAATGAAGTTATTTAATTAAATAAGAAAAGTGTCTCTAATTAATTAAAGATTATTTAATTAAATACAAAAAGTAATTATGAGAGCATATCTCATTTTATTAAATTAAATATTTCAACAAAATCTCTCTTCAGTTCAAAAAGAGAAATTTTCAGTTCACTATTGATTAAAAATAAGTTAAATTAGTTTACTCCTTTTTCTACTCAAATTGAGTCAGTTAACTCTTTATTTTACTCAAATTAAATCTGTTAACTCCCTTTAATTTGGAAATCTCCCTTTATGACTGAACTTCACCTTTAATCCTAACCGTTGATTGAAATCAATCTCAACCGTTGATGGATTTTAGGAAACTCTATTTAAAAGACCCTCATCTCTTCATTTTGAAAGGTTGAATGAAAATTTCCATCCAATTGTTGCTAGAATTCATACTCACATTTGCTCATTTTCACATACGCAAAGATCAAGTTTGACCAAAAGTTGACTAGATTTGACCATGGTTGACTTGAGTTGACTAATTTCAAATTTTTTTTGAAATAATTAAGGGAAACTATTTCATTAAATGGAGTAGATACTTCTAATTAATTAAACAAAAATATTTAATTAAATGAGAAGCCATTCCTAATTAACTAAATGAAGTTATTTAATTAAATAGAAAAAGTAATTATGAGAGCATATCTCATTTTATTAAATTAAATATCCCAACAAAATCTCTCTTCAGTTCAAAAAGGGAAATTTCTAATTCACTATTAATAAAAAATGAGTTAAATTAGTTGACTCCTTTTTCTACTCAAATTGAATCTTTTAACTCTTTATTTTACACAAATTAAATCTGTTAACTCTATTTAATTTGGAAATCTCCCTTTATGACTGAACTTCACCTTTAATCCTGACCGTTGATTGAAATCAATCTCAACCATTGATGAATTCCAGGAAAGTCTATTTAAGAGACCCTCATCTCTTCATTTTGAAAGGTTGAATGAGAATTTGCATCGAATTGTTGCTGGAATTCATACTCACATTTGCTCATATTCACATATGCAAAGATAAAGTTTGAGCAAAAGTTGACCAGATTTAACCACGGTTGACTTGAGTTGACTAGTTTTGAAATTTTTTTTTAAATAATTAAACAAAATTATTTAATTAAATGGAGTACTTACTTCTAATTAATTAAACAAAGTTATTTAATTAAATGAGAAGCCATTCCTAAATAATTAAATGAAGTTATTTAATTAAATAAGAAAAGTGTCTAAAAATAATTAAAGATTATTTAATTAAATAGAAAAAGTAATTATGAGAGCATATCTTATTTTATTAAATTAAATATCCCGACAAAATCTCTCTTCAGTTCAAAAAGTCAAATTTTCAGTTCACTATTGATAAAAAATGAGTTAAATCAGTTGACTCCTTTATCTACTCAAATTGAATCAGTTAACTCTTTATTTTACTCAAATTAAATCTGTTAACTCCCTTTAATTTGAAAATCTCCCTTTATGACTGAACTTCACCTTTAATCCTGACCATTGATTGAAATCGATCTCAACCATTGATGAATTCCAAGAAAGTCTATTTAAGAGACCCTCATATCTTCATTTTGGAAGGTTGAATGAGAATTTGAATCGAATTGTTGCTGGAATTCATACTCACATTTGCTCAAATTCACATACGCAAAGATCAAGTTTGACCAAAAGTTGACCAGATTTAACCTCAGTTGACTTGAGTTCACTAGTTTTGAAAAATATTTTTAAATAATTAAATGAAATTATTTAATTAAATGGAGTACTTAGTTCTAATTAATTAAACAAAGTTTTTTAATAAAATGAGAAGCCATTCCTAATTAATTAAATGAAGTTATTTAATTAAATAAGAAAATAGTCTCTAATTAATTAAAGATTATTTAATTAAATAGAAAAAGTAATTATGAGAGCATATCTCATTTTATTAAATTAAATATCTCAACAAAATCTCTCTTCAGTGCAAAAAGGGAAATTTTCAGTTCACTATTGATCAAAAACGAGTTAAATTAGTTGAGTCCTTTTTCTACTCAAATTGAATCAGTTAATTTCTCATTTTACTCAAATTAAATCTTTTAACTCTCTTTAATTTCGCAATCTCCCTTTATGACTGAACTTCACCTTTAATCCTAATCGTTGACCAAAAGTTGACAAGATTTAACCATGGTTGACTTGAGTTGACTAGTTTCGAATTTTTTTTTTGAAATAATTAAACGAAATTATTTAATT
The DNA here is from genome assembly GCA_028749045.1 of Cupressus sempervirens. Taxonomy (NCBI): domain Eukaryota; kingdom Viridiplantae; phylum Streptophyta; class Pinopsida; order Cupressales; family Cupressaceae; genus Cupressus; species Cupressus sempervirens. Next base: position 370,502,989 of record CM053788.1, read on the forward strand.
AAATGAATAACTTACTTTTAATTAATCAAACAAAGTTATTTAATTAAATGAGAAGAAATTCTTAATTAATAAAATAAAGTTATTTAATTAAATCAAAAAACAGTCTTTAATTAATTAAAGATTATTTAATTAAATAGAAAAAGTAATTATGAGAGCATATCTCATTTTATTAAATTAAATATCTCAACAAAATCTCTCTTCAGTTCAAAAAGGGAAATTTCCAGTTCACTATTGGTAAAAAATGAGTTAAATCAGTTGACTCCATTTTCTACTCAAAATGAATCAGTTAACTCCTTATTTTACTCATGTTAAATCTGTTAACTCATTTAAATTTGGAAATCTTCCTTTTAGACTAAACTTCACCTTTAATCCTGACCGTTGATTGAAATCGATCTCAACAGTTGATGAATTTCAGGAAAGTCTATTTAAAAGACTCTCATCTCTTTATTTTGAAAAGTTGAATGAGAATTTGCATCGAATTGTTGCTGGAATTCATACTCACATTTACTCATATTCACATACGCAAAGATCAAGTTTGACCAAAAGTTGACCAGATTTAACCATAGTTGACTTGAGTTGACTAGTTTCGAAAAGAATTTTGAAATAATTAAACGAAATTATTTAATTAAATGAAGTACTTACTTGTAATTAATCAAACAAAGTTATTTAATTAAATGAGTTGCCATTCCTAATTAATTAAATGAAGTTATTTAATTAAATAAGAAAAGTGTCTCTAATTAATTAAAGATTATTTAATTAAATAAAAAAAGTAATTATTAGAGAATATCTCATTTTATTAAAAACAAAGTCTATCTTCAATTCAAAAAGGGAAATTTTCAGTTCATTATTGATAAAAAAGGAGTTAAATCAATTGACTCCTTTTTCTACTCAAATTGAATTAGTTAACTCCTTATTTTACTCAAATTAAATCTGTTAACTCCCTTTAATTTGGAAATCTCCCTTTATGACTTAACTTCACCTTTAATCCTGACCGTTGATTGAAATCGATCTCAACCATTGATGAATTGCAGAAAAGTCTATTTAAGAGACCCTCATCTCTTCATTTTGAAAGGTTGAATAAAAATTTGCATCGAATTGTTGCTGAAATTCATACTCACATTTGCTCATATTCACATATGCAAAGATCATTTTGACCAAAAGTTGACCAGATTTAACCATAGCTGACTTGAGTTGACTAGTTTCGAAAAAAATATTGAAATAATTAAACTAAATTATTTAATTAAATGGAGTACTTACTTCTAATTGATTAAACAAAGTTATTTAATTAAATGAGAAGCCATTCCTAATTAATTAAATGAAGTTATTTAATTAAATAAGAAAAGTGTCTCTAATTAATTAAAGATTATATAATTAAATAAAAAAAGTAATTATGAGAGCATATCTCATTTTATTAAATTGAATATCTCAACAAAATCTCTCTTCAGTTGAAAAAAGGAAATTTCCAGTTCACTATTGATAAAATATGAGTTAAATCAGTTTACTCCTTTTTCTACTCAAATTGAACCAGTTAACTCTTTATTTTACTCAAATTAAATCTGTTAAATCTTTTTAATTTCGAAATCTCCCTTTATGACTGAACTTCACCTTTAATCCTGACCGTTGATTGAAATCGATCTCAATCGTTGATGAATTCTAGGAAAGTCTATTTAAGAGACCCTCATCTCTTCATTTTGAAAGGTTGAATGAGAATTTGCATCGAATTGTTGCTAGAATTCATACTCACATTTTCTCATATTCACATACCCAAAGATCAAGTTTGACCTAAAGTTGACCAAATTTAACCATGGTTGACTTGAGATGACTAGTTTCAATTTTTTTTAAAAATAATTAAATGAAATTATTTAATTAAATGGAGTACTTACTTTTAATTAATTAAACAAAGTTATTGAATTAAATGAGAAGCCATTCTTAATTAATTAAATGATATTATTTAATTAAATAAGAAAAGTATCTCTAATTAATTAAAGATTATTTAATTAAATAGAAAAAGTAATTATGAGAGCATATCTCATTTTATTAAATTAAATATCTCAACAATATTTCTCTTCAGTTCAAAAAGGGAAATTTCTAGTTCACTATTGATTAAAATCGAGTTAAATCATTTGACTCCTTTTTCTACTCAAATTGAATCAGTTAACTCCTTATTTTACTCAAATTAAATATGTCAACTCCCTTTAATTTGGAAATCTGCCTTTATGACTGAACTTCACCTTTAATTCTGACCGTAGATTGAAATCGATCTCAACCATTGATGAATTCCAGGAAAGTCTATTTAAGAGACCCTCATCTCTTCATTTTGAAAGGTTGAATGAGAATTTGCATCAAATTATTGCTGGAATTCATATTCACATTTGCTCATATTCACATACGCAAAGATCAAGTTTGACCAAAAGTTGACCAGATTTAACCGCGGTTGACTTGAGTTGACTAGTTTTGAAAATAATTTTTAAATAATTAAACGAAATTATTTAAATAAGTGGAATACTTACTTCTAATTAATTAAACAAAGTTATTTAATTAAATTAGAAGCCATTCCTAATTAATTAAATGAAGTTATTTAATTAAATAAGAAAAGTGTCTCTAATTAATTAAAGATTATTTAATTAAATAAAAAAAGTAATTATCAGAGCATATCTCATTCTATTAAATTAAAAAGCTCAACAAAATCTCTCTTCAGTTCAAAAAGGGAAATTTCCAATTCACTTTTGATAAAAAATGAGCTAAATCAGTTGACTCTTTTTTCTACTCAAATTGAATCAGTTAACTCTTTATTTTACTCAAATTAAATTTGTTAACTCCTTTTAATTTTGAAATCTCCCTTTATGATTGAACTTCATCTTTAATACTAACCGTTGATTGAAATTGATCTCAATCATTGATGAATTCCAAGAAAGTCTATTTAAGAGACCCTCATCTCTTCATTTTGAAAGGTTGAATGAGAATTTGCATCAAATTGTTGCTGGAATTCATACTCACATTTGTTCATATTCACATACGCAAAGATCAAGTTTAACCAAAAGTTTACCAAATTTAACCACAGTTGACTAGTTTCGAAAAGAATTTTGAAATAATTAAACGAAATTATTTAATTAAATGGAGTACTTACTTCTAATTAATTAAACAAAATTATTTAATTAAATGAGAAGCCATTCCTAATTAATTGAAAGAAGTTATTTAATTAAATAAGAAAAGTGTCTCTAATTAATTAAAGATTATTTAATTAAATAGAAAAAGTAATTATGAGAGCATATATCATTTTATTAAATTAAATATCTCAAAAAAATCTCTCTTCAGTTCAAAAAGGGAAATTTTTAGTTCACTATTGATAAAAAATGAGTTAAATCAGTTGGCTCCTTTTTCTACTCAAATTGAATCAGTTAACTCCTTATTTTATCAAATTAAATCTTTTAACTCCCTTTAATTTGGAAATCTCCCTTTATGACTGAACTTCACCTTTAATCTAGACCGTTGATTGAAATCGATCTCAACCGTTGATGAATTCCAGGAAAGTCTATTTAAGAGACCCTCATCTCTTCATTTTGAAAGGTTGAATGAGAATTTGCATCGAATTGTTGCTGGAATTCATACTCACATTTGCTCATATTCACATACGCAAAGATCAAGTTTGACAAAAAGTTGACCAGATTTAACCACAGTTGACTTGAGTTGACAAGTTTTGAAAAGAATTTTGAAATAATTAAACAAAATTATTTAATTAAATGGAGTACTTACTTCTAATTAATTAAACAAAGTTATTTTATTAAATGAGAAGCCATTCCTAATTAATTAAATGAAGTTATTTAATTAAATAAGAAAAGTGTCTCTAATTAATTAAAGATTATTTAATTAAATAGAAAAAGTAATTATGAGAGCATATCTCATTTTATTAAATTAAATATCTCAACAAAATCTCTCTTCAGTTCAAAAAGGGAAATTTTCAGTTCATTATTGATAAAAAATAAGTTAAATCAATTGACTCCTTTTTCTACTCAAATTGAATCAGTTAACTCCTTATTTTTGTTAGCTTAAAGAATAAATTTGACAACTGAGTGTCAATACGCTTAGCCAAGATCAAGAACAAGTGTCGAGTGATAACAGGTGCCGAGTAAGAACAGGTGCCGAGTGATAACAAGTGCTGAGTGATATAACAAGTGCCAAGTGACAATAGGTGCTGAGCGCAACATGTGCCGAGTGATACAGTTTTTGTTCAAGTGCCAAGCTATCCAGGAAATAGTATGTGCCAAGTATCAGAAATACTTCAGGAGCCGAGTAACTCAGTAGAACAGCATAAAAGTTTGGAATTGCACAAATTATGATACAAACGGTTTTTGTAGCCTACATAAGGTAAATCTCGAATGATTGAATGATAAGATCGAATCTTTTAATTTTCCTATGCAATTTGGATGCGGCCAATAAGAAAAATGCAAAAGGCATGCAACCAATCAGCAAAAGATAAGTATTGAGTGAGAAATTGAGATTCAATATGAATCGTAGATCCAAAAAAAACCCTAAGTCTTTGAAGTCTTTATAACGAAGATGAAATTTCATTATAAAAGTGAGAGATGAGACATATTGAAGGACATACAAGGGCGCAAATCTATTTTCAGAAGCAAAAGTTATCAGATCACAAAGGATCAAGATCAGGAGAAGGTGGAAAAGAAACCTGCATTCAACAATCAAGGATTGTAATCTATCAGGTTTATTGCATGTAATACTCTCTAGCAATTGTATTAGAATAAAAATCTTATGGTGATAGGTTAGCTTTATAGCTATTTTGTAAGAACCTTTTGATTAGGTGATTAAAATCCTTTAAGTAGGTGACACTTCATGTTAAGTGTTTGCAAATCCTCTAATCAGGTCACTATTAACACAGTGTAAAGCCTTTAACAGGGAAAACCATCAGAAGTGGTTGAACAATATTGCTGCAGTAATTTTTTTGGGTATCATCCCCACCCCAGTTTTACCTTCTTATTCCTGGAGGGTTTCTGGGTTAACAAAATTTTTGTGTTGTGAGTTATTGATGCATGTGTTTTGTTACATGTTTATTTGATATGCATGCAATTTATTTTAAGTTAAAATTTTATTGGCTAAAGTTTGATACTTATGATTCACACCCCCCCCCCTCTCATAAGTACTCTTTCCATATTTGAATATTCCAACAATTGGTATCAGAGCCTGCCAGGTTCTCACAAGAAATAGTCTAACAGCTTGGAGGGAAAAGATCTAAAGATGGAAGCTTTCAAACTTGGAAAGATCATTGAAAATCAGGTGATAGATGTGCAACTTGCTCTGCATAGTTTGGAGGAATTCAAAAACAAATTGAGAAACTCATTAAAAAAGAGGAAGGATCTAGCCATAGCTAAAAATGATATACACTACAAGGAGATTGACACCACCAACATATTTTCCAGTGGAGACACTAAAGAGTTTGATGCAGCAATAGTAGAACTGATGGAGAAAAATAAAATTCAAACAGAAGAAATAAGAACTCTCAAGATGGAACATGAATTACAGGCTATAATGATATGTGAAATTACTGAACAAAAGAAAAGAGCAGTTGATGATAAGGTCATGATAGAAAATGACAAAAAGAATCTTGCAAACAGACTTGAAGAAAAATGTACTGAACTGACAAGGATCTCAAACATGCAAATGGATACGCTTGCGCAAATGATGAACCTTCATCATGAACTTAATGTAAAGGATATTGAGATCTCTACCTTGAAGATGCAAAATGAACAAATGCAGAATTAATTGAATAGGGAAAAAGAGGTAGCAGAGAATCTCAACAAATCAAGTGAAGCAATCAAATATTTTAAACAGTTGCTGAAATCACCAAAATCTACCCATGATACATCAGGACTAGGATACAATAGCACTGAAGTTGGAGAATCATCAAAGAGTGTTGAACAAAGAAGTGATAAAGGTAAGAATTCAAAACCCACTTGTCATTTTTGTAATAAGAAGGGACATACATCTAATGTGTGCAGGAGTAGAAGATTCAATCAATCAAAAATACCCAAAAGTTTTTGTCACAAGTGCAACATGCAAGGACATATGACTCAAAATTGCAAATCCAATGTTACAAGGACTAAAAGATTTGATGGACATTGTTATAATTGCAAAAAATATGGACATAGGGCATTTGAATGTAGATCAAAACCTATGTGGATAGTAAATCAACCAGCAAAGACATCAAACCATGAATTTTGGGATTACAACACTAGGAATAGTTGTCACTATTGTCAAGAATATGGCCATATCCCACATAATTGCATATGAACACATTTTAGAGGGAACTACAAAAGATGGTTGAGTCAAACCATATGTTTCAGTTGCTTAAAAACTTGTCATGTCAGCAGGAATTGCCCAACAAGGTCAAAGGCACCAAGTTCTGAGTTCAACAATGGAAAGGAAAAGATAGATGTTGGACATATCAGAAGTGAAATGAATAAGACATGGATGAAGAAAGATGAGTCTAGCACATCAAATATAGAGATCACTTCACCTAATAGGTCAAGTGATCACACTTCATCAAATTAAGAAAAGAATAAGTGTGAGGGATTGATAAACCGAGTTACATCACAAATCAGTCCCAAGACATATAAGAGCTACAAAAATGAAATCAGCATAAATAAAGATGCTAAGTCAAAATTGAGAACTTTGTGAAAATATGTCAAAATTGTTTTCAGGAGCTGAGTTGCTAACAACGACCAAGTTAATAGTTGATGCCGAGCTATGAAATATCAATAGGAGCCGAGTAAAGTAAAACATAATGGGAGCCGAGTTATGATGAAACCTTTCAAGAGCCGAGTAGACAGTTGGCAGCGTACTAAGCATTTATTACTCTATTTTGAAGGGTACATAAATTTGATTTTTGATCATTTTCTCACCATTCGAACAAGAAGCAAAGTCGAAAAAGGAGCGGAGAAGATCAATAACAGCTTAGAAGCCATTTGTAAAAGATTTCAACAACGATTCAAGACAAATTTCATCGATTTAAGGTATTTTACTTAAGTGCCGAGCTACGTAGGACTTATAAACTTGTTTGAATTATAAACCCTAGTTTGGAAAACAATGGCATCTGGGTCAGGAACAAGCAAGGGATTAGAGTCATAAAGTTTAGTTGGTCAGTAACGAAGTAAAACAACCTGAATTTAAGCCCATTCTAGAAGTAGCATACAAGAATGATCCTACAGGAGCATTATCAGTTATTTCGGATAAGGTTGTTATGGTACAAGATGTTCGCAGATGTTAGAATTGAAAAATTGGTGCCATAGGAAACTTAGAAATTCATAATGCATATGATAAACTGTGTGAAAACAAAGTACTGAAAAATGAGTTTTCAATAGTAGAAAGAAAAGGATTGACCAAAACCCTAGCATTTCTGACTGTTTTCAAAATAGAATGGGTACGGATAATTTTGAGCCGAATACACGACGAAGCTTTTTGGTTAGAGTTAGGGCCAGTAAAATTTACCAAGAAAACTGTTCATAGGGTTACTGGTATTCCAACCCTAGATCGGCCAAAGACCCTGCGAAGTGACAAAAGTGAAATAATAGAGAAAAATACAGGTGCCAAATGGAACAATAGAGGAATGACTATCGACACAGTCACAGATCGCCTACTAGATTTTGCTGTGAGAATTATTTCACACAAATTCTATCAATCAAGCAGGTTGAACAGTGTACTTTGTATAGCAGTTGATGTTGCATACAAGATAATCAAAAGAGATCACACTTGTGATCTGGCAGAGCTCATGTTTCAACAGATTAATGAAAATCTGGGAGCTATAAGGAAAAGCAAGGGAGCTCAATGCAAATTTGGATCAGTTTTGATGTGTATGTTCTTCTATCTGATGAAAGAATTTCCTTCTATGGGGAAAGTAAAATGGAATCCAGATAAAACAATTGTTGAACAAATTAATGGATACATTGAACAAATGGGTGAAAATTTTGATGCCCAAATGATAGGTTATTTTGAGGACTTCAAAAAGTCCATGAAACAAAGAATGAGAATTCCAGTCTCATTGACTGAAAAATATGAAAAAGACATTTGTTTTCTTGTAGATATAGATTATACTTACATACAAGCAGTTATACCTAGAATAAGATGGCTTAGGCCACTAGGTTATGAACTTGATGTTGATCAAGCCTCTGTAGAAATAACAACTCTACTTGTAGAAGAAGCTGATAAAAATGCACAAATTTTTGGAACCTATGATGTTGTCAAATCAAAGGTAATAACAGATTTGAAGACTGCTTGAGCAGTAAAGAAGAAAGAGAAAATGGTGAGACAAATCAAAAGAAAGTTTGGCGTGGAAGAAGAAGAAGGAACAACAGAAGAAGAAGGAGAAGACATTGAAGAAGAAGGAGATAAACTTCAAAGTCAGACTCAAGGGTCAAGAGAAGACAAAGAGGAAAGTGCTGAGGTAGAAGAAGCCAAGGAAACACCAGTTAAGAGAAAGACCACAACTCCCTCTGCTCCTAAATCCAAATGAAGGAAAGTGGCTGCCCCTGCATCAAAGAGACCTACCACAAGGGCTACAGTATAAAAAGCCCAAGAAGAAGCAAAAGGAAGGAAGAAAGAATCAAAGAAGACTGCTGCTAAGACAAAGAAAAGGAAGTTTATTCCCAAACCTAAAACAGATGAGGAGAAAACATAGTCAGAGGAAAACAATCAATTTCAAGTGGTAAGACACAAATCTCATACTGCTGTTGATAAATTATGTTCAAAAATTAGAAATAATGATTTAAAAGGTCTAAAGAACCTAAATTTTTCTAAGCTCACCAAAGAAGAGAAAAATAAACTAGAGGAATCTGTGTATGCTATGATCGCTGAGTACAAGCACACACCTCTAGAATTAGATGAATCTATGCTGAGAGAATTGTATAAAATTGTAGAAGATAAATGGCATTTTTGTTCACAAATGGAAAAAGAAATAAGGGAGTCTACATTAGCAAGATTGTTGCCTGATCTGACTAAAGATCAAATAATAAATGCTGTAAAAAGGCATAATAACATATTCACTCCCAAGTATAGAGCATTTAGTATATTACAGAATAAAATTGAAGAGGTAGTTACCAAATCCACAAGATTGTGGAAAATAGTTTACAAGAAAATTGAAGATGTATATAATGAAGAATATAAGGCAGAAGCAATTGACAAGACAAAGGAAAAGAAAGCATCAGAAAGAAAAGAGAAGAAACTAGTGGAGAAGGAGAGTAAAGAAGAAAAGGAAGAAGAGGCACACAATGAGGAGAAAGAGGAAGATAAAGATATAGTTGAGCCACAAGATCAAAGTATGCAAGACATACAGGCATCTCCTCCTAGTCCTCCTCATGCCACCATCACACCTGCAGATATCATAAAAATAAAAGATGTTACAGATACTTCAAATCTAAACATCAATCCATTAACTGCAGAGGATTTGGAAATCCTTGACCAATCATCACTAGTAGCAAAATTAAGTTCAAATCCTATATTGGTCAGTGTTGATGAATTACAGAATCCAGAAGTCAAGGTAAAAGCACAAGTGCTACCTTTGACCACACAAACTACTGGTATTCTATTCCTTCCACCACCACCTCCACCAAGTATAATCACTGATACACTCCAAGTGCCGAGTACAGCAGTAGGGGAAATAAAAGAAACATCTGAACAATCAACAAGTTCAACCCCACCTAGCATTCATAAAAGGGATATTCAAGCTGAAGAAAAAGAGACACAAAAAAAGGAGGAGACTGCAATACAAACATTGGTTGCATTACCAAAATTTGGTACTCCTACACAAACTCTTTAGCAACCGAGCACAGATGGACTACAGTTGCAAATCAAGACACCAGGCTCGAGCTCATCAAAGGCAGTCAGGAGACTTCACTATGGAGTTCCTGAGCTTGATGAAGTAATTTAGATCCCATATTATGAATCTAGCACTCTTACTGAAGAAAAGATTAATGAAATTCAGAGTGCATTAGACAAAAGAAGGAGACAAGAAGCACTAAGAAAGGAATACAAGCATAAGCTTACATTAAATGAAATTAAAGATATATTCACAGAAGCTTTTTGTTACAATCTCCAGATGAGTCAAGACCAATCATGGAACAACTATTTGATATAGTTGACCAGGTGACTAATGAAGACCAGGAAACAAATGCTAGATTGCTTGAATGGTCAGAAAAGAAGTTCCAAGGTAAAGTAAATAGTAAAATATCTGGTGATATAGCACTGTCACAAGAAGAACTGGAAAAGAAAGTTATAACAGTTAAAATTGTACTAGGAAACATTTTTTCCCTATACAACAAGTTGTGTGATTTTTTCACATTCACACAAGACACTAGCCAAAAAATACTGAGATTGGAAAACAATCTAAAAACTTCTACCATGCAACTCCCCATAGATCCAGCTCAGAGTGAGAAGCATTTTGTCCAATTGCTTCACACACAAAGAAAGCTAGCTGTTTTAGCAGCAGAGGAGGCAACTAAAAAAGCCAAATTGATACAAATTCAATCATCAATTACTCCTCATTTGGAATTACTTCACAAGGAGCAGATAAATGCAGAGACAGTCCTCAGGAAAGATCCCAACCTTTCTTCATCTGATGGACTTGTACACCTAGCAGCAGAGATTGCCATCCAGCATAAGACATTGGATGTTGCATTAGTAAAATTGGGATGCAGCTCTGAAGGTACTCCTTGAAGTAAACAGCTCATTTTTGGCCAAGTATGGCATTTCACTATAAAGACCATTGACATAAGTGTCAAAAAAGGGGGAGAATAAGTAATAAAAGTTGAGTACAGGAATGAGATGATAAGTATAATAATACGGGGAGAACCAGAGATAGCAAATTTTGGGAGCAAATTTTGAATAAAGGATAAATTACTGAGTCACATGGATCTTGATTAAGTGTTTTTGCCACTCATGTCAAAGGGGGAGATTGTTAGCTTAAAGAATAAATTTGACAACTAAGTGTCAATACACTTAACCAAGATCAAGAACAAGTGCTGAGTGATAACAGGTGCCCAGTAAGAACAGGTGCCGAGTGATAACAAGTGCCGAGTGATATAACAAGTATTGAGTGACAACAGGTGCTGAGCACAACATGTGCCGAGTGATATAACAAGTGCTAAGTGACAACAGGTGTTGAGTGATAATAAGTGCCGAGCGCAACATGTGCCGAGTGATACAGTTTTTGTTCAAGTGCCGAGCTATCCAGGAAACAATATGTGCCAAGTATCAGAAATACTTCAGGAGCCGAGTAACTCAGTAGAACAACATAAAAGTTTGGAATTGCACAAATTATGATACAAACAGTTTTTGCAGCCGACAGAAGGTAAATCTCGAAGGATTGAATGATAAGATCGAATCTTTTAATTTTCCTATGCAACTTGCATGTGGCCAATAAGAAAAATGCAAAAGGCATGCAACCAATCAGCAAAAGATAAGTATTGAGCGAGAAATTGAGACTCAATATGAATCGTAGATCCAAAACAAACCCTAAGTCTTTGAAGTCTTTATAAGGAAGATGAAATTTCACTATAAAAGTGAGAGATGAGACATATTGAAGGACATACAAGGGCGCAAATATATTTTTAGAAGAAAGAGTTATCAGATCACAAAGGATCAAGATAAGGAGAAGACGAAAAAGAAGTCTACATTCAACAATCAAGGATTGTAATCTATCAAGTTTATTGCATGTAATACTCTCTAGCAATTTTATTAGAATAAAAATCCTATTGTGATAGGTTAGCTCTATAGCTATTTTGTAAGAACCTTTTTATTTGGTGATTAAAATCCTTTAATTGAGTGACACTTCATGTTAAGTGTTTGCGAATCCTCTAACCAGGTCACTATTAACACAGTGTAAAGCCTTTAACAGGGCAAACCATCAGAAGTGGTTGAACAATATTGCTGTAGTAATTTTTGTGGGTATCATCCCCACCCCAGTTTTACCTTCTTATTCCAGGAGGGTTTCTGGGTTACCAAAATTCTTGTGTTGTGAGTTATTGACGCATGTGTTTTGTTACATGTTTATTTGATATGCATGCAATTTACTTTCAGTTAAAATTTTATTGGTTAAAGTTTGATACTTATGATTCACACCCCCCCCCCCCCCCCCCCTCTCATAAGTACTCTTTCCATATTTGAATATTCCAACAATTTTACTCAAATTAAATCTGTTAACTCCCTTTAATTTGGAAATCTCCCTTTATGACTGAACTTCAACATTAATACTGACCGTTGATTGAAATCGATCTCAACCGTTGATGAATTCCAAGAATGTCTATTTTAGAGACCCTCATCTCTTCATTTTGAAAGGTTGAATGAGAATTTGCATCGGATTGTTGTTGGAATTCATACTCACATTTGCTCATATTCACATATGCCAAGATCAAGTTTGACCAAAAAATGACCAAATTTAACCACGGTTGACTTGAGTTGACTAGTTTCGAAAAGAATTTTGAAATAATTAAACAAAATTATTTAATTAAATGGAGTACTTACTTCTAATTGATTAAACAAAGTTATTTAATTAAATGAGAAGCCATTCCTAATTAATTAAATGAAGGTATTTAATTAAATAAGAAAAGTGTCTCTAATTAATTAAAGATTATTTAATTAAATAGAAAAAGTAATTATGAGAGCATATCTCATTTTATTAAATTAAATATCTCAACAAAATCTCTCTTCAGTTCAAAAAAAAAAATTTCCAGTTCACTATTGATCAAAAACAAGTTAAATCAGTTGACTCTTTTTTCTACTCAAATTGAAACAGTTAACTCCTTATTTTACTCAAATTAAATCTATTAATTCCCTTTAATTTGGAAATCTCCCTTTATGACTAAACTTCACCTTTAACCATGATCGTTGATTGAAATCGATCTCAACCGTTGATGAATTCCAGGAAAGTCTATTTAAGAGACCCTCATCTCTTCATTTTGAAAGGTTGAATGAGAATTTGCATCGAATTGTTGCTGGAATTCATACTCACATTTGCTCATATTCACATAAGAAAAGATCAAGTTTGACCAAAATTTGACCAAATTAAACCACAGTTGACTTGAGTTGACTAGTTTCGAAAAGAATTTTTAAATAATTAAACGAAATTATTTAATTAAATGGAGTACTTACTTCTAATTAATTAAACAAAGTTATTTAATTAAATGAGAAGCCATTCCTAATTAATTAAATGAAGTTATTTAATTAAATAAGAAAAGTGTCTCTAATTAATTAAAGATTATTTAATTAAATAGAAAAAGTAATTATGAGAGAATATCTCATTTTATTAAATTAAATATCTCAAAAAAATCTCTCTTCAGTTCAAAAAGGGAAATTTCTAGTTCACTATTGATCAAAAATGAGTTAAATCAGTTGACTCCTTTTTCTACTCAAATTGAATCAGTAAACTCCTTATTTTACTCAAATTAAATCAGTTAACTCTATTTAATTTGAAAATCTCTCTTTATGACTGAACTTGACCTTTAATCCTGACCATTGATTGAAATCGATCTCAACCGTTGATGAATTCCAGGAAAGTCTATTTAAGAGACCCTCATCTCTTCATTTTAAAAGGTTAAATGAGAATTTGCATCGAATTGTTGTTGGAATTCATACTCACATTTGCTCATATTCACATACGCAAAGATCAAGTTTGACCAAAAGTTGACTAGATTTAATCACGGTTGACTTGAGTTGACTAGTTTCGTAAAGAATTTTACAATAATTAAACGAAATTATTTAATTAAATGGAGTACTTACTTTTAATTAATTAAACAAAGTTATTTAATTAAATGAGAAGCCATTCCTAATTAATTAAATGAAGTTATTTAATTAAATAAGAAAAGAGCCTCTAATTAATTAAAGATTATTTAATTAAATAGAAAAAGTAATCATGAGAGCATATCTCAGTTTATTAAATTAAATATCTCAACAAAATCTCTTTTCAGTTCAAATAGGAAAATTTCCAGTTCACTATTGATAAAAAATGACTTAAATCAGTTGACTCCTTTTTCTACTCAAATTGAATCAGTTAACTCCTTATTTAACTCAAATTAAATCTGTTAACTACCTTTAATTTGGAAATCTCTCTTTATGACTAAACTTCACCTTTAATATTGATCGTTGATTAAAATCAATCTCAACCGTTGATGAATTCAAGGAAAGTCTATTTAAGAGACCCCCATCTCTTCATTTTGAAAGGTTGAATGAGAATTTGCATCGAATTGTTGTTGGAATTCATACTCATATTTGCTCATATTCAAATACACAAAGATCAAGTTTGACGAAAAGTTGACCAGATTTAACCACAGTTGACTTGAGTTGACTAGTTTAGAAATTTTTTTTGAAATAATTAAACAAAATTATTTAATTAAATGGAGTACTTACTTCTAATTAATTAAACAAAGTTATTTAATTAAATGAGAAGCCATTACAAATTAATTAAATGAAGTTATTTAATTAAATAAGAAAAGTGTCTGTAATTAATTAAAGATAATTTAATTAAATAGAAAAAAGTAATTATGAGAGCATATCTAATTTTATTAAATTAAATATCTTAACAAAATCTTTCTTCAGTTCTAAAAGGAAAATTTTCTGTTCACTATTAATCAAAAATGAGTTAAATCAGTTGACTCCTTTTTCTACTCAAATTGAATCAGTTAACTACTTATTTTACTCAAATTAAATCGATTAACTCCCTTTAATTTTGAAATCTCCCTTTATAACTGAACTTCACCTTTAATCCTAACCGTTGATTGAAATCGATCTCAACCATTCATGAATTCGAGGAAAGTCTATTTAAGAGACCCTCATCTCTTCATTTTGAAAGGTTGAATGAGAATTTTCATTGAATTGTTGCTAGAATTCATACTCGCATTTGCTCATATTCACATACGCAAAGATCAAGTTTGACCAAAAGTTGACCAGATTTAACCACGGTTGACTTACGTTGACTAGTTTCGAAAAGAATTTTGAAATAATTAAACAAAATTATTTAATTAAATGGAGTACTTACTCCTAATTAATTAAAGAAAGTTGTTTAATTAAATGAGAAGCCATTCCTAATTAAGTAAATGAAGTTATTTAATTAAATAAGAAAATTGTCTCTAGTTAATTAAATATTATTTAATTAAATAGAAAAAAAAATTATGAGAGCATATCTCATTTTATTAAATTAAATATCTCAACAAAATCTCTCTTCAGTTCAAAAAGGAAAATTTCTAGTTCACTATTGATCAAAAATGAGTTAAATCAGTTGACTTCATTTTCTACTCAAATTGAATCAGCTAACTCCTTATTTTACTCAAATTAAATCTATTAACTCCCTTTAATTTGGAAATCTCCCTTTATGACTGAACTTCACCTGTAATCCTGACCGTTGATTGAAATCGATCTCAACTGTTGATGAATTTCAGGAAAGTCTATTTAAGAGACCCTCATCTCTTCATTTCGAAAGGTTGAATGAGAATTTGCATCGAATTGTTGTTGGAATTCATATTCATATTTGCTCATATTCACATATGCAAAGATCAAGTTTGACCAAAAGTTGACTAGATTGAACCACAGTTGACTTGAGTTGACTTGTTCCGAAAAGAATTTTGAAATAATTAAATAAAATTATTTAATTAAATGGAGTACTTACTTCTAACTAATTAAACAAAGTTATTTAATTAAATGAGAAGCCATTTCTAATTAATTAAAAGAAGTTATTTAATTAAATAAGAAAATTGTCTCTAATTAATTAAAGATTATTTAATTAAATAGAAAAAGTAATTATGAGAGCATATCTCATTTTATTAAATTAAATATCTCAACAAAATATCTCTTCAGTTCAAAAAAGGAAATTTCCAGTTCACTGTTGATCAAAAATGAGTTAAATCAATTGACTCTTTTTTCTACTCAAATTGAATTAGTTAACTCCTTATTTTACTCAAATTCAATTTGTTAACTCAATTTAATTTGGAAATCTCCCTTTATGACTGAACTTCACCTGTAATCTTGACCGTTGATTGAAATTGATCTCAACCGTAGATGAATTTTAGGAAAGTCTATTTAAGATACCCTCATCTCTTCATTTTGAAAGGTTGAACGAGAATTTGCATTGAATTGTTGTTGGAATTCATAGTCACATTTGCTCATATTCACATACGCAAAGATCAAGTTTGACCAAAAATTGACTAGACTTAACCGTGGTTGACTTCAGTTGAGTAGTTTCGAAAAGAATTTTGAAATAATTAAACGAAATTATTTAAATAAATGGAGTACTTACTTCTAATTAATTAAACAAAGTTATTTAATTAAATGAGAAGCCATTCCTAATTAATTAAATGAAGTTATTTAATTAAATAAGAAAAGTGTCTCTAATTATTTAAAGATTATATAATTAAATAGAAAAAGTAATTATGAGAGCATATCTAATTTTATTAATTAAAATATCTCAACAAAATCTCTCTTCTGTTAAAAAAGAAAAATTACCAGTTCACTATTGATAAAAAATGAGTTAAATGAATTAACTCCTTTTTCTACTCAAATTGAATCAGTTAACTTCTTATTTTACTCAAATTAAATCTGTTAACTCCCTTCAATTTGGAAATCTGCCTTTATGACTGAACTTCACGTTTAATCTTGACCGTTGATATAAATCGATCTCAACCGTTGATGAATTCCAGGAAAGTATATTTAAGAGACCCTCATCTCTTCATTTTGAAAGGTTGAATGAGAATTTGCATTGAATTGTTGCTGGAATTCATACTCTCATTTTCTCATATTCACATACGCAAAGATCAAGTTTGACCAAAAGTTGACCAGATTTAACCATTGTTGACTTGAGTTGACTAGTTTCGAAAAGAATTTTGAAATAATTAAACAAAATTATTTAATAAAATGGAGTACTTACTTCTAATTAATTAAACAAAGTTATTTAATTAAATGAGAAGCCATTCCTAATTAATTAAATGAAGTTATTTAATTAAATAAAAAAGTGTCTCTAATTAATTAAAGATTATTTAATTAAATAGAAAAAGTAATTATGAGAGCATATCTCATTTTATTAAATTAAATATCTCAACAAAATCTCTCTTCAGTTCGAAAAGAGAAAATTTCAGTTCACTATTGATCAAAAATGAGTTAAATCAGTTGACTCCTTTTTCTACTCAAATTGAATCAGTTAACTCTTTATTTTACTCAAATTAAATCTGTTAACTCCCTTTAATTTGAAAATCTCCCTTTATGACTGAACTTCACCTTTAATCCTGACCGTTGATTGAAATCGATCTCAACCATTGATGAATTCAAGGAAAGTCTATTTAAGAGACCCTCATCTCTTCATTTTGAAAGGTTGAATGAGAATTTGTATCGAATTTTTGTTGGAATTCATACTCACATTTGCTCATATTCACACACGTAAAGATCAAGTTTGAGAAAAAGTTGACCAGATTTAACCAAGGTTGACTTGAGTTGACTAGTTTCGTAAAGAATTTTGAAATAATTAAACGAAATTATTTAATTAAACAGAGTACTTACTTCTAATTAATTAAAAAAAGTTATTTAATTAAATAAGTAGCCATTCCTAATTAATTAAATGAAGGTATTTAATTAGATAAGAAAAGTGTCTCTAATTAATTAAAGATTATTTAATTAAATAGAAAAAGTAATTATGAGAGCATATCTCATTTTATTAAATTAAATATCTCAACAAAATCTCTCTTCAGTTCAAAAAGAGAAATTTTTAGTTCACTATTGATCAAAAATGAGTTAAATCAATTGACTCCTTTTTCTACTCAAATTGAATCAGTTAACTCCTTATTTTACTCAAATTAAATCTGTTAACTCCCTTTAATTTGAAAATCTCCCTTTATGACTGAACTTCACCTGTAATACTGACCGTTGATTGAAATCGATCTCAACCGTTGATGAATTCCAGGAATGTCTATTTAAGAGACCCTCATCTCTTCATTTCGAAAGGTTGAATGAGAATTTGCATTGAATTGTTGCTGGAATACATACTCATTTTTTCTCATATTCACATACGCAAAGAGCAAGTTTGACCAAAAGTTGACCAGATTTAACAACGGTTGACTTGAGTTGACTAGTTTCGTAAAGAATTTTGAAATAATTAAATGAAATTATTTAATTAAATGGAGTACTTACTTCTAATTAATTAAACAAAGTTATTTAATTAAATGAGAAGCCATTCCTAATTAATTAAATGAAGTTATTTAATTAAATAAGAAAATTATTTCTAATTAATTAAAGATTATTTAATTAATTAGAAAAAGTAATTTTTAGAGCATATCTCATTTTATTAAATTAAATATCTCAATAAAATCTCTCTTCAGTTCAAAAAGGGAAATTTCTAGTTCAATATTGATAAAATATGAGTTAAATGAGTTAACTCATTTTTCTACTCAAATTGAATCAGTTAACTCCTTATTTTACTCAAATTAAATTTGTTAACTCCCTTTAATTTGGAAATCTCCCTTTTATTACTGAACTTCACCTTTAATCCTGACCATTGATTGAAATCGATTTCAACCGTTGATGAATTTCAAGAAAGTCTATTTAAGAGACCCTCATTTCTTCATTTTGAAAGGTTGAAAGAGAATTTGCATCGAATTGTTGCTGGAATTCATACTCACATTTGCTCATATTCACATACGCAAAGATCAAGTTTGACCAAAAGTTGACCAGATTTAACCATGGTTGACTTGAGTTGACTAGTTTCGTAAAGAATTTTGAAATAATTAAACAAAATTATTTAATTAAACGGAGTACTTACTTCTAATTAATTAAAAAAAGTTATTTAATTCAATGAGAAGCCATTCCTAATTAATTAAATGAAGTTATTTAATTAAATAAGAAAAGTGTCTCTAATTAATTAAATATTATTTAATTAAATAGAAAAAGTAATTATCAGAGCATATCTCATTTTATTAAATTAAATATCTCAACAAAATCTCTCTTCAGTTCAAAAAGGGAAATTTTCATTTCACTATTGATCAAAAATGAGTTAAATTAGTTAACTCCTTTTTCTACTCAAATTGAATCAGTTAACTCCTTATTTTACTCAATTTAAATCTATTAACTCCCTTTAATTTGGAAATCTACCTTTATGACTTAACTTCACCTTTAATCTTGACCGTTTATTGAAACCGATCTCAACCATTGATGAATTTCAGGAAAGTCTATTTAAGAGACCCTCGTCTCTTCATTTTGAAAGGTTGAATGAGAATTTGGATCGAATTGTTGCTGGAATTCATACTCACATTTGCTGATATTGACATACGCAAACATCAAGTTTGACCAAAAGTTGACCAGATTTAACAACGGTTGACTAGTTTCGAAAAGAATTTTGAAATAATTAAATGAAATTATTTAATTAAATGGAGTACTTACTCCCAATTAATTAAACAAAGTTATTTAATTAAATGAGAAGTAATTCCTAATTAATTAAATGAAGTTATTTAATTAAATAAGAAAATGTCTCTAACTAATTAAAGATTATTTAATTAAATAGAAAAAGTAATTATGTGAGCATATTTTGTTTTATTTAATTAAATATCTCAACAAAATCTCTCTTCATTTCAAAAAGGGAAATTTCCAGTTCACTTTTGATAAAAAATGAGTTAAATTAGTTAACTCCTTTTCTACTCAAATTGAATCAGTTAACTCCTTATTTTACTCAAATTAAATCTGTTAACTCCCTTTAATTTGAAAATCTCCCTTTATGACTAAACTTCACTTTTAATCCTGATCGTTGATTGAAATCGATCTCAACCGTTGATGAATTCCAAGAAAGTCTATTTTAGAGACCCTCGTCTCTTCATTTTGAAAGGTTGAATAAGAATTTGCATCAGATTGTTGTTGGAATTCATACTCACATTTGCTCATATTCACATATGCCAAGATCAAGTTTGACCAAAAGTTGACCAGATTTAACCACGATTGACTTGAGTTGACTAGTTTCGAAAAGAATTTTGAAATAATTAATTGAAATTATTTAATTAAATGGAATACCTACTTCTAATTAATTAAACAAAATTATTTAATTAAATGAGAAGCCATTCCTAATTAATTAAATGAAGTTATTTAATTAAATAAGAAAAGTGTCTCTAATTAATTAAAGATTATTTAATTAAATAAAAAAAGTAATTATGAGAGCATATCTCATTTTATTAAATTAAATATCTCAACAAAATCTCTCTTCAGTTCAAAAAGGGAAATTTCTAGTTGACTATTGATCAAAAATGAGTTAAATCAGTCAACTCCTTTTTCTACTCAAATTGAATCAATTAACTTTTTATTTTACTCAAATTAAATCTGTTAACTCCTTTTAATATGGAAATCTCCCTTTATGACTGAACTTCACCTTTAATCCTGACCATTGATTGAAATCGATCTCAACTATTGATGAATTCTAGGAAAGTCTATTTAAGAGACCCTCATCTCTTCATTTTGAAAAGCTGAATGAGAATTTGCATCAAATTGTTGTTGGAATTCATATTCACATTTGCTCATATTCACATACGCAAAGATTAAGTTTGACCAAAAGTTGACCAGATTTAACCACGGTTGACTTGAGTTGACTAGTTTCGAAAAGAATTTTGAAATAATTAAATAAAATTATTTAATTAAATGGAGTACTTACTTCTAATTAATTAAACAAAGTTATTTAATTAAATGAGAAGCCATTCCTAGCTAATTAAATGAAGTTATTTAATTAAATAAGAAAAGTGTCACTAATTAAATTTAAGATTATTTAATTAAATAGAATAAGTAATTATGAGAGCATATCTCATTTTATTAAATTAAATATCTCAACAAAATCTCTCTTCAGTTCAAAAAAGTAAATTTCCAGTTCACTATTGATAAAAAATGAGGTAAATCAATTAACTCCTTTTCCTACTCAAATTGAATCAGTTAACTCCTTATTTTACTCAAATTATATATGTTAACCCCTTTTAATTTGGAAATCTCCCTTTATGACTGAACTTCACATTTAATCCTAACCGTTGATTGAAATCGATCTCAACCGTTGATGAATTCCATGAAAGTCTATTTAAGAGACCCTCATCTCTTCATTTTGAAAAGTTGAATGAGAATTTGCATCAAATTTTTGCTGGAATTCATACTCACATTTGCTCATATTCACATACGCAAAGATCAAGTTTGATCAAAAGTTGATCTGATTTAACCACGGTTGACTTGAGTTGACTAGTTTCAAAAAGAAGTTTGAAATAATTAAACAAAATTATTTAATTAAATGGAGTACTTACTTCTAATTAATTAAACAAAGTTATTTAATTAAATGAGAAGCCATTCCTAATTAATTAAATGAAATTATTTAATTAAATAAGAAAAGTGTCTCTAATTAATTAAAGATTATTTAATTAAATAGAAAAAGTAATTATGAGAGCATATGTCATTTTATTAAATTAAATATCTCAACAAAATCTCTCTTTAGTTGAAAAAGGGAAATTTCCAGTTCACTATTGATAAAAAATGAGTTAAATCAGTTAACTCCTTTTTTAACTCAAATTGAATCAGTTAACTCCTTATTTTACTCAAATTAAATCTGTTAACTCCTTTTAATTTGGAAATCTAACTTTATGACTGAACTTCACCTTTAATCCTGACTATTGATTGAAATCAATCTCAACCATTGATGAATTCCAAGAAAGTCTATTTAGGAGACCCTCATCTTTTCATTTTGAAAGGTTGAATGAGAATTTGCATCGAATTTTTGCTGAAATTCATACTCACATTTGCTCATATTCACATATGCAAAGATCAAGTTTGACCAAAAGTTGTCCTGATTTAACTATGGTTGACTTGAGTTGACTAGTTTTGAAAAGAATTTTGAAATAATTAAACGAAATTATTTAATTAAATGGAGTACTTACTTCTAATTAATTAAACAAAGTTATTTAATTAAATGAGAAGCCATTCCTAATTAAGTAAATGAAGTTATTTAATTAAATAAGAAAAGTGTCTCCAATTAATTAAAGATTATTTAATTAAATAGAAAAAGTAATTATGAGAGCATATCTCATTTTATTAAATTAAATATCTCAACAAAATCTCTCTTCAGTTCAAAAAGGGATATTTCCAGTTCACTATTGGTCAAAAATGAGTTAAATTTGTTAACTCCTTTTTCTACTCAAATTGAATCAGTTAACTCCTTATTTTACTCAAAATAAATCTGTTAACTCCCTTTAATTTAGAAATCTCGCTTTATGACTGAACTTCGCCTTTAATCCTGATTGTTGATTGAAAATGATCTCAACCGTTGATGAATTCTAGATAAGTCTATTTAAGAGACCCTCATCTCTTCATTTTGAAAGGTTGAATGATAATTTGCATCAAATTGTTGTTGGAATTCATACTCACATTTGCTCATATTCACATACGCAAAGATCAAATTTGACCAAAAGTTGACCAGATTTAACCACGGTTGACTTGAGTTGACTAGTTTCAAAAAGAATTTTGAAATAAGTAAATGAAATTATTTAATTAAATGGAGTACTTACTTCTAATTAATTTAAAAAAGTTATTTAATTAAATGAGAAGCCATTCCTAACTAATTAAATGTCATGCCCAAATTATAAGGGCAAAAACACACAATTCTTTGTAAAAAAAACAGAATCACATTCTCTACAAGGATTACGATGAATAAACTATGATGAGACTAGTTGTTTGAGTAGCTAGAAAAAAGTTAACCAAAGGTTCAAGGAATTAGTTCAAGTTAACTAATTAATCTATTTAATGAAGTCATAATCCATCAATTGTTTTAATGATATAATTTAATCACGAGAGTTAAACGATTAACCCTGCAGAAAAAGGCTAGAGCCTCCTATTAACTTATTATCATAAACGACATTACAATATAAATTCTTTAATTATTCATTTACAATAAAAGAACAAAAGACTTGAGTCACTACAATAAATCTACAAGTTAATCTGATCTTCGTTCAAACCTATTATAGTTTAAAGCCCAATATTTACATGACAATATTACAATAAATCTAACTAATTTCGATATCATCAATAGTTTTATAAAAAAAAATATTAAATCTCCATTATATTAGAATATCTAGATTTGAAATTTAACCTCTTGAATTTGAACCATTTTAACATCCTAACAACCAAAATTGTCATTCCATGCTAGCATGAACATAACTTATAATGTTATACCACTTTTAATGCCTAAAGCAAAAATTAACTACTAATGCTAATTATAGAATTAAAAGCCAATTGAATTAAAATTAAACATAATAAAATCTAACTAATATATATATATATATATATAGCATACTAAACAAAAAAAAAACAAATAACAATTAATAATTAAAATAAAATAAACTTACCCACTACTAACAAAGTAACATTTAAAACAATGTCTAACACCTCCTAAAAATACGATCTCATCCATATTAATTAAAGACAAAATAATCTACACTCTAACTATACAATTCCTATAATTCTATTAAATTCTCATCATGTTAATAGCAATTTAACTATTACTACTTCCTAGGAGACTACCTACCTAGGGCTTAATTTATTTGCATGGCTTACTTCATGACATGTTATTATCGTTGATCCATCAATTTTTCCATATATCTTACTTTAATCTTTCCTTTCACCTTTTTAACATTTCGTGATTCAAGACTTTGCTGATCCATACGCATGTGATTCCTAGCTCCTTGCAATATGGTTAAGAAGGTCTTTTTAAATTTTGGTTTAAACTTGCAAACCCACGTATCCCTCATAATTCAAACATGGTACTTAATGCTCATGTCTTTAATTGCTCCCATTCCCAGAAGGAGTCGACTTCCTCTTGCCATAATGTTTTGCAGACCAGTACTTGGTAGGCGTGCTGCAAGGTAAGAGAGGATGTAATTAGATGCAATTTTTTTGCAAGAAGATCCCAAGCGCTAGTTAAGGAATGAGTGAGAAAAATATGACACATGTCAGATCCAAAGACCTATCAAATACTAGCAAAATCCCACGGAAGGTAACGCCTAGGGATTTGCCTATGATTTAAGCTTGCCAAAATTATGATGATAGGATGCAAGTTGAGGGAAGTCGATAGGCTAAGCTTATTCTATTGTCATTTATTATTCAATGTATCGACCTCCAAATTAGACTTGCCTTTATGATCAATTTCGTGACTACCCAATTGAAAGATGGTGATACGTACCTAGTGGTAAATTAATGAGATATTTTATTGTACTATGCCATTCTATGTTAGTATCTTATTATTAGTATTATTTATTTAGCTAGAAGATACATGTGCATATTCTTTTATTATTATATATGTCTTTAATAGGAAGAATACTAAATTCTTGTTCTCATATAATTTCCAGAGAACAAAATGTGCACCTACAGCCATAATATTTACACTTATACGCCCAATATCATCTATTCAGGTCTCTTCTTCTATAGGTTAGGATTCTCATAATAAATTATTACCATGATACTTTAGAGGTTACTAAATATGTTGAGATATCCTATACCAATAAATTTATTGATTCATTTGGGCAATATATCCATACAAAAGCACATATAGAAAGCATTACACGATTCTTTTAAGGACTAAAGATTATTCATATCTTGCAAATAATGAAATTTAGTAACCCTTTACATGCAAGAATCCATTTCATTGATGCATATACTTTTATTGTTCTAGAGATTTGAATTGATGATATTATTCCATAAAACCAATTCTCTTAATATGGCTATTCATCCATAGTAATTGAATTCTAACTTATAATATGCATAGGAGTAAATGGACTCAATATCTTTAAGAACCAAGATGACTTAATTTCCAACACAATACATGATTCTACAATAATTCTTACTATACTCACAAGGTGGTGGAATTTTTGTAGTATGACAACACTTTTCATGTCTTACAACTAAAATGTTTCAGCACTAAACACCAAGCAACTCTTCCATTCTCATATGATTGAGGAGATACAAATATCAAGGGATAATATTAAATCTTTTCTTCCAAGGTAACATTATACAAATTTCCCTCTTCATCTCATTCAAAAATTTAAACAATAATAAGACAACAATATCAGATGGGAACAATACAAGGAAGTTTTCATAATCTTTTTCCTTTCTTTATTATGCATCCTGGTTCAAAGCTCCATTGAGAAAGAACCAGTAAGAAAACCCGATGTCATTGCCAATACAACCACATTCAAAATACAATTACATAGGATTACATTTCAAATGAAAACACTTTCAAATCCTTCACTAATGCTTTCTTCCAATACCTTCAAACTTCAAGAAATACAAAGAGAAACCAGAGCTGACCCAGGGTAACATCACAACATCAAGCAATTAAAGCATACACCCATATCCAATTTTGCACAATAGATCCAAACATAGGACCTGACTAGGGTGGAGGTGGATTCTCCCAATGGGAGATGTCAATCACCATACCTTAACATAGCCCTTTTGGGGCTAATATCTTAGGAACTTTCATTGTTCCACAAATGCCCTTTTGGGGCCAACCCAACAAGGATTTTCTCTCCTTTCCATACTCAAGATTTCACAATATCAACAAGGTATGTGATGACCGGTAGGGGCCCATACACCCTACCTTTTTTCCCTCCTATCACCATGAAAGGAGACTCTGCACCATTGAGGTCCAACTAAAGCCCTACCCCTGTACATAGCCACTTCTTCCCTATCCAAGGGTGAGTAATGCCAAAACAATCCCCATGAAATCCCCTCAAAACCATTCATCAAGATAAACAAAAGAAGCATCAAGAACAAACACAAAACCCCTCCAAATCAAACCCAACACATAGGCAAGCAAACAAATAACAACTCAACACTATATGTAAGAATCAAGCATGATCAACATGGAGAACAAAATACAAGAGCCAAGACTCCTACCTTCACCAAGAGTGATGGTAAATGGAAATTTGAGAAAAGCTTATCCCTTTCCTTCCTTCAATCCCCAAACTATCTTCCAAACCTTCTCTAAAACTAGAGATTGGGTGACCCCCCCAAAACTACTCCAAAATGCCACTAAATAGGATTTCTCAACTCAACTAGACTTCATGAAACCTCAGGATGGAGTTTGAGTCCAACTCAAGTGGATAACAATCCATTTTCGAAATCAACCATGAATAGGATTTTTAGGTGACCCTAAAAGTCAAATAAGGTGGCTAAAGGCGTGGAAAGTACTCCCAACCCATACCTCTTACCCTTGGGTGCTCAAATTTAATGATTCAAAGCCTTAAAGACTTAATATGAACACATAAAATCTAGAAGAAAATAATAAGACAAAATAACAACCTATAAAGATGGACAATGCAAAGATAACATACAATAGACAAGGGGTTCAGCTTTGACTTTCCATTGGGTTTCCCGGCTAACTTTTCTGCACACTCATTGCACACATCAGTAGTTTAAGAAACATATGTATATACATATAAAAATACACATCAGAATTTCATGTAATTTAAAGCATCCATTTCTAAGATTCAATTATTCATCTTATTCTATTTATTAAAGTTGGAAGGTTCAACGTGTTCATTTGCATTCATTCACTTCATCAGCATATATGTTTATAAAGCATTAAAGATAGAAATCAAGTATATGAAAGTAAAACATCGTACAACATACAACATTCTTTCATATCCATGAAAATCTCCTATAACAGTTTTGACAGAGAATTCATGTTTAATAAGTATGTGCGAGGAGGGACCTTACATCAGTTAACTCCTTATTTTACTCAAATAAAATCTATTAACTCCCTTTAATTTGGAAATCTCCCTTTATGACTGAACTTCACCTTTAATCCTGACCGTTAATTGAAATCGATCTCAACCGTTGATGAATTTTAGGAAAGTCTATTTAAGAGACCCTCATCTCTTCATTTTGAAAGGTTGAATGAGAATTTGCATCGAATTTTTGATGGAATTCATACTCACATTTGCTCATATTCACATACGCAAAGATCAAGTTTGACCAAAAGCTAACCAGATTTAACCACGGTTGACTAGTTTTAAAAACAATTTTGAAATAATTAAACAAAATTATTTAATTAAATGGAGTACTTACTTCTAATTAATTAAACAAAGTTATTTAATTAAATGAGAAGCCATTCCTAACTAATTAAATGAAGTTATTTAATTAAATAAGAAAAGTGTCTCTAATTAATAAAAGATTATTTAATCAAATAGAAAAAGTAATTATGAGAAGATATCTCAAATTGAATCAGTTAACTCCTTATTTTATTCAAATTAAATTTGTTAACTCCCTTTAATTTAGAAATCTCCCTTTATGACTGAACTTCACCTTTAATCCTGACCGTTGATTGAAATTGATCTCAACCGTTGATGAATTCTAGGAAAGTCTATTTAAGAGACCCTCATCTCTTCATTTTGAAAGGTTGAATGAGAATTTGCATCGAATTGTTGATAGAATTCATACTCACATTTGCTCATATTCACATACACAAAGATCAAGTTTGACCAAAAGTTGACCAGATTTAACCATGGTTGAATTGACTTGACTAGTTTCGAAAAGAATTTTGAAATAATTAAACAAAATTATTTAATTAAATGGAGTACTTACTTCTAATTAATTAAACAAAGTTATTTAATTAAATTAAAAGCCATTCCTAATTAATTAAATGAATTTATTTAATTAAACAAGAAAAGTGTCTCTAATTAATTAAAGATTATTTAATTAAAGAGAGAAAGTAATTATGAGAGCATATCTCATTTTATTAAATTAAATATCTTAACAAAATCTCTCTTCAGTTCAAAAAGGGAAATTTCCATTTCACTATTGATCAAAAATGAGTTCAATCAGTTAACTCCTTATTTTACTCAAATTAAATCTATTAACTACCTTTAATTTGTAAATCTAACTTTATGACTGAACTTCACCTTTAATCCTGACCGTTGATTGAAATCAATCTCAACCGTTGA
Source organism: Cupressus sempervirens (assembly GCA_028749045.1). NCBI lineage: Eukaryota > Viridiplantae > Streptophyta > Pinopsida > Cupressales > Cupressaceae > Cupressus > Cupressus sempervirens. The sequence goes on from CM053788.1 coordinate 370,530,966, forward strand.
TGAAATCTAGGAAAGTCTATTTAAGAGACCCTCATCTCTTCATTTTGCAAGGTTGAATGAGAATTTGCATTGAATTGTTGCTGAAATTCATAATCACATTTGCTCATATTCACATACGCAAAGATCAAGTTTGACCAAAAGCTGACCAGATTTAACCACGGTTGACTTGACTTGACCAGTTTCGAACAGAATTTTTAAATAAGTAAATAAAATTATTTAATTAAATGGAGTACTTACTTCTAATTAATTAAACAAAGTTATTTAATTAAATGAGAAGCCATTCCTAATTAATTAAATGAAGTTATTTAATTAAATAAGAAAAGTGTCTCTAATTAATTAAAGATTATTTAATTAAATAGAAAAAGTAATTATGAGAGCATATCTCATTTTATTACATTATATATCTCAACAAAATCCCTCTTCAATTCAAAAAGGAAAATTTAAAGTTCACTATTGATCAAAAATGAGTTAAATCAGTTAACTTCTTTTTCTACTCAAATTGAATCAATTACCTCCTTATTTTACTCAAATTAAATCTGTTAACTCCTTTTAATTTGGAAATCTCCCTTTATGACTGAACTTCACCTTTAATCCTGACCATTGATTGAAATCGATCTCAACCATTGATGAATTCCAGGAAAGTCTATTTAAGAGACCCTCATCTCTTCATTTTGAAAGGTTGAATGAGAATTTGCATCGAATTGTTGCTGGAATTCATACTCACATTTGCTCACATTCACATACGCAAAGATCAAGTTTGACCAAAAATTGACTAGATTTAACCACGGTTGACTTGAGTTGACTAGTTTCAAATTTTTTTTGAAATAATTAAACGAAATTATTTAATTAAATGGAGTACTTACTTCTAATTAATTAAACAAAGTTATTTAATTAAATGAGAAGCCATTCTTAACTAATTAAATGAAGTTATTTAATTACATAAGAAAAGTGTCTCCAATTAATTAAAAGATTATTTAATTAAATAGAAAAAGTAATTCTGAGAGCATATCTCATTTTATTAAATTAAATATCTCAACAAAATCTCTCTTCAGTTCAAAGAGGGAAATTTTCTGTTCACTATTGATCAAAAATGAGTTAAATCAGTTAACTCCTTTTTCTACTCAAATTGAATTAGTTAACTCTTTATTTTACTCAAATTAAATCTGTTAACTCGCTTTAAATTGGAAATCTTCTTTTATGACTGAACTTCACCTTTAATCCTGACCGTTGATTGAAATCGATCTCAACCATTGATGAATTCCAACAAAGTCTATTTAAGAGACCCTCATCTCTTCATTTTGAAAGGTTAAATGAGAATTTGCATCGAATTTTTCCTAGAATTCATACTCACATTTGCTCATATTCACATACGCAAAGATCAAGTTTGACCAAAAGTTGACCAGATTTAACCACGGTTGACTTGAGTTGACTAGTTTTCAAAAGAATTTTGAAATAATTCAATGAAATTATTTAATTAAATGGAGTACTTACTTCTAATTAATTAAACAAAGTTATTTAATTAAATGAGAAGCCATTCCTAACTAATTAAATGAAGTTATTTAATTAAATAAGAAAAGTGTCTCTAATTAATTAAAGATTATTTAATTAAATAGAAAAAGTAATTATGAGAGCATATCTCATTTTATTAAATTAAATATCTCAACAAAATCTCTCTTCAGTTGAAAAAGGGAAATTTCCAGTTCACTATTGATAAAAAATGAGTTAAATCAGTTAATTCCTTTTTCTACTCAAATTGAATCTGTTAACTCCTTATTTTACTCAAATTAAATCTGTTAACTCCCTTTAATTTGGAAATCTCCCATAGTGACTGAACTTCACCTTTAATCCTGACCGTTGATTGAAATCGATATCAACCGTTGGTGAATTCAAGGAAAAGCTATTTAAGAGACCCTCATCTCTTCATTTTGAAAAGTTGAATGAGAATTTGCATCGAATTGTTGCTGGAATTAATACTCACATTTGCTCATATTCACATACGTAAAGATCAAGTTTGACCAAAAGTTGACCAGATTTAACCAAAGTTGACTTAAGTTGACTAGTTTCGAAAAGAATTTTGAAATAATTAAACAAAATTATTTAATTAAATAGAGTACTTACTTCTAATTAATTAAACAAAAGTTATTTAATTAGATGAGAAGCCATTCCTAACTAATTAAATGAAGTTATTTAATTAAATAAGAAAAGTGTCTCTAATTAATTAAAAATTATTTAATTAAATAGAAAATGTAATTATGAGAGCATATCTTATTTTATTAAATTAAATATCTCAAGAAAATCTCTCTTCAGTTGAAAAAGGGAAATTTTCAGTTCACTATTGATAAAAAATGAGTTAAATCAGTTAACTCCTTTTTCTACTCAAATTGAATAAGTTAACTCCTTATTTTACTCAAATTAAATCTATTAACTCCCTTTAATTTGGAAATCTTCCTTTATGACTGAACTTCACCTTTAATCCTGACCATTGATTGAAATCGATCTCAAGCGTCGATGAATTCCAGGAAAGTCTATTTAAGAGACCCTCATCTCTTCATTTTGAAAGGTTGAATGAAAATTTGCATCAAATTGTTGCTGGAATTCATACTCACATTTGCTCATATTCACATACGCAAAGATCAAGTTTGACCAAAAGTTCACCAGATTTAACCACAGTTGACTTGAGTTGACTAGTTTCAAAAAGAATTTTGAAATAATTAAACAAAATTATTTATTTAAATGGAGTACTTACTTCTAATTAATTAAACAAAGTTATTTAATTAAAAAAGAAGCCATTCCTAACTAATTAAATGAAGATATTTAATTAAATACGAAAAGTGTCTCTAATTAATTAAAGATTATTTAATTAAATAGAAAAAGTAATTATGAGAGCATATCTCATTTTATTAAATTAAATATCTGAACAAAATCTCTCTGCAGTTCATAAAGGGAGATTTTCAGTTCACTATTGATAAAAAATGAGTTAAATCAGTTAACTGCTTTTTCTACTCAAATTGAATCAGTTAACTCCTTATTTTACTCAAATTAAATTTGTTAACTCCCTTTAATTTGGAAATCTCCCTTTATGACTGAACTTCACCTTTAATCCTGACCGTTGATTGAAATCGATCTCAACTGTTGATGAATTTCAGGAAAGTCTATTTAAGAGACCCTCATCTCTTCATTTTGAAAGGCTGAATGAGAATTTTCATCGAATTGTTGCTGGAATTCATACTCACATTTGCTCATACTCATATACGCAAACATCAAGTTTGACCAAAAGTTGACTAGATTTAACCACTGTTGACTTGAGTGGACTAGTTTCAAAATTTTTTTTGAAATAATTAAACGAAATTATTTAATTAAATGGAGCACTTATTTCTAATTAATTAAATAAAGTTATTTAATTAAATGAGAAGCCATTCTAAATTAATTAAATGAAGTTATTTAATTAAATAAGAAAAGTGTCTCTAGGTAATTAAAGATTATTTAATTAAATAGAAAAAGTACTTATGATACCATATCTCATTTTGTTAAATTAAATGTCTCAACAAAATATCTCTTCAATTCAAAAAGCGAAATTTTCAGTTCACTATTGATAAAAAATGAGTTAAATCAGTTGACTCCTTTTTCTACTCAAATTTAATCAGTTAACTCTTTATTTTACTTAAATTAAATCTTTTAAGTCCTTATAATTTGAAAATCTTCTTTTATGACTGAACTTCAACTTTAATCCTAGTCGTTGATTCAAATCGATCTCAACCGTTGATGAATTCCAGGAAAGTCTATTTAAGAGACCCTCATCTTTTCATTTTGAAAGGTTGAATGAGAATTTGCTTCGAATTGTTGCTGAAATTCATACTCACATTTGCTCATATTCACATACGCAGAGATGAAGTTTGACCAAAAGTTGACCAGATTTAACTAGGGTTGACTTCAGCTAACTAGTTTCGAAAACAATTTTGAAATAATTAGATGAAATTATTTAATTAAATGGAAAAGTGATTTAATTAATTAATTAAATGAAGTGATTTAATTAAATGAAGTGATTTAATTAAATGAAGTGATTTAATTAAATGAGAAAAGTGTCTCTATTAATTAAAGATTATTTAATTAAATAGAAAAAGTAATTATGAGAGCATATCTCATTTTATTAAATTAAATAACTCAACAAAATCTCTCTTCAGTTCAAAAAGCAAAATTTTCACTTCACTATTGATAAAAATGAATTAAATCAGTTTACTCCTTTTTCTACTAAAATTGAATCAGTTAACTCCTTATTATACTCAAATTAAATCTGTTAACTCTCTTTAATTTGAAAAGCTCGCTTTATGACTGAACTTCACCTTTAATCCTGACCGCTGATTGAAATTAATTTCAACCGTTGATGAATTCCAGGAAAGTCTATTTAAGAGACCCTCATCTCTTCATTTTGAAAGGTTGAATGAAAATTTGCATCGAATTGTTACTGGAATTCATACTCACGTTTGCTCATATTCACATACGCAAAGATCAAGTTTGACCAAAAGTTGATCAGATTTAACCACGGTTTATTGGAGTTGACTAGTTTCGAAAAGAATTTTGAAATAATTAAACAAAATTATTTAATTAAATGGAGTACTTACTTCTAATTAATTAAACAAAGTTATTTAATTAAATGAGAAGCCATTCCTAATTAATTAAATGAACTTATTTAATTAAATAAGAAAAGTGTCTTTAATAAATTCAAGATTATTTAATTAAATAGAAAAAGTAATTATGAGAGCATATCTCATTTTATTAAATTAAATATCTCAACAAAATCTCTCTTCAGTTAGAAAAGAGAAATTTCTAGTTCACTGTTGATAAAAAATGAGTTAAATCAGTTGACTCTTTTTTCTACTCAAATTGAATCAGTTAACTCTTTATTTTACTTAAATTAAATCTGTTAACTCCCTTTAATTTGGAAATCTCCCTTTATGACTGAGCTTCACCTTTAATCCTGACCGTTGATTGAAATCGATCTCAACCGTTGATCAATTTCAGGAATGTCTATTTAAGAGACCCTCTTCTCTTCATTTTGAAAGGTTGAATGAGAATTTGCATCGAATTGTTGCTGGAATTAATACTCACATTTGCTCATATTCACATACGCAAAGATCAAATTAACTTTTGGTCAAACTTGATCTTTGCATATGTGAATATGAGCAAATGTGAGTATGAATTCTAGCAACAATTCGATGCAAATTCTCATTCAACCTTTCAAAATGAAGAGATGAGGGTCTCTTAAATAGACTTTCCTAAAATTCATCAATGGTTGAGATCGATTTCAATCAACGGTCTAGATTAAAGGTGAAGTTCAGTCATAAAGGGAGATTTCCAAATTAAAGGGAGTTAAAAGATTTAATTTGATAAAATAAGGAGTTAACTGATTCAATTTGAGTAGAAAAAGGAGTTAACTGATTTAACTCATTTTTTATCAATAGTGAACTGGAAATTTCCCTTTTTGAACTGAAGAGAGATTTTGTTGAAATATTTAATTTAATAAAATGAGATATGCTCTCATAATTACTTTTTCTATTTAATTAAATAATTTTTAATTAATTAGAGACACTTTTCTTATTTAATTAAATAAGTTCATTTAATTAATTAGGAATGGCTTCTCATTTAATTAAATAACATTGTTTAATTAATTAGAAGTAAGCACTCCATTTAATTAAATAATTTCGTTTAATTATTTAAAAATTCTTTTCGAAACTCGTCAACTCATGTCAACCGTGGTTAAATCTGGTCAACTTTTGGTCAAATTTGATCTTTGTGTATGTGAATATGAGCAAATGTGACTATGAATTCCAACAACAATTCGATGCAAATTCTCATTCAACCTTTCAAAATGAAGAGATGAGGGTCTCTTAAATACACTTTCCTGAAATTCATCAACGGTTGAGATCGATTTCAATCAACGGTCAGGATTAAAGGTGAAGTTCAGTCATAAAGGGAGATTTCCAAATTAAAGGGTGTTAACGGATTTAATTTGGGTAAAATAAGGAGTTAACTGATTCAATTTGAGTAGAAAAAGGAGTTAACCGATTTAACTCATTTTTGATCAATAGTAAACTAGAAATTTCCCTTTTTGAATTGAAGAGAGATTTTGTTGAGATATTTAATTTAATAAAATGAGATATGCTCTCATAATTATTTTTTCTATTTCATTAAATAATCTTTAATTAATTAGAGACACTTTTCTTATTTAATTAAATAACTTCATTTAATTAATTAGGAGTGGCTTTTCATTTAATTAAATAACTTTGTTTAATTAATTAGAAGTAAGTACTCCATTTAATTAAATAATTTTGTTTAATTATTTCAAAGAAAAAATTGAAACTAGTCAACTCAAGTGAACCGTGGTTAAATTTGGTCAACTTTTGGTCTAACTTGATCTTTACGAATCTGAATATGAACAAATGTGAGTATGAATTTTGGCAACAATTCGATGCAAATTTTCATTCAACCTTTCCAAATGAAGAGATGAGGGTCTGTTAAATAGACTTTCCTGGAACTCATCAACGGTTGAGATCGATTTCAATCAACGGTCAGGATTAAAGGTGAACTTCAGTCATAAAGGGAGATTTTTAAATTAAAGAAAGTTAACAGATTTAATTTGAGTAAAATAAGGAGTTAACTGATTCAATTTGAGTAGAAATAGGAGTTAACTGATTTAACTCATTGTTGATCAATAGTGAACTAGAAATTTTCCTTTTTGAACTGAAGAGAAATTTTGTTCAGATATTTAATTTAATAAAATGAGATATGCTCTCATAATTACTTTTTCTATTTAATTAAATAATCTTTAATTAATTAGAGACAATTTTCTTATTTAATTAAATAACTTCATTTAATTAATTAGGAATGACTTCTCATTTAATTAAATAACATTGTTTAATTAGTTAGAAGTATGTACTCCATTTAATTAAATAATTTCATTTAATTATTTCAAAATTCTTTTCGAAACTAGCCAACTCAAGTCAACCGTAGTTAAATCTAGTCAACTTTTTGTCAAACTTGATCTTTGCGTATGTGAATATGAGCAAATATGAGTATGAATTCCAGCAACAATTCGATGCAAATTCTCATTCAACCTTTCAAAATGAAGAGATGAGGGTCTCTTAAATAGACTTTCCTGCAATTCATCAACGGTTGAGATCGATTTCAATCAACGGTCAGGATTAAAGGTGAAGTTCAGTCATAAAGGGAGATTTCCAAATTAAAGGGAGTTAACGAATTTAATTTGACTAAAATAAGGAGTTAACTGATTCAATTTGAGTAGAAAAAAGAGTTAACTGATTTAACTCATTTTTGATCAATAGTGAACTGGAAATTTCCCTTTTTGAACTAAAGAGAGATTTTGTTGAGATATTTAATTTAATAAAATGAGATATGCTCTCATAATTACTTTTTCTATTTAATTAAATAATCTTTAATTACTTGCAGACACTTGTCTTATTTAATTAAATAATTTCATTTAAATAATTCGGAATGGCTTCTCATTTAATTAATTAACTTGGTTTAATTAATTAGAAGTAAGTTCTCTATTTAATTAAATAATTTTCTTTAATTATATCAAAATTATTTTCAAAACTAGTCAACTCAAGTCAACCGTGGTTAAATATGGTCAGCTTTTGGTCAAACTTGATCTTTGCATATGTGAATATGAGCAAATGTCAGTATGAATTCCAACAACAATTCAATGCAAATTGTCATTCAACCTTTCAAAATGAAGAGATGAGGGTCTTAAATAGACTTTTCTGGAATTCATCAACGGTTGAGATCGATTTCAATCAACGGTCAGGATTAAAAGTGAAGTTCAGTCACAAAGAGAGATTTCCAAATTAAAATGAGTTAACGGATTTAATTTGAGTAAAATAAGAAGTTAACTGATTCAATTTGAGTAGAAAAATTAGTTAACTCATTTAACTCATTTTTGATCAATAGTGAATTGGCAATTTCCCCTTTTGAACTGAATAGAGATTTTGTTGAGATATTTAATTTAATAAAATGAGATACGCTCTCATACTTACTTTTTCTATTTAATTCAATAATCTTTAATTAATTAGAGACACTTTTCTTATTTAATTAAATAACTTCATTTAATTAATTAGGAATGGCTTCTCATTTAATTAAATAACTTTATTTAATTAATTAGAAGTAAGTACTCCATTTAATTAAATAATTACGATTAATTATTTAAAAATTCTTTTTGAAACTAGTCAACTCAAGTCTACCGTGGTTAAATCTGGTCAACTTTTGGTCAAACTTGATCTTTGAGTATGTGAATATAAGCACATGTGAGTATGAATTCTAGCAACAATTCGATGCAAATTCTCATTCAACCTTTCAAAATGAAGAGATGAGGGTCTCTTAAATACACTTTCCTGAAATTCATCAACGGTTGAGATCGATTTCAATCGATGGTCAGGATTAAAGTTAAAGTTTAGTCATAAATGGAGATTTCCAAATTAAAGGGAGCTAACAAATTTAATTTGAGTAAAATAAGGAGTTAACTGATTCAATTTGAGTAGAAAAAGGAGTTAACTGATTTCACTCACTTTTTATCAATAGTGAACTGAAAATTTCCCTTTTTAAACTGAAGAGAGATTTTGTTGAAATATTTAATTTAATAAAATGAGATATGCTCTCATAATTACTTTTTCTATTTAATTAAATAATCTTTAATTAATTAGAGGCACTTTTCTTATTTAATTAAATAAGTTCATTTAATTAATTAGGAATGGCTTCTCATTTAATTAAATAACTTTTTTTAATTAGTTAGAAGTACGTACTCCATTTAATTAAATAATTTTATTTAATTATTTAAAAATTCTTTTCGAAACTAGTCAAGTCAAGTCAACCGTGGTTAAATCTGGTCAACTTTTGGTCAAACTTGATCTTCGCATATGTGAGTGTGAGCAAATGTGACTATGAATTCCAGCAACAATTCGATGCAAATTGTCATTCAACCTTTCAAAATGAAGAGATGAGGGTCTCTTAAATAGACTTTTCTGGAATTCATCAATGGTTGAGATTGATTTCAATCAACGGTCAAGATTAAAGGTAAAGTTTAGTCATAAAGAGAGATTTCCAAATTAAAGGGAGTTAACAGATTTAATTTGAGTAGAAAAAGGTGTTAAGTGATTTAACTCATATATGATCAATAGTGAACTGGAAATTTCCCTTTTTGAACTGAAGAGAGATTTTTTTGAGATATTTAATTTAATAAAATGAGATATGCTCTCATAATTACTTTTTCTATTTAATTAAATAATCTTTAATTAATTAGAGACACTTTTTTTATTTAATTAAATAATTTCATTTATTAATTAGGAATGGCTTATCGTTTAATTAAATAACTATGTTTAATTAATTAGAAGTAAGTACTCCATTTAATTAAATAATTTTATTTAATTAGTTAAAAATTCTTTTCGAAACTAATCAACTCAAGTCAACCGTGGTTAAATCTGGTCAACTTTTTGTCAAACTTGATCTTTGCGTATGTGAATATGAGCAAATGTGAGTATGAATTCTAGCAACAATTCGATGCAAATCCTCATTCAAACTTTCAAAATGAAGAGATGAGGGTCTCTTAAATAGACTTTCCTAGAATTCATCAACGACTGAGATCGATTTCAATCAACGGTCAGGATTAAAGGTGAAGTTCAGTCATAAAAGGAGATTTCCAAATTAATGAGAGTTAACAGATTTAATTTGAATAAAATAAGGAGTTAACTAATTCAATTTGACTAGTAAAAGGAGTTAACTAATTTAACTCATTTTTTATCAATAGTAAACTGGAAATTTCTCTTTTTGAACTAAAGAGAGATTTTGTTGAGATATTTAATTTAATAAAATGAGATATGCTCTCATAATTACTTTTTCTATTTAATTAAATAATCTTTAATTAATTAGAGACACATTTCTTATTTAATTAAATAACTTCATTTAATTAATTAGGAATGGCTTCTCATTTAATTAAATCACTTTGTTTAATTAATTAGAAGTAAGTTCTCCATTTAATTAAATAATTTTGTTTAATTATTTCAAAAAAATTTTCGAAACTAGTCAACTCAAGTCAACCATGGTTAGATGTGGTCAACTTTTGGTCAAACTTGATCTTTGCGTATGTGAATATGAGCAAATGTGAGTATGAATTCCAACAACAATTCGATGCAAATTCTCATTCAACCTTTCAAAATGAAGAGATGACGGTCTCTTAAATATACTTTCTTTGAATTCATCAATGGTTGAGATCGATTTCAATCAACGGTCAGCATTAAAGGTGAAGTTCAGTCATAAAGGGAGATTTTCAAATTAAAGGGAGTTAAACGATTTAATTTGAGTAAAATAAGGAGTTAGCTGATTCAATTTGAGTAGAAAAACGAGTTAACTAATTTAACTCATATTTGATCAATAGTGAACAGGAAATTTCTCTTTTTGCACTGAAGAGAGATTTTGTTGAGATATTTAATTTAATAAAATGAGATATGCTCTCATAATTAATTTTTCTATTTAATTAAATAATCTTTAATTAATTAGAGACACTTTTCTTATTTAATTAAATAACTTCATTTAATTAATTAGGAATGGCTTCTCATTTAATTAAATAACTTTGTTTAATTAATTAGAAGCAAGTACTCCATTTAATTAAATAATTTCATTTAATTATTTAAAAAAAATAAATTCAAAATTAGTCAACTCAAGTCAACCATGGTTAAATCTGGTCAACTTTTGGTCAAATTTGATCTTTGCGTATGTGAATATGAGCAAATGTGACTATGAATTCTAGCAATAATTTGATGCAAATTGTCATTCAACCTTTCAAAATGAAGAGATGAGGGTCTCTTAAATAGACTTTCCTGGAATTCATCAACGGTTGAGATCGATTTCAATCAACGGTCAGGATTAAAGGTGAAGTTCACTCATAAAGGGAGATTTCCAAATTAAAGGGTGTTAACGGATATAATTTGAGTAAAATAAGGAGTTAACTGATTCAATTTGAGTAGAAAAAAGAGTTAAATGATTTAACTCATTTTTTATCAATAGTGAACTAGAAATTTCCCTTTTTGAACTGAAGAGAGATTTTGTTGAGATATTTAATTTAATAAAATCAGATATGCTCTCATAATTACTTTTTCTATTTAATTATATAATCCTTAATTAATTAGAGACACTTTTCTTATTTAATTAAATAACTTCATTTAATTAATTAGGAATGGTTTGTCATTTAATTAAATAACTTTGTTTAATTAATTAGAAGTAAGTACTCCATTTAATTAAATAATTTCGTTTAATTATTTCAAAATTGTATCCGAAACTAGTCAACTCAAGTCAACCGTGGTTAAATCTGGTCAACTTTTGGTCAAACTTGATCTTTGCGTATGTGAATATGAGCGAATGTGACTATGAATTCTAGCAAAAATTCGATGCAAATTCTCATTCAACCTTTGAAAATGAAGAGATGAGGGTCTCTTAAATAGACTTTGCTGGAATTCATCAATGGTTGAGATCGATTTCAATCAACGGTTAGGATTAAAGGTGAAGTTCAGTCATAAAGGGAGATTTCCAAATTAAAGGGAGTTAATGGATTTAATTTGAGTAAAATAAGGAGTTAACAGATTCAATTTGAGTAGAAAAAGGAGTTAACTGATTTAACTCATTTTTGATCAATGGTGAATTGAAAATTTCCCTTTTTGAACTGAAGAGAGATTTTGTTGAGATATTTAATTTAATAAAATGAGATATGCTCTCATAATTATTTTTTCTATTTAATTAAATAATCTTTAATTAATTAGAGACACTTTTCTTATTTAATTAAATAACTTCATTTAATTAATTAGGAATGGCTTCTCATTTAATTAAATAACTTTGTTTAATTAATTAGAAGTAAGTACTCCATTTAATTAAATAATTTCATTTAATTATTTCAAATTTTTTTCGAAACTAGTCAACTCAAGTCAACCGTGGTTAAATCTGGTCAACTTTGGTCAAACTTGATCTTTACATATGTGAATATGAGCAAATGTGAGTATGAATTCCAGCAATAATTCGATGCAAATTCTCATTCAACCTTTCAAAATGAAGAGATGGGGGTGTCATGCCCAAAAATACGAGGGCAAAACACAGAAAATCTTTTTTGAATAATGATTAATAATTAAACATGCTCTAAGTTGGAAATGATTGATAATAGTTTTAGTACAGGTTCTCTACATTACGTCTTAAGATTATAAACATGAGGACGATTACATCGTTAAAATTTATATCGATCTGAGGATACGTTATTTTATTAGCTTACAATAATATGAAACAATTATTTAAATGATAAAGTAAATGTATTCGAGATTTAGATTAATTGAAAGGTATCTAAATCAAAAACAACCATAAATCTCTTTGACAAATATTGATTAACAATCTAACCGTTATTGTAAAGTCATTTTAAAGAAAAATAATTAACTAAAATTAAAACTGAATATATATATATATATATATATATATATATATATATAGATATATATCTAAAATTTATTAACTTTAAAGAGTTCGACTATCTTAACATAAAAATTAACTATCTAATCTTATTAAATTTAAATTTCATTTACTAATAGCTAACTAAATCAATAATACATTAAAATTAGTTTTTTTTAAAAACATATTAGTACAGAACTAAAGTTGCATAAGTTAAATGATGATAGAACCTATAATATAATATTAATTTAACATGATACTTAAATTATAACAAACTTAAACTTATCCTTTTAATTCAAATAAAATCACCATTCTAAACCATTTCAAATAACGCCAAATTAAAATGAGAATAGCTACTAACTATATTAAAATATATATCTATTTAAAATTACTAACTAAGTAAAATCTAAACTATATTACATTAATATAAATTTTAAAACAATTAACTTACATAAATGTATTAACATAACCAAATTTACTACTAATTCATTTATTAAATTAACTAACTAGATTCTAAAACATTAAAACAATACATTTCCTAAAACAAAGCTATCTAAAAACTTAAACTAACTTTAATTTTAAACTAATCTTAAATTAAAATAAACTAAACTAAATTATAACAAAACATTGATTAATCATTTAATCAACAAAACTAATCCTAACAATCTAATTTTAATAACATACTAATCTAAAGTTGAGTAAAAACTAAACTAACCCTATACTAATACCTAACTCTATTCTAACTCTAAACTAACAACTAAAACTAACCTAAAACTTAATTAAAAAAAAAAAAACAAGTTACTAAACTATCCTAAGCCTAGCACTAACTTCTACCCAAACCATATCACATCAATCCCCAATTCCCAAGCGCAGATCCCTAAGACTGACGCTTGCCAAGCGCTTTCCAAGGACGCTTGGCTCTCTGCCCCAAACCCACTAGCCCTGACCATGCTCAAGTGTGATGAAGCATCTAAGGTAAGCAAGGAAAGCTAAGGGTAGAAGGTAGTAAAAATAATTAACCTCCCTAACAAATTATTCGTAATAAAAGCCAAATCTAAGGATTCGCTGAGCTGCAAATTCCCATGTCTTGGGCGCCTCCCAAAACTCTTTACGTGGACCAAAGTTTATGCCATGAGAAAGCCTTGCACAGGTCTAACTAAGGTAAGAGAGGCAGCATAAATATCAGAAAATAGAAGATGGAGAAAAGCAATGAAATCTTTTTAAAACATTACTCACTTTCCATGGTACAAATTGGTCTTACTCACTACGCCTAAAAATTGAAAAGAGAGGGGTGGATGTGATGTCATGAGGTGGCCAAAGACTTGGCATTAAATTCGACCTCATAAGTTTTCAACACAATGCCTTCCTTTACAAACTGGCGCATGGGGGTACGTAGGTTAAATGAATAAAGAAAGGTTGGTGAGAATGGATATTAGGATAGTAAGTTAGATAACTGTTAATTTATACATTTTCATGTTATTATAAGTATATTGCTTTTTATATCTAACTTTTAAATCTTGGAATATTTTTAAGAATATTCTCTGTCTCAAGGGGAGAATTTAAATTGCTCCCCATACAAAAACCAGAGAGTTTTTGCTCTCTTGGCACTTTTAAAAAAAAAAGCAAATCTAATAGGACCACTTGCACAATTAATAAACCAATAGGTTTAATTATCCATTTGAGCCACAATGCAAGAATTGATTTAATTTCAATAATCAAGAAACTAAATTTTTCATTTTAAAAAAATGATTTTTTTGTTTTCAACATATAAAGAAACATGAAGTTTTTGCCTAATTGAATCAACAACATTTCCATCCTATTTTTGATGTGCATTCATTTAATTCAAGATTTCTCGAATAAATCTCATTATAAACAAACATACTCAATCTCCATTTTTATTTGCAAACCTGATTCAAAGGCTCAGCCGGGAAAGAATCAGGAAGAAAACCCGGCTTCGTTGCCCACCCAACAAAGTTTGAAATACCAATTTACATAGGATATCAATCCCAAATTCAACAATATAATTTAATTTTCTTCATGACCCTCATCAAGGGATTTATAATGTTTTCTGCAACACATCTCTAGAACCATGGAGGAAACAAATATTTGATCGGGTGACAACCAAGCATAATCAAGAGACAATCAAACATGCATAATCATACATGGTTTACACAATAGGATTCACAATGAATCAAAACTAGGGAAAGGTGGATTCTTCCAAGCAGGAGAAGTCAAGCACAACACCAACAAATGCCTAATCGGGGCTATATACCAAGAACTTCCATTCTTCTATTTCAACATACCATAATCATACAAAGTTTGTACTAACAGGTAGGGGCCCATAACACCCTACCCTTTCTCCCTCTTCTCATCCTGAGAAGAGACTCTACACTGGTTGGAGTCTGACTAAACAGACCTTTCCCAAAATTGGTCACTTCTGCCCTATCCAAGGGTGAGTAATACCAAAACACCCATGCAAGAAAATCTCAAAATTTCAAACATAAACATGAAAAGAAAAACTCCAAAATTTCAAACATAAACATGAAAAGAAAACCACCAAAACTCCATTTAATTAAATAATTTCATTTAATTATTTAAAAATTATTTTTGAAACTAGTCAACTCAAGTCAACCGTGGTTAAATTTGGTCAACTTTTGGACAAACTTTATCTTTGCATATGTGAATATGAGCAAATGTGAGTATGAATTCCAGCAACAATTCGATGCAAATTCTCATTCAACCTTTCAAAATGAAGAGATGAGGGTCTCTAAAATAGACTTTCCTGGAATTCATCAATGGTTGAGATCAATTTCAATCAACGGTCAGGATTAAAGGTGAAGTTCAGCCATAAAAGGAGATTTCCAAATTAAAGGGAGTTAACAGATTTAATTTGAGTAAAATAAGGAGTTAACAGATTCAATTTGAGTAGAAAAAGGAGTTAACTGATTTAACTCATTTTTGATCAATAGTGAACTGGAAATTTCCCTTTTTGAACTGAAGAGAGATTTTGTTGAGATATTTAATTTAATAAAATAAGATATGCTCTCATAATTAATTTTTCTATTTAATTAAATAATCTTTAATTAATTAGAGACACTTTTATTATTTAATTAAATAACTTCATTTAATTAATTAGGAATGGCTTCTCATTTAATTAAATAACTTTGTTTAATTAATTAGAAGTAAGTACTCCATTTAATTAAATAATTTCGTTTAATTATTTCAAAATTCTTTTCGAAACTAGTCAACTCAAGTCAACCATGGTTAAATTTGGTCAACTTTTGGTCAAAATCGATCTTTGCGTATGTGAATATAAGCAAATGTGAGTATGAATTCCAGCAACAATTCGATGCAAATTCTCATTCAACCTTTAAAAATGAAGAGATGAGGGTCTCTTAAATAGACTTTCCTAGAATTCATCAACGGTTGAGATCGATTTCAATCAACGGTCAAGATTAGAGGTGAAGTTCAGTCATAAAGGGAGATTTCCAAATTAAAGGGAGTTAACAGATTTAATTTGAGTAAAATAAGGAGTTAACTGATTCAATTTGAGTAGAAAAAGAAGTTAACTGATTTAACTCATTTTTGATCAATAGTGAACTAGAAATTTTGCTTTTTGAATTGAAGAGAGATTTTGTTGAGATATTTAATTTAATAAAAGGAGATATGCTCTCATAATTACTTTTTCTATTTAATTAAATAATCTTTAATTAATTAGAGACACTTTTCTTATTTAATTAAATAACTTCATTTAATTAATTAGGAATGGCTTGTCATTTAATTAAATAACTTTGTTTAATTAATTAGAAGTAACTCTAAAATGTAGATTAAGCACTAATCCGGATTAAGGATGACTAAACTCGATTAAGAACCCAAGTAGCAAACTGACACTAACTTAAACCAACTTGGGTTGAAAGGTTACACAACTAACCCTAATCAGCACACTGAAGAACATAAATAATTTATGAGTGTCAAGTGACACTAAAAGAACATAGTTGAGAACTAATAACTCTAAAATGCAGATTAAGCACTAATCCAAATTAAGGATGACTAAACTCGATTAAGAACCCAAGTAGCAAACTGACACTAACTTAAACCAACTTGGGTTGAAAGGTTACACAACTAACCCTAATCAACACACTGAAGAACATAAATAATTTACAAGTGTCAAGTGACACTAAAAGAACATAGTTACGAACACTAACATTCACTGAACACAGAAGATACATACATACATCTCACAGTACAATACGTGAATTACAAACAAAAAGGTTTCACAAATTAGCACATAGAAATTAGTTCTGTTTCTCTGTTGGTTTTCTAGGCTAAAATTATCTGCACACTCATTGCACACATTAGTAGTCCCAAAAATCACATGCCCATATATACGTATCAAAAATTCACATAAATTAAAACATACATCAATCAGGGTTTCTTGCATCCTACTTATATCCTTCATCATAAGGATTCCAAAATTAATGTGTAAATCCTACATTTTACTTAATTCATCAACATACCTATACATAAAGCATTAAATGATGGACATCAACTATCTAAAAATAACATCACACAACATGAAATAATATGATATGTTCGAGTATCTAATAATGTCTCGACATATCGAGTCGTGAGTATCAAAGTAATAAAGTAACAACTAAGGCTACGAAGGGTCAGGGCGAGGCCTCACAGAGGGTCTCTTAAATAGACTTTCCTGGAATTCATCAACAGTTGAGATTGATTTCAATCAACGGTCAGGATTAAAGCTGAACTTTAGTCATAAAGGGAGATTTCTAAATTAAAGGGAGTTAACAGATTTAATTTGAGTAAAATAAGGAGTTAACTGATTCAATTTGAGTAGAAAAAGGAGTTAACTGATTTAACTCATTGTTGATCAATAGTGAACTAGAAATTTTCCTTTTTGAACTGAAGAGAAATTTTGTTCAGATATTTAATTTAATAAAATGAGATATGCTCTCATAATTACTTTTTCTATTTAATTAAATAATCTTTAATTAATTAGAGACAATTTTCTTTTTAATTAAATAACTTCATTTAATTAATTAGGAATGACTTCTCATTTAATTAAATAACATTGTTTAATTAGTTAGAAGTATGTACTGCATTTAATTAAATAATTTCATTTAATTATTTCAAAATTCTTTTCGAAACTAGCCAACTCAAGTCAACTGTAGTTAAATCTAGTCAACTTTTGGTCAAACTTGATCTTTGCGTATGTGAATATGAGCAAATATGAGTATGAATTCCAACAACAATTCGATGCAAATTCTCATTCAACTTTTCAAAATGAAGAGATGAGGGTCTCTTAAATAGACTTTCCTAGAATTCATCAACGGTTGAGATCGATTTCAATCAACGGTCAGGATTAAAGGTGAAGTTCAGTCATAAAGGGAGATTTCCAAATTAAAGGGAGTTAACGAATTTAATTTGACTAAAATAAGGAGTTAACTGATTCAATTTGAGTAGAAAAAAGAGTTAACTGATTTAACTCATTTTTGATCAATAGTGAACTGGAAATTTCCCTTTTTGAACTGAAGAGAGATTTTGTTGAGATATTTAATTTAATAAAATGAGATATGCTCTCATAATTACTTTTTCTATTTAATTAAATAATCCTTAATTAATTAGAGGCACTTTTCTTATTTAATTAAATAACTTCATTTAATTAATTAGGAATGGCTTCTCAATTAATCAAATGACTTTTTTTAATTAATTACAAGTAAGTACTCCATTTAATTAAATAATTTCATTTAATTATTTCAAAATTCTTTTCAAAACTAGTCAACTCAAGTCAACTATGATTAAATCTGGTCAACTTTTGGTCAAACTTGATCTTTGCGTATGTGAATATGAGCAAATGTGAGTATGAATTCCAACAACAATTCGATGCAAATTCTCATTCAACCTTTCAAAATGAAGAGATGAGTGTCTCTTAAATAGACTTTCCTAGAATTCATCAACGGTTGAGATCGATTTCAATCAACGATCAGGATTAAAAGTGAAGTTCAGCTATAAAAAGAGATTTCCAAATTAAAGGGAGTTAACAGATTTAATTTGAGTAAAATAAGGAGTTAACTGATTCTATTTGAGTAGAAAAAGGAGTTAGCTGATTTAACTCATTTTTGATCAATAGTGAACTGAAAATTTTCCTTTTTGAACTGAAGAGAGATTTTGTCGAGATATTTAATTTAATAAAATGACATATGCTCTCATAATTACTTTTTCTATTTAATTAAATAATCTTTAATTAATTAGAGACACTTTTCTTATTTAATTAAATAAGTTCATTTAATTAATTAGGAATGGCTTGTCATTTAATTAAATAACTTTTTTTAATTAATTAGAAGTAAATACTCCATTTAATTAAATAATTTCATTTAATTATTTCAAAACTCTTTTCGAAACTAGTCAACTCAAGTCAACTGTGGTTAAATCTGGTCAACTTTTGGTCAAACTTGATCTTTGCATATGTGAATATGAGCAAATGTGAGTGTGAATTTTAGCAACAATTCGATGCAAATTGTCATTCAACCTTTCAAAATGAAGAGATGAGGGTCTCTTAAATAGACCTTCTTGGAATTCATCAACGGTTGAGATCGATTTCAATTAACGGTCAAGATTAAAGTTGAAGTTCAGTCATAAAGGGAGATTTCCAAATTAAAGGGAGTTAATAGATTTAATTTCAGTAAAATAAGGAGTTAACTGATTCAATTTGAGTAGAAAAAGAAGTTAACTGATTTAACCCATTTTTGATCAATAGTGAACTGGAAATTTCTCTTTTTGAACTGAAGAGAGATTTTGTTGAGATATTTAATTTAATAAAATGAGATATGCTCTCATAATTACTTTTTCTATTTAATTAGATAATCTTTAATTAATTAGAGACACTTTTCTTATTTAATTAAATAACTTCATTTAATTAATTAGGAATGGCTTCTCATTTAATTAAATTGCTTTGTTTAATTAATTAGAAGTAAGTACTCCATTTAATTAAATAATTTCATTTAATTATTTCAAAATTCTTTTCGAAACTAGTCAACTCAAGTCAACCATGGTTAAATTTGGTCAACTTTTGGTCAAACTTGATCTTTGCATATATGAATATGAGCAAATCTGAGTATGAATTCCAACAACAATTCGATGCAAATTCTCATTCAACCTTTCAAAATGAAGAGATGAGGGTCTCTAAAATAGACTTTCCTAGAATTCATCAATGGTTGAGATCAATTTTAATCAACGGTCAGGATTAAAGGTGAAGTTCATCCATAAAAGGAGATTTCCAAATTAAAGGGAGTTAACAGATTTAATTTGAGTAAAATAAGGAGTTAACAGATTCAATTTGAGTAGAAAAAGGAGTTAACTGATTTAACTCATTTTTTATCAATAGTGAACTGGAAATTTCCCTTTTTGAACTGAAGAGAGATTTTGTTGAGATATTTAATTTAATAAAATAAGATATGCTCTCATACTTATTTTTTCTATTTAATTAAATAATCTTTATTTAATTAGAGACACTTTTCTTTTTTAATTAAATAATTCGTTTAATTAATTAGGAATGGCTTGTTATTTAATTAAATAACTTTGTTTAATTAATTAGAAGTAAGTACTCCTTTTAATTAAATAATTTCGTTTAATTATTTCAAAATTATTTTTGAAACTAGTCAACTCAAGTCAACCATGGTTAAATTTGGTCAACTTTTGGTCAAACTTGATCTTTTCATATGTGAATATAAGCAAATGTGAGTATGAATTCCAGCAACAATTCGATGCAAATTCTCATTCAACCTTTCAAAATGAAGAGATGAGGGTCTCTTAAATAGACTTTCCTGGAATTCATCAACGGTTGAGATCGATTTCAATCAACGGTCAAGATTTAAGGTGAAGTTCAGTCATAAAGGGAGATTTCCAAATTAAAGGGAGTTAACAGATTTAATTTGAGTAAAATAAGGAGTTAACTGATTCAATTTGAGTAGAAAAATAAGTTAACTGATTTAACTCATTTTTGATCAATAGTGAACTAGAAATTTCACTTTTTGAACTGAAGAGAGATTTTGTTGAGATATTTAATTTAATAAAATGAGATATGCTCTCATAATTACTTTTTCTATTTAATTAAATAATCTATAATTAATTAGAGACACTTTTCTTATTTAATTAAATAACTTCATTTAATTAATTAGGAATGGCTCGTCATTTAATTAAATAACTTTGTTTAATTAATTAGAAGTAACTCTAAAATTCAGATTAAGCACTAATCCGGATTAAGGATGACTAAACTCGATTAAGAACCCAAGTAGCAAACTGACACTAACTTAAACCAACTTGCGTTGAAAGGTTACACAACTAACTCTAATCAGCACACTGAAGAACATAAATAATTTACGAGTGTCAAGTGACACTAAAAGAACATAGTTGAGAACTAATAACTCTAAAATGTAGATTAAGCACTAATCCAAATTAAGGATGACTAAACTCGATTAAGAACCCAAGTAGAAAACTGACACTAACTTAAACCAACTTGGGTTGAAAGGTTACACAACTAAACCTAATCAGCACACTGAAGAACATAAATAATTTACGAGTATCAAGTGACACTAAAAGAACATAGTTACGAACACTAACATTCACTGAACATAGAAGATACATACATACATCTCACAGTACAATACGTGAATTACAAACAACAAGGTTTCAAAAATTAGCACATAGAGGTCAGTTCTATTTCTCTATTGGTTTTCTCGGCTAAAATTATCTGCACACTCATTGCACACATCAGTAGTCCCAAAAATCACATGCCCATATATACGTATCAAAAATTCACATAAATTGAAACATACATCAATTAGGGTTTCTTGCATCCTACTTATATCCTTCATCATAAGGATTCCAAAATTAATGTGTAAATCCTACATTTTACTTAATCCATCAACATACATATACATAAAGCATTAAACGACAGACATCAACTATCTAAAAATAACATCACACAACATGAAATAATATGATATATTCGAGTATCTAATAATGTCTCGACATCTCGAGTCGTGAGTATCAAAATAATAAAGTAACAACTAAGGCTACGAAGGGTTGGGGTGAGGCCTCACAGAGGGTCTCTTAAATAGACTTTCCTGGAATTCATCAACGGTTGAGATCGATTTCAATCAACGGTCAGGATTAAAGGTGAACTTTAGTCATAAAGGGAGATTTCTAAATTAAAGGGAGTTAACAGATTTAATTTGAGTAAAATAAGGAGTTAACTAATTCAATTTGAGTAGAAAAAGGAGTTAACTGATTTAACTCATTGTTGATCAATAGTGAACTGGAAATTTCCCTTTTTGAACTGAAGAGAGATTTTGTTGAGATATTTAATTTAATAAAATGAGATATGCTCTCATAATTACTTTTTCTATTTAATTAAATAATCTTTAATTAATCAGAGACACTTTTCTTATTTAATTAAATAACTTCATTTAATTAATTAGGAATGGCTTCTCATTTAATTAAATAACTTTGTTTAATTAATTAGAAGTAAGTTCTCCATTTAATTAAATAATTTCGTTTAATTATTTTAAAATTCTTTTTGAAACTAGTTAACTCAAGTCAACCGTGGTTAGATGTGGTCAACTTTTGGTCAAACTTGATCTTTGCGTATGTGAATATGAGCAAATGTGAGTATGAATTCCAACAACAATTCGATGCAAATTCTCATTCAACCTTTCAAAATGAAGAGATGAGGGTCTCTTAAATAGACTTTCTTTGAATTCATCAACGGTTGAGATCGATTTCAATCAACGGTCAAGATTAAAGGTGAAGTTCAGTCATAAAGAGAGATTTCCAAATTAAAGGGAGTTAACAGATTTAATTTGAGTAAAATAAGGAGTTAACTGATTCAATTTGAGTAGAAAAAGAAGTTAACTGATGCAACTCATTTTTGATCAATAATGAACTGGAAATTTTGCTTTTTGAACTGAAGAGAGATTTTGTTGAGATATTTAATTTAATAAAATGAGATATGCGCTCATAATTACTTTTTCTATTTAATTAAATAATCTTTAATTTATTAGAGACACTTTTTTTATTTAATTAAATAAATTCATTTAATTAATTAGGAATAGCTCATCATTTAATTAAATAACTTTGTTTAATTAATTAGAAGTAACTCTAAAATGCAGATTAAGCACTAATCCGGATTAAGGATGTGTAGTGTCTGCCCCTAATTCACATTTCTGTTATCATTGTCAAATTCTTTTAGGTTGATTTTATGCATTGATTAGTTTAGAGATATTGGATTTACAATATTATGATATTATTTCATGTCTTGAATTACAAATGCATCGATTTTTATTGCTTAGTTGATTTCATTCATGTGTTGTTAATGGTATTTTGATGATCCTAGTTAGTAAATGTGGTTTCTTTGTAACAATGTTAACGTGATGTCTTTAATGATGATTATGTTGTATTGATAGAGATGCATTATTATATGTACGCATTTGATGTTAGACTTGTGATTTTTACGATACTTACCCCATACTTGCATGTGTATGGTGTGCATGTTTATTTTATCTTTCTATCTGACATGTTTGATGTGGTTAAGGGAGGGAGTCATAGTCACCTGCTAGTCGGGATCTACACGATGAACCACTCCCTGCCATTGTCTGTTTAGTTTAGATATATTATATACATGTACATGCTCATCTTTTATGCAGGATGTAGGTACCGGGCATCGACTTTCCTGAATTGCCAGGATGAGCATGCCCTATTACAAATACTCAAATGGTGAGAATGGGAAGATAATGATCAGGTCCAATTCTAGCCATAGCCTATAATACTTGTCCTGCAAGGAGGACTCGTAACAGACTGTCTATCCTTTTTAAACCCGTGAGTATTTTGTGTGTATGTTGTTTTGTGAGTCTTTGATGAATTTCTATTAATTAAGTCTAATTAATAGATCAAATTAATAATTCAATTTAATGGAAAATTATTATGATATTATGAATATTTAATTACATTTAATTAATTGAGAAATTAATTAAATATAAAGAATTAAATTGAAGATAAAAGTTTTAAGATTAAATTTAGAACGTGATAATATTTATTTAATTTAATAATAATATATTTAGAGTTCATTTTTAAATAAATGCTAAATATTATTGTTATTTAAGTTAATAAATATTTATCAAATTAAAACGTTCAAAAATAAATTAAGAAGTGAAAAGATATTAATTTATGAAAAAGATTTAAGTTCGCATGAATGAGTTTTAAATATAAGAGATTAATTTAAAAGATAAAAAAAACATGTGAACTTGAATAAAGATATTTTAATAATGTGCGCATGAGATTAAAGTTATAATTCAATTTAAAGTAAAGTAAAGTGGAAAAGTAAAATAAAGTAATTTAATAATTCACTTAAAGTGCATGAAGGAACAATAAAAGAATATTTTAATTTAAAAAGGAAATTAATTGTGCATGAATTAATTAATTAAATAAAATAATTATAATTTTAGAGTTGTGGAGATAGAAACCCTAAAAGGTAATTAGATTCTATATTAGAGGGTTATCAGGTCATTATTGGGGACACAAGTTTTCAGACACAGGTTTCAAGGAACACACTTTTGGAAAGGGGAACAAAGAAATCTTTGAAAGCTTGGAAGGGTTCGGATTAGCAAGGGTTTCACCAGATTGTGTGAGGCCCCGCCTCGACCCATCCTAGCCTCGATGATACTTTATATTATTTTTTTTTATGGCTCGATATGTCAGAGCATTATTTGTGGCACTGAACATTATTTTGCTAATTATGATGTATGATGCTTTATTTCAGATATTTGATTTCTGTAGTTTAATGTTTTATAACGTATATGCTGATAAAATGAATGAATGCAAACTAACACTTTGAATCTCCAATTTTAATGAGTAGAATGAGATGAATGAATAGATTATGGAAGAATGGATGTTTTAAATTTCATGAAATTGTTGATGCGTATTTTTATATTTATATATATACATGTGCTTCTCGAATTACTGACGTGTGCAATGAGTGTGCAGGAAATTTAGCCGAGAAATCCAATGGGAAGACAAAAGCTGAACCCCATGTTTATTTTGTGCTATATTCTTTTTTACCTAGTCCATCTTTAAAGTGTATTTCTTTTGGTAGTTTGTTTCCCCTAGTTTTATTGTCCTTATTAAATCCTTAAGCCTTAAAACTTCAAAATTAATTACCCTAAGGGTAAGGGTTTGGGTTGGGAGTGTTTTCCACTCCCCAAGTCTCCTTGGTTGACCTTTATGGTCACTCAAACACTCCATCTTTGCTTGAATTCGAAATTGGTTGCCACTTCATAGGTTGGTGACCTTGACTCCACCAAGGGGTTACCCTAAGCCTAGTTAAGTAGATTCTTATTTAGAGGCACTTGGGAAGTAGTGAAGGGGGGGTTACCCAATCTCTAGTTTGGAGAGAGCAAGCTTGAAGATTGAAGGAAGGAGAAAGGAAAGAAGCTCTTCTCAAAAAAAAACTTCCATTGTTGCCATAACACTTGTGGAGGTAGGAATTTCTCTCTCATGGGCTTAGCTTTCCTTTTTGTTGATCATGTGTGAATCTTGTTATAGTATTGTGAAGGTTCTTGTCCTTTTATGTTGTGTGTATTGGGTGGATATTGGAGGGAATTTTACCTTGTTTTGGATTTCATTTCTTGCTTTGTTGAGACCTTGTTCTTTGAGTTTTTTATGGGGATTGTGATGGCATCACTCACCCTTGGATAGGGAAGAAGTGGCCATGTATGGGGGTAGGGCTTTAGTTGGACCTCATTGGTGAGAGTCTCCTTTCATGGTGAGAGGAAGGAAAAAGGGTAGGGTGTATGGGCCCCTACTTGTCATCACCTTCCTTATTGATGTTGTTAAATCATGTGTATGAAGAGAAAATGAGTATCCTTGTGATTGGAGCCCCGAAAGGGCCTTATATAGAATGGAAATTCTTAAAATTCAAGCCCCGAAAGGGCCATGTAATGGAATGGTGATTGACTTCTCCCATTGGGAAAATCCACCTCCCCCCTTGTTTTGATTCCATGTATAGATCTATTGTGCAAACCGGGTTTGGAGTGTATGTTTGATTTGATGTTGTTGTGATTATCCACCTTGTTTTAGTTTTGTCTTCCCCATTATCCTTTATTGTGATTTTGAAGTTATTTGGAAGGTAGCACATGTTGGAAGTTTGTAGAGATTTATGTGAGTTGTAAAATGATGTAAAATGGATTGGAAACTTGGAAGTATTGGGCAATGACCTCGGGTTTTCTTACTGGTTCTTTCCCGAGTGGAGCCTTTGAACCAGGATGAATAATACAAAAAAAAAGAGATTATGAGAAATTCCTTGCATTGCTCCCATGTTCTTTGGAAAATTTGCGTAATGTAAGTTAAATGGTCTTCTCATTTTGTGAAACTTGTTATAGCCAATTCAACCACCTTTTTGTTCATGCATATTATTGTGATGGATGTATAACAAAAAAAAAAAAATGGATATGTAAGGGAGAATTGTTGGTTGTGTGAAACTATATTAATTACTCTCAAACCTTGGGATGTATTGAAGAAAGAAAGGAAAGAGGTATTGAGTTACCTTATGTCTTGTATGATGGATTGTGAATGGTGAATGTTAATCTTGTATATGAAGGAATTATGTTAGGAAAGGCTGAGTTCAAATAGACATTAGAATGGTATGGAGAAAATATATGCATATGAAATTATAGAGAATTTAAACACCCATTGTGATCTTCCTATTTTCCATTCCCATGGAGTAAT
This sequence comes from Cupressus sempervirens, assembly GCA_028749045.1. Lineage (NCBI taxonomy): Eukaryota > Viridiplantae > Streptophyta > Pinopsida > Cupressales > Cupressaceae > Cupressus > Cupressus sempervirens. The sequence goes on from CM053788.1 coordinate 370,557,255, forward strand.
TAGTTGCATTATGTATAAAATTGGATTCATATGCAGTTGTTGCATTTGTATGTGAAAGAAAATAGAATTGTATTGATCCAACAACAAAGGAAGAGGAACTAAAGTTAGTTTAAAAAAAAAAAAAAAATGTTATAAGCATATCATTTGATTAATGTATGGTTGTGTTCATGATGTAATATGCAATGTATAGATTCACCAATCTATTGACACCCATGTCTCAAGATCAATGGAGAAATTTGATAAAAACTTAATCTTCAAAAAAAAAAAATAGAGGCCTGTAGGTGCTCAAACTTGCTGGAAAATGTATGGGCAAAAAAAAAAAGGGGAGACCCCTCTATTACAGTCAATAAATTATAGTAAATCACCCTCCTATTATAAGGCTTCAAAGGGTGGGCGACCTACCTTATTTAATGCAACCCATCAAAAAAAAATTAAAAAAAAAAAAACAAAAAAAAAATTTCGAATTTCGGGCAGAGCCTGCGGCTCGTACCCGGCGGCCAGTCCACGTACGCGTGGAAGACCCCACGCATACCCATGCGTGAGGACCACGCATTTAAATGCGTGGGATCCCCACGCATGTGTATGCGTGAGGCCCACGCATATATTGCGTGGGATCCCCCACGCATATATATGCGTGGGGCGGCGTTTCAATTTTTTTTTATTTATTTTTTTAAATTTTTTTTTATATAGTTTAGTTTAAATTAAATTTTCATTTATATAGTTTAGTTTAAATTAAATTTTCATTTATATAGTTTAGTTTAAATTAAATTTTCATTTATATAGTTTAGTTTAAATTAAATTTTCGTTTATATAGATTAGTTAAAAATAGTTGTTAGTAGTTTTTATTTTTTATTTTATTTAATTATTAGTTTAAATGATAATGTGTATTAATGAAGTTCATTAACAACTTATAAATTTAGTAATTTTAGCTTAGCGAATTTAATAGTTAATGAATATTATTAATTAAAGAATCGTTCTAAAATAGTTTTATCTGTTTATTTATTAATCGTTAATTTGTAACGTTAATTATTAAATTCTGTGAATGCAATATAGTTATTATTTAATGTAGTTAAGGATAACTTAATTAAGTTTAATTAGTCGATTAGCAGTTCCTAATGGGAAGTTTTATTTTCGGGATTAGTAAAATGTGGTTTAAATTCATAAGCCTTAAACATTAGAATTTTATAGTTTAAAATTGATCTATGTCTATTGGAGGGTCATGCAATCCAGATTAACTCATAAAATGAATGATAATTTTAGTTTTACTCCTTGTCGAAGTAGACGACAAATTCATATGTAAAATTTAAATAAAATTGTATTTAAGAAATTTACTAATGTTCTTAGAGTGTAAATCTTTTAAAGGGATTTATTAAATCTATCAATTAATTGGGTCTTCTAATTAAATAAGAGGGGTTGTTAACTGAATCAATTGATTGTTAAGAGTTCGTGTAACCGCCTTCTTGGCATCCATGTTTCATGTGAACTTACTGTATCAACTTAGTGCACTTAAGTTTAAATAAATACATTTAAAATAAAAAATAATAATAAAAAAAAAAAATTTGGTGTGTTTTTTTTGGCCATAATTTTTGGGCATGACAGATTGTTAGCATCAGATCAAGGTAGGGTTTGTGAACCATTCTAGAAACACTTTCGGATCTCTGTCTTCTTTCTGCTTGTTGAAAATTGCTTTCTCAAATTTTATTGAATGAATCTTGCTACCTTTCTTCTGAATCTTTTGCTATTTGATTTCTTCTAGAAATCGAGATTGAAAAACTATTTAGATAACCTCATTCTACAATTGAAAGAAATTAGTATTAAATCGGGATCTAGGTTTTAGATTAAAATGGAATTAAGAAATTTAAATTTGGAAAAGGTTTGTTTGAAAATGAAAATCTTGAGATTGAAAATTTGAAGGGTTCGATTTATTGTTCCTATTAGACTAAAATTTCAATCATTTATAAACAAAGAATATATATATATATATATATATATATGCATTTTTTTTTACTGTGATCATAGAGGGGGAGTATTGTGTTAAAAGATATATATATCTATATATTAGAAAGAAAGTATGTAATAAAATTTTTATAATTATAAATTTTATATAATAAACAATTCTTTTTATAAAAAAGAAAAGAAAACGATTTACAAATAGTTATAAAAAAAATAATAAAATTTTTTTTTTAAAAAAAAAATATTAAATGGGGTTGGGATATAACCCCCCCCCCCGTACCTACTACCGGCATTAATGGCCGCGGTAGCCGATACCGCTGCTCCGCGCAGCAGGGTACCCTGCTGCCACAGGTACCAGGCCGGCGGGCCTTTAAACACGCCTGAACATATATGTTTATATTTTTGTTTTTTAATAAATTTTAATACGTTTTAAAATTTATTTAATTTAAATTGTAATAAATTTACATTATAATATATATGTGATTTAATAAATATTAATGTTATTTAATATATATCAGTTTTGTTTTTAATTTTAAAAATAAAATAAAATTAATGAGTTTGTGAGGCCTCACCCCGACCCATCCTAGCATTGATGATACTCTGTTATTTTGATACTTTTGACTCCTTATGTCAAGAACATTATTGATGCACTGAACACTATCATGCTATCTATGACGTATGATGCTTTACTTTACATATTTGATTTATGTCATTTAATGCCTTATAATATATACGCTGATAAAGTAAAGGAATGCAACTAATACTTTGAATTTTCCAATTTTAATGAATAGGATAAGACAAATAATTGAATTGTGGAAAATGGATGTCTTTAATTTCATGAAAATTTTAATGCATGTTTTGGATCTATATGTTTCTTGGACTACTGACATGTGCAACGAGTGTGCAGGAAAGCTAGTCGAAAAATCCAATGGAGTGACAAGCTGAACCCCTTGTTTGATTTGTGTCGTCTTTGTATTTTCCACCCTTAAAGGTTGTTATTTGATTTTAGTATTTCCTAACTTTTATGTGTTCCTACCAAGTCTCTAAGGCTTAAAAATGTTAAATTTAAGCACCCATGGGTAAGGGTAAGGGTTGGGGGTACTTTCCACCCACTTTAGCCACCCTAGTTGACTTTTAGGGTCACTTAAAATCTCATTTATGGTTGATTGCGAAAATGGCTTGTCACCCACTTGAGTGGAACCCAAACTCCATCCTAGGGTCTCATGAAGCCTAGTTGAGTGAAGGGAACCTATTTAGTGGATTTTTGGAGGAGTTTTGGGGGGTGACCCAATCTCTATTTTTAGAGAAAGCTTGGGAGATAGTTGGGGATGGAAGGAGAAAAAGGAAGCTCTTCTCAAACCTCCATTGTTACCATCACTCCTTGGTGAAGGTAGGATTCTTGGCTTTGTATTTTGTTTTCTCCATGTTTTGATCATGCTTGTTCTTGCACATTGTGTTGTGTTGTTAATTGTTGTTTGCTTGTATGTTGGGTTGATTTGGAGGGTTTCTTTTGTGTTGTTCTTGATGTGTTCTTGTTCATCTTGATGTATTGTATTGAGGGGTTTTCATGGGGTTGTATTTGGCATTACTCACCCTTGGATAGGGAAGAAGTGGCCATGTGGGGGTAGGGCTTTAGTTGGACCTCAATGGTGCAGAGTCTCCTTTCATAGTGAGAGGAGGGAAAAAAGGGTAGGGTGTATGGGCCCCTACCGGTCATCACATACCTTGTTGATATTGTGAAATCTTGAGTATAGAAAGGAAAGAAAATTCTTGATGAATTGGCCCCGAAAGGGCATTTGAGGAACAAAGAAAGTTCCTGAGTTTTAACCTCGAAAGGGTTATGTTAAGATATGGTGATTGACATCTCCCATTGGGAAAATCCACCTCCCCCCTAAATAGGGTCCTATGGATGGATCTATTGTGTTAAACCAGGTTGGGTGTATTTTGAATTGTTTATTTGTGTTATGTTGAATCACCTTGGGTCAGCTCTTGTCCTCCTTGTGTTTCCTTGAAGTTTTGAAGGTATTGGAAGAGAGTACTTGTGACGGTTTTAGAAAAGATTTCATTTTGAATTGAAATAATTATGTAAAATGTAATTGGAATCATGTGGAATGTATTTGAGTTATGGAGGTATTGGCAAAGACATCGAGTTTTCTTACTGGTTCTTTCCTGGTGGAGCCTTGAACCAGGATGAATAATAGAGAAAATAAAAGAGATTATGAAATCTTCCTTGTGTTGCTCTCATGTGAATTCAAATTTTGCATAGGTATGTGAGAAATTAGAATGATAGTTAATGTCTTGAATTGGAAAATTCTGAGTTTCAATTATGATAATAAAAGGCAAATGGATGTGTTGAAGTTTAAATTCAATGTTTTGAACATTAACATGTTATAATATCAATTCTATATAGTGACCACCAAGCTAGCACATTCATTGTTAAGTTACAATAGTGATACAATTAAATTTGATAAGGATTAATTCCTCACCTTTTCCTTGAATTCTGACTATGAGATCACAATTTCTTGTTAAGCTTCATAAAGAATAAAATAAATTTGATTAAGAGGATTATATTCCTTTGCATGCTTGTGTGTCAATTGATTTAGAAGATTATAACTCCACATTGCCTCTAGAACTGTTTAACTCATCTTGTTTATCAAAGAATTTTAGCAAAGAAGCATGCCATCACTTAGCCAAGTTGGCCTCTTGAAAAAAAATGTGCACCTCCAGGTCAAAAAGGCCCTCTGGAAAATGTATGAGAAGAAAATTTTAATTCCCCAAGTCACAAAGAATATTCTTTGTATTATCCCTTTGGTTTCCAATTGAAATCTAATATTAAAATCTTACAAAAGAAATATAAATCTATTACTTTTGAAATTAAACTATTTAATAGCAAATTTGGTTGACATAGCCCACCTATTAAACTTTTGCATTTAACTCTTAAGGACTAAATGAGCAGGGTACCTTGCTAGACCATCATTTCCATTTGTAAGATTATTTAAAAAAAAAAAAAAAAAACATAACTTACCTTCTATATTTATTTTCCCCAGCAAGTACATGGGTCAAATTGCATGTGGGGAGGGCAAAGAAAATGTTATTATAGTAATTTATGATTAACTTAAGCAACCCCCCCCATATTCTTTTATCCCAACTTCATGCGTTGACCCTGTCTTGGGATGGGAGGGCGATTAAGTTTTGTTTTAAATAAAATGAGTATTGTGCACTCCACTCTCCTGTACTTCTCAACCACCCCACCCCATGCCTTTCTCTGCCTCAATGCGCAACCCAATGCGTGGGCAGATGGAAGAGACAGGCCTGCGTGCACAGGCACTCAGGCAGCGCGCAGACTCTAGGGAAGTGGGGTCTAAGCTACCCACTTGGCATAGGGGGTGTAGGGGGGAAAAGTAGGTCTAGTACTAGGAAGGAGGGGGGGATGTAGGTTGTTAGTAGGGTCATTTGTATTATGTTGGTAAGTAAGTTTAATTTTTGGTTAGAAATTGAATGTTTGTTAGTAAATTATGTGTAGTTAGAATATGTTAGATTTAAGTTAGTTTTAGATTTAATTTTGAATGTTGTTTATTTATTTTTGTTTAGTTATATTATTTAAAGTCTTTTGTTAATTCATGATCAGTTTTAGTATAGTGTGGTTAAATGGTGTTGTAATATTAATGTTAGAAATGTATTTAGTTAAGTTATAGATTTTTTATATTTTAAATTAAGTATGGCAAATAAATCTATAAACTAGATTAGTAATCTTGATGGCATTAGGAGGTAATGTATTAATTGTTAAGTAACAATGTTAATACTAAATAGTGATTTGGATGTTAAAGTATGAAATTCGTTTTAATTTTAAATAAGTTTTAAATGTGAAATTTGAATATTTCAATTAGAACAGTTTTAAGGTTTTATTAATTAGTTCTATACTGTTGTGAGCTTTATAGATCAATCTTAATATGGACTTAAATTTATGATAGTTCAAATAAAGTTTAGATTAAAATATAGATTTATTGAATTTGTGCTATGGTCACCAACTTTAATAGCAAACATTAAATTAAATGATTAGATTGTATAGGTATGTTGGAGTTAATTGTCTATTGAAATGTTAAGATTGGTAAGTTATGAAAGCCTGTGCAATCTTATTATCTAATCCTAGTTACATTAAGCATATTGCATTACCTTTAGAGATGTTTTATTTCTAATAAAGTTAGGTTTAAAATTAAGTGGTTAATAAAGGTTCGATTAGCGTAACACTAAGTGCTCACTGGTAAGGAAGGTTAATGGGTACGTTTTAAATATTAATTGTCATAGTATGTTTTAGTTTAGATTTCTTTCATTCAATTTTAGTTAGGAACTAATGTTAGTATCATTCTAGAAAGATTCCTAAACTTTAAATGATTTAGTTTTAGGATATAGTTTAATTTAAGTTCCATGAGTATGATGTTAAACTAATATCAATTTTATAAGATCTATCGTCAATTAAATTAGTATAACTTTAGCTCTCTACTATAATGAATTTAAACTAGTCTAAATATATTATTGATTTATGTTTAGTTAGTAAGATTTTGATGGTTCATTAATATGTTAAAATAGTTGTAAAGTTAAAGTAATAAATTTGATATATGTTCAGTTTTAACTCCAGTTAAGTTGTTTGTCCTTAAAGTGACTTTCTAATATCAATTAATTTGTAAATTGATAATTGTCTAAGATTTCTATAGTTGATTCTGGTTATGTACTTTCAATGAATCTAAACTCGAATACATTATATTGTCTTTTAAATAATTGCTTCTTATTGTGGAAAGTTAATGTAGGAACACGAGTTTATCGACATCAATCTTAACGAGGTAATCGTCCTCATCTTTGTAATCCTAAGACGTAATGTAGAGAACCTGTACTAAAACTATTATCAATCATTTCAACTTAGAGCATGTTTAATTATTTATTATTATCAAAAAAAAAAAATTGTGTGTGTTTTTGTCCTTATATTTTGGGCACGACAGAGTTGTTACTTAATAATAATATAAATTATGTTTAAACTAATATATCAAAATTATTAAATGTTTTAAAGTTATTAAGTTTTATTAAGTGTTAAATATTAAATGCTAGATGATAATTATAGCATTGTTTATTATTATTATTGTCTAAATAATAATTAATAAAATAAGTACTTAAGGAATTTAATAATGATTAACTAAAAGTTTTAATTAATTTATATTATTATGTATTTGGAAAATAAGAGAAAAGATTACTAAGTTTTGATAATATTTAATTAGAATACTTAATTAAACTATTATTAAAATAAATTAGAATCATAAACTATATATTAATATGAATATGTTATATAATTATTAATTAATTAAATTAAATTATGATTTAATTAAGATTAATTAATAATGAAGGACGTTCAATTAAGTTCTAAGCTTATATAATTTTATTAATATTGAGTTTTATAAAATTATAAGCTTCTTATTCTAAGATCAATAAGTATTATTTAATAACAAATAATTACCTTTGATAATTTTGAAAGAATTGACTTAAAAATGAATAGAGATAATTGTGCAATTTATAGGAATATAAGAATGGGTTAAATTACAGGGGTAAACAATGAATCTTATCTACTTGAAGCTTGCACTGCAAACATGAACTAGAAACTTTATTGTCTTGTTTTCTATGTGATGTTTATGCCTTTGGATTTTGGAGTTGATTAGGTGTTGACTAGTCTAGGACATACACCAGAGGTTTTTGTGAGATTTCTTTGATACCATTTATGTGGCTAGATGTCATGATATTCTTGTGATTCAAACTAAAAATTATATTTATGAGATTTACTTTATGGAGCCATTATGTGTACTGGGGTTTGCCATCTTATTTTTGGGTTGCCTGTTAAGGAACCGAGCTTGATCATTATGGGTGTGGTGGTATGGGACACAACTGTGTTTTTATGTGATTAGGAGAGGTTGTCTAGGTACGTGACTTGGGAGTGGCTTGCATAGGGGTCCGGGACCCAAAGTGGTTAGTACCAGGGTAACCTAATGCAAGTTATGTAATAAGTGATAATCTAGTAATTAAAACTTTTGGGGGGGAAAACACACTAAAAAGATAGGTTAGAGATTTTGATCTACCCATGCCTTGAGTGCTTGTATAGACTAAGGATGGGAACGAGATGAGTGCCTCATCTTCTTGAGAGGGCTTTCTAGTTTCCATATGTGTGATGTTGAGGGTCTGAGGTTCAAAGTAACCAGTCCAGGGTAACTCAATGCTTGAGGGTCTGGGGTCTATTAAGAGATCAGTCCAGGGTAACTCAAGCAGCCATGTGATGACACTCCCTAGTATGTAGCCTGAGTCTCCTCTGTAGATTTTGTGTATCTTTGATTGTGTACTTATTTTTTGTGGTGTATCTATTGTCGGATGTATTTATTATGGTTATTTACTTTCATTGATGATGATTGGTGATTCATGGATGTTGTACTTTTGACATGTGGCTTTTGACTTGAGATGATTATCTTTCGTTGAATTTATCTTATGATCTTGGTATTTGGTTTATACTTGGTTTGTGTATGATGTTTGGTTATGTGGTGTTGGTATTGGATTGAGTGTTCTTTCTTTGGATTATTTTATCTTCTTGAGTAGCATGTGTTACCTTTGAGGTAGTTTTGGCTATTAGGGGTACCTTGCCTAGGAATGTTTTATGTTTGATTTTTCGTATGAGGATCGTTCATTATCTTCCCTGCATGGTGGGAGTGGAAGCCTGACTAGGTAACACCGCGGTCGGGAGGTAATGCCTTCTTACCATTTGGGTTCCCCTCACATTGCTAGCTGTTGGATGTTCGTTGCAGAAGATGTACCTTTATCATTCTTATTTTTTATCTTAGAGACTTCTTTTCAGATGAAGTATATATGTTATCATGTATTCTGATGTATTGTATCTATTCTCACATACCCTGCGACATGTGCAGTGGATGTTATTGATTGGATGTACTTTCATTGTATTGTTTATACTTATGCAATTGCTTATGTGATTATGTATCTAGTATTTATTTATGATCATGAGACATTGTACTTGGAACTTAAACTAATTAATTTAAAAATTATTAAATGTGACTCAACGTAAAGGAACTCTTGAGGAATTGAAACTATATCTATATTTGCATATGTGTATTTGATGTGTATGTTCATATTGCTTCCGCATTAATGTTATCTTGATGTTGTTTAAACTTCAAAAAAAAAAAAAAGTTTAGTAAACATTGTAACATGTTAAGTTTATTTCTCTTGGGTTCCCGAGTGGGGCGTTACAGGATGACTAAAATCGATTAAGAACCCAAGTAGCAAACTGACACTAACTTAAACCAACTTGAGTTGAAAGGTTACACAACTAACCCTAATCAGCACACTGAAGAACATAAATAATTTACGAGTGTCAAGTGACACTAAAAGAACATAGTTATGAACACTAACATTCACTGAACACAAAAGATACATACATATATCTCACAGTACAATACGTGAATTATGAACAACAAGGTTTCAAAAATTAGCACATAAAGATCAGTTCTATTTCTCTGTTGGTTTTCTCGGCTAAAATTATCTGCACACTCATTGCACACATCAGTAGTCCCAAAAATCACATGCCCATATATAGGTATCAAAAATTCACATAAATTGAAACATACATCAATCAGGGTTTCTTGCATCCTACTTATATCCTTCATCATAAGGATTCCAAAATTAATGTGTAAATCCTACATTTTACTTAATTCATCAACATACATATACATAAAACATTAAACGACGGACATCAACTATCTAAAAATAACATCACACAACATGAAATAATATGATATGTTTGAGTATCTAATAATGTCTCGACATCTTGAGTCATGAGTATCAAAATAATAAAGTAACAACTAAGGCTACGAAGGGTCGGGGCGAGGCCTCACAGGGGGTCTCTTAAATAGACTTTCCTGGAATTCATCAACGGTTGAGATCGATTTCAATCAACGGTCAGGATTAAAGGAGAACTTTAGTCATAAAGGGAGATTTCTAAATTGAAGGGAGTTAACAGATTTAATTTGAGTAAAATAAGGAGTTAATTGATTCAATTTGAGTAGAAAAAGGAGTTAACTGATTTAACTCATTGTTGATCAATAGTGAACTGGAAATTTCTCTTTTTGAACTGAAGAAAGATTTTGTTGAGATATTTAATTTAATAAAATGAGATATGCTCTCATAATTACTTTTTCTATTTAATTAAATAATCTTTAATTAATTAGAGACACTTTTCTTATTTAATTAAATAACTTCATTTAATTAATTAGGAATGACTTCTCATTTAATTAAATAACATTGTTTAATTAGTTAGAAGTATGTACTCCATTTAATTAAATAATTTCGTTTAATTATTTCAAAATTCTTTTCGAAACTAGCCAACTCAAGTCAACCGTGGTTAAATCTAGTCAACTTTTGGTCAAACTTGATCTTTGCGTATGTGAATATGAGCAAATATGAGTATGAATTCCAGCAACAATTCAATGCAAATTCTCATTCAACCTTTCAAAATGAAGAGATGAGGGTTTCTTAAATAGACTTTCCTGGAATTCATCAACGGTTGAGATTGATTTCAATCAACGGTCAGGATTAAAGGTGAAGTTCAGTCATAAAGGGAGATTTCCAAATTAAAGGGAGTTAATGGATTTAATTTGAGTAAAATAAGGAGTTAACTGATTCAATTTGAGTAGAAAAAAGAGTTAACTCATTTAACTCATTTTTGATCAATAGTGAACTGGAAATTTCCCTTTTTGAACTAAAGAGAGATTTTGTTGAGATATTTAATTTAATAAAATGAGATATGCTCTCATAATTACTTTTTCTATTTAATTAAATAATCTTTAATTAATTAGAGGCACTTTTCTTATTTAATTAAATAACTTCATTTAATTAATTAGGAATGGCTTCTCAATTAATTAAATGACTTTGTTTAATTAATTACAAGTAAGTACTTCATTTAATTAAATAATTTCATTTAATTATTTCAAAATTCTTTTTGAAACTAGTCAACTCAAGTCAACTGTGGTTAAATCTGGTCAACTTTTGGTCAAACTTGATCTTTGCGTATGTGAATATGAGCAAATGTGAGTATGAATTCCAGCAAAAATTCGATGCAAATTCTCATTCAACCTTTCAAAATGAAGAGATGAGTGTCTCTTAAATAGACTTTCCTAGAATTCATCAATGGTTGAGATCGATTTCAATCAACGGTCAGGATTAAAAGTGAAGTTCAACCATAAAAGGAGATTTCCAAATTAAAGGGAGTTAACAGATTTAATTTGAGTAAAATAAGGAGTTAACTGATTCAATTTGAGTAGAAAAAGGAGTTAACTGATTTAACTCATTTTTGATCAATAGTGAACTGAAAATTTTCCTTTTTGAACTGAAGAGAGATTTTGTCGAGATATTTAATTTAATAAAATGACATATGCTCTCATAATTACTTTTTCTATTTAATTAAATAATCTTTAATTAATAAGAGAGACTTTTCTTATTTAATTAAATAAGTTCATTTAATTAATTAGGAATGGCTTGTCATTTAATTAAATAACTTTGTTTAATTAATTAGAAGTAAGTAGTCCATTTAATTAAATAATTTCATTTAATTATTTCAAAATTCTTATCAATACTAGTCAACTCAAGTCAACTGTGGTTAAATTTGGTCAACTTTTGGTCAAACTTGATCTTTGCGTATGTGAATATGAGCAAATGTGAGTATGAATTCCAGCAACAATTCAATGTAAATTCTCATTCAACCTTTCAAAATGAAGAGATGGGGGTCTCTTAAATAGACCTTCCTGGAATTCATCAACGGTTGAGATCGATTTCAATCAATGGTCAAGATTAAAGGTGAAGTTCAGTCATAAAGGAAGATTTCCAAATTAAAGGGAGTTAACAGATTTAATTTGAGTAAAATAAGGAGTTAATTGATTCAATTTGAGTAGAAAAAGAAGTTAACTAATTTAACCCATTTTTGATCAATAGTGAACTGGAAATTTGCCTGTTTGAACTGAAGAGAGATTTTGTTGAGATATTTAATTTAATAAAATGAGATATGCTCTCATAATTACTTTTTCTATTTAATTAAATAACTTTATTTAATTAATTAGGAATGGCTTCTCATTTAATTAAATGACTTTGTTTAATTAATTATAAGTAAGTACTCCATTTAATTAAATAATTTCATTTAATTATTTCAAAATTCTTTTCGAAACTAGTCAACTCAATTCAACCGTGGTTAAATTTGGTCAAATTTTGGTCAAACTTGATCTTTGCATATGTAAATATGAGCAAATGTGAGTATGAATTCCAGCAACAATTCGATGCAAATTCTCATTCAACCTTTCAAAATGAAGAGATGAGGGTCTCTAAAATAGACTTTCCTGGAATTCATCAATGATTGAGATCAATTTCAATCAACGGTCAGGATTAAAGGTGAAGTTCAGCCATAAAAGGCGATTTCCAAATTAAAGGGAGTTAACGGATTTAATTTGAGTAAAATAAGGAGTTAACAGATTCAATTTGAGTAGAAAAAGGATTTAACTGATTTAACTCACTTTAGATCAATAGTGAACTGAAAATTTCCCTTTTTGAACTGAAGAGATATTTTTTTGAGATATTTAATTTAATAAAATAAAATATGCTCTCATAATTACTTTTTCTATTTAATCAAATAATCTTTAATTAATTAGAGACACTTTTCTTATTTAATTAAATAACTTCATTTAATTAATTAGGAATGGCTTGTCATTTAATTAAATAACTTTTTTTAATTAATTAGAAGTAAGTATTCCATTTAATTAAATAATTTCGTTTAATTATTTCAAAATTCTTTTCGAAACTAGTCAACTCAAGTCAACCATGGTTAAATTTGGTCAACTTTTGGTCAAACTTGATCTTTGCGTATGTGAATATAAGCAAATGTGAGTATGAATTCCAGCAACAATTCGATGCAAATTCTCATTCAACCTTTCAAAATGAAGAGATGAGGGTCTCTTAAATAGACTTTCCTGGAATTCATCAACGGTTGAGATCGATTTCAATCAATGGTCAAGATTAAAGGTGAAGTTCAGTCATAAAGGGAGATTTCCAAATTAAAGGGAGTTAAGAAATTTAATTTGAGTAAAATAAGGAGTTAATTGATTCAATTTGAGTAGAAAAAGAAGTTAACTGATTTAGCTCATTTTTGATCAATAGTGAACTGGAAATTTTGCTTTTTGAACTGAAGAGAGATTTTGTTGAGATATTTAATTTAATAAAATAAGATATGCTCTCATAATTACTTTTTCTATTTAATTAAATAATCTATAATTAATTAGAGACATTTTTCTTATTTAATTAAATAACTGCATTTAATTAATTAGGAATGGCTTGTCATTTAATTAAATAACTTTGTTTAATTAATTAGAAGTAAGTACTCCATTTAATTAAAAAATTTCGTTTAATTATTTCAAAATTCTTTTTGAAACTAGTCAACTCAAGTCAACCATGGTTAAATCTGGTCAACTTTGTGATGCCTCGCCCCGACCCATCGTAGCATAATGATACATTACCCTTATTTTGTTATTCACGACTCGAGATGTCGAGACATTATCTGATGCTTAGAACATATTTTATTATTTCATGTTGTGTGATGTTATTTCAGATATATTTGATTATTGTCATATAATGTTTCATGTATATGTATGTTGATGAAATCAGTAAAGGTAGGATCGAGGCTTTGATTTAAGATATTTTAAATGGTTAAGAATTAAGTAGGATAAAGAAACCCTTATTGATGTTTGTTTTAATTTACGAGAATTTTTGAATACGTATACATTTATGTACATATGATTTTTATGGGACTACTGATGTGTGCAATGACTGTGCAAATATTTAGCCAAGAAACCCTACAAAGGAACAGAACTGATCTCCATGTGCTAAATTTGAAAACCTTGTTGATTCGTAATTCACGTATTTTTTTTGTGAGATGTATGTATGCATTTTCCTTGCTCAGTGAATGTTAAATGTTCATAACTATGTTCTCTCCGTGTCGCTTGACACTCGTAAAATGGTTATGTGCTTCAGTGGTTGTTTAGGGTTAATTGTTTAACCTTTGGACCAAGTTGGTTTAAGTTAGAATAGTAAGTTGGACCTATTTTATTCCTAGATTCTATTTGACTCTAAACCTCTTCTTAAAGCTTTAAAACTTGTTTTTTTTCTAACCATAGGGTATGGGTATGGGTTAGGGGTCTTTTCCAACCCCTAAGCCCCTTGCTTTGACTTTTGAGGTCACTCAAAAAGTCTCTTTTTGCCTTTGTGCGAAAATTGATCATGGGTGTCTTGAGTTGCCTCACCTCATCTCCACTTGGGGTTTAACCATAGTGTAGGTTGAGTTGGGAGTTTCTAGGGTGGCTAGTGGGTGAAATAGTTATTGCTCCTTTTGGGTGGTTGAGTTGGAGGCTTATTTGGAGGCCTTCCTTGGACTAGTGGGATGGTTACCCAATCTCTACTTTTAGAGAAGATTTTCTTGAAGCTTGAAGGAGGAAAGGGATACTCTACTCAAACTGGTTCATTTCCATTACCTCTTTGTGAAGGTAAGAAATTTTCATCTCCCTTATTCAGATTTTATGTTTGGTTTCATGTTCATGTTATCTTGTTGTTGCTTCACTGTTGTATGGTTGTGGGTATGTGGGAAGATTTGAAAACCATATCTTTTTGGTTGTTTTCCTTCCTTGTTATGTTTTAATTTTTTTTTTGTGAGTTTTCCTTACATGGGTGTTTTGGCATTACTCACCCTTGGAGAGGGCAAAAGTGACCAATTTTGGGAAAGGTCTGTTTAGTTGGACTCCAACCTGTGTAGAGTCTCTTCTCTAGATGAGAAGAGGGATAAAGGGTAGGGTGTTATGGGCCCTTACCCGTCAGCACAAACCTGGTATGAGTATGGCAAGTTTAAATGGAAGAATGAAAGTTCTTGGTTATTAGCCCCGATTGGGCATTTGAATAGGTGTTGTGCTTGACTTCTCCTGTTGGAAGAATCCACCTTTCCCTAGTCTTGATTCATTGTGAATCTTATTGTGTAAACCATGTATGATTATGCATGCTTGATGTTCTTTTGGTTCTGCTTGGTTGTCACCCGATCAAATATTGGTTTCCTCCATGGTTCTTGAGATGAGATTCAGAAAACATTACAAACTCCTTGATTATGATCATGAAGAAAATCTGATAAAATTATTGAAAATTGGGATTGAGATCCTATTGTAAATTGTATTTTTAAATCTTATTGTATATGGCAACGAAGCCGAGTTTTCTTCCTTATTCTTTCCTGGCTGATCCTTTGAATCAGGTTAGCCAATAAAGTAATGGTTGAGTGTATTTGGTTCTCATAATATTTGATCATAATGTTCAGTTGTATGAGTGCTCATCAAAATAGAATAAATAAAATTTCATATATATAGATGGTTTTAGATTGTGGTGACTGATCAGGAAAGTACTGTACATACTTCATATTATGGCCGACATATGGCCGACATGTTATAACCCTAAAGCGGTTTAATACTTGTATAAAAAGGGCTTAGGGTTGGGTATTTTATATATGTGGTGATACGAAATTGGTTCTTGCGGCGGTATTGAGCTGTAAGGGATTACGGATTGTAATCAGGTTGTAATCACTGGATTGTAATAAGATCGGACTTGCTGTTTGGTGGACGTAGCCCAGGGATTGGGTGAACCACATTAAATCTTGGTGCCTTGTGTTCATTTCTATGTGTTCTATTATTTTCTGTTATTGGTTATATTTGCATGTAGTTTTTATTTCTGTCCGTGGTTTATCCTAACAAGTGGTATCAGAGCAAGGTTGTCTTTCAGTTATCCTCTGCAGGAAAGTCTCACGGTTAAGTGGGAGTCTCATAGTTGAGTGGGAGCGATGGCAGATGAGGGTAAGTTGAGGGTTGACAGGTTTAATGGGCAGAACTTCCAGTTATGGAAGATGCAAATGGAAGACTATTTATATCAGAAGGATTTATGGAAGCCGTTGGAAGGAAAAGCCAAGAATCAGGGAACTATGTCAGAGGCTAAATGGGATCTTTTGGACAGAAAGGCACTCAGAAGCATTCGGTTATGCTTGGCACCATCGGTGGTATTTAATATTACAAAAGCAAAGATGACAGAAGATTTGATGAAAACCCTAGCAACACTGTATGAAAAGCCCTCCGCTTCAAATAAGGTATTTCTCATGAAGCATTTATTTAATATGAAAATGGCAGAAGGTGGATCTGTTGCAGATCATTTAAATGAGTTTAATACTATTACTAGTCAATTATCTTCTGTGGGTATCAATTTTGATGAAGAAATTAGGGCTCTCTTGATTTTGTGTTCTTTGCCTGAAAGCTGGAATGGCTTGGTAATGGCGGTGAGTAATTCTGTTCCTGGATCTAGTACCCTAAAATATGATGATGTGATCGGTGTTATTTTAAGTGAGGAAACTTGTAGAAAATCCTCAGGTGGATCTACATCAGGAAGTGCTTTAAATGCACAAAGCAGGGGCAGAACGACTAAAAGAGGAAGTAACTCTGGAAATCGTGGGAAATCAAGAGGAAAGTCAAAGGGGAGGAGGTCTCAATCGAGAGGACCAAATGATTGCTGGTACTGTGGGAAACCAGGGCACAAAAAGAAAGATTGCTGGACTCGAAAGAAAAATGAAGGAGATAAATCAGATGGAGACAAAGAGGCAAATGTGGTAAGTAACAAATCTGAAGAGGATGCTTTGCTTCTGTCTTTAGAGAGTGTTGATGATTCATGGGTTTTAGATTCTGGTGCTTCTTTTCATGCTACACCTCATAGAGGTTATTTCATTGATTATGTCCAAGGGGATTTTGGGCTTGTTTATTTGGGGGATAATGAACCCTGTCAGATTGTTGGAAAGGGAAAAATTAAGATTAAGTTGCAGAATGGGAATCATTGGCTACTACATGAGGTAAGACATGTTCCAAAACTAAGTAGAAATTTAATTTCAGCAGGGCAACTCGGTGATGAAGGTTGTGTAGTTACTTTTAATGATAAAAATTGGAAGGTTTCAAAAGGTTCCCTTGTAGTAGCAAAAGGTGTGAAAGTAGGCACCTTATATCTTTGTACAGGTCATATTGTTCCTTCTACTTTGATTGTTTCAGAGAAAAATGAATATTCAGGAACAATTACTGCAGTTGAGCAGGGAGAACAAATAGCTGCTGTAGATTCTGATACAGTGCTATGGCACAATAGACTTGGGCACATGAGTGAGAAAGGTAAGAAAGTACTTCATTCAAAAAAATTTTTACCAGGTCTAAAATGTGTGAATATGGATTTCTGTGAAAGTTGTGTGTATGGAAAACAAAAGAGAGTGAGTTTTGTAAAGACAGGGAAGGAAAACAAAAAGGAGAAATTAGAGCTTGTGCATACAGATGTATGGGGACCAGCTCAGGTATCTTCCCTTGGTGGCTCTCATTATTATGTTACATTTATTGATGATTCAACTAGAAAAGTATGGGTTTATTTCCTTAGACATAAATCTGATGTATTTCAAACTTTTAAGAAATGAAAATGCTTGGTTGAAAATGAGACTGGTAAGAAATTAAAATGTCTCAGATCTGATAATGGTGGTGAGTATTGTAGTCATGAATTTGAAGATTATTGCTCCACTAATGGTATTCGTAGACAAAAAACTGTTCCAAGGACTCCACAGGAAAATGGAGTGGCTGAATGCATGAACAGGACTATAATGGAGCGCGCAAGGAGCATGAGGTTGCATGTTGGGTTGCCCTTACACATGTGGGTGGAGGCTGTCAATACTGCAGTATATTTGATTAATAGAGGACCCTCTACTCCTTTGGGCTATGGTATTCCATAGGAAGCATGGACTGGTAAGAAGGTGAGTTATTCTTTTCTCAAGACCTTCGGTTGTGAAGCTTTTGCTCATATAGACTCTGAAAATAGAACCAAGCTAGAAGCTAAATCAAAGAAATGTGTCTTTGTTGGATATGCCATTAATGAATTTGGCTATAGGCTTTGGGATTTTGAAAATCATAAAATTATAAGAAGCCGGGATGTCATATTCAATGAAAAAGTGTTGTACAAAGATCTGTTGCAGCAACATGAGAGGAAAGAAGATGATTATGTAGTGCTGGATGATACTCCAAAAGCTGATGTTCCAGCCATTCCTCATGATGTGCAACAACTGCAACAACAAATACCACACACACCAGTGAATGTTAGACGATCAACAAGGCCAATTAGACCTCCACAAAGGTTTTCTCCCTCTTTGTATTCTATTTTACTTACTGATGCTGGTGAACCTGAAAGTTATGATGAAGTTGTGCAGGTGGATACTAAGATTCAGTGGGAGTCTGCAATGAAAGATGAAATTGACTCTTTGCTGAAAAATAAGACATGGGATTTGTGCAAGTTGCCTACAGGTAAAAAGGCTTTATAGAATAAATGGGTTTACAGGTTGAAAGAAGAGGAAGAAGGTCAAAAAAGATTTAAGGCCAGGTTAGTTGTAAAAGGATTTGCACAGAAAAAGGGAATTGATTTTGATGAGATATTTTCTCCTGTTGTTAAAATGACTTCTATTCGTACTGTTTTAAGTCTTGTGGCTACTGATGATTTGCATTTAGAGTAGATGGATGTTAAAACAGCCTTTCTTCATGGTGATTTGGATGAAGAAATATATATGGCTCAGCCACAGGGTTTTGAGGTCAAAGGTAAGGAGAACTTAGTGTGCAAATTGAAGAAAAGTTTATATGGCTTGAAGCAAGCACCTCGGCAATGGTATCTGAAATTTGACAGTTTTATGCATGAGCATGGATATAATAGGTGTCATTCAGATTACTGTGTTTATTTTAAGAGGTTGGATGATGATAGCTACATTATTTTATGTTTATATGTTGATGATATGCTTATAGCTAGGTCTAACATGGATCATATTAAGGGGCTGAAACGCCAATTAGCACATGCATTTGCTATGAAGGATTTGGGAGCAGCAAAACAAATCCTTGGTATGAAGATTTGCAGAGATAGGAAGAACAAAACATTGACGCTATCTCAAGTTGATTATGTTGAGAAGGTGTTGCAACGTTTCTCTATGGAGAATGCTAAAGCTGTCAGCACACCTTTACCTGATCATTTGAAATTGACTAAGGAAATGTGTCCCAAGACACAGGAAGAGGAGGATAAGATGTCCAAGGTACCCTATGCTTCTGCTATAGGAAGTTTGATGTATGCTATGGTATGTACTAGGCCAGATATTGCACATGCAGTGGGAGTCGTTAGTAGGTATATGAGTCATCCAGGGTGTGGAGCCTGATCAGTCCCCAAGTGGGAGATTTTTAGATTGTGGTGACTGATCAGGAAAGTACTGTAAATACTTCATATTATGGCCGACATATGGCCGACATGTTATAACCCTAAAGCGGTTTAATACTTGTATAAAAAGGGCTTAGGGTTGGGTATTTTATATATGTGGTGATACGAAATTAGTTCTTGCGGCGGTATTGAGCTGTAAGGGATTACGGATTGTAATCAGGTTGTAATCACTAAATTGTAATAAGATCGAACTTGCTGTTTGGTGGACGTAGCCCAGGGATTGGGTGAACCACGTTAAATCTTGGTGCCTTGTGTTCATTTCTGTGTGTTCTATTATTTTCTGTTATTGGTTATATTTGCATGTAGTTTTTATTTCTGTCTGTGGTTTATCCTAACAGATGGGAGAATAGAATCATAGATAATGTCTTGATTTATGAATGTTCAAGTTTTAATTACAATAATGAAGAGTTGAATTGATATAGTGAGTTTCAATTATGATGTATAAGTATTATGATGAGATCAATCGACAGCAAACCCTATATTACGAAATCAAAGATATTTCATTTCTTGATAAATTTCATGGTGGTTATAATCAAATTTGAAAGAGAATAATCCACCATCTTTTTAAAATAAAAATAAAAATTATGTGTATAATATCATTCACCTCCTAAGTTCTTCAAATATGATCAATTGGACTGAGAGGTTGCATTCTTGTAACCAATAAGAATAATAATCAAAATTTAGAACTCATACCATGTCCTTGGAGTATCAATATAAAACATACAGGTTTAAATAAGAGATTGAGAGACTATACCTAATGTACTCCTTTGCATTGGAATACTTGTATTAAGGAAGTATGTTAATAATAGATTTATTCTAATCCTTAGTAACATAAATAAAATGCATAAAATGTCATGACCATGCCTTGTTAAAATTTGGTTTCAAAAAAAAAATATGCACTCCCAGGAGTAAAAACTCTCTGGAAAATACATGAGGAAAAATTTCTTTCCTTCCAAGACCACAGAGCATATTCTTGCTCAGATTCCCTTTTTAATGAAATAAGAAACAAATAAATATTATGTTAATCTCTTGGGTGCAAATTTCGAATACATAAATAGGTATATTTTTAAAAAAAAGGTTATCATCATAATAGCTCTCCTTTCACCCATAAAAATTTATGTATTCATTTCCCTCCTTGGTCTTGGACGTCAGTTAGCCATGTTTTAAAAAGATTTTTGTGTCTGCCCCAAGTCAATGTGGATGGGATGGGAGGGTGACATCATCCTGCCACCTTGTCCCATCCCCATTCTCCTCCACTCCTAGCGGCCAGTTGGGGAAGATGGCATTTATGTGAGAAAGGAGATTAAGGTGGTCACTTTCATTCCTTATAACTCCCTTGCTCACCTCTGTTCACATGCCCACCTCTTGGGCTGTGTTTTCCTTCCTTGGGCTGCATGGCAAGTGGGGTGGAAAAAAGCTATGTCATGACATGACATTAGACTCGGTCGTTGGCTTAGCTTGGGGATGGTATTTGTTGTTGGAAGTTATTGCTTGTTTTAAACTTTAGTCTTTGTCTCCCCTACGTACCTTCCCCTTGATGTGCAGGTTTGGGATTGCATGGGGCCTAGGGAGAGATGTAGGGATGGGTCAGACCCACTTGGCTTGTAGCCAAGTGGATGTTAGGGGCTAGGGTGTAGGTAAGATCTTAGGGCAGGAGGGTTAGTGGTTAGGTGCTAGTAAGTAGGTAGGCTTAGTTAGTAGTGTTTGATTTAAGTTTTTCAGTTTAAGTATAGTTAGAAATTAGAATATGATTAGTATTAATTTAGATAGTTTAGTATTTTTTTAGTTGGTTGTTTAATTAGTATAGTTACCCTTGTTTTTTTTTTGTTTTTTGAATTTTGTTTTAACTTATTAGTTTAGTCTAATTTCTTTTCTATATGTTGTTATTTTAATAGTTAGTTCCAATAAAACTTTAAATTGTTAAAGTATAATTAGTTATTTAATAAAGTTTTAAGGTTATTCTATGTTTGATTAAAGACTCCTTGTGTCAATCGTTAATAATTTTTAGTTACTTAGTTATGGGTTAATTTTATAAGTACTAATTTAGTTAGTTTTAATTTTAAATGCACTCGTACTGTTTTAACCATTAAATAGTTTAAATTTATCGATTAACTAGCTATTTAAATAAGTCTTAATGTAGGTTTGACTCATTTGTTATTGCAAGAAATTTGAGATCCGAATTTATGCACATTGTTATCTATGTAAGTTTTATTGCATATCATTATAAGTTAATATAATATCATAATTTTATCGAGATTAACCTAATAACAAAAGTTTTAAAATTTTATTGATGTTATCATCCTCATGTTTAAAACCTTAGGATTGAAATGTAAAGAACCTGTACTAAAGCTTCTATCTCAATCATATCAAACTTAGAGCATGTTGAATTCTAAATCAAAAAAAATTTTAGTTGTGTTCTTGCCCTCATAGTTTGGGCATGACAAACTTTTGGTCAAACTTGATCTTTGCGTATGTGAATATGAGAAAATTTGAGTATGAATTCCAACAACAATTCGATGCAAATTCTCATTCAACCTTTCAAAATGAAGAGATGAGGGTCTCTTAAATAAACCTTCCTGGAATTCATCAACAGTTGAGATCGATTTCAATCAACGGTCAAGATTAAAGGAGAAGTTCAGTCATAAAGGGAGATTTCCAAATTAAAAGGAGTTAACAGATTTAATTTGAGTAAAATAAAGAGTTAACTGATTCAATTTGAGTAGAAAAAAAAGTTAACTGATTTATCTCATTTTTTATCAGTAGTGAACTGGAAATTTCCCTTTTTGAACTGAAGAGAGATTTTGTTGAGATATTTAATTTAATAAAATAAGATATGCTCTCATAATTACTTTTTCTATTTAATTAAATAATCTTTAATTAATTAGAGACACTTTTCTTATTTAATTAAATAACATCATTTAATTAATTAGGAATGGCTTCTCATTTAATTAGATAAATTTGTTTAATTAATTAGAAGTAAGTACTCCATTTAATTAAATAATTTCATTTAATTATTTCAAAATTCTTTTCGAAACTAGTCAACTCAAGTCAATCGTGGTTAAATCTGGTCAAATTTTGGTCAAACTTGATCTTTGCGTATGTGAATATGAGAAAATGTGAGTATGAATTCCAGCAACAATTCGATGCAAATTCAAATTCAACCTTTCAAAATGAGAAGATGAGGGTCTCTTAAATTGACTTTCCTGGAATTCATCAACGGTTGAGATCGATTTCAATCAACGGTTAGGATTAAATGTGAAGTTCAGTCATAAAGGGAGATTTCCAAATTAAAGGGAGTTAACGGATTTAATTTGAGTAAAATAAGAAGTTAACTGATTCAATTTGAGTAGAAAAAGGAGTTAACTGATTTAACTCATTTTTGATCAAAAGTGAACTGGAAATTTCCCTTTTTGAACTGAAGAGAGATTTTGTTGAGATATTTAATTTAATAAAATGAGATATGCTCTCATAATTACCTTTTCTATTTAATTAAATAATCTTTAATTAATTAGAGACACTTTTCTTATTTAATTAAATAACTTCATTTAATTAATTAGGAATGGCTTATCAATTAATTAAATAACTTTGTTTAACTAATAAGAAGTAACTACTCCATTTAATTAAATAATTTTGTTTAATTATTTCAAAATTCTTTTCGAAACTAGTCAACTCAAGACAACCGTTGTTAATGGTCAAACTTGATCTTTGCGTATGTGAATATGAGCAAATATGACTATGAATTTCAGCAACAATTCGATGCAAATTCTCGTTCAACCTTTCAAAATGAAGAGATGAGGCTCTCTTAAATAGACTTTCCTGAAATTCATCAACGATTGAGATCGATTTCAATCAACTGTCAGGATTAAAGGTGAAGTTCAGTCATAAAAGGAGATTTCCAAATTAAAGGGAGTTAACGGATTTAATTTGAGTAAAATAAGGAGTTAACTGATTCAATTTGAGTAGAAAATGGAGTTAACAGATTTTACTCATTTTTCATCAATAGTGAACTGGAAATTTTCCTTTTTGAACTAAAGAGAGATTTTGTTGAGATATTTAATTTAATAAAATGAGATATGCTCTCATAATTACTTTTTCTATTTAATTAAATAATCTTTAATTAATTAGAGACACTTTTCTTATTTAATTAAATAACTTCATTTAATTAATTAGGAATGGCTTCTCATATAATTAAATAACTTTGTTTAATTAATTAAAAGTAAGTACTCCATTTAATGAAATAATTTCGTTTAATTATTTCAAAATTCTTTTCGAAACTAGTCAACTCAAGTCAACCGTGGTTAAATCTGGTCAACTTTTGGTCAAACTTGATCTTTGCGTATGTGAATATGAGCAAATGTGAGTATGAGTTCCAGCAACAATTCGATGCAAATTTTCATTCAACCTTTCAAAATGAAGAGATGAGGGTCTCTTAAATAGACTTTCCTAGAATTCATCAACGGTTGAGATCGATTTCAATCAACGGTCAAGATTAAAGGTGAAATTCAGTCATAAAGGGAGATTTCTAAATTAAAGGGACTTAACAGATTTAATTTGAGTAAAACAAGGAGTTAACTGATTCAATTTGAGTAGAAAAAGGAGTTAATTTATTTAACTCATTTTTGATCAATAGTGAACTGCAAATTTCACTTTTTGAACTTAAGAGAGATTTTGTTGATATATTTAATTTAATAAAATGAGATATGCTCTCATAATTACTTTTTCTATTTAATTAAATAATCTTTAATTAATTAGAGACACTTTTCTTATTTAATTAAATAACTTCATTTAATTAATTAGGAATGACTTCTCATTTAATTAAATAACATTGTTTAATTAGTTAGAAGTATGTACTCCATTTAATTAAATAATTTCGTTTAATTATTTCAAAATTCTTTTCGAAACTAGCCAACTGAAGTCAACCGTGGTTAAATCTAGTCAACTTTTGGTCAAACTTGATCTTTGCGTATGTGAATATGAGCAAATGTGAGTATGAATTCCAGCAACAATTCGATGCAAATTCTCATTCAACCTTTCAAAATGAAGAGATGAGGGTCTCTTAAATAGACTTTCCTAGAATTCATCAACGGTTGAGATCGATTTCAATCAGCGGTCAGGATTAAAGGTGAAATTCAATCATAAAGGGAGATTTCCAAATTAAAGGGAGTTAACGGATTTAATTTGAGTAAAATAAGTATTTAACTGATTCAATTTGAGTAGAAAATGGAGTTAACTTATTTAACTCATTTTTCATCAATAGTGAACTGGAAATTTCCCTTTTTGAACTGAAGATAGATTTTTTTGTGATATTTAATTTAATAAAATGAGATATACTCTCATAATTACTTTTTCTATTTAATTAAATAATCTTTAATTAATTAGGGGCACTTTTCTTATTTAATTAAATAACTTCATTTAATTAATTAGGAATGGCTTCTCATTTAATTAAATGACTTTGTTTAACACTCCATTTAATTAAATAATTTCGTTTAATTATTTCAAAATTCTTTTCGAAACTAGTCAACTCAAGTCAACTGTGGTTAAATCTGGTCAACTTTTGGTCAAAATTGATCTTTTCGTATGTGAATATGAGAAAATGTGAGTATGAATTCCAGCAACAATTCGATGCAAATTCGCATTCAACCTTTCAAAATGAAGAGATGAGGGTCTCTTAAATAGACTTTTCTAGAATTCATCAACGATTGAGATCGATTTCAATCAGCGGTCAGGATTAAAAGTGAAATTCAGTCATAAAGAGAGATTTCCAAATTAAAGGGAGTTAACGGATTTAATTTGAGTAAAATAAGGATTTAATTGATTCAGTTTGAGTAGAAAATGGAGTTAACTGATTTAACTCATTTTTGATCAATAGTGAACTGGAAATTTCCCTTTTTGAACTGAAGAGAGATTTTGTTGAGATATTTAATTTAATAAAATGAGATATACTCTCATAATTACTTTTTCTATTTAATTAAATAATCTTTAATTAATTAGAGACACTTTTCTTATTTAATTAAATAACTTCATTTAATTAATTAGGAATGGCTTCTCATTTAATTAAATAACTTTGTTTAATTAATTAGAAGTAAGTACTCCATTTAATTAAATAATTTCGTTTAATTATTTCAAAATTGTTTTCGAAACTAGTCAACTCAAGTCAACCGTGGTTAAATTTGGTCAACTTTTGGTCAAACTTGATCTTTGCTTATGTGAATATGAAGAAATGTGAGTATGAATTCCAGGAACAATTCGATGCAAATTCTCATTCAACCTTTCAAAATGAAGAGATTAGGGTCTCTTAAATAGACTTTCCTAGAAATCATCAACGGTTGAGATCGATTTCAATCAGCGGTCAGGATTAAAGGTGAAGTTCAGTCATAAAGGGAGATTTCCAAATTAAAGGGAGTTAACAGATTTAATTTGAGTAAAATAAGGAGTTAACTGATACAGTTTGAGTAGAAAAAGGAGTTAACTGATTTAACTCATTTTTGATCAATAGTGAACTGGAAATTTTCCTTTCTGAACTGAAGAGAGATTTTGTTGAGATATTTAATTTAATAAAATGAGATATACTCTCATAATTACTTTTTCTATTTAATTAAATAATTTTTAATTAATTAGAGACACTTTTCTTATTTAATTAAATAACTTCATTTAATTAATTAGGAATGGCTTCTCATTTAATTAAATAAATTTATTTAATTAATTAGAAGTAAGTACTCCATTTAATTAAATAATTTCATTTATTTATTTCAAAATTCTTTTCAAAACTAGTCAACCGTGGTTAAATCTGGTCAACTTTTGGTCAAACTTGATCTTTGCGTATGTGAATATGAGCAAATGTGAGTGTGAATTTCAGCAACAATTCGATACAAATTCTCATTCAACCTTTCAAAATGAAGAGATGAGAGTCTCTTAAATAGACTTTCTTAGAATTCATCAACGGTTGAGATCGATTTCAATCAACGGTCAGGATTAAAGGTGAAGTTTAGTCATAAAGGGAGATTTCTAAATTAAAGGGACTTAATAGATTTAACTCATTTTTAATCAATAGTGAACTGGAAATTTCCCTTTTTGAAATGAAGAGAGATTTTGTTGAGATATGTAATGCCACTCAAGACATACTGAAAGAATATAAAACAAAACACAATTCCATAAATGCAATAATTTTTTTTTTTTAATTATCTCAACAAAAGTTTCATTATAATAAAAATACATAAAGAGTTTAGTACTATAATGAAATATAATTTCATTTCTTGACACCTATGTTCAACTTTGGAACCCTAAATGTTGATTCAGAATTAACTTCAATAAACATCCTTAGCTACTTGAATCTCGAAGCACCTGAAAACCACACAGAATGCAACATAACACAAACAGGGGCTCAGTACACACTAAGTTAAAAGATGAAATCCATCTACATACATGTTAGTACCAACATATAGATATCCAAAAACAGATTTCTAATCCATCTAATATAGTGCAAATTTGATAATAATATGCAAGTAGTAAACAATTACTTTTCATTGCAAAAATTAAACTCGCACTAAGAATAACTTATAAATGAAACATATATATTCTGAGGTGTCATTGTTATAGCACTAAGTTTCAGCATCCAAATATGGTATGCTCATAGTCATCATATAATGGTATTCTCTATTTTACTTGTCTTTGACAGAATAGAGACACACCTTTTCTCTGTACTTAACCATATAGGTTTAAGTCATAGGTAAGGCCAATTTTCTTTTATGTGAAATTAACCCACCCAATTTATTTTTAAAGTTATCACTGAATTAATTAACTGAATAGGATAAACCAACTTCAGCTACCTCGATATACGTTCATCACATATATTCTTAAAAATACACATCAAACATATATACTAAGGATGAACATGCGGCAATTATAAAATCAGTTTACAATATGATACTACATCCTTAAATCCATCTGTAACACATCTTATACTGCCAAGTTCAAAGGTAAATATGGATAATTACATCAACAGGATTAAAACTTATAATATCAAGATTGCATAGATACAATTGAACTATTGTACAGCTCAATGATACATACAAAATCTTCATACTATACTTTTAATTCCCTGCTGTCCTAATCATCTATACTTAACATCGAATTGACCAAGATAACAAATCATAATGCACATGATATTCACATCATCAAACATGTATCAAAATTTGCCTCAATTCATATACTACTTTCATTTTTATTAAGAACTGTAATTCATCTTACATAATAAAAGAATTCTGTCTTAAGCATCTAATCTCAAACAATTCAATAAAGCTAATAGATCACATTATAATCATAGTAAAAACTAAGTACAACCAAATCTTAACAAGTGATCGTTTAACTAAGATATTAAGATAAACCAGTGTCTATAAAAGTAACACCTCTATTTTGACAATATGACACCACCAAAATAACCACAACAACTTATTAAGATGTGATGTTTAAAATCGATTTAGAATATAATTTGCAATATGCAAAGTGACTTTCAGCATTTTACACAACTATTTAACAATATGTCGATAACCTGATTATAAATGTATGTTTGTTTTCAAAATTACAATTTATACGTTATGTCAAAAATGTCATTCCTGTCAGTGATAAAAAACGAACAGAATACAACTACCTTTGAAGGTATTTCACATAGATCGACTAATGCTTTTAACATGTTTATTGCCGACTGTTCTCACTAAATTATCTACAACCTAAAGTTCCATATTGACATTAAAACTCACCCAAAATTCATTCTATTTAGGCTTATTTGACTTAAACAATTTAAACCTCCCAAATACGAACTTAACATAATAATAGTTATGCTGTTACAATATAAACCAACTTCAATTATAATACAAGGTAAATGCTTGACAAAATGTTGATGCTCACATTTCCTACTATCGGCACTTCAGAAACAAAAATCTCATAGTCTACGAATGGAATATAACCACTAAGCACTAAGATTGCGACATCCAATAAACTTATTGTGAACAACATAATCATCTGTTAAAACATAAGACCCTAAACTCTGCTAAGTACATTTCTAAACTAATATGCTTGTTTATAGCTGAACTGTTTGATAAAATGTCGATGACATTAATTTCATAAGAAATTTAACTCAATTGTGTTTGTTAAAAAAAAAACACTAACAGTCCATCTAACATCATAACCAACCTAAATTTGAAAACCATTGTTTATGAATATGCTATACTCTGTTTTGAATAAGATATTAGGATAAACAACTATGCCCTAGCTCAAATGCAAAACCCAGTAAAAAGAAAACTCGATTCCATTTATCGAGCTGTTTAACTCTAGATGTATCACACCATACACAGTGACCTCCTCTTTCTCCTTAACATAATAAACACCCAAAAATGTACAACATAACACAACGATAGTTTCACTCAAACTTCTAATTTAAAACTTAGAATTTGGCCAAATATAATTAACAACTGAGAGCTATGCGCTAACAAACAATAAAGCTGAGACATATCCATGTTTCCCAAGTACAATTTCATAACCTCCCTTGAGTATGGGAACAAACATTGCCCAGAAAATATCTTTGAACCTTGCCTATTTCTAGGCTTGAAAGTAGTTTACGCAAATGTCCTTCAAAACATTTATAAATCAAACTTCTACCATTCCTAATTTAAACATTTAAATGCAGTAGCAAGAGAGAGAAGGATAGAAAATGCCCCTACGTGAGGTAAGAAGACACAACTTGTTCAGCAAAGTCCCTGCTACACAACTTGATGTGAAGCCCAAAATGTCGAATCCGACCTAAGTTCAAGATGCAGAGATGGAAGAGCTTGATAAACAAACTGGCTGTGAATAATATCTCGAGGCTCAGCCTCATATGCATGAAAATAGTTCCAACAAACCCTTCCATGTTTTCGAAAATCACTGCAACTTAGTTCACAAATGTATGCCAAACAGAGCACGGTGGCCATAATTCTGGCCAAGCCTTAACAAAAAACCCTCTCAAAATTGAAATTATCAACAGAACATCGAGTGCCATAATGCCTCTTTAATATTGCTTTTAATGCTACAATGCAACATAGCGATACATGTACAATAAAAATAAACCCATTACCACCGCCATTTTGGCATTTTATAACAATGCAAAATTCACATCATTTAAGCGTTCAAGACTAATTTACAAAACAACTAGTATGCATGATCTATCATCCGCGGGTAATAAAACCCTAACTTAAACAAGTGAAGCATTGACATGAAATTAAAACCATTATAGGGTAAGATACAATTAATATATTTAACCCTATTCACAACATTTGCAAATATACCAAGTCAAAAACCTCTAAGGTTGTGATTAATCTATTTACAATTTATATGCATAAACCTTGTAAAACTTAACCTCATGAACACTTGATACCCTATTTAATGAATTCTAATAATCAAGTTTACAATCCTTAAAACTCAAATTAAGTTAAGAACTTAAAAAATTTTATTCCTTCAAAGAAATCTAATATAAGCAACCAAAAAATGTCAGGTATTAAAACCTCTTATATTAAAATCATAAGTCATTCGTCATATCTAGATAAAGTAATGTTGATACTGGAAACACACTCAACAAAAGTTTTATGTTCTTGCTAAATAGAATATAATCAAATTCTGACTAAACAATCAACATATCAAATTGAAAGAAATTAGATCACAGCTAAGTCATAAAAGCAGAAAAACCAAAAGAAGGAGTCAGGCATGACACCCTCCCCCACTAAGCTTCGACTTTCTCCTGGAAGTCAACAAATAAGTGCGGATGAGTTTTTCTCATCATTTCAATATCCTCTTAGGTAGCAGAAGTTTCATCATTGGGGTCCCATAAGACTTTTACCTGCCTTATTTCTCTTCCTTTTAAACTCATAGTTCTGCTTTGCGTGATCAGCACTGGTTCCAGCATGACCTGCCCATCCAAAATCTGCAAATGTTTCCAATCCAGCACGTGAGCAATGTTAGGAATATACTTACGCAAAACTAAAACATGAAAAACATTACGAATGCGTGAAAGATTCGGTGGCAAGGCAATTTTGTAGGCAACAGGTCCAATCCGTTCCAAAATTTCAAACGGACCAACAAATCGTGGTGCTAACTTGGACCCCTTTCCATAACGAATCAGACTCTTATGCGGCCTAATCCGGAGAAACACTTTATCACCAACCAAGAATTGACGGTCGATTCTATGCTTATCAGCATATTTCTTCTGCCTATCCTGAGCAGTAATAAGGTGCTCCCTGATCCTCTTAACCTACTGCTCCAAATCTAACAACATATCAGGTCCTAGAAGAGTCTTGTCCTCCAAATTGTCCCAGCTAAGAGGTGTCCTACAAGGTCTTCCTTATAATGCTTGAAATGGTGCCATACCTATGGAACTGTGATATCCATTGTTATACGCAAACTCAACCAAGTGTAGATACTCCTCCCATTTATTCCGTCTATCCATTACGTACATCCTAAGCATGTCTTCCAGAATTTGGTTGACACGTTCAGTTTGTCCGTCCATCTCAGGGTGATAGGCTGAATTGAAATTCAGCTGAGTACCTAACTCTCACTGCATGGATTTCCAAAGAGACGAAGTAAACACTGGATCCCTATCAAAAATAATCTTTTTAGGAATTCCGTGTAACTTAACTATCTGTTCCATATATACTTTGGCAACTGTTGCTAAATTATAGGATGATCTAATTGGAATAAAATGAGCAACCTTAGATAAATGGTCCACAACCACCATGATAGCATCATGTCTTCGAGCTGTCATAGGCAGTCCAGTAATAAAATCTATTGAAATGGTGTCCCATTTCCACTCTGGAATATTATGTGGCTACAATAAACCTGCAAGGTGCTGATGTTCAGCCTTAACTTGCTGACATTCCAAGCAATGAGCCACAAAATCTGCTATGTCTCTTTTCATTCCAGGCCAATAATAATGCTGCTTAAGGTCAGCATGCATTTTCTTGACACTCGGATGAGCTGAATATTGTGCCTTGTGTGCTTCAACCATAATAAGATCTCTCAAATCTCCCAGCTCAGGAACGTACACATTCCCTCTAAACAGCAACAGACCTTCAGGATTCACTTAATACCCCTCAAAACGCCCCTCCAAGACACTGCCACTGTCCAAAACAACCTCAACATCTTGAAACCAATGATCTGCGAAAAGGTTCTGTAAGATCCTATCCTTAAGATCCACTGAAAGAATCAAAGAAGATAGTTCATGTCGCCTTCTGCTAAGAGCATCAGCAACCATGTTCTCCTTCCCTTGCACATATTTAATCTTGAAGTTGTATTCACACAGGAATTCCATCCATCTTCGCTACCTAGCATTGAGGTTTGGTTGTGTGAAAAGATACTGAAGACTTCGATGATCTGAATGTAACTCAAAATGTTGACCCAAAAGAAAATGCCGCCATTTGGTCAAAGCATGCATAATTGCAGCAAGTTCAAGATCATGAGTTGGGTAATTCACCTCATGACTCTTAAGTTTTTTGGACTCATAAGCTATAACACGCCCCTGTTGCATCAAAACTGCCCCTATGCCATCCAATGATGCATCAGTGCAAACCACGAACTCCTTAGCTGAATCAGGGACTACTAGAACTGGTGCGCTGGTCAAACATTCCTTCAATTTCTGAAATGTTGACTCACACTCAACTGTCCACACAAATTTCTTCCCTTTTTTCTGAAGAGATGTGATCGGGTGCGCTATACTGGAGAAATTTAATACAAATCTATGGTAATAGCTTGCTAAGCCCATGAAACTTCGAACCTTGGATACATTCGTAGGTGCTAGCCAATCTACAATAGCCCAAATTTTGGATGGATCCACAAAAATTCCATCACTAGAAATAATATGCCCTAAGTAACAAATCTCTGATTTGAAGAATTCACACTTTTCACGAATGGCATACAATTTGTTCCTACGAAGACATTCCAAAACTTGCTCTAAATGTTGCTTGTGCTCCTCAATAGATTTCCTAAATACCATATTCTAACCAGAAGGTTTAGAAGATGGCTTGCTACTCTACACACTCTAAGGTGATTGAGATTGCTTAGGCTATTCCAAACCTTTGGAGTTCTTATCAAACTTCCTCTTCTTGAATTTTCCACCTAAAAATCTAGTTTTTGAACTACTCTGTGGAGGCTTCTGATTCTTACTGACATCAAGGGTAGGTGGATTCATGCTGGTTTTATAAGCAGCCCCATGATAACCAGACTTCATCTCTATCAACTTTTCTCGCTCTGAGGCTTCTTGCATAGTCAAAGGTCAGAAAGTTCTCACTTCCTCCCAAATCTTGGGCATAAGCCCTTTGATGAAATGTTGTATCATGGCCTTGTCATTTTCAGCCCACCCAAAAAACTTCTTAAGTTCAAAGAACCTTCATTCATAAGCTTCCACTGTAGATCCAATCTGCATGATATGAAAGAACTCCTTAGCATGGGCTTGACGCCAATATTCAGACATGAATCTCTCCTTGAAGCGCTCAACAAAAAGTTCCCATGTGACCAGGGAGATATCAATGCCAAGCTTTTCCAACTTCTGTTCCCACCACGAGGAACCAAATCCTCTCAAATGCATAACTGTCCATCTGACCTTCACGTTACTCAGGTAACGGTGTAAGACAAAACATCGCTCAATATTCAGCAGCCAAGCTTCTATCGCTGTACCCTGTTCCGTACCATAGAACAATGGTCCTTTCATCTTGGAAAGGTCCTTGAGCTGAGCTCTTGCCACTGGATCTTCTTCTACAGGAAGATTAACTCCCTGCACAAGAGGTCTACTATCATTCACTCCCCCACCAGGAATCTGGTTATTAGCCTCAATATTATCAAGACATTCTAGAATTCTCTGAAGTACCAAAGCCTGATCTGCCTGATTATTTTGGTTGTTACCAACCCCAGCATTTTGATCAAACTGATCATTTCCAGCATCATTCTGGTACCTAGGACCTCTACCACGGCCCCTACCTCTGCCTCTGCCTCTACCTCTGTCAGCAAGGTCATCCTTAGGAATACCGCGTCCTCGAATTCCTCTAGTGACGGGAGGCATAATAGCAACCTAGAAACAGAAATCTATTAATAACGCATCGATGATGGGATAAAACCTATAACCCAAGAGTCCTGGTTATAATTAACCTGGCGCTCTGATACCAAAATGTAATGCCACTCAAGACATACTGAAAGAATATAAAACAAAACACAATTCCATAAATGCAATAATTTTTTTTTTAAAATTATCTCAACAAAAGTTCCATTATAATAAAAATACATAAAGAGTTCAGAACTATAACGAAATACAATTTCATTTCTTGACACCCATGTCCAACTTTGGAACCCTAAATGCTGATTCAGAAGTAACTTCAATAAACATCCTTAGCTACTTGAATCTCGAAGCACCTGAAAACCACACAGAATGCAACATAACACAAAAAGGGGCTCAGTACACACTAAGTTAAAAGACAAAATCCATTTGCA
The DNA here is from genome assembly GCA_028749045.1 of Cupressus sempervirens. Classification (NCBI taxonomy): domain Eukaryota; kingdom Viridiplantae; phylum Streptophyta; class Pinopsida; order Cupressales; family Cupressaceae; genus Cupressus; species Cupressus sempervirens. The sequence continues at coordinate 370,591,125 of CM053788.1, forward strand.
TACATGTTAGTACCAACATATAGATATCCAAAAATAGATTTCTAATCCATCTAATATAGTGCAAATCTAATAATAATATGCAAGAAGTAAACAATTACTTTTCATTGCAAAAATTAAACTCGCACTAAGAATAACTCATAAATGAAACATATATATTCTGAGGTGTCATCATTATAGCACTAAGTTTCTGCATCTAAATATGGTATGCTCATAGTCATCATATAACGGTATTCTCTATTTTACTTGTCTTTGACAGAATAGAGACATGCCTTTTCTCTGTACTTAACCATATAGGTTTAAGTCATAGGTAAGGCCAATTTTCTTTTATGTGAAATTAACCCACCCAATTTATTTTTAAAGTTATCACTAAATTAATTAACTGAATAGGATAAACCAACTTCAGCCACCTCGATATACGTTCATCATAGATATTCTTAAAAATACACATCAAATAGATATACTTAGGATGAACATGTGGCAATTATAAAATCAGTTTACAATATGATACTACATCCTTAAATCCATCTATAACACATCTTATACTGCCAAGTTCAAAGGTAAATATGGATAATTACATCAACAGGATTAAAACTTATAATATCAAGATTGCATAGATACAATTGAACTATTGCACAGCTCAATGATACTTACAAAATCTTCATACTATACTTTTAATTCCCTGCTATCCTAATCATCTATACTTAACATCGAATTGACAAAGATAACGAATCATAATGCACATGATATTCACATCATCAAACATGAATCAAAATCTGCCTCAATTCATATACTACTTTCATTTTTATTAAGAACTGAAATTCATCTTACATAATAAAAGAATTCTATCTTAAGCATCTAATCTCAAACAATTCAATAAAGCTAATAGATCACATTATAATCATAGTAAAAACTAAGTACAGCCAAATCTTAACAAGTGATCGTTTAACTAAGATATTAAGATAAACCAGTGTCTATAAAAGTAACACCTCTTTTTTGACAATATGCCACCACCAAAATAACCACAACAATTTATTAAGATGTGATATTTAAAATCGATTTAGAATATAATTCACAATATGCAAAGTGACTTTCAGCATTTTACACAACTATTTAACAATATGTCGATACCCTGATTATAAATGTATGTTTGTTTTCAAAATTACAATTTATACGTTATGTCAAAAATGTCATTCCTGTCAGTGATAAAAAATGAACAGAATACAACTACCTTTGAAGGTATTTCACAAAGATCAACTAATGCTTTTAACATGTTTACTGCCGACTGTTCTCACTAAATTATCTACAACCTAAAGTTCCATATTGACATTAAAACCAACTAGTTACAATATGCGTTGAACCTCATTCCATAACAGAATTTCCGAATTCACCCAAAATTCATTCTATTTAGGCTTATTTGACTTAAACAATTTAAACCTCCCAAATATGAATTTAACATAACAATAGTTATGCTGTTACAATATAAACCAACTTCAATTATAATACAAGGTAAATGCTTGACAAAATTTCGATGCTCACATTTCCTACTATCGACACTTTAGAAACAAAAATCTCATAGTCTACAAATGGAATATAACCACTAAGAACTAAGATTGCGACATCCAATAAACTTATTGTGAACAACATAATCATCCGTTAAAACATAAGACCCTAAACTCTGCTAAGTACATTTCTAAACTAATATGCTTGTTTATAGCTGAACTGTTTGACAAAATGCCGATGACATTAATTTCATAAGAAATTTAACTCAATTGTGTTTTTTTTTTTAAAACACTAACAGTCCATCTAACAGCATAACCAACCTAAATTTGAAAACCATTGTTTATGAATACGCTATACTCTATTTTGAATAAGATATTGGGATAAACAACTATGCCCTAGCTCAAATGCAAAACCCAGTAAAAAGAAAACCTGATTCCATTTATTGAGTTGTTTAACTCTAGACGTATCACACCATACACAGTGACCTCCTCTTTCTCCTTAACATAATAAACACCCAAAAATGTACAACATAACACAATGATAGTTTCACTCATACTTCTAATTTAAAACTCAAAATTCAGCCAAATACAATTAGCAGCTGAGAGCTATGCGATAACAAACAATAAAGCTCAGACATATCCATGTTTCCCAAGTACACTTTCATAACCTCCCTTGAGTATGGGAATAAACATTGCCCAGAAAATATCTCTGAACCTTGCCTATTTCCAGGCTTGAAAGTAGTTTACGCAAATGTCCTTCAAAACATTTTAAAATCAAACTTCTACCATTCCTAATTTAAACATTTAAATGCAGTAGCAAGAGAGAGAAGGATAGAAAATGCCCCTACGTGAGGTAAGAAGACACAACTTGTTCAGCAAAGTCCCTGCTACACAACTTGATGTGAAGCCCAAAATGCCGAATCTGACCAAAGTTCAAGATGCGGAGATGGAAGAGCTTGATAAACAAACTGGCTATGAAAATATCTCCAGGCTTAGCCTCATATGCATGAAAATAGTTCGAACAAACCCTTCCATGTTTGTGAAAATCACAGCAACTTAGTTCACAAATGTATGCCAAACAGAGCACGGTGGCCATAATTTCGGCCAAGCCTTAATAGAAAACCCTCTTGAAATTGAAATGATCAACAGAACATCGAGTGCCATAATGCCTCTTTAATATTGCTTTTAATGCTACAATGCAACATAGCGATATGGGTACAATAAAAATAAACCCATTACCACTGCCATTTTGGCATTTTGTAACAATGCGAAATTCACATCATTTAAGCATTCAAGACTAATTTACAAAACAACTAGTATGCATGATCTATCATCTACGGGTAATAAAACCCTAACTTAAACAAGTGAAGCATTGACATGAAATCAAAACCATTATAGGATAAGATGCAATTAAATATATTTAACCCTATTCACAACATTTGCAAATATACCAAGTCAAAAACCTCTAAGGTTGTGATTAATCTATTTATAATTTATATACATAAACCTTGTAAAACTTAACCTCATGAACACTTGATACCCTATTTAATGAATTCTAATAATCAAGTTTACAATCCTTAAAACTCAAATTAAGTTAAGAACTTAAAACGTTTTATTCCTTCAAAGCAATCTAATATAAGCAACCGAAAAATGTTAGGTATTAAAACCTCTTATATTAAAATCATAAGTCATCCGTCATATCTAGATAAAGTAATGCTGATACTGGAAACACACTCAACAAAAGTTTTATGTTCTTGCTAAACAGAATATAATCAAATTCTGACTGAACAATCAACCTATCAAATTGAAAGAAATTAGATCACGGCTAAGTCATAAAAGCAGAATAACCAAAAGAAGGAGTGAGGCATGAAAAGATATTTAATTTAATCAAATGAGATATGCTCTCATAATTACTTTTTCAATTTAATTAAATAATCTTTAATTAATTAGAGACACTTTTCTTATTTAATTAAATAACTTCATTTAATTAATTAGGAATGACTTCTCATTTAATTAAATAACATTGTTTAATAAGTTAGAAGTATGTACTCTATTTAATTAAATAATTTCGTTTAATTATTTCAAAAAAAATTTCGAAACTAGTCAACTCAAGTCAACCGTGGTTAAATCTGGTCAACTTTTGGTCAAACTTGATCTTTGCGTGTGTGAATATGAGAAAATGTGAGTATGAATTCCAGCAACAATTCGATGCAAATTCTCATTCAACCTTTCAAAATGAAGAGATGAGGGTCTCTTAAATAGACTTTCCTGGAATTCATCAACGGTTGAGATCGATTTCAATTAGCGGTCAAGATTAAAGGTGAAGTTCAGTCATCAAGGGAGATTTCCAAATTAAAGGCAGTTAACAGATTTAATTTGAGTAAATTAAGGAGTTAATTGATTCAATTTGAGTAGAAAAAGGAGTTAACTCATTTAACTCATTTTTGATCAATAGTGAACTGGAAATTTCCCTTTTTGAACTGAAGAGAGATTTTGTTCAGTTATTTAATTTAATAAAATGAGATATGCTCTCATAATTACTTTTTCTATTTAATTAAATAATCTTTAATTAATTAGAGACACTTTTCTTATTTAATTAAATAACTTCATTTAATTAATTAGGAATGGCTTCTCATTTAATTAAATAACTTTGTTTAATTAATTAGAAGTAAGTACTCTATTTAATTAAATAATTTCGTTTAATTATTTCAAAATTCTTTTCGAAACTAGTCAACTCAAGTCAACCGTGGTCAAACTTGATCTTTGCGTATATGAATATGAGAAAATGTGAGTGTGAATTCCAGCAACAATTCGATGCAAATTCTCATTCAACCTTTCAAAATGAAGAGATGAGGGTCTCTTAAATAGACTTTCCTAGAATTCATCAACGGTTGAGATCGATTTCAATCAATGGTCAGGATTAAAGGTGAAGTTCAGTCATAAAGGGAGATTTCTAAATTAAAGGGAGTTGACAGATTTAATTGGAGTAAAATAAGGAGTTAACTGATTCAATTTGAGTAGAAAAAGGAGTTAACTGATTTAACTCATTTTTTATCAATAGTGAACTGAAAATTTCCTTTTTTGAACTGAGGAGAGATTTTGTTGAGATATTTAATTTAATAAAATGAGATATGCTCTCATAATTACTTTTTCTATTTAATTAAATAATCTTTAATTAATTAGAGACACTTTTCTTATTTAATTAAATAACTTTATTTAATTAATTAGGAATGGCTTCTCATTTAATTAAATAACGTTGTTTAATTAATTAGAAGTAAGTACTCCATTTAATTAAATAATTTTGTTTAATTATTTCAAAATTCTTTTCGAAACTAGTCAACCGTGGTTAAATTTGGTCAACTTTTGGTCAAACTTGATCTTTGCGTATGTGAATATGAGCGAATGTGAGTATGAATTGTAGCAACAATTCGATGCAAATTCTCATTCAACCTTTCAAAATGAAGAGATTAGGGTCTCTTAAATAGACTTTCCTGGAAATCATCAACGGTTGAGATCGATTTCAATCAGCGGTCAGGATTAAAGGTGAAGTTCAGTCATAAAGGGAGTTAACAGATTTAATTTGAGTAAAATAAGGAGTTAAGTGATTCAATTGGAGTAGAAAAAGGAGTTAACTGATTGAACTCATTTTTTTATCAATAGTGAACTGGAAATTTCTTTTTTTGAACTGAAGAGAGATTTTGTTGAGATATTTAATTTTATAAAATGAGATATGCGCTCATAATTACTTTTTCTATTTAATTAAATAATCTTTAATTAATTAGAGACACTTTTCTTATTTAATTAAATAACTTCATTTAATTAATTAGGAATGGCTTCTCATTTAATTAAATAAATTTGTTTAATTAATTAGAAGTAAGTACTCCATTTAATTAAATAATTTCGTTTAATTATTTCAAAATTCTTTTCAAAACTAATCAACTCAAGTCAACCGTGGTTAAATCTAGTCAACTTTTGGTCAGACTTGATCTTTGCATATGTGAATATGAGCTAATGTGAGTGTGAATTCCAGCAACAATTCGATGCAAATTCTCATTCAACCTTTCAAAATGAAGAGATGAGGGTCTTTTAAATAGACTTTCCTGGAATTCATCAACTGTTGAGATCGATTTCAATCAGTGGTTAGGATTAAAGGTGAAGTTCAGTCATAAAGGGAGATTTCCAAATTAAAGGGAGTTAACAGATTTAATTTGAGTAAAATAAGGAGTTAACTGATTCAATTTGAGTTGAAAAAGGAGTTAACTGATTTAACTCATTTTTTATCAATAGTGAACTGGAAATTTCCCTTTTTGAAGTGAAGAGAGATTTTGTTGAGATATTTAATTTAATAAAATGAGATATGCTCTCATAATTACTTTTTCCATTTATTTAAATAATCTTTAATTAATTAGAGACACTTTTCTTATTTAATTAAATAACTTCATTTAATTAATTAGGAATGGCTTCTCATTTAATTAAATAACTTTGTTTAATTAATTAGAAGTAAGTACTCCATTTAATTAAATAATTTCGTTTAATTATTTCAAAATTCTTTTCGAAACTAGTCAACTCAAGTCAACCGTGGTTAAATCTGGTCAACTTTTGGTCAAACTTGATCTTTGCGTATGTGAATATGAGCAAATGTGAGTATGAATTGCAGCAACAATTCGATGCAAATTCTCATTCAACCTTTCAAAAGTAAGAGATGAGGGTCTCTTAAATAGACTTTCCTAAAATTCATCAACGGTTGAAATCGATTTCAATCAACGGTCAGGATTAAATGTGAAGTTCAGTCATAAAGGGAGATTTCCAAATTAAAGGGAGTTAACAGATTTAATTTGAGTAAAATAAGGAGTTAGCTGATTCAATTTGAGTAGAAAAAGTAGTTAACTGATTTAACTCATTTTTGATCAATAGTGAACTGGAAATTTCCCTTTTTGAACTGAAGAGAGATTTTGTTGAGATATTTAATTTAATAAAATGAGATATGCTCTCGTAATTACTTTTTTTATTTAATTAAATAATCTTTAATTAATTAGAGACACTTTTTTTATTTAATTAAATAACTTCATTTAATTAATTAGGAATGGCTTCTCATTTAATTAAATAACTTTATTTAATTAATTAGAAGTAAGTACTCCATTAATTAAATAATTTTGTTTAATTATTTCAAAATTCTTTTCGAAACTGGTCAACTCAAGTGTGAGGCCTCGCCCCGACCCTTCATAGCCTTAGTTGTTATTTTATTATTTTGACAGTCACGACTCGAGATGTCGAGACATTATCTGATACTTAGAACATATTATATTATTTCATGTTATGTGATGTTACTTTTAGATATTTTGATATTTTTCATCTAATATTTTATGTATATGTATATTGATTAAATTGGTAAATGTACGATTGATACTTTGATTTAAGAGATTTTTTTTTAATGGTTAAGAATTAAGTAAGATGAAAGAAACCCTGATTGATGTATGTTTCAATTTATGTGAATTTCTAATATGTATATATGTACATGTGATTTTCGAGACTACTGATGTGTGCAATGAGTGTGGTAATATTTTGGTCGAGGAAACCGACGAAGGAACAGAACTGGTCTCTATGTGCTAATTTTGGAAACCTTATTTTTCGTAATTCATGTATTGTACTGTGAGATGTATGTATGTATCTTCATTGTTCAGTGAATGTTAATATTCATAATTATGTTCTTTTAGTGTCGCTTGACACTCGTAAAGTGTTTATGTGCTTCAGTGTGTTGTTTAGGGTTAGTTGTTTAACCTTTGGACCCAAGTTGGTTTAGTTGGTGTCAGTTTGCTAATTGGGTTCTTAATCAAGTTAGTCATCCCTTAATCCAAATTAGTGTTTAATCTACAATGTTAGAGTAGTTAGATGGTCCTATTTTATTCCTAGATTTTGTTTTTCTTTAAACCTCTGTGCTAAGGCTTAAAACTTGATATAATTATACCCAAAGGGTATGGGTATGGGTTAGGGGTCTTTTCCAACCCTTAAGCCCCTTTTATTGACTTTTGAGGTCACTCAAAAAGTCTCTTTTTTCCTTTGTGCGAAAATTGACCATGGTTATCTTGAGTTACCTCACCTCATCTCCACTTAGGGTTTAACCATAGTGTAGGTTGAGTTAGGAGTTTCTAGAATTGCTAGTGGGTGGGGGTAGTTATTGAGCCCTTGGGGGGTTGAGTTGGAGGCCTATTTAGACGTCCTTCTTGGACTTGTGGAGGTTGTTACCCAATCTCTACATTTAGAGAGGAGTTCTTGAAGATTGAAGCAAGGAAAGGGAAGCTCTACTCAAACTTTTTCATTGCCATTACCTCTTTGTGAAGGTTGGAATTCTCATCTCCCTTGTTCAGATTTCTTTCTAGTTTCATGCTTATGCTACCTGGTTGTTGTTTCAATGTTTGTATGTTTGTGGGTATGTTGGGAAGATTTGAAAACCATGTTATTTTGGATGATTTCTTTTCATGTTTTTGTTGCAATTTTGAGATTTTTTTCTTTCATGGGTGTTTTGGTATTACTCACCCTTGGAGAGGGTAGAAGTGACCAATTCTGGGAAAGGTCTGTTTAGTCGAACTCCAGCCAGTGTAGAGTCTCTTCTCAGGATGAGAAGAGGGAGAAAGGGTAGGGTGTTATGGGCCCCTACCTGTCAGCACAAACCTTGTATGATTATGGTATGTTGAAATGGAAGAACAGAAGTTCTTGGTATATAGCCCCGATTGGGCATCTGTTTGGTGTTGTGCTCGACTTCTCCTGGTTGGAAGAATCCACCTTTCCCTAGTTTTGATTCATTATGAATCCCATTGTGTAAACCTTGTATGATTATGCATGTTTGATTTTTTTCTTGGTCATGCTTGTTATCACCTAATCAGATTTTGTTTCCTCCTCGGTTCATAGAAATGTGTTGCAGAATTGGACATGGAACCCTTGTTGAAGGTCATGAAGGAAATTTCATTTAAGTGTTGTAATTCAGGATTGAAATCCTATGTAAATTGTATCTCAAAACTTTGTTGGATTGGCAACGAAGCCGGGTTTTCTTCCTGATTCTTTCCCGGCTGATCCTTTGAATCTGGTTAGCTAATAAAATAATGGTTGAGTATATTTTCTTCTCATAAGATTTAATCATAATGTTTAGTTGTATGGATGCTCATAAAAATAGGATGAATAATAGATAAAGGAAAAGATTATGGGAATCTCCTTGCATTTTTCTCATGTGATTTCAAAAAAATTAAATTTGTATATATAGGTGAGAAATTAGAATCATAGATAATGTCTTGAATTGTGATATTTCAAGTTTTTAATTTGTTAATGAAGAGAAATTTGATATGATGAAACTTCCAAGTTGATGTATAAGTATTGGATGAATTAGGATTCCTAATTTGAGAACTCAAATTATCTCTTCTTTGTTAAATTTCCTTATGAAAAAATCATTTGGACTAAGAGATTATGGATCTCCTTGAATTTTTAAAGCATGAACACACACCTTGAATATAGTATGATTGATAAAACTTAGATTATTGGAGAGAAGGAGAAATTATAAACCTTGTTTTCATCCTTGTTAGTATGTTTGTTAGGATTCATGTAATCCTTAGGGAAGAGTGTACTCGTAAGATAATATAAATATAGCAAAGTAATATGCCAACACTTAGTCTAAAACGGGCTTCAAAAAAAATTGCATCTCCAGGAGTGAAAAACCTCTCTGGAAAATACATGGAGAAAAAATAAATTCCTTCTTGGACCACATAGAATATTTTCTGTATTATTCCTTTGACTTGCAATTGAAATCTAATATTAATTCATATAAAAAGAATATAAATCAATTACCTTTGAAAATTGAAAGTAATTCAATACATGGTTGTTGTTAATCTTCAACCACAAATCTTTTACATTAATCCTTAGAAGCTAGGAGGCAAAGCTAGCCTGGGACCCTATGTTCTTTTCAAATTCTAAACCATTATGAAATTCAAACTCTACCCACTTAATTAACTTTTCTCTTAGCTTTTTCCTTTAACCCTAAGGGCTAGGCGTGGGCAAGGTACTGTGGTCAGCATGTCACATAAGGCACGTCATGTCTTGGGAGAGCAAGTATAGTTATTTATTTATTTATTTATAATTATCTTTCCTTCATTGCTCGCCACCCACCTTTTTCCCTTTCCCCATGTTTCCACTTGGGGTTTCGTTGCCTTCACTCAGGCAGGGGGACGTGAAGGGGGAGACAAGGCCTGCAGCGTGAAGACCTTGAGCAGCGCGCAGGTCTTGGGAAGTGGGGTGGGGCACGCTGGGTTAGGGGTGGGAAATAGTTGTTAAGGGGGGGGGGGGGGGGGGGGGGGGGGGGTTAATAGTCAAGTTAGCAGTGTTAAGGGTTAGTGGTAGGTTTAGGTTAGTTTAGGTGTGTTAGTAATGATAGTTTTTTTGTTTAAATTGTTATTTATAGATTTAAATTTTGTATTAGTATTAGTGTTAGGATTAGTTTTAGTTCAGTATAGGGATTAAGTTAATTTAATATTTAAGTTGTGAGTATATTTTATGTAGGGTTAGCATTAGAATTTGTGGTAGTTTCAATTAGATTGTAATAAGGTTTTATTTTAGCTTTAGATTAATAAGATTTTAGTTTAATGTTTTTATTTATTTATTTGATAATATTAGCGGTATTAAAAGTATGTTAGAATATTTGTGTTACTTTAAAGTTTTTGTTTTAAAGTTAGTTATAAATTAAGTTAGTTTAATGTTAAATTAAAATTAAATGTATTATAGTTCAAATTTTAAATTTGTTAGTATTTTTAAATATTTATGGTAATATAATTTAGTTGCGAATATAGTTTAAATTAGTGTTAATTAAATTTGGTATTTGATTTGTGATTGTAATAGAATTATAATGATAAGTTTAGATTTTTTATGAATTTAGTATCATGTTAAATTATTATAAATTCATAGGTTCTATCATCATTTAAATTTGTGTAACTTTAGTTCTATACAAATATGATTTTAAACTAGTCTAAATGTATTATTGATTTATATTTAGCTAGTGGTTATTTATTTGATTAAGTGTATTTAGTTAAGTTATTTTTTTAGTTAAGTGTTTGGATGAGTAATTAAGTTTATATGTCTTTCCTTGAATTTTGGTTAGTAAAGATTATAAATTTAAAATGCTTAGCAAATTTTTATATATTTTCTTCCTTAGAATTTTGAGCTTAAGATGTAATGTAGAGAACCTGTACTTGAAATGTTATCTCAATCATTTCAACTTAGAGCACTTTAATTAATAATTATAATTTAAAATAAACAAAAAATGTGTGTTTTTGCCCTCGTAGTTTGGGCATGCCATCAACTCAACCGTGGTTAAATCTGGTCAACTTTTGGTCAAACTTGATCTTTGTGTATGTGAATATGAGCAATTGTGAGTATGAATTCCAGCAACAATTCGATGCAAATTCTCATTCAACCTTTCAAAATGAAGAGATGAGGGTCTCTTAAATAGACTTTTCTTAAATTCATCAACGGTTGAGATTGATTTCAATCAGCGGTCAGGATTAAAGGAGAAGTTAAGTCATAAAGGGAGATTTCCAAATTAAAGGGAGTTAACAGATTTAATTTGAGTAAAATAAGGAGTTAGCTGATTCAATTTGAGTAGAAAAAGGAGTTAACTCATTTAACTCATTTTTTATCAATAGCGAACTAAAAATTTCCCTTTTTGAACTGAAGAGAGATTTTGTTGAGATATTTAATTTAATAAAATGAGATATGCTCTCATAATTACTTTTTCTATTTAATTAAATAATCTTTAATTAATTAGAGACACTTTTCTTATTTAATTAAATAACTTTGTTTAATTAATTAGAACTAAGTACTCCATTTAATTAAATAATTTCGTTCAATTATTTCAAAATTCTTTTTGAAACTAGTAAAATCAAGTCAACCGTGGTTAAATTTGGTCAACTTTTGGTCAAACTTGATCTTTGCGTATGTGAATATGAGACAATGTGAGTATGAATTCTAGCAACAATTCAATGCAAATTCTCATTCGACCTTTCAAAATGAAGAGATGAGGGTCTCTTAAATAGGCTTTCCTGGAATTCATCAACGGTTGAGATTGATTTCAATCAACGGCTAAGATTAAAGGTGAAGTTCAGTCATAAAGGAAGATTTCCAAATTAAAGGAGTTAACATATTTAATTTGAGTAAAATAAGGAGTTAACTGATTCAATTTGAGTAGAAAAAGGAGTTAACTAGTCTAACTCATTTTTGATCAATAGTGAACTGGAAATTTCCCTTTTTAAACTAAAGAGAGATTTTGTTGAGATATTTAATTTAATAAAATGAGATATGCTCTCGTAATTACTTTTTCTATTCAATTAAATAATCTTTAATTAATTAGAGACTCTTTTATTATTTAATTAAATAACTTCATTTAATTAATAAGGAATGGCTTCTCATTTAATTAAATAACTTTTTTTAATTAATTAGAAGTAAGTACTCCATTTAATTAAATAATTTCATTTAATTATTTCAAAATTCTTTTCGAAACTAGTCAACTCAAGTCAACCATAGTTAAATCTGGTCAACTTTTGGTCAAACTTGATCTTTGCGTATGTGAATATGAGCAAATGTGAGTATGAATTCCAGCAACAATTCGATGCAAATTCTCATTCAACCTTTCAAAATGAAGAGATGAGGGTCTGTTAAATAGACTTTCTTGGAATTCATCAACAGTTGAGATCGATTTAAATCAACGGTCAGGATTAAAGGTGAAGTTCAGTCATAAAGGGAGATTTCCAAATGAAAGGGAGTTAACAGATTTAATTTGAGTAAAATAAGGAGTTAACTGATTCAATTTGAGTAGATAAAGGAGTTAACTAATTTAACTCATTTTTGATCAATAGTGAACTAGAAGTTTCCATTTTTGAACTGAAGAGAGATTTTGTTGAGATATTTAATTTAATAAAATGAGATATGCTCTCATAATTACTTTTTTTATTTAATTAAATAATCTTTAATTAATTAGAGATACTTTTCTTATTTAATTAAATAACTTCATTTAATTAATTAGGAATGGCTTCACATTTAATTAAATAACTTTATTTAATTAATTAGAAGTAAGTACTCCATTTAATTAAATAATTTCGTTTAATTATTTCAAAATTCTTTTCGAAACTAGTCAACTCAAGCCAATCGTGGTTAAATTTGGTCAACATTTGGTCAAACTTGATCTTTGTGTATGTGAATATGAGCAAATGTGAGTATGAATTCTAGCAACAATTCGATGCAAATTCTCATTTATCCTTTCAAAATGAAGAGATGAGAGTCTCTTAAATAGACATTCCTGGAATTCATCAATGGTTGAGATCGATTTCAATCAATGGTCAGGATTAAAGGTGAAGTTCAGTCATAAAGGAAGATTTCCAAATGAAAGGGAGTTAACAGATTTAATTTGAGTAAAATAAGGAGTTAACTAATTCAATTCGAGTAGAAAAAGGAGTTAATTGATTTAACTCTTTTTTGATCAATAGTGAACTAAAATTTTCCCTTTTTGAACTGAAGAGAGATTTTTTTGAGATATTTAATTTAATAAAATGAGATATGCTCCTCTAATTACTTTTTTTATTTAATTAAATAATCTTTAATTAATTAGAGACAATTTCTTATTTAATTAAATAACTTCATTTAATTAATTAGGAATGGCTTCTCATTTAATTAAATAACTTTTTTTAATTAATTAGAAGTAAGTACTCCATTTAATTAAATAATTTTATTTAATTATTTCAAAATTCTTTTCGAAACTAGTCGACTCAAGTCAATCGTGGTTAAATCTGATCAACTTTTGATCAAACTTGATCATTGCGTATGTAAATATGAGCAAATGTGAGTATGAATTCCAGCAACAATTCAATGCAAATTCTAATTCAATCTTTCAAAATGAAGAGATGAGGGTCTGTTAAATAGACTTTCCTAGAATTCATCAACGGTTGAGATCGATTTCAGTCAATGGTCAGGATAAAAAGTGAAGTTCAGTCATAAAGTGAGATTTCCAAATTAAAGGGAGTTAATAGATTTAATTTGAGTAAAATAAGGAGTTAATTGATTCAATTTGAGTAGAAAAAGGAGTTAACTAGTCTAACTCATTTTTGATCAAAAGTGAACTGGAAATTTCCCTTTTTGAATTGAAGAGAGATTTTATTGAGATATTTAATTTAATAAAATGAGATATGCTCTCGTAATTACTTTTTCTATTTAATTAAATAATCTTTAATTAATTAGAGACACTTTTGTTATTTAATTAAATAACTTCATTTAATTAATTAGGAATGGCTTTTCATTTAATTAAATAACTTTGTTTAATTAATTAGAAGTAAGTACTCCATTTAATTAAATAATTTCAATTAATTATTTCAAATTTTTTTTCGAAACTAGTCAACCGTTGTTAAATATGGTCAACTTTTGGTCAAACATGATCTTTGCGTATGTGAATATGAACAAATGTGAGTATGAATTCCAGCAACAATTCAATGCAAATTCTCATTCAACCTTTCAAAATGAAGAGATAAGGGTCTCTTAAATAGACTTTCTTGGAATTCATCAACAGTTGAGATCGATTTCAATCAACGGTCAGGATTAAAGATGAAGTTCAGTCATAAAGGAAGATTTCTAAATTAAAGGGAGTTAACAGATTTAATTTGAGTAAAATAAGGAGTTAACTGATTCGATTTCAGTAGAAAAGGGAGTTAACTAATTTAACTCATTTTTTATCAATAGTGAACTGGAAATTTCTCTTTTTGAACTGAAGAGAGATTTTGTTGAGATATTTAATTTAATAAAATGAGATATGCTCTCGTAATTACTTTTTTTATTTAATTAAATAATCTTTAATTAATTAGAGACACTTTTCTTATTTAATTAAATAACTTTATTTAATTAATTAGAAGTGAGTAGAAAAAGGAGTTAACTGATTTAACTCATTTTTGATCAATAGTGAACTGGAAGTTTCCATTTTTGAACTGAAGAGAGATTTTGTTGAGATATATAATTTAATAAAATGAGATATGCTCTCATAATTACTTTTTCTATTTAATTAAATAATCTTTAATTAATTAGAGACACTTTTCTTATTTAATTAAATAACTTCATTTAATTAATTAGGAATGGCTTCTCATTTAATTAAATAACTTTGTTTAATTAATTAGAAGTAAGTACTCCATTTAATTAAATAATTTTGTTTAATTATTTTAAAATTCTTTTCGAAACTAGTCAACTCAAGTCAACCATGGTTAAATCAGGTCAACTTTTGGTCAAACTTGATCTTTGCATATGTTAATATGAGCAAATGTGAGTATGAATTCTTGCAACAATTCGATGCAAATTCTCATTCAACCTTTCAAAATGAAGAGATGAGGGTCTCTTAAATAGACTTTTCTAAAATTCATCAACAGTTGAGATCGATTTTAATCAACAGTCAGGATTAAAGGTGAAGTTCAGTCATCAAGGGAGATTTCCAAATTAAATAGAGTTAACAGATTTAATTTGAGTAAAATAAGGAGTTAACTGATTCAATTTGAGTAGAAAAAGGAGTTAACTGATTTAACTCATTTTTTTATCAATAGTGAACTGGAAATTTCCCTTTTTGAACTGAAGAGCGATTTTGTTGAGATATTTAATTTAATAAAATGAGATATGCTCTCATAATTAATTTTTTTATTTAATTAAATAATCTTTAATTAATTAGACAAATTTTTCTTATTTAATTAAATAACTTCATTTAATTAATTAGGAATGGTTTCTCATTTAATTAAATAAATTTGTTTAATTAATTAGAAGTAAGTACTCCATTTAATTAAATAATTTCATTTAATTATTTCAAAATTCTTTTCAAAACTAGTCAACTCAAGTCAACCGTGGTTAAATCTGGTCAACTTTTGGTGAAACTTGATCTTTGCGTATGTGAATATGATCATATGTGAGTATGAATTCCAGCAACAATTCGATGCAAATCTTCATTCAACCTTTCAAAATGAAGAGATGAGGGTCTCATAAATAGACTTTCCTGGAATTCATCAACGGTTTAGATCGATTTCAATCAATGGTCAGGATTAAATGTGAAGTTTAGTCATAAAGGGAGATTTCCAAATGAAAGGGAGTTAACAGATTTAATGTTAGTAAAATAAAGAGTTAACTGATTCAATTTGAGTAGAAAAAGGAGTTAACTAATTTAACTCATTTTTTATTAATAGTGAACTGGAAATTTCCCTTTTTGAACTGAAGAGAGATTTTGTTGAGATATTTAATTTAATAAAATGAGATATGCTCTCGTAATTACTTTTTCTATTTAATTAAATAATCTTTAATTAATTAGAGACACTTTTTTTATTTAATTAGATAACTTCATTTTATTAATTAGGAATGACTTCTCATTTAATTAAATAACTTTTTAAAATTAATTAGAAGTAAGTACTCTATTTAATTAAATAATTTTGTTTTATTATTTCAAAATTCTTTTCGAAACTAGTCAACTCAAGTCAACTGTGGTTAAATATGGTCAACTTTGTGTCAAACTTGATCTTTGCGTATATGAATATGAGCAAATGTGAGTATGAATTCCAGCAACAATTCGATGCAAATTCTCATTCAACTTTTCAAAATGAAGAGATGAGGGTCTCTTAAATAGACTTTGCTGAAATTCATCAATGGTTGAGATCAATTTCAATCAACGGTCACGATTAATGGTGAAGTTCAGTCATAAAGGGAGATTTCCAAATTAAACCGAGTTAACAAATTTAATTTGAGTAAAATAAGGAGTTAACTGATTCAATTTGAGTAGAAAAAATAGTTAACTGATTTAACTCATTTTTTATCAATAGTGAACTGGAAATTTCTCTTTTTGAATTAAAGAGAGATTTTGTTGAGATATTTAATTTAATAAAATGAGATATGCTCTCGTAATTACATTTTCTATTTAATTAAATAATCTTTAATTAATTAGAGACACTTTTGTTATTTAATTAAATAACTTCATTTAATTAATTAGGAATGGCTTCTCATTTAATTAAATAACTTTGTTTAATTAATTAGAAGTAAGTACTCCATTTAATTAAATAATTTCATTTAATTATTTTAAAATTCTTTTCAAAACTAGTCAACTCAAGTCAACCGCAGTTAAATTTGGTCAACTTTTGGTCAAACTTGATCTTTGCGTATGTGAATATGAGCAAATGTGAGTATGAATTTCAGCAACAATTCGATGCAAATTCTCATTCAACCTTTGAAAATGAAGAGATGAGGGTCTCTTAAATAGACTTTCTTGGAATTCATCAACGGTTGAGATCGATTTTAATCAATGGTCAGGATTAAAGGTGAAGTTCAGTCATAAAGGGAGATTTCCAAATTAAAGGGAGTTAACAGATTTAATTTGAGTGAAATAAAGAGTTAACTGATTCAATTTGAGTAGAAAAAGGAGTTAACTAATTTAACTCATTTTTTATCAATAGTGAACTGAAAATTGCCCTTTTTGAACTGATGAGAGATTTTGTTGAGATATTTAATTTAATAAAATGATATATGCTCTCGTAATTACTTTTTCTACTTAATTAAATAATCTTTAATTAGTTAAAGACACTTTTCTTATTTAATTAAATAACTTCATTTAATTAATTAGGAATGGCTTCTCATTTAATTAAATAACTTTGTTTAATTAATTAGAAGTAAGTACTCCGTTTAATTAAATAATTTCATTTAATTATTTCAAAATTCTTTTCGAACCTAGTCAACTCAAGTCAACCGTGGTTAAATCTAGTCAAGTTTTGGTCAAATTTGATCTTTGCGTATGTGAATATGGGCAAATGTGAATATGAATTCCAGCAACAATTCGATGCAAATTCTCATTCAACCTTTCAAAATGAAGAGATGAGGGTCTTTTAAATAGACTTTCCTAGAATTCATCAACAGTTGAGATCGATTTTAATGAACGGTCAGGATTAAAGGTGAAGTTCAATTATAAAGGGAGATTTCCAAATTAAATGAATGTAATAGATTTAATTTGAGTAAAACAAGGAGTTAACTGATTCAATTTGAGTAGAAAATGGAGTTAACTGATTGACCTCATATTTTTCAATAGTGAATTGGAAATTTCACTTTTTGAACTGAAGATAGATTTTGTTGAGATATTTAATTTAATAAAATGAGATATGCTGTCGTAATTTATTTAATTAAATAATCTTTAATTAATTAGAGACACTTTTCTTATTTAATTAAATAACTTTTTTTAATTAATTAGGAATGGCTTCTCATTTAATTAAATAACTTTGTTTTATTAATTAGAAGTAAGTACTCAATTTAATTAAATAATTTTATTTAATTATTTCAAAATTCTTTTTGAAACTAGTCAACTCAAGTCAACCGTAGTTAAATATGGTCAACTTTTGGGCAAACTTGATCTTTGCGTATGTGAATATGAGCAAATGTGAGTATGAATTCCAGCAACAATTCAATCCAAATTCTCATTCAACTTTTCAAAATGAAGAGATGAGGGCCTCTTAAATAGACTTTCCTGGAATTCATCAATGGTTGAGATCGATTTCAATCAACGGTCAGCATTAAAGGTGAAGTTCGGTCATAAAGGGAGATTTCCAAATTAAAGGGAGTTAACAGATTTAATTTGAGTAAAATAATGAGTTAACTGATTTAACTCATTTTTTATCAATAGTGAACTGGAAATTTCCCTTTTTGAGCTGAACAGAGATTTTGTTGACATATTTTATTTAATAAAATGAGATATGTTCTCGTAATTACTTTTTCTATGTCATTAAATAATCTTTAATTAATTAGAGACACTTTTCTTACTTAATTAAATAACTTCATTTAATTAATTAGGAATGGCTTCTCATTTAATTAAATAACTTTATTTAATTAATTAGAAGTAAGTACTCCATTTAATAAAATAGTTTCGTTTAATTATTTCAAAATTCTTTTCGAAACTAGTCAACTCAAGTCAACCGTGGTTAAATCTGGTCAAATTTTGGTCAAAGTTGATCTTTGCGTATGTGAATAAGAGCAAATGTGAGTATGAATTCCAACAACAATTCGATGCAAATTCTCAGTCAACGTTTCAAAATGAAGAGATGAGGGTCTTTTAAATAGACTTTCCTAGAATTCATCAACGGTTGAGATCGATTTCAATAAATGATAAGGATTAAAGGTGAACTTCAGTTATAAAGGGAGATTTCCAAATGAAAGGGAGTTAACAGATTTAATTTGAGTAAAATAAGGAGTTAACTTATTCAATTTGGGTAGAAAAAGGAGTTAAATGATTTAACTCATTTTTGATCAATAGTGAGCTGGGAATTTGCCTTTTTGAACTGAAGAGAGATTTTGTTGAGATATTTAATTTAATAAAATGAGATATGCTCTCGTAATTACTTTTTTTATTTAATTAAATAATCTTTAATTAATTAGAGACAATTTCTTATTCAATTAAATAACTTCATTTAGTTAATTAGGAATGGCTTCTCATTTAATTAAATAACTTTGTTTAATTAATTAGAAGTAAGTACTCCATTTAATTAAATAATTTCATTTAATTATTTCAAAATTCTTTTCGAAACTAGTCGACACAAGTCAATCGTTGTTAAATTTGATCAACTTTTGGTCAAACTTGATCTTTGCGTATGTGAATATGAGCAAATGTGAGTATGAATTCCAGCAACAATTCGATGCAAATTCTCATTCAACCTTTCAAAATGAAGAGATGAGGGTGTCTTAAATAGACTTTACTACAATTCATCAACGGTTGAGATCGATTTCAATCAATGGTCACGATTAAAAGTGAAGTTCAGTGATAAAGGGAGATTTCCAAATTAAAGGGAGTTAACAGATTTAATTTGAGTAAAATGAGGAGTTAATTGATTCAATTTGAGTAGAAAAAGGAGTTAACTAGTCTAACTCATTTTTGACCAATCGTAAACTGGAAATTTCCCTTTTTTAATTGAAGAGAGATTTTGTTGAGATATTTAATTTAACAAAATGAGATATGTTCTCGTAATTACTTTTTCTATTTAATTAAATAATCTTTAATTAATTAGAGACACTTTTCTTATTTAATTAAATAAGTTCATTTAATTAATTAGGAATGGCTTCTCATTTAATTAAATAACTTTGTTTAATTAATTAGAAGTAAGTACTCCATTTAATTAAATAATTTCATTTAATTATTTCAAAATTCTTTTTGAAACTAGTCAACTCTAGTCAACCGTTGTTAAATATGGTCAACTTTTGGTCAAACTTGATCTTTGCGTATGTGAATATGAGCAAATGTGAGTATGAATTCCAGCAACAATTCAATGCAAATTCTCATTCAACCTTTCAAAATGAAGAGATGAGGGTCTCTTAATAGACTTTCCTGGAATTCATCAACGGTTGAGATCGATTTCAATCAACAGTCAGGATTAAAGGTGAAGTTCAGTCATAAAGGGAGATTTCCAAATTAAAGAGAGTTAACAGATTTAATTTGAGAAAAATAAGGAGTTAACTGATTCAATTTCAGTAGAAAAGGGAGTTAACTGATTTAACTCATTTTTTTATCAATAGTGAACTTGAAATTTCCCTTTTTGAACTGAAGAGGGATTTTGTTGAGATATTTAATTTAATAAAATGAGATATCCTCTAGTAATTTCTTTTTCTATTTAATTGAATAATCTTTAATTAATTAGAGACACTTTTCTTATTTAATTAAATAACTTCATTTAATTAATTAGGAATGGCTTCTCATTTAATCAAATAATTTTATTTAATTAATTAGAAGTAAGTACTCCATTTAATTAAATAATTTTGTTTAATTATTTCAAAATTCTTTTCGAAACTAGTCAACTCAAGTGAATCGTGGTTAAATCTGGTCAACATTTGGTCAAACTTGATCTTTGTCTATGTGAATATGAGCAAATGTGAGTATGAATTCCAGCAACAATTCGATGCAAATTCTCATTCATCTTTTCAAAATGAAGAGATGAGAGTCTCTTAAATAGACTTTCCTAGAATTCATCAACGGTTGAGATCGATTTCAATCAAGGGTAAGGATTAAAGGTGAAGTTCAGTCATAAAGGGAGATTTCCAAATGAAAGGGAGTTAACAGATTTAATTTGAGTAAGATAAGGAATTAACTGATTCAATTTGAGTAGAAAAAGGAGTTAACTGATTTAACTCATTTTTGATCAATAGTGAACTGGAAGTTTCCATTTTTGAACTGAAGAGAGATTTTGTTGAGATATTTAATTTAATAAAATGAGATATGCTCTCATAATTACTTTTTCTATTTAATTAAATAATCTTTAATTAATTAGAGACACTTTTCTTATTTAATTAAATAACTTCATTTAATTAATTAGGAATGGCTTCTCATCTAATTAAATAACTTTGTTTAATTAATTAGAAGTAAGTACTCCATTTAATTAAATAATTTTGTTTAATTATTTCAAAATTCTTTTCGAAACTAGTCAACTCAAGTCAACCGTGGTTAAATCTGGTCAACTTTTGGTCAAACTTTATCTTTGCGTATGTGAATATGAGCAAATGTGAGTATGAATTCCTACAAAAATTCGATGCAAATTCTCATTCAACCTTTCAAAATGAAGAGATGAGGGTCTCTTAAATAGACTTTTTTGGAATTCATCAACGGTTGAGATCGATTTTAATCAATGGTCAAGATTAAAGGTTAAGTTCAGTCATAAAGGGAGATTTCCAAATTAAAGCTAGTTAACAGATTTAATTTGAGTAAAATAAGGAGTTAACTGATTCAATTTGAGTAGAAAAAGGAGTTAACTGATTTAACTCATTTTTTATCAATAGTGAACTGGAAATTTCCCTTTTTGAACTGAAGAGAGAATTTGTTGAGATATTTAATTTAATAAAATTAGATATCCTCTCATAATTATTTTTTCTATTTAATTAAATAATCATTAATTAATTAGAGACATTTTTCTTATTTAATTAAATAACTTCATTTAATTAATTAGGAATGGTTTCTAATTTAATTAAATAACTTTGTTTAATTAATTAGAAGTAAGTACTCCATTTAATTAAATAATTTCGTTTAATTATTTCAAAAATCTTTTCAAAACTAGTCAACTCAAGTCAACCATGGTTAAATTTGGTCAACTTTTGGTCAAACTTGATCTTTGCGTATGTGAATATGATCAAATGTGAGTATGAATTCCAGCAACAATTCGATGCAAATCTTCATTCAACCTTTCAAAATGAAGAGATGAGGGTGTCTTAAATAGACTTTCCTAGAATTCATCAACGGTAGAGATCGATTTCAATCAACGGTCAGGATTAAAGGTGAAGTTCAGTCATAAAGGGAGATTTCCAAATGAGAGGGAGTTAACAGATTTAAGTTGAGTAAAATAAGGAGTTAACTAATTCAATTTGAGTAGAAAAAGGAGTTAATTGATTTAACTCATTTTTGATTAATAGTGAATTGGAAATTTCCCTTTTTGAACTGAAGAGAGATTTTGTTGAGATATTTAATTTAATAAAATGAGATATGCTCTCGTAATTGCTTTTTCTATTTAATTAAATAATCTTTAATTAATTAGAGACACTTTTTTTATTTAATTAAATAACTTCATTTAATTAATTAGGAATGACTTCTCATTTAATTAAATAACTTTTTTAATTAATTAGAAGTAAGTACTCCATTTAATTAAATAATTTTGTTTAATTATTTCAAAATTCTTTTCGAAACTAGTCAACTCAAGTCAACTGTGGTTAAATCTGGTCAACTTTGTGTCAAACTTGATCTTTGCGTATGTGAATATAAGCTAATGTGAGTATGAATTCCAGCAGCAATTCGATGCAAATTCTCATTCAACCTCTCCAAATGAAGAGATGAGGGTCTCTGAAATAGACTTTGCTGGAATTCATGAACGGTTGAAATCGATTTCAATCAATGGTCAGGATTAAACGTGAAGTTCAGTCATAAAGGAATATTTCCAAATTAAAGGGAGTTAATAGATTTAATGTAGTGCCTACCCTCGTTGACATCTTTTCTAGACTTATTGTTGCTATTATTATCATATTTTGATGGACTAGTTTTATGTTAATGGTATTGTTTTGAGACTATCAGACTTTATGTTATGTATTCAGTGGTTATATGATGTGATCATTTAGACTTTACATTTCATGCATACATGATGATCATTATATTGTTTTCAGTTATTAATGATGATTAGTTAGATGGTTTATTATCTCATGTGTTTTATTATGGATACTTACCCCATACTTGCATGTGTATGGTGTGCGTGTTTTTTTATTGTATGGCGTTTCTGATGTGGTTAAGGAAGGGAGTCATAGTCACCTGCTTAGTTGGGATCTACACGATGCACCACTTTTTGCCATTGCCTGTTAGCTTAGCACTATATATGTATTGGATGTACATGCATGATTTTTTTGCAGGTTGCAGGTACCGAGTATTGACTTCACTAAATTGCCAGGATGAGCGTACCCTATTATACTATCTCAATGATAAGAGAAGGGACATAAATTCTCAAGTCCAAATCCCAAACTCTTAAACCATTTGTCCTAGTGAGTTAGGACAAGTATCAGAGTTGGGTACCCACCGAATGTGTCAGATGACATATTTCATGATTTTTAACCCTTTAGACTAATTATGTATGATTTGCTCTATGATGGGTTTTCATATTTTATCTTGGAGGTCTATGGTGAATTTTCTATTAATTAAGTCTTAATAAATAGATTTAATTAATAAATTAATTATTTGAAAAAATTAAATATCATGATCTTTGATATTTTGATTATAATTAATTAAATGAGAATTAATTGAGGAAAAAGAATTAAATAAAAGAAAATTAGTAAATTAAAATTAATAATAATAAAGTAATAAATAAAATAATAATAATAAAAGTTATAAAAAAATTAAAATGAAAGTGATAAAATTTAAATAAGAATTATTTAAAAAGTAAATTGGAGTTATAAGCTTGCATGGGAATTAACGCATTTTCTATTTCTCATGTGTCAACAACACGGGGGTTAGTGCATCAATTAAGCACATGGTGTCTACAACCCTATGACTCATCAAAAAGGTTGGAAAAGACCCATGCTTAGTTGGTGACACCTTCCAACTATTTCTAGAAGCATTCTAGAGATTTCTTGAGAGCTCTTTATATTCAGGCATCCCTAGAAGCTTAGATATAGCATTTGGAGTGCAATTGGAGCATTGGAGGATTTGAGAGTTCGTAAGAAGGGAGCTTGCTCTGCGGGTTTTCTGAGGAAGACCGATTTAGCATCAGAATTTGGGTAGATTCTTGTGATTTTACTTATGCTATTTCCGCATCTTGCTTTCCCTATCTTCTTCGTGTCTTCCATATGTCTTGTAGGCCGGCAGAGTACCTACCGTCGCAGGTACTGCGACAACAGGGGTACTCTGTAACCACTATCGCCATAGTACTCTGCGACAACAGAGTACCAAACACTTGGTACCGTGTCATATCAGGCGGATGACTTTATTTTATTAAAAAGATTATCGAATGTTATATGTTTAATGTTATACGATTTCGGCCAGCGTTTGTATATTATAATTTGGCTTTGTTTTGTTAAAAGGAAAGAATGTTATGAAATTTGGCTTTTATTGTATTAGATTTTCATATGTTATATGATATAAATCAAAATTAATATTATTTCAATTTTATAAAATGCAATAATAATTATTTATATATTATATATGTATGTATGTATATATATATGTATATATATATATGTATATATGTATATATGTATATATGTAATTTATAAATTTGAATTATTATTATTTGATAAAAGATTCAAGGGCTCATCTTTTATAATAAAGAATCATTTTATAATACGAATTTAATTAAAAGGTTGGTGGGGAACGATTTCAATAAAATATTATAATTGAAAATTGGATTTTAGTTTTATAAAGGAAAACTTTTATCTATTCAAAAACAATACATAGAAAAACACAAAAAATGTTCCTCTAATTCTTTCTCTAAACTTGGAAATGTAAACTAAGACTTTTGCATTTGAATTCAAAATTGAAAACTTAGCAAAACCAAAACATGTGTTTACATTATGCATTCTTTATGCCATTGTTTTGGGTTTTGGGTTGACTAGTGTTGACCAATTATAGGACATCTACCAGAGGCTTGGGGGTTTTGTGATTGTGATGTCATGATGATGGTTTAATCTCAATCTTTATAAACCCAACCATGGTTTGTGATGGAATGCTCTATGTATTGGATGTGATTACTGATTGATATAGTTGAGATTCTTGTGTATGAGACACTTGACCTAACCATTATTTTGGTCATCGATCAGTTATCCTTGGTTATTTTCTAGTCGCCATGATGGGACTGAGATGTGGATTTATTCTTGATGATGTCATGTTGTGACATGTTTGACTCAACCATTTTTGGAGTCTTTGATCAGTATGATTGAGATATATTTTGGTTATTGGGAACCATTAGATATTTGATTATCAGTGATACTTTAGTTGCCAATAAAGAGTTGTTGTGTTCATGATTTTCTATGGATGTTTGCTCATGGATATTTGATGCTTTTATGCATATTTTATGATTTTATGGATTATCTTTTGGAATTTTTAGATTTATGAGTCCATGAGCATTAGGGTAGGATATCTGCATGTAGTGACGGGAAGTGGCTTGCAATGGGGGCCAGGGTCCTAAGAGGCTGCCAGGGTAACTCATTGTAAGTTGGATTAATAAGTGATAACATTCACACCTGATACTAACTGAATGAACCTAAAAACATAAGTGTTTTGTTCTCGCCCATGCCTTGAGTGCTTGTATGGGCTAGGATGGGAGTAGTGAGAATGCATGGTTGCGAACTTGCATTCCATAGTATGCCTTGTCAGTATGAGAGGATACTAGTGGCCGCATGAAATCAGTATGGACCCGTGGAGTTTAGCTAACTACTAGGGTAACTTGTACGTGATAAATGCGATGACACTTTCTCGCTTGCATAGTAGGTTCCTACATGTCATTGTGTGCCTCTGGGAAGTAGATGTCAGATTTTGTGATTGGAACTTTTGAGTTAGTATACCTTTAGGATTCCTAGACTTATAGAGAGATGTGCTATGTGATTTTGATAGCCTGTTTGGAACTTGAGATTATCTCCTTAGCACGGTGGGAGTGGACCACTTTGGTACCACGCGGTCAGGTGGTAGTGTATTTTCCACTCTTATCATTTTGAGACTCATTGAGACATCGTGGCTGATGCGTCCTTCATGATGGTGGATATGTATCCTTTTTCATTAATGATTAGCATATGTTAGATGATGTTATCTTATGCTTTTATTTGCATGTTAGGTTACTTTCTACACATGATGTTGTATATATTAGGAGTGACATTCCTACTATGTTAGTATCGATGATCTCTTCGGTGATTTGGGATGTTATGCATGGAGGGATGGCTAGGGCCCACTATGGTCTAATGATGCTATTAACAATTGGGAGGAACCGTGCACGTAGTTTATTATGTTTGATCTTTATGATGGATGTATATGTCTTCTATGATGATGTATCATGTGATTATCTCTACTTTGATGTATCATGGATTGGAATAGGATGATGTACCTTATTTCACATATGTATATTCTTTGAGCTTGTCACACCCTGTGACATGTACAGTGGATGATTGAGCATTTTGAAATGTAATGTTTAGACATTGGACTTATCATTATTATTTCATGTGGATGTTGTACTAGATGGATTCTTGTATGTAATTCAACGTTAAGGGATCTTTAAAGAATATAATCTGTTATGGATGTTATGTTTACCTTCAGATGGACATTGCTATTGCTTCCATTATTGTGAATAAATTATGTATGGTATTTACTTTCATGTAAAAAAAAATGTTACCAAACTTAGTGAAACTCTAGGTTAATTCTTTGGATCCCTTGGCGGGGCGTTACATTTGGTATCAGAGCCCGAGTTTCTACATTGGGAGCTCTAGATATTTTGGAACAACTAGAACTTTGAACTATCAAGTGTATATATTCAATTTGAAAACTAGGTGAACTGAAACAAAGCTTGAACTATTACTTGTATATTTTTCATACTTCAACACTTAGTTTCCAAAATTGGAAATTTTACTTAAACATAAACATAGAATTGAACTTAGTCTATTGCAAACATGCTTCTTTTGATTTTAATAGTACTTTGTACTATTGTAGGATGGTATCTGGGACTAGGTCTTCTATTAGAGGCTGTGGAAGAGGCCATGGTCGCGGTAGAGCTGTCAGTGCCCATGAGTCTTCCCATGATGGATTAGCTCATGTAGAGAGCAAGGAAGAGCACACTAGTAGGCAGTAGGAAGAGAGTCGGAGAGAGGACCAAGATGAGTCTGATGAGGTTAGTCTGAGACAGATGATGCAGACTATTCTAGAATGTTTACCTCTTGTTCAAGAACAACCTAAAGTGCATCAGATAGAACAAGAGCATAGACCCAAGTCTAGGAGTCCTCGGAAGGATCGTCAGAGGTCCATTGTGTCCACTTAGATGAAGGATCTTTCAAGATCCAAGTTCAAGCCTTTCAATGGGCAAGGTTCTGGTTATGTGGCCGAGCAGTGGCTTATTTCCCTCAACAAAATTTTTGTTATGCAAGAGTTCGATAGCAATGTTAAGGCAAGATTTGCAATTACCAATTTGGAGAATTTTGGGGCTACTTGGTGGACGATTGAGGAGAAGAAGCTAGGAATCGATATGAGTAGTGTCACGTTGGAACTATTCTTAGAGAGTTTTCGTGAATGATTCCTACCAGAGGAATGGAAGTAGCAAAGGGCAGATGAGTTTCATAATCTCAAGCAGTACACAATGTCAGTGACTGAGTATGAGCGTAAGTTTTATGAGCTCATGTCTTTTTCAGGGTTCAGTGAAAATTCAGCTCAATTGACACAACACATTATTAGGGGTTTGAATAACCGTATAACTGGGGGTGTCAAGGTATTTGAGCCAAAAACTCTCAAGGATTTGGTACATCGAGAAATCCTTGTTGAGAAAAGTATCAACCTTGGTCAAGGTGCTTTTGTAGGAGCACCAGCAGCATCAGGATCTAAAGGCAACTTCAATTCAGGTGGTAATAAGAAGCCTTTCTTTTCTAAGGGAAAACAGTATCAGTAGCAGTCTCAGCAGACGCAGCAGCAGAAAGGATCAAATTCCTAGGCTCAAGGTGGTGGCAAAGGTTCTAACTTTAAGAAAAACCACAATGCTCAACGCAATAAACAGAATCAACCCAATCAGCCAGCTCAGAGTAGCTAGTCTTTTGTTAGTAGGAACAGTTGCCAGCAATCTAATGTACCACCTATGGGAATAGGATCTGGCAGGAATACAAAATGTTTTTCATGTGGACAGATTGGACATTATGCAGCTCAATGTCCACAGTGAGCACCTCAATTTTCAGGACCTAGGCCTACAACTTCAGAACCCATAGTTGGTGATGCAAGTAGAGCTCATAGAGTTTTTGCAGCAGTTGATCAGCGTCTGGTAGATCATCAGGGAATAGTGGTTGAGACCACAGGTGTTATTCAAGGTATATCTCTTTCAGTATTGTTTGACTCAGGAGCTACAGATTCATTTATTTCACCATCTATAGTTTCTAAGTGTAAGCTGGATGCGGTGAAGCAAGATCATGGTTGGCAAGTGGAACTAGCCTTAGGGATTAAAGTCTCCACGGATTCTGTAGTTCATAAGTGTGGGCTTAGCTTAAGAAGCTTTGATACTATAGTGGATCTTTGAGTCATACCCCTTGGTTCCTATGATGTGGTTTTAGGCATGGACTGGCTTGGATCTCATAGAGCCAGTATAGATTGCAGGAAGAATATTATTTTGTGCCAAGATGACCAAGGGAATGATGTGAAGATAGTTGGGATACCAAGGCCTATATCTCTGCAAATGATTTCTGCTATGCAAATGAAGTAGAGTTTCCGTAAGGGATGTCAGATATTTGTTGTGATGGTAAATGGTCTTGATGAGGAAGATCCTGTGAGGAAGACTTTAGATCACCCGATTTTGCAAGAGTACGCAGATGTTTTTCCAAGTGAGATTCTAGGCATGCCTCCAAAGAGGGACATTGATTTTAGTATTGATCTAATTCCTGGAGCGGAGCCTATCTCTAAAGCTCCTTATCGTATGACTACTCAAGAATTGGGTGAGTTATGTCTTTAGCTAGAGGAACTTCTGGCCAAAGGGAGCATTCGACTTAGTGTATCACCATGGGGAGTTCCAGTGCTCTTTGTGAAGAAGAAAGATGGTTCTTTGCGCCTTTGTATTGACTACAGATAGTTGAACAAGGTGACTATTAAGAACAGGTATCCTTTGCCTAGGATTGATGACTTATTTGATCAGATCAAGGGAGCTACAGTATTCTCCAAGATTGACCTTAAGTCAGGATACCACCATCTTCGCATCAAGGAAGCTGATATTCACAAGACCGCTTTTTGAACTTGCTATGGGCATTACGAGTTCACAGTGGTACCTTTTGGGTTGACTAACGCTCCATCAGTATTCATGAGTTTGATGAATGGTGTTTTTTTTTATCATATCTTGACAGGTTTGTTCTCGTGTTTCTTGATGACATATTGATATTTTCTAAGACTCAGAAGGAGCATGAGGAACACCTACGGTTGGTTTTGCAGTGTTGAAGAGACAATCAACTTTATGCCAATGCAGCTAAGTGTGAATTCTTCAAATCAGAGATTCAATATTTAGGGCATGTCAACTCAGGTGATAGTATTTCAGTGGATCCTACCAAGATTCAGGTGATAATAGATTGGCCGATACTGACTCATGTGTCAGAGATTCATAGTTTCATGGGCCTAGCAGGTTATTATCGTAGATTTGTTCAGAACTTCTCTAGGATAGCACATCCTATCACTTCTCTTCAGAGGAAAGGTAAAAAGTTTGTGTGGACAGAGAAATGTGAGGAATCTTTTCAGAGGCTCAAGGAGCTTTTGACTAGTGCACCAATTTTAGTTGTACCTATTCTAGAAGGTGATTTCATGGTGTGTACAGATGCTTCTCTTGAAGAGATTGGGGCAGTGTTGATGCAGAATGGAAGGGTGATTGTGTATGAATAACGCAAGCTCAAGGATCATGAGCTAAATTACCCTACGCATGATCTTGAGTTAGCAGCAGTAGTTCATGCTTTGACAAGATGGAGACATTTCTTGTTGGGGCACAGGTTTGAGCTACATAGCGATCATCGTAGTCTTCATTACATTTTTACTCAGCCTAATTTGAATGGTCGCCAGAGATGAAGGATGGAATTTCTATGCGAGTATGATTTTGAAGTTAAGTATATCGAGGGTAAGAAGAATGTGGTGGTGGATGCTTTGAGCCGTAGAACACATGTGTTATCATCGATGACTCTTAGTGTGGATTTGAGAAGTCAAATTCTTCAAACACTTCCTACAGATTCCTAGTATCAGGAAGTGTGTAGAGAGATTGATTCAGGAAGACCCTTGGAAGGTAAGTTTCCAGGTTACATTCGAGAATCAGATGGTCTTTTGAGACATTTGGGGAGAATTTATGTGCCATTACTCGATGACCTTCTCATTTAATTAAATAACTTTGTTTAATTAATTAGAAGTAAGTACTCCATTTAATTAAACAATTTCATTTAATTATTTCAAAATTCATTTTGAAACTAGTCAACTCAAGTCAACCGTGATTAAATCTGGTCAAATTTTGGTCAAACTGGATCTCTACGTATGTGAATATGAGCAAATGTGAGTATGAATTCTAGCAACAATTCGATGCAAATTCTCATTCAACCTTTCAAAATGAAGAGATGAGGGTCTCTTAAATAGACTTTCCTAGAATTCATCAACGGTTGAGATCGATTTCAATCAACGGTCAGGATTAAAGGTGAAGTTCAGTCATAAAGGGAGATTTCCAAATTAAAGGAAGTTAATAGATTTAATTTGAGTAAAATAAGGAGTTAACTTATTCAATTTGAGTAGAAAAAGGAGTTAACTGATTTAACTCATTTTTGATCAATAGTGCACTGAAAATTTCCCTTTTTGAACTGAAAAGAGATTTTATTGAGGTATTTAATTTAATAAAATGAGATATGCTCTCAAAATTACTTTTTTTATTTAATTAAATAATCTTTAAATAATTAGAGACACTTTTCTTATTTAATTAAATAACTTCATTTAATTAATTAGGAATGGCTTCTCATTTAATTAAATAAATTTGTTTAATTAACTAGAAATAAGTACTCCATTTAATTAAATAATTTCATTTAATTAATTCAAAATTCTTTTCGAAACTAGTCAACTCAAGTCAACCGTGGTTAAATCTGGTCAACTTTTGGTCAAACTTGATCTCTGCGTATGTGAATATGAGCAAATGTGAGTATGAATTCCAGCAATAATTCGATGCAAATTCTCATTCAACCTTTCAAAATAAAGAGATGAGGATCTCTTAAATAAACTTTCCTAGAATTCATCAACGGTTGAGATCAATTTCAATCAACGGTCAGGATTAAAGGTGAAGTTCAGTCATAAAGGGAGATTTCCAAATTAAAGGGAGTTAACATATTTAATTTGAGTAAAATAAGGAGTTAACTAATTCAATTTCAGTAGAAAAAGAAGTTAACTAATTTAACTCATTTTTTATCAATAGTGAACTAAAAATTTCCCTTTTTGAACTGAAGAGAGATTTTGTTGAGATATTTAATTTAATAAAATGAAATATGCTCTCATAATTACTTTTTCTATTTAATTAAATAATCTTTAATTAATTAAAGACACTTTTCTTATTTAATTAAATAACTTCATTTAATTAATTAGGAATGGCTTCTCATTTAATTAAATAACTTTGTTTAATTAATTAGAAGTAAGTACTCCATTTAATTAAATAATTTTGTTTAATTATTTCAAAAAAAAATTCAAAACTAGTCAACTCAAGTCAACCATGGTTAAATCTGGTCAACTTTTGGTCAAACTTGATCTTTGTGTATGTGAATATGAGAAAATGTGAGTATGAATTCCAGCAACAATTCGATGCAAATTCTCATTCAACCTTTCAAAATGAAGAGATGACGGTCTCTTAAATAGACTTTCCTGAAATTCATCAACGGTTGAGATCGATTTCAATCAACGGTCAGGATTAAAGGTGAAGTTCTGTCATAAAGGGAGATTTCCAAATTACAGGGAGTTAACAGATTTAATTTGAGTAAAATAAGGAGTTAACTGATTCAATTTGAGTAGAAAAATGAGTTAACTGATTTAACTCATTTTTGCTAAATAGTGAACTGGAAATTTCTCTTTTTGAACTGAAGAGAGATTTTGTTGAGATATTTAATTTAATAAAATGAGATATGCTCTCATAATTACTTTTTCTATTTAATTAAATAATCTTTAATTAATTAGAGATAATTTTCTTATTTAATTAAATAATTTCAATTAATTAGTTAGGAATGGCTTCTCATTTAATTAAATAACTTTGTTTAATTAATTAGAAGTAAGTACTCTATTTAATTAAATAATTTTGTTTAATTATTTAAAAAAATTTTTCGAAACTAGTCAACTCAAGTCCACCGTGGTTAAATTTGGTCAATTTTTGGTCAAACTTGATCTTTGTGTATGTGAATATGAGCAAATGTGAGTATGAATTCTAGCAACAATTCGATGCAAATTCTCATTCAACCTTTCAAAATGAAGAGATGAGGGTCTCTTAAATAGACTTTCCTAGAATTCATCAACGATTGAGATCAATTTCAAACAATGGTTAGGATTAAAGGTGAAGTTCAGTCATAAAGGGAGATTTTCAAATTAAATGGAGTTAACAGATTTAATTTGAGTAAAATAAGGAGCTAACTGATTCAATTTGAGTAGAAAAAGGAGTTAACTGATTTAACTCATTTTTTATCAATAGTGAACTAAAAATTTCTCTTTTTGAACTGAAGAGAGATTTTGTTAAGATATTTAATTTAATAAAATGAGATATGCTCTCATAATTAATTTTTCTATTTAATTAAATAATCTTTAATTAATTAGAGAAACTTTTCTTATTTAATGAAATAATTTCATTTAATTAGTTAGGAATGGCTTCTCATTTAATTAAATAACTTTGTTTAATTAATTAGAAGTAAGTACTCCATTTAATTAAATAATTTTGTTTAATTATTTAAAAATTCTTTTTGAACCTAGTCAACTCAAGTCAACCGTGGTTAAATTTGGTCAACTTTTGGTCAAACTTGATCTTTGCGTATATGAATATGAGAAAATGTGAGTATGAATTCCAGCAACAATTCGATGCAAATTCTCATTCAACCTTTCAAAATGAAGAGATGAGGATCTCTTAAATAGACTTTCCTGAAATTCATCAACGGTTGAGATCGATTTCAATCAACGGTCAGGATTAAAGGTGAAGTTGTGTCATAAAGGGAGATTTCCAAACTAAAGGGAGTTAACATATTTAATTTGAGTAAAATAAGGAGTTGGCTGATTGAATTTGAGTAAAAAAAGGAGTTAACTGATTTAACTCATTTTTGATCAATAGTGAACTGGAAATTTCCCTTTTTGAACTGAAGAAAGATTTTGTCGAGATATTTAATTTAATAAAATGTGATATGCTCTCATAATTACTTTTTCTATTTAATTAAATAATTTTTAATTAATTAGAGACACTTTTCTTATTTAATTAAATAACTTCATTTAATTCGTTAGGAATGGCTTCTCATTTAGTTAAATAACTTTGTTTAATTAATTAGAAGTAAGTAATCCATTTAATTAAATAATTTCATTTAATTATTTCAAAATTCTTTTCGAAACTAGTTAACTCAAGTCAACCATGGTTAAGTTTGGTCAACTTTTGGTCAAACTTGATCTTTGTGTATATGAATATGAGCAAATGTGAGTATGAATTCCAGCAACAATTCGATGCAAATTCTTATTCAACCTTTCAAAATGAAGAGATGAGGGTCTCTTAAATAGACTTTCTTGGAATTCATCAATGGTTTAGATCAATTTCAATCAACGGTTTGGATTAAAGGTGAAGTTCAGTCATAAAGGGAGATTTCCAAATTAAAAGGAGTTAACAGATTTAATTTGAGTAAAATAAAGAGTTAACTGATTCAATTTGAGTAGAAAAAGGAGTTAACTGATTTAAATAATTTTTGATCAATAGTGAACTGAAAATTTCCCTTTTTGAATTGAAGAGAGATTTTGGTGAGATATTTAATTTAATAAAATGTGATATGCTCTCATAATTACTTTTTCTATTTAATTAAATAATCTTTAATTAATTAGAGACACTTTTCTTATTTAATTAAATAACTTCATTTAATTAGTTAGGAATGGCTTCTCATTTAATTAAATAACTTTGTTTAATTAATTAGAAGTAAGTACTCCATTTAATTAAATAATTGTGTTTAATTATTTTTAAAAAAATTTTGAAACTAGTCAACTCAAGTCAATAGTGGTGAAATTTGGTCAACTTTTGGTCAAACTTGATCTTTGCGTATGTGAATATGAGCAAATGTGAGTATGAATTCCAGAAACAATTCGATGCAAATTCTCATTCAAATTTTCAAAATGAAGAGATGAGGGTCTCTTAAATAGAATTTCCTGGAATTCATCAACGGTTGAGATCGATTTCAAACAATGGTCAGGATTAAAGGTGAAGTTCAGTCATAAAGGGAGATTTCTAAATTAAAGGGAGTTAACAGATTTAATTTGAGTAAAATAAGGAGTTAACTGATTCAATTTGAGTAGGAAAAGGAGTTAACTTATTTAACTCATTTTTGATCAATAATGAACTGGAAATTTTCCTTTTTGAACTGAAGAGAGATTTTGTTGAGATATTTAATTTAATAAAATGAGTTATGCTCTCATAATTACTTTTTCTATTTAATTAAGTAATCTTTAATTAATTAGAGACACTTTTCTTATTAAATTAAATAACTTCATTTAATTAATTAGGAATGACTTCTCATTTAATTAAATAACTTTGTTTAATTAATTAGAAGTAAGTACTCCATTTAATTAAATAATTTCGTTTAACTATTTCAAAATTCTTTTCGAAACTAGTCAACTCAAGTCAACCGTGGTTAAATCTGGTCAACTTTTGGTCAAACTTGATCTCTGCGTGTGTGAATATGAGCAAATGTGAGTATGAATTCCAGCAACAATTCGATGCAAATTCTCATTCAACCTTTCAAAATGAAGAGATGAGGGTCTCTTAAATAGACTTTCTTAGAATTCATCAACAGTTGAGATCGATTTCAATCAACGGTCAGGATTAAAGGTGAAATTCAGTCATAAAAGGAGATTTCCAAATTAAAGGGAGTCAACAGATTTAATTTGAGTAAAATAAGGAGTTAACTGATTCAATTTGAGTAGAAAAAGGAATTTACTGATTTAACTCATTTTTGATCAATAGTGAACTGGAAATCTTCAATATAAATCTTCATAAAATCGATTTAACAATTTCGATTGACACCATATTATATAGCAATGTGAATCGATTGTTTATAAATGTTTTAACATAATTTTTTTTTGCATAACATTAACATCAATTAAACCCCCCCAAACTCTTGCTACGGTACGCAGTACCTGTAGTCGCATCAGACCTGCGATGGCAGGTCTCTGCCTTCCACAGGCGCGGGGTACGAATCATGCCCACGGCATTATAATATACACTTGTTTCATGTGATATGAATCGCGATGCGATTTATTAAATTTCTGATTGCGATTTATCAATCGCTCAATTCAGTGCATTATATATATATACATACATACATATATATATATATATATATATATATATATATATATATATATATATATATGTATGTATGTATATGTATGCAGATCTGAATATATAACCATGTATGCTTCTTTTTTTTTCACAAAGATTATATCTACAATTATGAATGCATATAAAATTCTCCAATAAAATTAATCTACCCATATTGAGAATGCATATAAATATGAAACTTCTCAGAAGACATATGGAAGATACGAAGAAGACAGGGAATGTGAGATGCAAAAATAGTATAATTAAAATCACAAGAATCTACCTAAATTTTGATGCTGAATTGCTCTTTCTCAGAAAATCCGCAGAGCAAGCTCCTCCCTTCTTCAGAATTTTTGAGTCTTCCAATGCTCCAATTGCTCTTTCAACGCTGTGTCTAAGCTTCTATGAATGCCTGAATATAAAGAGCTTTCAGAAAACATCTAGAATGCTTCTAGAAATAGTTGGAAGGTGTCACCAACTAAGCATGGGTCTTTTCCAACCTTCAAGATGAGCCATAGGGTTGTAGACACCATGTGCTTAATTGAGGCACTAACCCTCGTGTTGTTGACACATTAGAAATAGAGAAGTGCGTTAATTTCCATGCAAGTAAATTGGCAGAAAAACCATGCATGTACATATAATATATATAATGTTAAGCTAAATAGACAATGGCAGGAAGTGGTGCATCGTGTAGATCTCGACTAAGCAGGTGCCTATGACTCCCTTTCTTAACCACATGAGAAACATCATACAATAAGAAAGTACGCACACCATACACATGCAAGTATGGGGTAAGTATCCATAATAAAACACATAAGATAATAAACCATCCAGCTAATCATCAATAATAACTGAAAACAATATAATGATCATCATGTATGCATAAAATGTAAAGTCTAAATGATCTCATCTTATAACCACTGAATCCATAACATAATGTCTGATAATGTCAAAACAATACCACTAATCTATCAACATAAAACTAGTCTATCATAGTCTGATAATATTAACAATGTCTAGAAAAGATGTGAACGAGGGTAGGCACTACAAGAGAGATTTTGTTGAGATATTTAATTTAATAAAATGAGATATGCTCTCATAATTACTTTATCTATTTAATTAAATAATATTTAATTAATTAGAGACACTTTTTTTATTTAATTAAATAACTTTGTTTAATTAATCAGAAGTAAGTACTCCATTTAATTAAATAATTTCGTTTAATTATTTTTTAAAAAATTTTGAAACTAGTCAACTCAAGTCAACTGTGGTTAAATCTGGTCAACTTTTGGTCAAACTTGATCTTTGTGTATGTGAATATGAGCAAATGTGAGTATGAATTCCAGCAACAGTTCGATGCAAATTCTCATTCAACCTTTCAAAATGAAGAGATGAGGGTCTCTTAAATAGACTTTCCTAGAATTCATCAACGGTTGAGATAGATTTCAATCAATGGTCAGGATTAAAGGTGAAGTTCAGTCATAAAGAGAGATTTCCAAACTAAAGGGAGTTAACATATTTAATTTGAGTAAAATAAGCAGTTAACTGATTCAATTTGAGTAGAAAAAAAGAGTTAACTGATTTAACTCATTTTTTATCAATAGTGAAATGGAAATTTCCCTTTTTGAACTGAAGAGAGATTTTGTTGAGATATTTAATTTAATAAAATGAGATATGCTCTGATAATTATTTTTTCTATTTAATTAAATAATCTTTAATCAATTAGAGACACTTTTCTTATTTAATTAAATAACTTCATTTAATTAATTAGGAATGGCTTCTAATTTAATTAAATAACTTTGTTTAATTATTTAAAAGTAAGTACTCTATTTAATTAAGTAATTTTGTTTAATTATTTAAAAATTCTTTTCAAAACTAGTCAACTCAAGTCAACTGTGGTTAAATCTGGTGAACTTTTGGTCAAACTTGATCTTTGCGTATGTGAATATGAGCAAATGTGAGTATGAATTCCAACAACAATTCGATGCAAATTCTCTTTCAACCTTTCAGAATGAAGCGATGAGGGTCTCTTAAATAGACTTTCTCGGAATTCATCAACGGTTGAGATTGATTTCAATCAACGGTCAGGATTAAAGGTGAAGTTCAGTCATAAAGGGAGATTTTCAAATTAAAGGGAGTTAATAGATTTAATTTGAGTAAAATAAAAAGTTAACTTATTTAACTCATTTTTTATCAAAATTGAACTGAAAATTTCACTTTTTGAACAGAAGAGAGATTTTGTTGAGATATTTAATTTAATAAAATGAGATATACTCTCATAATTACTTTTTCTATTTAATTAAATAATCTTTAATTAATTAGAGACAGTTTTTTTATTTAATTAAATAACTTCATTTAATTAATTAGAAATGGCTTCTCATTTAATTAAATAACTTTGTTTAATTAATTAGAAGTAAGTACTCCATTTAACTAAATAATTTTATTTAATTATTTCAAAATTCTTTTCGAAACTAGTCAACTCAAGTCAATCGTGGTTAAATCTTGTTAACTTTTGGTAAAACTTGATCTTTGCGTATGTGAATATGAGCAAATGTGAGTATGAATTTTAGCAACAATTCGATGCAAATTCTCATTCAACCTTTCAAAATGAAGAGATGAGGGTCTCTTAAATAGACTTTCCTTGAATTCA
This sequence comes from Cupressus sempervirens, assembly GCA_028749045.1. Lineage (NCBI taxonomy): Eukaryota > Viridiplantae > Streptophyta > Pinopsida > Cupressales > Cupressaceae > Cupressus > Cupressus sempervirens. The sequence continues at coordinate 370,629,062 of CM053788.1, forward strand.
TCAATGGTTGAGATCGATTTCAATCAATGGTTAGGATTAAAGGTGAAGTTAAGTCATAAAGGAAGATTTCCAAACTAAAGGGAGTTAACAGATTTAATTTGAGTAAAATAAGGAGTTAACTGATTCAATTTGAGTAGAAAAAGGAGTTAACTGATTTAACTCATTTTTGATCAATAGTGAACTAGAAATTTCTCTTTTTGAACTTAATAGAGATTTTGTTGAGATATTTAATTTAATAAAATGAGATATGCTCTCATAATTACTTTTTCTATTTAATTAAATAATCTTTAATTAATTAGAGACACTTTTGTTATTTAATTAAATAAGTTCATTTAATTAATTAGGAATGGCTTCTCATTTAATTAAATAACTTTGTTTAATTAGTTAGAAGTAAGTACTCCATTTAATTAAATAATTTTATTTAATTATTTCAAAATTCTTTTCGAAACAAGTCAACTCAAGTCGACTGTGGTTAAATCTTTTCAACTTTTGGTCAAACTTGATCTTTGCGTATGTGAATATGAGAAAATGTGAGTATGAATTCCAACAACAATTCGATGCAAATTTTCATTCATCCTTTAAAAATGAAGAGATGAGGGTCTCTTAAATAGACTTTCCTGAAATTCATCAATGGTTGAGATCGATTTCAATCAACGGTCAGGATTAAAGGTGAAGTTCAGTCATAAAGAGAGATTTCCAAATTAAAGGGAGTTAATAGATTTAATTTGAGTAAAATAAGGAGTTAACTGATTCAATTTGAGTAGAAAAAGGAGTTAACTGATTTAATTCATTTTTTATCAATAGTGGACTGGAAATTTTCCTTTTTGAACTGAAGAGAGATTTTGTTGAGATATTTAATTTAATAAAATGAGATATGCTCTCATAATTACTTTTTCTTTTTAATGAAATAATTAGAGACACTTTTCTTATTTAATTCAATAACTTCATTTAATTAATTAGGAATGGCTTCTCATTTAATTAAATAACTTTGTTTAATTAATTAGAAGTAAGTACTGCATTTAATTAAATAATTTCGTTTAATTATTTCAAAATTCTTTTCGAAACTAGTCAACTTAAGTCAACTGTGGTTAAATCTGGTCAACTTTTGGTCAAATTTGATCTTTCCGTATGTGAATATGAGCAAATGTGAGTATGAATTCTAGCAACAATTCGATGCAAATTCTCATTCAACCTTTCAAAATGAAAAGATGAAGGTCTCTTAAATAAACTTTTCTGGAATTCATCAACGGTTGAGATCGATTTCAATCAACGGTCAGGATTAAAGGTGAAGTTCAGGCATAAAGGGCGATTTCCAAATTAAAGGCAGTTAATAAATTTAATTTGAGTAAAATAAGAAGTTAACTGATTCAATTTGAGTAGAAAAAGGAGTTAACTGATTTAATTAAAAAGGAGTTACAAAATTTTTAGTTCACTATTTAATTAAATAACTTCATTTAATTAATTAAATAAATAACTTTGTTTAATTAATTAGAAGTACTCCATTTAATTAAATCAGTTAACTCCTTTTTCTACTCAAATTGAATCAGTTAACTCCTTATTTTAGTCAAATTAAATTTGTTAACTCCATTTAAATTGAAAATCTCCCTTTCTGACTGAACTTCACCTTTAATCCTGACCATTGATTGAAATCAATCTCAACCGTTGATGAATTTCAGGAAAGTCTATTTAAGAGACCCTCATCTCTTCATTTTGAAAGGTTGAATGAGAATTTGCATTGAATTGTTGCTGGAATTCATACTCACATTTGCTCATATTCACATACGCAAACATCAAGTTTGATCAAAAGTTGACCAGATTTGACCACGGTTGACTTGAGTCGACTAGTTTCGAAAAGAATTTTGAAATAATTAAATAAAATTATTTAATTAAATGGTGTACTTACTTCTAATTAATTAAACAAAGTTATTTAATTAAATGAGAAGCTATTTCTAATTAATTAAATCAAGTTATTTAATTAAATAAAAAAACTATCTCTAATTAATTAAAGATTATTTAATTAAATAGAAAAAGTAATTATGGGAGCATATCTCTTTTTATTAAATTAAATATCTCAACAAAATCTCTCTTTAGTTCAAAAAGTAAAATTTCTAATTCATTATTGATCAAAACTGAGTTAAATCAGTTAACTCCTTTTTCTACTCAAATTGAATCAGTTAACTCCTTATTTTACTCAAATTAAATCTGTTAACTCCCTTTAGTTTGGAAATCTTCCTTTATGACTTAACTTCACCTTTAATCCTGACCATTGATTGAAATCGATCTCAACCGTTGATGAATTCCAGGAAAGTCTATTTAAGAGACCCTCATCTCTTAATTTTGAAAAGTTGAATGAGAATTTGCATCGAATTGTTGCTGGAATTAATACTCACATTTGCTTATATTCACATACGCAAAGATCAAGTTTGACCAAAAGTTGATCAGATTTAACTACGATTGACTTGAGTTGACTAGTTTCGAAAAGAATTTTTAAGTAATTAAATGAAATTATTTAATTAAATTGAGTACTTACTTTTAATTAATTAAACAAAGTTATTTAATTAAATGAGAAGCCATTCCTAATTAATTAAATGAAGTTATTTAATTAAATAAGAAAAGTGCCTCTAATTAATTAAAGATTATTTAATTGAATAGAAAAAGTAATTATGAGAGCATATCTCATTTTATTAAATTAAATTTCTCAACAAAATCTCTCTTCAATTCAAAAAGAGAAATTTCTAATTCATTATTTTTCAAAAATGAGTTAAATCAGTTAACTGCTTTTTCAACTCAAATTGAATTAGTTAACTCCTTATTTTACTCAAATTAAATCTGTTAACTCTTTTTAATTTGGATATCTCCCTTTATGACTGAACTTCACATTTAATCCTGACCGTTAATTGAAATCGATCTCAACCATTGATGAATTCTAGGAAAGTCTATTTAAGAGACACTCATCTATTCATTTTGAAAGGTTGAATGAGAATTTGCATCGAATTGTTGCTAGAATTCATACTCACATTTGCTCATATTTACATACGCAAAGATCAAGTTTGAACAAAAGTTGACCAAATTTAACCACGGTTGAATTGAGTTGACTAGTTTCGAAAAGAATTTTGAAATAATTAAACAAAATTATTTAATTAAATGGAGTACTTACTTCTAATTAATTAAACAAAGTTATTTAAAGAAATGAGAAGCCATTCAAAAAGGGAAATTTCTAGTTCACTATTGATCAAAAATGAATTAAATCAGTTAACTCCTTTTTCTACTCAAATTGAATCATTTAACTCCTTATTTTACTCAAATTAAATCTGTTAACTCCTTTTAATTTGGAAATCTCCCTTTATTAATGAACTTCACCTTTAATTCTTACCGTTGATTGAAATCGATCTCAACTGTTGATGAATTTTAGGAAAGTCTATTTAAGAGACCCTCATATCTTCATTTTGAATGGTTGAATGAGAATTTGCATCGAATTGTTGCTGGAATTCATACTCATATTTGCTCATATTCACATACGCAAAGATCAAGTTTGACCAAAATTTGACCAGATTTAACCACGGTTGACTTGAGTTGACTAGTTTCGAAAAAAAATTAAAAAAATTAAACAAAATTATTTAATTAAATGTAGTACTTACTTCTAATTAATTAAACAAAGTTATTTAACTAAATGAGAAGCCATTCTTAATTAATTAAATGAAGTTATTTAATTAAATAAGAAAAGTATCTCTAATTAATTAAAGATTACTTAATTAAATAGAAAAAGTAATTATGAGAGTATATCTCATTTTATGAAATTAAATATCTCAACAAAATCTCTCTTCAGTTCAAAAAAGGAAATTTCCAGTTCACTATTGATAAAAAATGAGTTAAATCAATTAACTCCTTTTTCTACTCAAATTGAATCAGGTAACTCCTTATTTTACTCAAATTAAATCTTTTAACTTCATTTAATTTGGAAATCTCCCTTTATGACTGAACTTCACCTTTAATCTTGATCGTTGATTGAAATCGATCTCAACAGTTGATGAATTCCAGGAATGTCTATTTAAGAGACCCTCATCTTTTCATTTTGAAAGGTTGAATGAGAATTTGCATCGAATTGTTGCTGAAATTCATACTCATATTTGCTCATATTCACATACTCAAAGATCAAGTTTGACCAAAAGTTGACCATATTTAACCACAGTTGACTTGAGTTGACTAGTTTTGAAAAGAATTTTGAAATAATTAAACGAAATTATTTATTTAAATGGAGTACTTACTTCTAATTAATTAAACAAAGTTATTTAATTGAATTAGAAGGAATTTCTAATTAATTAAATGAAGTTATTTAATTAAACAAGAAAAGTGTCTCTAATTAATTAAAGATTATTTAATTAAATAGAAAAATTAATTATGAGAGCATATCTCATTTTATTAAATTAAATATCTAAACAAAATCTCTGTTCAGTTCAAAAAGAAAAATTCTCAGTTCACTATTGATAAAAAAAGACTTAAATCAGTTAACTCCTTTTTCTATTCAAATTGAATCAGTTCACTCCTTATTTTACTCGAATTAAATCTGTTAACTCCCTTTAATTTGGAAATCTCCCTTTATGACTGAACTTCACCTTTAATCCTGACCGTTAATTGAAATTGATCTCAACCGTTGATGAATTCCAGGAAAGTCTATTTAAGAGACCTTCATATCTTCATTTTGAAAGGTTCAATGAGAATTTGCATCGAATTGTTGCTGGAATTCAAACTCACATTTGCTCATATTCACATACGCAAAGATCAAGTTTGACCTAAAGTTGACTAGATTTAACCACTGTTCACTTGAGTTGACTAGTTTCAAAACGAATTTTGAAATAATTAAATGAAATTTTTTAATTAAATGGAGTACTTACTTCTAATTAATTAAACAAAGTTAATTAATTAAATTAGAAGCCATTCTTAATTAATTAAATGAAGTTATTTAATTAAATAAGAAAAGTGTCTCTAATTAATTAAAGATTATTTAATTAAATAGAAAAAGTAATTATGAGAGCATATTTCAATTTATTAAATTAAATATCTCAACAAAATCTCTCTTCTATTTTAAAAAGGGAAATTTTCAATTCACTATTGATAAAAAATGAGTTAAATCAGTTAACTCCTTTTTCTACTGAAATTGAATTAGTTAACTCCTAATTTTACTCAAATTAAATCTGTTAACTCCCTTTAGTTTGAAAATCTACCTTTATGACTGAACTTCACCTTTAATCCTAACCGTTGATTGAAATTGATCTCAACCGTTGATGAATTCCAAGAAAGTCTATTTAAGAGACCCTCATCTCTTAATTTTGAAAGGTTGAATGAGAATTTGCATCGAATTGTTTCTGTAATTCATACTCACATTTGTCCATATTCCAATGCGCAAATATCAAGTTTGACCAAAAGTTGACCAGATTTAACCACGGTTGATTTGAGTTGACTAATTTTGAAAAGAACTTTGAAATAATTAAACAAAATTATTTAATTAAATAGAGTACTTACTTCTAATTAATTAAACAAAGTTATTTAATTAAATGAGAAGCCATTCTTAATTAATTAAATGAAGTTATTTAATTAATTAAGAAAAGTGTCTCTAATTAATTAAAGATTATTTAATTAAATACAAAAAGCAAATATGAGAGCATATCACATTTTATTAAATTAAATATCTCAGCAAAATCTCTCTTCAGTTCAAAAAGAGAAATTTTCAGTTCACTATTGATAAAAAATGAGTTAAATCAGTTAGCTCTTTTTTCTACTCAAATTGAATCAGTTAACTCTTTAGTTTACTCAAATTAAATCTGTTAACTCCCTTTAATTTGAAAATCTCCCTTTATAACTGAACTTCACTTTTAATCCTGACCGTTGATTGAAATCGATCTTGACCGTTGATGAATTCCAAGAAAGTCTATTTAAGAGACCCTCATCTCTTCATTTTGAAAGGTTGAACGAGAATTTGCATCGAATTGTTGCTAGAATTCATACTCATATTTGCTCATATTCACATACACAAAGATCAAGTTTGACCAAAAGTTAATTAGACTTAACTACGGTTGACTTGAGTTGACTAGTTTCGAAAAGAGTTGTGAAATAATTAAACAAAATTATTTAATTAAATGGAGTACTTACTTCTAATTAATTAAACAAAGTTTTTAAATTAAATGAGAAGCCATTGCTAATTAATTAAATGAAGTTATTTAATTAAATAAGAAAAGTGTCTCTAATTAATTAAAGATTATTTATTTAAATACAAAAAGTAATTATGAGAGCATATCTCATTTTATTAAATTAAATATCTCAACAAAATCTCTCTTCAGTTCAAAAAGGGAAATTTCCAGTTCACTATTTAGCAAAAATGAGTTAAATGAGTTAACTCCTTTTTCTACTCAAATTTAATCAGTTAACTCCTTATTTTACTCAAATTAAATCTATTAACTCTCTTTAATTTGGAAATCTCTCTTTATGACTGAACTTCACCTTTAATCTTGACCGTTGATTGAAATCGATCTCAACGGTTGATGAATTCCAGGAAAGTTTATTTAAGCGACCCTCATCTCTTCATTTTGAAAGGATGAATGAGAATTTGCATCGAATTGTTGCTGGAATTCATACTCAAATTTGCTCATATTCACATACGCAAATATCAAGTTTGACCAAAAGTTGACCAGATTTAACCACAATTGAATTGAGTTGACTAGTTTCGAAAAGAATTTTAAAATAATTAAACAAACTTATTTAATTAAATGGACTACTTACTTCTAATTAATTAAACAAAGTTATTTAATTAAATGAGAAGTCATTCTTAATTAATTAAATGAAGTTATTTAATTAAATAAGAAAAATGCCTCTAATTAATTAAAGATTATTTAATTAAATAGAAAAAGTAATTATGAGACCATATCTCATTTTATTAAATTAAATATCTCAACAAAATCTCTCTTCAGTTCAAAAAGGGAAATTTCCAGTTCACTATTGATCAAAAATGAGTTAAATTAGTTAACTCGTTTTTCTACTCAAATTGAATCAGTTAACTCTTTATTTTACTCAAATTAAATCTGTTAACTTGCTTTAATTTAAAAATCTTCCTTTAAGACTGAACTTCACCTTTAATCCTAACCGTTGATTGAAATCGATCTCAACTGTTGATGAATACGTGAAAAGTCTATTTAAGAGACCCTCATCTCTTCATTTTGAAAGGTTGAATGAGAATTTGCATCGAATTGTTGCTGGAATTCATACTCACATTTGCTCATATTCACATATGCAAAGATCAAGTTTGACCAAAAGTTGACAAGATTTAACCACGGTTGACTTGAGTTGACTTGTTTCGAAAAGAATTTTGAAATAATTAAACAAAATTATTTAATTAAATGGAGTACTTACTTCTAACTAATTAAACAAAGTTATTTAATTCAATGAGAAGCCATTCCTAATTAATTAAATGAAATTATTTAATTAAATAAAAAAAGTGTCTCTAATTAATTAAAGATTATTTAATTAAATATAAAAAGTAATTATGAGAGCATATCTCATTTTATTAAATTAAATATCTCAACAAAATCTCTCTTCAGTTCAAAAAGGAAAATTTCCAGTTCACTATTGATCAAAAATGAGTTAAATTAGTTGACTCCTTTTTCTACTCAAATTGAATCAGATAACTCCTTATTTTATTCATATTAAATCTGTCAACTCCCTTTAATTTGGAAATCTCCCTTTATGACTGAACTTTACCTTTAATCCTGACCGTTGATTGAAATAGATCTCAACCATTGATGAATTTCAAGAAAGTCTATTTAAGAGATCCTCATCTTTTCATTTTGAAAGGTTGAATAAAAAGTTGCATCGAATTGCTGTTGGAATTCATACTCACATTTGCTCATATTCACATACGCAAAGATCAAGTTTGACCAAAAGTTGACCAGATTTAACCACGATTGACTTGAGTTGACTAGTTTCGAAAAGAATTTTAAAATAATTAAACAAACTTATTTAATTAAATGGAGTACTTACTTCTAATTAATTAAACAAAGTTATTTAATTAAAACAGAAGCCATTTTTAATTAATTAAATGAAGTTATTTGATTAAATAAGAAAATTGCCTCTAATTAATTAAAGATTATTTAATTAAATAGAAAAAGTAATTATGAGAGCATATCTCATTTTATTAAATTAAATATCTCAACAAAATCTCTCTTCAGTTCAAAAAGGGAAATTTTCAGTTCACTATTGATCAAAAATGAGTTAAATCAGTTAACTCCTTTTTATACTCAAATTGAATCAGTTAACTCCTTATTTTACTCAAATTAAATCTGTTAACTCCCTTTAATTTGGAAATCTCCCTTTATGACTAAACTTCACCTTTAATCCTGACCGTTGATTGAAATTGATCTCAACCATTGATAAATTTTAGGAAAGTCTATTTAAGAGACCCTCATCTCTTTATTTTAAAAGGTTGAATGAGAATTTGCATCAAATTGTTGCTGGAATTCATACTCACATTTGCTCATATTCACATACGCTGTAGTGCCTGCCCCTAGTTCGCATTTTGCTAACATTGTTGAACTCTTTTAAGAGCTAGCTTTATGTTGTTGGTTAGTAGCATTCTTTTGAGATTATCAGATATTGTGCTATGGATTCAGTTGATATGTGATGAGATTACTTGGTACTTTACATTTCATATATACATGATTATTTTCAGTGTTTGCAGTTATTAATGATGACTAGTAAGATGATTTATTATCATATTTGTTTTCTTATAGATACTTACCCCATACTTGCATGTGTATAGTGTGTGTGTTTTCTTTGCATGTTTTCTTTTGTATGGCGTGTCTGATGTGGTTAAAAAAGGGAGTCGTAGTCACTTGCTAGTCGAGATCTACACGATGTACCACTTCTTGCCATTGCTTGTTTAGTTTAGTATTTATTGTGTTTGTACATGCATTATTTTTATGCAGGTTGTAGGTACCGGGTATCGACTCGTTTGAATTGTCAGGATGAGCGTACCCTATCACATTATCTCAATGATAAGAGAGGGGAGATAAATTCTCAAGTCCAAATCCCAACTTTTTAAGCTATTTTTCCTAATTGAAAAATTAGGACAAGTATCTGAGTTGAGTACCCTCCAAATATGTCGAATGACATAATTCGTGATTTAAACCCTTGGTTTGATTTTGTATATATTTTGGCTATGATGAATTTTCATATTTTTACCTTTGTGAGTCTTTAGTGTATTTTTTATTAATTAAGCCTAATTAAAAAAGATTTAATTAATGGTTTAATTATATAAAAAATTAATATGGTATTTTAATATTTATTTTATTTAATTAATTGAGAAATTAATTAAATAAAATAATTAAATTTGAAAATAAAAGTTAAAAGTTTAAATTTGGAATGTAACAATATTTATTTTAATAATAATATATTTGGAGTTCATTTTTAAATAAATTAATAAATAATAATATTATTAAAGCTAATAAATATTTTAGCAAATTAAGTTTGGAAAAATAAAATTTAAAAGTGAAAAATATATTTTAAAATTATTAAAAAATTCTAGATTTCATGTGACTAAAATATAAATATATTAAGATTGAAAAGTGGAATTATTAATGTTAGTGCATGAGATTTAATAAATAAATAAATAAAATTGGAAAGAGTAAAGTAAATATTAAATTAATTAATGTGCATTATTTTTAATATTTGCTCACATAGGAGTTGGCAAATTTTCGAGAGTTGTCATGTAGACAATACAGGGGTTTGCACTCTAAGAATGCATAAGTTGTCTACACTTAAGAGTTAGCATTTTATTTGAGCACATGGTGTCTACAACCTTAAGACTCATCTAGAAGGTTGGAGAAGACCCATGCTTGGTTGTCATGCTTATCTTCTAATTGTTTCTAAAGACACTCTAGATGCATCTTAGAGGCCTTTAAATAGAAGCTCTCCTAGTGTGTTTGGACAAGCTGAATGGAAGCTACAAGCTACAAGTTTAAAATAGAAGCTTTAAAGCTTACATGCATTGAAGAAGTTCATATATTTTCTACATGCTTCTATGCTCCTTCTAGCTCTTTTAGTCACTTGGAGATTTTCGGTTGGCTTGGATCTTGGAGGAATTGTGAATGATGGAGAAAGAAGAGATTTTTTATGGACTTCTGAGGCATGACGAATTAGCATCAGTGTCCAGGTGCACTCATGATAATCTCATATTCTATTTGCACTATTTCTCTTCCTGTCTTCATCATGTCTGTTATATGTGTCTGAATACTTCTTGTGAATAGATCTACAATTAAATTGGAATTTAGATATATAGAGTTGCAAAGAAAATAATAGAGAACTCATTAGAAAATTTTAGCTTCAATTTAAGAAATAAATTAGATCTGAATCGGGTTTGGGTTCAAATTTATATTGTGAAATTAGATAAACAAGATTTGAAATAAAAATAAAAATTCTAAGTTGAAAATTTGAATAGTTAGATGTAATCTTTCTATCAAATTATATTTTCATATGTGTACGGACAAACTTATTAGATGGATGAATGGGTAAATTTAGAGAACAATTACTTTTTAGGAGAAATTCTTAATTCATCACAAACTGCCCTGTCGCTGCCCCTTGGATAGACCCGAACTCAATCATTCATAACTTTTTATTGTGATTGAATTTATTCGATCGCTCCAGTCAGAATTGGCACAACTTGGCCCTCTCTAACATATTTCAATTTCAGTCCGATCCAATGGTTTATTAGGGAGATATGGCCATCGTACTGAGGCGATTTTATTCAAGGACAGATATTTCTCCATTTCCTATAACCAAGAGTTCTTTATGCTTAAACTTCACAAAAATAATATATCAAAGCATAGAATTAGTAGAATCTTATTAATATGCATTAGTTTTATATGGTTTATTATCTAATCTAATTAAATCAAATTTAATTAAGATTAGTTAATAGTAGAAGAAGTGTAATTAATTATTAGTCAATCTAAGTAAATGGATTTTTAAATGAGAGAAACTTAAAAGAAAAGAGATTTTGATATAGTTTATATAGTGGAATTTTTATATTTATAATGTATATTAAATACTATTTAATATATATTAAATAATTTAGAGATGATAATTTTATATTACGAAGATGATTTTAAATTAAGAGACTCAAATTTTAATGTTACAATAGGTCATTGTTACATTTTGACCTTGTTATAACATAGCTACGATTTAAGTTATTATATTGATTGTAAATTATTGATATACCTTGAAGGTTAGTTAAATATTAACTAATGGAGATTATGGAAATATAGTTTGATGAGTTTATTATTTATTAATGATTGTTGGGTCTAACAAGCTATTAATAAATAATAGTTTAAATAGTTATCAACAAATTTGATTAGAGATAATCTAGAGGAGATTAGTTAATGATTGAAGTACTGTTAAAGATATTAATCAAATTGAATTGGTTAATAATTTGGAAGAGTATCAATTAACTGAATCAACATACATAGGAAAAACTTATTTGAGATAATAATACTTGGTATTGAAAATTTATTATAACTTATTATTAAAATATAAATGGGAACATTGTTGCAGAGTGACGAATGTAGTCATTATAGATTTATTAATAAGATTTCCAATATAGCTTGTTATTAAATATTAACAAGTTATTATTATTGAACTATGAACATGAATATTTGTGTATGGCTGACTTTTAGTTATTAGTCAACTAATATTCATTGGATTGATGGTTTGGTTGTGAAATTATTAATTAAATCAATTAACTAGAATTAATTGGATTTAATCAATAATTATGTTATGTAATAAAGGTTTAATTGATATGTTTCTTTTAACGAGGTTGTAAAATATTGATATCAAAGTTGATAGGTCTTATTCCGATGACTTGAATAACGACTTTAGATATTTTAATGGTGAAGACTTAGTAATATGTAATTAAGAATTATTAGAATAATAAAAGGTCAAAGATTGTGATCCGATATTAATTGATCATTCTAATAAAGTTATAATCTCTTATTCGAAGAATGATAATTGGTCCTCTTATAATATAACGAATAATGATCTTAGAAAAGTTGAAAGGTTAATCAATTAGAATATGGATCATAGTTAACTATAGAGGACAATTTAATTAAAGGTCAATGATGATCAGTTTAGTGAATATTTATCTTTAAGTTATTCTTAGAATGTAATTCTTAATAATGGAAGGATAATTCTATCGATGAACAATTGGGTTGACTTGTAGGTCAAATGATGAAACTTAAGACACTTGAAAAGTATACTTGCAAATAAAAAACTGGAAACCCCTACACATTATTCAACTATGAGAATTCAGTAAATCAAAACATGTGTTTGCATTGTGTATTCTATATGCTTCTTGTTTTGAGTTTTGGGTTAACTAGTATTGACCAGTCTTAGGTTGTTACCAGAGGCTCGGAGGTTTTGAGATGTGATGGCATGTTGATTTTATTTGATCGCAATCTTTATAAGCCCAACCATGGTAATGTGAACGTATGCTCTATGAAATGTTTATATTTACTGATTGTTATTGTTCATCAGTCTTCATGTGTGAGACACTTGAGCTAATCATTTTTGAGTCATCGATCAGTTATCCTTGGTTTATTTTTTAGTCGCCATTATGAGACTAAAATGTTGATTTATTTCTTGATGATTTCATGTTGTGACATGTTTGACTCAACCATTTTAGAGTCTTCGATCAGTATGATTTTGAGATATTCTTTGTTGCTAGTTGAGAACCATTTATCTTGAGATATATTTTGGTTATTGAGAACCAATTGATACTTATGATTATCAGTGATGCCTTCAGTTGCCAATAGAGAACTGTTGTAGTCATGATTTTTTATGGATGCTTTTCAGATGCTCATGGAGATTTGATGATTCTTATCTTGGAGATTTGATGATTCTTATTATGGATATTTGATGCTTTTATTATGGATATTTGATGATTCTTTTTATGGATTATCTTTTGGATTTTCTTTACAGTCACTTGTATAGGACTGTGATGATTTTATAATTCCATGAGCTTAGGGTAGGTAATCTACTTGTAGTGTCAGCAAGTGGCTTGCAATGGGGACAAGGGCCCTAAGTGGCTGCCAGGGTAACTCATTGTAAGTTTGGTTAATAAATGATAACATTTACACACTAAATGGGGATTAAATGAACTTAAAAAGATCATTGTTTTCATGTTCTCGCCCATGCCTTGAGCGCTTGTACAGGCTAAGATGGGAGTAGTGAGAACGCATGGTAGCGACCTTGCATTCCTTAGTATGCCTCATTAGTATAAGAGGATACTAGTGGCCGCATGAGATCAGTATGGACCCGTGGAGTTTAGCTAACTATCAGGGTAACTTGTACGTGATAAATGCGATGATACTTTCCTGCTTGCAGAGTAGGTTTCCTACATGTCTTTGTGTGCCTTTAAGAATTAGATGTCGATTTTGTGTGAGTGGAACCTTTGAGTTAGTATACTTTTAAGATTCCTAAACTTATAGAGATTTATGCTATGTGATTTTGAAAGCCTCTTTGGGACTTGAGATTATCTCCTTAGCATGGTGGGAGTGGACCATTTAAGTTCCACGCGGTCGAGTGGTAGTGTATTTTCCACTCTTATCATTTGAGATCCATCTGAAACATCGTGGCTGATGCTTTCTTGGTTGGTATTTATCTTCATTCTATTCTTAAATCATTATGATTGATGATATACCTTATGATAGATGTATTTACTGGTATGTTTCTTATATTGATGATTTGCATATGTTAGATGATGTTATCTTATGCTTTACTTTGCATGTTAGTAGGATGTTTTAGGAGTGACATTCCTACTATGTTAATACCGATGATCTCTTCGGTGCTTTGGAATGTTACGCAGGGAGGGATGGCTGGGATCCACGATGGTCTAATGATGCTATTTACGGTTGGGAGGAACCTTGCACTTAGTTATTTATGTTTGTGATATATGGTTATCTCTTATGATGGATGTTTATATTTTTATGATGATGATGTATCATGTATAATATGTGGTTTCATTTACTTTAGTTGCATCATGGATTAATATTGGATGTTGATGTACTTTATTTACATGGATGTTTATTCTTTCAAGCTTTTCATACCTTGTGACATGTACAGTGGATGATTGAGCTAAACTAAAACATAATTATAAAAGGACACTTGTATATAGTTTTAAGAATGTTGGATGTATCATTGTTATTTCATAAGGATGTGATGTTAGATGAATAGTTGATTTAGATGTCATACAACGTTAAGGGATCTTTAAAGAATGTAACTTGTTATGTTATGTTATGTGTACTTTTATTCGAATTGTTTCTATTGCTTCCACAAGTGCTGTGAATGGTTAATCTTTCATGTTTTAAAAAAAAAATTGTTAGGTAAAATTAGTGAAATTCTTTGAATCCCCTAGAGGGGCATTAGATACGCAGAGATCAAGTTTGACCAAAAGTTGACCAGATTTAACTACGGTTGACTTGAGTTGACTAGTTTCGAAAATAATTTTGAAATAATTAAATGAAATTATTTAATTAAATGGAGTACTTACTTCTAATTAATTAAACAAAGTTATTTAATTAAATGAGAAGCCATTCCTAATTAATTAAATGAAGTTATTTAATTAAATAAGACAATTTTCTCTAATTAATTAAAGATTATTTAATTAAATAGAAAAAGTAATTATGAGAGCATATCTCATTTTATTAAATTAAATATCTCAACAACATTTCTCTTTAGTTCAAAAAGGGAATTTTCTAGTTCATTATTGATAAAAAATGAGTTAAATTAGTTAACTCTTTTTTCTACTCAAATTGAATCAGTTAACTCCTTATTTTACTCAAATTAAATCTGTTAACTCCCTTTAATTTGAAAATCTCCCTTTATGACTGAACTTCACCTTTAATCCTGACCGTTGATTGAAATCGATCTCAAGCGTTGATGAATTCTAAGAAAGTCTATTTAAGAGACCCTCATCTCTTCATTTTGAAAGTTGAATGAGAATTTGCATCGAATTGTTGCTTGTATTCATACTCACATTTGCTCATATTCATATACGCAGAGATCAAGTTTGACCAAAAGTTGACCAGATTTAACCACGGTTGACTTGAGTTGACTAGTTTCGAAAAAATTTGAAATAATTAAACAAAATTATTTAATTAAATGGAGTACTTACTTCTAATTAATTAAACAAAGTTATTTAATAAAATGATAAGCCATTCCTAATTAATTAAATGAAATTATTTAATTAAATAAGAAAAGTGTCTCTAATTAATTAAAAATTATTTAATTAAATAGAAAAACTAATTATGAGACCATATGTCATTTTATTAAATTAAATATCTCAACAAAATATCTCTTCAGTTCAAAAAAGGAAATTTCCAGTTCACTATTGTTAAAAAATGAGTTAAATGAGTTAACTCCTTTTTCTACTCAAATTGAATTAGTTAACTCTTTATTTTACTCAAATTAAATCTGTTAACTCCTTTTAATTTGGAAATCTTCCTTTATGACTGAACTTTACCTTTAATCCTGACCGCTGATTGAAATCGATCTTAACCGTTGATGAATTCCAGGAAAGTCTATTTAAGAGACTGTCATCTCTTCATTTTGAAAGGTTGAATGAGAATTTGCATCGAATTGTTGTTCTAATTCATACTCACATTTGCTCATATTCACATACGCAGAGATCAAATTTGACGAAAAGTTGACCAGATTTAATCATGGTTGACTTGAGTTAACTAGTTTCGAAAAGAATTTTGAAATAATTAAACGAAATTAATTAATTAAATGGAGTACTTACTTCTAATTAATTAAACAAAGTTATTTCATTAAATGACAAGTCATTCCTAATTAATTAAATGAAGTTATTTAATTAAATAAAAAAAGTGTCTCTAATTAATTAAAGATTATTTAATTAAATCGAAAAAGTAATTATGAGAGCATATCTCATTTTATTAAATTAAATATCTCAACAAAATCTCTCTTCAGTTCAAAAAGGGAAATTTCCAGTTCACTATTGATCAAAAATGATTTAAATCAGTTAACTCCTTTTCCTACTCAAATTGAATTAGTTAACTCCTTATTTTACTCAAATTAAATCTGTTAACTCCCTTTAATTCAAAAATTTCTCTTTATGACTGAACTTCACCTTTAATCCTGACTGTTGATTGAAATCAATCTCAACTGTTGATGAATTTCATAAAAGTATATTTAAGAGACCCTCATCTCTTCATTTTGAAACATTGAATAAAAATTTGCATTGAATTGTTGTTAAAATTCATACTCACATTTGCTCATATTCACATACGCAGAGATCAAGTTTGACCAAAAGTTGACCAGATATAACCACGGTTAACTTGAGTTGACTAGTTTCAAAAAGAATTTTGAAATAATTAAATAAAATTACTTAATTAAATGGACTACTTCTAATTAATTAAACAAAGTTATTTAATTAAATGAGAAGCCATTACTAATTAATTAAATAAAGTTATTTAATTAAATAAGAAAAGTGTCTCTAATTAATTAAAGATTATTTAATTAAATAGAAAAAGTAATTATGAGATCATATCTCATTTTATTAAATTAAATATCTCAACAAAATCTCTCTTTAGTTCAAAAAGAAAAAATTTCAGTTCACTATTCATGAAAAATGTGTTAAATCAGTTAACTTCTTTTTCTACTCAAATTGAATCAGTTAACTTCTTATTTTACTCAAATTAAATCTGTTAACTCTTTTTAATTTGGAAATCTCCCTTTATGACTGAACTTCACCTTTAATCTTGACCGTTGATTGAAATCGATCTCAACCGTTGATGAATTTTAAGAAAGTCTATTTAAGAGACCCTCATCTCTTAAATTTGAAAGGTTGAATGAAAATTTACATTGAATTGTTGTTGGAATTCATAATCACATTTGGTCATATTAACATACGCAGAGATCAAGTTTGACCAAAAGTTGACCAAAGTTAAACATGGTTGACTTGAGTTGACTAGTTTCAAATTTTTTTTTGAAATAATTAAACGAAATTATTTAATTAAATGGAGTACTTACTTCTAATTAATTAAACAAAGTTATTTAATTAAATGAGAAGCCATTCCTAATTAATTAAATAAAGTTATTTAATTAAATAAGAAAAGTGTCTCTAATTAATTAAAGATTACTTAATTAAATAGAAAAAGTAATTATGAGACATATCTCATTTTATTAAATTAAATATCTCACCAAAATCTCTCTTCAGTTCAAAAAGAGAAATTTCCAATTCACTATTGATAAAAAAATGAGTTAAATCAATTAATTCCTTTTTCTACTCAAATTGAATCAGTTAACTCCTTATTTTACTCAAATTAAATCTGTTAACTCCCTTTAATTTGGAAATCTCCCTTTATGACTGAACTTCACTTTTAATCCTAACCGTTGATTGAAATCGATCTCTACCGTTGATGAATTCCAGGAAAGTCTATTTAAGAGACTCTCATCTCTTCCTTTTGAAAGGTTGAATGAGAATTTGCATCGAATTGTTGTTAAAATTCATACTCACATTTGCTCATATTCACATACGCAAAGATCAAGTTTAACCAAAGGTTGACCATATTTAACCATGATTGACTTGAGTTGACTAGTTTCGAAAAGAATTTTAAAATAATTAAACGAAATTATTTAATTAAATGGAGTACTTACTTCTAATTAATTAAACAAAGATATTTAATTAAATGAGAAGCCATTCCTAGTTAATTAAATGAAGTTATTTAATTAAATAAGAAAAGATTCTCTAATTAATTAAAGATTATTTAATTAAATAGAAAATGTAATAATGAGAGCATATCTCATTTTATTAAATTAAATATCTTAACAAAATCTCTCTTTACTTTAAAAAGGGAGATTTGTAGTTCACTATTGATAAAAAATGAGTTAAATGAGTTAACTCTTTTTTCTACTCAAATTGAATTAGTCAACTCCTTATTTTACTCAAATTAAATCTGTTAACTCCCTAAAATTTGAAAATCTCCCTTTACGACTGAACCTCACCTTTAATCATGATCGTTGATTGGAATCGATCTCAACCGTTGATGAATTCCAAAAAATTCTATTTAAGAGACCCTCATCTCTTCATTTTGAAAGGTTGAATGAGAATTTGCATCGAATTGTTGATGAAATTCATACTCACATTTGCTCATATTCACATACGCAAATATCAAGTTTGATCAAAAGTTGACCAGATTTAACCACGGTCGACTTGAGTTGACTAGTTTCGAAAAAAAATTAAACGAAATTATTTAATTAAATGGAGTACTTACTTCTAATTAAATAAACAAAGTTATTTAATTAAATGAGAAGCCATTCCTAATTAATTAAATGAAGTTATTTAATTAAATAAGAAAAGTGTTTCTAATTAATTAAAGATTATTTAGTTAAATAGAAAAAGTAATTATGAGAGCATGTCTCATTTTATTAAATTAAATATCTCAATAAAATCTCTCTTTAGTTCAAAATGAGAAATTTCCAGTTCACTATTCATCAAAAATGAGTTAAATCAATTAACTCCTTTTTCTACTCAAATTGAATTAGTTAACTCCTTATTTTACTCAAATTAAATCTGTTAACTCTCTTTAATTTGGACATCTCCTTTTATGACTGAACTTCACTTTTAATCTTGACCGTTGATTGAAATCGATCTCAACCATTCATGAATTCCAGAAAAGTCTATTCAAGAGACCATCATCTCTTCATTTTGAAAGGTTGAATGAGAATTTCCATCAAATTATTGCTAGAATTCATACTCACATTTTCTCGTATTCACATACGCAAAGATCAATTTTGACTAAAAGTTGACCAAATTTAACCACGATTGACTTGAGTTGACAAGTTTCAAAAAGAATTTTAAAATAATTAAACAAAATTATTTAATTAAATGGAGTACTTACTTGTAACTAATTAAACAAAGTTATTTAATTAAATGAGAAGCCATTTCTAATTAATTAAATGAAGATATTTAATTAAATAAGAAAAGTGTCTCTAATTAATTAAATATTATTTAATTAAATAGAAAAAGTAGTTATGAGAGCATATGACATTTTATTAAGTTAAATATCTCAACAAAATCTCTCTTCAGTTCAAAAAGGGAAATTTCCAGTTCACTATTGATCAAAAATGTGTTCAAATAGTTAACTCTTTTTTCTACTCAAATTGAATCAATTAACTCCTTATTTTTATCAAATTAAATCTGTTAACTCACTTTAATTTGAAAATCTTCCTTTATGACTGATCTTCACCTTTAATCCTAACCGTTGATTAAAATAGATCTCAACCGTTGATGAATTCTAGAAAAGTCTATTTAAGAGACCCTCATCTCTTCATTTTGAAAGATTGAATGAGAATTTGCATCGAATTGTTGCTGAAATTCATACTCACATTTGCTCATATTCACATACGCAAAGATCGAGTTTGACCAAAAGTTGATCAGATTTAACCACGGTTAACTTGAGTTGACTAGTTTCGAAAAGAATTTTGAAATAATTAAACGAAATTATTTAATTAAATGGAGTACTTACTTCTAATTAATTAAAAAAAAGTTATTTAATTAAATGAGAAGGCATTCCTAATTAATTAAATGAAGTTATTTAATTAAATAATAAAAGAGTATCTAATTAATTAAAGATTATTTAATTAAATAGAAAAAGTAATTATGAGAGCATGTCTCATTTTATTAAATTAAATATCTCAACAAAATCTATCTTCAGTTCAAAAAGGAAAAATTTCAGTACACTATTGATAAAAAATGAGTTAAATGAGTTAACTCCTTTTTCTACTCAAATTGAATCAGTTAACTCCTTATTTTACTCAAATTAAATCTGTTAACTCTCTTTAATTTGAAAATCTCCATTTATGATTGAACTTCACCTTAAATCCTGACCGTTGATTGAAATCGATCTCAACCGTTGATGAATTCCAGAAGTGTTTATTTAAAAAACCCTCATCTCTTCATTTTGAAAGGTTGAATGAGAATTTGCATTGAAGATAAGAGAGGGAAGATAAATTCTTTAGTCCATATCCCAACCTTTTGAACCATTTGTCCTAATTGGAAAATTAGGACAAGTATCTGAGTTGAATACCTATCGAATGTGTCGAATGACATATTTCATGATTTTTAACCCTTTAGATTTATTTTGTATGATTTTTTCTATGAAGAATTTTCATATTTTATCTTGGAGGTCTATGGTGAATTTTCCATTAATTAAGTCTTAATAAATAGATTTAATTACTAAATTATTTATTTGAAAAAATTAATTAAATATCATGATCTTTGATATTTTGATTGTAATTAATTAAATGTGAATTATAAGAGAAAAAGAATTAAATAAAAGAAAACTAGAAATTAAAATTAATAATAATTATAAAATAATAATAAAGTAATAAATAAAATAATAATAATAAAAGTTATAAAAATTAAAATAAAAGTTATAAAATTTAAATAGAGATTATTTAAAAAGTAAATTGGAGTTATAAGCTTGCATGGGAATTAACATGTGTCAACAACATGGTGGTTAGTGCATCAATTAGGCACAAGGTGTCTACAATTCTATGACTCATCAAAAAGAATTGGAAAAGACCCATGCTTAGTTGGTGACACCTTTCAGCGGTTTCAAAAAGCAATCCAAAGATTTCTTGAGAGCTCTTTATATTCAGGCATTCAAAGAAGCTTAGGGAGGCGGGTGGAAAGCAATTGGAGCATTGGACGACTCAAGAACTTTGAAAAAGGGAGCTTGCTCTGCGGATTTTCTGAGGAAGAGCGAATTAGCATTAGAATCCGGGTAGATTCTTGTATTTTTTCTTATGCTATTTTCGCATCATGCATTCCTATTTTCTTCGTGTGTTTCATATGTCTTCTGAGGAATTTCATATTTTTATTGTATACATTTTCAATTTGGATAATTAAATTTATTTGAGAATTTTATATACATAGATTTGAAAAAGAGAGAAACGGATTTGGGTTCGAATTAGAATCAAATTGAAATAGATTTGAAAATGGTTTCAAGATTTATGGCCAAATCCATTAGTGAAATTATTAGATAAATTTATAGAACAATTACCTTTTTAAGAAAAAATTTTTAATTCATCACAAACTGCCCTCTCGATGCCCCTTGGATAGACTCAAACTCAATCATTCATAACTTTTTATCGTGATTGAATTTATCCGATCGCTCCAGTCAGAATTGGCGCAACTTGACCCTCTCCAACATATTTAAATTTAAGCCCGATCCAACGATTCATTAGAGAGATATGGCCATCGTACTGAGACTGTTTTATTCAAAGACAAATATTTTTTCATTTCTCATAACCAAGAGTTCTTTATGCTTAACTTCACAAAAATAATATATATCAAAGCATGGAATGAATTAAAGATATTATTGAAATCTTCCCTTATTAAAATCTTATTAATATGCATTAGCTTTATATGGTTTATTATCTAATCTAATTAAATCAAATTTAATTAAGATATATTAATAGTAGAAGAAGTGTAATTAATTATTAGTCAATCTAAGTAAATAGATTTTTAAATAAGAGAAAATTAAAAGAAAAGAGATTTTAATATAGTTTATATAGTGAACTTTTTATAATGTATATTAAATACTATTTAATATATATTAAATAATTTAGAGATGGTAATTTTATATTACGAGACTTTAATGATAATGGATTAAGATTTAATTGACATGGAATCATTGTTATAATTTGAATTACTATGGTATTATTAATAATTTATATATTATTAACTAAATTAATGATATACCTTAATAGTATTAAGAGTTAGCTAATGAAGCTTATGTAAAGTTCTCTAGATCGATTAATAATAGTTTTGATGAGTTTATTATTTATTAATGTTTGTTGAGTCTAACAAACTATTAATAAAGAATAGTATAAATAGTTTAAATAGTTATCAATTAATACGATCAGAGTTAATTTAGAGGAGATTAATTAATGATTGAAGTACTGTAAAAGATATTAATCAAATTGAATTGGTTAATAATTTGGAGGAGTATTAATTAATTGAATCAACGTACATAGGGAAAACTTATTTGAGATTATAATACTTGATATTAGATATTTATTATAACATGTTATT
This sequence comes from Cupressus sempervirens, assembly GCA_028749045.1. Lineage (NCBI taxonomy): Eukaryota > Viridiplantae > Streptophyta > Pinopsida > Cupressales > Cupressaceae > Cupressus > Cupressus sempervirens. Next base: position 370,651,218 of record CM053788.1, read on the forward strand.
ATTAAAATAAAAATGGAAACATGACAAATGTGGTCATTATAGATTTATTAATAAGATTTTCAATATAGTTTGTCATTAAATGTTAGCAAGTTATTATTATTGAACTATGAATATGAACATTTGTGTATGGTTGACTTTTAGTTATTAGTCAACTAATATTCATTGGGCTGATGGTTTGGTTGTGAAATTATTAATTAAATCAATTAACTAAAGTTAATTGGATTTAATCAATAATTATGTTATGTAATGACAATTTAATTGATATAATTCTTTTAATAAGATTGTAGAAATATTGATATCAAGTTGATAGGTCTTATTCTTATGACTCGAATAATGACTTTAGATATTTAAAGGTGAAGACTTAGTAAAATTTTATTGAGGACTATTAGAATATGGACCTATGTTAGTTGATTGATGTAATTGATCATTTTAATAAAGTTATGATCTCTTATTCGAAGAATGATAATTGGTCCTCTTATAATATAACGAATAATTATCCTAAAAAAAAGTTGAAAAGTTAATCAGTTAGAATATGGATCATGGTTAAATATAAAAGACAATTTAATTAAGGTCAATGCTGATCAGTTTAGTGAATATTTATCCTTAAGTTATTCGTAGAATGTGATTCTTAATAATGGAAGGGTAATGCTATCGGGGAACAATTGGGTTGACTTGTAGGTCAAATGATGAAACTTAAAACATTTACACACTAAATGGGGATTAAATGAACCTAAAAAGATAATTGTTTTGATGTTCTTGCCCATGCCTTGAGTGCTTGTACAGGCTAGGATGAGAGTAGTGAGAATGCATGGTTGCGACCGTGCATTCCGTAGTATGCCTTGTCAGTATGAGAGGATACTAGTGGCCGCATGAGATCAGTATGGACCCGTGGAGTTTAGCTAACTGCCAGGGTAACTTGTACGTGATAAATGCGATGACACTTTCCTGCTTGCAGAGTAGATTTCTTACATGTCTTTGTGTGCCTCTAGGAATTAGATGTCGGTTTTGTGTCATGGAACCTTTGAGTTAGTATACTTTTAGAATTCTTGGACTTATAGAGATTTGTGCTTCGTGAATTAATATCCTATTTTGGAGTTGAGATTATCTCTTTAGCACGATGGGAGTGGACCACTAAGGTTCCACGCAGTCGGGTGGTAGTGTATTTTCACTCTTATCATTTGAGATCCATCCGAGACACCGTGGCTGGAGTATTCTTGATTGGTATTTATTTTTCATTATGTTCTTAAAGAATTATGATAGATAATATACCTTATGATGGATGTATTTACTGGTATGTTTCTTATATTGATGATTTTCTTTACTTTTCATATGTTAGTTGATGGTTTATTATTCCTTACTTTGCATGTTAATAAGATGTTTTAGGAGTGACATCCCTACTATGTTAATACCGATGATCTCTTCGATGCTTTGGAATGTTACGCACGGAGGGATGGCTAGGATCTACAATGGTCTAATGATGTTATTTACGGTTGGGAGGAACCGTGCACTTAGTTATTTATGTTTGTGATATATGGTTATATTTTGTGATGGATGTTTATATCTTTTGTGATGATGTATCATGTATGATATGTGGTTTCATTTATGTTATTGCATCATGGATTAATATTAGATGATGATGATGTACTTTATTTACTTGGATGTTTATTCTTTTAAGATTTTCATACCCTGTGATATGTACAGTGGATGATTGAGCTAAACTAAAATATAATTACAAAAGGACACATGTATATTGTTTAAGTACATTGGATGTATCATTGTTATTTCATAAGGATGGGATGTTAGATGAATAGTTAATTTAGATGTGATACAACGTTAAGGGATCTTTAAATAATGTAGCCTGTTATGTATATATGTTATGTTTATTTTAATTTGAATTGTTTCTATTGATTCTGCAAATGTTATGAATGGTTTTATCTTTCATGTAAATAAAAAAAAAAAAATTTTGTAAACTTAATGAAATTCTTTGGATCCCTTGGCGGGGCATTACACTTTATGACTGAACTTCACCTTTATTCTTGACCGTTGATTGAAATCGATCTCAATCTTTGATGAATTCTAGGAAAGGCTATTTAAGAGACCCTCATCTCTTCATTTTGAAAGGTTGAATGAGAATTTGCATCGAATTGTTGCTGGAATTCAGACTCACATTTGCTCATATTCACATACGCAAAGATCAAGTTTGACCAAAAGTTGACCATATTTAACCACGGTTGACTTGAGTTGACTATTTTTGAAAATAATTTTGAAATAATTAAACAAAATTATTTAATTAAATGGAGTACTTACTTCTAATTAATTAAACAAAAAAATTTAATTAAATGAGAAGCCATTCCCAATTAATTAAATTAAATTATGTAATTAAATAAGAAAAGTGTCTCTAATTAATTAAAAATTATTTAATTAAATAGAAAAAGTAATTATGAGAGCATATCTCATTTTATTAAATTAAATATCTCAACAAAATCTCTCTTCAGTTCAAAAAGAAAAATTTCCAGTTCACTATTGATCAAGAATGAGTTAAATTAGTTAACTCCTTTTCCTACTCAAATTGAATTAGTTAACTCCTTATTTTACTCAAATTAAATCTGTAACTCCCTTTAATTTGGAAATCTCCCTTTATGACTGAACTTCACCTTTAATCTTGACTATTGATTGAAATCGATCTCAACCGTTGATAAATTCCAGGAAAGTCTATTTAAGAGACCCTCATCTCTTCATTTAGAAAAGTTAAATGAGAATTTGCATCGAATTGTTTCTAGAATTCATACTCACATTTACTCATATTCACATAGGCAAAGATCAAGTTTGACCAAAAGTTAACCAGATTTAACCACGATTCACTTGAGTTGACTAGTTTCAAAAAAATTTTGAAATAATTAAACGAAATTATTTAATTAAATGAACTACTTGCTTCTAATTAATTAAACAAAGTTATTTAATTAAATGAGAAGCCATTCCTAATTAATTAAATGAAGTTATTTAATTAATTAAGAAAAATGTCTCTAATTAATTAAAACTTATTTAATTAAATAGAAAAAGTAATTATGAGAGCATATCTTATTTTATTAAATTAAATATCTCAACAAAATCTCTCTTCAGTTCAAAAAGGGAAATTTTCAGTTCACTATTGATCAAAAATGAGTTAAATCAGTTAACTCCTTTTTCTACTCAAATTGAATTAGTTAACTCCTTATTTTACTCAAATTAAATCTATTAACTCCCTTTAATTTGGAAATCTCCCTTTATGACTAAACTTCACTTTTAAATCCTGACCATTGATTGAAATCGATCTCAACCGTTGATGAATTCCAGGAGTGTTTATTTAAAAAACCCTCATCTCTTCATTTTGAAAGGTTGAATGAGAATTTGCATTGAAGATTTGCTGGAATTCATACTCAAATTTGCTAATATTCACATACACAAATATCAAGTTTAAACAAAAGTTGATCGGATTTAAACACGGTTGACTTGAGTTGACTAATTTCGTAAAGAATTTTGAAATTATTAAATGAAATTATTTAATTAAATGAAGTACTTACTTCTAATTAATTAAACAAAGTTATTTAATTAAATGAGAAGTCATTCCTAATTAATTAAATGAAGTTATTTAATTAAATAAGAAATTTTTTTTAAATTGATTAAAGATTATTTAATTGAATAGAAAAAGTAATTACGAGAGCATATCTCATTTTATTAAATTAAATATCTCAACAAAATCTCTCTTCAGTTCAAAAAGAGAACTTTTCAGTTCACTATTGGTAAAAAATGAGTTACATCAGTTAACTCTTTTTTTTACTCGAATTGAATTAGTTAACTCTTTATTTTAATCAAATTAAATCTGTTAACTCCCTTTAATTTGGAAATCTCCCTTTATGACTGAACTTCACCTTCAATCCTGACCGTTGATTGAAATCGATCTCAACCATTGATGAATTCTAAGAAAGTCTATTTAAGAGACCCGCATTTCTTCTTTTTGAAATGTTGAATGAGAATTTGCATCGAATTATTGCTGGAATTCATACTCACATTTGCTTATATTCACATACGCAAAGATCAAGTTTGACCAAAACTTGACCAGATTTAACGACGGTTGACTTGAATTGACTAGTTTTCAAAAAAAAATTAAAATAATTAAAGAAAATTATTTAATTAAATGAAGTACTTACTTCTAATTAATTAAACAAAGTTATATAATTAAATGAGAAGCCATTCCTAATTAATTAAATGAATTTATCTAATTAAATAAGACAAGTGTCTCTAATTAATTAAAAATTATTTAATTAAATAGAAAAAGAAATTATAAGAGCATATCTCATTTTATTAAATTAAATATCTCAACAAAATCTCTATTCAGTTCAAAAATGGAAATTTCCAGTTCACTATTGGTAAAAAATGAGTTACATCAGTTAACTCCTTTTTCTACTCAAATTGAATTAGTTAACTCTTTATTTTGCTCAAATTAAATCTGTTAACTCCTTTTAATTTGAAAATCTCCCTTTATGACTGAACTTCACTTTTAATCCTCACCGTTGATTGAAATTGATCTCAACCGTTGATGAATTTTAGAAAATTCTATTTAAGAGACCCTCATCTCTTCATTTTGAAAGGTTGAATGAGAATTTGCATCAAATTGTTGCTGAAATTCATACTCACATTTGCTCATATTCATATACGCAAAGATCAAGTTTGACCAAAAATTGACCAGATTTAATGGCGGTTGACTTGAGTTGACTAGTTTCCAAAAGAATTTTGAAATAATTAAACAAAATTATTTAATTAAATGAAGTTCTTACTTCTAATTAATTAAAAAAAATTATTTAATTAAATGAGAAGTCATTCCTAATTAATTAAATGAAGTTATTTAATTAAATAAGAAAAGTGTCTCTAATTGATTAAAGATTATTTAATTAAATAGAAAAAGTAATTATGAGAGTATATCTCATTTTATTAAATTAAATATCTCAACAAAATCTCTCTTCAGTTCAAAAAGAAAAATTTTCAGTTCACTATTGATAAAAAATGAGTTAATTTAGTTAACTCTTTTTTCTACTCAAATTGAATTAGTTAATTCCTTATTTTACTCAAATTAAATCTGTTAACTCCCTTTAATTTGGAAATCTCCCTTTATGACTGAACTTCACCTTTAATCCTGACCGTTGATTGAAATCAATCTCAACCGTTGATGAATTCCAGGAAAGTCTATTTAAGAGACCCTCATCTCTTCGTTTTGAAAGGTTGAATGAGAATTTGCATCGAATTGTTGCTGAAATTCATACTCACATTTGCTCATATTCACATACGCAAAGATCAAGCTTGAGCAAAAGTTGACCAAATTTAACCACGGTTGACTAGTTTTGAATTTTTTTTTGAAATAATTAAATGAAATTATTTAATTAAATGGAGTACTTACTTCTAATTAATTAAACAAAGTTATTTAATTAAATGAGAAGTCATTCCTAATTAATTAAATGAAGTTATTTAATTAAATAAGAAAAGTGTCTCTAATTAATTAAAGATTATTCAATTAAATAGAAAAAGTAATTACGAGAGCATATCTAATTTTATTAAATATCTCAACAAAATCTCTGTTTAGTTCAAAAAAGAAAATTTTCAGTTCACTATTGATAAAAAATGAGTTAAATCAGTTAACTCTTTTTTCTACTCAAATTGAATCAGTTAACTCTTTATTTTACTCAAATTAAATCTGTTAACTCCCTTTAATTTGAAAAACTCCCTTTATGACTGAACTTCACTTTTAATCCTGACCGTTGATTGAAATCGATCTCAACCGTTGATGAATTTCACAAAATTCTATTTAAGAGACTCTCATCTCTTCATTTTGAAAGGTTGAATGAGAATTTGCATCGAATTGTTGCTGAAATTCATACTTACATTTGCTCATATTCACATACGCAAAGATCAAGTTTGATCAGATTTAACCGCGGTTGACTTCAGTTGACTAGTTTCGAAAAGAATTTTGAAAATAATTATACGAAAATATTTAATTAAATGGAGTACTTACTTCTAATTAATTAAACAAAGTTATTTAATTAAATGAGAAGCCATTCCTAATTAATTAAACGAAGTTATTTAATTAAATATGAAAAGTGTCTCTAATTAATTAAAGATTATTTAATTAAATAGAAAAAATAATTATGAGAGCATATCTCATTTTATTAAATTAAATATCTCAACAAAATCTCTCTTTAGTTCAAAAAGCGAAATTTCCAGTTCACTATTGACAAAAAAATGAGTTAAATGAGTTAACTCCTTTTTCTACTCAAATTGAATCAGTTAACTGGTTATTCTACTCAAATTAAATCTATTAACTCCTTTTAATTTGAAAATCTCATTTTATGACTGAACTTCACCTTTAAAGCTTGACCGTTGATTAAAATCGATCTCAACCGTTGATGAATTCTAAGAAAGTCTATTTAAGAGACCCTCATCTCTTAGTTATGCAAGGTTGAATGAGAATTTGCATCGAATTGTTGCTGAAATTAATACTCACATTTTCTCATATTCACATACGCAAACATCAAGTTTGACCAAAAGTTGACCAGATTTAACTATGATTGACTTGAGTTGACTAGTTTCGAAAAAAATTGAATATAATTAAACGAAATTATTTAATTAAATGAAGTACTTACTTCTAATTAATTAAATGAGAAGCCATTCCTAATTAATTAAATGAAATTATTTAATTAAATAAGAAAAGTGTCTCTAATTAATTAAAGATTATTTAATTATATAAAAAAAGTAATTATTAGAGCATATCTCATTTTATTAAATTAATTATTTTAACAATATCTCTCTTCAGTTCAAAAAGGAAAAATTTCAGTTCACTATTGATCAAAAATGAGTTAAATCTGTTATCTCCTTTTTCTACTCAAATTGAATTAGTTAACTCCTTATTTTACTCAAATTAAATCAGTTAACTCCTTTTAATTTGAAAATCTCCTTTTATGACTGTACTTCACCTTTAATCCTGACCATTGATTGAAATCGATCTCAATTGTTGATGAATTCTGGGAAAGTCTATTTAAGAGACACTCATCTCTTCGTTTTGAAAGGTTGAATAAGAATTTGCATCGAATTGTTGTTGGAATTCATACTCACATTTTCTCATATTCACATACGCAAATATTAACTTTGACCAAAAGTTGACCTGATTTAACCTTGGTTGACTAGTTTCGAAAAGAATTTTGAAATAATTAATCAAAATTATTTAATTAAATGGAGTACTTACTTCTAATTAATTAAACAAAGTTATTTAATTAAATGAGAAGCCATTCCTAATTAATTAAATGAAGTTATTTAATTAAATAAGAAAAGTGTCTCTAATTAATTAAATATTATTTAATTAAATAGAAAAAGTAATTACGAGAGCATATCCCATTTTATTAAATTAAATATCTCAACAAAATCTCTCTTCAGTTGAAAAAAAGAAATTTCTAGTTCACTATTGATCAAAAATGAGTTAAATTAGTTAAATCTTTTTTCTACTCAAATTGAATCAGTTAACTCCTTATTTTACTCAAATTAAATCTGTTAACTTCCTTTAATTTGGAAATCTTCCTTTATGAATGAACTTCACCTTTAATCCTGACCGTTGATTAAAATCGATTTCAACCGTTGATGAATTCTAGGAAAGTCTATTTAAGAGACCCTCATCTCTTCGTTTTGAAAGGTTGAATGAGAATTTGCATCGAATTGTTGTTGGAATTCATACTCACATTTGCTCATATTCACATACGCAAAAATCAAGTCTGACCAAAAGTCGACCAGATTTAACCACGGTTGACTTGAGTTGACTAGTTTCGAAAAGAATTTTGAAATAATTAAACGAAAATATTTAATTAAATGGAGTACTTACTTCTAATTAATTAAATAAAATTATTTAATTAAATGAGAAGCCATTGCTAATTATTGCAAAAAGAGGGGTAAAAATTTATTAAGACAGAAAGGAATACAACAAGGAGAGCTCAACAAGGAGCTCGATCCTGAGCAACAAGATCATCAAATTCTTGCACCATCTCAAAGGACAGTTGCCCCCTATCCCTAATATTCCAACCCGGATCATGAATAGAAGCCCATTTGGCTAAACAATCAGCAGGTCTATTCCATTCTCGCGGAATATACTTGAACCTAATGAACTGAAAAGAGGAAGAGAAGAAAAGAATCTGCTTAACAACAGTGGCCAACTGCCAACTAACATCCTCAAGCTCTTGCAAAGAAAGCATGTTCACCACCACCTGGGAATCAGACTCACAAATAATCTTACTCCATCCCCACAAGCAACACTGTTCCACAGCATATAAAATAGCCTGAGCTTCCATGAGATTGTTAGTATAATCACCCTTATGAATTGAGAAGAAAAATTTAACATTCCCAGAACTACAACGAGTCACTCCGCCGATACCAGCCGGACCAAGATTCCCACGAGAAGAACCATCAATGTTAATTTTCAGAACTCCACAAGGATGAGGAGTCCAGTGCCCATCCTAGTTAACCCGACCCTTCCTCTGATGGTGAAGCTGCCTAGACATAGAAGGAAACCTATGAGCCGCAACCCCATCCTGCAAATGAAAATTGAGGCGATTACAGACAGCAAGATCAACCGGATCCATACCTCCATCAAGCTCACACTTCACAAGAATAGTTTTCTGGAGAGAATGTGATATTTTCCACCAAAGATGCAAAACATCAAGCCGAACATCTTAGAATATGCGACGATTCCTCTCCAACCAGATATGCCAAAGCATGAAAGATGGGCCAACAATCCAAGCAGCATGGAGAGAAGAAGACTTGGAGGGAGCACTACCCAAGCGAGCCCAGAACTCAGGCAAAGAAAGTGTCTCTAATTAATTAAAGATTATTTAGTTAAATAGAAAAAGTAATTCTAAGAGCATATCTCATTTTATTAAATTAAATATCTCAACAAAATCTCTCTTCAGTTCAAAAAAGGAAATTTTCAGTTCACTATTGATCAAAAATGAGTTAAATTAGTTAACTCCTTTTTTTACTCAAATTGAATCAGTTAACTCCTTATTTTACTCAAATTAAATCTATTAACTCCATTTAATTTGAAAATCTCCCTTTATGATTGAACTTCACCTTTAATCCTGATCGTTGATTGAAATCAATCTCAACCGTTGATGAATTGCAGGAAAGTCTATTTAAGAGACCCTCATCTCTTCATTTTGAAAGGTTGAATGAGAATTTGCATCGAATTGTTGCTGAAATTCATACTCACATTTGCTCATATTCACATATGCAAAAATCAAGTTTGACAAAAAGTTGACCAGATTTAACCACGGTTGACTTGAGTTGACTAGTTTTGAAAAGAATTTTGAAATAATTAAGCATAATTATTTAATTAAATAGAGTACTTACTTCTAATTAATTAAACAAAGTTATTTAATTAAATGAGAAGCCATTCTTAATTAATTAAATGAAGTTATTTAATTAAATAAGAAAAGGGTCTCTAATTAATTAAAGATTATTTAATTAAATAGAAAAAGTAATTACGAGAGCATATCTCATTTTATTAAATTAAATATCTCAACAAAATCTCTCTTCAGTTCAAAAAAAAAAAATTTCAGTTCACTATTGATCAAAAATGAGTTAAATTAATTAACACCTTTTTCTACTCAAATTGAATCAGTTAACTCCTTATTTTACTCCAATTAAATCTCTTAACTTCCTTTAATTTGAAAATCTTCTTTTATGAATGAACTTCACTTTTAATCCTGACGGTTGATTGAAATCGATCTCAACCGTTGATGAATTCTACGAAAGTCTATTTAAAAGACCCTCATCTCTTCGTTTTGAAAGGTTGAATGAGAATTTGCATCGAATTGTTGTTTAAATTCATACTCACATTTTCTCATATTCACATACGCAAAAATCAAGTTTGACCAAAAGTTGACCAGATTTAACCACGGTTGACTTGAGTTGACTAGTTTCGAATTTTTTTTTGAAATAATTAAACAAAATTATTTAATTAAATGGAGGACTTACTTCTAATTAATTAAACAAAGTTATTTAATTAAATGAGAAGTCATTCTTGATTAATTAAATGAAGATATTTAATTAAATAAAAAAAGTGTCTCTAATTAATTAAAGATTATTTAATTAAATAGAAAAAGTAATTATGAGTGCATGTCTCATTTTATTAAATTAAATATCTCAAAAAAATCTCTCTTCGGTTCAAAAAAAGAAATTTCAAACTCACTATTGATAAAAAATGAGTTAAATCAGTTGACTTCTTTTTCTACTCAAATTGAATCAGTTAACTCCTTATTTTACTCAAATTAAATTTGTTAACTCCCTTTAATTTGGAAATTTCTCTTTATGACTGAACTTCACCTTTAATCCTGACCTTTGATTGAAATTGATCTCAACCGTTGATGAATTCCAAAAAAGTCTATTTAAGAGACCCTCATCTCTTCATTTTGAAAGGTTGAATGAGAATTTGCATTGAATTGTTGCTAGAATTCATACTCACATTTGCTCATATTCACATATGCAAAGATCAAGTTTGACCAAAAGTTGACCAAATTTAACCACGGTTCAGTTGAGTTGACTAGTTTCAAAAAAAAATTTGAAATAATTAAACGAAATTATTTAATTAAATGGAGTACTTACTTCTAATTAATTAAACAAATTTATTTAATTAAATGAGAAGCCATTCTTAATTAATTAAATGAAGTTACTTAATTAAATAAGAAAAGTGTCTCTAATTAATTAAAGATTATTTAATTAAATAGAAAAAGTAAATATGAGAGTATATCTCATTTTATTAAATTAAATATTTCAACAAAATCTCTCTTCAGTTCAAAAAGGGAAATTTCCAGTTCACTATTGATCAAAAATGAGTTAAATCAGTTGACTTCTTTTTCTACTCAAATTGAATCAATTAACTCTTTATTTTACTAAAATTAAATCTGTTAACTCCCTTTAGTTTGGAAATCTCCCTTTATGACTGAACTTCACCTTTAATCCTGACCGTTGATTGAAATCGATCTCAACCGTTGATGAACTCCAGGAAAGTTTATTTAAGAGACCCTCATCTCTTGATTTTGAAAGGTTGAATGAGAATTTGCATCGAATTGTTGCTGGAATTCATACTCACATTTGCTCATATTCACATATGCAAAGATCAAGTTTGACCAAAAGTTGACCAAATTTAACCACGGTTGAGTTGAGTTGACTAGTTTCAAATTTTTTTTTGAAATAATTAAACAAAATTATTTAATTAAATGTTGTACTTACTTCTAATTAATCAAACAAAGTTATTTAATGAAATGAGAAGCCATTCCTAATTGAATAAATGAAGTTATTTAATTAAATAAGAAAACTGTCTCTAATTAATTAAAGATTATTTAATTAAATAGAAAAAGTAATTATGAGATCATATCTCATTTTATTAAATTAAATATCTCAACAAAATCTCTCTTCAATTCAAAAAAGAAAATTTTCAGTTCACTATTGATAAAAAATGAGTTAAATGAGTTGACTCTTTTTCTACTCAAATCGAATCAGTTAATTCCTTATTTTTCTCAAATTAAATTTGTTGACTCGCTTTAATTTGGAAATCTCCCTTTATGACTGAAGTTCACCTTTAATCCTCACCGTTGATGAATTAAAGGAAAGTCTATTTAAGAGACCCTCATCTCTTCATTTTGAAAGGTTGAATGAGAATTTGCATCGAATTATTGTTGGAATTCATACTCACATTTGCTCATATTGACATACGCAAAGGTCAAGGTTGACCAAAAGTTGACCAGATTTAACCACAGTTGACTTGAGTTGACTAGTTTCGAAAAGAATTTAAAAATAATTAAACAAAATTATTTAATTAAATGGAGTACTTATTTCTAATTAATTAAACAAAGTTATTTAATTAAATGAGAAGCCATTCCTAATTAATTAAATGAAGTTACTTAATTAAATAAAAAAAGTGTCTCTAATTAATTAAAGATTATTTAATTAAATAGAAAAAGTAATTATGAGAGCATATCTCATTTTATTAAATTAAATATCTCAACAAAATCTCTCTTCAGTTCAAAAAGGGAAATTTCCAGTTCACTATTGATCAAAAATGAGTTAAATCAGTTGATTCCTTTTTCTACTCAAATTGAATCAGTTAACTCTTTATTTTACTCAAATTTAATCTGTTAACATCTTTTAATTTGGAAATCTCCCTTTATGACTGAACTTCACCTTTAATCCTGACTGTTGATTGAAATCGATCTCAACAATTGATGAATTCCAAGAAAGTCTATTTAAGAGACCCTCATCTCTTCATTTTGAAAGGTTGAATGAGAATTTGCATCGAATTGTTGCTAGAATTCATTCTCACATTTACTCATATTCACATACGCAAAGATCAAGTTTGACCAAAAGTTTACCAGATGTATCCATGGTTGACTTGAGTTGACTAATTTCAAAAAAAAATTTGAAATAATTAAATGAAATTATTTAATTAAATGGAGTACTTACTTCTAATTAATTAATCAAATTTATTTAATTAAATGAGATGCCATTCCTAATTAATTAAATGAAGTTATTTAATTAAATAAGAAAAGTGTCTCTAATTAATTAAAGATTATCTAATTAAATAGAAAAAGTAATTATGAGAGCATATCTCATTTTATTAAATTAAATATTTTAACAAAATCTCTCTTCAGTTCAAAAAAAGAAATTTTTAATTCACTATTGATAAAAAATGAGTTAAATCAATTGACTCATTTTTCTACTCAAATTGAATCAGTTAGCTCCTTATTTTACTTAAATTAAATCTATTAACTCCCTTTAATTTGGAAATCTCTCTTTATGACTGAACTTCACCTTTAATCCTGACCATTGATTGAAATCGATCTCAACCATTGATGAATTCTAAGAAATTCTATTTAAGAGACCCTCATGTCTTCATTTTGAAAGGTTGAATGTAATGCCCGGCCAAGGGATCCAAAAAATTAACCTAGAATTTCACTAACATTTTTTTTTTTATGAAAGTAAATATCACATAAAACTTATGCACAATAACAGAAGCAATAGCAATGTTCATCTGAAAGTAAACATAACATAAATAACAGATTACATTCTTTAAGATCCCTTAACATTGAATTACATACATGAATCAATCTAGTACATCATCCACATGAAATAATAATGATACATCCAATATACAAATGTCCTTTTTGAATTACATTCTAAAATGCACAATCATCCACTGTACATGTCACAGGGTATGATAGGCACAAGAAATATACATATGTAGAATAAGGTACATCATCTTGTTCTAATCCATGATACATCAAAGTAGAGATAATCACATGATACAACATAATAGAGAACATATGCATCCATCATAAAGATCAAACATAATAAACTAAGAGCATGGTTCCTCCCAACCGTCAATAGCATGATTAGGCCATCGTGGATCCTAGCCATCCCTCCGTGCGTAACATTCCAAATCATCGAAGAGATCATCAGTATTACATGGTAGGAATGTCACTCCTAATAAATACAACATCATATGTAGAAAGTAATCTAATATGCAAATAAAAGAATAAGATAACATCATCTAACATATGCTAATCATCAATAAAAAATGATACATATCCACCATCATGAAGGACGCATCAGCCACGATGTCTCAATGAATCTCAAAATGATAAGAGTGAAAAATACACTACCACCCGACCGCGTGGTACCTAACTGGTCCACTTCCACCATGCTAAGGAGATAATCTCAAGTCCCAAATAGGCTATCAAAATCACATAGCACAAATCTCCATAAGTCCAGGAATCCTAAAAGTATACTAACTCAAAAGTTCCAATCACAAAATCTGACATCTAATCCCAGAGGCACACAATGACATGTAGGAACCTACTATGCAAGTGGGAAAGTGTCATCAAAATTATCACGTACAAGTTACCCTGGCAGTTAGCTGAATTCCACGGGTCCATACTAATTTCATGCAGCCACTAGTATCCTCTCATACAGACGAGGCATACTACGAAATGCAAGGTCGTAACCATGCATCTCACTACTCCCATCCTAGCCTATACAAGCACTCAAGGCATGGGCGAGAACAAAACACTTATCTTTTTAGGTTCATTCAGTTAGTATTAGGTGTGAATGTTATCACTTATTAATCCAACTTACAATGAGTTACCCTGGCAGCCTCTTAGGGCCTCGGCCCCCATTGCAAGCCACTTCCCATCACTACATGCAGATATCCTACCTTAATGCTCATGGACTCATGAATCTCAAAATCACAAAAGATAATCCATAATAAAATAATCAAATATGCATAAAAGCATCAAATCTCCATGAGAAACATCCATAGAAAATCATGAACACAACAGCTCTCTATTGGCAACTGAAGTATCACTGATAATCAAATATCCAATGGTTCTCAATAACCAAAATATATCTCAATCAAACTGATTGAAGACTCCAAAAATGGTTGAGTCAAGCATGTCACATCATGACATTATCAAAATAAATCCACATCACAGTCCCATCATGGCGACTAGAAAAATAACCAAGGATAACTGATCGATGACCAAAATAATGGTTAGGTCAAGAGTCTCATACACAAGAATCTCAACTATAACAATCAGTAATCACAACCAATTCATAGAGCATTCCATCACATAACCATGGTTGGTTTTATAAAGATCGAGATTAAAACATCATCATTACATCACAATCACATAACTCCCAAGCCTCTGGTAGACGTCCTATATTGGTCAACACTAGTCAACCAAAAAACCCAAAACAATAGCATAAAGAATACACAATGTAAACACATGTTTTGGTTTTGCTAAGTTTCGAATTTAAAAGCCTCAGTTTACATTTTTCCAAATTATATCAAGTGGAAAAATTTCACGTTTTACCTAACCCATGTTTTGTATTGATAGATAAAATTTTTTCCTTCTAACTCTTAGAATTTCAATTTTCTAAATATTCAAGGACTAAACATTACTTAAATAACCACCCACATCATGCTTCAATAACATGCAAATAACATGGATGAATGCAAATATTATCTATCTTCCACCCTTAACAAATTAGCTTTGTATCTTTAAATTTGATTTATGTTAATGTCTAAATAACAAATTCACATAATTTGTTTATCAGTTATTAGTTAAGTTAATATAATAACCGTTGTTCATCGATCAATATCTTATAAAATAATAATTATCTAATATATTAAATATCATTTAATATACTAAATAATATTAACTAAGGCTAATTATAATAATATTTAATAGTTATCGCTTAACTCTGAATACCCCATTAACTAATCAAAAATTTATATTGATTGAATTTATCACAAATTCTATCCTACGATCTCTTATATAATGTCGCTACCTTATCAATATACCTACCCACGTATGATGGCTATGCGGCCTATCTTAGCTGTGCGGTAATATATATGAAGATTGTTTCTCCATGCGTACAATACCACGAGCCGCGGATAGTAAGAAAGAAGATGGAGTAAAGGGTCACCCCAATAAATTTAATTTCCTTCTAAGTCACTGTGGACTCTAATACGTGTGGTCTGCGGGTCATAGGCCCTCTGCAAAACTCGCAGTATGACGCTGTCAGATATGGAATAAGAGGGGGGCACGGTAGTATTAAGAGAGACCCACCCCATTCGCAGGTACTCTGCGATGTGCAGGTACCGTGCACATTTAAAGTCATTAGAGTATGGGGCCGTGGGGGTGGGTGCATTTTGTCCCACCTCTAGTACATATCTATTTATATATATATATATATCCAGCAATTCCAATGACATTTTTTAATAAAAAAATGTTTCCTTCCAATATGAAATTTATTAATATGAATCTTTGTTGCGATTTGATATTTGATTCTTCAATTAAATATATATATACATGTATGTATATATACAAATTTTATATCACAGTATATGTATAAATAATGCATATATATATATATATATATATGTTTTTATTTTTTTTAAATCTGCATACATACATACATACATACATACATACATACATACATACATATATATATATATATATATATACACCATATATGAATTCTAACTCTCAGAGTTTTTCTATGAACTTTTAATTCTCAATTTTATCCAAAATAATCTAATGGATTTGGTCATGAATTTAAACCCTAGCCCCGTTTTCCTTTCAGATTTATGCATATAAAATTTTCAAATAAATTTAATTGCCCATATAGAGAATGCATACAATAAAAATATGAAATTCCTCAGAAGACATATGGAAGACACGAAGAAGATAGGGAAAGCATGATGCGGAAATAGCATAAGTAAAATCTCAAGAATCTACCCGGATTCTGATGCTAATTCACTCTTCCTCAGAAAACCCGCAGAGCAAGCTCCCTTCTTCAGAGTTCTTGAGTCCTCCAATGCTCCAATTGCTCTCCAACACTCTGTCTAAGCTTCTAAGAATGCTTCAATATATAGAGCTCTCAGGAAACCTCTAGAATGCTTCTAAAAACAGCTGGAAGGTGTCACCAACTAAGCATGGGTCTTTTCCAACCTTCAAGATGAGTCATAGGGTTGTAGACACCATGTGCTTAATTGATGCACAAACCCCCGTGTTGTTGACACATGAGAAATAGAAAAGTGCGTTAATTCCCATGCAAGCTTATAACTCCAATTTACTTTTTATATAATTTCTATTTAAATATTTATAACTTTCATTTTGATTTTTATAACTTTTATTATTATTATTTATTTATTACTTTATTATTATTTTATTATTATTATTAGTTTTAATTTTCTAATTTTCTTTTATTTAATTCATTTTTCCTCAATAATTTACATTTAATTAATTACAATCAAAATATCAAATAACATGATATTTTATATTAATTTTCTCAAATAATTAATTTATTAATTAAATCTATTTATTAAGACTTAATTAATAGAAAATTCACCATAGACCTCCAAGATAAAATATGAAAACCCATCATAGAACAAATCATACAAAATTAGTCTAAACGGTTAAAAATCACGAAATATGTCATCCGACATATTCGATGGGTACTCAACTCTGATACTTGTCCTAACTCTCTAGGACAAATGGTTTAAAGGTTTGAATTTAGACTTGAGAATTTATCTCCTTTCTCTTATCATTGAGATAGTATAATAGGGTACGCTCAACTTGTCAATTAAGGGAAGTCGATACCCAGTACCTGCAACCTACAGAAAAACCATGCATGTACATACAATATATATAATGCTAAGCTAAAACAGACAATGGAAGGAAGTGGTGCATCGTGTAGATCTTGACTAAGCAGGTGACTACGACTCCCTTCCTTAACCACATCAGAAACACCATACAATATGAAAACACGCACACCATACACATGAGAGTATGGGGTAAGTATCCATAATAAAACACATAAGATAATAAATCATCCATCCAATCATCAATAATAACTAAAAATAGTATAATGATCATCATACATACATGAAATGTAAAGTCTAAATGATCTCATCATATAACCACTGAATCCATAACATAATGTCTGATAATGTCAAAACAATACCACTAATCCATCAACATAAAACTAGTCAATCATAGTCTGATAATAATAACAACAATAAGTCTAGAAAAGATGTGAACGAGAGTAGGCACTACATTGAATGAGAATTTGCATCGAATTGTTGTTGGAATTCATACTCACATTTGCTCATATTCACATACGCAAAGAACAAGTTTGACCAAAAGTTGACCAACTTTAACCACGATTGACTTGAGTTGACTAGTTTCGAAAAAAAAATTGAAATAATTAAAAGAAATTATTTAATTAAATGGACTACTTAATTCTAATTAATTAAACAAAGTTATTTAATTAAATGAGAAGCCATTCCTAATTAATTAAATCAAGTTATTTATTTAAATAAGAAAAATGTCTCTAATTAATTAAAGATTATTTAATTAAATAGAAAAAGTAATTATGAGAGCATATCTCATTTTATTAAATTAAATATCTCAACAAAATCTCTCTTCAGTTCAAAAAGGAAAATTTTCAATTCACTATTGATCAAAAATTAGTTGAATCGGTTGACTCCTTTTTCTACTCAAATTGAATCAGTTAGCTCTTTATTTTACTCAAATTAAATCTGTTAACTCCCTTTAATTTGGAAATCTCCCTTTATGACTAATCTTCACCTTTAATCCTGACAGTTGATTGAAATCGATCTCACCCGTTGATGAATTCAAAAAAAGTCTATTTAAGAGACCCTCATCTCTTCATTTTGAAAGGTTGAATGAGAATTTGCATCGAATTGTTGCTGAAATTCATACTCACATTTGCTCATATTCACATACGCAAAGATCAAGTTTGACCAAAAGTTGACCAGATTTAACCACGGTTGACTTGAGTTGACTAGTTTTGAAAAGAATATTAAAATAATTAAACAAAATTATTTAATTAAATGGAGTACTTAATTCTTATTAATTAAACAAAGTTATTTAATTAAATGAGAAGCCATTCCTAATTAATTAAATGAAGTTATTTAATTAAATAAGAAAAGTGTCTCTAATTAATTAAAAATTATTTAATTAAATAAAAAAAGTAATTATGCGAGCATATCTCATTTTATTAAATTAAATATCTCAACAAAATCTCTCTTCAGTTCAAAAAGGAAAATTTTTAGTTCGCTATTGATAAAAAATGAGTTAAATCAATTAACTCCTTTTTCTACTCAAATTGAATCAGTTAACTCCTTATTTTACTCAAATTAAATCTGTTAACTCTCTTTAATTTGGAAATCTCCCTTTATGACTGAACTTCACTTTTAATTCTGACCGTTGATTGAAATCGATCTCAACCGTTGATGAATTCCAGGAAAGTATATTTAAGAGACCCTCATCTCTTCATTTTGAAAGGTTGAATGAAAATTTGCATCGAATTGTTGTTGGAATTCATATTCACATTTGCTCATATTCACATACGCAAAGATCAAGTTTGACCAAAAGTTGACCAGATTTAACCACGGTTGACTTGAGTTGACTAGTTCTGAAAAGAATTTTGAAATAATTAAACGAAATTATTTAATTAAATAGAGTACTTACTTCTAATTAATTAAACAAAGTTATTTAATTAAATGAGAAGCCATTCCTAATTAATTAAATGAAGTTATTTAATTAAATATAAAAAGTGTTTCTAATTAATTAAAGATTATTTAATTAAATAGAAAAAGTAATTATGAGAGCATATCTCATTTTATTAAATTAAATATCTCAACAAAATCTCTCTTTAGTTCAAAAAGAGAAATTTTCAGTTCACTATTAATCAAAAATCAGTTAAATTAGTTAACTCCTTTTTCTACTCAAATTGAATTAGTTAACTCCTTATTTTACTCAAATTCAATCGGTTAACTCCCTTTAATTTGCAAATCTCCCTTTATGACCGAACTTCACCTTTAATCCTGACCATTGATTGAAATTGATCTCAACTGTTGATGAATTCTAGGAATGTCTATTTAAGAGACCCTCATCTCTTCATTTTGAAATATTGAATGAAAATTTGCATCGAATTGTTGCTGGAACTCATACTCACATTTGATCATATTCACATATGCAAAGATCAAATTTGACCAAAAGTTCACTAGATTTAACGATGGTTGACTTGAGTTGACTAGTTTCGAAAAGAATTTTGAAATAATTAAATAAAATTATTTAATTAAATGGAGTACTTACTTCTAATTAATTAAACAAATTTATTTAATTAAATGAGAAGCCATTCCTAATTAATTAAATGAAGTTATTTAATTATATAAGAAAAGTATCTCTAATTAATTAAAGATTATTTAATTAAATAGAAAAAGTAATTATGAGAGCATATCTCATTTTATTAAATTAAATATCTCAACAAAATCTCTCTTCAGTTCAAAAAATGAAATTTTCAGTTCACTATTGAAAAAAAATGAGTTAAATCAGTTGACTTGTTGTTCTACTCAAATTGAATCAATTAACTCCTTATTTTACTCAAATTAAATCTTTTAACTCCCTTTAATTTGGAAATCTGCCTTTATGACTGAACTTCACCTTTAATCCTGACCGTTGATTGAATTGATCTCAACCATTGATGAATTCTAGTAAAGTCTATTTAAGAGACCCTCATCTCTTGATTTTGAAAGGTTGAATGAGAATTTGCATCGAATTGTTGCTGGAATTCATACTCACATTTGCTCATATTCACATATGCAAAGATCAAGTTTGACCAAAAGTTGAGCAGATTTAACCACGGTTGACTTGAGTTGACTAGTTTTGAAAAAAAAATTGAAATAATTAAACGAAATTATTTAATTAAATGGAGTACTTACTTTTAATTAATTAAACAAAGTTATTTAATTAAATGAGAAGTCATTCCTAATTAATTAAATGAAGCTATTTAATTAAGTAAGAAAAGTGTCTCTAATTAATTAAAGATTATTTAATTAAATAGAAAAAGTAACTATGACATTATATCTCATTTTATTAAATTAAATATCTCAACAAAATCTCTCTTCAGTTCAAAAAGGGAAATTTCCAGTTCACTATTGATAAAAAATGAGTTAAATCAGTTAACTCCTTTTTCTACTCAAATTGAATCAGTTAACTCTTTATTTTACTCAAATTAAATCTGTTAACTCCCTTTAATTTGGAAATCTCCCTTTATGACTGAACTTCACCTTTAATCCTGACTGTTGATTGAAATTGATCTCAACCGTTGATGAATTCTAGGAAAGCCTATTTCAGAGACCCTCATCTCTTCATTTTGAAAGGTTGAATGAGAATTTGCATCAAATTATTGCTGGAATTCATACTCACATTTGCTAATATTCACATACACAAAGATCAAGTTTGACCAAAAGTTGACCAGATTTAACCACGGCTGACTTGAGCTGACTAGTTTCGAAAAAAAATTGATATAATTAAACGAAATTATTTAATTAAATGGAGTACTTACATCTAATTAATTAAAAAAAGTTATTTAATTAAATGAGGAGCCATTCCTAGTTAATTAAATGAAGTTATTTAATTAAATAAGAAAAGTGCCTCTAATTAATTAGAGATTATTTAATTAAATAGAAAAAGTAATTATGAGAGCATATCTCATTTTATTAAATTAAATATCTTAATAAAATCTCTCTTCAGTTCAAAAAGGGAAATTTTTGGTTCACTGTTGATCAAAAATGATTTAAATCAGTTAACTCCTTTTTCTACACAAATTGAATCAGTTAACTCCTTTGTTTACTTAAATTAAATTTGTTAACTCCCTTTAATTTGGAAATCTTCCTTTATGACTGAACTTCAATTTTAATCTTGGTCGTTGATTGAAATCGATCTCAACCATTGATGAATTTTAGAAAAGTCTATTTGAGAGACCCTCATCTCTTCATTTTGAAAAGTTGAATGAGAATTTGCTTCAAATTGTTGCTAGAATTCATACTCACATTTGCTCATATTCACATACGCAATTATCAAGTTTGACCAAAAGTTGACCAGATTAACCATGGTTGACTTGAGTTGACTAGTTTCAGAAAAAAATTTGAAATAATTAAACGAAATTATTTAATTAAATGGAGTACTTACTTCTAATTAATTAAACTAAGTTATTTAATTAAGTAAGAAAAGTGTCTCTAATTAATTAAAGATTATTTAGTTGAATAGAAAAAGTAATTATGATAGCATATCTCATTTTATTAAATTAAATATCTCAACAAAATCTCTCTTCAGTTCAGAAAGGGAAATTTCCAGTTCACTATTGATCAAAAATGAGTTAAATCAGTTAAGTCTTTTTTCTACTAAAATTGAATCAGTTAACTCCTTATTTTACTCTAATTAAATATGTTAACTCCTTTTAATTTGGAAATCTCCTTTTATGACTGAACTTCACCTTTAATCGTGGTCGTTGATTGAAATCAATCTCAACCGTTGATGAATTCTAAGAAAGTCTATTTAAGAGGCCCTCATCTCTTTATTTTGAAATTTTGAATGAGAATTTGCATCGAATTGTTGCTGGAATTCATACTCACATTTGCTCATATTCACATAATCAAATATCAAGTTTGATCAAAAGTTGATCAAATTTAACCACGGTTGACTTGAGTTGAGTAGTTTCGAAAAGAATTTTGAAATAATTAAACAAAATTATTTAATTAAATGGAGTACTTGCTTCTAATTAATTAAACAAAGTTATTTAATTAAATGAGAAGCCATTCCTAATTCATTAAATAAATTTATTTAATTAAATAAGAGAAGTTTTTCTAATTAATTAAATATTATTTAATTAAAAAGAAAAAGTAATTATGAGAGCATATCTCATTTTATTAAATTAAATATCTCAATAGAATTTTTCTTCAGTTCAAAAAGGAAAATTTTCAGTTCACTATTGATAAAAAATGAGTTAAATGAGTTAACACCTTTTTCTACTCAAATTGAATCAGTTAACTCCTTATTTTACTCAAAATAAATCTGTTAACTCCCTTTAATTTGAAAATATCTCTTTATGACTGAACTTCACCTTTAATCCTGACCGTTGATTGAAATCGATCTCAACCGTTGATGAATTTCAAGAAAGTCTATTTAAGAGACCCTCATCTCTTCATTTTGAAAGGTTGAATGAGAAGTTGCATCGAATTGTTGCTGGAATTCATACTCACATTTGCTCATATTCACATACGCAAAGATCAAGTTTGACCAAAAGTTGACAAGATTACCCATGGTTGACTTGAATTGACTAGTTTCAAAAAAAAATTTGAAATAATTAAACGAAATTATTTAATTAAATGGAGTACTTAATTTTAATTAATTAAACTAATTTATTTAATTAAATAAGAAAAGTGTCTATAATTAATTAAAGATTATTTAGTTGAATAGAAAAAGTAATTATGATAGCATATCTCATTTTATCAAATTTAATATCTCAACAAAATCTCTCTTCAGTTCAAAAAGAGAAATTTTCAGTTCACTATTGATCAAAAATGAGTTAAATGAGTTAAGTCTTTTTTCTACTCAAATTGAATCAGTTAACTCCTTATTTTACTCTAATTAAATATGTTAACTCTTTTTAATTTGAAAATCTCCCTTTATGACTGAACTTCACCTTTAATCTTGACCGTTGATTGAAATCGATCTCAAGCGTTGATGAATTCAAGGGAAGTCTATTTAAGAGACCCTCATCTCTTCATTTTGGAAGGTTGAATAAGAATTTGCATCGAATTTTTGTTGGAATTCTTACTCACAATAGCTCATATTCACATACGCAAAGATCAAGTTTGACCAAAAGTTGATCAAATTTAACCACGGTTGAATTGAGTTGACTATTTTCGAAAAGAATATTGAAATAATTAAACGAAATTATTTAATTAAATGGATTATTTACTTCTAATTAATTAAACAAAGTTATTTAATTAAATGAGAAGTCATTCCTAATTAATTAAATGAAGTTATTTAATTAAATAAGAAAAATGCCTCTAATTAATTAAAGATTATTTAATTAAATAGAAAAATTAATTATGAGAGCATATCTCATTTTATTAAATTAATTAGGAATGGCTTCTCATTTAATTAGGAATGGCTTCTCATTTAGTTAAATAACTTTGTTTAATTAATTAGAAGTAAGTACTCCATTTAATTAAATAATTTCGTTTAATTATTTCAAAATTCTTTTCAAAACTAGTCAACTCAAGTCAACTGAGGTTAAATATGGTCGACTTTTTATCAAACTTGATCTTTGCGTATGTGAATATGAGCAAATGTGAGTATGAATTCCAACAGCAATTCGATGTAAATTCTCATTCAACTTTTCAAAATGAAGATATGAGGGTCTCTTAAATAGACTTTCGTGGAATTCATCAACGGTTAAGATCGATTTCAATCAACGATCAGGATTAAAGGTGAAGTTTAGTCATAAAGGGAGATTTCCAATTTAAAGGGAGTTAACATATTTAATTTGAGTAAAATAAGGAGTTAACTGATTCAATTTGAGTAGAAAAAGGAGTCAACTGATTTAACTCATTTTTGATCAATATTGAACTGGAAATTTTCCTTTTTGAACTAAAGAGAGATTTTGTTGAGATATGCTCTCAGAATTACTTTTTCTATTTAATTAAATAATCTTTAATTAATTAGAGACACTTTTCTTATTTAATTAAATAACTTCATTTAATTAATTAGGAATGGCTTCTCATTTAATTAAATAACTTCGTTTAATTAATTAGAAGTAAGTACTCCATTTATTTAAATAATTTTGTTTAATTATTTCAAAAAAAAATTTGAAACTAGTCAACTCAAGTCAACCGTGGTTAAATCTGGTCAACTTTTGGTTAAACTTGATCTTTGCGTATGTGAATATGAGCAAATGTGAGTATGAATTCTAGCAACAATTCGATGCAAATTCTCATTCAACCTTTCAAAATGAAGAGATGAGGGTCTCTTAAATAAACTTTCCTGAAATTCATCAACGGTTGAGATCGATTTCAATCAACGGTCAGGATTAAAGGTGAAGTTCAGTCATAAAAGATTATTTCCAAATTAAAATGAGTTAACAGATTTAATTTGAGTAAAATAAAGAGTTAACTGATCCAATTTGAGTAGAAAAAGGAGTCAACTAATTTAACTCATTTTTTATCAATAGTGAACTGGAAATTGCCCTTTTTGAACTGAAGAGAGATTCTGTTGAGATATTTAATTTAATAAAATGATATATGCTCTCATAATTACTTTTTCTATTTAATTAAATAATCTTTAATTAATTAGAGTATGTTTTCTTATTTAATTAAATAGCTTCATTTAATTCATTAAGAATGGCTTCTCATTTAATTAAATAACTTTGTTTGATTAATTAGAAGTAAGTACTCCATTTAATTAAATAATTTCGTTTAATTATTTCAAAATTCTTTTCGAAACTAGTCAACTCAAGTCAATCGTGGTTAAATCTAGTCAACTTTTGGTTAAACTTGATCTTTGCATATGTGAATATGAGCAAATGTGAGTATGAATTCTATCAACAATTCGATGCAAATTCTCATTCAACCTTTCAAAATGAATAGATGAAGGTCTCTTAGATAGACTTTCTTGTAATTCATCAACTGTTGAGATCGATTTCAATCAACGGTCAGGATTAAAGGTGAAGTTCAGTCATAAAGGGAGATTTCCAAATTAAAGAGAGTTAACAGATTTAATTTGAGTAAAATAAGGAATCAACTGATTCAATTTTAGTAGAAAAAAGAGTCAACTAATTTAAATCATTTTTGAACAATAGTGAACTGGAAATTTCCATTTTTGAACTGAAGAGAGATTTTGTTGAGATATTTAATTTAATAAAATGAGATATGCTCTCATAATTACTTTTTCTATTTAATTAATTAGACACACTTTTCTTATTTAATTAAATAACTTCGTTTAATTAATTAGGAATGGCTTCTTATTTAATTAAATAACTCATTTTAATTAATTAGAAGTAAGTACTCCATTTAATTAAATAATTTCGTTTAATTATTTCAAAATTCTTTTTGAAACAACTCAAGTCAACCGTGGTTAAATCTAGTCAACTTTTGGACAAACTTGATCTTTGCATATGTGAATATGAGCAAATGTGAGTATGAATTCCAACAACAATTCGATGCAAATTCTCATTCAACGTTTTAAAATGAAGAGATGAGGGTCTCTTAAATAGACTTTCTTCGAATTCATCAACGGTTGAGATCGATTTCAATCAACAGTCAGGATTAAAGGTGAAGTTCAGTCATAAAGGGAGATTTCCAAATTAAAGGGAGTTAACAGATTTAATTTGAGTAAAATAAGGAGTTAACTGATTCAATTTGAGTAGAAAAAGGAGTCAACTGATTGAACTCATTTTTTATCAATAGTAAACTGAAAATTTCCCTTTTTGAACTGAAGAGAGATTTTGTTGAAATATTTAATTTAATAAAATGAGATATGCTCTCATAATTACTTTTTCTATTTAATTAAATAATCTTTAATTAATTAGAGACACTTTTCTTATTTAATTAAATAACTTCATTTACTTAATTAAGAATGGCTTCTCATTTAATTAAATAACTTTGTTTAATTAATTAGAAGTAAGTACTCCATTTAATTAAATAATTTTATTTAATTATTTCAAAATTCTTTTCGAAACTAATCAACTCAAGTTAACCGTGGTTAAATCTGGTCAACTTTTGGTCAAACTTGATAATTGCGTATGTGAATATGAGCAAATGTCAGTATGAATCCTAGCAACAATTTGATGCAAATTCTCATTCAACTTTTCAAAATGAAGAGATGAGGGTCTCTTAAATAGACTTTTTTAGAATTCATCAATGGTTGAGATCGATTTCAATTAACAGTCAGGATTAAAGGTGAAGTTCAGTCATAAAGGGAGATTTCCAAATTAAAGGAAGTTAACAGATTTAATTTGAGTAAAATAAAGAGTTAACTGATTCAATTTGAGTAGAAAAAGGAGTCAACTGATTTAACTCATTTTTTATCAATAGTGAACTGGAAATTTCCCTTTTTGAACTGAAGAGAGATTTTGTTGAGATATTTAATTTAATAAAATGAGATATGCTCTCATAATTACTTTTTCTATTTAATTAAATAATCTTTAATTAATTAGAGACATTTTTCTTATTTAATTAAATAACTTCATTTAATTAATTATAAATGGCTTCTCATTTAATTAAATAACTTTTATTTAATTAATTAAAAGTAAGTACTCCATTTAATTAAATAATTTCGTTTAATTATTTCAAAATTCTTTTTGAAACTAGTCAACTCATGTCAACCGTGGTTAAATCTGGTCAACTTTTGGTCAAACTTGATCTTTGCGTATGTGAATATGAGCAAATGTGAGTATGAATTCCAACAACAATTCGATGCAAATTCTCATTCAACCTTTCAAAATGAAGAGATGAGGGTCTCTTAAATAGTCTTTCTTGGAATTCATCAACGGTTGAGATCGATTTCAATCAACAGTCATGATTAAATGTGAAGTTCAATCATAAAGGGAGATTTTCAAATTAAAGGGAGTTAACAGATTTAATTTGAGTAAAATAAGGAGTTAACTGATTCAGTTTGAGTCGAAAAAGGAGTCAACTGATTTAACTCATTTTTTATCAATAGTGAACTGAAAATTTCCCTTTTTGAACTAAAGAGAGATTTTGTCTGTTAAATCTGTTGTAGGAGATTTGAATGGATATGGAGTAATGTTGTATGTTTTAGATTTCCTAATGAAAATTAAGATCAATAGATACATCCATGCTTTAATACTTAAAGACTGGAGAACTACTACGTTATCTCGACTGTTTAAACATTAATTTGCACTAATAATAGTACAAGGTGTCTCACTTAATGATGATGTTATTGATTGTGTTACCTCAATGATTAGGATTTTATTTAATTAGATAGTTCAATATTCGTTGTCGGTGATGTTATGATGTTTAGGTATATGCATGCCTAACAATGATTATTCTCGTACTTAATCTGAATTAATGAATAAGTTATATGTCATATTGATTATGTAATTACTGATGATTAAATGCGAGTAGAAATGAATTAAATACTTAATTAATTGAAGCATTATGTTCTGAGTTTTCTCCGATCCATCATAACATAGTGATACATTACTATTATTTGGATACTCACGACTCGAGATGACGAGACATTATCTGATGCTTGAACATATTTTATTATTCCATGCTGTGTGATGTTACTTCTAGATATTTGATGTTCGTCATTTAAGGTTTTAGGTATATGTATGTAGATGAATTAAGTAAAATGTAGGATTAACACATTGATTTTTGGAATCTTTATGATTAAAGATATAAGTAGGATGAAAGAAACCCTAATTGATATATGTTTCAATTTATGTGAATTTTTGATACGTATATATACATATGTACATGTGATTTTTGGGACTACTGATGTGTGCAATGAGTGTGCAGATACTTTAGCTGAGGAAATTGACGGAAGAACATAACTGATCTCTATGTGTTAATTTTGTAAACCCTATTTTTCGTAATTCAAGTATTTTAATTGTGAGATGTATGTATGTATCTTTCTATGATCGATAAATGTTAATGTTCATAACTATGTTCTTATAGTGTCACTTGACACTCGTGAATTGTTTATGTTCTTCAGCATGCTAGTTAGGGTTAGCTGTGTAATCTTTGGACCTAATTCGGTTTAAGTTAGTGTTAGTTTGCTAATTGGGTTCTTAATCAAGTTTAGTCACCCTTAATCCGAATTAGTGCTTAATCTACTTTTTAGAGTTGTTAGTTGGTCCTAATTATTTTCCTAATTTTTGTTTGGCTCCTAACCTATTCCTAAGGCTTTAAAACATGAAATAATTATGCCCAAGGGGTATAGGTATGGGTTGGGGGTCTTTTCCAACTCCTAAGCCCCTTTTGTTGACTTTTGAGATCACTCAAAAAGTCTCATTTTACCTTTGTACGAAAATTGCAAGTGGTTACCTTGAGTTGCCTTACCTCACCTCCACTTAGTGTTTAACCATAGTGTGGGTTGAGTTAGGAGCTTCTAGATTTGTAGGTGGGTGGGAGAAGTTATTGTTTTTGGTTGGTGGTTGAGTTTGAGGCTTATTTAGAGGCCCTTTCTTGGACTAGTGGAGGTGGTTACCCAATCTCTACATTTAGAAAACATTTCTTAAAGATTGAAGGAAGGAAGTGGAAACTCTACTCAAATTTGTTTATTGCCATTATCTCTTTGTGAAGGTAGGAAATTTTCGTCTCCCTTATTCAGTTTTTATGTTTTGTTTCATGTTCATGCTACCTTGTTGTTGTTTCACTGTTTGTATGGTTGTGGGTATGTTGGGAAGATTTGAAAGCTATGTTATTTTGGTTGTTTTCTTTTCATGGTTATGTTTGCAATTTTTTTTGAGTTTTCCTTGCATGGGTGTTTTGGTATCACTCACCCTTAGAGAGGGCAGAAGTGACCAATTTGGGGAAAGGTCTGTTGAGTCGGACTCCATCCAGTGTAGAGTCTCTTCTCAAGATGAGAAGAGGGAGAAAGGGTAGGGTGTTATGGGCCCCTACCTGTCAGCACAAACCTTGTATGATTCTGGTATGTTGAAATGGAAGAATGTAAGTTCTTGGTATATAGCCCCGATTGGGCATCTGTTTGGTGTTGTGCTTGACTTCTCCTGGTTGGAAGAATCCACCTTTCCCTAGTTTTTATTCATTGTGAATCCTATTGTGTAAACCATGTATGATTATGCATGTTTGATTTTCTTTTGGTTATGCTTGGTTGTCACCCGATCAGATATTTGCTTCCTCCATGGTTCTAGAAATGAGTTGCAGAAAACATTATAAATCCCTTGAATAGGGTCATGAAGAAAATTTGATTTAATTGTTGAAATTTGGGATTGAGATCCTATTGTAAATTGTATTTTGAACCTCGTTGTAATTAGCAACGAAGCTGGGTTTTCTTCCTGTTTCTTTCTCGGTTGAGCCTTTGAATCAGGTTTGCCAATAAAATTGGTGTTTGAGTAAAATTGTTTATCTTGTGATTTAATCATAATTTCAAATTAGATGGATGCACATTAGGAATAAGATGATTTAATGATGGTTTAATTGAGAAAATTTTCAAGTTCATTATATGTTCAAATGATAATTATGTTAAAAAAAAAATTGCTTTTGAGTTGTGTTTAAATTTTACAATTATACATGTGCGTGAGGAAGTTAAGTGAATTTACTTGAATACTTGTTTATCACATTTAATCCTATTATCACCTCTAAATTTTGAAACATAACTTGTTGGTATTTTTGGGCATGACATAATTAAATAATCTTTAATTAATTAAAGACACGTTTCTTATTTAATTAAATAACTTCATTTAATTAATTAGGAATGACTTCTCATTTAATTAAATAACTTCATTTAATTAATTTGAAGTAAGAACTCCATTTAATTAAATAATTTCGTTTAATTATTTCAAAAAAAATTTGAAACTAGTCAACTCAAGTCAATCGTGGTTAAATCTGGTCAACTTTTGGTCAAACTTGATCTTTGCGTATGTGAATATGAGCAAATGTGAGTATGAATTCCAGCAACAATTCGATGCAAATTCTCATTCAACCTTTCAAAATGAAGAGCTGAGGCTCTCTTAAATAGACTCTCCTAGAATTCATCAACGGTTGAGATCAATTTCAATCAACGGTCAGGATTAAAGGTGAAGTTCAGTCATAAAGGAAGATTTCTAAGTTAAAGGGAGTTAATAGATTTAATTTGAGTAAAATAGGGAGTTAACTGATTCAATTTGAGTAGAAATAGGAGTCAACTGATTTAACTCATTTTTTATCAATAGTGAACTAGAAATTTCCCTTTTTGAACTGAAGAGAGATTTTGTTCAGATATTTAATTTAATAAAATGAGATATGTTCTCATAATTACTTTTTCTATTTAATTAAATAATCTATAATTAATTAGAGACTCTTTTCTTATTTAATTAAATAACTTCATTTAATTAATTAGGAATGGCTTCTCATTTAATTAAATAACTTTGTTTAATTAATTAGAAGTAAGTACTCCATTTAATTAAATAATTTCGTTTAATTATTTCAAAATTCTTTTCGAAACTAGTCAACTCAAGTCAACCGTGGTTAAATATGGTCAACTTTTGGTCAAACTTGATCTCTGCGTATGTGAATATGAGCAAATGTGAGTATGAATTCTAGCAACAATTCGATGCAAATTCTCATTCAACCTTTCAAAATGAAGAGATGAGGGTCTCTTAAATAGACTTTCCTGGAATTCATCAACGGTTGAGATCGCTTTCAATCAACTGTCAGGATTAAAGGTGAAGTTCAGTCATAAAGGGAGATTTCCAAGTTAAAAAGAGTTAACAGATTTAATTTAAATAAAATAAAGAGTTAACTGATTCAATTTGAGCAGAAAAAAGAGTCAACTGATTTAACTCATTTTTTATCAATAGTGAACTGAAATTTTTTCTTTTTGAACTGAAGAGAGATTTTGTTGAGATATTTAATTTAATAAAATGAGATATGCTCTCATAATTACTTTTTCTATTTAATTAAATAATTTTTAATTAATTAGAGACACTTTTCTTATTTAATTAAATAACTTCATTTAATTAATTAGGAATGGCTTCTAATATAATTAAATAACTTTGTTTAATTAATTAGAAGTAAGTACTCCATTTAATTAAATAATTTCATTTAATTATTTCAAAATTCTTTTTAAAACTAGTCAACTCAAGTCAACCGTGGTTAAATTTGGTCAACTTTTGGTCAAACTTGATCTTTGCGTATGTGAATATGAGCAAATGTGAGTATGAATTCCAACAACAATTCGATGCAAATTGTCAATCAACCTTTCAAAATGAAGAGATGAGGATCTCTTAAATATACTTTCCTAGAATTCATCAACGTTTGAGATCGATTTCAATCAACGGTCAGGATTAGAGGTGAAGTTCAGTCATAAAGGGAGATTTCCAAATTAAAGGGAGTTAACAGATTTAATTTGAGTAAAATAAGGAGTTAACTGATTCAATTTGAGTAGAAAAAGGAGTTAACTGATTTAACTCATTTTTATCAATACTGAACTGAAAATTTCTCTTTTCGAACTGAAGAGAGATTTTGTTGAGATATTTAATTTAATAAAATGAGATATGCTATCATAATTACTTTTTCTATTTAATTAAATAATCTTTAATTAATTAGAGACACTTTTCTTATTTAATTAAATAACTTCATTTAATTAATTAGGAATGGCTTCTCATTTAATTAAATATTTTTGTTTAACTAATTAGAAGTAAGTACTTCATTTAATTAAATAATTTCGTTTAATTATTTTTTAAAAAAATTCGAAACTAGTCAACTCAAGTCAACCATGGTTAAATCAAGTCAACTTTTGGTGAAACTTAATCTTTGTGTATGTGAATATGAGCAAGTGTGAGTATGAATTCTAGCAAAAATTTGATGCAAATTCTCATTCAACCTTTCAAAATGAAGGGATGAGGTTCTTTTAAATAGACTTTCCTAAAATTCATCAACGGTTGAGATCGATTTCAATCAACGGTCAGGATTAAAGCTGAAGTTCAGTCATAAAGGGAGATTTCCAAATTAAAGGGAGTTAACAGATTTAATTTGAGTAAAATGAAGAGTTAACTGACTCAATTTGAGTAGAAAAATGAGTCAACTGATTTAACTCATTTTTTATCAATAGTGAACTGAAAATTTCCTTTTTAGAACTGAAGAGAGATTTTGTTGAGATATTTAATTTAATAAAATGAGATATGCTCTCATAATTAATTTTTCTATTTAATTAAATAATCTTTAATTAATTAGAGACACTTTTCTTATTTAATTAAATAACTTCATTTAATTAATTAGGAATGGCTTCTTATTTAATTAAATGACTTTTTTAAATTAATTAGAAGTAAGTACGCCATTTAATTAAATAATTTCATTTCATTATTTCAAAAAAAAATTCGAAACTAGTCAACTCAAGTCAACCATAGTTAAATCTGGTCAACTTTTGGTCAAACTTGATCTTTGCGTATGTAAATATGAGAAAATGTGAGAATGAATTCCAACAACAATTCGATGCAAATTATCATTCAACCTTTGAAAATGAAGAGATGAGGGTCTCTTAAATAGACTTTCCTAAAATTCATCAACGGTTGAGATTGATTTTAATCAACGGGCAGGATTAGAGGTGAAGTTCATTCATAAAGGGAGATTTCCAAATTAAAGGGAGTTAACAGATTTAATTTGAGTAAAATAAGGAGTTAACTGATTGAATTTGAGTAGAAAAAGGAGTTAATTGATTTAACTCATTTTTTATCAATAGTGAACTGGAAATTTCCCTTTTTGAACTGAAGAGAGATTTTGTTGAGATATTTAGTTTAATAAAATGAGATATGCTCTCATAATTACTTTTTCTATTTAATTAAATAATCTTTAATTAATTAGAGACACTTTTCTTATTTAATTAAATAACTTCATTTAATTAATGAGGAATGGCTTCTCATTTAATTAAATAACTTTGTTTAATTAATTAGAAGTAAGTACTCCATTTAATTAAATAATTTCGTTTAATTATTTCAAAATTCTTTTCGAAACTAGTCAACTCAAGTCAACCGTGGTCAAATTTGGTCAACTTTTGGTCAAACTTGATCTTTGTGTATGTGAATATGAGCTAATGTGAGTATGAATTCCAACAACAATTCGATGCAAATTCTCATTCAACCTTTCAAAATGAAGAGATGAGGGTCTCTTAAATAGACTTTCCTGGAATTCGTCAACTGTTGAGATCGATTTTAATGAACGGTCAGGATTAAAGGTGAAGTTCAGTCATAAATGGAGATTTCCAAATTAAAGGGAGTTAACAGATTTAATTTGAGTAAAATAAGGAGTTAACTGATTCAATTTGAGTAGAAAAAAAAGTTAATTGATTTAACTCATTTTTGATCAATAGTGAACTGGAAATTTCTATTTTTAAACTGAAGAGAGGTTTTGTTGAGATATTTAATTTAATAAAATTAGATATGCTCTCATAATTACTTTTTCTAGTTAATTAAATAATCTTTAATTAATTAGAGACACATTTCTTATTTAATTAAATAACTTCATTTAATTAATGAGGAATGGCTTCTCATTTAATTAAATAACTTTGCTTAATTAATTAGAAGTAAGTACTCCATTTAATTAAATAATTTCATTTAATTATTTCAAAATTGTTTTTAAAACTAGTCAACTCAAGTCAACCATGGTTAAATCTGGTCAGCTTTTGGTCAAACTTGATCTTTGCATATGTGAATATGAGCAAATGTGAGTATGAATTCCACCAAAAATTCGATGCAAATTCTCATTCAACCTTTCAAAATGAAGAGATAAGGGTCTCTTAAATAGACTTTCTTTAAATTCATCAACAGTTGAGATCGATTTCAATCAACGGTCAGGATTAAAGGTGAAGTTCAGTTATAAAGGGAGATTTCCAAATTAAAGGGAGTTAACATATTTAATTTGAGTAAAATAAGGAGTTAACTAATTCAATTTGAGTAGAAAAAGGAGTTAACTAATTTAACTCATTTTTTATCAATAGTGAACTGAAAATTTGTCTTTTTGAACTGAAGAGAGATTTTGCTGAGATATTTAATTTAATAAAATGAGATATGCTCTAATAATTACTTTTTCTATTTAATTAAATAATCTTTAATTAATTAGAGACACTTTTCTTATTTAATTAAATAACTTCATTTAATTAATTAGGAATTGATTCTCATTTAATTAATTAACTTTGTTTAGTTAATTAGAAGTAAGTACTCCATTTAATTAAATAATTTTATTTAATTATTTCAAAATTCTTTTCGAAACTAGTCAACTCAAGTCAAGCGTGGTTAAATCTGGTCAACTTTTGGTCAAACTTGATCTTTGAGCATGTGAATATGTAATGCCACACCAGGGGATCCAAAGAATTAACCTAGAATTTCACTAAGTTTAGTAGCATTTAAAAAAAAAAAAAAAAATTCAAAGCAAATACCACATATAACTAATGCACAATAATGGAAGAAATAGTAATGTCCATCTAAAAATAAACATAACATAAATAACAGATTACATTTTTTAAGATGCTTTAACGTTGAATTACATACATGAATCCATTTAGTACAACATCCACATGAAATAATAATGATAAGTCTAATGTTTATACATTACATTTCAAATACTCAATCATCCACTGTACATGTCACAGGGTATGACAAGCTCAAAAGAATATACATACATAAAATAAGGTACATCATTCTATTCTAATCCATGATACATCAAAGTAGAGATAATCACATGATACACATGATACATCATCATAGAAGTCATAAACATCGATCATAAAGATCAAACATAATAAACTAAGTGCACGGTTCCTCCCAACCGTTAATAGCATCATTAGACCATCGTGGATCCTAGCCATCCCTTCGTGTGTAACATTCCAAATCACCGAAGAGATCATCAGTATTACATAGTAAGAATGTCACTCCTAATAAATACAACATCATATGTAAAAGTAATCTAACATGCAAATAAAAACATAAGATAACATCATCTAACATATGCTAATCATCAATGAAAAAGGATACATATCCACCATCATGAAAGACGCATCAGCCACGATATCTCAATGAATCTCAAAATGATAAGAGTGGAAAATACACTACCACTCGACCGCGTGGTACCTAAGTGGTCCACTCCCACCGTGCTAAGGAGATAACCTCAAGTCTCAAACAGGCTATCAAATTCACATAGCACATATCTTTATAAGTCCAGGAATCTGAAAAGTATACTAACTCAAAGGTTCCAACAGAAAATCTAACATCTAATCCCAGAGGCACACAATGACATGTAGGAACCTACTATGCAAGCGGGAAAGTGTCATCACAATTATCATGTACAAGTTATCCTGGCAGTTAGCTAAACTCCACAGGTCCATACTGATTTCATGCGGCCACTATTATCCTCTCATACTGACGAGGCATACTACGGAATGCAAGGTCGCAACCATGCGTCTCACTACTCGCATCCTAGCCTGTACAAGCACTCAAAGCATGGGCGAGAACAAAACACTTATCTTTTTAGGTTCATTCAGTTAGTATTAGGTGTGAATGTTATCACTTATTAATCCAACTTACAATGAGTTACCTTGGCAGCCTCTTAGGGCCCTGGCCCCCATTGCAAGCCACTTCCTGTCACTACATGTAGACATCCTACCCTAATGCTCATGGAATCATAAATCTCAAAATCACAAAAGATAATCCATAATAAAATTATTAAATATGCATAAAAAATATCAAATCTCCATAAGCTATCATCCATAAAAAATCATGAACAGAACAGCTCTCTATTGGCAACTAAAGTATCACTGATAATCAAATATCCAATGGTTCTCAATAACCAAAATATATATCTCAATCATACTGATCGAAGACTCCAAAAATGGTTGAGTCAAACATGTCACAACATAACATCATCAAAAATAAATCCACATTATAGTCCCATCATGGCGACTAGAAAATAACCAAGGATAACTGATCGATGACTAAAATAATGGTTAAGTCAAGTGTCTCATACATAAAAATCTCAACTATAAAAATTAGTAATCACAACCAATACATAGAGCATTCCATCACATAACCATGGTTGGGTTTATAAAGATCGAGATTAAAACATCATCATTTCACCACAATCACATAACCCCCAAGCCTCTGGTAGATGTCCTATACTGGTCAACACTAGTCAACCCAAAACCCAAAACAATAGATTAAAGAATACACAATGCAAACACATGTTTTAGTTATACCAAGTTTACAAAATGTAGAGATCTCAGTTTTAGTTTCCAAGTTTGAATGGAGGAACACATATATTGTTTTTGGATAAAAGTTTTCCTTATTAGAACTAAAAAAAATCCATTTTCCAATTAATAATATTTTTTTGATACATTCCCCACCAAACTATCAATTCTTTATTTAATAATTTAAAACAATTAAATTATTAAATAGTTGAAAGTTATTAAAGAGTCACCTTTATGAAAATAAACTTTCAATATAAATCATTTATCAAATAATAATAACTTAAATTTATAAATAACATGTTTACATATTACATACATACATACATACATACATACATACATATATATACATATGTAAATATATAAATAGTTAATATGTTTTCATAAAATCAATTTAACAATTTCGATTGACACCATATTATATAGCAATGAGAATCGATTGTTTATAAATGTTTTAACATAAACATTTTTTTTTTCATCACATTAACATTAATTTACCCCTCCCCAAACACTTGCTGTAGTACGCAGTACCTGCGATCGCAGGCACTGCGCCGACAGCAGGTATGTAGTACCCCTGTTGCCGCAGACCTGCGACGGTAGGTCTCTGCCTTCCGTAGTTGTGGGTACAATTCGTGCCCACGACATTTCATTATATACATTGATTCATGTGATATGAATCGCGATGCGATTTATTAAATTTATCCACTGCGATTTATCAATCGCTCATTCGACGTATTATATATATATATATATATATATTCAAATTTTATAATAGATTCATAATAAATGTATACATATGCATATATATAAATATATATATATGTATATGTATGCTGATTTGAATATATAAGCATGT
This sequence comes from Cupressus sempervirens, assembly GCA_028749045.1. Classification (NCBI taxonomy): domain Eukaryota; kingdom Viridiplantae; phylum Streptophyta; class Pinopsida; order Cupressales; family Cupressaceae; genus Cupressus; species Cupressus sempervirens. Next base: position 370,688,445 of record CM053788.1, read on the forward strand.
ATGTTTTTTTTTTCGCAAAGATTATATCTACAATTTAAGAATAAAATATTTGCATTATAGAATGCATATAAAATTCTCCAATAAATTATTCTACCCATATTGAGAATGCATATAAATATGAAACTTTTCAGAAGACATATGGAAGACATGAAGAAGACAGGGAATGTGTGATGCGAAAATAACATAATTAAAATCATAAGAATCTACCCAGATTCTGATGCTAAATCACTCTTCCTCAGAAAATCCACAGAGCAAGCTCCTCCCTTCTTCAGAATTCTCGAATCCTCCAATGCTCCAATTGCTCTTCCAACGCTATGTCTAAGCTTTTATGAATGCCTGAATATAAAGAGCATTTAGGAAACATCTAGAATGCTTCTAGAAACAGTTGGAAGGTGTCACCAACTAAGCATGGGTCTTTCCAACCTTCAAGATGAGTCATAGGGTTGTAGACACCATGTGCTTAATTGATGCACTAACCCTCGTGTTGTTAACACATGAGAAATAGAGAAGTGCGTTAATTCCCATGCAAGCTTATAACTCCAATTCACTTTAATATAATTTCTATTTAAATATTTATAACTTTTATTTTAATTTTTATAACTTTTATTATTATTATTTATTTATTACTTTATTATTATTTTATTATTATTATTAATTTTAATTTCTAATTTTCTTTTATTTAATTCTTTTTCTTCAATTAATTCCCATTTAATTAATTATAATCAAAATATCAAATAACATGATATTTTATACTAATTTTTTTAAATAATTAATTTATTAATTAAATCTATTTATTAAGACTTAATTAATAAAAAATTCACCATAGACTTCCAAGATAAAATATGAAAACCCATCATAGAGCAAATCACTCACGAATTATGTCATTCGACACATTCGGTGGGTAAAATATCCAGATACTTGTCCTATCTCACTAGGACAATTGGTTTAAAGGTTTGGGATTTGGACTTGAGAATTTATCTCCTTTCTCTTATCATTGAGATAGTATAATAGGGTACGCTCATCTTGGCAATTCAGAGAAGTTGATACCCAGTACCTGCAACCTGCGGAAAAATCATGCATGTACATACAATATATATATATATATATATGATAAGCTAAAAAGACAATGGTAGGAAGTGGTGCATCATGTAGATCCCAACTAAGCAGGTGATTACGACTCCCTTCCTTAACCACATTGGAAACGTCATACAATAAGAAAACACGCACACCATACACATGAAAGTATGGGGTAAGTATCCATAATAAAACACATGAGATAATAATCATCAACTAATCATCAATAATAATTAAAAACAATATAATGATCATCATGTATGCACGAAATGTAAAGTCTAAATGATCTCATCTCATAACTTCTGAATCCATAACATGATGTCTGATAGTGTCAAAACAATACCACTAATCCATCAACATAAAACTAGTCCATCATAGTCTGATAATAACAACAATGTCCAGAAAAGATGTGAAAGAGGGTAGGCACTACAGAATATGAACAAATGTGAGTATGAATTCTAGCAACAATTCGATGCAAATTCTCATTCAACCTTTCAAAATGAAGAGATGAGGGTCTCTTAAATAGACTTTCCTGGAATTCATCAACGGTTGAGATCGATTCCAATCAACGGGCAAGATTAAAGGTGAAGTTCAGTCATAAAAGGAGATCTCCAAATTAAAGGAAGTTAACAGATTTAATTTGAGTAAAATAAGGACTTAACTGATTCAATTTGAGTAGAAAAAGGAGTAAATTGATTTAACTCATTTTTTATCAATAGTGAACTGAAAATTTCCCTTTTTGAACTGAAGAGAGATTTTGTTGAGATATTTAATTTAATAAAATGAGATATGCTCTCATAATTACTTTTTCTATTTAATTAAATAATCCTTAATTAATTAGAGACACTTTTCTTATTTAATTAAATAACTTCATTTAATTAATTAGGAATGGTTTCTCATTTAATTAAATAACTTTTTTTAATTAATTAGAAGTAAGTACTCCATTTAATTAAATAATTTTGTTTAATTATTTCAAAATTCTTTTCGAATCTAGTCAACTCAAGTCACCCGTGGTTAAATCTAGTCAACTTTTGGTCAAACTTCATCTTTGCATATGTGAATGTGAGCAAATCTGAGTATGAATTTCAGCAATAATTCGATGCAAATTCTCATTTAACCTTTCAAAATGAAGAGACAAGGGTCTCTTAAATAGACTTTCCTGAAATTCATCAATGGTTGATATTGATTTCAATCTTGACGGTCAGCATTAAAGGTGAAGTTCAGTCATAAAGGGAGATTTCCAAATTAAAAAGAGTTAACAGATTTAATTTGAGTAAAATAAAGAGTTAACTGATTCAATTTGAGTAGAAAAAGGAGTTAACTAATTTAACTCATTTTTGATCAATAGTGAACTGGAAAATTCCCTTTTTGAACTGAAGAGAGATTTTGTTCAGATATTTAAGTTAATAAAATGAGATATGCTCTCATAATTACTTTTTCTATTTAATTAAATAATCTTTAATTAATTAGAGACACTTTTTTTATTTAATTAAATAACTTCATTTAATTAATTAGAAATGGCTTCACATTAAATTAAATAACTTTGTTTAATTAATTAGAAGTAAGTACTCCATTTAATCAAATAATTTTGTTTAATTATTTCAAAATTCTTTTTGAAACTAGTTAACTCAAGTCAACCGTGGTTAAATCTGGTCAACTTTTGGTCAAACTTGATCTTTGCATATGTGAATATGAGAAAATGTGAGTATGAATTCCAAAAACAATTTGATGCAAATTCTCATTCAACCTTTCAAAATGAAAAGATGAGGGTCTCTTAAACAGACTTTCTTGGAATTCATTAACGGTTGAGATTGATTTCAATCAACGGTCAGGATTAAAGGTGAAGTTCAGTCATAAAGGGAGATTTTCAAATTAAAGGGAGTTAACAGATTTAATTTGAGTAAAATAAGGAGTTAACTGATTCAATTTGAGCAAAAAAAGGAGTTAACTGATTTAACTTATTTTTTATCAATAATGAACTAGAAATTTCCCTTTTTGAACTAAAGAGAGATTTTGTTGTGATATTTAATTTAATAAAATGAGATATGCTCTCATAATTACTTTATTTATTTAATTAAATAATCTTTAATTAATTAGAGACAATTTTCTTATTTAATTAAATAACTTCATTTAATTAATTAGGAATGGCTTCTCATTTAATTAAATAACTTTGTTTAATTAATTATAAGTAAGTCCTCCATTTAATTAAATAATTTTGTTTAATTATTTCAAAATCCTTTCAAAACTAGTCAAGTCAAGTCAACCATGGTTAAATCTGGTCAACTTTTGGTCAAACTTGATCTTTGCGTATGTGAATATGAGCAAATGTGAGTATGAATTCAAGCAACAATATGATGCAAATTCTCATTCAACCTTTCTAAATGAAGAGATGAGGGTCTCGTAAATAGACTTTCCTGAAATTCATCAATGGTTGAGATCGATTTCAATCAACGGTCAGGATTAAAGGTGAAGTTTAGTCATAAAGGGAGATTTCCAAATTAAAGGGAGTTAACAGATTTAATTTGACTAAAATAATGAGTTAACTGATTCAATTTGAGTAGAGAAAGGAGTTAACTGATTTAAATCATTTTTGATCAATAGTGAATTGGAAATTTCTCTTTTTGAACTAAAGAGAGATTTTGTTGAGATATTTAATTTAATAAAATGAGATATGCTCTCATAATTACTTTTTCTATTTAATTAAATAATCTTTAATTAATTAGAGACACTTTTCTTATTTAATTAAATAACTTCATTTAATTAATTAGGAATGACTTCTCATTTAATTAAAAAACTTTGTTTAATTAATTAGAAGTAAGTACTCCATTTAATTAAATGATTTTGTTTAATTATTTAAAAATTCTTTTCGAAACTAGTCAACTCAAGTCAATCGTGGTTAAATCTGGTCAACATTTGGTCAAACTTGATCTTTGCGTATGTGAATATGAGCAAATGTGAGTATGAATTCTGACAACAACTTGATGCAAATTCTCATTCAACGTTTCAAAATGAAGAGATGAGGGTCTCTTAAATAGAATTTTCTAGAATTCATCAACGGTTGAGATCGATTTCAATCAACGGTCAGGATTAAAGGTGAAGTTCAGTCATAAAGAGAGATTTTCAAATTAAAATGAGTTAACAGATTTAATTTGAGTAAAATAAGGAGTTAACTGATTCAATTTGAGTAGAAAAAGGAGTTAACTGATTTAACTCATTTTTGATCAATAGTGAACTTGAAATTTCCCTTTTTGACCTGAAGAGAGATTTTGTTGAGATATTTAATTTAATAAAATGTGATATACTCTCATAATTACTTTTTCTATTTAATTAAATAATTTTTAATTAATTAGAGACACTTTTCTTATTTAATTAAATAACCTCATTTAATTAATTAAGAATGGCTTCTCATTTAATTAAATAACTTTTTTTAATTAATTAGAAGTAAGTACTCCATTTAATTAAATAATTTCATTTAATTATTTCAAAATTTTTTTCGAAACTAGTCAACTCAAGTCAACTGTGGTTAAATCTGGTCAACTTTTAGTCAAACTTGATCTTTGCTTATGTGAATATGAGCAAATGTGAGTATGAATTTCAGCAACAGTTCGATGCAAATTCTCATTCAACCTTTCAAAATGAAGAGATGAGGGTCTATTAAATAGACTTTCCTGAAATTCATCAACGGTTGAGATCGATTTCAATCTTCGGTCAGGATTAAAGGTGAAGTTCAGTCATAAAGGGAGATTTCTAAATTAAAGGGAGTTAAGAGATTTAATTTGAGTAAAATAAAGAGATAACTGATTTAAGTCATTTTTGATCAATTGTGAACTGGAAATTTGTTTAATTAAATAAGAAAAGTGTCTCTAATTAATTAAAGATTATTTAATTAAATAGAAAAAGTAATTATGAGAGCATATCTCATTTTATTAAATTAAAAATCTCAACAAAATCTCTCGTCAGTTCAAAAAGAAAATTTTTCAGTTCACTATTGATAAAAAATGAGTTAAATCAGTTAACTGCTTTTTCTACTCAAATTCAATCAGTTAACTCCTTATTTTACTCAAATTAAATCTGTTAACTCCCTTTAATGTGGAAATCTCCCTTTATAACTGAACTTCATCTTTAATCTTGACTGTTGATTGAAATCGATCTCAACCGTTGATGAATTTTAGTATTAATTAGAGACACCTTTCTTATTTAATTAAATAACTTCATTTAATTAATTAGGAATGGCTTCTCATTGAATTAAATAAATTTTTTTAATTAATTAGAAGTAAGTACTCCATTTAATTAAATAATTTTGTTTAATTATTTCAAAAAAAATTTTGAAACTAGTCAACTCAAGTCAACCGTAGTTAAATCTGGTCAACTTTTGGTCAAACTTGATCTTTGCGTATGTGAATATGAGCAAATATGAGTATGAATTCCAGCAACAATTCGATGCAAATTCTCATTCAACCTTTCAAAATGAAGAGATGAGGGTCTACTAAATAGATTTGTTTGGAATTCATCAACGGTTGAGATCGATTTCAATCAACGGTCAAGATTAAAAGTGAAGTTTAGTCAGAAAGGGAGATTTTCAAATTAAAGGGAGTTAATAGATTTAATTTGAGTAAAATAAGGAGTTAACTGATTCAATTTGAGTAGAAAAAGGAGTTAACTGATTTAACTCATTTTTTATCAATAGTGAACTAGAAATTTCTCTTTTTGAACTGAGGAGAGATTTTGTTGAGATATTTAATTTAATAAAATGAGATATGCTCTCATAATTAATTTTTCTATTTAATTAAATAATCTTTAATTAATTACGGACACTTTTCTTATTTAATTAAATAACTTCATTTAATTAATTAGGAATGGCTTCTCATTTAATTAAATAACTTTGTTTAATTAATTAGAAGTAAGTACTCCATTTAATTAAATAATTTCGTTTAATTATTTCAAATTTTTTTTCGAAACTAGTCAACAGTGGTTAAATCTGGTCAACTTTTGGTCAAACTTGATATTTGCATATATGAATATGAGCAAATGTGATTATGAATTCCAACAATAATTCTATGCAAATTCTCATTCAACCTTTCAAAATGAAGAGATGAGGGTCTCTTAAATAGACTTTCCTAAAATTCATTAACGATTGAGATCGATTTCAATCAACGGTCAAGATTAAAGGTAAAGTTCAGTCAGAAAGGGAGATTTCCAAATGAAAGGGAGTTAACAGATTTAATTTGAGTAAAATAAGAAGTTAACTGATTCAATTTGAGTAGAAAAATGTGTTAACTGATTTAACTCATTTTTTATCAATAATGAACTAAAAATTTTCTTTTTTGAACTGAAGAGAGATTTTGTTGAGATATTTAATTTAATAAAATGAGATATGCTCTCATAATTACTTTTTCTATTTAATTAAATAATCTTTAATTAATTAGAGACACTTTTCTTATTTAATTAAATAACTTCATTTAATTAATTAAGAATGGCTTCTTATTTAATTAAATAATTTTTTTTAATTAATTAGAAGTAAGTACTCCATTTAATTAAATAATTTCGTTTAATTATTTCAAAATTCTTTTCGAAATTAGTCAACTCCAGTCAACCATGGTTAAATCTGGTCAACTTTTGGTCGAACTTGATATTTGCGTTTGTGAATATGAGAAAATGTGAGTATGAATTCCATCAACAATTCGATGCAAATTGTCATTCAACCTTTCAAAATGAAGAGATGAGGGTCTCTTAAATAGACTTTCCTGAAATTCATCAACGGTTGAGATCAATTTCAATCAACGGTCAAGTTTAGAGGTGAAGTTCAGTCATAAAAGGAGATTTCCAAATTAAAGGGAGTTAACAGATTTAATTTGAGTAAAATAAGGAGTTAACTGATTCAATGTGAGTAGAGAAAAGAGTTAATTCATTTAACTCATTTTTTATCAATAGTGAACTAAAAAATTTCCATTTTGAACTGAAGAGAGATTTTGTTGAGATATCTAATTTAATAAAATGAGATATGCTCTCATAGTTACTTTTTCTATTTAATTAAATAATCTTTAATTAATTAGAGACACTTTTTTTATTTAATTAAATAACTTTGTTTAATTAGTTAGAAGTAAGTACTTCATTTAATTAAATAATTTCATTTAATTATTTCAAATGTAGTGCCTGCCTCTAGTTCGCATTTTGTATTCTTTGCTGAACTCTTTTAGAGCTAGTTTTATGTTGTTGATTAGTAGCATTTTTTTGAGACTCAGATATTGTGCTATGGATTTAGTTGATATGTGATGAGATTACATAGATTTTTCATTTCATTTATGTATGATGATTATTTTCAGTATTTGTAGTTATTAATGATGATTAGTAAGATGATTTATTATCATATGCATTTTTTTATGGATACTTACCCGATACTTGCATGTGTATGGTGTGCGTGTTTGCTTTGCCTGTTTGCTTTTGTATGGCGTGTCTAATGTGGTTTAGAAAAAGAGTCGTAGTCACCTGCTAGTCGGGATCTACACGATGCACCACTTCTTGCTATTACCTGTTTAGTTTAGTATATTGTATTTGTACATGCATGGTTTTTATGCAGATTGCAGGTACCGGGTATTGACTTTTCTGAATTGCCAGGATTAGCGTACCCTATCACACTATCTCAATGATAAGAGAAGGGAGATAAATTCTGAAGTCTAAATTCCAACTCTTTAAGCCATTTGTTCTAATTGAAAAATTAAGACAAATATTTGAGTTGAGTACCCTCCAAATACGTTGGATGACATAATTCATGATTTAAACCTTTGGTTTGATTTTGTATGCATTTTGGCTATGATGAGTTTTCATATTTTTACCTTATGAGTCTTTGATGTATTTTCTATTAATTAAGCCTAATTAAAAAATTTTAATTAATGGTTTAATTAAATGAAAAATTAATATGATATTTTGATATTTATTTTATTTAATTAGTTAAAAAATTAATTAAATAAAATAATTAAATTTGAAAACAAAAAGTTAAAAGTTTAAATTTGGAATGTGACAATATTTATTTTAATAATAATATATTTGGAGTTCATTTTTAAATAAATGACTAAATAATATTATTATTAATGCTAACAAATATTTTAGCAATTAAGTTTTGAAAATAAAATTTAAAAGTGGAAAATATATTCAAAATTATTAAAAGGTTCTAGATTTCATGTGATTAAAATATAAATATATTAAAATTGAAAAGTTGAATTATTAAAGTATGTGCATGAGATTTAATATATAAATAAATTAAATTGGAAAGAGTAAAAGTAAATATTAAATTAATTAATGTGCATTATATTAATATTCGCTCACATAGGAGTTGGTAAATTCTCGAAAGATGTCATATAGACAATACAGGAGTTTGCACTCTAAGAATGCATAAGTTGTCTACACTTAGGAGTTAGCATTTTATTTGAGCACATGGTGTCTACAACCTTATGACTCATTTAGAAGGTTGGAGAAGACTCATGCTTGGTTGTCATGCTTATCTTCTAATTGTTTCTAGAGACACTCTAGATGCATCTTAGAGGCTTTTAAATAGAAGCTCTCCTAGTGTGTTTGGACAAGCTGAATGAAAGCTACAAGCTACAAGCTTCAAGCTAAAATGGAAGCTTCAAAGCTTACATTCATTGAGAAGATCATATGCTTCTACATGCTCATATATTTTCTACATGCTTCTATGCTTCTTCTAGCACTTCTAGTCACTTGGAGGATTCGGTTGGCTTGGATCTTGGAGGAATTGCGAATGATGGAGAAAGAAGAGATTTTCTATGGACTTCTGAGGTATGGCGGATTAGCATCAGTGTTCAGGTGCACTCATGATATTCACATATTCTCTTTGCACTATTTCTCTTCCTATCTTCATCATGTCTGTTATATGTGTCTGTATACTCTTGTGAATGAATCTACAATTAAATTGGAATCTAGATATGCAGAGTTGCAAAGAAAACATTAGAAAACCCTAGATCCAATTAAGGAAGAAATTAGATTTAAATGGGTTTGGGTTTGAATTAGAATCAAATTGATAAATAGATTTGAAAAAATTATTTCTTAATCTATAGTCAAACTTTTTTAGAAATTAATGAACAATTATTTTAAGAAAAAAATTTTAATTCATCACAAATTGTCTTGTCGCTGCCCCTTGAATAGACCCAAACTCAGTCATTCATAACTTTTTATCGTGATCAAATTTATTCGATCGCTCCAGTCAGAAGTGACGCAACTTGGCCCTCTCCAACATATTTCAATTTCAGTCCGATCCAATGGTTCATTAGGGAGATATAACCGTCATACTGAGACTATTTTATTCAAGGACAGATATTTCTCCATTTTCCATAACCAAGAGTTCTTTATGCTTAAAATTCACAAAAATAATATATCAAAGCATGGAATGAATTAAGATATTATTGCAATCTCCCCTTATTAAAATCTTATTAATAAGCATTAATTTTATATGGTTTATTATCTAATCTAATTAAATCAAATTTAATTAAGATTGGTTAATAGTAAAAGAAGTGTAATTAATTATTAGTCAATCTAAGTAAATAGATTTTTAAATGAGAGGAAATTAAAAGAAAAGAGATTTTAATATAGTTTATATAGTGGACTTTTTATAATGTATATTGAATACTATTTAATCTATATTAAACAATTTTAGAATTGTTTAATGAAGATGATAATGTTAAAAATTTGGAGATTATTCATGTTAAAATCTACAATGAGTCTTATTGGTTTGTGATAGAGATCTTTTTCAAACAACGTTTATATAGACAAAATATTATTTGAAAAATTAAAAAATGGAGTCTAATGGTTGATTTTAATATTGATTAAATAATTGTAAGATGATAATTTATATTATGTTGATTTAAATTTAGAAACTCTAAATGATATTGGATTAAGACTGAATTATTATGTTATTGGTTAATACATTTGAATACCTTAATGAAGTTAATAGTTAGCCAAATATTAACTAATGAGTTTATGGAAGGATTCTATAGATCGAGTATTTATAGTTTGAGAAGTTTATTATTTATTAATGTTTGTAAGGACTAGCAAACTATTAATAAATAATGGTTTAAATAGATATCAACAAATTTGATTAGAATTAATCTAGTGAAGATTATTTATTGATTAAAATTTTGTAAAAGATAATAATTTTTTGAGTTGAATTATAATTGATTTTAATCAATTGATATTCATTGAGTTGTCAATATAATTATATTATGCGATAGAGTTTTAACTTGAAATGATTATCATTAATACGAAATCGTTAAGAAAGATGAATGTAGTCATTATGGATAAGATTTCCAAAATAACTTATTAATATTATTATTATTAAAATATTAATATTTTTGTATTGGATTGAAGTTGACTTTGACGTACAAACTATTGTTAGTCAACTAATACTCATTGGGTTGATGGTTTGGTTGTGAAATTATTAATTAAATCAATTAACTAGAGCTAATTGGATTTTAATTAATAATTAAGTTATGTAATAGAGATTTAATTGATATAATTCTTTTAATAAGATTGTAGAAATACTGATATCAAAGTTGATAGGTCTTATTTCGATGACTTGAATAATGACTTTAGATATTTTAACGGTGTAGCTTTAGTAATATATAATTGAGAATTATTAAGATGATAAAAGGTCAAGGATTGTGAATCGATATTAATTGATTGTTCTAATAAAGTTATAATCTCTTATTCGAAGAATGATAATTGGTCCTCTTATAATATAATGAATAATGATCTTTGATTATGTTGAAAAGTTGAAGTAACATTAAAGAAGAGTTAATCAATTAGAATATGGATCATAGTTAAATATAGAGGGCAATTTAATTAAAAGTCAATGATGATCAGTTTAGTGAATATTTATCCTTAAGTTATTCTTAAAATGTAATTCTTAATAATGGAAGGATAATGCTATCGAAGAACAATTGGGTTGACTTGTAAGTCAAATGATGAAACTTAAGACACTAGAAAGTATACTTGTAAACAGAAAATTGGAAACCCCTACACATTATTCAACTATGTGAATTTAGTAAACCAAAACATGTGTTTGCATCATGTATTCTATATGCTTCTTGTTTTGGATTTTGGGTTGACTAGTGTTGACCAGTCTTACGTTGTGACCAGAGGCTCGGGGGTTATGAGATGTGTTGGCATGTTGATCTTAATTGGTCTCAATCTTTATAAGCCCAACCATGGTAATGTGATCGTATGCTCTATGAAATATTTGTATTTACTTATTGTTATTGTTCATCAGTCTTCATGTGTGAAGCTAAGATGTATGTGTATGAGACACCTGAGCTAATTATTTTTGAGTCATCGATCAGTTATCCTTGAATTATTTTCTAGTCACCATGATGGAACTGAAATGTGGATTTATTTCTTGATGATGTCATGTTGTGAATGTTTTAACTCAACCATTTTGGAGTCTACGATCAGTATGATTTTGAGATATTATTGGTTTCTAGTTGAGAATCAATGGATATTATGATTTATCTTGAGATATATTTTGGTTATAGAGAATCAATGATTGTATTGATTATCAGTGATGCCTTCAGTTGCCAATAGAGTACTATTGTGGTCATGATTTTCTATGGATGCTTTTCAAATGCTCATAGAGATTTGATGATTCTTATCTTGGAGATTTGATGATTCTTATTATGCATATTTGATGCTTATATTGTGGATATTTGATGATTCTTTTTATATTATCTTTTGGATTTTCTTTATAGTCGCTTATACAGGACTGTGGTGATTTTATGATTCCATGAGCTTAGGGTAGGTAATCTACTTGTAGTGTCGAAAAGTGGCTTGCAATGGAGGCTGAGGCCCTAAGTGGCTGCCAGGGTAACTCATTGTAAGTTTGGTTAATAAGTGATAACATTTACACACTAAATGGAGATTAAATGAACCTAAAAAGATAATTTTTTTGATATTCTCGCCCATGCCTTGAGTGCTTGTACAAGCTAGGATGGGAGTAGTGAGAATGCATGGTTGCGACCTTACATTCCGTAGTATGCCTCGTCAATATGAAAGGATACTAGTGGCTGTATGAGATCAGTATGGACCCATGGAGTTTATCTAATTGCTAGAGTAACTTGTATGTGATAATTGTAATGACACTTTCCCGCTTGCATAGTAGGTTTCCTACATGTCTTTGTGTGCCTTTGGGATTAGATGTCGATTTTGTGCTTGGAAGCTTTCAGTTAGTATATTTTTAAGATTCCTAGACTTATAGAGATTTATACTTTGTGGTTTTGATAGCTTGTTTGGGACTTGAAATTATCTCCTCAGCACGGTCGGAGTGGACTACTTAAGTTCCACGCGGTTGGGTGGTAGTGTTTTATCACTCTTATCATTTGAGATTCGTCGGAGACATCGTGGTTGATGCTTTCTTGGTTGGTATTTATCTTCATTATGTTCTTGGATCATTATGATAGATGATACACCTTATGATAGATGTATTTATTGGTATGTTTCTTATATTGATGATTTGCATATGTTAGATGATGTTATCTTATGCTTTACTTTGCATGTTAGTAGGATGTTTTAAGGAGTGACATTCCTACTATGTTAATACCGATGATCTCTTCGGTGCTTTGGAATGTTACGCACGGAGGGATGGCTAGGATCCATGATGGTCTAATGATGCTATTAACGGTTGGGAGGAACCGTGCACTTAGTTATTATGTTTGTGATATATGGTTATCTTTTATGATGGATGTTTATATCTTTTGTGATGATGTAACATGTATGGTATGTGGTTTCATTTACTTTAATTGCATCATGGATTAATATTGGACGATGATGTACTTTACTTACACGGATGTTTATTCTTTTAAGCTTTTCATACCTTGTAACATGTACAATGGATGATTGAGCAATCTAAAATGGGATTACTAAAAAGGACACATGTAATATTGTTTAAGAACATTGGATGTATTATTGTTATTTCATAAGGATGTGATGTTAGATGAATAGTTCAATTAGATGTGATTCAATGTTAAGAGATCCTTAAAGAATGTAATCTGTTATGTTATTTTTAGTTGAATAATACTATTGCTTCCGCAAATGTTATGAATGGTTTTGCTTCTATGTTTAAAAAAAAAAAATTGTTTAGCAAACTTAGTGAAATTTTTTTTGGATCCCTTGGCGGGGCATTACATCAAAAATCTTTTCGAAACTAGTCAACTCAAGTGAAGCGTGGTTAAATCTGGTCAACTTTTGGTCAAACGTGATCTTTGCATATGTGAATATGACCAAATGTGAGTATGAATTCTAGCAACAATTCGATGCAAATTCTCATTCAACCTTTCAAAATGAAGAGATGAAGGTCTCCTAAATAGACTTTCCTAGAATTCATCAACGGTTGAAATCGATTTCAATCAACGGTCAGGATTAAAGGTGAAGTTCAGTCATAAAGGGAGATTTCCAAATTAAAGGGAGTTAACAGATTTAATTTGAGTAAAATAAAGAGTTAGCTGATTCAATTTGAGTAGAAAAAGGAGTTAACTCATTTAACTCATTTTCGATTAATAGTGAATTGAAAATTTCCCTTTTTGAACTGAACAGAGATTTTGTTGAGATATTTAATTTAATAAAATGAGATATGCTCTCATAATTAATTTTTCTATTTAATTAATTAGAGAAACTTTTCTTATTTAATTAAATAACTTCATTTAATTAATTAGGAATGGCTTCTCATTTAATTAAAAAACTTTGTTTAATTAATTAAAAAGTAAGTACTCCATTTAATTAAATAATTTCGTTTAATTATTTCAAATTTTTTTCGAAACTAGTCAACTCAAGTCAATCGTGGTTAAATTTGGTCAACTTTTGGTCAAACTTGATCTTTACGTATGTGAATATGAGCAAATGTGAGTATGAATTAAAGCAACAATTCGATGCAAATTCTCATTCAACCTTTCAAAATGAAGAGATGAGGGTCTCTTAAGTAGACTTTCCTGGAATTCATCAATGATTGAGATCAATTTCAATCAACGGTTAGGATTAAATGTGAAGTTCAGTCATAAAGTGAGATTTCCAAATTAAAGGGAGTTAACAGATTTAATATGAGCAAAATAAGGAGTTAACTGATTCAATTTCAGTAGAAAAAGGAGTTAATTGATTTAACTCATTTTTTATCAATAGTGAACTGAAAATTTCCCTTTTTGAACTGAAGAGAGATTTTGTTGAGATATTTAATTTAATAAAATGAGATATGCTCTCATAATTACTTTTTCTATTTAATTAAATAATCTTTAATTAATTAGAGACACTTTTCTTATTTAATTAAATAAATTCATTTAATTAATTAGGAATGGCTTCTTATTTAATTAAATAACTTTATTTAATTAATTAGAAGTAAGTACTCCATTTAATTAAATAATTTCATTTAATTATTTCAAAAAAATTTGGAAACTAGTGAACTCAAGTCAACTGTGGTTAAATCTGGTCAACTTTTAGTCAAACTTGATCTTTGCATATGTGAATATGAGCAAATGTGAGTATGAATTCAAGCAAACATTCGATGCAATTTCTCATTCAACATTTCAAAATAAAGAGATGAGGGTCTCTTAAACAGACTTTCCTGGAACTCATCAACAGTTGAGATCGATTTCAATCAACGGTCAGGATTAAAAGTGAAGTTCAGACATAAAGGAAGATTTTCAAATTAAAGGGAGTTAACAGATTTAATTTGAGTAAAATAAAGATTTAACTGATTCAATTTGAGTAGAAAAAAGAGTTAACTCATTTAACTCATTTTTGATCAATAGTGAACTGAAAATTTCCCTTTTTGAACTGAAGAGAGATTTTGTTGAGATATTTGATTTAATAAAATGAGATATGCTCTCATAATTACTTTTTCTATTTAACTAAATAAACTTTAATTAATTAGAGACACTTTTTTTATTTAATTAAATAACTTCATTTAATTAATTAGAAATGGCTTCTCATTTAATTAAATAACTTTGTTTAATTAATTAGAAGTAAGTACTCCATTTAATTAAATAATTTTGTTTAATTATTTTAAAAAAAATTTTGAAACTAGTCAACTCAAGTCAACTGTGCTTAAATCAGGTCAACTTTTAGTCAAACATGATCTTTACGTATGTGAATATGAGCAAAGGTAAGTATGAATTCCAGCAACAATTCGATGCAAATTCTCATTCAACCTTTCAAAATGAAGAGATGAGGGTCTCTTAAATAGACTCTCCTAGAACTCATCAACGGTTGAGATCGATTTTAATCAACGATTAGGATTAAAGGTAAAGTTCAGTCATAAAGGGAGATTTCCAAATTAAAGAGAGTTAACAGATTTAATTTGAGTACAATAAGGAGTTAACTGATTCAATTTGAGTAGAAAAAGGAGTTAACTCATTTAACTCATTTTTGATCAATAGTGAACTGAAAATTTCTCTTTTTGAACTAAAGAGAGATTTTGTTGAGATATTTATTTTAATAAAATGAGATATGCTCTCATAATTACTTTTTCTATTTAATTAAATAATATTTAATTAATTAGAGACACTTTTTTTATTTAATTAAATAACTTCATTTAATTAATTAGGAATGGCTTCTCATTTAATTAAACAACTTTGTTTAATTAATTAGAAGTAAGTACTCTATTCAATTAAATAATTTCTTTTAATTATTTCAATTTTTTTTGAAACTAGTCAACTCAAGTCAATCGTAGATAAATCTAGTCAACTTTTGGTCAAACTTGATCTTTGCGTAATATAAATATGAGCAAATGTGAGTATGAATTCCAGCAACAATTCGATGCAAATTCTCATTCAACCTTTCAAAATGAAGAGATGAGGGTCTCTTAAATAGACTTTCTTGGAATTCATCAACGGTTGAGATCGATTTCAATCAACGGTCAAGATTAAAGGTGAAGTTCAGTCATAAAGGGAGATTTCCAAATTAAAGGGAGTTAATGGATTTAATTTGAGTAAAATAAAGAGTTAATTGATTCAATTTGAGTAGAAAAAGGAGTTAACTCATTTAACTCATTTTTTATCAATAGTGAACTGAAAATTTCCCTTTTTCAACTAAAGAGAGATTTTGTTGAGATATTTAATTTAATAAAATGAGGTATGCTCTCATAATTACTTTTTCTATTTAATTAAATAATCTTTAATTAATTAGAGACACTTTTCTTATTTAATTAAAAAACTTCATTTAATTAATTAGGAATGGTTTCTCATTTAATTAAATAACTTTGTTTACTTAATTAGAAGTAACTACTCCATTTAATTAAATAATTTTGTTTAATTATTTCAAAATTCTTTTCGAAACTAGTCAACTCAAGTCAAGCGTGGTTAAATTTGGTCAACTTTTGGTCAAACTTGATCTTTGCGTATGTGAATATGAGCAAATGTGAGTATGAATTCCAGGAACAATTCGATGCAAATACTCATTCAACCTATCGAAATGAAGAGATGAGGGTCTCTTAAATAGACTTTCTTGGAAGTCATCAATGGTTGAGTTCGATTTCAATCAATGGTTAGGATTACCGGTGAAGTTCAATCATAAAGTGAGATTTCCAAATTAAAGGGAGTTAACAGATTTAATTTGAGTAAAATGAGGAGTTAACTGATTCAATTTGAGTAGAAAAAGGAGTTAACTGAAGTAAGTACTCTATTTAATTCAAATTAAATCTGTTAACTCTCTTTAATTTGAAAATCTCGCTTTATGACTGAACTTCACCATTAATCTTGACCGTTAATTGAAATTGATCTCAACCGTTGATGAATTCTACGAAAGTCTATTTAAGAGACACCCATCTTTTCATTTTGAAAGGTTGAATGAGAATTTTCATCGAATTGTTGCTTGAATTCATAGTTACATTTGCTCATATTCACATACGCAAAGATCAAGTTTGACCAAAAGTTGACCAGATTTAACCACGGTTGACTTGAGTTGACTAGTTTTGAAATAATTAAATGAAATTATTTAATTAAATAGAGTACTTACTTCAGTTAACTCTTTTTTCTACTCAAATTGAATTAGTTAACTCCTTATTTTACTCAAATTAAATCTCTTAACTCCCTTTAATTTGAAAATCTCCCTTTATGACTGAACTTTACCTTTAATCCTGACCGTTGATTGAAATCGATCTCAACCATTGATGAATTCCAAGAAAGTGTATTTAAGAGACCCTCATATCTTCATTTTGAAAGGTTGAATGAGAATTTGCATGGAATTATTGTTAGAATTCATACTCATATTTGCTCATATTCACATACGCAAATATCAAGTTTGACCAATAGTTGACCAAATTTAACCACGGTTGACTTGAGTTGACTAGTTTCGAAAAGAATTTTGAAATAATTAAACGAAATTATTTAATTAAATGGAGTACTTACTTCTAATTAATTAAACAAAGTTATTTAATTAAATGAGAAGCCATTGATAATTAATTAAATGAAGTTATTTAATTAAATAAGAAAAGTGTCTCTAATTAAATAAAGATTATTTAATTAAATAGAAAAAGTAATTATGAGAGCATATCTCATTTTATTAAATTCAATATCTCAACAAAATCTCTCTTCAGTTCAAAAAGAGAAAATTTCAATTCACTATTGATCAAAAATGAGTTAAATCAGTTAACTCCTTTTTCTACTCAAATTGAATCAGTTAACTCTTTATTTTACTCAAATTAAATCTGTTAACTCCCTTTAGTTTGAAAATCACCCTTTATGACTGGACTTCACCTTTAATCCTGACCATTGATTGAAATCGATCTCAACCATTGATGAATTCTAGGAAAGTCTATTTAAGAGACCCTGATCTCTTCATTTTGAAAGGTTGAATGAGAATTTGTATCGAATTATTGCTGGAATTCATACTCACATTTGCTCATATTCACATACACAAAGATAAAGTTTGACCAATAGTTGACCAGATTAAACCACGGTTGACTTGAGTTGACTAGTTTCGAAAAGAATTTTAAAATAATTAAACGAAATTATTTAATTAAATAGAGTACTTACTTATAATTAATTAAACAAAGTTATTTAATTAAATGAGAAGCCATTCCTAATTAATTAAATGAAGTTATTTAATTAAATAAGAAAATTGTCTCTAATTAATTAAAAATTATTTATTTAAATAGAAAAAGTAATTATGAGAGCATATCTCATTTTATTAAATTAAATATCTTAATAAAATCTCTCTTCAGTTCAAAAAGGGAAATTTTCAGTTCACTATTGATCAAAAATGAGTTAAATGAGTTAACTCCTTTTTCTACTCAAATTGAATCAGTTAACTCCTTAGTTTACTCAAATTAAATATTTCAACTCCCTTTAATTTGGAAATCTCCCTTTATAACTGAACTTCACCTTTAATCCTGACCGTTGATTGAAATTGATCTCAACCATTGATGAATTTCAAGAAAGTCTATTTAAGAGACCCTCATCTCTTCATTTTGAAAGGTTGAATGAGAATTTGCATTGAATTATTACTGGAATTCATACTCACATTTTCTCATATTGACATAAGCAAAGATCAAGTTTGACCAATAGTTGACCAGAGTTAACCATGGTTGACTTGAGTTGACTAGTTTTGAAAAGAATTTTGAAATAATTAAACGAAATTGTTTAATTAAATAGATTACTTACTTTAATTAATTAAACAAAGTTATTTAATTAAATGAGAAGCCATTCCTAATTAATTAAATGAAGTTATTTAATTAAATAAGAAAAGTGTCTCTAATTAATGAAAGATTATTTAATTAAATAGAAAAAGTAATTATGAGAGCATATCTCATTTTATTAAATTAAATATCTCAACAAAATCTCTCTTCAGTTCAAAAAGAGAAATTTTTAGAAATTTTCAGTTCACTATTGATAAAATGAGTTAAATCAGTTAACTCCTTTTTCTACTCAAATTGAATCAGTTAACTCCTTATTTTACTCAAATTAAATCTGTTAACTCCCTTTAATTTGAAAATCTCCCTTTATGACTGAACTTCACCTTTAACCCTGACCATTGATTGAAATCGATCTCAACCGTTGATGAATTCCAAGAAAGTCTATTTAAGAGACCCTCATCTCTTCATTTTGAAAGGTTGAATGAGAATTTGCATCGAATTGTTGCTAGAATTCATACTCACATTTGCTCATATTCATATACGCAAAGATCAAGTTTGACCAAAAGTTGACCAGATTTAACCACGGTTGACTTGAGTTGACTAATTTTGAAATAATTAAACGAAATTATTTAATTAAATGGAGTACTTACTTCTAATTAATTAAACAAAGTTATTTAATTAAATGAGAAGCCATTCCTAATTAATTAAATGAAGTTATTTAATTAAATAAGAAAAGTGTCTCTAATTAATTAAAGATTATTTAATTAAATAGAAAAAGTAATTATGAGAGCATATCTCATTTTATTAAATTAAATATCTCAACAAAATCTCTCTTCATTTCAAAAAGGAAAATTTTCAGTTCATTATTGATAAAAAATTAGTTAAATTAGTTAACTCCTTTTTTTACTCAAATTGAATAAGTTAACTCCTTATTTTACTTAAATTAAATCTATTAACTCTCTTTAATTTGGAAATCTCCCTTTATGACTAAACTTCACCTTTAATCCTGACCGTTGATTGAAATCGATCTCACCCGTTGATGAATTCCAGGAAAGTCTGTTTAAGAGACCCTCATCTCTTCATTTTGAAAAGTTGAATGAGAATTTGCATCGAATTGTTGCTGAAATTCATACTCACATTTTCTCATATTCACATACGCAATAATCAAGTTTGACCAAAAGTTGACCAGATTTAACCACGGTTGACTTGAGTTGACTAGTTTCGAAAAAAAATTTAAATAATTAAATGAAATTATTTAATTAAATGGAGTACTTACTTCTA
The DNA here is from genome assembly GCA_028749045.1 of Cupressus sempervirens. Taxonomy (NCBI): domain Eukaryota; kingdom Viridiplantae; phylum Streptophyta; class Pinopsida; order Cupressales; family Cupressaceae; genus Cupressus; species Cupressus sempervirens. The sequence goes on from CM053788.1 coordinate 370,708,420, forward strand.
ATTAGTTAAACAAAGTTATTTAATTAAATGAGAAGCCATTCCTAATTAATTAAATGAAGTTATTTAAATAAATAAGAAAAGTGTCTCTAATTAATTAAAGATTATTTATTTAAATAGAAAAAGTAATTATGAGAGCATATCTCATTTTATTAAATTAAATATCTCAACAAAATATCTCTTCAGTTCAAAAAGGGAAATTTTCAGTTCACTATTGATCAAAAATGAATTAAATCAGTGAACTACCTTTTCTACTCAAATTGAATCAGTTAACTCCTTATTTTACTCAAATTAAATTTGTTTAACTCTCTTTAATTTGAAAATGTCCCTTTTCATATACTATGTATATTTTATAATTTAAAACTACTAATTAAATCTTAATAATTAAATTATAAAATTATAAAATTATTCATCATTATAAAAGATGAATTCCTAAATCTTTTAATAACATATTTACATATCATATATACATACATATATATATATATATATATATATATATATATATATATATATATATATATATATATATATATATATATTTATATTTAAATATATATACATACATATATATAATATATAAATATTTATTATTTCATAAAACTGAATTAACAATTTCGTTTTACACCATACAACATATGGAAATTAAATAACAATGCGAATCGATTTTCATAAACGTTTTATGCAACATAAATGTTTTTAAAAAAAAATGCATATCATATAACATAAAATGTGTTTTGAAAAACACACAACTCCATTTATATACTGCTACCGTGGCACGCAGAGCTCTACGGTCATAGGCCTGCAGTAGCAGCGAGTATGTAGTACCTGCTGAAGTTGCAGTACCTGCGACGGCAGGTACTCCGCGCCCGGCAAAGCGCGTGGGGTAAGGGTATTGTCCCTCCCACTACGCATAAACAATTTTATATATATATATATATATATTTCCAATGCAATTTTTTAATAACCTTTTTTATATAAACTTTCTCATGCGATATTAATATGAATCTCTACTGCGATTCGATATTCAATTCTTTAATTATATATATATATATATATATATATACATATGTATATATATACATATGTATATATATATACATATGTATATATATATATATATATGTATATATATACGAATTTTATATTACAGTATATGTATTAAAAAATGCATATATATATATAATATATATATGTATGCAGTTTAAAAAAAAAATATAAATATATATATACACAATATATATATTCTAATTCTCAAAATTTTCTTATAAACTTTTAAATCCCAAATTTATCCAATAATCTAATGGATTTGGTCATGAGTTTAACCCTAGCTCCGTTATCCTTTCAGATCTATGCATATAAGATTCTCAAATAAATTAACTACTCAAATTGAGAATGCATATAACAGAAACATGAGATTCCTCAGAAGACATATGGAAGACACGAAGAAGACAGGGAAAACAAGATGCGGAAATATCACAAGAGTCTACCCGGATTCTGATGTTAATTCACTCTTCCTCAGAAAATCCTCAGAGCAAGCTCCCTTCTTCAGAATTCTCGAGTCCTCCAATGCTCCAATTGTTCTCCATGCTATCCATGCTATATCTAAGCTTCTAAGGATGCCTGAATATAAAGAGCTCTCAGGAAACCTTTAGAATGCTTCTAGAAACAGCTGGAAGGTGTCTCCAACTAAGCATGGATCTTTTCTAACCTTTTTGATGAGCCGTAGGGTTGTAGACACCATGTGCTCAATTGATGCACTAACCTCCGTGTTGTTGACACATGAGAAATAGAGAAATACGTTAATTCCCATGCAATCTTATAACTCCAATTACTTTTTAAAATAATTTTCATTTAAATATTTATAACTCCCATTTTTAATTTTATAACTTTTATTTTAATTTTTATAACTTTTATTATTATTATTTGTTTATTAATTTATTAATATTTATAATTATTACTTATTTTAATTTCTAAATTTTTTTTTATTTAATTCTTTTCTCTCAATTAATTCTCCTTGAATTAATTATAATCAAAATATCAAAGATCATGATATTTAATTTTCTCAAATAATTAATTTATTAATTAAATCTATATGTTGAGATTTAATTAATATAAAATTCACCATAGACCTTCAAGATAAAATATGAAAACCCATAATAGGACCATTCATACAAAATCAGTCTAAAGGATTAAAAATCACGAAATATGTCATCCGACACATTCAGTGGGTACTCAACTCTGATACTTGTCCTAACTCACTAGGAAAAATAGTTTTAGGGTTTGGGATTTGGACTTGAGAATTTATCTCCCCTCTCTTATCATTGAAATAGTATAATAGGGTACGCTCATCCTGGCAATTCAAGGAAGTCGATACCCGGTACCTAGAACCTGCAGAAAAACCATGCATGTACATACAATATATATAGTGCTAAGCTAAATAGGAAATGGCAGGAAGTGGTGCATCATGTAGATCTCGACTAAGCAGGTGACTACGACTCCCTTCCTTAACCACATCAGAAACGCCATACAATAAGAAAACACGCACACCATACACATGCAAGTATGGGGTAAGTATCCATAATAAAACACATGAGATAATAAACCATCTAACTAATCATCAACAATAACTGAAAATAATATAATGATCTCATCATATAACAACTGAATCCATAACATAATGTCTGATAGTGTCAAAACAAAACCACTAATTCATTAACATAAAGCTAGTCTATCATAGTCTGATAATAATAGCAATAATATGTCTAGAAAAGATGTGAACGAGGGTAGGCACTACAAACTAATTAGAATCACTTTTCTTATTTAATTAAATAACTTCATTTAATTAATTAGGAATGGCTTCTCATTTAATTAAATAACTTTGTTTAATTAATTAGAAGTAAGTACTCTATTTAATTAAATAATTTCATTTAATTATTTCAAAATTCTTTTCAAAACTAGTCAACTCAAGTGAATAGTGGCTAAATTTGGTCAACTTTTGGTCAAACTTGATCTTTGCATATGTGAATATGAGAAAATGTGAGTATGAATTCCAGCAACAATTCGATGAAAATTCTCATTCAACTTTTTAAAACGAATAGATGATGGGTCTCTTAAATAGACTTTCCTAGAATTCATCAACGATTGAGATCTATTTTAATCAACGGTCAGGATTAAAGGTGAAGTTCAGTCATAAAGGGAGATTTCCAAATTAAAGGGAGTTAATAGATTTAATTTGAGTAAAATAAGGAGTTAACTGATTCAATTTGAGTACAAAAAGGAGTTAACTGATTTAACTCATTTTTGATCAATAGTGAACTAGAAATTTTCCTTTTTGAACTGAAGAGAGATTTTGTTAAGATATTTAAAATAATAAAATGAGATAGGCTCTCATAATTACTTTTCCTATTTAATTAAATAATCTTTAATTAATTAGAGACACTTTTCTTATTTAATTAAATAACTTCATTTAATTAATTAGGAATGACTTCTCATTTAATTAAATAACTTTGTTTAATTAATTAGAAGTAAGTACTCCATTTAATTAAATAATTTCGTTTAATTATTTCAAAATTATTTTTGAAACTAGTCAACTCAAGTCAACCATTGTTAAATCTGGTCAAATTTGATCTTTGTGTATGTGAATATGAGAAAATGTGAGTATGAATTCCAGCAACAATTCGATGCAAATTCTCACTCAACCTTTCAAAATGAAGAGATGATTGTCTCTTAAATAGACTTTCTTGAAATTCATCAACTCTTGAGATCAATTTCAATCAACGGTCAGGATTAAAGGTGAAGTTCAGTCATAAAGGGAGATTTCCAAATTAGAAGGAGTTAACATATTTAATTTGAGTAAAATAATTCAATTTGAGTAGAAAAAGGAGTTAACTGATTTAACTCATTTTTGATTAATAGTGAATTAAAAATTTTCCTTTCTGAACTGAAGAGAGATTTTGTTGAGATATTTAATTTAATAAAATGAGATATGCTCTCATAATTACTTTTTCTATTTAATTGAGTAATCTTCAATTAATTAGAGACACTTTTCTTATTTAATTAAATAACTTCATTTAATTAATTAGGAATGGCTTCTCATTTAATTCAATAACTTTGTTTAATTAATTAGAAGTAAGTACTCTATTTAATTAAATAATTTCGTTTAATTATTTCAAAATTCTTTTCAAAACTAGTCAACTCAAGTCAACCGTGGTTAAATCTCGTGAACTTTTGGTCAAACTCGATCTTTGCGTATGTGAATATGAGCAAATGTGAGTATGAAATCTAGCAATAATTTGATGCAAATTCTCATTCAACCTTTCAAAATAAAGAGGTGAGGGTCTCTTAAATAGACTGTGAGGCCTTGCCCTGACCCATCGTAGCATAGTGATACATTACCCTTATTTTGTTATTCACGACTCGAGATGTCAAGACATTATCTGATGCTTAGAACATATTTTATTATTTCATGTTGTGTGATGTTATTTTCAGATATATTTGATGATTGTCATATAATGTTTCATGTGTATGTATGTTGATGAAATCAGTAAAGGTAGGATCGAGGTTTTGATTTAAGATATTTTAAATGGTTAAGAATTAAATAGGATGAAGAAACCCTTATTGATGTATGTTTTAATTTATGTGAATTCTGAATACGTATACATTTATGAACATGTGATTTTACAGGACTACTGATGTGTGCAATGAGTGTGCAGATATTTAGCCGAGAAACCCTACGGAGAAACAAAACTGATCTCCCTATGCTAAATTTTGGAAACCTTATTGTTCGTAATTCACGTACTTGTATTATGAGATGTATGTATGCATCTTCCTTGTTCAGTAAATGTTAATGTTCGTAATTATGTTCTTTCAGTGTCGCTTGACACTCGTAAAAATGTTTATGTGCTTCGGTGTGTTGTGTGGGGTTAAGTGTTTAACCTTGGGACCAAGTTGGTTTAAGTTAGTGTCAGTTTTCTATTAGGTTCTTAATCAAGGTTAGTCATCCCTTATTCCAGATTAGTGCTTAAATTACAAGATAGAGTAGTTAGATGGACCTATCTTATTCCTAGATTTTATTTTTTCTCTAAACCTCTTTTCTAAGGCTTTTAACATGTTCTTATTCTAACCAAAGGGTATGGGTATGGGTTAGGGGTCTTTTCCAACCCCTAAGCCCCTAGCTTTGACTTTTGAGGGCACTCAAAAAGTCCCTTTTTGCCTTTGTGCGAAAATTGATCATGGGTATCTTGAGTTAGCTCACCTCATCTCCACTTGGGGTTTAACCATAGTGTAGGTTGAGTTAGGAGTTTCTAGAGTTGCTAGTGGGTGAAAATAGTTATTGCTCCTTTTGGGTGGTTGAGTTGGAGGCTTATTTAGAGGCCCTCCTTGGACTAGTTGGTTGTTACCCAATCTCTACATTTAGAGAAGTTTTCTTGAAGCTTGAAGGAAGGAAGGAAAGGGATACTCTACTCAAACTGGTTCATTGCCATTACCTCTTTGTGAAGGTAGGAAACTCCCATCTCCCTTATTCAATTTTTATGTTTTGTTTCATGTTCTTGTTACTTTGTTGTTGTTTCACTGTTGTATAGTTGTGGGTATGTGGGAAGATTTGAAAACCATGTCATTTTTGGTTGTTTTCCTTTCTTGTTTATGTTTGAAATCTTGAGTTTTCCTTACATGGGTGTTTTGGTACTACTCACCCTAGAAGAGGGCAGAAGTGACCAATTTTGGGAGAGGTCTATTTAGTTGGACTCCAACCTATGTAGAGTCTCTTCTCATGATGAGAATAGGGATAAAGGGTAGGGTGTTATGGGCCCCTACCCGTCAGCACAAACCTGGTATGAGTATGACAAGTTTAAATGGAAGAACGGAAGTTCTTGGTTATTAGCCCCGATTGGGCATCTGAATTGGTGTTGTGCTTGACTTCTCCAGTTGGAAGAATCCACCTCTCCCTAGTTTTGATTCACTGTGAATCCTATTGTGTAAACCATGTATGATTAAGCTTGCTTGATTGTCTTGTGGTTATGCTTGTGGTCACCTGATCAGATTTTATCCCCTCCATGGTTCCAGAAATGTGTTGCAGAAAACATTATAAATCCCTTGATTAGGGTCATGAATAAAATTTGATTAAATTGTTGAAATTAGATGGAAACCCTATGTAACTTGTAATTTCAATTTTGATTTGGAAGTGGCCATGACGTTGGGTTTTCTTCCTGGTTCTTTCCCGACTGAGCCCTTGAATCAGGTTGATAATAAAATAAGTGATTGAGTAAACTTTGCTTCTCTTAAAATTTTCGTATTCTATGTTGTTATATGAATGTGTATCAAAGATGAGATGAAACAATGATGTGCAATTAGGCAAGATTCAAATTGTAAATGTATGGTATCTCCTTTGAGTTTGGTATGATTTAGTTTATGGATGGTTGTGTTGAAAGTGAATTTGCAAGAACATGTAGGAAAGAATTATGTTAAGTTATCCAAACTTAAATTTAAAAACATGATAGAGGACAGAACTTGGTGTGCCTTGATACTCCCATCAAAATGAATAGAGCATTATTATTTTGATCTCTCTATTTTCTCAATTGCCTTAAGACTAGTTTAGTCATTATGTTGTTCCAATGTTGATCCATCAGTTATAATAGATAGTTAAATGAATATTTAGATGGTTATTACATGTAATGTGGTTTCATTGAAATGCATGGCCATTTGAGGTTCATGGAAATAATAAATTAGAGATTCATAAGAGAATGCATACACCTATTGTTGTAATATAGTTGCAAAAAAAAAAAGTATACAATGAGTTTAGAGAGAGAGAGAGAGAAGACAAATTATCAAATAATCCACCTACAGGGTGCTAGAGTTTGTATGAGAGAATGTAATAATTCTTGTTTTGTAACAGAGAATATTCTAAGAATCTATTAGTGTTTAAAATTAGAAATAAAACAATATATATATAAATGATATCTAATAAAATGCATAAGTTATTAAACCTTTATAACTTAAATATTCTAAATATCCTTTCTTACCATAAAAACTTTATGTCATCAATGTCTAGCTTTCTCTCCTTGGGCGTCAGTCTTAGAAATGCATAATTTAAAGGGTTTTATTAAAAAGTGGTTTGCAAGTCTTGGGTCATCACATGGGATGACGTCACTCTGACCCTTGTCCCATCCCCATCATCATTTGGAAATGGATGCATGTTTGGGGAAAAGCATTTAAGTTCAATCGATTTAACATGCTAGCAAGCAGATTTCTTGCTTATGTCCAACCTTGAACTTTGTTGTAGCGCTGACCTCCCACTTGGGCTAGACTCACGCCTGGGGATAGTCGGTGCCGAGTCAGACTCGGGCAGGGCGCAGCCTTGGGTTGTGGGGACCTCGTGGGGTGGGGCAGGCCTAGGAGTAGGTTGGGCTTAGGGGGAAGTAGAGTTAGTGTAGGTGTAGTTAGGTTGTTTTGTTTTGTACATGGTATTAATTTATAAGTTTGTTTTAGTTAGTAGGTATTAGATTAGCTAGTTTAGTATTTAGTTAATTTAGTTATTTAATAAATGTTAATTAGATTTTATATTAATTTAAGTCTATTAAAATTGTTTTTTAGTTGATAATTTTCAAAATGTAATTAGTTAATTTGTTTAAATGTATGAAATTTAGATTAGTTAAAATTTATGTTTTTGTTCTTAGTTAGTTAGAAATAGATTTAATTGAATTAATTGATTTATTTTTACTATGTTAGTTAGTTTATGTAATTTATTTTACTTTGTTCATTATTAAAAATGCTAGTTAATGTGTTAGTATTAAAATTAGGTTTGATTAGTGTGTGTTAGTAATTTTAGTATATTAGTTTAAATTTTTAAGTTATTTTATTTTAGCATGTTAGTTTAGTTAGTTTCTTTTTATGTATTGTTATTTATTAATAATTTTAAATTGTTAGTTTTAAAATGAAATTCTAATTTGTTAAAGTGTACTTAGTTTAATTTAATAAAGTTTTAAGTTAGTATTATGTTGAAATTATTTTAAAATTATTTAATTATTAAGTTAGTTGATAACTATGTTGTTTAATTGTGAGTTAGTTTTAGGTTATCTGTTTTAATATATTTAGTATAAATTTTAAACATTTAAGGTTTTAGCAAACTCATTATGAAACTATTATCAATCATTTCAAACTTAGGGCATGTTTAATTATTAATTCAAAAAAAAAAAAAAATTGTGTGTGTGTTTTTGCCTTCAAGTTTTGGGCATGACATAGACTTCCCTGTAATTCATCAACGGTTGACATCGATTTAAATCAACGGTCAGGATTAAAGGTGAAGTTTAGTCATAAAGGGAGATTTTCAAATTAAAGGGAGTTAACAGATTTAATTTGAGTAAAATGAAGAGTTAACTGATTCAATTTGAGTTAAAAAATGAGTTAACTGATTTAACTCATTTTTGATCAATAGTGAACTAGAAATTTCCCTTTTTCAACTGAAGCGAGATTTTGTTGAGATATTTAATTTAATAAAATGAGATATGCTCTCATAATTACTTTTTCTATTTAATTAAATAATCTTTAATTAATTAGACACACTTTTCTTATTTAATTAGATAACTTCATTTAATTAATTAGGAATGGCTTCTCATTTAATTAAATAAATTTGTTTAATTAATTAGAGGTAAGTACTCCATTTAATTAAATAATTTTGTTTAATTATTTCAAAAAAAAATTCGAAATTAGTCAACTCAAGTCAACCGTGGTTAAATCTGGTCAACTTTTAATCGAACTTGATTTTTGCGTATGTGAATATGAGCAAATGTGAGTATGAATTCAAGAAAAAATTAGAAGCAAATTCTCATTCAACCTTTACAAATGAAGAGATGAGGGTCTCTTAAATAGACTTTCTTGGAATTCATCATCGGTTAAGATCGATTTCAATCAGCTATCAGGATTAAAGGTGAAGTTCAATCATAAATGGAGATTTCCAAATTAAAAGGAGTTAATAGATTTAATTTGAGTAAAATAAGGAGTTAACTAATTCAATTTGAGTAGAAAAAGGAGTTAATTGATTTAACTCATTTTTTATCAATAGTGAACTGAAAATTTCTCTTTTTGAACTAAAGAGAGATTTTGTTGAGATATTTAATTTAATAAAATGAGATATGCTCTCATAATTACTTTTTCTATTTAATTAAATAATCTTTAATTAATTAGAGACACTTTTCTTATTTAATTAAATAACTTTATTTAATTAATTAGGAATGGCTTCTCATTTAATTAAATAACTTTGTTTAATTAATTAGAAGTAAGTACTCCATTTAATTAAATAAGTTTGTTTAATTATTTCAAAAAAAAATTTGAAACTAGTCAACTCAAGTCAACCGTGGTTAAATCTGGTCAACTTCTGGTCAAACTTGATCTTTGCGTATGTGAATATGAGCAAATGCGAGTATGAATTCCAGCAACAATTCGATGCAAATTCTCATTCAACCTTTTAAAATAAAGTGATTAGGGTCTCTTAAATAGACTTTCCTGGCATTCATCAACGGTTGAGATCGATTTCAATCAACGGTCAGGATTAAAGGCGAAGTTTAGTAATAAAGGGAGATTTTCAAATTAAAGGTAGTTAACAGATTTAATTTTAGTAAAATACGGAGTTAACTGATTCAATTTGAGCAGAAAAAGGAGTTAACTAATTTAACTCATTTTTGATCAATACTGAACTGAAAATTTCCATTTTTGAACTAAAGAGAAATTTTGTTGAGATATTTAATTTAATAAAATGAGATATGCTCTCATAATTACTTTTTCTATTTAATTAAATAATCTTTAATTAATTAGAGACACTTTTCTTATTTAAATAAATAACTTTATTTAATTAATTAGGAATGGCTTCTCATTTAATTAAATAACTTTGTTTAATTAATTAGAAGTAAGTACTCCATTTAATTAAATAATTTCGTTTAATTATTTCAAAATTCTTTTCGAAACTAGTCAACTCAAGTCAACCGTGGTTAAATCTGGTCAACTTTTGGTGAAACTTGATCTTTGCGTATGTGAATATGACCAAATGTGGGTATGAATTCTAGCAACAATTCGATGCAGATTCTCATTCAACCTTTAAAAATGAAAAGATGAGGGTCTCTTAAATAGACTTTCCTAAAATTCATCAACAGTTGAGATCGATTTCAATCAGCGGTCAGGATTAAAGGTGAAGTTCAGTCATAAAAAGAGATTTCCAAATTAAAGGGAGTTAACAGATTTAATTTGAGTAAAATGAGGAGTTAACTGATTCAATTTGAGTAGAAAAAGGAGTTAATTGATTTAACTCATTTTTTATCAATAGTGAACTGGAAATTTTTCTTTTTGAACTGAAGAGAAATTTTGTTGAGATATTTAATTTAATAAAATGAGATATGCTCTCATAATTACTTTTTCTATTTAATTAAGTAATCTTCAATTAATTAGAGACACTTTTCTTATTTAATTAAATAACTTCATTTAATTAATTAGGAATGGCTTCTCATTTAGCTAAATAACTTTGTTTAATTAATTAGAAGTAAGTGCTCTATTTAATTAAATAATTTCGTTTGATTATTTCAAAATTCTTTTCGAAACTAGTCAACTCAAGTCAACCGTAGTTAAATCTGGTGAACTTTTGGTCAAACTCGATCGTTGCGTATGTGAATATGAGCAAATGTGAGTATGAATTCCAACAATAATTCATTGCAAATTCTCATTCAACCTTTCAAAATGAAGAGATGAAGGTCACTTAAATAGACTTTCTTGTAATTCATCAACGGTTGACATCGATTTCAATCAACGGTCAGGATTAAAGGTGAAGTTTAGTCATAAAGGGAGATTTCCAAATTAAAGGGAGTTAACAGATTTAATTTGAGTAAAATGAGGAGTTAATTGATTCAATTTGAGTGAAAAAAAGAGTTAACTCATTTAACTCATTTTTGATCAATAGTGAACTAGAAATTTCTTTTTTTGAACTGAAGCGATATTTTGTTGAGATATTTAATTTAATAAAAGGAGATATGGTCTCATAATTACTTTTTTTATTTAATTAAGTAATCTTTAATTAATTAGAAACACTTTTCTTATTTAATTAAATAACTTCATTCAATTAATTAGGAATGGTTTCTCATTTAATTAAATAACTTTGTTTAATTAATTAGAAGTAAGTACTCCATTTAATTAAATAATTTAGTTTAATTATTTTAAAATTCTTTTCGAAACTAGTCAACTCAAGTCAACTGTGGTTAAATCTGATCAACTTTTTCTCAAACCTGATCTTTGCGTATGTGAATATGAGAAAATGTGAGTATCAATTCCAAAACCAATTCGATGCAAATTCTCATTCAACCTTTCAAAATGAAGAGATGAGGGTCTCTTAAATAGACTTTCTTGGAATTCATCAATGGTTGAGATCGATTTCAATCAACGGTCAGGATTAAAGGTGAAGTTCAATCATAAAGAGAGATTTCATAATTAAAGGGAGTTAACAGATTTAATTTGAGTGAAATGAAGAGTTAACTGATTCAATTTGAGTAAAAATAAGAGTTAACTGATTTAACTCATTTTTGATAAATAGTGAATTAGAAATTTCCCTTTTTGAACTGAAAAGAGATTTTATTGAGATATTTAATTTAATAAAATGAGATATGCTCTCATAATTATTTTTTCTATTTAATTAAGTAATATTTAATTAATTAGAATCACTTTTCTTATTTAATTAAATAACTTCATTTAATTAATTAGGAATGGCTTCTCATTTAATTAAATAACTTTGTTTAATTAATTAGAACTAGGTAATCCATTTAATTAAATAATTTCATTTAATTATTTCAAAATTCATTTCAAATCTAGTCAACTCAAGTCAACCGTGGTTAAATCTGGTCAACTTTTGGTCAAACTTGATCTTTGCATATGTGAATATGAGCAAATGTGAGTATGAATTCCAGCAACAATTCGATGCAAATTCTCATTCAACCTTTCAAAATGAAAAGATGATGGGTCTCTTAAATAGACTTTCTCGGAATTAATCAACGGTTTAGATCTATTTCAATCAACAGTCAAGATTAAAGGTGAAGTTCAGTCATAAAGGGAGATTTCCAAATTAAAATGAGTTAACAAATTTAATTTGAGTAAAATAAGGAGTTAACTGATTCAATTTGAGTAGAAAAAAGAGTTAATTTATTTAACTCATTTTTTATCAATAGTGAACTGCAAATTTCTCTTTTTGAACTGAAGAGAGATTTTGTTGAGATATTTAATATAATAAAATGACATATGCTCTCATAATTACTTTTTCTATTTAATTAAATAATCTTTAATTAATTAAAGACACTTTTCTTATTTAATTAAATAACTTCATTTAATTAATTAGGAACGGCTTCTCATTTAATTAAATGACTTTGTTTAATTAATTAGAAGTAAGTGCTCCATTTAATTAAATAAGCTCATTTAATTATTTCAAAATTCTTTTCGAAACTAGTCAACTCAAGTCAACCGTGGTTAAATCTGGTCAACTTTTGGTCAAACTTGATCTTTGTGTATGTGAATATAAGCAAATGTGAGTATGAATTCCAACAACAATTTGATGCAAATTCTCATTCAACCTTTCAAAATGAAGACATGAGGGTCTCTTAAATAGACTTTCTTGAAATTCATCAACGGTTGAGATTGATTTCAATCAACGGTCAGGATTAAAATTGAAGTTCAGTCATAAAGGAAGATTTCCAAATTAAAAGGAGTTAACAGATTTAATTTGAGTAAAATAAGGAGTTAACTGATTCAATTTGAGTAGAAAAAGGAGTTAACTGATTTAACTCATTTTTGATCAATAGTGAACTGAAAATTTCCGTTTTTGAACTGAAGCGAGATTTTGTTGAGATATTTAATTTAATAAAATGAGATATGCTCTCATAATTACTTTTTCTATTTAATTAAATAATCTTTAATTAATTAGAGACGCTTTTCTTATTTAATTAAATAACTTCATTTAATTAATTAGGAATGGCTTCTCATTTGATTAAATAACTTTGTTTAATTAATTAGAAGTAAGTACTCCATTTAATTAAATAATTTTGTTTAATTATTTCAAAATTATTTTCAAAACTAGTCAACTCAAGTCAACCGTGGTTAAATCTGGTCAACTTTTGGTCAAACTTGATCTTTGCGTATTTGAATATGAATTCCAACAACAATTCGATGCCTATTCTCTTCCAACCTTTCAAAGTGAAGAGATGAGGGTCTCTTAAATAGACTTTCCTGGAATTCATCAATGGTTCAGATCAATTTCAATCAATGGTCAAGATTAAAGGTGAAGTTCAAGCATAAAGGAAGATTTTCAAATTAAAGGGAGTTAATAGACTTAATTTGAGTAAAATAAGTTGTTAACTGATTCAATTTGAGTAGAAAAACCAGTTAACTAATTTAACTCATTTTTTATCAATAGTGAACTGGAAATTTCCCTTTTTGAACTGAAGCGAGATTTTGTTGAGATATTTAATATAATAAAATGACATATGCTCTCATAATTACTTTTTCTATTTAATTAAATAATCTTTAATTAATTAGAGACACTTTTCTTATTTAATTAAATAACTTCATTTAATTAATTAGAAATGGCTTTTCATTTAATTAAATGACTTTGTTTAATTAAGTAGAAGTAAGTACTCCATTTAATTAAATAAGTTTATTTAATTATTTTAAAATTCTTTTCGAAACTAGTCAACTCAAGTCAACCGTGGTTAAATCTGGTCAACTTTTGGTCAAACTTGATCTTTGCGTATGTGAATATGAGCAAATGTGAGTATGAATTCCAGCAACAATTCGATGTAAATTCTCATTCAACCTTTCAAAATGAAGAGATGAGGGTCTCTTAAATAGACTTTCTTGAAATTCGTCAACGGTTGAGATCGATTTCAATCAATGGTCAGGATTAAAGGTGAAGTTCAGTCATAAAGGGAGATTTTCAAATTAAAGGGAGTTAACCGATTTAATTTGAGTAAAATAAGGAGTTAACTGATTCAATTTGAGTAGAAAAAGGAGTTAACTAATTTAACTAATTTTTTATCAATACTGAACTGGAAATATCCATTTTTGAACAAAAAAGAGATTTTGTTGAGATATTTAATTTAATAAAATGAGATATGCTCTCATAATTACTTTTTCTATTTAATTAAGTAATCTTTAATTAATTAGAGACACTTTTCTTATTTAATTAAATTACTGCAATTAATTAATTAGGAATGGCTTCTCATTTAATTAAATAACTTTCTTTAACAAATTAGAAGTAAGTACTCCATTTAATTAAATAATTTTGTTTAATTATTTCAAAATTATTTTCGAAACTAGTCAACTCAAGTCAACCGTGGTTAAATCTGGTCAACTTTTTGTCAAACTTGATCTTTGCGTATGTGAATATGAGCAAATGTGAGTATGAATTGTAGCAATAATTCGATAGAAATTCTCATTCAACCTTTCAAAATGAAGAGATGAGGGTCTCTTAAATAGACTTTCTTGGAATTCATCAACAGTTGAGATCGATTTCAATCAACGGTCAGGATTAAAGGTGAAGTTCAGTCATAAAGGGAGATTTCCAAATTAAAGGGAGTTAATAGATTTAATTTGATTAAAATAAGGAGTTAACTGATTCAATTTGAGTAGAAAAAAGAGTTAATTGATTTAACTCAGTTTTTATCAATAATGAACTGGAAATTTCCCTTTTTGAACTAAAGCAAGATTTTGTTGAGATATTTAATTTAATAAAATGAGATATGCTCTCCTAATTACTTTTTCTATATAATTAAGTAACTTTTAATTAATTAGAGACACTTTTCTTATTTAATTAAATCACTTCATTTAATTAATTAGGAATGGCTTCTCATTTAATTAAATAACTTTTTTTAATTAATTAGAAGTAAGTACTCCATTTAATTAAATAATTTCGTTTAATTATTTCAATTTTTTTTTCAAAACTAGTGAACTCAAGTCAGCCGTGGTTAAATCTATTCAACTTTTGGTCAAACTTGATGTTTGCATATGTGAATAAGAGAAAATGTGAGTATGAATACCAGCAACAATTCAATGCAAATTCTTATTCAACTTTTCAAAATGAATAGATGAGGGTCTCTTAAATAGACTTTCCTAAAATTCATCAACGGTTGAGATCGATTTCAATCAGCGGTCAGGATTAAAGGTGAAGTTCAGTCATAAAGGGAGATTTCCAAATGAAATAGTGTTAATAGGTTTAATTTGAGTAAAATAAGGAGTTAACTGATTCAATTTGAGTAGAAAAAGGAGTTGACTAATTTAACTCATTTTTGATCAATAGTGAACTGGAAATTCCCTTTTTGAATCGAGGAGAGATTTTGTTGAGATATTTAATTTAATAAAATGAGATATGTTCTGATAATTACTTTTTCTATTTAATAAATAATCTTTAATTAATTAGAGAGACTTTTTTTCTTTAATTAAATAACTTCATTTAATTAATTAGGAATGGCTTCTCATTTAATTAAACAACTTTGTTTAATTAATTAAAAGTAAGTACTCCATTTAATTAAATAATTTCGTTTAATTATTTAAAAATTCTTTTCGAAACTAGTCAACTCAAGTCAACCGTGGTTAAATCTGGGCAACTTTTGGTCAAACTTGATCTTTGCGTATGTGAATATGAGCAAATGTGAGTATGAATTCTAGCAACAATTCGATGCAAATTCTCATTCAATCTTTCAAAATGAAGAGATGAGTGTCTCTTAAATAGACTTTTCTAGAATTCATCAACGGTTGAGATCGATTTCAATCAACGGTCAGGATTAAATGTGAAGTTTAGTCATAAAGGAAGATTTCCAAATTAAAGAGAGTTAACAGATTTAATTTGAGTAAAATAAGTAGTTAACTGATTCAATTTGAGTAGAAAAAGGAGTTAACTGATTTAACTCATTTTTGATCAATAGTGAATTGAAAATTTCCCTTTTTGAACTGAAGTGAAATTTTGTTGATTTATTTAATTTAATAAAATGAGATATGCTCTCATAATTACTTTTTCTATTTAATTAATTAATTTTTAATTAATTAGAGACACTTTTCTTATTTAATTAAATAACTTCATTTAATTAATTAGGAATGGCTTCTCATTTAATTAAATAACTTTGTTTAATTAATTAGAAGTACTCCATTTAACTAAATAATTTTGTTTAATTATTTCAAAATTATTTTTGAAACTAGTCAACTCAAGTCAACCGTGGTTAAATTTGGTCAACTTTTGGTCAAACTTGATCTTTGCGTATGTGAATATGAGCAAATGTGAGTATGAATTCCAGCAACAATTTGATGCAAATTCTCATTCAACGTTTCAAAATGAAGAGATGAGGGTCTATGAAATAGACTTTCCTGAAATTCATCAACGGTTGAGATCGATTTCAATCAACGGTCAGGATTAAAGGTGAAGTTCAGTCTGTTTACGTGAAAAGTTTGTGTGCTAAGAACATTAACAAACATGAAAATACTCACACACTAAATTAACAATAACATATAAAGCAAGACTAAGATGAGCCTTCAAATGGGAATGTGAGCCATTAAGTGGGACTCTCCCAACAAAGGGCCCTCTTGTTGATTAGCTTCGTCTATTTGATTGAATTTGGTGTATGTGTGCTCAACATAGCTTCAAAATGGCTTCAAGGGAGGTGGGTAATGAAAAATTGGTAGCTTTTTTAAGCTCTCAATTTGGCATTATAAGGGTAAGATTGATGGCTTTGATACTCAAAATAGTATGGTAACTTTAGCTCAAAGATTGTTTTTGAATGGCTTGGGAGGGGATTCAATTTATAAGCCAAGGCGTAGAGGGATGGAGGGCTTAGATTCAAGGATGAGGAGATGGTTAAGTAGGGCTAAGATGCACTCAAAGGGGAGCACATGGATTGTGCTTGTTTAGCACCAATGGGAAGGTGACACTTGTCACAAGGAGGATGAGTGTGAGAGGGTAGGGTAAAGGGTTGGTTAAAGGCATGATGAGTAGGGTTGAGTATGTAAGAGAGATGTAAGAGGAATGAGTGTGGAATATGGATGTAAGAGTCATGAGTGGGCTTGTAAGAATCTTTTATGGTTTGTAAGATCACTCATGGCTTGTTGGTTGGGTTTTTTGAGGGGAGACTTTGGTTTGGTTTAGGAAAGTCTTAAACTTGTTAAGGGAATATGACAACATTAGGGGGTGGATTAGGCTTGGGTTAAGGATTAGATTAGGGATGTTAGAGATGTGCAAGTGGATGGCATTAATGAGGGTGGGTGAGTTAGTGGCTAAGCTAGTTTAGTATGGGTGGATGGGGTGGATTAGACTAAATGGAGGATTAGGGATAGGTTAGGGGTTTTTGGATTTGAGAATTTTATTTATCAAATAGATTTATTTAATAAATGAAAATTTTTGGAATTAGATAGAAGAATAGGATTTAATTGATAAATAATAGGTTTATTTGATTTATCAATTAGGACTATAGATGATTAATTAAATTAATCAGCTAGGGATGGCAAAGGATTAATTAAATAAGAATTTAATTAATGATGCCTTTAGAGATGACTAAATTAGATTACCAAAGTAGTGTAATCAAATTTAGGTGTCTATGCGGTCATAAAGGGAGATCTCTAAATTAAAAGGGAGTTAACAGATTTAAATTAAGTGAAATAAGGAGTTAACTGATTCAATTTGAGTAGAAAAATAAGTTAACTGATTTAACTCATTTTTGATCAATAGTGAACTGGAAATTTTTCTTTTTGAACTGAAGCGAGATTTTGTTGAGATATTTAATTTAATAAAATGAGATATGTTCTCATAATTACTTTTTCTATTTAATTAAGTAATCTTCAATTAATTAGAGACACTTTTCTTATTCAATTAAATAACTTCATTTAATTAATAAGGAATGGCTTCTCATTTAATTAAATAACTTTGTTTAATTAATTAGAAGTAAGTACTCCATTTAATTAAATAATTTCGTTTAATTATTTTAAAATTCTTTTTGAAACTAGTCAACTCAAGTCAACCGTGGTTAAATCTAGTCAACTTATGGTCAAACTTGATCTTTGCGTATGTGAATATGAGCAAATGTGAGTATAAATTCCAGCAACAATTCGATGCAAATTCTCATTCAACCTTTCAAAATGAAGAGATGAGGGTCTCTTAAATAGACTTTCCTAGAATTCATCAACGGTTGAGATCGATTTCAATCAACAGTCAGGATTAAAGGTGAAGTTCAGCCATAAAGGGAGATTTCCAAATTAAAGGGAGTTAACAGATTTAATTTGAGTAAAATAACGAGTTATCTGATACAATTTGAGTATAAAATGGAGTTAACTAATTTAACTCATTTTTTATCAATAGTGAACTGAAAATTTCCCTTTTTGAACTGAAGAGAGATTTTTTTGAGATATTTAATTTAATAAAATGAGATATGCTCTCATAATTACTTTTTCTATTTAGTTAAGTAATCTTTAATTAATTAGAGATACTTTTCTTATTTAATTAAATAACTTCATTTAATTAATTAGGAATGGCTTCTCATTTAATTAAATAACTTTGTTTAATTAATTAGAAGTAAGTACTCTATTTAATCAAATAATTTGAGTTAATTATTTCAAAATTCTTTTCGAAACTAGTCAACTCAAGTCAACCATGGTTAAATCTAGTCTACTTTTGGTCAAACTTGATATGTGGGTATATGAATATAAGCAAATGTGAGTATGAATTCTAGCAACAATTCGATGCAAATTCTCATTCAACCTTTCAAAATGAAGAGATGAGAGTCTCTTAAATAGACTTTCTTATAATTCATCAATAGTTGAGATCGATTTCAATCAACGGTCAGGATTAAAAGTGAAGTTTAGTCATAAAGGGAGATTTCCAAATTTAAGGGACTTAATAGATTTAATTTGAGTGAAATAAAGAGTTAACTGATTAAATTTGAGTAGAAAAAAGAGTTAACTGATTTAACTCATTTTTTATCAATAGTGAAATGAAAATTTCCCTTTTTGAACTGAAGCGAGATTTTTTTGAGATATTTAATTTAATAAAATGAGATATGCTCTCATAATTACTTTTTCTATTTAATTAAATAATCTTTAATTAATTAGAGACACTTTTATTATTTAATTACATAACTTCATTTAATTAATTAGGAATGAATTGTCATTTAATTAAATAACTTTTTTTAATTAATTAGAAGTAATTACTCCATTTAATTAAATAATTTTGTTTAATTATTTTTAAAAAAAATTTGAAACTAGTCAACTCAAGTCAACCGTGGTTAAATTTGGTCAACTTTTGGTCAAACTTGATCTTTGTGTATATGAATATGAGAAAATGTGAGTATGAATTCCAACAACTATTATATGCAAATTCTCATTCAACCTTTGAAAATGAAGAGATGAGGGTCTCTTAAATAGACTTTCCTGGAATTCATCAACGGTTGAGATCGATTTCAATCAACGGTCAGGATTAAAAGTGAAGTTCAGTCATAAACGGAGACTTCCAAATTAAAGGGACTTAACAGATTTAATTTGAGTAAAATAAGGAGTTATCTGATTCAATTTGAGTAGAAAATGGAGTTAACTAATTTAACTCATTTTTTATCAATAGTGAACTGAAAATTTTCCTTTTTGAACTGAAGAGAGATTTTGTTGAGATATTTAATTTAATAAAATGAGATATGCTCTCATAATTACTTTTTCTATTTAATTAAATAATCTTTACTTAATTAGAGACACTTTTATTATTTAATTAAATAACTTCATTTAATTAATTAGGAATGGCTTCTCATTTAATTAAATAATTTTGTTTAATTAATTAGAAGTAAGTACTCCATTTAATTAAATAATTTTGTTTAATTATTTTAAAATTCGTTTCGAAACTAGTCAATTCAAGTCAACCGTGGTTAAATCTGGTCAAATTTTGGTCAAACTTAATCTTTGTGTATGTGAATATGAGCAAATGTGAGTATGAATTCCAGCAACAATTCAATGCAAATTTTTATTAAACCTTTCAAAATGAAGAGATGAGGGTCTCTTAAATAGACTTTCCTGGAATTCATCAACGGTTGAGATCGATTTCTATCAGCGGTCAGGATTAAAGGTGAAGTTCAGTCATAAAGGGAGATTTTCAAATTAAAGGGAGTTAACAGTTTTAATTTGAGTAAAATAAAGAGTTAACTGATTCAATTTGAGTGGAAAAACAAGTTAATTGATTTAACTCATTTTTTATCAATAGTGAACTAGAAATTTTCCTTTTTGAACTGAAGAGAGATTTTGTTGAGATATTTAATTTAATAAAATGAGATATGCTCTCATAATTACTTTTTCTATTTAATTAAATAATATTTAATTAATTAGAGACACTTTTCTTATTTAATTAAATAACTTCATTTAATTAATTAGGAATGGCTTCTCATTTAATTAAATAAGTTTGTTTAATTAATTAGAAGTAAGTACTCCATTTAATTAAATAATTTCATTTACTTATTTCAAAATTCTTTTCGAAACTAGTCAACTCAAGTCAACCGTGGTTAAATCTGGTCAACTTTTGGTCAAACTTGATCTTTGCGTATGTAAATATGAGCAAATGTGAGTATGAATTCCAGCAACAATTCGATGCAAATTCTCATTCAACCTTTCAAAATGAAGAGATGATGGTCTCTTAAATAGACTTTCCTGTAATTCATCAAAGGTTGAGATTGATTTCAATCAATGGTTAGCATTAAATATGAAGTTCAGTCATAAAGGGAGATTTTCAAATTAAAGGGAGTTAACAGATTTAATTTGAGTAAAATAAGGAGTTAACTGATTCAATTTGAGTAGAAAAATGAGTTAACTGATTTAACTCATTTTTTATCAATAGTGAACTGAAAATTTCTCTTTTTGAACTGAAGCGAGATTTTGTTGAGATATTTAATTTAATAAAATGAGATATGCTCTCATAATTACTTTTCCTATTTAATTAAGTAATCTTTAATTAATTAGATACACTTTTATTATTTAATTAAATAACTTCATTTAATTAATTATTAATGGCTTCTCATTTAATTAAATAACTTTGTTTAATTAATTAGAAGTAAGTACTCCATTTAATTAAATAATTTTATTTAATTATTTAATTTGAGTAAAACGAAGAGTTAACTGATTCAATTTGAGTAGAAAATGGAGTTAACTAATTTAACTCATTTTTGATCAATAGTGAACTGGAAATTTCCCTTTTTGAATTGAAGAGAGATATTGTTGAGATATTTAATTTAATAAAATGAGATATGCTCTCATAATTACTTTTTCTATTTAATTAAGTAATCTTTAATTAATTAGAAACACTTTTCTTATTTAATTAAATAACTTCATTTAATTAATTAGGAATGGCTTCTCATTTAATTAAATAACTTGTTTTAATTAATTAGAAGTAAGTACTCCATTTAATTAAATAATTTCGTTTAATTATTTCAAAATTCTTTTTGAAACTAATCAACTCAAGTCAACCGTGGTTAAATCTGGTCAACTTTTGGTCAAACTTGATCTTTGCGTATGTGAATATGAGCAAATGTGAGTATGAATTCCAACAACAATTCGATGCAAATTCTCATTCAACCTTTCAAAATGAAAAGATGAGGGTCTCTTAAATAGACTTTCGTGGAATTCATCAACGGTTGAGATCGATTTCAATCAACGGTTAGGATTAAAGGTGAAGTTCAGTCATAAAGGGAGATTTTCAAATTAAAGGGAGTTAACAGATTTAATTTGAGTAAAATAAGGAGTTAACTGATTCAATTTGAGTAGAAAAATGAGTTAACTGATTTAACTCATTTTTTATCAATAGTGAACTGAAAATTTCTCTTTTTGAACTGAAGCGAGATTTTGTTGAGATATTTAATTTAATAAAATGAGATATGCTCTCATAATTACTTTTCCTATTTAATTAAGTAATCTTTAATTAATTAGATACACTTTTATTATTTAATTAAATAACTTCATTTAATTAATTATTAATGGCTTCTCATTTAATTAAATAACTTTGTTTAATTAATTAGAAGTAAGTACTCCATTTAATTAAATAATTTTATTTAATTATTTTAAAATTCTTCTCAAAACTAGTCAACTCAAGTCAACCGTGGTTAAATTTGGTCAACTTTTGGTCAAACTTGATCTTTGTGTATGTGAATACGAGCAAATGTGAGTATGAATTCCAGCAACAATTTGATACAAATTCTCCTTCAACCTTTCAAAATGAAGAGATGAGGGTCTCTTAAATAGAATTTTCTGGAATTCATCAATGGTTGAGATCGATTTCTATCAGCAGTCAGGATTAAAGGTAAAGTTCATTCATAAATGGAGATTTTCAAATTAAAGGGAGTTAACAGATTTAATTTGAGTAAAATAAAGAGTTGACTGATTCAATTTGAGTAGAAAACAGAGTTAACTGATTTAACTCATTTTTTATCAATAGTGAACTGAAAATTTTCCTTTTTGAACTGAAGAGAGATTTTGTTGAGATATTTAATTTAATAAAATGAGATATGATCTCATAATTACTTTTTCTATTTAATTAAATAATATTTAACTAACTAAAGACACTTTTCTTATTTAATTAAATAACTTCATTTAATTAATTAGGAATGCCTTCTCATTTAATTAAATAACTTTGTTTAATTAATTAGAAGTAAGTACTCCATTTAATTAAATAATTACGTTTAATTATTTCAAAAAAAAAATTGAAACTAGTCAACTCAAGTCAACCGTAGTTAAATCTGGTCAAACTTGATCTTTGCGTATGTGAATATGACCAAATGTGAGTATGAATTCCAACAACAATTCAATGGAAATTGTCATTCAACCTTTCAAAATGAAGAGATGATGGTCTCTTAAATAGACTTTCCTGAAATTCGTCAACGGTTGAGATCGATTTCAATCAACGGTAAGGATTAAAGGTGAAGTTCAGTCATAAAGGGAGATTTCCATATTAAAGGGAGTTAACAAATTTAATTTTAGTAAAATGAAGAGTTAACTGATTCAATTTGAGTAGAAAAAAGAGTTAACTGATTTAACTCATTTTTTATCAATAGTGAACTGAAAATTTTCTTTTTTGAACTAAAGAGAGATTTTGTTGAGATATTTAATTTAATAAAATGAGATGTGCTCTCATAATTACTTTTTCTATTTAATTAAGTAATCTTTAATTAATTAGAAACACTTTTCTTATTTAATTAAATAACTTTATTTAATTAATTAGGAATGGCTTCTCATTTAATTAAATAACTTTGTTTAATTAATTAGAAGTAAGTACTCCATTTAATTAAATAATTTCGTTTAATTATTTCAAAATTCTTTTCGAAACTAGTCAACTCAAGTCAACCGTGGTTAAATCTGATCAACTTTTAGTCAAACTTGATCTTTGCGTATGTGAATATGAGCAAATGTGAGTATGAATTCTAGCAACAATTCGATGCAAACTTTCATTCAACATTTCAAAATGAAGAGATGAGGGTCTCTTAAATAGACTTTCATGGAATTCATCAACGGTTGAGATCGATTTATATCAACGGTCATAATTAAAAGTGAAGTTCAATCATAAAGGTAGATTCTCAAATTAAAGGGAGTTAACATATTTAATTTGAGTAAAATGAGGAGTTAACTGATTCAATTTGAGTAAAAAATCGAGTTAACTGATTTAACTCATTTTTTATCAATAGTGAACTGGAAATTTCTCTTTTTGAACTGAAGAGAGATTTTGTTGAGATATTTAATTTAATAAAATGAGATAGCCTCTCATAATTTCTTTTTTTATTTAATTAAATAATGTTTAATTAATTAGAGACACTTTTCTTATTTAATTAAATAACTTAATTTAATTAATTAGGAATGGCTTCTCATTTAATTAAATATCTTTGTTTAAGTAATTAGAATTAAGTACTCCATTTAATTAAATTATTTAGTTTAATTATTTCAAAATTCTTTTCGAAACTAGTCAACTCAAGTCAACCGTGGTTAAATCTGGTCAACTTTTGGTCAAACTTGATCTTTGCATATGTGAATATGAGCAAATGTGAGTATGAATTCCAGCAATAATTCGATGCAAATTATCATTCAACCTTTCAAAATGAAGAGGTGAGGGTCTCTTAAACAGACTTTCTTGGAATTCATCAACGGTTGAGATCGATTTCAATCAACGGTTGAGATCGATTTCAATCAACGGTCAAGATTAAAGGTGAAGTTCAGTCATAAAGGGAGATTTCCAAATTAAAGGGAGTTAACAGATTTAATTTGAGTAAAATAAAGAGTTAACTGATTCAATTTGAGTAGAAAAAGGAGTTAACTGATTTAACTCATTTTTTATCAATAGTGAACTGAAAATTTCCCTTTTTGAACTGAAGCGAGATTTTTTTGAGATATTTAATTTAACAAAATGAGATATGCTCTCATAATTACTTTTTCTATTTAATTAAGTAATCTTTAATTAATTAGAGACACTTTTCTTATTTAATTAAATAACTTCATTTAATTAATTAGGAATGACTTCTCATTTAATTAAATAACTTTGTTTAATTAATTAGAAGAAAGTACTCCATTTAATTAAATAATTTCGTTTAATTATTTCAAAATTCTTTTCGAAACTAGTCAACTCAAGTCAACTGTGGTTAAATCTGGTCAACTTTTGGTCAAACTTGATCTTTGCGTATGTGAATATGAGCAAATGTGAGTATGAATTCTAGCAACAATTCGATGCAAATTTTCATTCAACATTTGAAAATGAAGAGATGATGGTCTCTTAAATAGACTTTCATGGAATTCATCAACGGTTGAGATCAATTTCGATCAACGGTCAGAATTAAAGGTGAAGTTAGTCATAAAGGGAGATTTCAAAATTAAAGAGAGTTAACAGATTTAATCTGAGTAAAATAAGGAGTTAACTGATTCAATTTGAGGAGAAAAAGGAGTTAACTGATTTAACTCTTTTTTGATCAATAGTGAACTGAAAATTTCCCTTTTTGAACTGAAGTGAGATTTTGTTGAGATATTTAATTTAATAAAATGAGATATGCTTTGATAATTACTTTTTCTATTTAATTAAGTAATCTTTAATTAATTAGAGATACTTTTCTTATTTAATTAAATAACTTCATTTAATTAATTAGGAATGGCTTCTCATTTAATTAAATAACTTTTTTTAATTAATTAGAAGTAAGTACTCCATTTAATTAAATAATTTTGTTTAATTATTTCAAAATTCTTTTCGAAACTAGTCAACTCAAGTCAACTGTGGTTAAATCTAGACAACTTTTGGTTAAACTTTATCTTTGCGTATGTGAATATGAGCAAATGTGAGTATGAATTCCAGCAACAATTCGATGCAAATTCTCATTCAACCTTTCAAAATGAAGAGATGAGGGTCTCTTAAATTGTAATGCCCCGCCAAGAGATCCAAAGAATTTTACTAAGTTTGCCAAAAAAAAAAAAATTTAAACATGAAAGATAAAACCATTCATAACATTTGCGAAAGCAATAGCAACAATTCAAATGAAAATAAACATAACATATATACATAACAGGCTACATTCTTTAAAGATCCCTTAACATTGTATCACATTTAAATTAATTATTCATCTAACATCCCATCCTTATGAAATAACAATGATACATCCAATGTACTTAAACAATATACAAGTGTTCTTTTGTAATTATATTTTAGTTTAGCTCAATCATCCACTGTACATATCACAGGGTATGAAAAGCTTAAAAGAATAAACATCCAAGTAAATAAAGTATATCATCATCATCTAATATTAATCCATGATGCAATAACATAAATGAAACCACATATCATACATGATACATCATCACAAAAGATATAAACATCCATCACAAAAGATAACCATATATCACAAACATAAATAACTAAGTGGACGATTCCTCCTAATCGTAAATAGCATCATTAGACCATCGTGGATCCTAGCCATCCCTCCATGCGTAACATTCCAAAGCACTGAATAGATCATCAGTATTAACATAGTAGGAATGTCACTTCTAAAACATCCTACTAACATGCAAAGTAAAGCATAAAAAATCATCAACTAACATATGTAAAGTAAAGAAAATCATCAATATAAGAAACATACCAGTAAATACATCCATCATAAGGTATATTATCTATCATAATGCTCCAAGAACATAATTAAGAATAAATACCAAGGATACTCCAGCCACGGTGTCTCGGACGGATCTCAAATGATAAGAGTGAAAATACACTACCACCCGACCGTGTGGAACCTAAGTGGTCCACTCCCACCGTGCTGAGGAGATAATCTCAAGTCCCAAATAGGATATCAATACACATAGCATAAAAAGTTTAAGAATCCTAAAAGTATACTAACTCAAAGGTTCCATCACACAAAATCGACATCTAATTCCCAAAGGCACAACAATGACATGTAAGAAACCTACTCTGCAAGTGGGAAAGTGTCATCGCATTTATCATGTACAAGTTACCTTGGCAGTTAGCTAAACTCCACAGGTCCATACTGATCTCATGTGGCCACTAGTATCCTCTCATATTGACGAGGCATACTACAGAATGCACGGTTGCAACCGTGCGTTCTCACTACTCCCATCTTAGCCTATACAAGCGCTCAAAGCATGGGCGAGAACATCAAAACAATTATCTTTTTAGGTTCATTTAATCTCCATTTAGTGTGTAAATGTTATCACTTATTAACCAAACTTACAATGAGTTACCCTGACAGCCACTTAGGGCCCTCGCCCCCATTGCAAACCACTTCCTGACACTACACGTAGATTACCTACCTTGAGCTCATGGAATCATAAATCTCAAAATCATAAAAGATAATCCATAATAAAATCATTAAGTATGCATAAAAGCATCAAATATCCATAATAAGAATCATCAAATCTCCAAGATAAGAATCATCAAATCTCCATGAGCATCCGAAAAGCATCCATAGAAATTTATGACCACAACAGTTCTCTATTGGCAACTGAAGGCATCACTGATAATCATAATAATCATTGGTTCTCAATAACCACAATATATCTCAAGATAAATCACAATATCCATTGGTTCTCAACAAGCAACCAAGAATATCTCAAAATCATACTGATCGAAGACTCCAAAATGGTTGAGTCAAACATGTCACAACATGACATCATCAAGAAATAAATCCACATTTTAGTCCCATCATGGCGACTAAAAAATAATCCAAAGATTACTGATCGATGAATCAAACATTTCATAGAGCATACGATCACATTACCATGGTTGGGCTTATAAAGATCGAGACCAAATAAGATCAACATGCCATCATATCTCATAACCCCCGAGCCTCTGGTAACAACCTAGAACTGGTCAACACTAGTCGACCCAAAATCCAAAACAAGAAGCATATAGAATACACGATGCAAACACATGTTTTGGTTTACTTAATTCACATAGTTGAATAATGTGCAGGGGTTTCTAGTTTTTTGTTTGCAAGTATACTTCAAGTGTTTTAAGTTTCATCATTTGACCTACAAGTCAACCCAATTGTTCTCCGATAGCATTACCCTTCCATTATTAAGAATTACATTCTAAGAATAACTTAAGGATAAATATTTACTCATTAAATCATCATTGACCTTAATTAAATTTTCCTTTATATTTAACCATGATCCATATTCTAATTGATTAACCTTTCAACTTTTTTAGGATCATTATTCGTTATATTATAAGAGGACCAATTATCATTCTTCGAATAAGAGATTATAACTTTATTAAAATGATCAATTGCATCAATCAATTAACATAGGTCCATATTCTAATAGTCCTCAATTAAATATTACTAAGTCTTCACCGTTAAATATCTAAAGTCATCATTCAAGTCATAAGAATAAGACCTATCAACTTGATATCAATATTTCTACAATCTTATTAAAATTATTATATCAATTAAATCTTCATTACTTAGCTTAATTTTTAATTAAATCTAATTAACTCTCATTGATTGATTTAATTAATAATTACATAAACATAGCAACGTTCCAATTAATATCAGTTGACTAATAACTAACTATAATTCTATATGATAAATGTCAACTATAATTCAATACTCAAATGATCATATTAATAGTTTAATAACAATACCTTGATATATTACATACAAACTATGTTGGAAATCTTAATAATAATTTCGTATGACCACATTTGTCATTTTTCAAAGAATACTTACATTCTTTTGACAAATTCGTATTATCATATTTCAAATAAAATTCTATCACACAACTTAATTATTAATATCATAGTTATAATATCATCTCAATGAATATCAATTTGATTACAAATCAGTTATACTTCAAATCCAAAAACTAATATCTTTACAAAACTTTTAATCATTAAATAATCTCTATTAGATTAAATCTAATCGAATTGATTGATAACTATCTACATCATTATTTATTAATAGTTTGTTAGACCTAACAAACATTAATAAATAATAAACTCATCAAAACTATTATTAAGAAGCCTTACAAATCTCATTGGTTAATATTTAACTAATTCTTAGCACAATTAAGGTGTACCATTATTCATATTAATAATTCAAACCATTGCTATATTATAACAAGGTTATAAGGTAACTATGACTCCTTATTTAAGTCCAAATCTAATATCATTAAAATTTGAGTCTCTTAATAATCATCATTTAAACACCTTTATAAATTACCACCTCTTAACTATTTAATATATATTAAATAGTATTTAATATATATTAAATAATTAATATTAAAAGTTCACTACATAAACTATATTAATATCTTTTCTCTATTAATTTTTTCTCATTAAAAAAATTATTTACTAATAATTAATTACACTTCTTCTACTATTAACTAATCTTAATTAAATTTGATTTAATTAGATTAGATAATAAGTCATATAAAACTAATGCATATTAATAAGATTCTAATAAGAGAAGATTTCAATAATATCTTTAATTCATTCCATACTTTGATATATTATTTTTGTGAAGTTAAGCATAAAGAACTCTTGGTTATGGGAAATGGAGAAATATTTGTCCTTGAATAAAATAGTCTTAGTATGACGTAAATATCTCCCTAATGAATTGTTAGATCGGGCTGAAATTTAAATATATTGAAGAGGGCCAAGTTGCGTCAATTCTGACCGGAGCGATCGAATAAATTCGATCCCGATAAAAAGTTATGAATAACTGAGTTCGAGTCTATCCAAGGGACAACGACAGGACAATTTGTGATGAATTAAAAATTTTCTGTTAAAATAATTGTTCTCTAAATTTAACCATAAAAGGGTTTGTTCATATGCATTAAAAAATATAATTGATAGAAAGATTACATCTAATCATTCGAATTTTCACCATAAAATTTTTATTTTAATTCCAAATCTTGTCTTTCTAATTTAATATAAATTCGAACCCAAACCCGAAAAATCTAATTTCTTTCTCATTTGGAACTAGGGTTTTTCTATTATTTTCTTCTCATCCAAATAAAATATCTAGATTCCAATTTTAAATACAGAGAGTATTCAGACACATAAAACAGATATGATGAAGACAGGAAGAGAAAGAGTGCAAAGGGAATATGAGAATATCATGAGTGCACCTGGAGACTGATGCTAATTTGTCATGCCTCAGAAATCTATAGAAAATCCTTTCCTTCTCCATCTTTCGCAATTCTTCCAATAATCCAAGCCGATCGAATCCTCCAAGTGATTAGAAGTGCTAGAAGGAGCATAAAAGCAAGTAGAAAATATATGAGCATATAAATCTTCTCCCATGCATTTAAGCTTTGAAGTTTCTATTTTTTTTTAGCTTGTAGCTCGAGGCTTCCATTAAGCTTATAGCTTCCATTAAGCTTTTCATTTAAGCTTCTATGAATGCCTGAATATCAAGAGCTCTCAAAAAACTTTTAGAATGCTTCTTGAAACCGTTGAAAAGTGTCACCAACTAAGCATGGGTCTTTTCCAATTTTTTTTTTGATGAGTCATAAAATTGTAGATACCTTGTGCTTAATTGATGCACTAACCCCCGTGTTGTTGACACATGTTAATTTCCATGCAAGCTTATAACTCCAATTTACTTTTTAAATAATCTCTATTTAAATTTTATAACTTTCATTATTTTATAACTTTTATTATTATTATTTTATTTATTACTTTATTATTATTTTATAATTATTATTAATTTTAATTTCTAGTTTTCTTTTATTTAATTCTTTTTTCCCAATAATTCACATTTAATTAATTAAAATCAAAATATCAAAGATCATGATATTTTATTAATTTTTTCAAATAAATAATTTATTAATTAAATCTATTTATTAAGACTTAATTAATGGAAAATTCACCATAGACCTCCAAGATAAAATATGAAAATCCATCATAAAACAAATCATACAAAATAAATCTAAAGGGTTAAAAATCATGAAATATGTCATCCGACACATTCGGTGGGTATTCAAGTCAGATACTTGTCCTAATTTTTCAATTAGGACAAATGGCTCAAAGGGTTGGGATTTGGACTTGAGAATTTATCTCGCCTCTCTTATCATTGAGATAATGTGATAGGGTACGCTCATCTTGGCAATTCAGAGAAGTCGATACCCGGTATTTGCAACCTGCATAAAAATCATGCATGTACTAACACAATATATACTAAACTAAACAGAAAATGGTAGGAAGTGGTGCATCGTGTAGATCTTGACTAGCAGGTGACTACGACTCCCTTCCTTAACCACATCAAACACACCATACAAAAGCAAACACGCACACCATACACATGCAAGTATGGGGTAAGTATCCATAAGAGAGCACATATGATAATAAATCATCTTACTAATCATCATTAATAATTAAAAGTAATGTAATAATCATCATCAATAATTGTGAACACTAAAAATAATCATCATACATACCTGAAATGTAGAGTCTAAGTAATCTCATCACATAATAAACTGAATCTATAGCACAATATCTGATAATCTCAAAAGAATGCTGCTAACCAACAACATAAAACTAGTTCTAAAAGAGTTCAACAACGATAACAAAATGTGACCTAGGAGTAGACACTACATATATAGACTTTCTTAAAATTCATAAATGGTTGGGATCGATTTCAATCAGCAGTAAGGATTAAAGGTGAAATTCAGTCATAAATGGAGATTTCCAAATTAAAGAGAGTTAACAGATTTAATTTGAGTAAAATAAGGGGTTAACTAATTCAATTTGAGTAGAAAAAGGAGTTAACTGGTTTAACTCATTTTTTATCAAAAGTGAACTGAAAATTTCCTTTTTTGAACTGAAGAGAGATTTTGTTAAGATATTTAATTTAACAAAATGAGATATGCTCTCATAACTACTTTTTCTATTTAATTAAAAAATCTTTAATTAATTAGAGACACTTTTTTTATTAAATTAAATAACTTCATTTAATTAATTATGAACGACTTCTCATTTAATTAAATAACTTTGTTTAATTAATTAGAAGTAAGTACTCCATTTAATTAAATAATTTTGTTTAATTATTTCAAAATTCTTTTCGAAACTACTCAACTCAAGTCAACCGTGGTTAAATCTGGTCAACTTTTGGTCAAACTTGATCTTTGCGTATGTGAATATGAGCAAATGTGAGTATGAAATCTAGCAACAATTTGATGCTAATTCTCAGTCAATCTTTCAAAATTAAGAGATGAGGGTCTCTTAAATAGACTTTCTTGGAATTCATCAACGGTTGAGATCGATTTCAATCAGCGGTCAAAATTAAAGGTGAAGTTCAGTCATAAAGGGAGATTTCCTAATTAAAGGGAGTTAGTAGATTTAATTTGAGTAAAATAAGGAGTTAGCTGATTCAATTTGAGTAGAAAAAGGAGTTAACTGATTTAACTCATTTTTTATCAATAGTGAACTGAAAATTTCCCTTTTTGAACTGAATAAAGATTTTGTTGAGATATTTAATTTAATAAAATGAGATATGCTCTCATTATTACTTTTTCTATTTAATTAAATAATCTTTAATTAATTAGAGACACTTTTCTTATTTAATTAAATAACTTCATCTAAATAATTAGGAATGGCTTCTCATTTAATTAAATAACTTTGTTTAATTAATTAGAAGTAAGTACTCCATTTAATGAAATAGTTTCGTTTAATTATTTCAAAATTCTTTTCAAATCTAGTCAACTCAAGTCAACCATGGTTAAATCTGATCAACTTTTGGTCAAACTTGATCTTTGCGTATATGAATATGAGAAAATGTGAGTATGAATTCCAGCAACAATTTGATGCAAATTCTCATTCAACTTTTCAAAATGAAGAGATGAGGGTCTTTTAAATAGACTTTCTTGGAATTCATCAACGGTTGAGATCGATTTCAATTAGCGGTCAGGATTAAAGGTGAAGTTCAGTCATAAAGAGAGATTTCCAAATTAAAGAGAGTTGACAGATTTAAATTGAGTAAAATGAAGAGTTAATTGATTGAATTTGAGTAGAAAAAGGAGTTAACTGATTTAACTCATTTTTTATCAATAGTGAACTGGAAATTTCTCTTTTTGAACTGAAGAGGGATTTTGTTGAGATATTTAATTTAATAAAATGAGATATTCTGTCATAATTACTTTTTCTATTTAATTAAGTAATCTTGAATTAATTAGAAAAACTTTTCTTATTTAATTAAATAACTTCATTTAACTAATTAGGAATGGCTTCTCATTTAATTAAATAACTTTGTTTAATTAATTAGAAGTAAGTACTCCATTTAATTAAATAATTTCGTTTAATTATTCTAAAATTATTTTCGAAACTAATCAACTCAAGTCAACCATGGTTAAATTTGGTCAACTTTTGGTCAAACTTAATCTTTGCATATGTGAATATGAGCAAATGTGAGTATGAATTCCAGCAACAATTCGATGCAAATTCTCATTCAACCTTTCAAAATGAACAGATGAGGGTCTCTTAAATAGACTTTTCTGGAATTCATCAATGGTTGAGATCGATTTCAATCAACGGTCAGGATTAAAGGTGAAGTTCAGTCATAAAGGGAGATTTCCAAATTAAAGGGAGTTAACAGATTTAATTTGAGTAAAATAAGGAGTTAACTGATTCAATTCCAGTAGAAAAAGGAGTTAATTGATTTAACTCATTTTTTATCAATAGTGAACTGAAAATTTCCCTTTTTGACCTAAAGAGAGATTTTGTTGAGATATTCAATTTAATAAAATGAGATATGCTCTCATAATTACTTGTTGTATTTAATAAAGTAATCTTTAATTAATTAGAGACAGTTTTTGTGTTTAATTAAATAACTTTATTTAATTAATTAAGAATGGCTTCCCATTTAATTAAGTAATTTTTTAAATATAATTAGAAGTAATTACTCCCTTTAATTAAATAATTTTGTTTAATTATTTCAAAATTCTTTTCGGAACTAGTCAACTCAAGTCAACCGTGGTTAAATCTGGTCAACTTTTGTTCAAACTTGATCTTTGCATATGTGAATATGAGCAAATGTGAGTATGAATTCTAGCAACAATTCGATGCAAATTCTCATTCAACCTTTCAAAATGAAGAGATGAGGGTCTCTTAAATAGACTTTCCAAGAATTCATCAACAGTTGAGATTGATTTCAATCAACGGTTAGGATTAAAGGTGAAGTTCAGTCATAAAAGGAGATTTCCAAATTAAAGGGAGATAATAGATTTAATTTGTGTAAAATAAGGAGTTAACTGATTCAATTTGAGTAGAAAAATGAGTTAACTCATTTAACTCATTTTTGATCAATAGTGAACTGAAAATTTCTCTTTTTGAACTAAAGAGAGATTTTGTTGAGATATTTAATTTAATAAAATGAGATATGCTCTCATAATTACTTTTTCTATTTAATTAAATAACCTTTAATTAATTAGAGACACTTTTATTATTTAATTAAATAACTTCATTTAATTAATTAGGAATGGCTTCTCATTTAATTAAATAAATTTGTTTAATTAATTAGAAGTATGTACTCCATTTAATTAAATAATTTCGTTTAATTATTCCAAAAAAAAATTTGAAACTAGTCAACTCAAGTCAACCGTGGTTAAATCTGGTCAACTTTTGGTCAAACTTGATCTTTGCGTATGTGAATATGAGCAAATGTGAGTATGAATTCTAGCAACAGTTCGATGCAAATTCTCATTCAACCTTTCAAAATGAAGAGATGAGGGTCTCTTAAATAGACTTTCCTGAAATTTATCAACGATTGAGATCGATTTCAATCAACGGTTAGGATTAAAGGTGAAGTTCAGTCATAAAGGGAGATTTCTGAATCAAAGGGAGTTAACAGATTTAATTTGAGTAAAATAAAGAGTTAACTGATTCAATTTGAGTAGAAAAATGAGTTAACTGATTTAACTCATTTTTGATCAATATTGAACATGAAATTTCCCTATTTGAAATGAAGAGAGATTTTGTTGAGATATTTAATTTAATAAAATGAGATATGCTCTCATAATTATTTTTTCTATTTAATTAAGTAATCTTTAATTAATTAGAGACAGTTTTCTTATTTAATTAAATAACTTTATTTAATTAATTAGGAATGGCTTCTCATTTAATTAAATAACTTTGTTTAATAAATTAGAAGTAAGTACTCCATTTAATTAAATAATTTTGTTTAATTATTTAAAAATTCTATTCAAAACTAGTCAACTGTGGTTAAATCTAGTCAATTTTTGGTCAAACTTGATATTTGCGTATGTGAATATGAGCAAATGTGAGTATGAGTTCTAGCATCAATTCGATGCAGATTCTCATTCAACCTTTCAAAATGAAGAGATGAGGGTCTCTTAAATAGACTTTCCTAGAATTCATCAACAGTTGATATCAATTTCAATCAACGGTCAGCATTAAAGGTGAAGTTCAGTCATAAAGGGAGATTTCCAAATTAAAGGGAGTTAACAGATTTAATTTGAGTAAAATGAGGAGTTAACTGATTCAATTTGAGTAGAAAAAGGAGTTAACTGATTTAACTCATTTTTTATCAATAGTGAACTGGAAATTTCCCTTTTTGAACTGAAGAGAGATTTTGTTGAGATATTTAATTTAATAAAATGAGATATGCTCTCATAATTAGTTTTTCTATTTAATTAAATAATCTATAATTAATTAGAGACACTTTTCTTATTTAATTAAATAACTTGATTTAATATATTAGGAATGGCTTCTCATTTAATTAAATAACTTTGTTTAATTAATTAGAAGTAAGTACTCCATTTAATTAAATAATTTCATTTAATTATTCCAAAACTATTTTTGAAACTAGTCAACTCAAGTCAACCGTGGTTAAATCTAGTCAACTTTTGGTCAAACTTGATCTTTGCGTATGTGAATATGAGCAAATGTGAGTATGAATTCTAGCAACAATTCGATGCAAATTCTCATTCAACCTTTCAAAATGAAGAGATGAGGGTCTCTTAAATAGACTTTCCTAGAATTCATCAATAGTTGAGATTGATTTCAATCAACGGTCAGGATTAAAGGTGAAGTTCAGTCATAAAGGGAGATTTCCAAATTAAAGTAAGTTAACAGATTTAATTTGAGTAAAATGAGGAGTTAACTGATTCAATTTGAGTAGAAAAATGAGTTAACTGATTCAACTCATTTTTGATCAATAGTGAACTTGAAATTTCCCTTCTTGAACTAAAGAGAGATTTTGTTGAGATATTTAATTTAATAAAATGAGATATGCTCTAATAAATACTTTTTCTATTTAATTAAATAATCTTTAATTAATTAGAGAAATTTTTCTTATTTAATTAAATAACTTCATTTAATTAATTAGGAGTGGCTTCTCATTTAATTAAATAAATTTGTTTAAGTAATTAGAAGTAAGTACTCCATTTAATTAAATAATTTCGTTTAATTATTTCAAAATTCTTTTTGAAACTAGTCAACTCAAGTCAATCTTTGTTAATCTGGTCAACTTTTGGTCAAACTTGATCTTTGCGTATGTGAATATGAGTAAATGTGAGTATGAATTCTAGCAACAATTCGATGCAAATTCTCATTCAACCTTTCAAAATGAAGAGATCAGGATCTCTTAAATAGACTTTCCTGGAATTCATCAACGGTTGAGATCGATTTCAATCAACGGTCAGGATTAAAGGTGAAGCTCAGTCATAAAGGGAGATTTCCAAATTAAAGGGAGTTAACAGATTTAATTTGAGTAAAATGAGGAGTTAACTGATTCAATTTGAGTAGAAAAAGGAGTTAACTGATTTAACTCATTTTTGATCAATAGTGAACTGAAAATTTTCCTTTTTCAACTGAAGAGAGATTTTGTTGAGATATTTAATTTAATAAAATGAGATATGTTCTCATAATTACTTTTTCTATTTAATTAAATAATATTTAATTAATTAGAGACACCTTTCTTATGGGTAAGTGCACAAAGTTGTGGTGCCAAAAGGGGGGTATAAGTGGACACCTTTTTCTTGAAATCAGCAAATTCTGGACTTCAACAAGAATTTGAAGATAGTTATGCTCAAAATTTTAAGATATGACAAAAACAAAAGTCGTAGTCCTTTGAATCTAGTTTCTAAACTACTAATTTTTTTTCAAAATGGTTTAGTTTTAGGTCTTTGAAAAAGGGGGCCACAGAAAGTGGTACTGTTTATTCCAAAAAAACATAATATAGTACAAAGTGTGGCCCCCCTAAAATTTTAACTTTTTAAAAAAAATTCTTTAATCGCTCCGGTCGAAAGTTACCTAACACTATGTAGTTTATCCCAGATTTTTCGGGTAATTTTATAATATTTTTTTTTTTAATGAATTTTTAAATTAGACCCATCCCAAAAACGTGAAATATCTGTGTGCTCCCCCTAGAAATGATTGAAAACTAATCTAAAATCAAAAGTTATTTTTTTCAAAGTGTGTAGAATGGAGTCTAGTTTCTAAAAAACTAAGTTGTTACAAAATTCGATGAATGAGCTAAAATCTACAGCCTAATTAGTACATGGTGGTTTTTGACAAAAAATGAACATACATTCAAAAGAAATTATAGATGAAAGACTTAAAATAGTTCAAATTAAAAATAAATTATATGGTTAGATAGCTAACACAGAGACCTATAATGTTATGTAACCTGATCTTATCGATACCCAACCACGAAAAATCTTGAAAGGGAGCACACAAGAAAAATCAATCATTTTTTGTATGGCTCTCTCTTGTGTGTGTGACAGAGATAGAGAGAAAGTAGGGGATGGGAGAGGGGAGAGAGGAAGTGAGAAAGAGTAGGGGTGGTAGAGAGAGTATAGGATAGGAGATAGAGGAAATGTGAGAGAGTAGGGGTGGAAAAGAGAGTACAAGATGCAAGAGAGAGGAAGTGTGAGAGAGAGAGTAGAGGTGGCAAAGAGAGAGTATGGGATGGGGGAGAGAGATTGAAAGTAGGGGATGGGAGAGAGAGGAAGTGTGAGAGAGTACAAGTTGGGAGAGAGAGATTGAGAGTAGGGGATGGGAGAGAGAGAGAGAGTAGGTGGTGGGAGATGGAGTGGGAGAGGAAGAGCAAGAGAGAGGAGGATGGGAGTGCATGTGTGTGAAAGAGAGAGAGTAGGGAATGGGAGAGGGGGAAGATAGAGTAGCTTGAGAGAGAGTAGGGGATGGAAGAGAGAGTAGGTGATGGAAGAGAGAGTAGGCAATGGGAGAGGGAGTGGGAGAGGGAGAGAGAGAGGGGGGATGGAAATGTGTGTAAGAGAGAAAGAGAGAGAGTGTGAAAATGTGAGAGAGGGTAGGGGGTAGCAGAGAGAGAGTAGAGAGGGAGAGAGAGAGAGAGAGAAAGAGAGAGAGTGAGAGAGAGTGAGGGTAGGAAGTGGGAGAGGGAGAGCGAGTGAGAGAAAAAGTAGAGGATGGGAGAGGAGAGAGGGGGGATGGGTGTGTGTGAAAGAGAGAGAGAGTAGGGAATGAGAGAGGGGAGAGAGAGATAGAGAGAGTAGGGGATGGGATAGAAAGAGAGTAAGAAATGGCAGAGGGAGTGGGAGAGGGAGAGAGAGGGTGGATGGAAGAGAAAGAGATTAGGCAATGGTAGAGGGAGTGGGAGAGGGAGAGAGACGGGGGATGGAAGTGTGTGTAAGAGAGAAAGCAGGGGATGGGAGAGAGTGTGAGAGAGAGTAGGGGTGGTAAAGAGAGAGAGTGAGAGTAGGGGATGGGAGAGAGAGGGAGAGAGAGAGAGAGAGAGAGAGATAGTAGGCGATGGGAGAGGGAGTGGGAGGGAGAGAGAGAGGGGGAATGGAAGTGTGTAAGAGAGATAGAGTTGGGGATGGGAGAGAGTGTGAGAGTTTGAGAGAGAGTAGGGGGTGGTAGAGAGAGCTTGTACAGGATGGGGGTGAGAGAGAGAGAGAGTATGAGAGAGAGTAGGGGATGGAAGAGAGAGAGTGAGAGTAGGGGATGGGAGAGAGAAAGTAAAGAGGGAAAGAGAGTACTTGAGAGAGAGAGAGAGATAGTAGGTGGTGCAAGAGGGAGTGAGAGAGGGAGAGGGAGGGGGGATGGGAGTGTGTGTGACAAATCTAGAGAGTAGGGGATGGGAGAGGAGAGAGAGGGGGGGATGGGAGTGCATGTCTATGAAAGAGAGAGAGTAGGGGATGGGAGAGGGGAGAGAGAGAGTAGGGGATGGGGGAGAGGGAGTGGGAGAGGGAGAGAGAGAGGGGGGGAATGGGAATGTGTGTAAGAGAGATAGAGTAGGGGATGGGAGAGAGTGTGAGAGTGTGAGAGAGAGTAGGTGGTGGTAGAGAGAGCTCGTATGGGATGGGAGAGAGATAGTGAGATTAGGGGATGGGAGTGTGAGAGAGAGTAGGGGATGGGAGAGAGAGAGAGTGAGAGTAAGGGATGGGATGGGAGGGAGAGAGAGACTAGAGAGGGAGAGAGAGAACTTGAGAGAGAGAGAGAGATCTAGTAGGTGGTAGGAGAGGGAAAGGGAGAGAGATAGGGGGGATGGGAGTGTGCGTGACAGATGTAGAGAGTAGGGGATGGGAGAGAAGAGAGTGGGGGGATAAGAGTGTGTGTGTCTGTGAAAGAGAGAGAGTAGGGGATGGGAGAGAGTGTGAGAGTGTGAGAGAGAGTAGGGGGTGGGAGAGAGAGAGTACAAGATGGGAGAGACAGAGTGAACAGATGGGAGAGATAGAGTGAAAGGATGGGAGAGAGTGAGAGAGAGAGTAGGGGGCGGCAGAGAGAGAGAGAGAGAGTACGGGATGGGAGAGACAGAGTGAAAGGATGGGAGAGAGTATGAGAGAGAGTAGGGGATGGGAGAGAGTGTGAGAGAGAGTTGGGAATGGGAGAGAGAGAGAGAGTAAGAGTAGGGGATGGGAGAGAGAGAATAGAGAGGGAGAGAGAGAGAACTTGAGAGAGAGAAATAGTAGGTGACCTAGGAGAGGGAGTGGGAGAGGAGGAGAGAGAGGGATGGGAGTGCGTGTGACAAATCTAGAGAGTAGGGGATGGGAGAGAAGAGAGAGGGGGGATGGGAGTGTGAGTGTGTGTCTGTGTCTGTGAAAGAGAGAGAGTAGGGGATAGGAGAGAGTGTGAGAGTGTGAGAGAGAGTAGGGGGTGGCAAAGAGAGAGTACGAGATGGGAGAGACAGAGTGAAAGGATGGGAAAGAGTGTGAGAGAGAGTAGGAGGTGACAGAGAGAGAGAGTACGAGATGAGAGAGACAGAGTGAAAGGATGAGAGAGAGTTTCAGAGAGAGTAGGGGATGGGAGAGAGTGTGAGAGAGAGTTGGGGATTGGAGAGAGAGAGTAAGAGTAGGGGATGGGAGAGAGAGAGAGAGAGAGAGAGTAGAGAGGGAGAGAGATAACTTGAGAGAGAGAGAGAGAGATAGTAGGTGGTGGGAGAGGGAGTGGGAGAGAAGGAGAGAGAGGGATGGGAGTGCGTGTGAGCGATCTAGAGAGTAAGGAATGGGAGAGGGGAGAGAGAGAGGGGGATGGGAGTGTGTATCTGCAAAAGAGAGAGTTTAGGGGATGGGAGAGGGGAGAGAGAGAGTAGCGGATGGGAGTGTGTGTAAGAGAGAGTAGGGAATGGGAGAGAGTGTGAGAGAGAGTAGGAGGTGGCAGAGAGAGAAAGAGTAAGAAGTGGGAGAGGGAGGATCTAAAGAGTAAAGGATGGGAGAGGGGAGAGAGAGTGTGTGTAGGGGATGGGAGAGGGGAGAGAGAGTAGGAAGAGAGAGAGAGAGTAGGGAGAGAGAGAGAGAGTAGGGAGGGTGGAGAGTGATGTGTTCTTATATAGTGCGTACACGCTATAGCACATACGCACTATGTGAAATCACCTAAAAATGGTCAAAAAGCAACTTTGGGGCCCGTTTCATTCATTCTCTACTTTTGTTCTATTCTGTACTCTGTTATCCCGACAGGAATTGCGGGTTTCAACACAAAAAACATTATTTCAAAGTGGCAAACACTATTTCAAGCTAACAAACACTATTTCAAGGTGGCAAACACTTTTGGAAGCTAACAAACACCAAATTCAATCATTGGATACACGATTTGAAGACTTTTTGAATATTCCTTGTATAGAAAAGGTTAGTGCAATCTATTTTAAATATTGTTTGTTGATATATAGATACAAATTTGATTATAATTTGACATGTTGTTTAATATATAGTGAATTCATTGAAATTTGTATGTTTCAATGAAATGTTATTTCGAAATGGTTAGAAATTTGACAAGTCATTTTATATATATATTGTGTATTCATTCAAATAATTATAATTTTTATATGTATTTGGATAATTTGTAATTTACACATTTTAAGTAATTCAAATGTTTGAATAATTTGACATGTAGAAATCATCATCATGCCAAGGAAGAAACCAAAAAATCAAACAAATGAAGATAGGGAGAGAGATTTGGCAATTAAAAGAGATAAAATGAAATTACTATGTGAGCAAAGAAAATTGCAAAGCAATAATGAAGAATTGACTTTCGAAGAGGATCAAGAACTACCAGTACCAAGAAACAAAGAGGAAGAATTGGAAAGACAAAGAGAACGAATGAGACTGTTACGCTCAAGAAGACAATTGAATTGTGAAGCTACACCATGTTCTAATGTTGGAGTCATATCGTCCACTACACCATCTTCCAATGTTGAAGTCATATCATCCTCTCATGTTGAAGAGACACCAATTTGTAGATTCGATGATATACACACTCCATCATGTCATGTTGAAGGCACAACATCAACACATCAAGTAGGTGATATTCCATCTTTTGCATCTTATTGCCAAGGCACATCATCTTCGGTTCAAGGTACACAATACACTCAACCTTATGTTGATGTTCAAAATGTTGAGAGAATTGAAGAGATTATAACACCTTCTAGAATTCGTTTTAGAAGAACAAAATATTTGATTGATATTGATAGTAACATTTTGAAATCAATGCCTGACAAGATTAGCAAGTCTACTTGTCAAAGAAAAGTTAATCGTATGTGGAGATTATTTTTTAATGGATTAAATATTACAGGTCAATGCCAATTATTTGTTGAAATGATGAGGAATTTAAAATTTAGGACTATCATGAAGATTCTTGGGCTAAGAACGATGGATGATTCAAATGAAAAAAACATTGTAAAGAATCTAATGAATGCTTATGACAAAGTGGGTTCTAAATCACGCACCAAAGATAGTAATATTGCAAGACGAGTACTTACATCAACAATAGTAAGTAGCCAAATGAAGAAAGCTCGACTCATGAGAAAGACAAGCAAAATATTAAAAATTGGTAGAGGTACTCTAAGGAGAGCCATGCTAAGGCGTGAGAGATTGGAAGATCCAACAAAAAATGAGTTATGGACATTTAGCGATAGACTACCGCGAAAGGATAAAGAAATTAGTGAAGCTTTGAAATCATTGATCGAAGATTTTTGGAAAAATAACACACGTGTTTCCCCTAATAAAAGAGATGTTGTAAGAAGGAGGATTGGTAGCCAAAATCGCGAGCCACATGCAAAACATTTTTTGAACACAACTCAGACACAATTTTTTGCAAAAATTATTGGTATGTATCCTCAAATTTGAATAAGTCAACGATTTTTTGAGATGGGTAAACCTTTTTATGTGAGGATAAATCACACACGCACAACTTGTTGTTGTAGGATACATATTGAATTTTCTAACCATTTTGATGTGTTTAGGCATATATGCATAATTTTGCATTCTCGGTTTGTTTTGCAGGATTGTGACATAAATGAGCCACCAAGATCTTCAAGGGAATTCATATCCAACATTTTATGTGAAATAAGGGACGGCCAAAAATTTTACAAGACATCATGCTTGGATGGTGCGTGTTTATTTTGTGGTTCTTTGCAACTTTTATCAACTTGTCAACATATGGATAGTACACATGCAATTGGAAATGAAATAGTAGATTATGGAAAATTTAAGACTGTGACATATGCTCTAAAAGATGGGAAACATGGTAAAAGATGTGATTTAGTCATTGAAAAGATTCCAGTGTATGAGTTCATGAAGATTTTTTGTGAAAACATTATTTACGAGTATGCAAGGCATACCCATAGAGCTCGAT
This sequence comes from Cupressus sempervirens, assembly GCA_028749045.1. NCBI lineage: Eukaryota > Viridiplantae > Streptophyta > Pinopsida > Cupressales > Cupressaceae > Cupressus > Cupressus sempervirens. The sequence goes on from CM053788.1 coordinate 370,750,985, forward strand.
GGCTGGATTTGCAATTCAAGTTGTGCAAGGATACGTTTCCACTGGATACCATTGTTTCGGTTGTAGATTTCGCAGAGAACTACACACTACAACCACAAAATGAGGTGCAAGAAAAGTATTATACTTCTCAACAAGTTTCCATATTTGTTCACATAACATTCATGCATTCACCTACAAGTACAAAGGATGACAGGAAGATTTTGAGGGAGTACCATTTTTACATCAGTGATGATCGATCACATTCTACGGAGTTCGTACATGGTTGTTTTCAACTATTTTATGGAGATTTGGCTAACAGGGGCATCACATATCGTCAGCACATTATTTGGTCAGACAATTGTGCATCTCAATTCAAGAATGCATGGATGTTCTATTGGTTGAGCAGGATGCACAAGTTGTGTAGAATTCAATACATGTCGAATTTCACAGAGGCTGGTCATGGAAAGGGAGAGCACAATGGTGCAGGCGCATGCATCAAAAGAGCCTTAGCTCGTGAAGAACTAAAGTACAAAGATGGAGCAATATTGATAGATGCAAAATCCATCATCCAGTGGTGTAACACTACAATGGGTCCAAGTAAGGAAGGTGAATCTACGGTTTGTAGATTTTTTTGGTTGATAGATAATACTAACATTGCACCATATCAGGATTGTTGCACACTAACAGGATCCAGTGAGTTGCACTCTTTTAGAAGCTCTGATGCAGGTTCATGGAGTATCCACACACAAAAAATGGCATGCTATTGTCCATCATGTGCAGAGGAAAATTGGGATGACTGTGAGTCGACTGAATGGGTGGACAAATGGGATATACGAGTTTTGGACCCAATTGACACCTATCATCCCCCACAAGCACTGGAAATGGTACAAATGGAATCGTCTATTGACTTTGACCACTTGTTTGATCTAGTGCAACCTAGTAATATATATATTTATATATCTTTTTAATTTCAATATGTAACTTTATAACTTTTACGCAAGTATTTTCTGAATTAATGACCGCATTTTGTACATTTGTCACTGCAGGCCATGTTTTTGCTGTTATTGGACCTGAAGACAATGAAGAAGGGATAGATTATTATTTGTGTCATTGTGTTCAAGCCAAACAAAAATTGGATCACTCGGTTATAGATGGTGAAGGTTTAGAGTACCATGTCAGTGCAGTGGTTGTAACCGGCACATGGCTTAGACGATATTCTATGAAGAACCCTAACTTGTGGTTATTCGAGGATTGGAAAACAGAGAGGAAGATTCTTCATTATTCAAATCTTGTTGTCGCACCAAATGTCCACTTGATAAAATATGGTGGAAAACCACATAATAAGAATCTTTGGAGAGTTCATGAGTTAGACCACGAGGCAATACTTGAGACATTAAAATGTCGAGCAGATCCAGTTGGCTCATTAGATTGAATATAGAGAGAGGGAGAGAGAGAAAGAGTGATCAACTGGATCCAAATACATTGTTGCAACCTCTTCCCCAAGACTGTCCACATGACTAAGGTGGACCGTATTGTTATGATGCGTAAGTGATGAGATTTAGTTTAAATCATAGATTTTATGTTTTGATTTGTTTAGAATCTAGATTTTATGTTTTGATGTCTCCAATTTTTTTAAAGCTAGAACAATATTTTTCATATTTTCTTATTGTGACGATATTTTTCTTTCATTGCATGTTCTCTTGGATGACAAGAGGGAGAGAAGAAAAATAAGTAGATTTCCAAACAGCCAGCCACCCTTCTTCATGTAATTTATTCATTTAAGGTAAAAGTCTCATTTCCTTTGTTTGGCTTTGGTATTTGGTTATTTAAAGTCATTATTCTAGTTGGACCTTCGTATGTTTGAATTTGGGATTGTTTAGTGTCTATTTGTTATGATTATACTGAATTATTAATTCTACGATGTTTCTATTATTTAATTATTTAAAATAAATTAAAACTTTTTGTATAAAATTATTATTTTTTATTTCTATCTATTTGTTATGATTATTTCTATTATTTAAAATAAATTAATTCTATAATATCTCTATGATGAACTATTTATATTTCTAAACTTTACATATTTTACGCCATGACCAACAATCAAACTATTATAACAATACAAATACATTTAAATAGTAATGTAAGAATGGTTTAGTTCACATAAAAAATAAGTCTATCTTAGATATTCTAAATACATCACAAAACTTTATCGCTTCAAAAAAATTGGAATTTCTCCCATCTACTTGAGTTCCCATCAATTGTCCATAAAACTGGGAAAGGGAATAGGTGCTATGCTCCCAATCCCAACATCCTCCTGTCCAATACTAGGAGATGTGTGTAATGTAGGATTCAGCTCCATCAACTTAGTCATTTTTTTCACTAGTTGATTAGGACTCTCACCATTTGTTGCCAACTATGGTGACAATGCTTGGGGTTACACTTATTAAGTAAGAATATTTCCTAATCTAGGGATTTGAGAATTGAACATATTAGAATGTGATTTATGCTATGGGAGAAGAGGTATGTTGGGCATACTAATTGATTCTAGGGCTAGTGCAATTACATCTCCTTCCACTAGTGTTGTAAATATAATTTCTATAGTTGTTGAAGGCGCACCTCCAATATTTGGTCTATATCTCTTTCAAACATTTAGATTATCCTCTCTTTCTTTCCTCTTCTATTCCTTTAGTGCAACCTTCTCCGCAACTCATTTTCCCCTCTTTATAACATATAAGATCTCATTTCTTGCAATATTTTCCTCTCTCCCATCTTTCCTATCCCTGATCTTCTCCTTCATGTAAAGTGCATTAGCCTCAAATAACTTCTTAGTCTCTCTTGTTCCTTAGAATTTTGTATCCTTTTCTTTGGTAGCTATAGGAATCTACTGGGTAAACCACTATATTGTTTTCTGTCTAGTGGCATGTAACGTATCAAATCATCATCTCCATCATAGTCATTTTGGGCCTAGGTATCAAAAAAATGTTAACTATTTATTTCATCATGGTTGCCACCATTTGCAAAGCATTAGATGACGTCCTTGGGGTCAACATGTGGTGGGGATGGAATTAAAAGGGAAACATTTTCATCCCCACAAGTATTTGGTTACCCAAGGTTTGTGACAACCTCCTACAACCAATCTGGTTGTGAATCTTGCATTAGCAAGCTTAATCTAATATCAATGTTTGTTGTATGCTCAAGGTTTTATCTCCTATAATAGTCCACTGGCTGGTTCAGGTTTTCTGGTTGGGTATTTTTAGGTGCAATTGTACCTAGTCCCTTCATATTTTGTCCATAACTCCTCAACAAAGTGTTAATTGGTTCATCTAATAAGCCATTGATTTTTAGGAAGGATTCAATAGTGATTTCCTCCCCCTCGCTTTACAACTCATCAATATTTGCATCATCTACAGTAGTTGTTTCTTGCAACTCATCTCTTACACTTTCTCAATTTTGCCTCTTCTAGGCTTGTTCCAACTAGCCCTTGCCAGTCCTAAACTATTGGGTGATTAAAATACCCTTTTCCTCACTCTAAAATATACTCCAAAACCAACTACACTTGTTTTGTAAAATATCACTCAAAACTGGCTATTTCAGTCTGCCAACTAGGCCTAGTTTGAGGCCATTTACAAAGCAACTCACAATCCCTTGACTTTTGGAACTCCCATGACCCAAAAAAGTCTTAAGGCACGACTCAAATGCAAGGATTCTTTTTTTTTTGGTCTCATGATCAACTTTACAATGGTTTTTACAAAACCCTCCTTTCTAGCCCCTTTACCCTAGGGCTTTCTAGAACTCTTACTTTGCAACGTCTCTAGAACCCCAAAATGGTTCAACCACCTTCACTTTGGTTATATTATATGACTTCAAACATAAAATGCAACTCTTGTTTGGAGAAAACACTAAATCCACCTTGGGAGCAATCACATACCCCTTTTTATGCACTCAAATTTTAGGGAAAACTATGCAAATACTTCTTAAATGGTTTCAACAGTCAACTTTTCAGATGGAAATGGTTATTATAGACTCAAACCAACAAGAAAAATCCCAAACTTGAGGTTTCTCAACACTCAACAATCAAATTTCAAAACTATTACCAGCACTTACTACTAGGACAATTTCTAGTTTTAATGGTCAAACTCCCAAACCATACAAAGGACCCCCCGCTGTTTTTGCATTTATAAACACTCATTTTGGAGACCTACAATAACCTCTTTGACTTTTTGGAGATCACACTTTGTTTTCATTTTACGACGCCATCTCAGGTGATGCTGAAACTTGCAATGTCGGCTAGTACAAAGTTGCCAACTGCCAAATCTCTCTCACCTTTCCTCGTGGGATCAAACTGTCTACTCCATTAGCTCTGCATGGTCGAGTAAACCCTATCCCTAACCTCATCCTATCCCCTTCAATGCTCGAACGTTCTCAGGCACGCCAATCCAGAATGTCCCCAAGGGTCACTAAATGCCATAGGGCTGCGATCTTTGACGAGGCATATCTCGGAGCTCGTGCGAGGTATGGATGCAATTCTAGTTCTTACAGGACCATGTTGCAAAGAACTACAATAACCTCTCTCACTTTTTGGAGATCACACTCCATTTTTGTTTTACAACGCCATCTCGGGTGATGCTGAAACTTGCAGTGTGGGCCAGTACAAAGTTGCCAACTGCCAAATCTCTCTCACCTTTCGTCGTGGGATCAAACTGTCTGCTCCGTTAGCTCCAGGTGGTTGGTTAAACTCTCTCCCCAACCTCATCCTATCCCCTTCAGTGCTCGAACGTTCTCAGGCACGCCAATCTGAAATGTCCCCAAGGGTCACTAAATGCCATAGGGCTGCGATCTTTGACGGGGCATATCTCGGAGCTCGTGCAAGGTATGGATGGGATTCTAGTTCCTAAAGGACCGTGTTGTGGAGACCTAAAATAACCTCTCTCGCTTTTTGGAGATCACATTCTATTTTCATTTTACAACACCATCTCGGGTGATGCTGAAACTTGTAGTGTTGGCCAGTACAAAGTTGCCAACTGCCAAATCTCTCTCATCTTTCGTCGTGGGATCAAACTGTCTTCTCCATTAGCTCTAGGTGGCCGGGTAAATCCTATCCCCAACCTTGTCTTGTCCCCTTCAATGCTTGAATGTTCTCAGGAATGCCAAACCAGAATGTCCCTAAGGGTCACTAAATGCCACAAGATTGCGATCTTTGACGGGGCATATCTCGGAGCTCGTGCAAGATATGAATGAGATTCCAATTCCTACAAGACTGTGTTATAGAGACATACAATAACCTCTCTCTCTTTTTGGAGATCACATTCCATTTTCATTCTACAATGCCATCTCAGGTGATGCTGAAACTTGTAGTGTTGGCCAGTACAAAGTTGCCAACTGCCAAATCTCTCTCATCTTTCGTTGTGGGATCAAACTGTCTGCTCCATTAGCTCCGAGTGGCTGAGTAAACTTTAACCCCAACCTCTTCCTTTCCCCTTCAGTGCTCAAACGTTCTCAGGCACGCTGAACCAGAATGTCCCTAAGGGTCACTAAATGCCATAGGGTTGCGATCTTTGACAGGGCATATCTCGAAGCTCGTGTGAGGTATGGATGCGATTCTAGTTCCTACAGGACCGTGTTGCAGAGACCTACAATAACCTCTCTCACTTTTTGGAGATCACACTTCATTTTTGTTTTACAATGCCATTTCGGGTGATGCTGAAACTTGCAGTGTGGGCCATTACAAAGTTGCCAACTGCCAAATCTCTCTCACCTTTCGTCGTGGGATCGAACTGTCTGCTCTGTTAGCTTTGAGTGGCCAGGTAAACCCTATCTCCAACCTCATCCTATCCCCTTTAGTGCTCGAACATTCTCAGGCACGCCAATCCGGAATGTCCCCAAGGGTCACTAAATGCCATAGGGCTACGATCTTTGACGGGGCATATCTCAGAGCTCGTGCAAGGTATGGATGCGATTCCAGTTCCTATAGGACCGTGTTGTGGAGACCTAAAATAACCTCTCTCTCTTTTTGGAGATCACATTCTGTTTTCATTTTACAACACCATCTCAGGTGATGTTGAAACTTGTAGTGTTGGCCAGTACAAAGTTGCCAACTGCCAAATCTCTCTCATCTTTTATTGTGGGATCAAACTGTCTGCTCCATTAGCTCCAGGTGGCCAAGTAAACCCTATCCCCAACCTTGTCTTGTCCCCTTCAATGCTTGAATGTTCTCAGGCACGCCAAACCAGAATGTCCCTAAGGGTCACTAAATGCCACAGGGCTGCGATCTTTGACGGGGCATATCTCGGAGCTCGTGCAAGATATGGATGAGATTCCAATTCCTACAGGACTGTGTTGCAGAGACCTACAATAACCTCTCTCTCTTTTTGGAGATCACATTCCTTTTTCATTCTACAATGCCATCTTGGGTGATGCTAAAACTTGTAGTGTTGGCCAGTACAAAGTTGCCAACTGCCAAATCTCTCTCATCTTTCGTCATGGGATCAAACTATCTGCTCCATTAGCTCCGAGTGGCCGAGTAAACCCTATCCCAAACCTCTTCATGTCCCCTTGAGTGCTCGAACATTCTCAGGCACGCTGAACCAGAATGTCCCTAAGGGTCACTAAATGCCACAGGGTTGCGATCTTTGACGGGGCATATCTATGGGCTGTCAATACTTTGACTATACTTTAAGTCAACTATTATCAATATGTGAAAAAATGGAACTCGTTGTATTTTGAAGTACTGAGAAGATGGCCTTGCCCTTCCCTAGGAGTTTTAGAAATGGGAGACATTAGGTAAGAGAGTGAAAATGTTACTATCACTTCAACGCACATGACGCAATTGCAAATGCAAATTTTGATGGTAATCATTTTGTGATAAGGGAGAGACTAGGGATGATCATTGTTACTATCTCTTTAGTAGTGGAATTTTGTTTTCTCTTGAATTTGGTGGTGGGGGATCAGTGGTAAGACTCCTTGGATATTCCTTCTTATGATGTTAGTGACAAGTGTTGCTCTTCGAAAACACTTGTACAATCTTTTTTAAATTATTAGATAAAAATAGAGAATTGTAAGTATTAAACTTGATTAGCCTTTAGTTCCTAGAAGATCTTTATTTCCCCATCAATGAATTTAGAAAGTTAAGTTTGAAGAAGATCATAAATAGAAAAAATTAGAGAAGTGATTTAAACATTTATATTGATTGGAAACATGTGAGTCTTGAGTTTCCTCTACCTTTTAAAGAGCGTTCCTTAGCTAGCAGACCTAATTCCACATTCCATAAGACTGTCATTGAGCTAAAGATTTAGGAAACCAACTGCTCTAAGATAAAGCTTCCTGGTCAATAATAATCTAGCCTATTGAGGTACATAATACTTCTCAATTAAACTTGTGTTAATTCAGTATTAATTTTGTAATTAACTACAATTTCAGTATCTGTGTACAACGGGTGACTGAGAAAACTATTTGAGGTCCAATTTGAAAATATATTTGTAAGGATCTCGACCAAGGTTCACAACTTCGATGATTAATACATTCATTCAGGCTAGAACCTCACTACAAAAAAATAATATATAAAAAAGGCAGTGAATAACGTCATGTCTAGACCCAAATCAACCAATGAAAGTCAAATTAGCATAATGTGGAACAACAATATATGCATTGAGTGGGTTGTCATAAAAAAGCTTCATAATAAAATTCATGTCTAGAATTAAAAGACCTTAAAGAACATTTATGCTTGTAACACAAATGGCCATTCAAAACTGAATATGATTACAATATGTGAAATAGCATTACAAGAACTTGTAATGCTCTTGTGAACATCGTGTTAATTCTTGTAAGAATCCCTAAGATGCTTGTTATACTCAAAATTTTGTTGAAATTGAATTAATTTTTATCCTGTTGGTTAATTGGCTTAGGGTGATATATGCTTCTTGGATGGAATAATGAGTTCGTGATTAACTCTGTATTAAGATTCATAGCATCTTCTAGTTATTTGCAAAGGAAATTTATAAATTACTTGCTAATGTCATATGGCTTGCTTGAGAAAGATGTTCGTGTTCTTATTGATGGGTACTAATGACTATCCACATTTAGTTCTTTAATATCCTATTTGACAAGCTTTCCATAGACATTTCTTTGCCATACTAAGTATTTTTGAAAACATATTTGAGTAGGACTATAGTAGATACTACCAGAAACAACTTCTTTGTACTTTTTGAGAAATACTAATAAAGCAAAAAAGAACATCTACTAGTTGGTAGACATAATGGCAACTCTCTAGCAATTGAATTTAATTTCATACATGCACATATCTAATTTAATGTCATACACGAACATATCTAATTTAACGTCATACATGAACAAACATATAATATAAAATGATAACCAATAATGTCATATACATTAACAAACACATAATATATTATGATAACCAATAATGTCATATATGAACAAACATATCATATATTAGCCAATAATTTCATACATCAAATATGTCATACATCAAATATAGAATGTCATATGTACATCAAATGTGTATCGAATATGTCTCTCAGATGCCTATATATATACATGGGGAAGGAAACAAGTCTCTATATATATGTATCAAATATCTCAACTACATCTTTTCCTTCCCATGAGGGGAAGGAAACAAGTCTCTCGATGTCCTCTGCTATCCTGTGGAGGGAGACAGTGGAGATGACGGGGCCTTCCTGACACGCTCACTTGACCTCTTGTTGAGGCTCTTCTCCAGGTGCAACTAATACAAAGAAAGTAGATATGAATCAATATTTATTATACGTTGAAATCAAATATATGTACTCACAAAATCAATTATTTTCTTACCACCAACAAATAGTCACTCTGTAAGTCCACCTCAAATGCTCATGGACGATCAGGCATGACAAGACCCTACAACAATTCAATAAATATAATCACTTATAAATAACATTAGAAATTTTGAGATTAACTATTATAAACAACAACTAAAATGAAGAAAATTCTTTCATACCTCCGTTAGTGGCTGTGAGCTAGCCACAACTGCGGCCACTCCACTATCAACAGACTTTCGCAGACGAGGAGGTGTGTCCGACATCATGAGTTGCACATCATAAAATACACGTTATATCTAACATGAAACATGGAATAAATATAATCAAATGAATTAAATTAACATGAAACAACTGTACCTGTGTGAAGCTCGTATGATGTCTCTGCTCTGTGTCTGTGGTAAAGGTTGAGGGTCCTGTGGAGAACTGATGCACATGCATATTTTTTTTGGTCAATCCTTAATATGATTACGTAATAAATATATGTATTAATTAAAATGATTAAATTGATACATACCTCAGGACTCATCGAAGGGACAAAAAATGGGCCTGGAGGATCACTGCTAGGCCCAAGAACACTTTGACCCTAAATTTTGAACAATGTATATAAATCCTAATTAATTAATCATTCCCTATACATATGAAATGTGATCAAATTAGTAATATTCCTGTGTGTCAATGCCAAATGTCTCATTCAGGAACTGATCGGTGACAAGCCCATCATCTGCATCGTCTCTGACATGAGTGCCAAATGTGCATAGGAATCCGCATGAAGTGCACATGTGACCATGACGTATAGAAGGCTCCCCCTCAACTAATGGGCTCGTGGAATGGATGAGGGTCTGTGTCAAAGCATTAATGGTCCCTAGAGTTCTGGCCTCTACATGTTCCTTCACAACTGAAGGAATAATCACATGCTCACGCTATGGATGGACCACGAGTGCCCTAACTACATTAGGGTCACAACGTGCTCCGGGCCTCTCAAATGATGACCCCCCACCTCTACCCTGGGAGTCTAACATATCAAAATAATTGGGGATCTCCCCAAGGACAAACTCACAATATAATTTCTTCAAAAAATACATGGGGACCTCATGATTGTTGCAAGGAGGGCATCAAAAACCATCCACCATCTATCCCAAAAATTATTTCTAATAGCATCATGTATGCACCAATGGATGGAGAATCGTTTAGTACCCTCTCTAATAGTATTTTACTCACCGAGTTTTCTAAATAATGCACATATACTACCTTTTGGTATTTCCTTTTTTTTAACATCTTCATATGACAATTTATTTGCATAAAATCTTTTTTGTTCATCCCTCTTAGCCCACCAAATATTTAACTGACCACTAATTGAGGCTATCTAAGTGTTAATGGATTCAAGGGATGATGCCAATTGAGCCCTCATTGGATTGGTTTGTCCGGATTCTTTCAACCGAGCAATGATTCCTTCTAATTTAGTTTTGCCTCTCTATTTCATTTCTTAAATTTTCTTGTGTGCCTGGTGGAGGTCTTGCAATTGGTTCGGGTTGTGGAATTTGTTCTTCTTCTTGAGGAGGGTTTTGGTTTTGGGGTTCTTGAGGGTTTTGATGTTCTTGTGGATTTTCTGGTTGATTATGAACATTTCATGATAAAAAATCAATTGAAATTCAAATAAATAAACAAAGCTAAATGAAATTTGTAAAAACCCTACAAAAGAATATAAAAAACTTACAAAACAATATGAAAAATATATCAAACAATGCAAAGTTAGGTTTATATCACTTACAGCGTCGTCGTGGGTGCGCTTGTGGTCTTGGATTTCATCGACGAGGAGGCATTTTGGCAAATGGTGGTGCAAATGTTGAGTCTTCAACTCGCGTACGCGCTGCTCGCTGTAGGAGTAGAAGAAAATGGTAATGAAAATAATGGGTTGCGGGTTTGCAGCCCATCATACATACTTTTTTTTTTTTTTAAACCACGTACGCGCTATTTAAAATAGAAAAAAAAAATTTCGTTGTCACATTTTTGGCACCACAACTCGGTGCATATGCCCTTATTTAATTAAATAACTTCATTTAATTAATTAGGAATGGCTTCTCATTTAATTAAATAACTTTGTTTAATTAATTAGAAGTACGTACTCCATTTAATTAAATAATTTTGTTTAATTATTCCAAAACTATTTTCAAAACTAGTTAACTCAAGTCAACTGTAGTTAAATCTGGTCAACTTTTAGTCAAACTTGATCTTTGCGTATGTGAATATGAGCAAATGTGAGTATGAATTTCAGCAACAATTCGATGCATATTCTCATTCAACCTTTCAAAATGAAGAGATGAGGGTCTCTTAAATAGACTTTCCTGGAATTCATCAACTATTGAGATCGATTTTAATCAACAGTCAGGATTAAAGGTGAAGTTCAGTCATAAAGGGAGATTTCCAAATTAAAGTGAGTTAACAGATTTAATTTGAGTAAAATGAGGAGTTAACTGATTCAATTTCAGTAGAAAAAGGAGTTAACTGATTTAACTCATTTCTGACCAATAGTGAACTGGAAATTTCCCTTTTTGAAGTGAAGAGAGATTTTGTTGAAATATTTAATTTAATAAAATGAGATATGCTCTCATAATTATTTTTTATATTTAATTAAATAATCTTTAATTATTTAGAGACACTTTTCTTATTTAATTAAATAACTTCATTTAATTAATTACGAATGGCTTCTCATTTAATTAAATAACTTTGTTTAATTAATTAGAAGTAAGTACTCTATTTAATTAAATAATTTCGTTTAATTATTTCAAAATTGTTTTCGAAACTAGTCAACTCAAGTCAACCGTGGTTAAATTTGGTCAACTTTTGGTCAAACTTGATCTTTGCGTATGTGAATATGAGAAAATGTGAGTATGAATTCCAGCAACAATTCGATACAAATTCTCATTCAACCTTTCAAAATGAAGAGATGAGGGTCTCTTAAATAGACTTTCCTGAAATTCATCAACGGTTGAGATCGATTTCAATCAATGGTCAGGATTAAAGGTGAAGTTCAGTCATAAAGGGAGACTTCCAAATTAAAGGTAGTTAACAGATTTAATTTGAGTAAAGTAAGGAGTTAACTGATTCAATTTGAGTAGAAAAACGAGTTAATTGATTTAACTCATTTTTTATCAATAGTGAACTGGAAATTTCTCTTTTTGAACTGAAGAGAGATTTTGTTGAGATATTTAATTTAATAAAATGAGATATGCTCTCATAATTACTTTTTCTATTTAAATAAATAATTTTTAATTAATTAAAGACACTTTTCTTATTTAATTAAATAACTTCATTTAATTAATTAGGAATGGCTTTTCATTTAATTAAATAACTTTGTTTAATTAATTAGAAGTAAGTACTCCATTTAATTAAATAATTTCGTTTAATTATTTCAAAATTCTTTTTGAAACTAGTCAACTCAAGTAAACCGTGGTTAAATCTGGTCAACTTTTGGTCAAACTTGATCTTTGCATATGTGAATATGAGCAAATGTGAGTATGAATTCCAGCAACAATTCGATGCAAATTCTCATTCAACCTTTCAAAATGAAGAGGTGAGGGTCTGTTAAATAGACTTTCCTGAAATTTATCAACGGTTGAGATCGATTTCAATCAACGGTCAAGATTAAAGGTGAAGTTTAGTCATAAAGGGAGATTTCCAAATTAAAGGGAGTTAACAGATTTAATTTGAGTAAAATAAGGAGTTAACTGATTCAATTTGAGTAGAAAAAGGAGTTAACTGATTTAATTTATTTTTTATTAATAGTGAACTGGAAATTTCCCTTTTTGAACTGAAGCGAGATTTTGTTCAGATATTTAATTTAATAAAATGAGATATGCTCTCATAATTACCTTTTCTATTTAATTAAGTAATCTTTAATTAATTAGAGACACTTTTTTTATTTAATTAAATAACTTCATTTCATTAATTAGGAATGGCTTCTCATTTAATTAAATAACTTTGTCTAATTAATTAGAAGTAAGTACTCCATTTAATTAAATAATTTTGTTTAATATTTTAAAATTCTTTTCAAAACTAGTCAACTCAAGTCAACCGTGGTTAAATTTGGTCAACTTTTTGTCAAACTTGATTTTTGCATATGTGAATATGAGCAAATGTGAGTATGAATTCTAGTAATAATTCGATGCAAATTCTTATTCAACCTTTCAAAATGAAGAGATGAGGGTCTTTTAAATAGACTTTCCTGGAATTCATCAACGGTTGAGATCGAACTCAATCAACGGTCAGGATTAAAGGTGAATTTCAGTCATAAAGGGAGATTTCCAAATTAAAGGGAGTTAATATATTTAATTTGAGTAAAATAAGGAGTTAACTGATTCAATTTGAGTAGAAAAAAGAGTTAACTGATTTAACTCATTTTTGATCAATAGTGAACTAAAAATTTCCCTTTTTGAACTGAAGCAAGATTTTGTTGAGATATTTAATTTAATAAAATGAGATATGCTCTTATAATTACTTTTTTGATTTAATTAAGTAATCTTTAATTAATTAGAGACACTTTTCTTATTTAATTAAATAACTTCATTTAATTAATTAGGAATGGCTTCTCATTATATTAAATAATTTTGTTTAATTAATTAGAAGTAAGTACTCCATTTAATTAAATAATTTCTTTTAATTATTTCAAATTTTTTTTTGAAACTAGTCAACTCAAGTCAACCGTGGTTAAATCTAAACAACTTTTGGTCAAACTTGATCTTTGCGTATGTGAATATGAGAAAATGTGAGTATGAATTCCAACAAAAATTCGATACAAATTCTCATTCAACCTTTCAAAATGAAGACATGAGGGTCTTTTAAATAGACTTTCCTGGAATTCATCAATGATTAAGATTGATTTCAATCAGCGGTTAGGATTAAAGGTGAAGTTCAGTCATAAAGTAAGATTTCCAAATTAAAGGGAGTTGACAGATTTAATTTGAGTAAAATAAGGAGTTAACTGATTCTGTAGTGCCTACCCCTATTCACATCTTTTCTAGACTTATTGTTATCAGACTATGTAGACTAGTTTTATGTTGATGGTTTAGTGGTGTTGTTTTGACACTATCAGATATTATGATATGGATTCAAGTGATATATGATGAGATCATTTAGACTTTACATTTCATATATGTATGATGATCATTACATCATTTTTAGTTATTAATGATTATTAGCTAAATGGTTTATTATCTAATGTCTTTTATTATGGTTACTTACCCCATATTTGCATGTGTATGGTGTATGTGTTTTCTTATTGTATGACGTTTCTAATGTGGTTAAGGAAGGGAGTCGTAGTCACCTGCTTAGTTGAGATCTACACGATGCACCACTTCTTGCCATTGTCTGTTTAGCTTAGTATTATATATTGTATGTACATGCATGGTTTTTCTGCAGGTTGCAAGTACCAAGTATCAACTTCCCTGAATTGCCAGGATGAGTGTAACCTATTATACTATCTCAATAATAAGAGAAGGGAGATAAATTCTCAAGTCCAAATCCCAAACCTAAAAACCATTTGTCCTACTGAGTTAGGATAAGTATCTGAGTTGAATACTCACCAAATGTGTCGGATGACATATTTCGTGATTTTTAACCCTTTAGATTTATTTTGTATGATTTGTTCTATGATGGGTTTTCATATTTTATCTTGGAGGTCTATGGTGAATTTTTCATTAATTAAGTCTTAACAAATAGATTTAATTAATAAATTATTTATTTGAGAAGATTAATAAAATATCATGATCTTTGATATTTTGATTGTAATGTGAATTATTGGGGAAAAGGAATTAAATAAAAGAAAACTAGAAATTAAAATTAATAATAATTATAAAATAATAATAAAGTAATAAATAAAATAATAATAATAAAAATTATAAAAGATTAAAATAAAAGTTATAAAATTTAAATAGAAATTATTGGAGTTATAAGCTTGCATGGGAATTAACATGTGTCAACAACACGGGGGTTAGTGCATCAATTAAGCACAAGGTGTCTACAATTTTATGACTCATCAAAAAGAATTGGAAAAGACCCATGCTTAGTTGGTGACACCTTTTAGCGGTTTCAAGAAGCATTCCAAAGGTTTCTTGAGAGCTCTTTGTATTCAGGCATTCATAGAAGCTTAGGAGGAGGGTGGAGATGAATTGGAGCATTGGAGGACTCAAGAACTCTGAAGAAGGGAGCTTGCTCTGCGGGTTTTCTGAAGAAGACCGAATTAGCATCAGAATCTGAGTAGATTCTTGTGATTTTACTTATGTTATTTCCGCATCATGCATTCCTATCTTCATCGTGTCTGTTATATGTGTCTGAAACTTTTCTATGATTGAATTTGTAATTTGAAATTGGAATCTAGATATGCTATTTGGTTGAGAAGAAAACAATAGAAAAATCCTAGATCCAATTAAGGAGAAATAATTAGATATGAACCGAATTTGGATTCAAATTTATATTAAATTAGAAAGACAAGATTTGGAATTAAAATAGAAATTTTATGGTGAAAATTCAAATGATTAGATGTAATTTTTCTATCAATTATATTTTTAGATGCGTATGAATAAACCCTTTTATGGTTAAATTTAGAAAACAATTATTTTAAGAGGAAATTTTTAATTCATTACAAGCTGCCCTGTCATTGCTCTTTCGATAGACCCGAACTCAGTCATTCATAACTTTTTATTGTGATCGAATTTATTCGATTGCTCTGGTCAGAATTGGCACGACTTGGCCCTCTACAACATATTTCAATTTCAGCCTGATCCAATAGTTTATTAGGGAGATATGGCCGTCGTACTGAGACTTTTTTTATTCAAGGACAGATATTTCTCCATTTCCCATAACTAAGAGTTCTTTATGCTAAAATTTCAAAAGAAAAAAATAATATACCAAAGCATGGAATGGATTAAAGATATTATTGCAATCTTCCCTTATTAGAATCTTATTAATATGCATTAGTTTTATATGGTTTATTATCTAATCTAATTAAATCAAATTTAATTAAGATTAGTTAATAGTAGAAGAAGTGTAATTAATTATTAGTCAATCTAAGTAAATGGATTTTTAAATGAGAGAAAATTA
The DNA here is from genome assembly GCA_028749045.1 of Cupressus sempervirens. NCBI lineage: Eukaryota > Viridiplantae > Streptophyta > Pinopsida > Cupressales > Cupressaceae > Cupressus > Cupressus sempervirens. Next base: position 370,766,875 of record CM053788.1, read on the forward strand.
AAAGAAAAGAGATTTTAATATAGTGGAATTTTTATAATGTATATTGAATACTATTTAATATATATTAAACAATTTTAAAGTTGTTTAATGAAGATGATAATGTTAAGAATTTGGAGATTATTCATGTTAAAATCTACAATGAGTCTTATTGGTTTGGTGATAGGGATCTTTTTCAAACAAAGTTTATATAGACAAAATATTATTAGTACAATTAGCAAATGGAGTCTAGTAGTTTTGAGGAGAAACTTTTATCTATCAAACAAATACATGGGTTAGGAAAAACGTGAAATTTCTCCACTTAATATAATTTGGGAATACATAAACTGAGACTTTTAAATTCAAATTTGAAAACTTAGCAAAACTAAAACATGTGTTTGCATCGTGTATTCTATATGCTTTTTGTTTTGGGTTTTGAGTTAACTAGTGTTGACCAGTCCTAGGTTGTTACCAGAGGCTCGGGGGTTATGAAATGTGTTGGCATGTTGATCTTATTTAGTCTCGATCTTTATAAGCCCAACCATGGTAATGTGATTGTATGCTCTATAAAATGTTTGTATTTACTATTTTTATTTGTTCATCAGTCTTTATGTGTGAAGCTAAGATGTATGTGTATGAGATACTTGAGCTAATCATTTTTGAGTTATCGATCAGTTATCCTTGATTATTTTCTAGTCGCCATGATGGGACTGAGATGTGGATTTATTCTTGATGATGTCATGTTGTGACATGTTTGACCCAACCATTTCTGGAGTCTTCGATCAGTATGATTGAGATATATATTCTGGTTATTGAGAACCATTGGATACTTTGATTATCAGTGATACTTACGTTGCCAATAGAGAGCTGTTGTGTTCATATTTTTCTATGGATGTTTGCTCATGGAGATTTGATGCTTTTATGCATATTTGATGATTTTATGGATTATCTTTTGTGATTTTGAGATTTATGAGTCCATGAGCATTAGGGTAGGATATCTGCATGTAGTGACGGGAAGTGGCTTGCAATGGGGGTCGGGGCCCTAAGAGGCTGCCAGGGTAACTCATTGTAAGTTGGATTAATAAGTGATAACATTCACACCTAATACTAACAAAAGGAACCTAAAAAGATAAGTTTTTTGTTCTCGCCCATGCCTTGAGTGCTTGTACAGGCTAGGATGGGAGTAGTGAGATGCATGGTTGCGACCTTGCATTCCGTAGTATGCCTCGTCAGTATGAGAGGATACTAGTGGCCGCATGAAATCAGTATGGACCCGTGGAGTTTAGCTAACTGCCAGGGTAACTTGTACATGATAATTGCGATGACACTTTTCCACTTGCATAGTAGGTTCCTACATGTCATTGTGTGCCTCTAGGAAGTAGATGTCAGTTTCGTGATTGGAACCTTTGAGTTAGTACACTTTTAGGATTCCTAGACTATAGATATTTGTGCTATGTGTTATGGATAGCCTGTTTGGGACTTGAGATTATCTCCTCAGCACGGTGGGAGTGGACCCCTTAGGTACCATGTGGTCGGGTGGTAGTATATTTTTCACTCTTATCATTTGAGATTCATCGAAATATCGTGGTTGATGCGTCCTTCGTGATGGTGGATATGTATCCTTTCATTGATGATAAGCATATGTTAGATGATGTTATCTTATGCTTATATTTGCATGTTAGATTACTTTCTACATATGATGTTGTATATGTTAGGAGTGACATTCCTACTATGTTAATATCGATGATTCCTTCGGTGATTTGGGATGTTACGCACGGTGAGATGGCTAGTGCCCATGATGGTCTAATGATGCTATTAATGGTTGGGAGGAACCGTGCACTTAGTTTATTTTGTTTGATCTTTATGATGGATGTATATGTCTTCTATGATGATGTATCATGTGATTGTCTTTGATATATCATGGATTAGAATAGGATGTTGTACCTTATTTCACATATGTATATTCTTTTAAGCCTTCATACCCTGTGACATGCACAGTGGATGATTAAGCATTTGGAAATGTAATGTATGAACATTGGACTTATCATTATTATTTTATGTGGTTGTTGTACTAGATGGATTCATGTATGTAATTCAACGTTAAGGGATCTTAAAGAATGTAATCTGTTATGTATGTTATGTTTACTTTTTAGATGGACATTGCTATTGCTTCCGTTATTGTGAATAAGTTATGTATGGTATTTACTTTCATGTAAAAAAAAAAAAAATGTTACCAAACTTAGTGAAATTCTAAGTTAATTCTTTGGATCCCTTGGCAGGGCATTACAGATTCAATTTGAGTAGAAAAAGGAGTTAACTGATTTAACTCATTTTTTATCAATAGTGAACTAGAAATTTCCATTTTTGAACTGAAGAGAGATTTTGTTGAGATATTTAATTTAATAAAATAAGATATGCTCTCATTATTACTTTTTCTATTTAATTAAATAAATTTATTTATTTAATTAGGAATGGCTTCTCATTTAATTAAATAACTTTGTTTAATTAGTTAGAAGTAGGTACTCCATTTAAATAAATAATTTTGATTAATTATTTCAAAATTCTTTTCGAAACTAGTCAACTCAAGTCAACTGTGGTTAAATCTAGTCAACTTTCAGTCAAACTTGATCTTTGTGTATGTGAATATGAGCAAATGTGAATATGAATTTCAGCAACAATTCGATGCAAATTCTCATTCAATCTTTCAAAATGAAGAGATGAGGGTCTCTTAAATAGACTTTCTTGTAATTCATCAATGGTTGAGATCGATTTCAATCAGCGGTAAAGATTAAAGGTGAAGTTCAGTCATAAAGGGAGATTTCCTAATTAAAGGGAGTTAACAGATTTAATTTGAGTAAAATAAGGAGTTAACTGATTCAATATGAGTAGAAAAATGAGTTAACTGATTTAACTCATTGTTTTATCAATAGTGAACTAAAAATTTTCCTTTTTGAACTGAAGAGAGATTTTATTCAGATATTTAATTTAATAAAATGAGATATGCTCTCATTATTACTTTTTCTATTTAATTAAATAATCATTAACTAATTAGAGACACTTTTCTTATTTAATTAAATAACTTCATTTAATTAATTAGGAATGACTTCTCATTTAATTAAATAACTTTTTTTAATTATTTAGAAGTAAGTACTCCATTTAATTAAATAATTTCGTTTAATTATTTCAAAATTCTTTTAAAAAACTAGTCAACTCAAATCAACCGTGGTTAAATCTAGTCAACTTTTGGTCAAACTTGATCTTTGCGTATATGAATATGAGCAAATGTGAGTATGAATTTCAGCAACAATTCGATGCAAATTCTAATTCAAACTTTCAAAATGAAGAGATGAGGGTCTCTAAAATAGACTTTCTTGGAATTCATCAATGGTTGAGATTGATTTCAATCAGTGGTCAGGATTAAAGGTGAAGTTCAGTCATAAAGGGAGATTTTCAAATTAAAGAGAGTTAACAGATTTAATTTGAGTAAAATGAGGAGTTAACTGATTCAATTTGAGTAGAAAAAGGAGTTAACTGATTTAACTCATTTTTGATTAATAGTGAACTCAAAATTTCCCTTTTCGAACTGAAGAGATTTTGTTGAGATATTTAATTTAATGAAATGAGATATGCTCTCATAATTACTTTTTCTATTTAATTAAATAATATTTAATTAATTAGAGTCACTTTTCTTATTTAATTAAATAACTTCATTTAATTAATTAGGAATGGCTTCTCATTTATTTAAATAACTTTGTTTAATTAATTATAAGTAAGTACTACATTTAATTAAATAATTTCGTTTAATTATTTCAAAACTATTTTTGAAACTAGTCAACTCAAGTCAATCGTGGTTAAATCTAGTCAACTTTTGGTCAAACTTGATCTTTGCGTATGTGAATATAAGCAAATATGAGTATGAATTCCAGCAACAATTCGATGAAAATTCTCATTCAACCATTCAAAATGAAGAGATGAGGGCCTCTTAAATAGACTTTCCTGGAATTCATCAACGGTCGAGATCGATTTCAATCAACAGTTAGGATTAAAGGTGAAGTTCAGTCATAAAAGAAGATTTCCAAATTAAAGGGAGTTAAAAGATTTAATTTGAGTAAAATGAGGAGTTAACTGATTCAATTTGAGTAGAAAAAGGAGTTAACTCATTTAACTCATTTTTGATCAATAGTGAACTGAAAATTTCCCTTTTTGAACTGAAGAGAGATTTTGTTGAGATATTTAATTTAATAAAATGAAATATGCTCTCATAATTACTTTTTCTATTTAATTAAATAATCTTTAATTAATTGGAGACACTTTTCTTATTTAATTAAATAACTTCATTTAATTAATTAGGAATGGCTTTTCATTTAATTAAATAACTTTGTTTAATTAATTAGAAGTAAGTAGTCCATTTAATTAAATAATTTCGTTTAATTATTCCAAAATTATTTTTGAAACTAGTCAACTCAAGTCAACCGTGGTTAAATCTGGTCAACTTTTGGTCAAACTTGATCTTTGCGTATGTGAATATGAGCAAATGTGAGTATGAATTTCAGCAACAATTCGATGCAAATTCTCATTCAACCTTTCAAAATGAAGAGATGAGGGTCTCTTAAATAGACTTTCCTTAAATTCATCAACGGTTGAGATCGATTTCAATCAAAGGTCAAGATTAAAGGTGAAGCTCAGTCATAAAGGGAGATTTCCAAATTAAAGGGAGTTAACAGATTTAATTTGAGTAAAATAAAGAGTTAACTGATTTAATTTAAGGAGAAAAAGGAGTCAATAATAAACTGCAAATTTCCCTTTTTGAAATGAAGAGAGATTTTGTTGAGATATTTAATTTAATAAAATGAGATATGCTCTCATAATTACTTTTTCTATTTAATTAAGTAATCTTTAATTAATTAGAGACACTTTTCTTATTTAATTAAATAACTTCATTTAATTAATTAGGAATGGCTTCTCATTTATTTAAATAACTTTGTTTAATTAATTAGAAGTAAGTAGTCCATTTAATTAAAAAAATTTGTTTAATAATTACAAATTTTTTTTTCAAAACTAGTCAACTCAAGTCAACTATGGTTAAATCTGTTCAACTTTTTGTCAAACTTAATTTTTGCGTATGTGAATAGGAGCTAATGTGAGTATGAATTCCAACAACAATTCGATGCAAATTCTCATTCAACCTTTCAAAATGAACAGATGAGGGTCTCTTAAATAGACTTTCTTGGAATTCATGAAAGGTTGAGATCGATTTCAATCAACGGTCAAGATTAAAGGTAAGGTTCAGTCATAAAGGAAGATTTCCAAATTAAAGGGAGATAACAGATTTTATTTCAGTAAAATAAGGAGTTAACTGATTCAATTTGAGTAGAAAAAGGAGTTAATTGATTTAACTCATTTTTTATCAATAGTGAACTGGAAATTTCCCTTTTTGAACTGAAGAGAGATTTTGTTGAGATATTTAATTTAATAAAATGAGATATGCTCTCATAATTACTTTTTCTATTTAATTAAATAACCTTTAACTAATTAGAGACACTTTTATTATTTAATTAAATAACTTCATTTAATTAATTAGGAATGGCTTCTCATTTAATTAAATAAATTTATTTAATTAATTAGAAGTAAGTACTCTGTTTAATTAAATAATTTCGTTTAATTATTTCAAAAAAATTTCTGAAGCTAGTCAACTCAAGTCAACCGTTGTTAAATCTAGTCAACTTTTGGTCACACTTGATCTTTGTGTATGTGAATATGAGCAAATGTAAGTATGAATTCTAGAAATAATTCGATGCAAATTCTCATTTAACATTTCAAAATGATGAGATGAGGGTCTCTTAAACAGACTTTTCTGGAATTCATCAACGGTTGAGATTGATTTCAATCAATGGTCAGGATTAAAGGTGAATTTCAGTCATAAAGGGAGATTTCCAAATTAAAGGGAGTTAACAGATTTCATTTGAGTAAAATAAAGAGTTAACTTATTCAATCTGAGTAGAAAAAGGAGTTAACTCATTTAACTCAATTTTTATCAATAGTGAACTGAAAATTTCTCTTTTTAAAATAAAGACAGATTTTGTTGAGATATTTAATTTAATAAAATGAGATATGCTCTCATAATTACTTTTTCTATTTAATTAAGTAATCTTTAATTAATTAGAGACACTTTTATTATTTAATTAAATAACTTCATTTAATTAATTAGGAATGGCTTCTCATTTAATTAAATAATTTTTATTAAATAATTTTGTTTAATTATTTTAAAAAACTTTTCGAAGTTAGTCAACTCAAGTCAACCGTGGTTAAATCTGGTCAACTTTTGGTCAAACTTGATCTTTGCGTATGTGAATATGAGCAAATGTGAGTATGAATTCCAGCAACAATTTGATGCAAATTCTCATTCAACCTTTCAAAATGAAGAGATGAGGGTCTCTTAAATAGACTTTCTTGAAATTCATCAACGATCACGATTAAGGGTGAAGTTCAGTAATAAAGGGAGATTTCCAAATTAAAGGGAGTTAACATATTTAATTTGAGTAAAATAAAGACTTAACTGATTCAATTTGAGTAGAAAAAGGAGTTAACTCATTTAACTCATTTTTTATCAATAGTGAACTTGAAATTTCCCTTTTTGAACTAAAGAGAGATTTTGTTAAGATATTTAATTTAGTAAAATGAGATATGCTCTCATAATTACTTTTTCTATTTAATTAAATAATCTTTAATTAATTAGAGACACTTTTCTTATTTAATCAAATAACTTCACTTCATTAATTAGGAATGGCTTCTCATTTCATTGAATAACTTTTTTTAATTAATTAAAAGTAAGTAGTCCATTTAATTAAATAATTTCGTTTAATTATTTCAAAATTGTTTTCGAAACTAGTCAGCTCAAGTCAACCGTGGTTAAATTTGATCAACTTCTGGTCAAACTTGATCTCTGCGTATGTGAATATGAGCAAATGTGAGTATGAATTCCAGCAACAATTTGATGCAAATTTTCATTCAACCTTTCAAAATGAATAGATGAGGGTCTCTTAAATAGACTTTCCATGAATTCATCAACGGTTGAGAAAGATTAAAATCAATGGTCAGGATTAAAGGTGAAGTTCAGTCATAAAGGGAGATTTCCAAATTAAAGAGAGTTAACAGATTTAATTTGAGTAAAATAAGAAGTTAACTTATTCAATTTGAGTAGAAAAAGGAGTTAAGTGATTTAACTCATTTTTTATCAATAGTGAACTTAAAATTTCCCTTTTTGAACTGAAGAGAGATTTTGTTGAGATATTTAAATTAATAAAATGAAATATGCTCTCATAATTAATTTTTCTATTTAATTAAATAATCTTTAATTAATTAGAAACACTTTTATTATTTAATTAAATAACTTCATTTAATTAATTAGGAATGGCTTCTCATTTAATTAAATAACCTTATTTAATTAATCAGAAGTAAGTACTCCCTTTAATTAAATAATTTTGTTTAATTATTTCAAAATTATTTTTGAAACTAGTCAACTCAAGTCAACCGTAGTTACATCTGGTCAACATTTCGTCAAACTTGATCTCTACGTATGTGAATATGAACAAATGTGAGTATGAATTCGAGCAACAATTCGATGCAAATTCTCATTCAACCTTTCAAAATGAAGAGATGAGGGTCTCTTTAATAGACTTTCTTAGAATTCATCAACGGTTGTGATCGATTTCAATCAACAGTCAAGTTTAAAGGTGAGGTTCAGTCATAAAGGAAGATTTTCAAATAAAAGGGAGTTACAGATTTAATTTGAGTAAAATAAAGAGTTAACTGATTCAATTTGAGTAGAAAATGGAGTTAACTGATTTAACTCATTTTTGATCAATAGTGAACTGAAAATTTCCCTTTTTGAACTAAAGAGAGATTTTGATGAAATATTTAATTTAATAAAATGAGATATGCTCTAATAATTACTTTTTCTATTTAATTAAATAATCTTTAATTAATTAGAGACACTTTTCTTATTTAATTAAATAACATCATTTAATTAATTAGGAATGACTTCTCATTTAATTAAATAATTTTGTTTAATTAATTAGAAGTAAGTACTCCATTTATTTAAATAATTTTATTTAATTATTTCAAAATTCTTTTCGAAACTAGTCAACTGAAGTCAAGCGTGGTTAAATCTAGTTAACTTTTGGTCAAACTTGATCTTTGCACATGTGAATATGAGCAAATGTGAGTATGAATTTCAGCAACAATTCGATGCAAATTCTCATTCAACCTTTCAAAATGAAGAGATGAAGGTCTCTTTAATAGACTTTCCTGAAATTCATCAACGGTTGTGATCGATTTCAAACAATGATCAGGATTAAAGTTGAAGTTCAGTCATAAAGCGAGATTTTCAAATTAAAGGGAGTTAAACGATTTAATTTGAGTGAAATACGGAGTTAACTGATTCAATTTGAGTAGAAAAAGTAGTTAACTGATTTAATTCATTTTTGATCAATAGTGAACTGGAAATTTCCCTTTTTGAACTGAAGAGAGATTTTGTTGAGATATTTAATTTAATAAAATGAGATATGCTCTCATAATTACTTTTTCAATTTAATTAAATAATCTTTAATTAATTAGAGAGACTTTTTTTATTTAATTAAATAATTTCATTTAATAAATTAGGAATGGCTTCTCATTTAATTAAATAACTTTATTTAATTAATTAGAAGTAAGTACTCCATTTAATTAAATAATTTCATTTAATTATTTCAAAATTCTTTTTGAAACTAGTCAACTCAAGTCAACCGTGGTTAAATCTGGTCAAATTTTGGTTGAACTTGATCTCTGCATATGCGAATATGAGCAAATGTGAGTATGAATTCCAGCAACAATTTGATGCAAATTCGAATTCAACCTTTCAAAATTAAGAGATGGGGGTCTCTTAAATAGACTTTCTTAGAATTCATCAACGGTTGAGATCGATTTCAATCAGCGGTCAGGATTAAAGGTGAAGTTCAGTCATAAAGGGAGATTTCCAAATTAAAGGGAGTTAACAGATTTAATTTGAGTAAAATAAGGAGTCAAGTGATTCAATTTGAGTAGAAAAAGGGGTTAACTGATTTAACTCGTTTTTGATCAATAGTGAACTAGAAATTTCCCTTTTTCAACTCAAGAGAGATTTTGTTGAGATATTTAATTTAATAAAATGAGATATGCTCTCATAATTACTTTTTCTATTTAATTAAATAATCTTTAATTAATTAGAGACACTTTTCTTATTTAATTAAATAACTTCATTTAATTAATTAGGAATGGCTTCTCATTTAATTAAATAACTTTGTTTAGCTAATTAGAAGTATGTACTCTGTTTAATTAAATAATTTCGTTTAATTATTTCAAAATTCTTTTCGAAACTAGTCAACTCAAGTCAACCGTAGTTAAATCTGATCAACTTTTAGTCAAACTTGATCTTTATGTATGTGAATATGAGCAAATGTGAATATTAATTCCAGCAACAATTCATTGCAAATTCTCATTCAACCTTTCAAAATGAAGAGATGAGGGTCTCTTAAATAGACTTTCCTAAAATTCATCAACGGTCGTGATCGATTTCAATCAACGGTCAGGATTAAAGGTGAAGTTCAGTCATAAAGGAAGATTTTCAAATTAAAGGGAGTTAACAGATTTAATTTCAGTAAAATAAGGAGTTAACTGATTCAATTTGAGTAGAAAAAGGAGTTAACTGATTTAACTCATTTTTTATCAATAGTGAACTGAAAATTTTCCTTTTTGAACTGAAGAGAGATTTTGTTAAGATATTTAATTTAATAAAATGAGATATGCTCTCATAATTACTTTTTCTATTTAATTAAATAATCTTTATTTAATTAGAGACACTTTTCTTATTTAATTAAATAACTTTATTTAATTAATTAGGAATGGCTTCTCATTTAATTAAATAACTTTGTTTAATTAATTAGAAGTAAGTACTCCATTTAATTAAATAATTTCATTTAATTATTTCAAAATTCTTTTCGAAACTAGTCAACTCAAGTCAATCGTGGTTAAATTTGGTCAACTTTTGGTCAAACTTGATCTCTGCGTATGTGAATATGAGCAAATGTGAGTATGAATTCATCAACGATTGCGATCGATTTAAATCAACAGTCAGGATTAAAGGTGAAGTTCAGTCATAAATGGAGATTTCCAAATTAAAGGGAGTTAACGGATTTAATTTGAGTAAAATAAGGAGTTAATTGATTCAATTTGAGTAGAAAAAGGAGTTAACTCATTTAACTCATTTTTTATCAATAGTGAACTGAAAATTTCCCTTTTTGAATTGAAGAGAGATTTTGTTGAGATATTTAATTTAATAAAATGAGATATGCTCTCATAATTACTTTTTCTATTTAATTAAATAATCTTTAATTAATTAGAGAAACTTTTTTTATTTACTTAAATACCTTCGTTTAATTAATTAGGAATGAGTTCTCATTTAATTAAATAACTTTTTTTAATTAATTAGAAGTAAGTACTCCATTTAATTAAATAATTTCGTTTAATTATTTCAAAATTATTTTCGAAACTAGTCAACTCAAGTAAACCGTGGTTAAATTTGGTCAACTTTTGGTCAAACTTGATCTCTGCGTATGTGAATATGAGCAAATGTGAGTATGAATTCATCAATGGTTGAGATCGATTTAAATCAACGATCAGGATTAAAGGTGAAGTTCAGTCATAAATTGAGATTTCTAAATTAAAGGGAGTTAACAGATTTAATTTGAGTAAGATAAGGAGTTAACTGATTCAATTTGAGTAGAAAAAGAAGTTAACTCATTTGACTCATTTTTGATCAATAATAAACTAGAAATTTCCCTTTTTGAACTGAAGAGAGATTTTGTTCAGATATTTAATTTAATAAAATGAGATATGCTCTCATAATTACTTTTTCTATTTAATTAAATAATCTTTAATCAATTAGAGACATTTTTCTTATTTAATTAAATAACTTCATTCAATTAATTAGGAATAGCTTCTCATTTAATTAAATAACTTTGTTTAATTAATTAGAAGTAAGTACTCCATTTAATTAAATAGTTTCGTTTAATTATTTTAAAATTCTTTTCGAAACTCGTCAACTCAAGTCAACCGTGGTTAAATCTAGTCAACTTTTGGTCAAACTTGATCTTTGCATATGTGAATATGACCAAATATGAGTATGAATTCTAGCAACAATTCGATTCAAATTCTCATTCAACCTTTCAAAATGATGAGATGAGGGTCTCTTAAATAGACTTTTCTGAAATTCATCAACGATTGAGAACGATTTCAATCAACGGTCAGGATTAAAGGTGAAGTTCAGTCATAAAGGGAGATTTCGAAATTAAAGGGAGTTAATAGATTTAATTTGAGTAAAATAAGGAGTTAACTGATTCAGTTTGAGTTGAAAAAGGAGTTAACTGATTTCACTCATTTTTGATCAATAGTGAACTGGAAATTTCCTTTTCTGAGCTGAAAAGAGATTTTGTTGAGATATTTAATTTAATAAAATGAGATATGCTCTCATAATTACTTTTTCTATTTAATTAAATAATCTTTAATTAATTAGAGACACTTTTCTTATTTAATTAAATAACTTCATTTAATTAATTAGGAATGGATTTTTATTTAGTTAAATAATTTTGTTTAATTAATTAGAAGTAATTACTCCATTTAATTAAATAATTATGTTGAATTGTTTCAAAATTCTTTTCGAAACTAGTCAACTCAAGTCAGCCGTGGTTAAATCTGGTCAACTTTTGGTCAAACTTGATCCTTGCGTATGTGAATATGATCAAATGCTAGTATGAAATCCAGCAACAATTCGATGCAAATTCTCATTCTACCTTTCAAAATGAAGAGATGAGGGTCTCTTAAATAGACTTTCTTGGAATTCATCAACGGTTGAGATCGATTTCAATCAATGGTCAGGATTAAAGGTGAATTTTTGTCATAAAGGGAGATTTCCAAATTAAAGGGATTTAACAGATTTAATTTGAGTAAAATAATGAGTTAACTGATTCAATTTGAGTAGAAAAAGGAGTTAACTCGTTTAACTCATTTTTGATCAATAGTGAACTGAAAATTTCCCTTTTTGAACTAAAAAGAGATTTTGTTGAGATATTTAATTTAGTAAAATGAGATATGCTCTCATAATTACTTTTTCTATTTAATTAAATAATCTTTAGTTAATTAGAGACACTTTTCTTATTTAATTAAATAACTTCATTTAATTAATTAGGAATGGCTTCTCTATTAATTAAATAACTTTGTTTAATTAATTAGAAGTAAGTACTCCATTTAATTAAATAATTTTGATTAATTATTTCAATTTTTTTTGAAACTAGTCAACCGTGGTTAAATCTGGTCAACTTTTGGTCAAACTTGATCTTTGTGTATGTGAATATGAGCAAATGTGAGTATGAATTCCAACAACAATTCTATGCAAATTCTCATTCAACCTTTCAAAACTAAGAGATGAGGGTCTCTTAAATAGACTTTTTTAGAATTCATCAACGGTTGAGATCGATTTTAATCAACAGTTAGGATTAAAGGTGAAGTTCTGTCATAAAGGGAGATTTCCAAATTAAAGGGAGTTAACAGATTTAATTTGAGTAAAATAAGGAGTTAACATTTTCAATTTGAGTAGAAAAATGAGTTAACTAATTTAACTCATTTTTTATCAATATGAACGTGAAATTTCCATTTTTGAACTGAAGAGAGATTTTGTTGAGATATTTAATATCATAAAATGAGATATGCTCTCATAATTACTTTTTCTATTTAATTAAATAATCTTTAATTAACTAGAGACACTTTTCTTATTTAATTAAATAACTTCATTTAATTAATTAGAAATGGCTTCTCATTTAATTAAATAACTTTTTTTAATTAATTAGAAGTAAGTACTCCATTTAATTAAATAATTTCGTTCAATTATTTCAAAATTCTTTTTGAAACTAGTCAACTCAAGTCAACCATTGTTAAATCTAGTCAACTTTTGGTCAAACTTGATTTTTGCATATGTGAATATGAGCAAGTGTGAGTATGAATTCCAGCAACAATTCGATGCAAATTCTCATTCAACCTTTCAAAACGATGAGATGAGGGTCTCTTAAATAGACTTTCCTGGAATTCATCAATGGTTTAGATCGATTTCAATCAATGGTCAGGATTAAAGGTGAAGTTCAGTCATAAAGGTAGATTTCCAAATTAAAGGTAGTTAACAGATTTAATTTGAGTAAAATAAGGAGTTAACTGATTCAATTTGAGTAGAAAAATATCATGCCATAAATTTTTTAACCAAAAATTTTAACGCGAGAACACAACCAATTTTTTTTTTTGAATACATTAACGTTTCCCTGACAAGATGAATGGTTTCGTGTACATTGTGAAGGGGCATTATACTCCTATCAGGTGGCAGTTATAATAGAATTTTACTTTGCATAATTAAAAGTGTGAGTTGCATTTTAAGTTTAGAGTTTACAATGAAGCGTCGGTCATAACCTAACTGGAGTTGTCAATAAGATTAAAGGATACACTATCCGTATTTAAACTTGGAATCGTTAGGTTCATTAATAGATCAAAAGGCTCTACTTGAAAAATGAAGTTATGAGCCCTTATTCTTCTACACTTAACTAGGACACTCTGATGGCAAATGTGATGAGTCTCATGTGAGTGTGGCGGTGATAGCATAGAAGATTGTAACAAGAGGATGAATTATTACTCAGTGTGTCTTCATCAATATTCGGGTTACCATTATTATTATATGTTCTATTATGAGTTTACTAGTATCATAGTTATGCCTTACAAGTACTTGTACTCTCTTAGTTTGCATCTTTTCACGAACAAGCTAACATTATTATTTTCAGTTATTAAATCAAACTACAAAGCTTGGAGTTATGACAATCATTATCTTGATCAAAGCATTGCTCAATCTCATATCTCCTTATATTGACATCAAAACATCATTAATTCATATTTAAAATTAAGTGCCCAACTTGTTTATCTTATCTATACTACACTTGACCTAAATAACCATTAAATAATATAATATATCCAAATATTATACTATAATCTACATAACATATATTGGAAGATTATAATATAATATATCTAGATATATCTATATAATATATCTAGATATATCTATATAATATAGTATATAACTCTAACTACCCATTACATCCCTACATACCTTTAATCACCTTTATTTTAGAATCAAATTTCTTTAATTCAATAACATGCTAATATGACCATTTGATTGGTTAAATAACTATAGCCCATTTATATATCAATGTTTACTACAAACTTTACCTTGTAAATTTATGTGCCACATTTAAATCAACATAATATTAAACTAAACTCCAAACCCACCAAATTACTTTTAAAAATAAAACCACTTTATTAGTCCTAATTTGTTGTCACTTCCTATTCTATATCTAAGCTAGGGGCTAGACTTACATCATGAGCTATAGGATGTCATATCATCCAAGGCTATGTAACTTAAGTCAATTCCTTGTCCAAGTGCATGTTTTGGAATCAAATTAATTTTTTGGGTATTGTTTTGCTTGAAACAAAATATAATTAAAGTGCCAACCACTCCCTCCTTACTACCTTGCCACATGGGCGCCTAGGTAGGCTTAATGGTAGGTGGGAGGGGAAACTAAGAGAGGATGTGCGTTTCCCAAAGATGTCCTCTCCACATAAAATCTCTCGCCTTAAAACATGGCGCTGCCCAAGGAAGCAAGGACAATCATGACAAGGTCAAGACACATAAAAGCTTCCAAGTACTTTTTCCTTCCCACTAAAAGATGACGCCTAAAATAAGAATACCCTCTGCACTTGTTATATCACGTTGCCTTTTGGTTTATACCCACTTTATGTTATTTACAAGATTTTTTTATTTCAACTTGCAACTCCTCATATCTATTGTATTTTAAAACTAAGGTTTGTTTATTGTTTTGGATGAAAAAGGTAGTGCTTTAGAATTCAAAGCTAGCCCAAAAGTCAAGTAACATTTATGTGTTGAATTAGTAGGTATATATCTTTTTTTTTTAATATTTTGTTTCTCCATAGGTAGTGATTAGACATTTTAGTTTTATAGTTATTGTTTATTCTCAAATTCCTTCTAGCTATGGATGTCTTATTCCTTTAGGGATCTCGGTAGACTCTTAGCCAATAAAATATTACTCTGTAATAGAAGAAGTGAATTTAGTTACCTTTCCATATAAATTCCAGAGAGATAAATGGGCACCTTCAGCTAGTTAATTTTTTTATGTTCCTTACACTTATATGTATTATTCTGATTTTCTTCTCCCTTAATAGAGGTCATCCTTCATGAGTTGTTATAATAACATACTAGGAATTATTAAGTTTGTTCTTACTAATTAAATTAATAAGTCTATTAGATCATTTGTACAAAGGATTTCATTTAAATCAACATATAGAAAAACATGCTGGTGAATTCAATTTTGAAAAAAAGATAGAACTCAAGAAGTGTGGAGCTAACTTTTAATACATCAAATGTTTTCATTTCCTTTGATATCACTTAATACTAAGATGTAAACTATCTACCATTCCTTCTATCAATTGCATACCTTACTTCATTAGCAATTTCAATACTAACATCAAACTTGTAATCATTCCTTATGCAATAGAGAAATAAGATAAGAAGGTGGCAAAGTTCAGTTTCATTCCTATTGTTATCTCAAGATACTCAAATTCTCCTTCCTGCATATTCCTATTCATTATAAATGGAACAACATCTAAGCAACATACCCTCTCTAATATGATCCTTGCAAATTTCTTTCAATACAATATCAAGCATGAATTTTTTATCAACTTGAGCACAATAGAAAGATCATATATAATACTATTACATCAACTTCTCTTCTTCAGAACGTATGAAATAGAAGCAACACCACACTCTACAATACAATTTCTTTTACATAAACAAGGAGGATTTCTCTCCCCTTAACACAATAATAATACATCTGCTCCTAAGCAAGAAATGGACTCCATAACATTAGGTTTCCAAAACTCTCCAAAGAATACCTACACAAAGAGAAACAACTAGGGAACCATGGAGGCTCACCTCCCAACCTAGGCCTCAAAGAGACCACCCCCGCGCTAGGGGAAAAAAGGCTCAATGGGGATACATTCAAACATCATCATAATAACAAGAATCCAACATGAAAATCACAGTTTAACAACACATTTACAATTCCCAACCAAGGCTTGCACAATGATTCACAAATGGAATCATAAACATTGGGTGAAGGTGGAAACACAAGGAGGTTTACCATTTCATATCATATCTACCATAAAAATCATGCCCTTTCGAGGCTAAATCAACAAATTACAAGGCCCTTTCGGGGCTTCAAAATATCATGCCCTTTCGGGGCTTCATAAACATCTTCCACCACACACACTACCAACACAACATCCTCCACCACACACAACCAATAGCTTTAGCTTCCTACAAACCCATACTTCAGTTACTTCCTTCCTCACCATTTCTTCTTTTCTTTTTTTCTCTCCCAAGGAAAAATATGAATATGAAAATGACATACAATGGAGCCCATACTCCAGGGTCCTCAACTATGCAATCCAACTGCTGCCCATTCACCCTGGACTCCTCTTCCCTTCCCACAAGGGTGAGTGCAAGTCCCACACCCATAACAATGCTTAAGCACAAAGAAGAAAACAAAACCAAGTAGAAATAAAACAAGAAATTTTCAAGAGTACATCACATTATCACAACACAATAATACCAAGAACACTCCTACCAAAGGCACTCTTACAATTTTACATTTTAGCTATGAGATATAAAGAAAGCATGGCATGAAGGACTAACCTGCTTACAAGCTATGGCAATGGAATGGAGACCTCTTCTTGCTTGGATTTCCAACTTCTCTTTTCCATTCCTTGGTTGTCTCTAAAATTAGAGAGTGGGTGAATGAATCCCCAAGATTGGCATAACTTCCCTATAAAGACCTTCACTTTCATCCTCACCTACCTCTTTTACTCTTGTGTTTTTCCACCAATGAGGACTTAACCAAGTGGTGTCATGAGGAAAGAAGTTAGGTTACAATATGATTTTCGAATTGGCTTGGAAATGACTCTTTTTGAGGGTCCCCTAGGTCCCCTAGACTTACTTATGATCATATTTAACCCCCCAATCCATACTATTACCATGTGGGTGACTTGTTTTCACAAAATTAGCACTTAAGAATCACTTAGGCTCTCTAAAAATTCCTATCACTTGTAACTTGCATTCCGTCAAGAAGGTGATTCTTCCTAACACTCTCCAAAGTGGTTTAATTGATTTCGCAATGAGGATTAGGCTTAGGTTGAGTGACTTCATGCCAAAGAATCCTATTTGACATGTCATTTGCACATAGACAAAACAAGTGTCAAATGACACACACATGCACATAAAAACACTTCACACATTACGATGACATGTCACTAATCAACCATGCTCTCTAACTATAACACTCATACACAGTCACAGTACGAAATAAACACAATACAATGAGGTTTTGAATCTTCCAAAGATTCACCTTGGCTTAACCGTGTTCACATAAGATTGAACCTTGTTTCCCCCATTAATCACCATGGTTCCACTTTCCTACACACTCAACTTAAACATTAGTAACCCAATAAGATAATACAGGATCCATACAAACACATACAACATAAATCCAATATCTCGTACTACTCATTAACGTATACAAGTAAGTATCATCTAATCATTTCTATTCTAAGTAATTGCAACAACATATTCCATTTAACTTTCATCTCAGTGCATATTCAAAACTTTTCATTATCATTCCCATAAAAGATTTAAAATATTGAAATATCGAATATGTGGATCAACAGTAATCTTTCAAAATATAAATTATTTTTAATTAGAGTATCATCACAACTCTTTCTTACATAACAATGAAACTCTGAATCATCTTTAGTAAATCATAGAAACAATATAAAATGGATTTGTGTCGACTGGTTAACTAGTAACTTGATTAAGTTTAACTCCTTAGACTGTTAGAATGTTTCAATAATTATGTCATAATAATTTAGAACCATGTTTCAAACATAGCCATGTATGTGATTATCATCATAACCTATACTCATAGTTGTTCCTAGTAGGTTGAATGTTATTTTATCCTTCCTAACTGCCTAGTAAATAGTCCATAGTGTCTCATGGTAAGCTTCTTGTCTTAAACATTTTAAATCTCATGTCCATGTGGTCTTATTTTATAGACCTAATGTTACTAGAGAGAATATCAAAATCCACATTAGTCTCCTATAGGAACCCTTAAATCATGATTTGCAATAAAACAAAGTATAAAGCATAACTCAATTATCTCCTAACCAGTTTTATTTCATCAAGATCTAGACACGAGTACTAGTGTGGGCCTTACAAAAAAAGAGTTAACTCATTTAACTCATTTTTGATCAATAGTGAATTGAAAATTTCCCTTTTTGAACTGAAGAGAGATTTTGTTGAGATATTTAATTTAATAAAATGAGATATGCTCTCATAATTACTTTTTCTATTTAATTAAATAATCTTTAATTAATTAGATACACTTTTCTTATTTAATTAAATAACTTTATTTAATTAATTAGGAATAAATTCTCATTTAAATAAATAACTTTGTTTAATTAATTAGAAGTAAGTAAACCATTTAATTAAATAATTTTGTTTAATAATTTCAAAATTCTTTTCGAAACTAGTCAACTCAAGTCAATCATGGTTAAACCTGGTCAACTTTTGCTCAAACTTGATTTTTGTGTTTGTGAATATGAGCAAATGTGAGTAAAATTATAGCAACAATTCGATTCAAATTCTCATTCAGTCTTTCAAAATGAAGAGATGAGGGTCTCTTAAAGAGTTTCCTAGAATTCATCAATGGTTGAAATCGATTTCCATCAACGGTCAAGATTAAAGGTGAAGTTCAGTCATAAAGGGAGATTTCCAAATTAAAGGGAGTTAATAGATTTAATTTGAGTAAAATAAGGAGTTAACTGATTCAATTTGAGTAGAAAAAAGAGTTAACTAATTTAACTCATTTTTGATCAATAGTGAACTAGAAATTTCCCTTTTTCAACTGAAAAGATATTTTGTTGAGATATTTAATTTAATAAAATGAGATATGCTCTCGTAATTACTTTTTCTATTTAATTAAATAATTTTTAATTAATTAGAGACACTTTTCTTATTTAATTAAATAACTTCACTTAATAAATAAGGAATGTCTTCTCATTTAATTAAATAACTTTGTTTAATTAATTAGAAGTAAGTACTCCATTTAATTAAATAATTTCATTTAATTATTTCAAAATTCTTTTCGAAACTAGTCAACTCAAGTCAACCGTGGTTAAATCTGGTCAACTTTTGGTCAAACTTGATCTTTGCGTATGTGAATATGAGCAAATGTGAGTATTAATTCCAGCAACAATTCGATGCAAATTCTCATTGAACCTTTCAAAACAAAGAGATGAGGGTCTCTTAAATAGACTTTCCTTGAATTCATCAACGGTTGAGATCGATTTCAATCAAGGGTTAGGATTAAAGGTGAAGTTCAGTCATAAAGGAAGATTTCCAAATTAAAGGGAGTTAACAGATTTAATTTGAGTAAAATAAGGAGTTAATTGATTCAATTTGAGTAGAAAAAGGAGTTAACTGATTTAACTCATTTTTTATCAATAGGAAATTGGAAATTTTTCTTTTTGAACTAAAGAGAGATTTTGTTGAGATATTTAATTTAATAAAATGAGATATGCTCTCATAATTACTTTTTCTATTTAATTAAATAACTTTATTTAATTAATTAGGAATGGCTTCTCATTTAATTAAATAACTTTGTTTAATTAATTAAAAATAAGTACTCCATTTAATTAAATAATTTCGTTTAATTATTTCAAAATTGTAGTGCTTGCTCCTAGTTCACATTTTGTTATCATTGCTGAACTCTTTTAGAACTAGTTTTATGTTTTTGGTTAGCAGCATTCTTTTGAGATTATCAGATATTGTGCTATGGATTCAGTTTATTATGTGATGAGATTACTTAGACTCTACATTTCATGTATGTATGATGATTATTTTTAGTGTTCACAATTATTGATGATGATTATTACATTGCTTTCAATTATTAATGATGATTAGTAAGATGATTTATTATCATATGTGCTTTATTATGGATACTTACCCCATACTTGCATGTGTATGGTGTCCGTGTTTGCCTTGCGTGTTTGCTTTTGTATGGCGTGTCTGATGTAGTTAAGGAAAGGAGTCGTAGTCACCTGCTAGTCGAGATCTACATGATGCACCACTTCTTACCATTGTTTGTTTAGTTTAGTATATATTGTGTTTGTACATGCATGGTTTTTATGTAGGTTGCAGGTACTAGGTATCGACTTTCCTGAATTGCCAAGATGAGCGTACCCTATCACATTATCTCAATGATAAGAGAGGGGAGATAAATTCTCAAGTCCAAATCTCAACCCTTTGAGCCATTTGTCTTAATTAGAAAATTAGGACAAGTATCCGAGTTGAATACCCACCGAATGTGTCGGATGACATATTGCATGATTTTTTAACCCTTTAGATTTATTTTTTATGATTTGTTCTATGATGGGTTTTCATATTTTATCTTGGAGGTCTATGGTGAATTTTCCATTAATTAAGTCTTAATAAAGAGATTTAATTAATAAATTATTTATTTGAGAAAATTAATAAGATATCATGATCTTTGATATTTTGATTGTAATTAATTAAATGTGAATTATTGGAGATTCTTTGGATCCCTTGGCGGGGCATTACAAAAATTCTTTTCGAAACTACTCAACTCAAGTCAACCGTGGTTAAATCTGGTTAACTTTTTGTCAAATTTAATCTTTGCGTATGTGAATATGAGCAAATGTGAGTATGAATTCCATAAACAATTCGATGCAAATTCTCATTCAACCTTTCAAAACAAAGAGATGAGGGTCTCTTAAATAGACTTTCCTGAAATTCATCAACGGTATAGATCGATTTCAATCAACGGTCAGGATTAAAGGTGAAGTTCAGTCATAAAGGGAGATTTCCAAATTAAAGGGAGTTAAAAGATTTAATTTGAGTAAAATTAGGAGTTAACTGATTCAATTTGAGTAGAGAAAGGAGTAAACTGATTTAACTCATTTTTGATCAATAGTGAACTGGAAATTTCCCTTGTTGAACTGAAGAGAGATTTTATTGAGATATTTAATTTAAAAAAATGAGATATGCTCTCGTAATTACTTTTTCTATTTAATTAAATAATCTTTAAATAATTAGAGACACTTTTTTTATTTAATTAAATAACTTCATTTAATTAATTAGGAATGACTTCTCATTTAATTAAATAACTTTTTTTAATTAATTAGAAGTAAGTACTCCATTTAATTAAATAATTTGGCTTAATTATTTCAATTTTTTTTTCAAAACTAGTCAACTCAAGTCAACCGTGGTTAAATTTGGTCAACTTTTGGTCAAACTTGATCTTTGCGTAAGTGAATATGAGAAAATGTGAGTATGAATTCCAGCAACAATTTGATGCAAATTCTCATTCAACTTTTCAAAACGATGAGATGAGGGTCTCTTAAATAGACTTTCCAGAAATTCATCAACGGTTGAGATCGATTTCAATCAACGGTCAGGATTAAAGGTGAAGTTCAGTCATAAAAAGAGATTTCCAAATTAAAGAGAGTTAACAAATTTAATTTGAGTAAAATAAGGAGTTAACTGATTCAATTTGAGTAGAAAAAGCAGTTAACTGATTTAACTCATCTTTGATCAATAGTGAACTGGAAATTTCCCTTTTTGAACTGAAGAGAGATTTTGTTAAGATATTTAATTTAATAAAATGAGATATGGTCTCATAATTACTTTTTCTATTTAATTAAATAATCTTTAATTAATTAGAGACACTTTTCTTATTTAATTAATTAGGAATGGCTTCTCATTTAATTAAATAACTTTGTTTAAGTAATTAGAAGTAAGTACTCCATTTAATCAAATAATTTCATTTAATTATTTCAAAATTCTTTTCAAAACTAGTCTACTCAAGTCAAACATGGTTAAACCTGGTCAACTTCTGGTCAAACTTGATCTTTGCGTATGTGAATATGAGCAAATGTGAGTATGAATTCTAGCAACAATTCGGTGCAAATTCTCATTCAACCTTTTGAAAATGATGAGATGAGGGTATCTTAAATAGACTTTCCTAGAATTCATCAATGGTTGAGATCGATTTCAATCAACGGTCAGGATTAAAGGTGAAGTTTAGTCATAAAGGGAGATTTACAAATTAAAGAGAGTTAACAGATTTAGTTTGAGTAAAATAAGGAGTTAACTGATTCAATTTGAGTAGAAAAAGGAGTTAACTGATTTAACTCATTTTTTATTAATAGTGAAATGGAAATTTCTCTTTTTGAACTGAAGAGAGATTTTGTTTGGATATTTAATTTAATAAAATGAGATATGCTCTCATAATTACTTTTTCTATTTAATTAAATAATTTTTAATTAATTAGAGACACTTTTCTTATTTAATTAAATAACTTCATTTAATTAATTAGGAATGGCTTCTCATTTAATTAAATAACTTTGTTTAATTAATTAGAAGTAAGTACTCCATTTAATAAAATAATTTTGTTTAATTATTTCAAAATTCTTTTCGAAACTAGTCAACTCAAGTCAACCATGGTTAAAAGTAGTCAACTTTTGGTCAAATATGATCATTGCATATGTGAATATGAACAAATGTGAGTATGAATTCCAACAACAATTCGATGTAAATTTTCATTCAACCTTTGAAAACGAAGAGATGAGGGTCTCTTAAATAGACTTTTCTGGAATTC
The DNA here is from genome assembly GCA_028749045.1 of Cupressus sempervirens. Lineage (NCBI taxonomy): Eukaryota > Viridiplantae > Streptophyta > Pinopsida > Cupressales > Cupressaceae > Cupressus > Cupressus sempervirens. The sequence continues at coordinate 370,789,764 of CM053788.1, forward strand.
ATCAACGGTTGAGATCGATTTAAATCAACAGTCAGGATTAAAAGTGAAGATTAGTCATAAAGGGAGATTTCCAAATTAAAGGGAGTTAACAGATTTAATTTGAGTAAAATAAGGAGTTAACTGATTCAATTTGAGTAGAAAAAAGAGTTAACTCATTTAACTCATTTTTGAATCAATAGTGAACTGGAAATTTCCCTTTCTGAACTGAACAGAGATTTTGTTGAGGGATTTAATTTAATAAAATGAGAAATGCTCTCATAATTACTTTTTCTATTTAATTAAATAATCTTTAATTAATTAGAGACACTTTTCTTATTTAATTAAATAACTTCATTTAATTAATTAGGAATGGCTTCTCATTTAATTAAATAACTTTGTTTAATTAATTAGAAATAAGTACTCCATTTAATTGAATAATTTGGCTTAATTATTTCAAAATCCTTTTCGAAACTAGTCAACTCAAGTCAGTCGTGGTTAAATCTGGTCAACTTTTGGTCAAACTTGATTTTTGCGTATGTGAATATGGTCAAATGTGAGTATGAATTCCAGCAACAATTCGATGCAAATTCTCATTCAACCTTTCAAAACGAAGAGATGATGGTCTCTTAAATAGACTTTCTTAGAATTCATCAACGGTTGAGATCGATTTCAATCAACGTTCAGGATTAAAAGTGAAGTTCAGTCATAAAGGGAGATTTCCAAATTAAAGAGAGTTAACAGATTTAATTTGAGTAAAATAAGGAATTAATTGATTCAATTTGAGTAGAAAAAGGAGTTGACTGATTTAACTCATTTTTGATCAATAGTGAACAAGAAATTTCCCTTTCTGAACTGAGGAGAGATTTTGTTGAGATATTTAATTTAGTAAAATGAGATATGCTCTCATAATTAATTTTTCTATCTAATTAAATAATCTTTAATTAACTAGAGACACATTTCCTATTTAATTAAATAACATCATTTAATTAATTAGGAATGACTTCTCATTTAATTAAATAACTTTGTTTAATTAATTAGAAGTAAGTACTCCATTTAATTAAATAATTTCATTTAATTATTTCAAAATCCTTTTTGAAACTAGTCAACTCAAGTCAACCGTAGTTAAATCTGATCAACTTTTGGTCAAACTTGTTCTTTGCGGATGTGAATATGAGCAAATGTGAGTATGAATTCTACCAACAATTCGATGCAAATTCTCATTCAACCTTTCAAAACGAAGAGATCAGGGTCTCTTAAATAGTCTTTCCTGAAATTCATCAACGGTTGAGATCAATTTCAATCAACGGTCAGGATTAAAGGTGAAGTTCAGTTATAAAGGGAGATTTCCAAATTAAAGGTAGTTAACAGATTTAATTTGGGTAAAATAAGGAGTTAACTGATTCAATTTGAGTAGAAAAAGGAGTTCACTGATTTAACTCATTTTTGATCAATAGTGAACTGGAAATTTCCCTTTTTGAATTGAACAGAGATTTTGTTGAGATATTTAATTTAATAAAATGAGATATGCTCTCATAATTACTTTTTCTATTGAATTAAATAATCTTTAATTAATTAGAGACACTTTTCTTATTTAATTAAATAACTTCATTTAGTTAATTAAGAATGGCTTCTCATTTAATTAAATAACTTTGTTTAATTAATTAGAAGTAAGTGCTCCATTCATATAAATAATTTCGTTTAATTATTTCAAATTTTTTTTCGAAATTAGTCAACTCAAGTCAACCGTGGTTAAATCTGGTCAATTTTTGATCAAACTTGATCTTTGCATATGTGAATATGAGCAAATGTGAGTATGAATTCTAGCAACAATTCGATGCAAATTCTTATTCAACCTTTCAAAACGTAGAGATGAGGGTCTCTTAAATAGACTTTTTTGGAATTCATCAACGGTTGAGATCAATTTCAATCAACGGTCAAGATTAAAGGTCAAGTTCAGTTATAAAGGGAGATTTCAAGATTAAAGGGAGTTAACAGATTTAATTTGAGTAAAATAAGGAGTTAACTGATTCAATTTGAGTAGAAAAAGGAGTTAACTGATTCAACTCATTTTTGATCAATAGTGAACTGAAAATTTTCCTTTTTGAACTGAAGAGAGATTTTGTTGAGTTATTTAATTTAATAAAATGAGATATGCTCTCATAATTACTTTTTCTATTTAATTAAATAATCTTTAATTAATTATAGACACTTTTCTTATTTAATTAAATAACTTCATTTATTTAATTAGGAATGGTTTCTCATTTAATTAAATAACTTTGTTTAATTAATTAGAAGTAAGTACACCACTTAATTAAATAATTTCATTTAATTGTTTCGAAATTCTTTTCGAAACTAGTCAACTCAAGTGAACCTTGGTTAAATCTAGTCAACTTTTGGTCAAACTTGATCTTTGCGTATGTGAATATGAGCAAATGTGAGTATGAATTCCAGCAACAATTCGATGCAAATTCTCATTCAACCTTTCAAAACGAAGAGATGAGGGTCTCTTAAATAGACTTTCTTTGATTTCATCAATGGTTGAGATCGATTTCAATCAAAGGTCAGGATTAAAGGTGAAGCTCAGTCATAAAGGGAGATTTCCAAATTAAAGGGAGATAACAGATTTAATTTGAGTAAAATAAGGAGTTAACTGATTCAATTTGAGTAGAAAAAGGAGTTAACTGATTTAACTCATTTTTGATCAACAGTAAACTGAAAATTTCCCTTTTTGAAATGAAGAGAGATTTTGTTGAGATATTTAATTTAATAAAATGAGCTATGCTCTCATAATTATTTTTTCTATTTAATTAAATAATCTTTAATTAATTAGAGACACTTTTCTTATTTAATTAAATAACTTCATTTAATTAATTAGGAATGACTTCTCATTTAATTAAATAACTTTGTTTAATTAATTAGAAGTAAGTACTCCATTTATTTAAATAATTTTGTTTAATTATTTCAAAATTCTTTTCGAAATTAGTCAACTCAAGTCAACCGTGGTTAAATTTGGTCAACTTTTGGTCAAACTTGATCTTTACGTATGTGAATATGAGCAAATGTGAGTATGAATTCCAGCAACAATTCGATGCAAATTCTCATTCAACATTTGAAAATGAAGAGATGAGGGTCTCTTAAATAGTGTTTCCTAGAATTCATCAACGGTTGAGATCGATTTCAATCAACGGTCAGGATTAAAGGTGAAGTTCAGTCATAAAGGGAGATTTCCAAATTAAAGGGAGTTAACTTGTTCAATTAGAGTAGAAAAAGGAGTTAACTGATTTAACTCATTTTTGATCAATAGTGAACTGAAAATTTTTCTTTTTGAACTGAAGAGAGATTTTGTTGAGATATTTAATTTAATAAAATGAGATATGCTCTCATAATTACTTTTTCTATTTAATTAAATAATCTTTAATTAATTAGAGACACTTTTCTTGTTTAATTAAATAACTTGATTTAATTAATAAGGAATGGCTACTCATTTAATTAAATAACTTTGTTTAATTATTTAGAAATAAGTACTCCATTTAATTAAATAATTTTGTTTAATTATTTCAAAATTCTTTTCGAAACTAGTCAACTCAAGTCAACCGTGGTTAAATCTGGTCAACTTTTGATCAAACTTGATCTTTGCGTATGTGAATATGAGCAAATGTGAGTATGAATTCGAGCAAGAATTCGATGCAAATTCTCATTCAACCTTTCAAAACGATGAGATGAGGGTCTCTTAAATAGACTTTCTTGGAATTCATCAACGGTTGAGATCGATTTCAATCAACAGTCAAGATTAAAGGTGAAGTTCAGTCATAAAGGGAGATTTCCAAATTAAAGGGAGTTAACATATTTAATTTGAGTAAAATAAGGAGTTAACTTATTCAATTTGAGTTAAAAAAAGATTTAACTGATTTATCAGAGCCCGAGTTTCAACATTGGGAGCTCTGGGTATATAGGAATGCTACTGGTTATTAACTAGTTGAATAAAATGAAAACTTAAAACTATCATGTGTATCTTTTTCAAACTGAAAATATGAAATTAGGTGAACTGAAATAGAACTTGAAACTGTTACTTACATTTTTTTAAAATTTTTTTTTTAATATTTCAACACTTAGGTTTCAAAACTAAAAATTTCACTGAAAATATAAACGAAGGCAAAACTAAAAATTGAAACTCATTCTAACTGCAAAACATGTATTTTTTTTATCTATGTTGTAAGGTAGTAAACTTCTGTTTATCTTTGCAATCATTAAGTTGCTCTTGTTTAGAATGAATTAAGGTATCTATTTTAGTAGTTGTTAAAGGAATGAATGTTGGATCAATGTGGTTTTCGTTTTACCATTAAACCAGAATCATATTGCTCTAAGTGTGTTGTAATATTCCCAATGGAATCATATTCCCTTGTAAGAAGGAAAATGGTTCAATGGGACCCACATAGTGAGTATCTTAGTTTTTCATTCCTATAGGCTTCCAGGAGTAAGCCTAATCCTAGGGGGGGTGGATGTAGTGTCTGCCCCTGGTTCACATTTTGTTATCGTTGCTGAACTCTTTTAGAACTAGTTTTATGTTGTTGGTTAGCAACATTCTTTTGAGATTATCAGATATTGTGCTATGGATTCAGTTTATTATGTGATGAGATTACTTAGACTCTACATTTCATGTATGTATGATGATTATTTTTAGTGTTCACAATTATTGATGATGATTATTAGATTGCTTTCAATTATTAATGATGATTAGTAAGATGATTTATTATCATATGTGCTTTCTTATGGATACTTACCCCATACTTGCATGTGTATGGTGTGCGTGTTTGTCTTGCATGTTTACTTTTGTATGGCGTGTCTGATGTGGTTAAGGAAGGGAGTCATAGTCACCTGCTTAGTCGGGATCTACACGATGCACCACTTCCTACCATTGTCTGTTTAGTTTAGTATATATTGTGTTTGTACATGCATAGTTTTTATGCAGATTGCAGGTACTCGGTATCGACTTCCCTGAATTGCTAAGATGAGCATACCCTATCACATTATCTCAATGATAAGAGAGGGGAGATAAATTCTCAAGTCCAAATCCCAACCCTTTGAACCATTTGTCCTAATTGAAAAATTAGGACAAGTATCTGAGTTGAATACCCATCGAATGTGTCGGATGACATATTTCGCGATTTTTAACCCTTTAGATTTATTTTGTATGATTTGTTCTATGATGGGTTTTCATATTTTATCTTGGAGGTCTATGGTGAATTTTTTATTAATTAAATCTATTTGTTAAGACTTAATAAATAGATTTAATTAATAAATTATTTATTTGAAAAAATTAATAAAATATCATAATTTTTGATATTTTGATTGTAATTAATTAAATATGAATTATTTGAGAAAAGTAATTAAATAAAAAAAAAGTAAAAATTAAACTTAATAATAATTATAAAATAATAATAAAGTAATAAATAAAATAATAATAATAATAGTTATAAAAATTAAAATGAAAGTTATAAAATTTAAATAGAGATTATTTAAAAAGTAAATTGGAGTTATAAGCTTGCATGTGAATTAACATGTGTCAACAACATGGGGTTAGTGCATCAATTAAGCACAAGGTGTCTACAATTCTATGACTCATCAAAAAAGAATTGGAAAAGACCCATGCTTAGCTGGTGACACCTTTCAGCGGTTTTAAGAAGCAATCCAAAAGTTTTTTGAGAGCTCTTTATATTCAGACATTCATAGAAGCTTAGAAGAAAAAAAAAGGTGGAGAGCAATTGGAGCATTGGAGGACTCAAAAACTTTGAAGAAGGGAGCTTGCTCTGCGGGTTTTCTGAGGAAGAGCGAATTAGCATCAAAATTCGAGTAGATTCTTGTGATTTTTCTTATGCTATTTCAGCATCATGCATTCTTGTCTTCTTCGTGTCTTCCATATGTCTTCTGAAGAATTTCATATTTTTATTGTATGCATTTTCAATTTGGGCAATTAAATTTATTTGAAAATCTTATATGCATGGATTTAAAAAAAAGAGAAAACAGGTTTGGGTTCGAATTAGAATCAAATTGAAATAGATTTGAAAATAGTTTCAAGATTTATGGCCAAATCCATTAGTGAATTTATTGGATAAATTTAGAGAATAATTACCTTCTAAGAAGAAATTTTTAATTGTCCTGTCGCTGCCCCTTGGATAGACCTGAACTCAGTTATTCATAACTTTTTATCGTGATCAAATTAATTCGATCGCTCTAGTTAGAATTAGCGCAACTTGACCCTCTCCAACATATTTAAATTTCAGCCCGATCCAACGGTTCATTAGGGAGATGTGGCTGTTGTACTGAGACTATTTTATTCAAAGACAGATATTTCTCCATTTTTCATAACCAAGAGTTCTTTATGCTTAAACTTCACAAAAATAATATATATCGAAGCATGGAATGAATTAAAGATATTATTGAAATCTTCCCTTATTAGAATCTTATTAATATGCATTAGTTTTATATGGTTTATTATCTAATCTAATTAAATCAAATTTAATTAAGAAGAAGTGTAATTAATTACTAGTCAATCTAAGTAAAGGGATGAGAGAAAATTAAAAGAAAAGAGATACTAATGATTTAGTTGTTATTCATTGATTGGTTCGAATATCAATCATTATAATTGAATATTGAAATTATTAGTGAGTTATTATTTATTAATAATTGTTAAGTTTAACAAATTATTAATGAAAGATAGTATATATAAGTTTATATAATTATTAATTGATTCAATTAAGTTCAATCTAATTGAGATTAGTTAATAATTGAAATATAGTATTAAGAATTTAGTTGAGATTAAATTAAAGGGGGGAAAATACAATGGAAATGAATTCATGTTATCATGAATGAAATTGTGATTAATGAAGTTGGTGATCATTATACTTAGAATCATCAAAGATTATTTTGGACAAATGATTACCTATTGATTATTGGTAAATCTTATCCGAGGAATGATTCTTAATGAAGTTATATTTAATTTACTAGTGACATCATTGTTAGCAAAAATAATAAAGAATCTGTTATCGTAGATTTATTTTAACTTGTTATTAGTTATTAAACTATTACTAATCTTAATGTTAATGAAATAGAATATAGTTGATTGATAATTAGTTGAATCAAATGAGGTTTAAGTAAATGATTATCAATAATACGGATTTGTCAAAGAAAAGTTAGTTTTCATTGATAAAATGATGAAGGTGGTCATTATAGATTTATTAATAAGATTTCCAACATAGCTTGTTATTAACAAGTTATTGAACTATTAATATGAATATTTGGATTGTAGATGACTTTTTACGTACAAACTATTGTTAGTTATTAGTCAACTAGATTTGTAATTATTAATTAAATTAATTAGAGTTAATTAGATTTAATTAATAATCAAGTTATGTAATAGTGTTTTAATTGATATGCTAATATCGATTTCTCTAGTAAAGTTGTGAAGTATTTACATCGAAGTTGATAAGTCGTACTCTCATGACTTGAATAACGACCTTAGATATTTAATGGTGAAAACTTAGTAATATTTAATTGAGGACTATTAGAATATGGACCTATGTTAATTGATTGATGTAATTGATCATTTTAATAAAGTTATAATCTCTTATTCAAGGAATGATAATTGGTCCTCTTATAATATAACGAATAATGATCCTAAAAAAGTTGAAAGGTTAATCAATTAGAATATGGATCATGGTTAAATATAAAGGACAATTTAATTAAGGTCAATGATTATCAGTTTAGTGAATATTTATCCTTAAGTTATTCTTAGAATAATGCTATCAGGGGACAAATGGGTTGACTTGTAGTTCAAATGATAACTTTATACACTTGAAAGTATACTTGCAAACAAAAAACTGGAAACCCCTACACATTATTCAACTATGTGAATTTAGTAAACCAAAACATGTGTTTGCATCGTGTATTTTATATGCTTCTTGTTTTGAGTTTTTGGGTTAACTAGTGTTGACCAGTCCTAGGTTGTTACCAGAGGCTCGGGGGTTATGAGATATGATGGCATGTTGATCAGTTATCCTTGGATTATTTTCTAGTCACCATGATGAGACTGAAATATGGATTTATTTCTTGATGATGTCATGTTGTGACATGTTTAACTCAACCATTTTGGAGTCTTCGATCAGTATGATTTTGAGATATTCTTGGTTGCTTGTTGAGAACCATTTATCTTGAGATATATTTTGGTTATTGAGAACTAATTGATACTTATGATTATCAGTGATGCCTTCAGTTGCCAATAGAGAATTGTTGTGGTCATGATTTTCTATGGATGCTTTTCGGATGCACATGGAGATTTGATGATTCTTATCTTGGAGATCTGATGATTCTTATTGTTGCTATTTGATGCTTTTATCATGAATATTTGATGATTTTATTATGGAATATCTTTTATAATTTTGAGATTTATGATTCCATGAGCTTAGGGAAGTGGCTTGCAATGGGGGTCGGGGCCCTAAGCAGCTGCCAGGGTAACTCATTGTAAGTTTGGTTAATAAGTGATAACATTTACACACTAAATAGGGATTAAATGAACCTAAAAAGATAATTGTTTTGATATTTTTGCCCATGCCTTGAGTGCTTGTATAGGCTAGGATGGGAGTAGTGAGAACGCATGGTTGCAACCGTGCATTCCGTAGTATGCCTCATCAGTATGAGAGGATACTAGTGGCTGCATGAGATCAGTATGGACCCGTGGAGTTTAGATAACTAACAGGGTAACTTGTACGTGATAATTGCGATGAAACTTTCTTGCTTGCAGAGTAGGTTTCCTACATGTCTTTGTGTGCCTCTGGGAATAAGATGTCGATTTTGTGTGATGAAACCTTTGAGTTAGTATACTTTTAAGATTCCTAGACTTATAGAGATTTGTGCTTCGAGAATTGATATCTTGTTTGGGACTTGAGATTATCTCCTCAGCACGGTGAGAGTGGACCACTTAGGTTCCATGCGGTCAGGTGGTAGTGTATTTTCACTCTTATCATTTGAGATCCGTCTGAGAATCCATGGCTGGAGTATCCTTGGTTGGTATTTATTCTTCATTATGTTCTTGAAACATTATGATAGATAATATACCTTATGATGGATGTATTTACTGGTATGTTTCTTATATTGATGATTTGCTTTACTTTGCATATGTTAGTTAATGATTTATTATGCTTTACTTTGCATGTTAGTCAGATATTTTAGGAGTGACATTCCTACTATATTAATACCGATGATCTCTTCGATGCTTTGGAATGTTACGCACGGAGGGATGGCTAGGATCCACGATGGTCTAATGATGCTATTTACGATTGGGAAGAACCGTGCACTTAGTTATTTATGTTTGTGATATATGGTTATCTTTTGTGATGAATGTTTATATCTTTTGTGATGATGTATCATGTATGATATGTGGTTTCATTTATGATATTGCATTATGGATTAATATTAGATGATGATGATGTACTTTATTTACTTGGATGTTTATTCTTTTAAGCTTTTCATACCCTGTGATATGTACAGTGGATGATTGAGCTAAACTAAAATATAATTACAAAAGGACACTTGTATATTGTTTAAGTACATTGGATGTATCATTGTTATTTCATAAGGATGAGATGTTAGATGAATAGTTAATTTAAATGTGATACAACGTTAAGGGATCTTTAAAAAATGTAGTCTGTTATGTATATATGTTATGTTTATTTTCATTTGAATTATTGCTATTGCTTTCGCAAATGTTATGAATGGTTTTATCTTTCATGTTTAAAAAAAAATTGTTTGGCAAACTTAGTAAAATTCTTTGGATCCCTTGGCGGGGTATTACATGATTTAACTCATTTTTTTATTAATAGTGAACTAGAAATTTTCCTTTTTGAACTGAAGAGAGATTTTTTTGAGATATTTAATTTAATAAAATGAAATATGCTCTGATAATTACTTTTTCTATTTAATTAAATAATCTCTAATTAATTAGAGACACTTTTCTTATTTAATTAAATAACTTCATTTAATTAATTAGGAATGGCTTCTCATTTAATTAAATAACTTTGTTTAATTAATTAGAAGTAAGTACTTCATTTAATTAAATAATTTCATTTAATTATTTCAAAAAAAATTATGAAACTAGTCAACTCAAGTCAATCGTGGTTAAATCTGGTTAACTTTTGGTCAAACTTGATCTTTGCGTATGTGAATATGAGCAAATGTGAATATGAATTCCAGCAACAATTCGATGCAAATTCTCATTCAACCTTTCAAAATGAAGAGATGAGGGTCTCTTAAATAGACTTTCCTGATATTCATTAACGGTTCAGATCGATTTCAATCAATGGTTAGGATTAAAGGTGAAGTTCAATCATAAAGGGAGATTTCCAAATTAAAGGGAGTTAACAGATTTAATTTAAGTAAAATAAGGAGTTAACTGATTCAATTTGAGTAGAAAAATGAGTTAACTCATTTAACTCATTTTTTATCAATAGTGAACTAAAAATTTCCCTTTTTGAACTGAAGAGAGATTTTGTTGAGATATTTAATTTAATAAAATTACATATGCTCTCATAATTACTTTTTCTATTTAATTAAGTAATCTTTAATTAATTAGAGACACTTTTCTTACTTAATTAAATAATTTCATTTAATTAATTAGGAATGGCTTCCCATATAATTAAATAACTTTGTTTAATTAATGAGAAGTACTCCATTTAATTAAATCATTTTGTTTAATTATTTTAATTTTTTTTCGAAACTAGTCAACTCAAGTCAACCGTGGTTAAATCTGGTCAACTTGTGTTCAAACTTGATCTTTGCGTATGTGAATATGAGCAAATGTGAGTATGAATTCCAGCAACAATTCGATGCAAATTCTCATTCAACCTTTCAAAATGAAGAGATGAGGGTCTCTTAAATAGACTTTCCTGTAATTCATCAACAGTTGAGATCGATTTCAATCAGTGGTCAGGATTGAAGGTGAAGTTCAGTCATAAAGGGAGATTTCCAAGTTAAAGGGAGTTAACAGATTTAATTTGAGTAAAATAAGGAGTTAACTGATTCAATTTGAGTAAAAAAAGGAGTTAACTGATTTAACTCATTTTTGATCAATAGTGAACTTAAAATTTTCCTTTTTGAACTGAAGAGAGATTTTGTTGAGATATTTAATTTAATAAAATGAGATATGCTCTCATAATTACTTTTTCTATTTAATTAAGTAATCTTTAATTAATTAGAGACACTTTTCTTATTTAATTAAATAACTTCATTTAGTTAATTAGGAATGGCTTCTCTTTTAATTAAATAACTTTGTTTAATTAATTAGAAGTAAGTACTCCATTTAATTAAATAATTTCGTTTAATTATTTCAAAATTATTTTTGAAACTAGTCAACTCAAGTCAACCGTGGTTAAATCTGGTCAAAGTTTGGTCAAACTTGATCTTTGTCTATGTGAATATGAGAAAATGTGAGTATGAATTTCAGCAACAATTCGATACAAATTCTCATTCAACCTTTCAAAATGAAGAGATGAGGGTCTCTTAAATAGACTTTCCTGGAATTCATCAACGGTTGAGATCAATTTCAATCAACGGTCAGGATTAAAGGTAAAGTTGAGTCATAAAGGGAGATTTCCAAATTAAAGGGAGTTAACAGATTTAATTTGAGTAAAGTAAGGAGTTAACTGATTCAATTTGAGTAGAAAATGGAGTTAACTCATTTAACTCATTTTTGATCAATAGTGAACTGGAAATTTCCCTTTTTGAACAGAAGAGGAATTTTGTTGAGATATTTAATTTACTAAAATGAGATATGCTCTCATAATTACTTTTTCTATTTATTTAAATAATCTTTAATTAATTAGAGACACTTTTCTTATTTAATTAAATAACTTCATTTAATTAATTAGGAATGGCTTCTCATTTAATTAAATAATTTTGTTTAATTAATTAGAAGTAAGTACTCCATTGTGAGGCCTCACCTCGACCCATCGTAGCATAGTGATACATTACACTTATTTTGTTATTCACGACTCGAGATGTCGAGACATTATCTGATGCTTAGAACATACTTTATTATTTCATGTTTTGTGATGTTACTTCAGATATATTTGATGATTGTCATTTAATGTTCATATATATGTATGTTGATAAAATCAGTAAATGTAAGATTGAGATTTTGATTTAAGATATTTTAAATGGTTAATAATTATGTAGGATGAAGAAACTTTTATTGATGTATGTTTTAATTTATGTAAATTTCTGATACATATACATTTATGTACATGTGATTTTATGGGACTACTGATGTGTGCAATGAGTGTGCAGATATTTTAGCCGAGAAACCCTACAGAGGAACAGAACTGATCTCTATGTGCTAAATTTGAAAACCTTGTTGTTCATAATTCACGTATTTGTATTGTGAGATGTATGTATGCATCTCCTTTGTTCAATGAATGTTAATGTTCGTAATTATGTTCTTTCAGTGTCGCTTGACACTCGTAAAATGTTTATGTGCTTCGGTGTGCTATTTAGGGTTAATTGTTTAACCTTTGGACCAAGTTGGTTTAAGTTAGTGTCAGTTTACTATTAGGTTCTTAATCAAGGTTAGTCATCCTTTAATCCGGATTAGTGTTTAAAGTGCAAGTTAGAGTAGTGAGTTGGACCGATTTTATTCCTAGATTTTATTTGACTCTAAACCTCTTTCCTAAGGCTTTAAAACATGTTATTATTCTAACCAAAGGGTATGGGTATGGGTTAGGGGTCTTTTCCAACCCCTAAGCCCCTTTTTTTGACTTTTGAGGTCACTCAAAAAGTCCCTTTTTGCCTTTGTGCAAAAATTGATCATGGTTATCTTGAGTTACCTCACCTCATCTCCACTTAGGGTTTAACCATGGTGTAGGTTGAGTTAGGAGTTTCTAGATTTGTTAGTAGGTGGAGATAGTTATTGCTCCTTTTGGGTGGTTGAGTTGGAGGCTTATTTAGAGGCATTCATTGGGCTAGTGGAGGTTGTTACCCAATTTCTACATTTAGAGAGGAATTCTTGAAGGTTGAAGGAAGGAAAGGGATACTCTACTCAAACTTGTTCATTGCCATTACCTCTTTGTGAAGGCTCATCTCCCTTATTTAGTTTTTATGTTTTGTTTCATGTTCATGTTACCTTGTTGTTGTTTCACTATTGTATGGTTGTGGGTATGTTGGGAAGATTTGAAAACCATGTCATTTTGGTTGTTTTCCTTTCTTGTTTATGTTTGCAATTTTGAGTTTTTCCTTGCATGGGTGTTTTGGTACTACTCACCCTTGGAGAGGGCCGAAGTGACCAATTTAGGGAGAGGTTTGTTTAGTTGGACTCCAACCAGTGTAGAGTCTCTTCTTAGGATGAGAAGAGGGATAAAGCGTAGGGTGTTATGGGCCCCTACCCGTCAGCACAAACCTGGTATGAGTATGACATGTTTAAATGAAAGAACGAGAGTTCTTGGTTATTAGCCCCGATTGGGCATCTAAATTGGTGTTGTGCTTGACTTCTCCTGTTGGAAGAATCCACCTTTCCCTAGTCTTGATTCATTGTGAATCCTATTGTGTAAACCATGTATGATTATGCATGTTTGATTTCCTTTTGGTTTTGCTTGGTTGTCACCCGATCAGATATTAGTTTCCTCCATGGTTCTTGAAATGAGATTCAGAAAACATTACAAATCCTTTGATTTTGATCATGAGGGAAAATTTGAATTAATTGTTAAAATTTGGGATTGAGATCCTATTGTAAATTGTATTTTAGACCTTATTGTAAATGGCAACGAAGCCGGGTTTTCTTCCTGATTCTTTCCCAGCTGAGCCTTTGAATCAGGTTTACCAATAAAATTGGTGTTGAGCATATTTGGTTATCATGTGATTTAATTGTATATTAAATTTAATATGGTTGCACATAAAAAAAAAAAAGAATAACGGATAATGTCATGAATTGTGATATATCAAGTTTTTAAATTTGTTAAGGAAGAACAATTTGATAGAATGAAATTTTCAAGTTGATGTATAAGTATTAGCTTAATTAGGATTCCTACCTTGAGAACTCAAATTATCTTTTCTATGTTAAGTTTCCTTATGAACGAATCAATTGGACTAAGAGATTATGTATCTCCTTAAATTTTTAAAGCATAAATCAGTTAGTTATCTTTAACCTTGCCATGGATTGCTTATCGGCTGCATTAAGTTTTATGTTGGTTGTTATATGAATTATCATCCTAAACTATACTTAGTCCAATGAGTAACTTACTATCATTGTAATATCTTATCATGAGTAACTTAGACTATTGGAGTAGGAAACCAAATAGGAAGGAATTGATGATGTTAAATTTGACAAAATTCCAAGCTTTCATATATGTTGAAAATGAAAACTATGATCATGCATGCAATTTCACTTTTTATGATTGTTAGATCCAAATGATAAAGTATTGCATTATTGAATGAAACAAATAATTAAAACTCTTGATAGGTTATGGTTGTATCAAGTCATTATAGATTTGCCTAAAAAGGAAATTAATGATGTATTTAGTCCTTGAATCAATCTATTTTAGATGTGATAGAAATTGTATTGAATCCTACCTTAATCATCTAATAGATTTAAGAGATGCTCTATTAGTTTTGTAAGCCATAAGAAATTTTAACAATTAACTTGGGATAATATTTGCAATATGTTAGCTCTTCAAATTTTGATCCAACTTAAAGAGGATTAAATCAACTTTTCATACCATCCCTAAGAAAAAAATTTCAAAACACCCACCTACAGGATGCTGGAAATTGCATGGAGAAATAATTTATTCTCTTGGTGAACAGAGAATATTCCATTTTGATTCTTTATTTCAAATTTAATTAACAATCAATAAATTAATTATGAATAACTAAAGTAACTTATAATGGTCTTTAATATACTAAATATCCTTTCTCACCCATAAAACTTTATAACTTAAATGCCTTATCTCCTCCCTTAGCTGTCAGCATGAAAGGAGAAATTAAAAAAGTTTGAAAGTTATTAGTCATTATAGCGATGACATCACCCTATCGCATCACATCCCTGCAGACCATGGAAAAGTTTTTAAATAAATTAGTTGGGAGCTTGTTTAACGTGTTTCCTAGCATTTTGTTTTGGGCGCCTTTTTCTTGGTCTGCGCCTACTTTGTTTTGGGGCAGAGCGATGCCCTTTGGTCAGCGCTTGGGTGGCGCTTGACCTTGGGAAGCGCTCACCCAAGGTAGGGGTAGATGGGCTTATAGGGTCAGGGGGTTAGTAGGTTAGAGTTAGCTTGTTAGGTGTAGGTTAGTATGTTTTTAATTATATTAGTTTGAGTTTTATTCAATGTTTTAAAATTTTGTTAGAATGTTAAGGGTTAGTTTAGATGTTAGTTAGGTTAGATTAGTTGTTTTAGTAGTTAGTTTGTTAATTTAGTTTGGGTTTTATTTAATGATTAAAATATGTTAGTTTTAGTGTTTAGTTAGTTTTTATTTTAAGTTAGTATAGTTTTATTGTATATTGTTTTAATTAGTTAAGTTTTAAAGTTATGTTGTTTAAATTTTATATATATATTGCTTTAGTAATACTAGTTTAATTTCATTTTTTAATTGATAGTTTTTTTTTAAATTTTATTTAATTTGTGAAGTTAAGTTCTATTTAATAGATTAGACGTTCTTTTATGAATGATTAGATCAACTATAGATTTAGTTAGTTAGTTTAAGATAAATTAGTTTAATATGAAATTAATATTAAATTTAGTTTAGATTTAATTTATATTCCATTAAATTTTTGTTGAAAATTAAGCTAAGTTGGAGATTTAAGAAATGTTGGTATTAATAGTATCTTTGAAAATTTGTTTAATTAGTGTCCTAATAGCTTAAGTTATTCGAATAATCTAAACCCAATCTTCTTTAGATTGTTATTAAAATAATTTTTGCATGATTGTTTAAGCAATGTAATAACGAATCAGTAAACATTTATATCAACCTAATAATAATGTACTTCAGAATCCTGACGATGTACTCCTCCACAAAAGTTTTTAAACCAAGGATGTTGTAGAGAAACTTTTCTTAAACTGTAATCAATCATTTCAAACTTAGAGCAATTAAATTAGTATTTTAAAAAAAATAAAAAAAAATTTGTGTGTGTGTTTTGCCCTCGTAGTCTAGGCATGAAATCCATTTAATTAAATACTTTCATTTAATTATTTCAAAATTCTTTTCGAAACTAGTCAACTCAAGTCAACCGTGGTTAAATCTGGTCAACTTTTGGTCAAACTTGATCTTTGTGTATGTGAATATGAGCAAATGTGAGTATGAATTCTAGCAAAAATTCGATGCAAATTCTCATTCAACCTTTCAAAATGAAGAGATGAGGGTCTCTTAAATAGAATTTTCAGGAATTCATCAACGGTTGAGATCGATTTCAATCAACGGTCAGGATTAAAGGTGAAGTTCAGTCATAAAGAGAGATTTCCAAATTAAAGAGAGTTAATATATTTAATTTGAGTAAAATAAGGAGTTAACTAATTCAATTTGAGTAGAAAAAGGAGTTAACTGATTTAACTCATTTTTTATCAATAGTGAACTGGAAATTTCCCTTTCTGAACTGAAGAGAGATTTTGTTGAGATATTTAATTTAATAAAATGAGATATGCTCTCATAATTACTTTTTCTATTTAATTAAATAATCTTTAATTAATTAGAGAAACTTTTCTTATTTAACTAAATAACTTCATTTGATTAATTAGGAATGGCTTGTCATTTAATTAAATAAATTTGTTTAATTAATTAGAAGTAAGTACTCAATTTAATTAAATAATTTCGTCTAATTATTTCAAAATTCTTTTCTAAACTAGTCAACTCAAGTCAATCGTGGTTAAATATGGTCAACTTTTGGTCAAACTTGATCTTTGCGTATGTGAATATGAACAAATGTGAGTATGAATTCCAGCAACAATTCGATGCAAGTTCTCATTCAACCTTTCAAAATGAAGAGATGAGGGTCTCTTAAATAGACTTTCCTGGAATTCATCAACAGTTGAGATCAATTTCAATCAACGATTAGGATTAAAGGTGAAGTTCAGTCATAAAGGGAGATTTCCAAATTAAATAGAGTTAATAGATTTAATTTGAGTAAACTAAGGAATTTACCGATTCAATCTGAGTAGAAAAAGGAGTTAACTAATTTAACTCATTATTGATCAATAGTGAACTGGAAATTTCCCTTTTTGAACTGAAGAGAGATTTTGTTGAGATATTTAATTTAATAAAATTAGATATGCTCTGATAATTACTTTTTCTATTTAATTAAATAATCTTTAATTAATTAGAGACACTTTTCTTATCTAATTAAATAACTTCATTTAATTAATTAGGAATGGCTTCTCATTTAATTAAATAACTTTGTTTAATTAATTAAAAGTAAGTACTCTATTTAATTAAATAATTTTGTTTAATTATTTCAAAATTCTTTTCGAAACTAGTCAACTCAAGTCAATTTTGGTTAAATCTGGTCAACTTTTGTCAAACTTGATCTTTGCGTATGTGAATATGAGAAAATGTGAGTATGAATTCCAGCAAAAATTTGATGCAAATTCTTATTCAACCTTTCAAAATGAAGAGATGAGGGTCTCTTAAATAGACTTTCCTATAATTCATCAATGGTTGAGATCGATTTCAATTAACGGTCAGGAATAAAGGTGAAGTTCAGTCGTAAAGGAAGATTTTGAAATTAAAGGGAGTTAATAGATTTAATTTGAGTAAAATAAGGAGTTAACTGATTCAATTTGAGTAGAAAAAGGAGTTAACTGATTTAACTCATTTTTTATCAATAGTCAACTGGAAATTACTCTTTTTGAACTAAAGAGAGATTTTGTTGAGATATTTAATTTAATAAAATGAGATATGCTCTCATAATTACTTTTTCTATTTAATTAAATAATCATTAATTAATTAGAGACACTTTTCTTATTTAATTATAAAACTTCATTTAATTAATTAGGAATGGCTTCTCATTTAATTAAATAACTTTGTTTAATTAATTAGAAATAAGTACTCCATTTAATTAAATAATTTTGTTTAATTATTTCAAAAAAAAATTTGAAACTAGTCAACTCAAGTAAATCGTGGTTAAATCTGGTCAACTTTTGGTCAAACTTGATCTTTGCGTATGTGAATATGATCAAATGTGAGTATGAATTCCAGCAACAATTTGATGCAAATTCTCATTCAACCTTTCAAAATTAAGAGATGAGGGTCTCTTAAATAGACTTTTCTGAAATTCATCAACGGTTGAGATCAATTTCAATCAACGATCAAGATTAAAAATGAAGTTTAGTCATAAAGGGAGATTTACAAATTAAAGGGAGTTAACAGATTTAATTTGAGTAAAATAAGGACTTAACTGATTCAATTTGAGATGAAAAAGGAGGTAAATGATTTAACTCATTTTTTTATCAATAGTCAACTGGAAATTTCCCTTTTTGGACTGAAGAGAGATTTTGTTGAGATATTTAATTTAATAAAATGAGATATGCTCTCATAATTACTTTTTCTATTTAATTAAATAATCTTCAATTAATTAGAGACACTTTTCTAATTTAATTAAATAACTTCATTTAATTAATTAGGAATGGCTTTTCATTTAATTAAATAATTTTGCTAAATTAATTCGAAGTAAGTACTCCATTTAATTAAATAATTTCGTTTAATTATTTCAAATTTTTTTTCGAAACTAGTCAACTCAAGTCAATCATGGTTAAATCTGGTCAACTTTTAGTCAAACTTGATCTTTGCGTATGTAAATATGAGCAAATGTGAGTATGAACTCTAGCAATAATTTGATGCAAATTCTCATTCAACCTTTCAAAATGAAGAGATGAGGGTCTCTTAAATAGACTTTCTAGGAATTCATCAACGATTGAGATCGATTTCAACCAACGGTCAGGATTAAAGGTGAAGTTTAGTCATAAAGAGAGATTTTCAAATTAAAGGGAGTTAACAGATTTAATTTGAGTAAAATAAGGAGTTAACTGATTCAATTTGAGTAGAAAAAGGAGTTAATTGATTTAACTCATTTTTGATCAATATTGAACGGAAAATTTCCCTTTTTGAACTGAAGAGAGATTTTGTTGAGATATTTAACTTAATAAAATGATATATGCTCTCATAATTACTTTTTCTATTTAATTAAATAATCTTTAATTAATTAGAGACACTTTTTTTATTTAATTAAATAACTTCATTTAATTAATTAGGAATGGATTCTCATTTAATTAAATAAATTTGTTTAATTAATTAGAAGTAAGTACTCCAATTAATTAAATAATTTTTTTTAATTATTTCAAAAAAAATTTGAAACTAGTCAACTCAAGTCAACTGTGGTTAAATCTGGTCAACTTTTGGTCAAACTTGATCTTTGCGTATTTGAATATGAGCAAATGTGAGTATGAATTCTATCAACAATTCGATGCAAATTCTCATTCAACCTTTCAAAATGAAGAGATGAGGGTCTCTTAAATAGACTTTCTTGGAATTCATCAACAGTTGAGATCGATTTCAATCAACGGTCAGGATTAAAGGTGAAGTTCAGTCATAAAGGGAGATTTCCAAATTAAGGGGTGTTAAATGATTTGATTTGAGTAAAATAAGGAGTTAACTGATTCAATTTGAGTAGAAAAAGGAGTTAACTGATTTAACTCATTTTTTATCAATAGTGAACTCGAAATTTCCCTTTTTGAACTGAAGAGAGATTTTGTTGAGATATTTAAGTTAATAAAACGAGATATGCTCTCATAACTACTTTTTCTATTTAATTAAATAATCTTTAATTAATTAGAGGCACTTTTCTTATTTAATTAAATAACTTCATTTAATTAATTAGGAAAGGCTTCTCATTTAATTAAATAACTTTTTTTAATTAATTAGAAGTAGGTACTCCATTTAATTAAATAATTTCGTTTAATTATTTCAAAATTCTTTTCGAAACTACTCAACTCAAGTCAACCGTGGTTAAATCTGGTCAACTTTTTTTCAAACTTGATCTTTGCGTATGTGAAAATGTGGAAATGTGAGTATGAATTCCTACAGCAATTCGATGCAAATTCTCATCCAACCTTTCAAAATGAAGAGATGAGGGTCTCTTAAATAGACTTCCTTGGAATTCATCAACGGTTGAGATCGATTTCAAAAAATGGTCAGGATTAAAGGTGAAGTTCAGTCACAAAGGGAGATTTCCAAATTAATGGGAGTTAACATATTTAATTTGAGTAAAATAAGGAGTTAACTGATTCAATTTGAGTAGAAAAAGGAGTTAGCGAACATAACTCATTTTTGATCAATAGTGAACTGAAAATTTCCTTTTTTGAACTGAATAGAGATTTTGTTGAGATATTTAATTTAATAAAATGAGATTTGCTCTCATAATTATGTTTTCTATTTAATTAAATAATCTTTAATTAAATATAGACACTCTTCTTATTTAATTAAATAACTTCATTTAATTAGTTAGGAATGGCTTCTCATTTAATTAAATAACTTTGTTTAATTAATTAGAAGTAAGTACTCCATTTAATTAAATAATTTTGTTTATCTATTTCAAAAAAAAATTTGAAACTACTCAACTCAAGTCAACCGTGGTTAAATCTGGTCAACTTTTGGTCAAACTTGATCTTTCCGCATGTGAATATGAGCAAATGTGAGTATGAATTCTAGCAACAATTCGATGCAAATTCTCCTCCAACCTTTCAAAATGAAGAGATGAGGGTCTCTTAAATAGACTTCCCTGTAATTCATCAATGGTTGAGATCGATTTCAATCAACGGTCAGGATTAAAGGTGAAGTTCAGTCATAAAGGGAGATTTCCAAATTAAAGGGAGTTAACAGATTTAATTTGAGTAAAATAAGGAGTTAACTGATTCAATTTGAGTAGAAAAAGGAGTTAACTAATTTAACTCATTTCTGATCAATAGTGAACTGGAAATTTCCCTTTTTAAACTGAAGAGAGATTTTGTTGAGATATTAAATTTAATAAAATGAGATATGCTCTCATAATTACTTTTTCTATTTAATTAAATAATCTTTAATCAGTTAGAGACCTTTTTCTTATTTAATTAAATAACTTCATTTAATTAATTAAGAATGGCTTCTCATTTAATTAAATAACTTTGTTTAATTAATTAGAAGTAAGTACTCCATTTAATTAAATAATTTTGTTTTATTATTTCAAAATTCTTTCCGAAACTAGTCAACTCAAGTCAACTGTGGTTAAATCTGATCAACTTTTGGTCAAACTTGATCTTTGCGTATGTGAATATGAGCAAATGTGAGTATGAATTCCAGCAACAATTTGATGCAAATTCTCATTCAACCTTTTAAAATGAAGAGATGAGGGTCTCTTAAAGAGACTTTCCTAGAATTCAACAACGGTTGAGATCGATTTAATCAACGGTCAGGATTAAAGCTGAAGTTCAGTCATAAAGGAAGATTTTCAAATTAAAGGGAGTTAATAGATTTAATTTGAGTAAAATAAGGAGTTAACTGATTCAATTTGAGTAGAAAAAAGAGTTAACTGATTTAACTCATTTTTGATCAATAGTGAACTGGAAATTTCCCTTTTTCTACTGAAGAGAGATTTTGTTGAGATATTTAATTTAATAAAATGAAATATGCTCTCATAATTACTTTTTCTATTTAATTAAATAATATTTAATTAATTAGAGACACTTTTCTTATTTAATTAAATAACTTCATTTAATTAATTAGGAATGGCTTCTCATTTAATTGAATAACTTTGTTTAATTAATTAGAAGTAAGTACTCTATTTAATCAAATAATTTCATTTAATTATTTCAAAAGTCTTTTCGAAACTAGTCAACTCAAGTCAACTGTGGTTAAATCTAGTCAACTTTTGGTCAAACCTGATCCTTGCATATATGAATATGAGCAAATGCGAGTATGAATTCCAGCAACAATTCGATGGAAATTCTCATTCAACCTTTCAAAATGAAGAGATGAGGGTCTCTTAAGTAGACTTTCTTGGAATTCATCAACGGTTGAGATCAATTTCAATCCACGGTCAGGATTAAAGGTAAAGTTCAGTTATAAAGGGAGATTTTCAAATAAAAGAGAGTGAACAGATTTAATTTGAGTAAAATAAGGAATTAACTAATTCAATTTGAGTAGAAAAAGGACTTAACTCATTTAACTCATTTTTTATCAATAGTGAACTAAAAATTTTCCTTTTTGAACTGAAGAGAGATTTTGTTGAGATATTTAATTTAATAAAATGAGATATGCTCTCATAATTACTTTTTCTATTTACTTAAATAATCTTTCATTAATTAGAGACACTTTTCTTATTTAATTAAATAACTTCATTTAATTAATTAGGAATGGCTTCTCATTTAATTAAATAACTTTTTTAATTTAATTAGAAGGAAGTACTCCATTTAATTAAATAATTTCATTTAATTATTTCATAATTCTTTTCAAAACTAGTCAAGTTAAGTCAACCGTGGTTAAATCTGGTCAACTTTTGGTCAAACTTGATCTTTGCGTATGTGAATATGAGGAAATGTGAGTATGAATTCCAGCAACAATTCAATTCAAATTCTCATTCAACCTTTCAAAATAAAGAGATTAGGGCCTCTTAAATAGACTTTCCTAGAATTCATCAACAGTTGAGATCGATTTCAATCTACAGTCAGGATTAAAGGTGAAGTTCAGTCATAAAGGGAGATTTCCAAATAAAAGGGAGTTAACAGATTTAATTTGAGTAAAATAAGAAGTTAACTGATTCAATTTGAGTAGAAAAAGGAGTTAACTGATTTAACTCATTTTTGATCAATAGTGAATTGGAAATTTCTCTTTTTGAACTGAAGAGAGATTTTGTTGAGATATTTAATTTAATAAAATGAGATATGCTCTCATAATTACTTTTTCTATTTAATTAAATAATGTTTAATTAATTAGAGACACTTTTATTATTTAATTAAATAACTTCATTTAAATAATTAGGAATGGCTGCTCATTTAATTAAATAACTTCGTTTAATTAATTTGAAGTAAGTACTCCATTTAATTAAATAATTTTGTTTAATTATTTCAAAATTGTTTTTGAAACTAGTCAACTCAAGTCAACCTTGGTTAAATTTGGTCAATTTTTGGTCAAACTTGATCTTTGCATATGTGAATATGAGCAAATGTGAGTATGAATTCCAGCAACAATTCGATGGAAATTCTCATTCAACCTTTCAAAATGAAGAGATGAGGGTCTCTTAAATAGACTTTCCTAGAATTCATCAATGATTGAGATCGATTTCAATCAAGGGTCAAGATTAAAGGTGAAGTTCAGTCATAAAGGGAGATTTCCAAATTAAACTGAGTTAACAGATTTAATTTTAGTAAAATAAGGAGTTAACTGATTCAATTTGAGTAGAAAAAGGAGTTAGCTGATTTAACTCATTTTGTATCAATAGTGAACTAGAAATTTCCCTTTTTGAACTAAAGAGAGATTTTGTCGAGATATTTAATTTAATAAAATGAGATATGCTCACATAATTACTTTTTCTATTTAATTAAATAATTTTTTATTAATTAGAGACACTTTTCTTATTTAATTATGTCATGCCCTAAATTTACCCTAAACGTACATTAAGGTGGTGAAGTCAACATATCAGTGATACCCTCATGATACACAAAAAGGTGGTGAAGTCAACATATCATAATATACACAATGGAAAATACTTTTACTACACATGAGCACTCACAACCTTTCCATTGACTATCAAACCAAGACAGTAGCTTTCTCTTACAATACATTTAGGCTCACATAACAAAATGGAGTTTTTCTCTCTATCTCATCTCAATGCAATATTGTCTTCTTCTCCTATGCACATGGAAGAGAACAAGGAGTCCAAGTTTCCAAGATCATTCTCTAAGAACTTGCAAATGCATCACAAAAAAACAACAAGGACCATGGGTGCTTTCCACCCAACCATAGGCCTCAAAGAGACCACCCCCACGCTAGGGGAACAAGGGTCAAACAAAATCCACATACACACTTGTAAGAAACATATACACCACATAAAAAAACTGCAACAAATCCCATCCCAAGGATATTTAAAAAAGGCTCACCATTGGAACCTTGAACATAGGGTGAAGGTGGAAACACAAGGAGGTTTACCATTTCATATCATATTTTCCATAAAACTCATGCCCTTTCGGAGCTAAATCAACAAAATACAAGGCCCTTTCAGGGCTTCATAATATCATGCCATTTCGGGGCTTCATAAACATCTTCCACCACACACACTACCAACACAACATCCTCCGCCACACACAACCAACAGCTTTAGCTTCCTACAAACCCATACTTTAGTTACTTCCTTCCTCACCATTTTTTTTTTTTTTTCTTATCCTCCCCCAAGGCAAAATATGAATATGAAAATGGCATACAATAGAGCCCATACTCCAAGGTCCTCAACTATGCAATCCAACTGCTGCCCGTTCACCCTGGACTTCTCTTCCCTTCCCACAAGGGTGAGTGTAAGTCCCACACCCATAAGAACACTCAAGCACAACAAGAAAACAAAACCAAGTAGCAATAAAACAACATATTTTCAAGAGCACATCACATTATCACAACACAATATCAACACCCATAATGCAACAAGGAAATAGAGGAAATCCAAACCTTATACTCACAATACTCCACATAATACAACAAGATGTACAATGGTGTCACACTAATCTACATGGAATGAACAACATTCAAACACTCACATGAATGCTACTCCACAATGCAATGCAATGCATACTCCATTGATAAGCTCCACACTTGCAGATTGGCTTAAGCATGCTAAAAGAAAGAAAAAGGAAAGGAAGCAAGCTTGAGATAGCAACCTTGGTCCAAGCTAGGGTAAGGATAGTTGTAGTAGAGCTCCCCTCCTCTCCCTCCAAAACCTAACTGTCTCTAAAATTAGAGAGTGGCCAAGTGGTTTCTCATTTAGCCATACCTCTATATATATATCCTTCTCATTTTCGGATTCCATAAAGAATGTCATTTTCATGGGGTCTCCTAGGTCCACTAGACACCCTAAAGGTCATTAATAGCTCCCTAGCCTATAGTACTAACATGGGTGGGGTTAATTTTAATCCCAACTTACCTTAAATTTACTTTATGACCCTCCCAAAGCTAGGTGATTGAAATTTCAAATTCCCCAAGGTGATGACCTTGTCCTTTTACTAACTAAGGCAATAATCAAATTCCTCAATTGAGACATTTATCACGTAATAAGGTGGCCACACGATCCATTGACGAATAACATGTCATATCACATAACAATCACAGGTGTCAAGTGACACACACAAAATATCACATTATATTAAAAAAATGACTTGTTTTACAATAATACATGAACTAGGCTACTACGCACACATACAATTCACATATACGAAATAAAACACATTACAATTAGGTTTGAATCTTTTCCACTGATTCAACCTTGGTTATGTCATGTTTGTAGTAGTTTGAGCCTTAATTCCCCTTTAACCCATGGTCAAATTCCTGCACACTAAACTCGAGCGTCAGTAGTCCAAGAAAATCATATAAGCATATGTAAAATAAATAATTATCTCATTCAACATTAGACTTGAATATATTTCATCATCTCAAATTAACTTTCCCTTTCTTAATCATTTCAAATATAACCTTCAAAATATTAAAATATCAAAACTTACATATCACATTCGACATTTGAGTTCCATACTTCATTCCTTATAATTACATTACTTCTTCTAACAATTTCCATGTAAAATGTTCAAAATACTATAAAACTAAACTTTACTTATCAACATAATATGGTCAATTTAATATTCTGAATAACTTCATATTCTACGACAACATGCTGAATCCATAACTATTGAATCCCTAGGTATGCGAGTTAGGTCTCAATGCATAACAAAATTTATCTTTTAACTCTAATTTCCACTTCAACATTACCTTCTTATATTACAAGCATTTCTACCATTCAATTTCTATTAAAGCAATGTCAATAGCTTACAACATGAAATAGAATCATTAAATGCATCAATTAGGTCAAATATGCAGAGGTAATTGCGGATCATCAAAATGCAGATATTAAAATGACATAACCCTATAGTCTTACAAGTGTATCAACAATAGGATTAAAATCACCGTAATACAATTATCTCATTGGTACTATGACGAATTGGGTGAGGCCTCACAAACTAAATAACTTCATTTAATTAATTAGGAATGGCTTCTCATTTAATTAAATAACTTTGTTTAATTAATTAGAAGTACTCCATTAATTAAATAATTTCGTTTAATTATTTCAAAATTCTTTTCGAAACTTGTCAACTCAAGTCAATCGTGATTAAATCTGGTCAACTTTTGCTCAAACTTGACCTTTGCGTATGTGAATATGAGCAAATGTGAGTATGAATTCCAGCAACAAGTCGATGCAAATTCTCATTCAACATTTCAAAATGAAGAGATGAGGGTCTCTTAAATAGACTTTACTAGAATTCATCAACGGTTGAGATCGTTTTCAATCAACGGTCAGGACTAAAGGTGAAGTTCAGTCATAAAGGGAGATTTCCAAATTAAAGAGTGTTAACAGATTTAATTTGAGTAAAATAAGTAGTTAACTGATTCAATTTGAATAGAAAAAGGAGTTAACTGATTTAACTTTTTTTTGATCAATGGTGAACTAGAAATTTCCCTTTTTGAACTAAAGAGAGATTTTGTTGAGATATTTAATTTAATAAAATGAGATATGCTCTCATAATTACTTTTTCTATTCAATTAAATAATCTTTAATTAATTAAAGACACTTTTCTTATTTAATTAACTAATTTCATTTAATTAATTAGGAATGGCTTCTCATTTAATTAAATAACTTTGTTTAATTACTTAGAAGTAAGTAGTCCATTTAATTAAATAATTTCATTTAATTATTTCAAAATTCTTTTCCAAATTAGTCAACCGTGGTTAAATCTGGTCAACTTTTGGTCAAACTTGATCTTTGCGTATGTGAATATGAGCAAATGTGAGTATGAATTCTAGCAACAATTCGATGCAAATTCTAATTCAACCTTTCAAAATGACGAGATGAGGGTCTCTTAAATAGACTTTCTTGAAATTTATCAATGGTTGAGATTGATTTCAATCAATGATCACGATTAAAGGTGAAGTTCAGTCATAAAGGGAGATTTTCAAATTAAAGGGAGTTAAGAGATTTAATTTGAGTAAAATAAGGAGTTAACTGATTCAATTTGAGTAGAAAAAGGAGTTAACTGATTTAACTCATTTTTGATCAATAGTGAACTGGAAATTTTCCTTTTTGAAATGAAGAGAGATTTTGTTGAGATATTTAATTTAATAAAATGAGATATGCTCTCATAATTACTTTTTCTATTTAATTAAATAATCTTTAATTAATTAGAGACACTTTTCTTATTTAATTTAATAACTTCATTTAATTAATTAGGAATGGCTTCTCATTTAATTAAATAAATTTGTTTAATTAATTAGAAGTAAGTACTGCATTTAATTAAATAATTTCGTTTAATTATTTTAAAATTCTTTTCGAAACTAGACAATTGTGGTTAAATCTGGTCAACTTTTGGTCAAACTTGATCTTTGCGTATGTGAATATGAGAAAATGTGAGTATGAATTCCAGCAACAATTCGATGCAAATTCTCATTCAACCTTTCAAAATGAAGAGATGAGGGTCTCTTAAATAGACTTTCCTAGAATTCATCAATGGTTGAGATCGATTTCAATCAACAGTCAGGATTAAAGGTGAAGTTCAGTCATAAAGGGAGATTTCCAAATTAAAGAGAGTTAATAGATTTAATTTGAGTAAAATAAAGAGTTAACTAATTCAATTTGAATAGAAAAAGGAGTTAACTGATTTAACTCATTTTTGATCAATAGTGAACTGGAAATTTCCCTTTTTGAACTGAAGAGAGATTTTGTTGAGATACTTAATTTAATAAAATGAGATATGCCCTCATGATTAATTTTTCTATTTAATTAAATAATCTTTAATTAGTTAGAGACACTTTTCTTATTTAATTAAATAACTTCATTTAATTAATTAGGAATGGCTTCTAATTTAATTAAATAACTTTGTTTAATTGATTAGAAGTAAGTACTCTATTTAATTAAATAATTTTGTTTAATTATTCAAAAAATATTTTTGAAACTACTCAACTCAAGTCAACCATGGTTAAATCTGATCAATTTTTGGTCAAACTTGATCTTTGCGTATGTGAATATGAGCAAATGCGAGTATGCATTTCAGCAACAATTCGATGCAAATTCTCATTCAACCTTTCAAAATGAAGAGATGAGGGTCTCTTAAATAGACTTTCCTGGAATTCATCAACAGTTGAGTTCGATTTTAATCAACGGTTAGGATTAAAGGTGAAGTTCAGTCATAAAGGGAGATTTTCAAATTAAAGGGAGTTAATAGATTTAATTTGAGTAAAATAAAGAGTTAACTGATTCAATTTGAGTAGAAAAATGAGTTAACTCAGTTAACTCATTTAACTCCTTTTTGAACTGAAGAGAGATTTTGTTTAGATGTTTAATTTAACAAAATGAGATATGCTCTCATAATTACTTTTTCTATTTAATTAAATAATCTTTAATTAATTAGAGGCACTTTTCTTATTTAATTAAATAACTTCATTTAACTAATTAGGAATGACTTCTCATTTAATTAAATAACTTTGTTTAATAAATTAGAAGTAAGTACTCCATTTAATTAAATAATTTCGTTTAATTATTTCAAAATTCTTTTCGAAACTAGTCAACTCAAGTCAACCGTGGTTAAATCTTGCCAACTTTTGGTCAAACTTGATCTTTGCGTATGTGAATATGAGAAAATGTGAGTATGAATTCCAGCAACAATTCGATGCAAATTCTTATTCAGCCTTTCAAAATGAAGAGATGAGGGTCTCTTAAATAGACTTTTTTAGAATTCATCAATGGTTGAGATCGATTTCAATCAACAGTTAGGATTAACGGTGAAGTTCAGTAATAAAGGGAAATTTCCAAATTAAAGGGAGTTAACAGATTTAATTTGAGTAAAATAAGGAGTTAACTGATTCAATTTGAGTAGAAAAAGGAGTTAACTGATTTAACTCATTTTTTATCAATAGTGAAATGGAAATTTCCTTTTTTGAACTGAAGAGAGATTTTGTAGAGATATTTAATTTAATAAAATGAGATATGCTCTCATAATTACTTTTTCTATTTAATTAAATAATCTTTAATTAATTAGAGACACTTTTCTTATTTAATTAAATAACTTCATTTAATTAATTAGGAATGGCTTCTCATTTAATTAAATAACTTTGTTTAATTAATTAGAAGTAAGTACTCTATTTAATTAAATAATTTTGTTTAATTATTTCAAAATTTGTTTCGAAACTAGTCAACTCAAGTCAACTGTAGTTAAATCTGGTCAACTTTTGGTCAAACTTGATCTTTGTGTATGTGAATATGAGCAAATGTGAGTAAGAATTTTAGCAACAATTTGATGCAAATTCTCATTCAACCTTTCAAAATGAAGAGATGAGGGTATCTTAAATAGACTTTCCTGGAATTCATCAACGGTTGAGATTGATTTCAACCAACGGTCATGATTAAAGGTGAAGTTCAGTCATAAAGGGAGATTTTCAAATTAAAGGGAGTTAACAGATTTAATTTGAGTAAAATACGGAATTAACTGATTCAATTTGAGTGGAAAAAGGAGTTAACTGATTTAACTAATTTTTTATCAATAGTGAACTGGAAATTTCACTTTTTGAACTGAAGAGATATTTTGTTGAGATATTTAATTTAATAAAATAAGGTATGCTCTCCTAATTACTTTTTCTATTTAATTAAATAATCTTTATTTAATTAGAGACACTTTTCTTATTTAATTAAATAACTTCATTTAATTAATTAAGAATGGCTTCTCATTTAATTAAATAATTTTGTTTAATTAATTAGAAGTAAGTACTTCATTTAGTTAAATAATTTCATTTAATTATTTGAAAATTCTTTTCGAAACTAGTCAACTCAAGTCAACTGTAGTTAAATCTGGTCAACTTTTGGTCAAACTTGATCTTTGCATATGTGAATATGAGCAAATGTGAGTATGAATTCCAGCAAGAATTCGATGCAAATTCTCATTCAACCTTTCAAAATTAAGAGATGAGGGTCTCTTAAATAGACTTTCTTGGAATTTATCAACGGTTTGAGATCGATTTCAATCAACGGTCAGGATTAAAGGTGAAGTTCAGTCATAAAGAGAGATTTCCAAATTAAAGGGATTTAACAGATTTAATTTGAGTAAAATAAGGAGTTAACTAATTCAATTTGAGTAGAAAAAGGAGTTAACTCATTTAACTCATTTTTGATCAATAGTGAACTGAAAATTTCCCTTTTTGAATTGAAGAGAGATTTTATTGAGATATTTAATTTATTAAAATGAGATATGCTCTCATAATTACTTTTCTATTTAATTAAATAATCTTTAATTAATTAGAGGAACTTTTCTTATTTAATTAAATAACTTCATTTAATTAATTAGGAATGGCTTCTCATTTAATTAAATAATTTTGTTTAATTAATTAGAAGTAAGTACTCCATTTCATTAAATAATTTCGTTTAATTATTTCAAAATTCTTTTCGAAACTAGTCAACTTAAGTCAACCGTGGTTGAATCTGGTCGTCTTTTGGTCAAACTTGATCTTTGCGTATGTGAATATGAGCAAATGTGAGTATGAATTCCAACAACAATTCGATGCAAATTCTCATTCAAACTTTCAAAACGAAGAGATGAGGGTCTCTTAAATAGATTTTTTTGGAATTCAGCAACGGTTGAGATCGATTTCAATCAACGGTCAGGATTAAAGATGAAGTTTAGTCATAAATGGAGATTTCCAAATCAAAGGGAGCTAACACATTTAATTTGATTAAAATAAGGAGTTTACTGATTCAATTTGAGTAGAAAAAGGAGTCAACTGATTTAACTCATTTTTCAACAATAGTGAACTGAAAATTTCCCTTTTTGAACTAAAGAGAGATTTTGTAGAGATATTTGATTTGATAAAATGAGATATGCTCTCATAATTACTTTTTCTATTTAATTAAATAATCTTTAATTAATTAGAGACACTTTTCTTGTTTAATTAAATAACTTCATTTAATTAATTAGGAATGTCTTCTCATTTAATTAAGTAACTTTGTTTAATTAATTAGAGCTAAGTACTTCATTTAATTAAATAATTTTGTTTAATTATTTCAAAATTCTTTTCGAAACTAGTCAACTCAAGTCAACCGTAGTTAAATCTAGTCAACTTTTGGTCAAACTTGATCTTTGCGTATGTGAATATGAGCAAATGTGAGTATGAATTCCAGCAACAATTCGATGCAAATTCTCATTCAACCTTTCAAAATGAAGAAATGAGGGTCTCTTAAATAAACTTTCCTCGAATTCATCAACGGTTGAGATCGATTTCAATCAACGGTCAGGATTTAAGGTGAACTTCAGTCATAAAGGGAGATTTCCAAATTAAAGAGAGTTAACAGATTTAATTTGAGTAAAATAAGGGGTTAACTAATTCAATTTGAGTAGAAAAATGAGTTAACTGATTTAACTCATTTTTTATCAATAGTGAACTGGAAATTTCAATTTTTGAACTGAAGAGAGATTTTGTTGAGATATTTAATTTAATAAAATGAGATATGCTCTCATAATTACTTTTTCTATTTAATTAAATAATCTTTAATTAATTAGAGGCACTTTTCTTATTTAATTAAATAACTTCATTTAATTAATTAAGAATGGCTTCTAATTTAATTAAATAACTTTTTTTAATTAATTAGAAGTAAATACTCCATTTAATTAAATAATTTCATTTAATTATTTCAAAATTCTTTTCGAAACTAGTCAACTCAAGTCAACCGTGGTTAAATCTGGTCAACTTTTGGTCAAATTTGATCTTTGCGTATGTGAATATGAGCAAATGTGAGTATGAATTCCAGCAACAATTCGATGCAAATTCTCATTCAACCTTTCAAAATGAAAAGATGAGGGTCTCTTAAATAGACTTTCTTAGAATTCATCAATGGTTGAGATCGATTTCAATCAACGGTTAGGATTAAAGGTGAAGTTCAGTTATAAAGGGAGATTTCCAAATTAAAGGGAGTTAACAGATTTAATTTGAGTAAAATAAGGAGTTAACTGATTCAATTTGAGTAGAAAAAGGAGTTAACTGATTTAACTCATTTTTGATCAATAGTGAACTGGAAATTTCCCTTTTTGAACTGAAGAGAGATTTTGTTGAGATACTTAATTTAATAAAATGAGATATGCTCTAATAATTACTTTTTCTATTTAATCAAATAATCTTTAATTAATTAGAGACACTTTTCTTATTTAATTAAATAACTTTATTTAATTAATTAGGAATGGCTTATAATTTAATTAAATAACTTTGTTTAATTAATTAGAAGTAAGTACTCCATTTAATTAAATAATTTCGTTTAATTATTCAAAAAATATTTTTGAAACTACTCAACTCAAGTCAACCGTGGTTAAATTTGATCAACTTTTGGTCTTGATCTTTGCGTTTGTGAATATGAGCAAATGCGAGTATGAATTTCAGCGACAATTCGATGCAAATTCTCATTCAACCTTTCAAAATGAAGAGATGAGGGTCTCTTAAATAGACTTTCCTGGAATTCATCAACAGTTGAGTTCGATTTCAATCAACGATCAGGATTAAAGGTGAAGTTCAGTCATAAAGGGAGATTTTCAAATTAATGGGAGTTAACAGATTTAATTTGAGTAAAATAAGGAGTTAACTGATTCAATTTGAGTAAAAAAAGGAGTTAACTAATTTAACTCATTTTTTATCCATAGTGAACTGAAAATTTCTCTTTTTGAACTGAAGAGAGATTTTGTTTAGATGTTTAATTTAATAAAATGAGATATGCTCTCATAATTACTTTTTCTAGTTAATTAAATAATCTTTAATTAATTAGAGGCACTTTTCTTATTTAACTAAATAACTTCATTTAATTAATTAGGAATGGCTTCTCATTTAATTAAATAACTTTGTTTAATTAATTAGAAGTAAGTACTCCATTTAATTAAATAATTTTGTTTAATTATTTCAATAAAAAATTCGAAACTAGTCAACTCAAGTCAACCGTGGTTAAATCTAGTCAACTTTTGGTAAAACTTGATATTTGCGTATGTGAATATGATAAAATGCGATTATGAATTCCAGCAACAATTTGATGTAAATTCTCATTCAACCTTTCAAAATGAAGAGATGAGGGTCTCTTAAATAGACTTTCCTGGAATTCATCAATGGTTTAGATCGATTTCAATCAATAGTCAGGATTAAAAGTGAAGTTCAACAATAAAAGGAGATTTCCAAATTAAAGGGAGTTAACAGATTTAATTTGAGTAAAATAACGATTTAAATGATTCAATTTGAGTAGAAAAAAGAGTCAACTGATTGAACTCATTTTTTATCAATAGTGAACTGGAAATTTCCCTTTTAGAACTGAAGAGAGATTTTGTTGAGATATTTAATTTAATAAAATGAGATATGCTCTCATAATTACTTTTTCTATTTAATTAAATAATCTTTAATTAATTAGAGGCACTTTTTTTATTTAATTAAATAACTTCATTTAATTAATTAGAAATGGCTTCTCATTTAATTAAATAGCTTTGTTTAATTAATTAGAAATAAGTACTCCATTTAATTAAATAATTTTGTTTAACTATTTCAAAATTCTTTTCAAAACTAGTCAACTCACGTCAATTGTGGTTAAATCTGGTCAACATTTTTTCAAACTTGATCTTTGCGTATGTGAATATGAGCAAATGCGAGTATGAATTCCAGCAACAATTTGATGCAAATTCTCATTCAACATTTTAAAATGAAGAGATGAGGGTCTCTTAAATAGACTTTCCTGGAATTCATCAAAGGTTGAGATCGATTTCAATCAACGGTTAGGATTAAAGGTGAAGTTTAGTCATAAAGGTAAATTTTCAAATTAAAGGGAGTTAACAGATTTAATTTGAGTAAAATAAGGAGTTAATTGATTCAATTTCAGTAGAATAATGAGATTACTGATTTAACTCATTTTTGATCAATAGTGAACTTGAAAATTCCATTTTTGAACTGAAGAGATTTTCTTGAGATATTTAATTTAATAAAATGAGATATGCTCACATAATTACTTTTTCTATTTAATTAAATAATCTTTAATTAATTAGAGACACTTTTCTTATTTAATTAAATAACTTCATTTAATTAATTAGGAATGGCTTCACATTTAATTGCATAACTTTGTTTAATTAACAGATTTAATTTGAGTAAAATAAGGAGTTTACTGATTCAATTTGAGTAGAAAAAGGATTCAACTCATTTAACTCATTTTTGATCAATAGTGAACTATAAAATTTCCCTTTTTGAACTGAAGAGAGATTTTGTAAAGATATTTGATTTTATAAAATGAGACATGCTCTCATAATTACTTTTTCTATTTAATTAAATAATCTTTAATTAATTAGAGACACTTTTCTTATTTAATTAAATAAGTTCATTTAATTAATTAGGAATGGCTTCTCATTTAATTAAATAACTTTGTTTAATTAATTAGAATTAAGTAATCCATTTAATTAAATAATTTTGTTTAATTATTTCAAAATTCTTTTCGAAACTAGTCAACTCATGTCAACCGTGGTTAAATCTGGTCAACTTTTGGTCAAACATAATCTTTGCGTATGTGAATATGAAAAAATGTGAGTATGAATTCTAGCAAAAATTCGATGCAAATTCTCATTCAACCTTTCAAAATGAAGAGATGAGGGTCTCTTAAATAGACTTTCTTTGAATTCATCAACGGTTGAGATTGATTTCAATCAGCGGTCAGGATTAAAGGTGAAGTTCAGTCATAAAGGAAGATTTCTAAATTAAAGGGAGTTAACGGATTTAATTTGAGTAAAATAAGGTGTTAACTTATTCAATTTGAGTAGAAATAGGAGTTAACTCATTTAACTCATTTTTGATCAACAGTGAACTGAAAATTTCCCTTTTTGAACTGAAGAGAGATTTTGTTAAGATATTTAGTTTAATAAAATGAGATATGCTCTGATAATTACTTTTTCTATTTAATTAAATAATCTTTAATTAATTAGAGACACTTTTCTTATTTAATGAAATAACTTCATTGAATTAGTTAGGAATGGCATCTCATTTAATTAAATAACTTTGTTTAATTAATTAGAAGTAAGTACTCCATTTAATTAAATAATTTCATTTAATTATTTGAAAATTCTTTTCAAAACTAGTCAACTCAAGTCAACTGTGGTTAAATTTGGTTAACTTTTGTTCAAATTTGATATTTGCGTAGGTGAATATAAGCAAATGTGAGTATGAATTTTAGCAACAATTCGATGCAAATTCTCATTCAACTTTTCAAAATGAAGAGATGAGGGTCTCTTAAATAGACTTTTGCGAAATTCATCAACGGTTGAGATCGATTTCAATCAGCGGTCAGGATTAAAGCTGAAGTTCAGTCATAAAGGGAGATTTCCAAGTTAAAGGGAGTTAACATATTTAATTTCAGTAAAATAAGGAGTTAACTGATTCAATTTTAGTAGAAAAAGGAGTTAACTGATTTAAATCATTTTTTATCAATAGTGAACTAAAAATTTCCATTTTTGAACTGAAGAAAGATTTTGTTGAGATATTTAATTTAATAAAATGAGATATGCTCTCGTAATTACTTTTTCCATTTAATTAAATAATCTTTAATTAATTAGAGACACTTTTCTTATTTAATTAAATAACTTCATTTAATTAGTTAAGAATGGGTTCTCATTTAATTAAATAACTTTGTTTAATTAATTAGAAGTAAGTACTCCATTTAATTAATTAATTTCGTTGAATTATTTCAAAATTCTTTTTAAAACTAGTCAACCATGGTTAAATCTGGTCAACTTTTTGTCAAACTTGATCCTTGCGTATGTGAATATGAGCAAATGTGAATATGAATTCTAGCAACAATTCGATGCAAATTCTCATTCAACCTTTCAAAATGAAGAGATGAGGGTCTCTTAAATAGACTTTCTTAGAATCCATCAACGGTTGAGATCGATTTCAATCAACGGTCAGGATTAAAGGTGAAGTTCAGTCATAAAGGAAGATTTCCAAATTAAAAAGAGTCAACAGAATTAATTTGAATAAAATAAGGAGTTAACTGATTCAATTCGAGTAAAAAAAGGAGTTAACTGATTTAACTCATTTTTTATCAATAGTGAACTGAAAATTTCCCTTTTTGAACTAAAGAGAAATTTTGTTGAGATATTTAATTTAATAAAATGAGATATGCTCTCATAATTACTTTTTCTATTTAATTAAATAATCTTTAATTAATTAGAAGTACTTTTCTTATTTAATTAAATAACTTTATTTAATTAATTAGAAATGGCTTCTCATTTAATTAAATAACTTTGTTTAATTAATTAGAAGTAAGTACTTCATTTAATTAAATAATTTCGTTTAATTATTTTAAAATTCTTTTCAAAATTAGTCAACTCAAGTCAACTGTGGTTAAATCTGGTGAACATTTGGTCAAACTTGATATTTGCGTATATGAATATGAGAAAATGTGAGTATGAATTCCAGCAACATATCGATGAAAATTCTCATTCAACCTTTCAAAATGAAGAGATGACGGTCTCTTAAATAGACTTTCATGGAATTCATATAATGCCCTGCCGAGGGATCCAAAGAATTTTATTAAGTTTGCTAAACTATTTTTTTTTAAACATGAAAGATAAAACCATTCATAACATTTGCGAAATCAATAGCAACAATTCAAATGAACATAAACATAACATATATACATAACAGGCTACATTCTTTAAAGATCCCGTAACGTTGTATCACATCTAAATTAACTATTCATCTAACATCCCATCCTTATGAAATAACAATGATACATCCAATGTACTTAAGCAATATACAAGTGTCCTTTTGTAATTATATTTTAGTTTAGCTCAATCATCCACTGTACATATCACAGGGTATGAAAAGCTTAAAAGAATAAACATCCAAGTAAATAAAGTACATCATCATCATCTAATATTAATCCATGATGCAATAACATAAATGAAACCACATATCATACATGATACATCATCACAAAAGATACAAACATCCATCACAAAAGATAATCATAAATCACAAACATAAATAACTAAGTGCACGGTTCCTCCCAACCATAAATAGCATCATTAGACCATCGTGGATCCTAGCCATCACTCCATGCATAACATTCCAAAGCACCGAAGAGATCATCAGTATTAGCATAGTAGGAATGTCAGTCCTAAAACATCCTACTAACATGCAAAGTAAAGCATAATAAATCATCAACTAACATATGCAAAGCAAAGAAAATCATCAATATAAGAAACATACCAATAAATAGCATCATTAGACCATCGTGGATCCTAGCCATCCCTCCGTGTGTAACATCCCAAATCACCGAAGAGATCATCGACTTAAATATAGTAGGAATGTCACTCCTAATAAATACAACATCATATGTAGAAATTAATCTAACATGCATATATAAGCATAAGATAACATCGTCTAACATATGCTAATCATCAATGAAAGGATACATATCCACCATCACGAAAGATGCTTCAACCACAATGTCTCAATGAATCTCAAATGATAAGAGTGGAAAATACACTACCACCTGACCGCGTGGAACCTAAGTGGTCCACTCCCACTGTGCTGAGGAGATAATCTCAAGTCCCAAACAGGATATCAATTCATGAAGCACAAATCTCTATAAGTCCAGGAATCCTAAAAGTATACTAACTCAAAGGTTCCATCACACAAAATCGACATCTAATTCCCAGAGGCACACAAAGACATGTAGGAAACCTACTCTGCAAGTGGGAAAGTGTCATCGCAATTATCACATACAAGTTACCCTGGCAGTTAGCTAAACTCTACGGGTCCATACTGATCTCATGCGGCCACTAGTATCCTCTCATACTGTCGAGGCATACTACGGAATGCATGGTCGCAACCATGCGTTCTCACTACTCCCATCCTAGCCTATACAAGCACTCAAGGCATGGGAGAGAATATCAAAACAATTATCTTTTTAGGTTCATTTAATCCCTATTTAGTGTCTAAATGTTATCACTTATTAACCAAACTTACAATGAGTTACCCTGGCAGCTGCTTAGGGCCTCGGCCCCCATTGCAAACCACTTCTCGACACTACAAGTAGATTACCTACCCTAAGCTCATGGAATCATAAATCTCAAAATCATAAAAGATAATCCATAATAAAATCATCAAATATGCATAAAAGCATCAAATATTCATAATAAGAACCATCAAATTTCCAAGATAAGAATCATCAAATCTCCATGAGCATCTAAAAAATGTCATGCCCATAATTTCATACCCAAAATAAAATATAGATTCTTTTAAAGGAAAGCACTATTTTCTACTACAAATTTCAAATCTGCACTATAAGGAAACAAAACTTTGATTAACTAAATTATCTCAACTTGAAAGAGCATTACATTTAGTTTTCCATTTTAAAGTCTTTCAAATATAAATCTTAATAAGACACGGAATTTTTTTGTTTTCTTGTATTCAAATAGGAAACCTTTCATACATCACAAATGTAAGATTAAAAACTTCTCTTTTGCATAGAGTCATATACACAAGCTTGAATCAAATAACAAGACTTAGCTTTTATAAGTTGCAAAGAAAACTAAAAATACTCAAACAATGCTTATTTTCCACCCTACCAATTAATGGCATCATGAGGCCTCTTGTGCCCTAGCCATACCCCCGAGCAAGAACTCACTGCATCTAAGGATCATAGATGGTATCATGTGAGTGAGTTCCTAATTCAAGAACAATATTTTAAACTACACTTGTTGCACATTTTAGACTTACATGAATCTGACTCAAAGAAAAATACTACAAAAGAAAAGGGATAGAAAGACTCATCTCTCTCTCAAGTTCCCTCTTGATCTTCTCCTCCTCATACTGGTTCTACCATCATCTCCCCTTCTCCATTCTCCTATTTGCATATAAC
Organism: Cupressus sempervirens; assembly: GCA_028749045.1. Classification (NCBI taxonomy): domain Eukaryota; kingdom Viridiplantae; phylum Streptophyta; class Pinopsida; order Cupressales; family Cupressaceae; genus Cupressus; species Cupressus sempervirens. The sequence goes on from CM053788.1 coordinate 370,828,954, forward strand.
TTCCCCTTTTTCTCTCCAACAATGGTGAATGGTCAATCCTCCAAAGTTTTCCTCCTTCTTCCAAAACCCTCTCCTCCTTTAATGAAGGCACACGTCTTTCTTATCAATCTGTCATAACCCATTCTCCCCCACTGTTCATTTTCGTCATATTTGAAGTGGGGCCCTTTTGAGGTGTCATAATGTAAGTTTTGACCATGATTTGACCCTCAACTAACCCCCAACCCTAGGTAGTATAAGTGGGTTAGGTTATTTTAACCCAAAATGCACTCTAGGGTCCATTTTAATGCCTCTAATGTCCAACTTTAGTTTACATCCGATTTTACAAGAATTTGCATGGAGATAGACTTTGATTATTTTACAGGAGTTGGCATGGTATCTTTGAAGGTCTTCATAATCATCCTCTGCACAATTCAAATTAAACATCAGTAACCTAAACCTATAAATATATAATTGTAAACATTAATAGATATATCCTTGATTGAACCATAGATCAACACATTAGACCAACATCATATTCTAACATCATTTTCTTAAGAATCATATGTCTATGAAAATTTATTTGCAAATGTGTATCATTCATTCTACTATAACTACTTCTCTAATTACAACATTTTCAAGAATAGTAGCCACATTAATAATTCATAACATATGTATCATAACACCTTACACACACATTAAATCAAGTTCTTACCATTGAGTCTAAATATATAATGAGATGGGATATTACATACTACCCCTTTTTCTATTGACTTTCTCCTAGAAGTCACCAATGTTTTGTGAAATCACTCCCATATTTAGATTATTATTCACATCAACGATCTTGTCATTTAAATTGATTGGCAATTTCTAAAAAAATTCATCAAGCATAGGTACTTACTTCCACTGATTATAGGATTCAACTCATAACATCTCTTAGAATAACATAACGAGTATCACAGGTGCAGAAAGCTAAGGCGACTGGAGCAGCTGGGAGACTCTGATGGAGAGGAGAGTAAAAAATATTGAGAACTACAATCACAACCTGGCAAGTCAAATGATCTCCCTCCTCGCTTCGATCATAAACAACATCCTCTCTCTCTTGGAAAATCTCAAAGACAGGAACTAGATGGAGGAAGATGATAAACAGAACAGAGACAAAGATAGGCTGGATGTGGATAAAGCCAAGGACAGCACTATGGAGCAGGATTTGACGAACGCCCAGGATCATAAGGTAGAAGAGCAACAAGAGTGCGTCGAAGCTGCCCAGAACATGCTCGAGATGGAGAAGTAGTCTGCTAGGTTGGGTCTCTGTCCTTTGGTTTTTGTTTCTCCTGGCTTTGGCTTTTTGTCTGGTCTCTGTTTTTCTGGTTGGTTCTCTAGCCTTTTAGTGGGCAGTTGTTTCGGGCTGGGCCTTTGGGCTTATTTTCAGCCGTAAGGCTTATGTTTTGGCTGGGCATTTTTTTGCTTATTTTTAGCCTTTCTTGTTGTTAAACTTATGGGTTTCAGGACCCCTTAAAACCTGTTTACCTTATCAAAAACATAACGAGTATCACTAATATTCACTGTGTTATCTACATTCTAATCATTTTTGTACTTCTTTATTTTAAATTAAATGATGCATAATTCACTTCAAAACAAAAATCACATAACCCGAACTTGATTTCCATTTTCACAGTCACCTTATGTAAAATGTATTCATCACAATAAAATATCTATTTAATTCAGTTGGCCAAAATTTCAATTACAAAAACTATCTAATTATCATGACGAGGTAAGATGAACAATATAAGGTATTTACCAATAAGGTAACTCACATTAGCTAATCAAGGTTTGAACATAAATTAGATATTCTATCATAGTGTGGATTAGGTCTAATGCTACCAGTCTCATAATCTATCATGTCATATGTAAAGAGATCCAATCATTTCTATTTGTAATCAATGCCAATTGTATGTACAAAATCTATAGTTTATTGTAAGTTGAGTCTAACTTTGCACATTAATTAAATAAGCAAGATTCTACTATACAAAGTATCACATACACATTTGCACCTAATATTCAGATGGTTACAAAAGATAAGTCAATCTTATTTAAGAAATACCAATCTTAGCAAGTCACATAAGGATCCTCCCTAATCATGTTATTACATAATCCATATAATTTTCTCTAATGACAAAATTAATATTTACTTCTAATCAAATTATATTACAGACAAATTAATGATCCTTCTAGTCCTTACTTAGTCGGGACCTTACATTCCCCTCCACTAGTCTTTGACTTCCTCCTGAAAGTCAGCAGTGTTTGGTGTTTATTTATTTTTCTTTATCTATCAATTCCTACTCATTTAAGCGATATTTCCAACATTTATTGTTGTATAATTGTACAAGCATACATAAAACATGATATACTAAACAAAATTGAAACACCCAGCTGGGGAAACAAGGCTCAAACAAGTTACACTCAAACACGAACAAGGCATACAACATATCCTAACAACATATAAACTCCCTTCCAAGGCTTAGCACAATGATTCACCATTGGAATCATGAAAAAAAAATAGGTGAAGGTGGGCTCTCTAAGGAGGAGAATCTCTTAACTATAATGTAGAGCCCAACTAACCCCTTCACCCTAGGCATCTCTTCCCTCCCAAGGGTGAGTGAATCCTTCACACCTATTGACATCCTATACACTCATACACAAGCCACATCACTGGAATAAACACATCACAAGGTTCATGAATGGCCATAGAGGTAAATGTTAATCTCATTTGGGTCTGAAGGGCACTGTACCATATAACTGTTTGAAATCTGCATACATATCCATAGTCCAAAATCAATAATCTGTGATCTAAGCCTCACTTAGTGGCTCGATGGTAAATAGACCCATCACACAAGAGGTCATCCATACAAAACCACATGTCATATCCCTTGTTTATGTAAGGTGGTTAGCCTCCAAGAAATACACACCACACACATAGGAAGGTAGTGGATAATAGCTGCATAACAGCCTCACATACCCCCATCCTCAAGGGTTCCCTGCGTCTACTTCCTCGTATACACCCATCAAGTTTATCTCCATCGTCCTTGATGAGGAATCACATTACAACACAAGACCAACATCCACAAACACCAAGGAAACTAATCTAGCCACAAATTTTTATTTTTTTAAATTTTCCAACGAAAGAAGTTAAATCATATATTTCAACAACAATAAAACAAGAAAATTTCAATGTGTTGCAACAATAAGTTAAGTAAAAAGAAAAAAAAATGAAGATCAAGGTTGTGGCTAGACTATCAAAGACAAAGTAAATTAACTTGTTGGTCTACACAATAAAATAAATCATAAAGTGCACATTACATCACCATGTGACTATGTCTAGCCACCTCACGAGGAAGGAGGAAACAATGTCTGGCTAGCGCAGTAGCCCTTCATGTGGGCACTCTAGGTGCACTAACCACATGGCATGGGGTGTTCACCTCAGAAACACCTCGCATAGAGTGGTATAGACTAAGCACGTCGAATCACCCAGCATGACCATACACCAAGTGGAGAACACCCACTCTGGTCGTATGTCGTATGGCAGTGTTCCTCACGGAGAAGGCACGTGCAGGACACACTCCGCATAGCAATCTCATGTAAGCATCGCTGTAGCCAGAGGTATACATGGCTAGGGTCCACCCATATGCACTTCTGCGTACACATGACTGAGCATCCATGGGTACTCCTCCATAAGAATGCAAGCATCTCCTATATGCTCTGCATTAAGTGGGGACTGAAACATACAAAAATAATAGCGCCTTCATGTAACTATATACGTGGCATCATGTTCTCGAGCTCGGCTCGCTACCATCAGCAACACGGCATCATTACCCATTGCATCATGTTGGAACATGTGCGGGAATGGTATCTATCACAACATGGGAAATCCTCCTTCCACATGTTGGATCTCATAGGGAAGTGTACACAAATTTGTCTGAGAAATTTCATTCTGAGCACTGGTATTTTATTTAAAACTATGGGAATTGGTAACAATATTGTCCTTTCAGGTGGTAATAGTAGGGTTACATACAAGAAAGAAACACATACGAGGTATGACTTTCACATACTTATGTACAAACATAATTTCCAAGAAGATTTGATTTTAATTCACATGGGCACACATGACAATTGCTAGTTTTACAAAACACTTAACACAAATGGCGGTACTGGTGTAATCACATGGATTACTAACACCTATTAAAGAAAAGTATTACATCTTTTATTGCTTCATGAATCCTTAAGCTTGCATCTACATAACCACATATAACATTAGCATTAGCTCATCTAATCCTCCCTAGATGAGGATATCAGACACTATCTATGGCCATGTATGATATTCCCACAACATTAAAATTTTGTTAATACAAGAACATGTTAGATCGTGATCATTACCACATGCTTACATTTTTACTTCTTAAATGATCTTTTACCCTTTTCATTATCCAAATAGCAAGTTTACTCTTTAACCCACAATAATCTCACAATGTCTAGTTTTACCTTAAACAACCCCACAAGCACTTCTCACTAATAATACAGTTTTATAATCAAGAGCATAAAAGTGTGATTTTCCTAAAACATACATCATAAGGAACACCCATTAGGTACTTGCAACTCACAATTTATGTTTTGAACTATTTCTAAAGTGTATTATAAACATTTTCACTTAACAAAAAAAAAAAAATAAAAAAAAAAAAATGCTAGCCATAGAGAATTTACTTATTAAGTACACAATATGTAGAGTTTTTAGGAGTCCTAATAATGTTTTTCACAAACAATTTTTGAAAGTGTTCATATCCCTTAAAATATTGTGTTATGTTTTATTCCTCTACTTGTTCTTTTAATCTCACCCATAGAAAAGAACATCAATAATACTTAGCAATTTTAAACAATATCCATCAAAATTCTAATTATGTATCCTATGGTGATGATTTACTATAGTCTCTATAGTTCGGTCTAATACTTAGTCAACATTTTTTTGTTCAATCATATCAAGTTCGTTTGCCTTTTTCAAAAGCATCTAATTAAATCATCTTCCTTAATATGTTTAACCACAAGAAAATGTGGATTATTTCAAATTCATATATGAAGTACATTATTCCTTAAAATATTTAGAGGTCTCTAATCTTTGATGTAGATTAACCAATCACTTGCAAAATTTAACTCTTACTAAGGAACCCTTCGTGATGCTATAACGATTTATAAAATTATGTCATTTAACTTATTATTATAATGCTACAATTGAATTTTCAATTTTTACATTTTGTAAAGATGGAGAGTTGGTATTGAAACATACTACACTATTCCAAAAACTTAAGTTATAGCGCTATAGGAAAACTTAACACGAGTTGATTACAATTTCAAGAAGCATTTATGTTTTTAAAGATCTACAATTGATTTCTAATTTTTTTTTTTTTTTTTTTTATAACTTAATATAACTAAACAAATTATTATTCATTAAATCAATTATGACCTTAAAATCAACTCTTAGCATTAAGCCCAAAATCTGCTATCAAGTCATCTATATGAGATCTTTCCTTCCAAATTTTAACATTAACAAATCTAGCCTATTATAAACCACTTTTACAAATATTATTTTAAAATATTAACAAAATTTCCAAAATAATTTCCTCCTTAAAATTTAAAAATCAATAAATAAAATCCTCTTAAATAGAAATAGCCCTTAAAAATTTAGATGTTGCATTTGAACATAAAACTGCTAAAAAAAATTATTCTATTAAGCTACTTAAATACTTAAATATAATTTATTTTATAATATACTTTGATTTTGTTTATTTAACAAAATAATTTATTAGTTGGAAAATCACATTCTTGGTTACTATATCATATGAAAACATAATTTCCACTTAAATCTTAAGTATATCTTAAATTGTTTAAGTACATAAAATTACTAAGAAGTATGTCTTTATTAGATTAGAAACATTCTTTTAATTTGTAATGTTTTTAGAAACTTTAAAAAAAACATTCTCTTTTGAAACAAAAATCATAAATTTAATTTACTTTTAGAAACTAAAAATCACTTTTAGAAACTAAAATGATAAATCAATAAAATAGCATCTTCTATTATAAGAACCCTAAATAAGATTTTCTAAAATGTTAAATACAGGCTACCCCTATTCATTTTCATTTCCTTATTTCCATTTCTTTATTTTTCCTTGCATGCATGTTACAGGTTGTAGGTTGCAAATGGAGTTTTAATGAATGATTAATGGCGTGCATATGCTTGATGCATATATACACACCCATCTTTTGTGTATATGCATAAAATATATACACCCATCTGAAGCTCAAAGATTCAAATAGAGAGTTGTGCTTATTGATGCATGCATTCTCTTAAAATTTCTATGGCATTACTTATGCCCATATTTATTTATTTACTAGTTTTTTCTTTAGTTAATATAATCTTACATGAAGATATATATATGTAGTTAAGTTTTTTTTTTTTTTTTACCAAAATAATTGTTATAATTACTATATCTTATTATTTATTATTTTAAATTTGAACTCTTCTAACTCTAAGCTTATAGGCTGCAAAAATCTGTTGCTTACTAACCAGGAATCTCCACTAGCCTCCTTTATGTTATTCTACATACGATCTCATGCTTATTCAACTTCTTCCTACTTCGTTGAAAGAAACCTAATATTAATTATAATATCATACTTTAAATGAATATATATCTTCATATACATCATCAGGATGATTTATACATTTATATTTTTATGTCTTATTAACATTTTTTTTGTTTTTTTTTGTTTTGTTTTGCTTTACAAATAAAAAGAACCTAATCACTAACATTTGTAACTCTAGCTTATCATAAATCACCTAATCATGAGGTAACATATGATGCACTGTTATTTGTATCATATCCTTAGTTGTGATAAAAAGAAATGTTTGATTAATAATTATATTAAAAAAAACACATTGTTTAAAATACAAAATTAGTAAATTATCATAATTATGTTTATCTATTTATTAATTATCATATGTTAGCTTTACAATCCCAAGAAAATTAATATAATTCACTAACTAGTAAATTTAGTTTTCTAACAATTTATTACTAATATAAGTATCTAACCCCACTAACCATTAAAGTTGTAACCATAACCTACTAACTTAACCCCTAACATTAATATCTAATAACACTTAGAAAATAATAAGCCTTAGTCCTAAACCAAGCGCCAATACCCACCTTTATCTTACCTATCCTATCATATCTTTTTCCACACCCCTAAGCACTTATGATCCCTAGGTTAACGTGTCCCCCTTCCAAGGTGGAGGCAACCAAGAAATGGAAGAGTCTTACCCATGTCAGAGTAAAACCACTTACCACGTACTCCCATCCTTTCATCATTTTTTTTCTAAGGGAATGCGAATAGAAGTTTGGCAGTGCTGATACAGGTCACCAAGTACTACTTGGGAGTAGCGCCACCTTTTTAGAATTGTGCGACTTCATTATCCATGCCTTCAAGAGTCTATACTGTCCATGTCAATCAAATCCCTTATTAAGCTATTTTTTGTTTAATGAACCAAGCACATTTAATGGGTGTAGGCACCTATGATATGAGTGGGTGGAAGTTTAAAAGGAAAGGTTTATATGCTTTAAATTTCTTTAAGAACATGGTCTAATGCATGGTCAGACATGTCAGCGGTTAGAGAGTGCATGATTAAGTGATGGAGAGGTGGGGGCCACTTCTCCCTCTCCACTACCTAAGTCATAATTTATTTTAATGACTGTTACAAAGTAGAGGTTGTATGGGAAGGAATTGATTTTCTCCCATACAATTTCTAGAGACCTGTAGAGTCTCTTTTGGAAGAATTTTTTTTTTTTTTTTTAAAAAGGATGGAATACATTTTCTAAATATATAAGGGGTAGCTTGAATGCTCCCAATCACTGGGTATTATGATTATGTTAATCTCAAATGCTTTATTTATTAATACATAATTTACATGTGTATCAAGTTGAATTCTAATATATATATTGTTTAAACTTATTCATTTTGGATTACATAACTCTATGATTCGTTATGATTCTATCATAATAAAATCTAATTCTTCCATAGATTTTTTGAACATAACTCAACATATTCTCACTCAATTTTAATGAATGTTGATGCAATATATAATTTTCTTAAGGATGATATCTTGATAACATTTCACCTATTCCTACAGAGAATTTGAACTCTATATTTCAATACATACTATGAGTAGGGTCTTGCAAATCAAAAGAATCTAATAGATGCATAATGAGCCTAGGTCCTAGTATTGGAAACCTGGCTGCTCTAATACCAAATGTCATGCCCATAATTTCATACCCAAAATAAAATATAGATTCTTTTAAAGGAAAGCACTATTTTCTACTACAAATTTCAAATCTGCACTATAAGGAAACAAAACTTTGATTAACTAAATTATCTCAACTTGAAAGAGCATTACATTTAGATTTCCATTTTAAAGTCTTTCAAATATAAATCTTAATAAGACACAGAATTTTTTTGTTTTCTTGTATTCAAATAGGAAACCTTTCATACATCACAAATGTAAGATTAAAAACTTCTCTTTTGCATAGAGTCATATACACAAGCTTGAATCAAATAACAAGACTTAGCTTTTATAAGTTGCAAAGAAAACTAAAAATACTCAAACAATGCTCGTTTTCCACCCTACCAATTAATGGCATCATGAGGCCTCTTGTGCCCTAGCCATACCCCCGAGCAAGAACTCACTGCATCTAAGGATCATAGATGTTATCATGTGAGTGAGTTCCTAATTCAAGAACAATATTTTAAACTACACTTGTTGCACATTTTAGACTTACATGAATCTGACTCAAAGAAAAATACTACAAAAGAAAAGGGATAGAAAGACTCATCTCTCTCTCAAGTTCCCTCTTGATCTTCTCCTCCTCATACTGGTTCTACCATCATCTCCCCTTCTCCATTCTCCTATTTGCATATAACTTCCCCTTTTTCTCTCCAACAATGGTGAATGGTCAATCCTCCAAAGTTTTCCTCCTTCTTCCAAAACCCTCTCCTCCTTTAATGAAGGCACATGTCTTTCTTATCAATCTGTCATAACCCATTCTCTCCCACTATTCATTTTCGTCATATTTGAAGTGGGGCCCTTTTGAGGTGTCATAATGTAAGTTTTGACCATGATTTGACCCTCAACTACCCCCAACCCTAGGTAGTATAAGTGGGTTAGGTTATTTTAACCCAAAATGCACTCTAGGGTCCATTTTAATGCCTCTAATGTCCAACTTTAGTTTACATCGGATTTTACAAGAATTTGCATGGAGATAGACTTTGATTATTTTACAGGAGTTGGCATGGTATCTTCGAAGGTCTTCATAATCATCCTCTGCACAATTCAAATTAAACATCAGTAACCTAAACCTATAAATATATAATTGTAAACATTAATAGATATATCCTTGATTGAACCATAGATCAACACATTAGACCAACATCATATTCTAACATCATTTTCTTAAGAATCATATGTCTATGAAAATTTATTTGCAAATGTGTATCATTCATTCTACTATAACTACTTCTCTAATTACAACATTTTCAAGAATAGTAGCCACATTAATAATTCATAACATATGTATCATAACACCTTAAACATACATTAAATCAAGTTCTTACCATTGAGTCTAAATATAAAATGAGATGGGATATTACATACTACCCCTTTTTCTATTGAATTTCTCCTAGAAGTCACCAATGTTTTGTGAAATCACTCCCATATTTAGATTATTATTCACATCAACGATTTTGTCATTTAAATTGATTGGCAATTTCTAAAAAAATTCATCAAGAATAGGTACTTAGTTCCACTAATTATAGGATTCAACTCATAACATCTCTTAGAATAACATAACGAGTATCACAAATATTCACTATGTTATCTACATTCTAATCATTTTTGTACTTCTTTATTTTAATTTAAATGATGCATAATTCACTTCGAAACAAAAATCACATAACTCGAACTTGATTTCCATTTTCATAGTCACCTTATGTAAAATGTATTCATCACAATAAAATATCTATTTAATTCAGTTGGCCAAAATTTCAATTACAAAAACTATCTAATTATCATGACGAGGTAAGATGAACAATATAAGGTATTTACCCATAAGGTAACTCACATTAGCTAATCAAGGTTTGAACATAAATTAGATATTCTATCATAGTGTGGATTAGGTCTAATGCTACTAGTCTCATAATCTATCATGTCATATGTAAAGAGATCCAATCATTTCTATTTGTAATCAATGCCAATTGTATGTACAAAATCTATAGTTTATCATGAGTTGAGTCTAACTTTGCACATTAATTAAATAAGCAAGATTCTACTATACAAAGTATCACATACACATTTGCACCTAATATTCAGATGGTTACAAAAGATAAGTCAATCTTATTTAAGAAATACCAATCTTAGCAAGTCACATAAGGATCCTCCCTAATCATGTTATTACATAAGCCATATAATGTTCTCTAATGACAAAATTAATATTTACTTCTAATCAAATTATATCATAGACAAATTAATGATCCTTCTAGTCCTTACTTAGTCAGGACCTTACAAAAAAATATCCATACAAAATCATGACCACAACAGTTCTCTATTGGCAACTGAAGGCATCATTAATAATCATAAGTATCAATTGGTTCTCAATAACTAAAATATATCTCAAGATAAATGGTTCTCAACAAGCAACCAAGAATATCTCAAAATCAACATGTTTTGGTTTACTAAATTCACATAGTTGAATAATGTGTAGGGGTTTGCAGTTTTCTGTTTGCAAGTATACTTTCAAGTGTATAAAGTTATCATTTGACCTACAAGTCAACCCATTTGTTCCCCGATAGCATTACCCTTCCATTATTAAGAATTACATTCTAAAAATAACTTAAGGGTAAATATTCACTAAACTGATCATCATTGACCTTTAATTAAATTGCTTTCTTTAACTAAAATCCATATTCTAATTCATTAACTCTCCTTCATAAATCAAGGATCATTATTCATTTATAAAAGAACCAATTATCAAACTAAGAAGAATTATAACTTTATTAAAATGATCAATTAAATCAAACAATTAACATAGGTACACCATTCATGACCTATTAACATCTAATAGTTTCCAATTCAATAATACTAAGTCTCACCATTAAAACATCTAAGGTCATTATTCAAGTCATGAGAGTACGACTTATCAACTTCGATGTAAAATACTTCACAACTTTGCTAGAGGAATCGATATTAGCATATCAATTAAAACACTATTACATAACTTGATTATTAATTAAATCTAATTAACTTTAATTAATTTAATTAATAATTACATATCCAAGGCAACATTCCAATTAATATCAGTTGACTAATAACTAACTATAATTTTGTAAGTTAAAAGTCATCTATAATTTAATACACAAATATTCATTTTCATAGTTCAATAATAATAACTTGTTAATTTTTAATAACAAGCTATATTAGAAATCTTATTAATAAATCTATAATGACCACATTCGCCATTCTATCAATGAAAACTAATTTTTCTTTGACAAACCCGTATTATTGATAATCATTTAGTTAAACCTCATTTGATTCAACTAATTATCAATCAACTATATTCCATTTCATTAACATTAGGATTAATAATAGTTTAATAACTAATAACAAGTTAAAATAAATCTACGATAACATATTCTTTATTATTTTTGCTAACAATGATATCACTAGTAAATTAAATATAACTTCCTTAAGAATCATTCCCCGGATAAGATTTACCAATAATCAATAGGTAATCATTTGTCCAAAATAATCTTTGATGATTCTAAGTATAATGATCACCAACTTCATTAATCACAATTTCATTCATGATAACATGAATTCATTTCCATTGTATTTTTTCCCCCTTAATTTGATCTCAACTAAATTCTTAATACTATTCTTCAATTATTAACTAATCTCAATTAGATTGAACTTAATTGAATCAATTAATAATTATATAAACTTATATATACTATCTTTCATTAATAATTTGTTAAACTTAACAATTATTAATAAATAATAACTCATTAATAATTTCAATATTCAATTATAATGATTGATATTCGAACCAATCAATGAATAACAACTAAATCATTAGTATCTCTTTTCTTTTAATTTTCTCTCATCCATTTACTTAGATTGACTAGTAATTAATTACACTTCTTCTATTATTAATTAATCTTAATTAAATTTGATTTAATTAGATTAGATAATAAATCATATAAAACTAATGCATATTAATGAGATTCTAATAAGGGAAGATTTCAATAATATCTTTAATTTATTCCATGCTTTGATATATTATTTTTGTGAAGTTTAAGCATAAAGAACTCTTGGTTATGAGAAATGGAGAAATATCTGTCCTTGAATAAAATAGTCCCAGTACGATGGCCATATCTCCCTAATGAACTGTTGGATCAGGCTGAAATTTAAATATGTTGGAGAGGGCGAAGTTGCGCCAATTCTGACTGGAGCGATCGAATAAATTTGATGCCAATAAAAAGATATGAATGATTGAGTTCGGGTCTATCTAAAGGGGCAACGACAGGATAATCTGGACACTGATGCTAATTTGTCATGCCTCAGAAGTCCATACAAAATCTCTTCCTTCTCCATCATTCACAATTCTTCCAATAATCCAAGCCGATCGAATCCTCCAAGTGATTAGAAATGCTAGAAGGAGCATAGAAGCAAGTAGAAAATATATGAGCATATGAATCTTCTCCCATGCATGTAAGTTTTAAAGCTTCTATTTTTTTTTTTTAGCTTGTAGCTCTCTTTAAGCTTTTTTATTTAAGCTTCTATGAATGCCTAAATATCAAGAGCTCTTAAGAAACTTTTGGATTGCTACTTGAAACCGCTAAAAGGTGTCACCAACTAAGCATGGGTCTTTTCCAATTCTTTTTTTTGATGAGTCATAGAGTTGTAGACACCTTGTGCTTAATTGATGCACTAACCACCGTGTTGTTGACACGTTATTTTTCATGCAAGCTTATAACTCCAATTTACTTTTTAAATAATCTCTATTTAAATTTTATAACTTTCATTTTAATTTTTATAACTTTTATTATTATTATTTTATTTATTAATTTATTATTATTTTATAATAATTATTATTTTTAATTTCTAGTTTTCTTTTATTTAATTCTTTTTTTCCAATAATTCACATTTAATTAATTACAATCAAAATATCAAAGATCATGATATTTTATTAATTTTCTCAAATAAATAATTTATTAATTAAATCTATTTATTAAGACTTAATTAATGAAAAATTCACCATAGACCTCCAAGATAAAATATGAAAACCCTTCATAGAACAAATTATACAAAATAAATCTAAAGGGTTAAAAATCACGAAATATGTCATCCGACATATTCGGTGGATATTCAACTCAAATACTTGTCCTAATTTTTCAATTAGGACAACTGGCTCAAAGGGTTGAGATTTGGACTTGAGAATTTATCTCCCCTCTCTTATCATTGAGATAATGTGATAGGGTATGCTCATCCTGGCAATTTAGGAAAGTCGATACCCGATACCTGCAACCTGCATAAAAACCATGCATGTACAAACACAATATATACTAAACTAAATAGACAATGGTAGGAAGTGGTGCATCGTGTAGATCTTGACTAGCAGGTGACTACGACTCCCTTCCTTAACCACATCAAACATGCCATACAAAAGCAAACATGTTTGAGGCAAACACGCACACCATACATATGCAAGTATGTGGTAAGTATCCATAAGAAAGCACATATGATAATAAATGATCTTACTAATCATCATTAATAATTGAAAGCAATGTATTAATCATCATCAATAATTGTGAACACTAAAAATAATCATCATACATACATGAAATGTAGAGTCTAAGTAATCTCATCACATAATAAACTGAATCCATAGCACAATATCTGATAATCTCAAAAGAATGCTGCTAACCAACAACATAAAACTAGTTCTAAAAGAGTTCAACAATGATAACAAAATGTGAACTAGGGGCAGGCACTACATCCACCCCCTCTGGGATTAGGCTTACTCCTGAAAGCCTACAAGAATGAAAAACTAAGATACTCACTATGCGGGTTCCATTGAACCCTTTTTTTTTCTCTAGTAGAAAATTATGATTCCACTGAGGATATTACAACACCCTTAGAGCAATATAATTCTGGTTTAACGGTAAACTGAAAACCACATTGATCCAACATTCATTCTTTTAACAACTACTAAAATAGATTCCTTAATACATTCTAAACAAGAACAACTTAATGCTTGCAAAGATAAACAAGGGTATAGTACCTTACAACATAGATAAAAGATACATGTTTTGCAACTAGAATAAGTTTCAATTTTCCAATTTTGCCTTCATTTAGATTTTGAGTAAAAAATTTAGTTTTGAAAGCTAAGTGTTGAAATATAAAAAATATGCAAGTAACAGTTTTAAGTTCTGTTTCAGTTCACCTAATTTCAAGTTTTCAGTTTGAAAAAGATACACATGATAGTTTTAAGTTTTTATTTTTATTCAACTAGTTAATAACTAGTAGTATTCCAATATACCCAGAGCTCCTAATGTTGAAACTCAGGCTCTGATAATTCATCAACGGTTGAGATCGATTTCAATCAACGGTCAGGATTAAATGTGAAGTTAAGTCATAAAGGGAGATTTTCAAATTAAAAAGAGTTCACAGATTTAATTTGAGTAAAATAAGGAGTTAACTGATTCAATTTGAGTAGAAAAAGGAGTTAACTGATTTAACTCATTTTTTATCACAAGTGAACTGAAAATTTCCCTTTCTGAACTGAAGAGAGATTTTATTGAGATATTTAATTTAATAACATGGGATATGCTCTCATAATTATTTTTTCTATTTAATTAAATAATCTTTAATTAATTAGAGACACTTTTCTTATTTAATTATTTTAACTTCATTTAATTAATTAGGAATGGCTTCTCATTTAATTAAATAACATTGTATAATTAGTTAGAAGTAAGTACTTGATTTAATTAAAAAAATTATTTTAATTATTTCAAATTTTTTTTGAAACTAGTCAACTCAAGTCAACCGTGGTTAAAACTGGTCAACTTTTGGTCAAACTTGATCTTTGCATATGTGAATATGAGCAAATGTGAGTATAAATTCCAGCAAAAATTCGATGCAAATTCTCATTCAACTTTTCAAAATGAAGAGATGAGGGTCTCTTAAATAGACTTTCCTGGAATTCATCAATGGTTGAGATCGATTTCAATCAACGGTCAAGATTAAAGGTGAAGTTCAGTCACAAAGGGATATTTCCAAATTAAAGGGAGTTAACCGATTTAATTTGAGTAAAATAAGGAGTTAACTTATTCAATTTGAGTAGAAAAAGGAGTTAACTGATTTAACTCATTTTTGATCAATAGTGAACTGGAAATTTCCCTTTTTCAACTGAAGAGAGATATTGTTGAAATATTTAATTTAATAAAATGAGATATGCTCTCATAATTACTTTTTCTATTTAATTAA
Organism: Cupressus sempervirens; assembly: GCA_028749045.1. NCBI lineage: Eukaryota > Viridiplantae > Streptophyta > Pinopsida > Cupressales > Cupressaceae > Cupressus > Cupressus sempervirens. Next base: position 370,844,567 of record CM053788.1, read on the forward strand.
ATAATCTTTAATTAATTAGAGGCACTTTTCTTATTTAATTATATAACTTCATTTAATTAATTACGAATGGCTTCTCATTTAATTAAATAACTTTGTTTAAATAATTAGATGTAAGTACTCCATTTAATTAAATAATTTCAAAAAAAAATTTGAAACTATTCAACTCAAGTCAACCGTGGTTAATTTGGTCAACTTTTGGTCAAACTTGATCTTTGCGTATGTGAATATGAGCAAATGTGAGTATGAATTCTAGCAACAATTCGATGCAAATTCTCATTCAACCTTTCAAAATGAAGAGATGAGGGTCTTTTAAATAGACTTTCCTGTAATTCATCAACGGTTGAGATCGATTTAAATCAATTGTCAGGATTAAAGGTGAAGTTTAATCATAAAGGGAGATTTCCAAATTAAAGGGAGTTAACGGATTTAATTGAGTAAAATAAGGAGTTAACTGATTCAATTTGAGTAAAAAAAGGAGTTAACTGATTTAACTCATTTTTTATCAATAGTGAACTGGAAATTTCCTTTTTGCACTGAAGAGAGATTTTGTTGAGATATTTAATTTAATAAAATGAGATATGCTCTCATAATTACTTTTTCTATTTAATTAAATAATGTTTAATTAATTAGAGACACTTTTCTTATTCAATTAAATAACTTCATTTAATTAATTAGGAATGGCTTCTCATTTAATTAAATAACTTTGTTTAATTAGTTAGAAGTAAGTAATCCATTTAATTAAATAATTTCGTTTAATTATTTCAAAATATTTTTCGAAACTAGTCAACTCAAGTCAACCATGGTTAAATCTGGTCAACTTTTGGTCAAACATGATCTTTGCGTATGTGAATATGAGCAAATGTGAGTATGAATTCCAGCAACAATTCGATGCAAATTCTCATTCAACCTTTCAAAATGATGAGATGAGGGTCTCTGAAATAGACTTTCCTGAAACTCATTAACGGTAGGCACTAGTCTACATAGTCTGATAACATTAAGTCTAGAAAAGATGTGAACCAGGGTAGGCACTACATATTTAATTAAATAACTTCATTTAATTAATTAAGAATGGCTTCTCATTTAATTAAATAATTTTATTTAATTAATTAGAGGTAAGTACTCCATTTAATTAAATAATTTTGTTTAATTATTTCAAAATTCTTTTCGAAACTAGTCAACTCATCTCAACCATGGTTAAATCTGGTCAACTTTTAGTCAAACTTAATCTTTGCGTATGTGAATATGATGCAAATTCTCATTCAACCTTTCAAAATGAAGAGATGAGGGTCTCTTAAATAGACTTTGCTAGAATTCATCAATGGTTGAGATCGATTTCAATCAATGATCAAGATTAAAGGTGAAGTTCAGTCATAAATGGAGATTACCAAATTAAAGGAAGTTAATAGATTTAATTTGAGTAAAATAAGGAGTTAACTGATTCAATTTGAGTACAAAATGGAGTTAACTCATTTAACTCATTTTTGATCAATAGTGAACTGAAAATTTCCGTTTTTGAACTGAAGAGAGATTTTGTTGAGATATTTAATTTAATAAGATGAGATATGCTCTCATAATTAATTTTTCTATTTAATTAAATAATCTTTAATTAATTAGAGACACTTTTTTTATTTAATTAAATAACTTCATTTAATTAATTAGGAATGGCTTCTCAATTAATTAAATAACTTTGTTTAATTAGTTAGAAGTACTCCATTTAATTAAGTAATTTTGTTTAATTATTTCAAAATTCTTTACGAAACTAGTCAACTCAAGTCAACCGTAGTTAAATTTGGTCAACTTCTGGTCAACCTTGATTTTTGCATATGTGAATATGAGCAAATGTGAGTATGAATTCCAGCAACAATTCGATGCAAATTGTCATTCAACCTTTCAAAATGAAAAGATGAGCGTCTCTTAAATAAACTTTCTTGAAATTCATCAACGGTTGAGATTGATTTCAATCAACGGTCAGGATTAAAGGTGAAGTTTAGTCATAAAGGGAGATTTTCAAATTAAAGGGAGTTAAGAGATTTAATTTGAGCAAAATAAGGAGTTATCTGATTAAATTTGAGTAGAAAAAAGAGTTAGCTGATTTAACTCATTTTTGATCAATAGTGAACTGAAAATTTCTCTTTTTGAACTGAAGAGAAATTTTGTTGAGATATTTAATTTAATAAAATTAGATATGCTCTCATAATTACTTTTTCTATTTAATTAAATAATCTTTAATTAATTAGAGACACTTTTCTTATTTAATTAAATAACTTCATTTAATTAATTAGGAATGGCTTCTCATTTAATTAAATAACTTTGTTTAATTAATTAGAAGTAAGTACTCCATTTAATTGAATAATTTCGTTTAATTATTTCAATTTTTTTTCGAAACTAGTCAACTCAAGTCAACCGTGGTTAAATCTGGTCAACTTTTGGTAAAACTTGATTTTTGCGTATGTGAATATGAGCAAATGTGAGTATGAATTTCAACAATAATTCGATGCAAATTCTCATTCAACCTTTCAAAATGAAGATATGAGGGTATCTTAAATAGACTTTCCTAGAATTCATCAACGGTTGAGAACGATTTCAATCAACGGTCAAGATTAAAGGTGAAGTTCAGTCATAAAGGGAGATTTCCAAATTAAAGGGAGTTAACATATTTAATGTGAGTAAAATAAGGAGTTAACTGATTCAATTTGAGTAGAAAAAAGAGCAAACTGATTTAACTCATTTTTTATCAATAGTGAACTGAAAATTTCCCTTTTTGAACTGAAGAGAGATTTTGTTGAGATATTTAATTTAATAAAATGAGATATGCTCTCATAATTACTTTTTCTATTTAATTAAATAATCTTTAATTAATTAGAGACACTTTTCTTATTTAATTAAATAACTTCATTTAAATAATTAGGAATGGCTTCTCATTTAATTAAATAACTTTATTTAATTAATTAGAAGTAAGTACTACATTTAATTAAATAATTTCATTTAATTATTTCAAAATTTTTTTCGAAACTAGTCAACTCAAGTCAACCGTGGTTAAATCTGGTCGACTTTTTATCAAAGTTGATCTTTCCATATGTGAATATGAGCAAATGTGAGTATGAATTCCAGCAACAATTCGACGCAAATTCTCATTCGACCTTTCAAAATGAAAAGATGAGGGTCTCTTAAATAGACTTTCCTGAAATTTATCAACGGTTGAGATCAATTTCAATCAACAGTCAGGATCAAAAAAGCAGTTCAGTCATAAAGGGAGATTTTCAAATTAAACGGAGTTAACGGATTTAATTTGAGTAAAATAAGGAGTTAACTGATTCAATTTGAGTAGAAAAAGGAGTTAACTCATTTAACTCATTTTTGATCAATAGTGAACTGGAAATTTCCCTTTTTGAACTGAAGAGAGATTTTGTTGAGATATTTAATTTAATAAAATGAGTTTTGCTCTCATAATTACTTTTTCTATTTAATTAAATAATTTTTAATTAATTAGAGACACTTTTCTTATTTAATTAAATAACTTCATTCAATTAATTAGGAATGGCTTCTCATTTAATTAAACAACTTTGTTTAATTAATTAGAAGTAAGTACTCCATTTAATTAAATAATTTCATTTAATTATTTTAAATTTTTTTTTGAAACTACTCAACTCAAGTCAACCGTGGTTAAATCTGATCAACTTTTGGTCAAACTTGATCTTTGCGTATGTGAATATGAGTAAATGTGAGTATGAAGTCTAGCAACAATTCGACACAAATTCTCATTCAACCTTTCAAAATGAAGAGATGAGGGTCTCTTAAATAGACTTTTCTAGAATTCATCAACGGTTGAGATCAATTTCAATCAACGGTCAGAATTAAAGGTGAAGTTCAGTCATAAAGGGAGATTTCCAAATTAAACGGAGTTAACAGATTTAATTCGAGTAAAATAAGGAGTTAACTGATTCAGGTTGAGTAGAAAAAGGAGTTAACTGATTTAACTCATTTTTGATCAATAGTGAACTGGAAATTTCCTTTTTTAAACTAAAAAGAGATTTTGTTGAGATATTTAATTTAATAAAATGAGATATGCTCCTATAATTACTTTTTCTATTTAATTAAATAATCTTTAATTAATTAGAGGCACTTTTCTTATTTAATTAAATAACTTCATTTAATTAATTAGGAATGGCTTCTCATTTAATTAAATAACTTTGTTTAATTAATTAGAATTAAGTACTTCATTTAATTAAATAATTTCTTTTAATTATTTTAAAATTATTTTTTGAAACTAGTCAACTCAAGTCAACCATGATTAAATCTGGTCAACTTTTGGTCAAACTTGATATTTGCGTATGTGAATATGAGAAAATGTGAGTATGAATTCTAGCAACAATTCAATGAAAATTCTCATTCAACCTTTCAAAATGAAGAGATGAGGGTCTCTTAAATAGATTTTCGGGAAATTCATCAACGATTGAGATCGATTTCAATCAGCGGTCAAAATTAAATGTGAAGTTCAGTCATAAAGGGAGATTTCCAAATTAAAGGGAGTTAACAGATTTAATTTGAGTAAAATAAGAGGTTAACTGATTCAATTTGAGTAGAAAAAAGGAGTTAACTGATTTAACTCATTTTTTATCACAAGTGAACTAGAAATTTCCCTTTTCAAACTACAGAGAGATTTTATTGAGATATTTAATTTAATAAAATGAGATATGCTCTCATAATTATTTTTTCTATTTACTTAAATAATCTTTAATTAATTAGAGACACTCTTCTTATTTAATTAAATAATTTCATTTAATTAATTAGGAATGGCTTCTCATTTAATTAAATAACTTTGTATAATTAGTTAGAAGTAAGTACTCGATTTAATTATATAATTTTTTAAAATTATTTCAAATTTTTTTTTGAAACTAGTCAACTCAAGTCAATCGTGGTTAAATCTGGTCAACTTTTGGTCAAAATTAATCTTTGCATATGTGAATATGAGCAAATGTGAGTATGAATTCTAGCAACAATTCGATGCAAATTCTCATTCAACCTTTCAAAATGAAGATATGAGGGTCTCTTCAATAGACTTTATTGGAATTCATCAACAGTTGAGATCGATTTCAATCGACGGTCAGTATTAAAGGTGAAGTTCAGTCATAAAGGAAAATTTCCAAATTAAATGGAGTTAATAGATTTAATTTGAGTAAAATTAGGTGTTAACTGATTTATTTTGAGTAGAAAAAGGAGTTAAGTGATTTAACTCATTTTTTATCAATAGTGAACTGAAAATTTCCCTTTTTGAACTGAAGAGAGATTTTGTTGAGATATTTAATTTAATAAAATGAGGTATGCTCTCATAATTACTTTTTCTATTTAATTAAATAATCTTTAATTAATTAGAGACAGTTTTCTTATTTAATTAAATAACTTCATTTAATTAATTAGGAATGGCTTCTCATTTAATTAAATAACTTTTTTTAATAAGTTAGAAGTAAGTACTCCATTTAATTAAATAATTTTGTTTAATTACTTCAAAATTCATTTCGAAACTAGTCAACTCAGGTCAACTGTGGTTAAATCTGGTCAACTTTTAGTCAAACTTGATCTTTGCGTATGTGAATATGAGCAAATGTGAGTAAGAATTTCAGCAACAATTCAATGCAAATTATCATTCAACCTTTCAAAATGAAGAGATGAGGGTCTCTTAAATAGACTTTCTTGGAATTCATCGACAGTTGAGATCAATTTCAATGAACGGTCAGGATTAAAGGTGAAGTTTAGTCATAAAGGGAGATTTCCAAATTAAAGGGAGTTAACAGATTTAGTTTGAGTAAAATAATTAGTTAACTGAGTCAATTTGTGTGGAAAAAGGAGTTAACTGATTTAACCCATTTTTGATCAATAGTGAACTGGAAATTTCACTTTTTGAACTGAAGAGAGATTTTGTTGAGATATTTAATTTAATAAAATAAGGTATGCTCTCCTAATTACTTTTTCTATTTAATTAAATAATCTTTCATTAATTAGAGGCAATTTTCTTATTTAATTAAATAACTTCATTTAATTAATTAAGAATGGCTTCTCATTTAATTAAATAACTTTGTTTAATTAATTAGAAGTAAGTACTCCATTTAATTAAATAATTTTGATTAATTATTTCAAAATTCTTTTCGAAATTAGTCAACTCAAGTCAACCGTGGTTAAATCTCGTCAACTTTTGGTCAAACTTGATCTTTGCATATGTGAATATGAGCAAATGTGAGTATAAATTCCAGCAACAATTCGATGCAAATTCTCATTCAACCTTTCAAAATTGCAGTGCCTACCCCTGGTTCACATTTTGTTATCGTTGCTGAACTCTTTTAAAACTAGTTTTATGTTGTTGGTTAGCAGCATTCTTTTGAGATTATCAGATATTGTGCTATGGATTCAGTTTATTATGTGATGAGATTACTTAGACTCTACATTTCATGTATGTATGATGATTATTTTTAGTGTTTACAATTATTGATGATGATTATTACATTGTTTTCAATTATTAATGATGATTAGTAAGATGATTTATTATCATATGTGCTTTCTTATGGATACTTACCCCATACTTGCATGTGTATGGTGTGCATGTTTGCCTTGCGTGTTTGCTTTTGTATGACGTGTCTGATATGGTTAAGAAAGGTAGTCGTAGTCACCTGCTAGTCGAGATCTACACGATGCACCACTTCCTACCATTGTCTGTTTAGTTTAGTATATATTGTGTTTGTACATGCATAATTTTTATGTAGGTTGCAGGTATCGGGTATCGACTTTTCTGAATTGCCAAGATGAGCGTACTCTATCACATTATCTCAATGATAAGAGAGGGGAGATAAATTTTCAAGTCCAAATCCCAACCCTTTGAGCCAATTGTCGTAATTGGAAAATTAGGACAAGTATCTGAGTTGAATACCCACCGAATGTGTCGGATGACAAATTTCATGATTTTTAACCTTTTAGATTTATTTTGTATGATTTGTTCTATGATAGATTTTCATATTTTATCTTGGAGGTCTATGGTAAATTTTTCATTAATTAAGTCTTAATAAATAGATTTAATTAATAAATTATTTATTTGAGAAAATTAATAAAATGTCATGATCTTTGATATTTTGATTGTAATTAATTAAATGTGAATTATTGGAAAACAAATTAAATAAAAGAAAACTAGAAATTAAAAATAATAATAATTATAAAATAATAATAAAGTAATAAATAAAAATAATAATAATAAAAGTTATAAAAATTAAAATGAAAGTTATAAAATTTAAATAGAGATTATTTAAAAAGTAAATTAGAGTTATAAGCTTGCATGGGAATTAACATGTGTCAACAACACGGGGGTTAGTGCATCAATTAAGCACAAGGTGTCTACAATTCTATGACTCATCAAAAAGAATTGAAAAAGACCCATGCTTATTTGGTGACACCTTTCAGCAGTTTTAAGAAGCATTCCAAAGGTTTCTTGAGAGCTCTTCATATTCAGGCATTCATAGAAGCTTAAATGAAAAGCTTAATGGAAGCTACAAGCTTAATGGAAGCTACAAGCTTAATGAAATTCTCGAGCTACAAGCTAAAAAAAAAAAAGGAAACTTCAAAGCTTACATGCATGGGAGAAGATTCATATGCTCATATATTTTCATCTTGCTTCTATGCTCCTTCTAGCTGTTCTAATCACTTTGAGGATTCGATCGGCTTGGATTTTTGGAAGAATTGTGAATGATGGTGAAGGAAGGGATTTTCTATGGACTTTTGAGGCATGGAAAATTAACATCAGTGTCTAGGTGCACTCGTGATATTCTCATATTCCCTTTGCACTCTTTCTCTTCCTGTCTTCATCATATCTGTTTTATGTGTCTGAATACTCTCTGTATTTGAAATTGGAATCTAGATATTTTATTTGGATGAGAAGAAAACAATAGAAAAATCCTAGATCCAATTAAGGAGAAATAATTAAATCTAAACGGGTTTGGGTTCGAATTAGAATCAAATTGAAATAGATTTGAAAATGGTTTCAAGATTTATGGCCAAATTCATTAGTGAAATTATTGGATAAATTTAGAGAACAATTACCTTTTAAAAAAAAAAAATTAATTGTCCTGTTGTTGCCCCTTGGATAGACCCGAACTCAGTCATTCATAACATTTTATCGTGATTGAATTTATTCGATCACTCCAGTCAGAATTGGTACAACTTGGCCCTCTCCAACATATTTAAATTTCAGCTCGATCCAACAATTCATTAGGGAGATATGGCAGTCGTACTAGGACTGTTTTATTCAAAGACAGATATTTTTCCATTTCCCATAACCAAGAGTTATTTATGCTTAAACTTCACAAAAATAATATATCAAAGCATGAAATGAATTAAATATAATATTGAAATCTTTCCTTATTAGAATCTTATTAATATGCATTAGTTTTATATGGTTTATTATCTAATCTAATTAAATCAAATTTAATTAAGAATAGTTAATAGTAGAAGAAGTGTAATTAATTATTAGTCAATCTAAGTAAATAGATTTTTAAATCAGAGAAAATTAAAAGAAAAGAGATTTAAATATAATTTATATAGTGGACTTTTTATAATGTATATTGAATACTAATATATATTAAACAATTTTAAAGTTGTTTAATGAAGATGATAATGTTAAGAATTTGGAGATTATTCATGTTAAAATTTACAATGAGTCTTATTGGTTGTGATAGGGATCTCTTTCAAACAACATTTATATAGACAAAATATTATTAAAAAAATTAAAAAATGAAGTCTAATGGTTGATTTTAATATTGATTAAATAATTGTAAGATGATAATTTATATTATGTTGATTTAAATTTAGAAACTCTGAATGATATTGAATTAAGACTGAATTATTATGTTATTGGTTAATACGTTTGAATACCTTAATGGAGTTAAGAGTTAGCCAAATATTAACTAATGAGTTTATGGAAGGATTCTATAGATCGAGTATGTATAGTTTGAAGAGTTTATTATTTATTAATGTTTGTAAGGACTAGAAAACTATTAATAAATAATGGTTTAAATAGATATCAACAAATTTGGTTAAAGTTAATTTAGAGGAGATTAGTTAATGATTGAAGTACTGTAAAAGATATTAATCAAATTGAATTGGTTAATAATTTGGAGGTGTATTAATTAATTGAATCAACATACGTAGAAAAAACTTATTTGAGATAATAATACTTGGTATTGGAGATTTATTATAACTTGTTATTATTATTGAACTATGAATATGAACATTTTTGTATGGTTGACTTTTAGTTATTAGACAACTAAATATTCATTGGGTTGATGGTTTGGTTGTGAAATTATTAATTAAATCAATTAACTAAAGTTAATTAGATTTAATCAATAATTATGTTATGTAACAAAGATTTAATTGATATGATTCTTTTAACGACATTGTAAAATATTGATATCAAAGTTGATAGGCCTTATTCTCATGACTTGAATAATAACCTTAGATGTTTTATTTAAGTTATAATCTCTTATTCGAAGAAGGATAATTGGTCCTCTTATAATATAACGAATAATGATCCTTGATTTATGAAGGAGAGTTAATCAATTAGAATATGGATCTTAGTTAAATAAAGAAAGCAATTTAATTAAAGGTCAGTGATGATCAGTTTAATGAGTAAATAATTATCTTTATGTTATTCTTAGAATGTAATTCTTAGTAATGGAAGGGTAATGCTATCGGGGAACAATTGGGTTGACTTGTAGGTCAAATGATGTAACTTTAAACACTTGAAGTATACTTGCAAATAGAAAACTGAAAACCCCTACACATTATTCAACTATGTGAATTTAGTAAACCAAAATATGTGTTCGCATTATGTATTCTATATGCTTCTTGTTTTGAGTTTTGCATTGACTAGTGTTGACTAGTCCTAAGTTGTTACCAGAGGCTCGGAGGTTATGAGATGTGATGGCATGTTGATCTTATTTAGTCTCGATCTTTATAAGCCCAACCATGGTTATGTGATCGTATGCTATATGAAATGTTTGTATTTGTTCTTCAACCTTCATGTATGAAGCTAAGATGTATATATATCTGAGATGCTTGAGCTAATCATTTTTGAGACATCGATCAGTTATCCTTGGATTATTTTCTAGTCGCCATGATGGGACTGAAATGTGGATTTATTTCTTGATGATGTCATGTTGTGACATGTTTGACTCAACCATTTTAGAGTCTTCGATCAATATGATTTTGAGATATTCTTGGTTGCTTGTTGAGAACCATTTATCTTAAGATATATTTTGGTTATTGAGAACCAATTGATACTTATGATTATCAGTGATGCCTTCAGTTGATAATAGAGAACTATTGTGGTCATGATTTTCTATGGATGTTTTTTCAAATGCTCATGGAGATTTGATGATTCTTATCTTGGAGATTTGATGATTCTTATTATGGATATTTGATGCTTTTATGCATATTTGATGATTTTATTATGGATAATATTTTTATGATTTTGAGATTTATGATTCCATGAGCTTAGGGTAGGTAATCTACTTGTACTATCGGGAAGTGGCTTGCAATGAAGACCGGGGCCCTAAGTGGTTACCAAGGTAACTCATTGTAAGTTTGGTTAATAAGTGATAACATTTACACACTAAATGGAGATTAAATGAACCTAAAAAGATAATTGTTTTGATGTTCTCTCCCATGCCTTGAGTGCTTCTACAGGCTAGGATGGGAGTAGTGAGAACGCATGGTTGCGACCGTACATTTCATAGTATGCCTTGTCAGTATGAGAGGATACTAGTGGCCGCATAAGATCAGTATGGACCCATGGAGTTTAGCTAACTGCCAGGGTAACTTGTACATGATAAATGCGATGACACTTTTCCGCTTGCAGAGTAGGTTTCTTATATGTCTTTGTGTGCCTCTGGGAATTAAATGTCGATTTTGTGTGATGGAACCTTTGAGTTAGTATACTTTTAAAAATTTTGGACTTATAGAGATTTGTGCTCATGAATTGATATCCTATTTGGGACTTGAGATTATCTCCTCAACATGGTGGGAGTGGACCACTTAGGTTCCACGCAATCAGATTTTCCACTCTTATCATTTGAGATCCGTATGAGACACCGTGGCTGAAGTATCCTTGGTTGGTATTTATTATTCATTATGTTCTTGGAGCATTATGATAGATAATATACTTTATGATGGATGTATTTACTAGTATGTTTGTTATATTGATGATTTTATTTACTTTGCATATGTTAGTTGATGATTTATTATGCTTTACTTTGCATGTTAGTAGGATGTTTTAGGAGTGGCATTCCTACTATGTTAATACTGATGATCTCTTCGGTGCTTTGGAATGTTACGCATGGAGGGATGGCTAGGATCCACGATGGTCTAATGATACTATTTACGGTTGGGAGGAACCATGCACTTAGTTATTTATGTTTGTGATATATGGTTATCTTTTGTGATGGATGTTTATATCTTTTGTGATGATGTATCATGTATGATATGTGGTTACATTTATGTTATTGCATCATGGATTAATATTAGATGATGATGATGTACTTTATTTACTTAAATGTTTATTCTTTTAAGCTTTTCATACCTTGTGATATGTACAGTGGATGATTGAGCTAAACTAAAATATAATTACAAAAGGACACTTCTATATTGTTTAAGTACATTGGATGTATCATTGTTATTTCATAAGGATGGGATGTTAGATGAATAGTTAATTTAGATGTGTTACAACGTTAAGGGATCTTTAAAGAATGTAGTCTATTATGTATATATGTTATTTTTATTTTCATTTGAATTGTTGCTATTGCTTCTGCAAATGTTATGAATGGTTTTATCTTTGATGTTTAAAAAAAAAATAGTTTGGCAAACTTAGTAAAATTCCTTGGATCCCTTGGCGGGGCATTACAAAAATGAAGAGATGAGGGTCTCTTAAATAGACTTTCCTAGAATTCATAGACGGTTGAGATCAATTTCAATCAGCGGTCAGGATTAAAGGTGAACGTCAGTCATAAAGAGAGATTTTCAAATTAAAAGGAGTTAACAAATTTAATTTGAGTAAAATAAGGAGTTAACTGATTCAATTTGAGTAGAAAAAGGAGTTAACTGATTTAGCTCATTTTTTATCAATAGTGAACTGGAAATTTCTCTTTTTGAACTGAAAAGAGATTTTGTTGAGATATTTAATTTAATAAAATAAGATATGCTCTCATAATTACTTTTTCTATTTAATTAAATAATCTTTAATTAATTAGAGACACTTTTCTTATTTAATTAAATAACTTCATTTAATTAATTAGGAATGAGTTCTCATTTAATTAAATAACTTTGTTTAATTAATTAGAAGTAAGTACTCCATTTAATTAAATAATTTTGTTTAATTATTTCAAAATTCTTTTCAAAACTAGTCAACTCAAGTGAACCGTTGTTAAATCTAGTCAACTTTTGGTCAAACTTGATCTTTGCGTATGTGAATATGAGCAAATGTGAGTATGAATTTTAGCAACAATTCGATGCAAATTCTAATTCAACCTTTCAAAATGAAGAGATGAGGGTCTCTTAAATAAACTTTCTTGGAATTCGTCAATGGTTGAGATCGATTTTAATCAACGGTCAAGATTAAAGGTAAAGTTCAGTCATAAAGGGAGATTTTCAAATTAAAGGGAGTTAACAGATTTAATTTGAGTAAAATAAGAAGTTCACTGATTCAATTTGAGTAGAAAAAGGAGTTAACTGATTTAACTCATTTTTTATCAATAGTGAACTGGAAATTTCCCTTTTTGAACTGAAGAGAGATTTTGTTGAGATATTTAATTTAATAAAATGAGATATGCTCTCATAATTACTTTTTCTATTTAGTTAAATAATCTTGAATTAATTAGAGACAATTTTCTTATTTAATTAAATAACTTCATTTAATTAATTAGGAATGGCTTCTCATTTAATTAAATAACTTTGTTGAATTAATTAGAAGTACTTCATTTAATTAAATAATTTCATTTAATTATTTCAAAAAAAAAATTTAAACTAGTCAACTGTGGTTAAATCTGGTCAACTTTTGGTCAAACTTGATCTTTGCGTATGTCAATATGAGCAAATGTGAGTATGAATTCCAACAACAATTTGATGGAAATTCTCATTCATCCTTTCAAAATGAAGAGATGAGGGTCTCTTAAATAGACTTTCCTGGAATTCATCAATGGTAGAGATCGATTTCAATTAGCTGTCAGGATTAAAGGTGAAGTTCAGTCATAAAGGGAGATTTCTAAATTAAAGGAAGTTAACAGATTTAATTTGAGTAAAATAAGGAGTTAACTGATTCAATTTGAGTAAAAAAAGGAGTTAACTAATTTAACTCATTTTTGATCAATAGTGAACTGGAAATTTCCCTTTTTGAACTGAAGAGAGATTTTGTTGAGATGTTTAATTTAATAAAATGAGATATGCTCTCATCATTACTTTTTCTATTTAATTAAATAATATTTAATTAATTAGAGGCACTTTTCTTATTTAATTAAATAACTTCATTTAATTAATTAGGAATGGCTTCTCATTTAATTAAATAACTTTGTTTAATTAATTAGAAGTAAGTACTCTATTTAATTAAATAATTTCGTTTAATTATTTCAAAATTCTTTTCAAAACTAGTGAACTTGTAGTGCCTACGCCTAGTTCGCATTTTGTTATCATTGCTGAACTCTTTTAAGACTAGTTTTATGTTGTTGGTTAGCAACATTCTTTTGATATTAATAGATATTGTGCTATGAATTCAGCTTATTAGGTGATGAGATCACTTAGACTTTATATTTCATGTATGCATGATGATTATTACATTGCTTTCAGTTATTAATGATGATTAGTAGGATGATTTATTATCATATGTATTTTCTTATGGATACTTACCCCATACTTGCATGTGTATGGTGTGCATGTTTGCTTTGTTTGTTTGCTTCTGTATGGCGTGTCTGATGTGGTTAAGGAAGGGAGTCGTAGTCACCTGCTAGTCGGGATCTACACAATGCACCACTTCCTGCCATTGCCTATTTAGTTTAGTATATATTGTGCTTGTATATGCATGAATTTTATGCAGGTTGTAGGTACCGGGTATCAACTTCCCTGAATTGTCAAGATGAGCATACCCTATTACATTATCTCAATGATAAGAGAGGGGAGATAAATTTTCAAGTCCAAATCCCAACCCTTTAAGCCATTTGTTCTAATTGGAAAATTAGGACAAGTATCTAAGTTGAGTACCCTCCGAATACATTGGATAATGTAATTCGTAATTTAAACCTTTGGTCTGATTTTGTATGTATTTTGGCTATGATGGATTTTCGTATTTCTACCTTTTGAGTCTTTGATTTATTTTTTATTGATTAAGCCTAATTAAAAGATTTAATTAATGGTTTAATTTAATGGAAAATTAATATGATATTTTAATATTTATTTTATTTAATTAATTGGAAAATTAATTGAATAAAATAATTAAATGTGAAATAAAAGTTAAAAGTTTAAATTTGGAATGTGACAATATTTATTTTAATAATAATATATTTGGAGTTCATTTTTAAATAAATGACTAAATAATATTATTATTAAAGCTAATAAATATTTTAGCAATTAAGTTTTGAAAATGAAATTTAAAAGTGGAAAATATATTTTAAATTATTAAAAGATTCTAAATCGCATGTGATTAAAATATAAATATATTAAGATTGAAAAGTGGAATTATTAAAGTTAGTGCATGAGATTTAATAAATAAATTAATTAAATTGGAAAGAGTAAAGTAAATATTATATTAATAATTGTGCATTATTTTAATATTTGCTCACATAGGAGTTGGAAAATTTTCGAGAGTTGTCATGTAGACAACACTGGAGTTTGCACTCTAAGGATGCACTAGTTGTCTGCACTTAGAAGTTAGCATTTTATTTGAGCACATGGTGTCTACAACCTTAAGACTTATCTAGAAGGTTGGAGAAGGCTCATGCTTGGTTGTCATGCTTATCTTCTAGTTGTTTCTAGAGACACTCTAGATGCATCTTAGAGGCCTTTAAATAGAAGCTCTCCTAGTGAGTTTGTACAAGCTGAAGTAAAAAGCTTAATGAAAGCTTAAACGAAAGCTTAATGGAAGCTACAAGTTACAAGCTTAATGGAAGCTATAAGCTACAAGCTCATATTCTTCTTCATGCTCATATGCTTCTATATGCTTCCATGCTTCTTCTAGCACTTCTAGTCACTTGGAGGAATCGTGGATGATGGAGAAGGAAGGGATTTTCTATGGACTTCTGAGGCATGGCGGATTAGCATCAGTGTCCAGGTGCACTCCTGATATTCACATATTCTCTTCGCACCATTTCTCTTCCTATCTTCATCATTTTTGTTATATGTGTCTGATTATATTCCATGAATGAATTTGAAATTTGAATTGGAATCTAGATATGTATTTATTTGGTTGAGAAGAAAACATTAGAAAACCCTAGATCCAATTAAAGAGAAATTATATCTAAACAGATTTGGGTTCGAATTAGAATTAATTTGAGAAGGGTGATTTCAAATCTATAGTTAAACCTATTGGATAGATTAATGGATATGTTAGAAAAACAATGACTTAATATATATATATATATATATATATTCTTGTTTAGAAAAAGGTTTTTAAATCTAAGTATATATTCTCTTTTGTAAATCTGCATTTATAAATATATATTTTAATACATCGATAAATGATAACAAATTTTGTATATATATATATATATATATACATACATATACGTATATACATATATATATATATACATATATACATATATGTATATATTTGTGTATATTAAAGTGAGAAACTTAGTAAATCCGAAATCGCATTTAAAATGCGAATCACGAAACATTATTAAAAAAAATGTTTATGGATGAAAATATGTATATATTATTATTGGGGAGGGCGGCTTACCCCCCCCCCCCCCCCCGTACCCATTCTCTTAGTGGCGGAGTACTTGCGCAGGTCGCAGAGTACCCGCGAGTGCGCAGGGTACCTGCAACCCGCGGGCCGCATTACTCGTATGTTTGATGCACCGATTAAATCGCTTAGCCTCCCATGTTTATTTATTTCCCCTTTTAATATGATTCATTTATGTGTTGAAAGATGGCATTGTTAAAGATTTTTTACGTATGGGTTTATATAATGATTGGTTATAATGATATTTCGAATTTGAAATAATCATTATATTGGAACGGTTTTATATTAAAAGTTTATCAATATACATATATGTATATGTGTATGTATATGTATATGTATATGTATATGTATATGTATATGTATATGTATATATATATATATATATATATACATATATATATATATATATGTATATATATATGTATATATATATATATATATATATATATATATATATATATATATATATATAAGTGTTAAATATATTTAATATATGATTTAATTTTATATATATATATATATATATATATATATATATATATATATATATATATATATATATATATATATATATATATATATAATTCTGTTGATATCTAATGTTATATATCTAATATAAATGAACTTAGGGGGAATAATATTCATTATTATTGAATTCACAATGAGTCTTTCTGAAACACAATAGGGATCTTTTCAAATATGGAATATACTTTTAGGAACATTTCAATACATTGATTTAATGGGGTTAATTTAATATAACTTGTTATTAGTTGTTAACAAGTTAATATTAAACTATTAATGGTGATTATTGTGGTAATGTAAATTAAGAGATTTTAAATGATATTGGATTTAATTGACAAAGGTCAAAATCATTGTTATAATATTTAATAACCTAATCATGATCTGAATTTGTTAATACGTTATACCTTAAAGTTTAGTTGAATATTAACTAATAAAGATTGTGAAAGGATCTATAGAATGAGTAATAATAGTTTTGATGAGTTTATTATTGTTTTTTGGGACTAACAAACTATTAATAAATAATGGTTTAAATAGTTATCAATAAATTTGATTAGATTTAATCTAGTGGAGATTATTTAATGATTAAAGTTTTTTAAAGATAATAGTTTTTGGATTTGAAGTATAATCAATTTGTAATCAATTGATATCCATTGAGTTGATATTATAACTATGATATTAATAAATAAGTTGCGTGATAGAGTTTTATTTGAAATATGATAATGCGAATTGTCTAGGGAATGTAGGTATTCTTTGTGAGATGACAAATGTGGTCACACAGAATTATTATTAAGATTTCCAATATAGCTTGTATTTAAATAGTATCAAGATATTATTATTGAATTATTAATAGGATCATTTGAGTATTGAATTATAGTTGACTTTTAACTTACAGAATTCTAGTTGGTTATTAGTCAACTGACATTAATTGGAACGTTGCTATGGTTATGCAACTATTAATTAAATCAATTAATGAGAGTTAATTAGATTTAATTAATAATTAAGTTATGTAGTAGAGATTTAATTGATATAATTCTTTTAATGAGATTGTAGAAATATTGATATCAAAATTGATAAGTTTTATGACCTGAATAATGACCTTAGATGTTTTAATGGTGAGACTGAGTAATATTGAATTGAAAACTATTAGATGTTAATAGGTCATGGATTGTGCACTTATGAGAATTGAGTGATTTAATTGATCATTTTAATAAAGCTATGATCTTCTTACTTGAAGATTGATAATTGGCTTTCTTACATTTTGACGAATAATGATCCTTGATTTATGTGAAAAGTTGAAGTAACATTATAGGAAAGTTAATCAATTAGAATATGGATCATGGTTAAAATAGAGAACAAATTTAATTAAGATCAATGATGATCAGTTTAGCGAATAATTATCCTTAAGTTATTATTAGAATGTAATTCTTAATAATAGAAGGATAATGCTATCGAGGAACAATTGGGTTGACTTGTAGGTCAAATGATGATAATTTAGAAACTTGAAGTATACTTGAAATGAAAATCGAAGCTCTACACTTAATTCAACTGTGAGATTATAGAAAAACCAAAACATGTGTTTGCATCATGTAGTCTATATGCTTCTTGTTTTGAGTTTTTGGGTTGACTAGTGTTGACCAGTCCTAGGTTGTTACCAGAGGCTCGGGGGTTATGAGATGTGTTGGCATGTTGATCTTATTTCGTCTTGATTTTTATAAGCCCAACTATGGTAATGTGATCGTGTGCTCTATGGAATGTTTGTATTTACTAATTGTTATTGTTCATTCGTCTTCATGTGTAAAGCTGAGATGTATGCATATGAGACACTTGAGCTAATCATTTTTGAATCATCGATCAATTATCCTTGGTTTGTTTTCTAGTTGCCATGATGGGACTGAAAATGTGAATTTATTTATTGATGATGTCATGTTGTGACATGTTTCACTCAACCATTTTGGAGTCTTCGATCAGTATGATTTTGAGATATTCTTGGTTGCTTGTTGAGAACCAATGGATGTGGTGATTTATTTTGAGATATATTTGGTTATTGAGAACCAATGGATACTTATGATTATCAGTGATGGCTTCAGTTGCCAATAGAGAAATGTTGTGGTCATGATTTTCTATGGATTTTTTTCCAGATGCTCATGGAGATTTTGATGATTCTTATCTTGGAGATTTGATGATTCTTATTGTGGATATTTGATGCTTATATTGTGGATATTTGATGATTCTTTTTATGGATTATCGTTTGGATTTTATTTATAGTCGCTTGTACAAGACTGTGGTGATTTATGATTCCATGAGCTTAAGGTAGCTTATCTACTTGTAGTGTCAGGAAGTGGCTTGCAATGGGGGTCGGGGCCCTAAGTGGCTGCCAGGGTAACTCATTGTAAGTTTGGTGAATAAGTGATAACACTTACCCACTAAATGAGGATTAAATGAACCTAAAAAGATAATTTTTTTGGTTCTCGCCCATGCGTTGAGTGCTTGTACAGGCTAGGATGGGAGTAGTGAGACGCATGGTTGCGACCTTGCATTCCGTAGTATGCCTCATAAGTATGAGAGGATACTAGTGGCTGCATGAGATCTATATGGACCCATGGAGTTTAGCTAACTGTCAGGGTAACTTGTACGAGATAAATGCGATGACACTTTTCCGCTTGCATAGTAGGTTTCCTACATGTCATTGTGTGCCTCTGGGAAGTAGATGTCGATTTTGTGCTTGGAACTTTTGAGTTAGTATACTTTTAGGATTCCTGGACTTAAAGAGATTTATGCTTTGTGGTTTTGATATTCTATTTGAGACTTGAGATTATCTCCTCAGCACGGTTGCAGTGGACCACTTAGGTACCACGCGGTCGGGTGGTAGTGTTTTATCACTCTTATCATTTGAGATCTGTCTGAGACACCGTGGCTGATGCTTTCTTGGTTGGTATTATCTTCATTATAATCTTGGAGCATTATGATAGGTGATATACCTTATGATGGATGTATTTATTGGTATGTTTCTTATATTGATGGTTTGCATATGTTAGTTGATGATATATTATGCTTTTCTTTGCATGTTAGTAGGATGTTTTAGGAGTGACATTTCTACTATGATAATACCGATGATCTCTTCGGTGCTCTGGAATGTTACGTATGGAGGGATGGCTAGGATCCATGATGGTCTAATGATGCTATTAACGGTTGGGAGGAACCATGCACTTAGTTATTTATGTTTGTGGTATATGGTTATCTTTTATGATGGATGTCTATATCTTTATGATGATGATGATGTATCATGTATGGTTTATGGTTTCATTATGTTATTGCATCATAGATTAATATTGGATGATGTTGTACTTTATTTTTATGGATGTTTATTCTTTTAAGCTTTTCATACCTTGTAACATGTCTAGTAGATGATTGAGCAATCTAAATGTACATTTGTATATGATTAAAAATATTGGATGTATCATTGTTATTTCATTGTTAAGGATGTGATGTTAGATGGATAGTTAAGATTAGATGTGATTCAACGTTAAGGGATCTTAAAAAGAATGTAATCTGTTATGTTATGTTATTTTTAGTTGAATGTTACTATTGCTTCTGCAAGTGTTGTGTATAGTTTTAATTTCATGTTTAAAAAAAAAAAAATTGTTTGGCAAACTTAGTGAAATTCTTTGGATCCCTTGGCAAGGCATTACACAACTCAAGTCAACTGTGGTTAAATTTGGTCAACTTTTGGTCAAACTTGATCTTTGCGTATGTGAATATGATAAAATGTGAGTATGAATTCCAGCAACAATTCGATACAAATTCTCATTCAACCTTTCAAAATAAAGAGATGAGGGTCTCTTAAATAGACTTTCGTGAAATTCATCAACGATTGAGATCGATTTCAATGAGCGGTCAGGATTAAATGTGAAGTTCAGTCATAAAGGGAGATTTCCAAATTAAATGGAGTTAACAGATTTAATTTGAGTAAAATAAAGACTTAACTGATTCAATTTGAGTAGAAAAAGGAGTTAACTGATTTAACTCATTTTTGATCAATAGTGAGCTGAAATTTTTCATTTTTTAACTGAAGAGAGATTTTGTTGAGATATTTAATTTAATAAAATGTGATATGCTCATATAATTACATTTTCTATTTAATTAAATAATCTTTAATTAATTAGAGACACCTTTTTTATTCAATTAAATAACTTCATTTAATTAATTACGAATGACTTCTCATTTAATTAAAGAACTTTGTTTAATTAATTAGAAGTAAGTACTTCATTTAATTACATAATTTCATTTCATTATTTCAAAATTCTTTTCGAAACTAGTCAACTCAAGTCAACCATGGTTAAATCTGGTCAACTTTTGGTCAAACTTGATCTTTGCGTATGTGAATATGAGCAAATGTGAGTATGAAATCTAGCAACAATTCGATGCAAATTCTCATTCAACCTTGAAAAATGAAGAGATCATGGTCTCTTAAATAGACTTTCTTGGAATTCATCAACGGTTGAGATCAATTTCAATCAACGGTCAGGATTAAAGGTGAAGTTCATTCATAAAGGGAGATTTTCAAATTAAAGGGAGTTAACGGATTTAATTTGAGTAAAATAAGGAGTTAACTGATTCAATTTGAGTAGAAAAAGGAGTTAACTGATTTAACTCATTTTTTATCAATAGTGAACTAAAAATTTCCCTTTTTGAACTGAAGAGAGATTTTGTTAAGATATTTAATTTAATAAAATGAGATATGCTCTCATAATTACTTTTTCTATTTAATTAAATAATCTTTAATTAATTAGAGACAATTTTCTTATTTAATTAAATAACTTCATTTAATTAATTAGGCATGGCTTCTCATTTAATTAAATAACTTTGTTTAATTAATTAAAAGTAAGTACTCCATTTAATTTAATAATTTCGTTTAATTATTTCAAAATTCATTTCAAAAATTTTCACCTCAAGTCAATCGTGGTTAAGTATGGTCAATTTTTGGTCAAACTTGATCTTTTCGTATCTGAATATGAGCAAATGTCAGTATGAATTCCAACAACAATTCGATGCAAATTCTCATTCAACCTTTTAAAATGAAGAGATGAGGTTCTCTTAAATAGAACTTCTTAGAATTCATCAATGGTTGAGATCGATTTCAATCAACGGTCAGGATTAAAGGTGAAGTTCAGTCATAAAGGGAGATTTCCAAATTAAAGGGAGTTAACAGATTTAATTTGAGTAAACTAAAGAGTTAGCTGATTCAATTTGTGTAGAAAAATGAGTTAATTGATTTAACTCATTTTTTATCAATAGTGAACTAAAAATTTCCTTTTTTGAATTGAAGAGAGATTTTGTTGAGATATTTAATTTAATAAAATGAGATATGCTCTCATAATTACTTTTTCTATTTAATTAAATAATCTTTGATTAATTAGAGACACTTTTCTTATTTAATTAAATAACTTCATTTAATTAATTAGGGATGGCTTCTCATTTAATTAAATAACTTTGTTTAATTAATTAGAAGTAAGTACTCCATTTAATTAAATAATTTCGTTTAATTATTTCAAAATTTATTTCGAAACTAGTCAACTCAAGTCAACTGTGGTTAAATCTGGTCAACTTTTGGTCAAACTTGATCATTGTGTATGTGAATATGAGCAAATGTGAGTATGAATTCCAGCAACAATTCGATGCAAATTCTAATTCAACCTTTCAAAATGAAGAGATGAGGTTCTCTTAAATAGACTTTCTTGAAATTCATCAACAGTTGAGATCGATTTCAATCAACGGTCAAGATTAAAGGTGAAGTTTAGTCATAAAGGGAGATTTCCAAATTAAATGGAGTTAACAGATTTAATTTGAGTAAAATAAGGAGTTAACTAATTCAATTTGAGTAGAAAAAGGAGTTAACTGATTTAACTCATTTTTTATCAATAGTGAAGTGGAAATTTGCCTTTTTGAACTGAAGAGAGATTTTGTTGAGATATTTAATTTTAAAAAATGAGATATGGTCTCTTAATTACTTTTTCTATTTAATTAAATAATCTTTAATTAATTATAGACAATTTTCTTATTTAATTAAACAACTTCATTTAATCAATTAGGCATGGCTTCTCATTTAATTAAATAACTTTGTTTAATTAATTAGAAGTAAGTACTTCATTTAATTTAATAATTTTGTTTAATTATTTCAAAATTTATTTCAAAGCTTGTCAACTCAAGTCAACCGTAGTTAAATCTGATCAACTTTTGGTCAAACTTAATTTTTGCGTATGTGAATATGAGCAAATGTGAGTATGAATTTCAGCAACAAATTCGTGCAAATTCTCATTCAACCTTTCAAAATTAAGAGATGAGGGTCTCTTAAATAGACCTTCATAGAATTCATCAATGGTTGAGATCGATTTCAATCAGCGGTCAGGATTAAAGGTGAAGTTCAGTCATAAAGGGAGATTTCCAAATTCAAGGGAGTTAATAGATTTAATTTGAGTAAAATAAGGAGTTAACTAATTCAATTTGAGTAAAAAATGGAGTTAATTTATTTAACTCATTTTTTATCAATAGTGAACTGGAAATTTCCCTTTTTTAACTGAAGAGAGATTTTGTTGAGATATTTAATTTAATAAAATGAGATATGCTCTCATAATTACTTTTTCTATTTAATTAAATAATCTTTAATTAATTAGAGACGCTTTTCTTATTTAATTAAATAACTTCATTTAATTAATTAGGAATGGCTTCTCATTTAATTAAATAACTTAGTTTAATTAATTAGAAGTAAATACTCCATTTAATTAAATAATTTCATTTATTTATTTCAAAATTTATTTCGAAACTAGTCAACTCAAGTCAACTGTGGTTAAATCTGGTCAACTTTTGGTCAAACTTGAACTTTGTGTATGTGAATATGAGCAAATGTGATTATGAATTTTAGCAATAATTCGATGCAAATTCTCATTCAACCTTTCAAAATGAAAAGATGAGGGTCTCTTAAATAGACTTTCTTGGAATTCATCAACGGTTGAGATTGATTTCAATCAACGGTCAGGATTAAAGGTGAAGTTCAGTCATAAAGGGAGATTTCAAAATTAAAGGGAGTTGATAGATTTAATTTGAGTAAAATAAGGAGTTAACTGATTCAATTTGAATAGAAAAAGGAGTTAACTGATTTAACTCATTTTTTATCAATAGTGAACTGAAAATTTTCCTTTTTGAACTAAAGAGAGATTTTGTTGAGATATTTAATTTAATAAAATGAGATATGCTCACATAATTACTTTTTCTATTTAATTAAATAATCTTTAATTAATTAGAGACACTTTTCTAATTTAATTAAATAACTTCATTTAATTAATTAGGAATGGCTTCTCATTTAATTAAATAACTTTGTTTAATTAATTAGAAGTAAGTACTCCATTTAATTAAATAATTTTGTTTAATGATTTCAAAATTCTTTTCAAATATAGTCAACTCAAGTCAACAGTACTTAAATCTAGTCAACTTTTGGTCAAACTTGATCTTTGCGTATGTAAATATGAGCAAATGTGAGTATGAATTACAGCAACAATTCGATGCAAATTCTCATTCAACCTTTCAAAATGAAGAGATGAGGGTTTCTTAAATAGACTTTTTTGGAATCCATCAACGGTTGAGATCGATTTCAATCAACGGTCAGGATTAAAGGTGAAGTTCAATCATAAAGGGAGATTTCCAAATTAAAGGGAGTTAACAGATTCAATTTGAATAAAATAAGGAGTTAACTGATTCAATTTGAGTAGAAAAATGAGTTAACTAATTTAACTCATTTTTTATCAATATTGAACTGAAAATTTCCCTTTTTCAACTGAAGAGAGATTTTGTTGAGATATTTAATTCAATAAAATAAGATATGCTCTCATAATTACTTTTTCTATTTAATTAAATAATCTTTAATTAATTTGATTAGGTTTCCACAATCCATTAGACTTTTTAATGTTTTGCTTCTGGATTCGATTGTGTTCATTTTTTTAGCGTCAACGTTTTAGATCACACTCTGTGATCCATCATCAGGATGAGACAATGCAAGAATGAAAAAGTCACAGAGTGTGATCCGAAACATTGATGCTAAAAAAATGAACACAATCGAATCCAGAAGCAAAACATTAAAAAATCTTTAATTAATTAGAGGCACTTTTGTTATTTAATTGAATAACTTCATTTAATTAATTAGAAATGGCTTCTCATTTAATTAAATAATTTTGTTTAATTAATTAGAAGTGAGTACTCCATTTAATTAAATAATTTCGTTTAATTATTTTAAAATTCTTTTCGAAACTAGTCAACTCAAGTCAACCTTGGTTAAATCTGGTCAACTTTTGGTCAAACTTGATCTTTGCATATGTGAATATGAGCAAATGTGAGTATGAATTTCAGCAACAATTTGATGCAAATTCTCATTCAACCTTTCAAAATGAAGAGATGAGGGTTTCTTAAATAGACTTTCCTCAAATTCATCAACGGTTGAGATCGATTTCAATCAGCGATCTGGATTAAAGGTGAAGTTCAGTCATAAAGGGAGATTTCCAAATTAAATGGAGTTAACAAATTTAATTTGAGTAAAATAAGGAGTTAACTGATTCAATTTGAGTAGATAAAGGAGTTAACTAATTTAACTCATTTTTGATCAATAGTGAACTTGAAAATTCCCTTTTTGAACAGAAAAGAGATTTTGTTGAGATATTTAATTTAATAAAATTTGATGTGCTCTCATAATTACTTTTTCTATTTAATTAAATAATCGTTAATTAATTAGAGACACTTTTTTTATTTTATTAAATAACTTCATTTAATTAATTAGGAATGACTTCTCATTTAATTAAATAACTTTGTTTAATTAATTAGAAGTAAGTACTCCATTTAATTAGATAATTTTGTTTAATTATTTCAAAAAAAATTCAAAACTAGTCAACTCAAGTCAACCATGGTTAAATCTGGTCAACTTTTTGTCAAACTAAATATTTGCGTATGTGAATATGAGCAAATGTGAGTATGAATTCCAGCAACAATTCGATGCAAATTCTAATTCAACCTTTCAAAATGAAAAGATGAGGGTCTCTTAAATAGATTTTTTTAGAATTCATCAATGGTTGAGATCGATTTCAATCAATAGTCAGGATTAAAGGTGAAGTTCAGTCATAAAGGGAGATTTCAAAATTAAAGGGAGTTAACAGATTTAATTTGAGTAAAATAAAGAGCTAACTGATTCAATTTGAGTAGAAAAAGGAGTTAACTGATTTAACTCATTTTTTATCAATAGTGAACTGAAAATTTCCCTTTTTCAACTGAAGAGAGATTTTGTTGAGATATTTAATTTAATAAAATGAGATATGCTCTCATAATTACTTTTTCTATTTAATTAAAGAATCTTTAATTAATTAGAGACACTTTTCTTACTTAAATAACTTCATTTAATTAATTAGGAATGTCTTCTCATTTAATTAAATAACTTTGTTTAATTAATTAGAAGTAAGTACTCCATTTAATTAAATAATTTTGTTTAATTATTTTAAAATTATTTTCGAAACTAGTCAACTCAAGTTAACCGTGGTTAAATCTGGTCAACTTTTGGTCAAACTTGATCTTTGCATATGTGAATATGAGCGAATGTGAGTATGAATTCCAGCAACAATTCGAAGCAAATTCTCATTCAACCTTTCAAAATGAAGAGATGAGGGTCTCTTAAATAGACTTTCTTAGAATTCATCAATGGTTGAGATCGATTTCAATCAACGGACAAGATTAAAGGTGAAGTTTAGTCACAAAGGGAGATTTCCAAATTAAATGGAGTTAACAGATTTAATTTGAGTAAAATAAGAAGTTAACTTATTCAATTTGAGTAGAAAAAGGAGTTAACTAATTTAACTCATTTTTTATCAATAGTGAAGTCAAAATTTTCCTTTTTGAACTGAAGAGAGATTTTGTTGACATATTTAATTTAATAAAACGAGATATGCTCTCATAATTTATTTTTCTATTTAATTAAATAATTTTTAATTAATTAGAAACAATTTTCTTATTTAATTAAATAATTTTTTTAATTAATTAGGCATGGCTTCTCATTTAATTAAATAACTTTGTTTAATTAATTAGAAGTAAATACTTCATTTAATTTAATAATTTTGTTTAATTATTTCAAAAAAAATTCGAAACTTATCAACTCAAGTCAACCATTGTTAAATCTGGTCAACTTTTGGTCAAACTTGATCTTTGCATATGTGAATCAGAGCAAATGTGAGTATGAATTTCAGCAACAATTCAATGCAAATTCTCATTCAACCTTTCAAAATGAAGAGATGAGGGTCTCTTAAATAGACCTTCTTGGAATTCATCAACGGTTGAGATCGATTTCAATCAACAGTGAGGATTAAAGGTGAAGTTCAGTCATAAAGGGAGATTTCCAAATTAAGGGGAGTTAACAGATTTAATTTGAGTAAAATAAAGAGTTAACTGATTCAATTTTAGTAGAAAAAGGAGTTAATTGATTTAACTCATTTTTTATCAATAGTGAACTGAAAATTTCTCTTTTTGAACTGAAGAGAGATTTTGTTGAGATATTTAATTTAATAAAATGAGATATGCTCTCATAATTACTTTTTCTATTTAATTAAATAATCTTTAATTACTTAGAGACACTTTTCTTATTTAATTAAATAACTTCATTTAATTACTTAGGAATGGCTTTTCATTTAATTAAATAACTTTGTTTAATTAGTTAGAAGTAAGTACTCGATTTAATTAAATAATTTCGTTTAATTATTTAAATTTTTTTTTTCGAAATTAGTCAACTCAAGTCAACCGTGGTTAAATCTAGTCATCTTTTGATGAAACTTGATTTTTGTATATTTGAATATGAGCAAATGTGAGGATGAATTCTAGCAACAATTTGATGCAAATTCTCATTCAACCTTTCAAAATGAAGAGATGAGGGTCTCTTAAATAGACTTTTTTGGAATTCATCAACGATTAAACTCGATTTCAATCAACGATTAAACTCGATTTCAATCAACGATTAAACTCGATTTCAAGTCAAGTCAACCGTGGTTAAATCTGGTCAACTTTTGGTCAAACTTGATCTTTGCGTATGTGAATATGAGTAAATGTGAGTATGAATTTCAACAACAATTCGATGCAAATTCTCATTCAACCTTGAAAAATGAAGAGATGAGGGTCTCTGAAATAGACTTTCTTAGAATTCATCAACGATTGAGATTAATTTCAATCAACGGTCAGGATTAAAGGTGAAGTTCAGTCATAAAAGGAGAATTCCAAATTAAAAGGAGTTAATAGATTTAATTTGAGTAAAATAAGGAGTTAACTGATTGAATTTGAGTAGAAAAAGGTGTTAACTAATTTAACTCATTTTTGATCAATAGTGAACTGGAAATTTTCCTTTTTGAACTGAAGAAAGATTTTGTTGAGATATTTAATTTAATAAAGTGAGATATGCTCTCATAATTACTTTTTTTATTCAATTAAATAATCTTTAATTAATTAGAGACACTTTTCTTACTTAATTGAATAACTTCATTTAATTAATTAGGAATGGCTTCTCATTTAATTAAATAATTTTGCTTAATTAATTAGAAGTAAGTACTCCATTTAATTAAATAATTTCATTTAATTATTTTAAAATTCTTTTCAAAACTAGTCAACTCAAGTCAACCGTGGTTAAATCTGGTCAACTTTTGGTCAAACTTGATCTTTGCGTATGTGAATATGAGCAAATGCGAGTTTGAATTCCATCAACAATTTGATGCAAATTCTCATTCAACCTTTCAAAATGAAGAGACGAGGGTCTCCTAAATAGACTTTTCTAGAATTCATCAATGGTTGAGATCGATTTCAATCAACGGTCAGGATTAAAGGTGAAGTTCAGTTATAAACAGAGATTTCCAAATTAAAGAGAGTTAACGGATTTGATTTTAGTAAAATAAGTAGTTAACTGCTTCAATTTGAGTAGAAAAAAGATTTAACTAATTTAACTCATTATTTATGAATAGTGAACTGGAAATTTCTCTTTTTGAACTGAAGAGAGATTTTGTTGAGATATTTAATTTAATAAAATGAGATATACTCTCATAATTACTTTTTCTATTTAATTAAATAATCTTTAATTAATTAGAGACGCGTTTCATATTTAATTAAATAACTTCCTTTAATTAATTAGGAATGGCTTCTCATTTAATTAAATAACTTTGTTTAATTAGTTAGAAGTAAGTACTCTATTTAATTAAATAATTTCATTTAATTATTTCAAAAAAATTTTTGAAGCTAGTCAACCATCGTTAAATCTAGTCAACTTTTGGTCAAACTTGATCTTTGCGTATGTGAATATGAGCAAATGTGATTATGAATTCTAGCAACAATTCGATGCAAATTCTCATTCAACCTTTCAAAATGAAGAGATGTGGGTCTCTTAAATAGACTTTTCTGAAATTCATAAATGGTTGAGATCGATTTCAATCAACGGACAAGATTAAAGGTGAAGTTCAGTCATAAAGGGAGATTTTCAAATTAAAGGGTGTTAACTGATTTAATTTGAGTAAAATAAGGAGTTAACTGATTCAATTTGAGTAGAAAAAGGAGTTAACTGATTTAACTCATTTTTGATCAATAGTGAAGTGGAAATTTCCCTTTTTGAACTGAAGAGAGATTTTGTTGAGATATTTAATTTAATAAAATGAGATATGCTCTCATAATTACTTTTTCTATTTAATTAAATAAACTTTAATTAATTAAATACACTTTTCTTATTTAATTAAATAACTTTATTTAATTAATTAAGAATGGCTTCTCATTTAATTAAATAACTTTGTTTAATTAGTTAGAAGTAGGTACTCCATTCAATTAAATACTTTCGTTTAATTATTTCAAAATATTTTTTGAAACTAATCAACTCAAGTCAAACGTGGTTAAATATGGTCAACTTTTGGTCAAACTTGACTTTTGCATATGTAAATATGAGCATATGTGAGTATGAATTCCAGCAACAATTCGATGCAAATTTTCTTTCAACCTTTCAAAATGAAGAGATGAGGGTCTCTGAAATAGACTTTCTTGGAATTCATCAATGGTTGAGATCGATTTCAATCAACGGTCAGGATTAAAGGTGAAGCTCAGTCATAAAGGGAGATTTCCCTATTAAATGGAGTTAATAGATTTAATTTGAGTAAAATAAGGAGTTAATTGATTCAATTTGAGTAAAAAAAGGAGTTAACTGATTTAACACATTTTTTTATCAATAGTGAATTGGAAATTTCCCTTTTTAAACTGAAGAGAGATTTTGTTGAGATATTTAATTTAAAAAAATAAGATATGCTCTCATAATTACTTTTTCTATTTAATTAAATAGTCTTCAATTAATTAGAGACACTTTTCTTATTTAAATAAATAACTTCATTTAATTAATTAGGAATGACTTCTCATTTAATTAAACAACATTGTTTAATTAGTTGGAAGTAAGTACTCCATTTAATTAAATAATTTCGTTTAATTATTTCAAAATTCTTTTCGAAACTAGTCAACTCAAGTCAACCGCGATTAAATCTAGTCAAATTTTGGTCAAACTTGATCTTTGCGTATGTGAATATAAGCAAATGTGACTATGAATTCTTGCAACAATTCAATGCAAATTCTCATTCAACCTTTCAAAATAAAGAGATGAGGGTCTTTTAAACAGACTTTCTTGAAATTCATCAATGGTTGAGGTCGATTTCAATCAACGGTCAGGACTAAAGGTGAAGTTCAGTCATAAAGGGAGATTTCCAAATTAAAGGAAGTTAACTGATTTAATTTGAGTAAAATAAGGAGTTAACTGATTCAATTTGAGTAGAAAAATGAGTTAATTGATTTAACTCATTTTTGATCAATAGTGAACTGGAAATTTTCCTTTTTGAACTGAAGAGTGATTTTGTTGAGATATTTAATTTAATAAAATGAGATATGCTCTCATAATTACTTTTTCTATTTAATTAAATAATCTTTAATTAATTAGAGACAATTTTCTTACTTAATTAAATAACTTCATTTAATTAATTAGGAATGGCTTCTCATTTAATTAAATAACTTTGTTTAATTAGTTAGAAGTAAGTACTTGATTTAATTAAATAATTTCATTTAATTATTTGAAAAAAAAATTTGAAACTAGTCAACTCAAGTCAACTGTGGTTAAATCTGGTCAACTTTTTATCAAACTTGATCTTTGCGTATGTGAATATGAGCAAATGTGAGTATGAATTCTAGCAACAATTCGATGCAAATTCTCATTCAACCATTCAAAATGAAGAGATGAGGGTCTATTAAATAGACTTTCTTGGAATTCATCAACGGTTGAGATCGATTTCAATCAACAGTCAGGATTAAAGGTGAAGTTCAGTCATAAAGGCAAATTTTCAAATTAAAGGGAGTTAACAGATTTAATTTGAGTAAAATAAGAAGTTAACTGATTCAATTTGAGTAAAAAAACGAGTTAACTCATTTAACTCATTTTTTATCAATAGTGAACTGAAAATTTCCCTTTTTGAACTGAAGAGAGATTTTGTTGAGATATTTAATTTATTAAAATGAGATATGCTTTCATACTTACTTTTTCTATTTTATTAAATAATCTTTAATTAATTAGAAACACTTTTCTTATTTAATTAAATAACTTCATTTAATTATTTAGGAATGGCTTCTCATTTAATTAAAAAATTTTGTTTAATTAATTAGAAGTAAGTACTCCATTAAATTAAATAATTTTGTTTAATTATTTCAAAATTCTTTTCGAAACTAGTCAACTCAAGTCAACCGTAGTTAAATATAGTCAACTTTTGGTCAAACTTGATCTTTGCGTATGTAAATATGAGCAAATGTGAGTATGAATTCCAGCAACAATTTGATGCAAATTCTCATTAAACCTTTCAAAATGAAGAGATGAGGGTCTCTTCAATAGACTTTCTTGGAATTCATTAATGGTTGAGATCGATTTCAATCAACGGTCAGGATTAAAGGTGAAGTTCAGTCATAAAGGGAGATTTCCAAATTAAAGGGAGTTAACAGGTTTAATTTGAGTAAAATAAGGAGTTAACTAATTCAATTTCAATAGAAAAAAGAGTTAACTCATTTAACTCATTTTTTATCAATAGTGAACTGAAAATTTCCCTTTTTGAACTAAAGAGAGATTCTGTTGAGCTATTTAATTTAATAAAATGGGATATGCTCTCATAATTACTTTTTCTATTTAATTAAATAATCTTTAATTAATTAGAAACACTTTTCTTATTTAATTAAATAACTTCATTTAATTAATTAAGAATAGCTTCTCATTTAATTAAATAACTTTGTTTAATTAATTAGAAGTAAGTACTCCATTTAATTAAATAATTTTGTTTATTTCAAAAAAAATTTTAAAACTGGTCAACTCAAGTCATCCATGGTTAAATCTGGTCATCTTTTGGTCAAACTTGATCTTTGCATATGTGAATATGGGCAAATGTGAGTATGAATTTCAGCAATAATTCGATGCAAATTCTCATTCAACTTTTCAAAATGAAGAGATGAGGGTCTCTTAAATAGACTTTCCTAGAATTCATTAACGGTTGAGATCGATTTCAATCAACAGTCAGAATTAAAGGTGAAGTTCAGTCATAAAAGGAGATTTCCAAATTAAAGGGAGTGAACAGATTTAATTTGAGTAAAATAAGGAGTTAACTGATTCAATTTGAGTAGAAAAAGGAGTTAACTGATTTAACTCATTTTTGATGAAAAGTGAACTGGAAATTTCTCTTTTTGAACTGAAGAGAGATTTTTTTGAAATATTTAATTTAATAAAATGAGATATGCTCTCATAATTGATTTTTCTATTTAATTAAATAATCTTTAATTAATTAGAGACACTTTTCTTATTTAATTATATAACTTCATTTAATTAATTAGGAATGGCTTCTCATTTAATTAAATAACTTTGTTTAATTAATTAGAAGTAAGTACTCCATTTAATTAAATAATTTTGTTTAATTATTTCAAAAAAAAAAATTGAA
Organism: Cupressus sempervirens; assembly: GCA_028749045.1. Taxonomy (NCBI): domain Eukaryota; kingdom Viridiplantae; phylum Streptophyta; class Pinopsida; order Cupressales; family Cupressaceae; genus Cupressus; species Cupressus sempervirens. Next base: position 370,877,114 of record CM053788.1, read on the forward strand.
ACTAGTCAACTCAAGTCAATCGTAGTTAAATCTGGTCAACTTTTGGTCAAACTTGATCTTTGCGTATGTGAATATGAGCAAATGCGAGTATGAATTCTAGCAACAATTCGATGTAAATTCTCATTCAACCTTTCAAAATGAAGAGATGTGTAATGTCCCGCCAAGGGATCCAAATAATTATCCTAAAATTTCACTAAGTTTGGTAACATTTTTTTTTATACATGAAAGTAAATACCATACATAATTTATTCACAATAATGGAAGCAATAGCAATGTCCATCTGAAAAGTAAACATAACGTACATAACAGATTACATTCTTTAAGATCCCTTAACATTGAATTACATACATGAATCCATCTAGTACAACAACCACATGAAATAATAATGATAAGTTCAATGTTCATATATTATATTTTCAAATTCTCAATCATCCACTGTACATGTAACAGGGTATGAAGGCTTAAAAGAATATTCATATGTGAAATAAGGTACATCATTCTACTCTAATCCATGATACATCAAAGACAATCACATGATACATCACCATAGAAGACATATACATCCATCATAAAGATCAAACAAAATAAACTAAGTGCACGGTTCCTCTCAACCGTTAATAGCATCATTAGACCATCGTGGGCCCTAGCCATCAATCCGTGCGTAACATCTCAAATCAACGAAGGGATCATCGGTATTAACATAGTAGGAATGTCACTCCTAACATATACAACATCATATGTAGAAAGTAATCTAACATGCAAATATAAGCATAAGATAACATCATGTAACATATGCTTATCATCAATGAAAGGATACATATCCACCATCATAAAGGAACCTAAGTGGTCTACTCCCACCGTGCTGAGGAGATAATCTCAAGTCCCAAACAGGCTATCCATAACACATAGCACAAATCTCTATAGTCCAGGAATCCTAAAAGTATACTAACTCAAAGGTTCCAATCATGAAACTGACATCTACTTCCCAGAGACACACAATGACATGTAGGAACCTACTATGCAAGCAGAAAAGTGTTATCGCAATTATCACGTACAAGTTATCCTAATAGTTAGCTAAACTCCACAGGTCCATAATGATTTCATGTGGCCACTAGTATCCTCTCATACTGACGAGGCATACTACGGAATGCAAGGTCGCAACTATGCGTCTCACTACTCTCATCCTAGCCTGTACAAGCACTCAAGGCATGGGCGAGAACAAAACACTTATCTTTTTAGGTTCATTTTGTTATTATTAGGTGTGAATGTTATCACTTATTAATCCAACTTACAATGAGTTACCCTAGCAGCCTCTTAGGGTCCCGGCCCCCATTGCAAGCCACTTCCCTTCACTACATGCAGATATCCTACCCTAATACTCATGGACTCATAAATTTCAAAATCATAAAAGATAATCTATAAAATCATCAAATATGTATAAAAGCATCAAATCTCCATGAGCAAACATCCATAGAAAAATATGAACACAACAGCTCTCTATTGGCAATTGAAGTATCACTGATAATCAAAGTATCCAATGGTTCTCAATAAACAAAATATATATCTCAATCATACTGATCGAAGACTCCAAAAATGGTTGAGTCAAACATGTCACAACATGACATCATCAAGAATAAATTCACATCTCAGTCCCATCATGACAACTAGAAAATAATTAAGGATAATTGATCGATAACTCAAAAATAATTAGCTCAAGTGTCTCATACACATACATCTCAGCTTCACACATGAAGACTGATGAACAAATACAAACAGTAAATACAAACATTTTATAGAGCATACAATCACATTACCATGGTTGAGGTTATAAAGATCGAGATCAAATAAGATCAACATGCCAACACATCTCATAACTCCCGAGCCTCTGGTAACAACTTAGGACTGGTCAACACTAGTTAACCCAAAACTCAAAACAAGAAGCATATAGAATACACGATGCAAACACATGTTTTGATTTTGCTAAGTTTTCAAATTTAAATTTAGAAGTCTTAGTTTACGTATTCCCAAATTATATTAAGTGGAGAAATTTCACGTTTTTCCTAACCCATATATTTGTTTGATAGATAAAAGTTTCTCCTCAAAACTACTAGACTCCATTTGCTAATTGTACTAATAATATTTTGTCTATCTAAATGTTGTTTGAAAAAGATCCCTATCACCAAATCAATAAGACTCATTGTAGATTTTAACATGAATAATCTCCAAATTTTTAACATTATCATCTTCATTAAACAACTCTAAAATTGTTTAATATTTATTAAATAGTATTCAATATACATTATAAAAATTTCACTATATTAAAATCTCTTCTTTTTAAAATTTTCTCTCATTTAAAAAATCCATTTACTTAGATTGACTAATAATTAATTACACTTCTTCTACTATTAACTAATCTTAATTAAATTTGATTTAATTAGATTAGATAATAAACCATATAAAACTAATGCATATTAATAAGATTCTAATAAGGGAAGATTGCAATAATATTTTTAATCCATTCCATGCTTTGGTATATTATTTTTTTTCTTGTGAAATTTTAGCATAAAAAACTCTTGGTTATGGGAAATGGAGAAATATTTGTCCTTGAATAAAACAATCTCAGTATGACAGCCATCTCCATAATGAACCGTTAGATCGTGCTGAAATTGAAATATGTTGGAGAGGGCTAAGTCATGCCAATTCTGACTGAAGTGATCGAATAAATTCGATCACAATAAAAAATTATGTGTGACTGAGTTCAGGTCTATCCAAGGGGCAGCGACAGGGCAGTTTGTGATGAATTAAATTTTTTTTCTTAAAATAATTGTTCTCTAAATTTAACCATAAAAGGGTTTATCATACACATCTAAAAATATAATTGATAGAAAGATTACATCTAATCATTCAAATTTTCACCATAAAATTTTTATTTTTATTCCAAATCTTTTCTTTCTAATTTAATATAAATTCGAACCCAAATCCGGTTCATATCTAATTATTTCTCCTTAATTGGATCTAGGGTTTTTCTATTATTTTCTTCTCAACCAAATAGCATATCTAGATTCCAATTTCAAATTACAGATTCAATCATAGAGAAATTTCAGACACATAACAGACATGATAAAGACAGGAATGCATGATGCGAAAATAGCATAAGTAAAATCACAAGAATCTACCTGAATTCTGATGCTAATTCACTCTTCTTCAGAAAACCCGTAGAACAAACTCCCTTCTTCAGAGTTCTTGAGTCCTCCAATGCTCCAATTTTTCTCCACCCTCTCTCTAAGCTTCTATGAATGCCTGAATACAAAGAGCTCTCAAGAAACTTTTAGAATGCTTCTTGAAAACGCTGAAAGGTGTCACCAACTAAGCATGGGTCTTTTCCAATTCTTTTTGATGAGTCATAGAATTGTAGACACCTTGTGCTTAATTGATGCACTAACCCCCCATGTAGTTAACACATGTTAATTTTCATGCAAGCTTATAACTCCAATAATTTTTATTTAAATTTTATAACTTTTATTTTAATCTTTTATAACTTTTATTATTATTATTTTATTTATTACTTTATTATTATTTTATAATTATTATTAATTTTAATTTCTAATTTTCTTTTATTTAATTCTTTATTTTCAATAATTCACATTACAATCAAAATATCAAAAATCATGATATTTTATTAATCTTCTCAAATAAATAATTTATTAATTAAATCTATTTGTTAAGACTTAATATAAAATTCACCATAGACTTTCAAGATAAAATATGAAAACTCATCATAGAACAAATCATACAAAATAAATTTAGAGGGTTAAAAATCACAAAATATGTCATCCGACACATTTGGTGGGTATTCAACTTTGATACTTGTCCTAACTCACTAGGACAAATGGTTTTTAGGTTTGGAATTTGGACTTGGAAATTTATCTCCTTTCTCTTATCATTGAGATAGTTTAATAGGGTACGCTCATCCTGACAATTTAGGGAAGTCGATATCCGGTACCTGCAACCTACAGGAAAATCATGCATGTACATACAATATATAATGATAAGCTAAATAGACAATGGTAGGAAGTGGTGCATCGTGTAATGCCCCGCCAAGGGATCCAAATTTTTTTACTAAGTTTGCTAAACAATTTTTTTTTAAACATGAAAGATAAAACCATTCATAACATTTGCGAAAGCAATAGCAACAATTCAAATGAAAATAAACATAACATATATACATAACAAGCTACATTCTTTAAAGCTCCTTTAACGTTGTATCACATCTAAATTAACTATTCATCTAACATCTCATCTTTATGAAATAGCAATGATACATCCAATGTACTTAAACAATATACAAGTGTCATTTTGTAATTATATTTTAGTTTAGCTCAATCATCCACTGTACATATCACAGGGTATGAAAAGCTTAAAAGAATAAATATCCAAATAAATAAAGTACATCATCATCATCTAATATTAATCTACAATGCAATAACATAAATGAAACCACATATCATACATGATACATCATGACAAAAGATATAAATATCCATCACAAAAGATAACTATATATCACAAATATAAATAACTAAGTGCACGGTTCCTCTCAACCGTAAATAGCATCATTAGATCATCGTGGATCCTAGCCATCCCTCTGTGCATAACATTTCAAAACACCGAAGAGATCATCGGTATTAACATAGAAGGAATGTCACTCCTAAAACATCCTATTAACATGCAAAGTAAAGCATAATAAATCATCAACTAACATATGCAAAGTAAAACAAATCATCAATATAGTAAACATACCAGTAAATACATCCATTATAAGGTATATTATCTATCATAATGCTCCAAAAACATAATGAAAAATAAATACCAACCAAAGATACTCCAGCCACGGTGTCTCGGACGGTTCTCAAATGATAAGAGTGAAAATACACTATCACCCGACCGCATAGAACCTAAGTGGTCCACTCCCACCATGCTGAGAAGATAATCTCAAGTCTCAAATAGGATATCAATTTACGAAGCACAAATCTCTATAAGTCTAAGAATCCTAAAAGTATACTAACTCAAAAGTTTTATCACACAAAACTGACATCTAATTTTCAGAGGCACACAAAGACATGTAGGAAACTTACTCTACAAGTGGAAAAGTGTCATCGCAATTGTCACGTAAAAGTTACCCTAGCAGTTAGCTAAACTCCATGGGTCCATACTGATCTCATGCGGTCACTAGTATCCTCTCATACTGATGAGGCATACTACAGAATGCACGGTCACAACCATGCGTTCTCACTACTCCCATCTTAGCCTGTACAAGCACTCAAGGCATGGGCGAGAACATCAAAACAATTATCTTTTTAAGTTCATTTAATGCCCATTTAGTGTGTAAATATTATCACTTATTAACCAAACTTACAATGAGTTACCCTGGCAGCCACTTAGGGCCCCAACCCCCATTGCAAGCCACTTCCCAACACTACAAGTAGATTGCCTACCCTAAGTTCATGGAATTATAAATCTCAAAATCATAAAAGATAATCCATAATAAAATTATCAAATATGCATAAAAGCATCAAATATCCATAATAAGAATCATCAAATCTCCAAGATAAGAATCATCAAATCTCCAAGATAAGAATCATCAATCTCCATGAGCATCTGAAAAAGCATCCATAGAAAATCATGACCACAACAGTTCTCTATTGGCAACTGAAGGCATTATTGATAATCATAAGTATCAATTGGCTCTCAATAACCAAAATATATCTCAAGATAAATGGTTCTCAAAAAGCAACCAAGAATATCTCAAAATCATACTGATCGAAGACTCCAAAATGGTTGAGTCAAACATGTCACAACATGACATCATCAAGAAATAAATTCACATTTCAGTCCCATCATGGTGACTAGAAAGTAATCCAAGAATAACTGATCAATGACTCAAAAATGATTAGCTCAAGCATCTCACATAACCATGGTTGGGCTTATAAAGATCGAGACCAAATAAGATCAACATGCCATCATATCTCATAACCTTCGAGCCTCTGGTAACATCCTAGGACTGGTCAACACTAGTCAACCCAAAACTCAAAATAAGAAGCATATAGAATACACGATGCAAATACATGTTTTGGTTTACTAAATTCATATAGTTGAATAATGTGTAGGGTTTTTCAGTTTTATATATGCAAGTATACTTTCAAGTGTATAAAGTTATCATTTGACCTACAAGTCAACCCATTTGTTCTCTGATAGCATTATCCTTTCATTATTAAGAATTACATTCTAGGGTAAGTGCACCAAGTTGTGGTGTGAAAAAGATGACACCTCTTTTTCTCATTCTAGTTTTGCAAAGTCCGCACGTGCTATAGTGCGTACGCACTATGGCTTGGGTGTGCCAAGCCATAGCGCGTATGCGCTATAGTGTGTACACATTAAAGCACGTGCACACTTTTAAAAAAAAAAAAAATTACAAAGCACATACGCACTATTTAAAAGTAAACTTAAAAGGCTTTAAATAGTGTGTGCGTGCTATAACGTTCATGCACTATAGGGCACACACGTTATTTAAAACTTTCCCTTCTACCAAGCCTAATGTTTGGCTTTGCCTTGGGGATCCAACCCAAAGCTTTGGAGTCTATAAACTGGTCTAAGACATATTTTTCTGCAAACATACAAAAAATGATTGATTTTTCTTGTGTGCTCTCTTTCTAGTTTCTTCATGGTTGAGCATCAATAAAATCAGGCTACATGACATTGTAAGTTTCTGTATTAGCTACACAACGATATAATTTATTTTTTATTTGAACTATTTCAAGCTTTTCATCTATAATTTCTTTTGAATGTATGTTCATTTTTTATCAAAAACCAACATGTACTAATTGGGCTGAAGATTTTAGCCCGTTCATCGAATTTTGCAACAACTTAGTTTTTTAGAAACTAGACTCCATTCTACACACTTTTAAAAAAAGAAGTTTTGATTTTAGATTAGTTTTCAATTATTTCTAGGGGAGCACACAGATATTTCACGTTTTTGGGATGTGTCTGACTAAAAAATTCATTAAAAAAAAATACACATTATAGAATTACCCAAAAAATCTGAGATAAACTACATAGTGTTAGGTAACTTTTGACCAGAGTGATTAAAGATTTTTTAAAAAAAAGTTAAAATTTTAGGAGGGCCACACTTTGTACTATGTTATTTTTTTCTGGAATAAACAGTACCACTTTTTGTGGCCCTTTTTTTTGAGCACCTAAAACTCAACCATTTTGAAAAAAAAATTAGTAGTTTAGAAACTAGATTCAGAGGACTGACTTTTATTTTTGTCATATCTTAAAATTTTGAGCGTAACTATCTTCAAATTCTTGTTGAAGTCCAAAAATTGCTGATTTCAGAAAAAATGTGTCCACTTATACCCCCTTTTTGGCACCACAACTTGGTGCACTTACCCTCTAAGAATAACCTAAGGATAAATATTCACTAAACTGATCATCATTGACCTTAATTAAATTGTCTTTTATATTTAACCATGATCCATATTCTAATTGATTAACCTTTCAACTTTTTTAGGATCATTATTCGTTATATTATAAGAGGACCAATTATCAAACTAAGAAGAATTATAACTTTATTAAAATGATCAATTAAATCAAACAATTAACATAGGTACACCATCCATGACCTTTTAACATCTAATAGTTTTCAATTCAATAATACTAAGTCTCACCATTAAAACATCTAAGGTCGTTATTCAAGTCATGAGAGTACGACTTATCAACTTCAATGTAAATACTTCACAACTTTGCTAGAGGAATCGATATTAGCATATCAATTAAAACACTATTACATAACTTGATAATTAATTAAATCTAATTAACTCTAATTAATTTAATTAATAATTACATATCCAAGGCAACATTCCAATTAATATCAGTTGACTAATAACTAGCTATAATTTTGTAAGTTAAAAGTCATCTATAATTTAGTACACAAATATTCATATTCATAGTTCAATAATAATAACTTGTTAGTATTTAATAACAAGCTATATTGGAAATCTTATTAATAAATCTATAATGACCACATTCGTCATTCTTTTAACAATGTTCCCATTTTATTTTAAAAATAACAAGTTATAATAAATCTCCAATACCAAGTATTATTATCTCAAATAAGTTTTTCTTATGTACGATAATTTAATTAATTAATACTCCAAATTATTAACCAATTCAATTTGATTAATATCTTTTACAGTACTTCAATCATTAACTAATCTCCTCTAGATTAACTCTGATTGTATTAATTGATAACTATTTAAACTATTTACACTATTATTTATTAATAGTTTGTTAGTCCCAACAAGCATTAATAAATAATAAACTCATCAAAACTATTATTAATCGATTTAGAGAACTTTACATAAGCTTCATTAGTTAACTCTTAATACCATTAAGGTATATCAAACGTATTAACCAATAACATAATAATTCAATCTTAATCCAATATCATTTAGAATTTTTAAATTTAAATCAACATAATATAAATTATCATCTTACAATTATTTAATCAATATTAAAATCAACTATTAGACTCCATTTTCTAATTGTTCTAATAATATTTTGTCTATATAAACGTTGTTTGAAAGAGATCCCTATCACAAACCAATAAGACTCATTGTATATTTTAACATGATTAATCTCTAAATTCTTAACATTATCATCTTCATTAAACAACTTTAAAATTGTTTAATTTATATTAAATAGTATTCAATATACATTATAAAAAGTTCACTATATAAACTATATTTAAATCTCTTTTCTTTTAATTTTCTTTCATTCATTTACTTAGATTGACTAATAATTAATTACACTTTTTCTACTATTAATTAATCTTAATTAAATTTGATTTAATTAGATTAAATAATAAATCATATAAAACTAATGCATATTAATAAGATTCTAATAAGGAAAGATTGCAATAATATCTTAATTCATTCCATGGTTTGATATATTATTTTTGTGAAATTTAAGCATAAAAAATTCTTGATTATGGGAAATGAAGAAATATCTGTCTTTGAATAAAATAGTCTCAGTACGATGGTCATACCTCCCTAATGAACCGTTGGATCGGGCTATAATTAAAATATGTTGGACAGGGTCAAGTTGCGCCAATTCTGACTAGAGCGATCGAATAAATTCATTCCCAATAAAAAATTATGAATGACTGAGTTTGGGTCTATCCAAGGGGCAGTGATAGGTCAATTTGTAATGAATTAAAAATTTCCTGTTAAAATAATTGTTCTCTAAATTTAACCATAAAAGAGTTTGTTCATATGCATCTAAAAATATAATTGATAGAAAGATTACATCTAATCATTCAAATTTTCACCATAAAATTTTTATTTTAATTTCAAATCTTGTCTTTCTAATTTAATATAAATTCGAACTCAAATCCGATTAAAATCTAATTTCTTTCTCATTTCGAACTAAAGTTTTTCTATTGTTTTCTTCTCATCCAAATAAAATATTTAGATTCTAATTTCAAATACAGAAAGTATTCAGACACGTAAAACAGATATGATGAAGACAGGAAGAGAAAGAATGCAAAGGGAATATGAGAATATCACGAGTGCACCTAGACACTGATGCTAATTTTTCATGCCTTAGAAGTCCATAGAAAATCCCTTCCTTCTCCATTATTCACAATTCTTCCAATAATCCAAGCTGATCGAATCCTCCAAGTGATTAGAAGTGCTAGAAGGAGCATAGAAGCAAGTAGAAAATATATGAGTATATGAATCTTCTCTCATGCATGTAAGCTTTGAAGCTTCTATTTTTTTTTTTTTAGCTTGTAGCTTGAGACTTCCATTAAGCTTGTAGCTTGCATTAAGCTTTTCATTTAAGCTTCTATGAATGCCTGAATATCAAGAGCTCTCAAAAAACCTTTGGATTGCTTCTTGAAACTGCTGAAAAGTGTCACCAACTAAGCATGGGTATTTTCCAATTCTTTTTGATGAGTCATAGAATTGTAGACACCTTGTGCTTAATTGATGCACTAACCCCCGTGTTGTTGACATATGTTAATTTTCATGCAAGCTTATAATTCCAATTTATTTTTTAAATAATCTCTATTTAAATTTTATAACTTTCATTTTTATTTTTATAACTTTTATTATTATTATTTTTATTTATTACTTTATTATTATTTTATAATTATTATTAATTTTAATTTCTAATTTTCTTTTATTTAATTCTTTTTTTTCAATAATTCACATTTAATTAATTACAATCAAAATATCAAAGATCATGATATTTTATTAATTTTTTTGAATAAATAATTTATTAATTAAATCTATTTATTAAGACTTAATTAATGAAAAATTCACCATAGACCTCCAAGATAAAATATGAAAATTCATCATAGAACAAATCATACAAAATAAATCTAAAGTGTTAAAAATTACGAAATATGTCATCCGACACATTCAATGGATATTCAACTCAGATACTTATTCTAATTTTTCAATTATGATAAATAGCTCAAAAGGTTGAGATTTAGACTTGAGAATTTATCTCCCCTCTTTTATCATTGAGATAATGTGATAGGGTACGCTCATCTTGGCAATTCAAGGAAGTCGATACCCGGTACCTACAACTTGCATAAAAACTATGCATGTACAAACACAATATATACTAAACTAAACAGACAATGGTAGGAAGTGGTGCATCATGTAGATCCCGACTAGCAGGTGACTATGACTCCCTTCCTTAACCACATCAAACACGCCATACAAAAGCAAACACGCAAGGCAAACACACACTATACACATGCAAGTATGGGGTAAGTATCCATAAGAAAGCACATATGATAATAAATCATCTTACTAATCATCATTAATAATTGAAAGTAATGTAATAATCATCATCAATAATTGTGAACACTAAAAATAATCATCAAACATACAGAAAATGTAGAGTCTAAGTAATCTCATCACATAATAAACTGAATTCATAGCACAATATCTGATAATCTCAAAAGAATGCTGCTAATCAACAACATAAAACTATTTCTAAAAGAGTTCAACAACGATAACAAAATGTGAACCAGGGGCAAGCACTACATCCACCCCCCTGAGATTATGCTTACTCCTGAAAGCCTACATGAATGAAAAACTAAGATACTCACTATATGGGTCTCATTGAACCCTTTCCCTCTATAGGGAAACATGTTTCCACTGAGGATATTACAACACCCTTAGAGCAATATGATTCTGGTTTAATGGTAAACCAAAAATCATATTGATCCAACATTTATTCTTGTAACAACTACTAAAATAAATCCCTTAATTCATTCTAAACAAGAGCAACTTAATGATTGCAAAGATAAACAGAGGTTTACTACCTTATAACATAGATAAAAGATACATATTTTGCAGCTAGAATGAGTTTCAATTTTTAGTTTTGCCTTCATTTAGATTCAGTAAAATTTTTAGTTTTGAAAGTTAAGTGTTGAAATAAATTAAAAAATGCAAGTAACAGTTTTAAGTTCTGTTTCAGTTCACTTAGTTTGAAGTTTTCAATTTGAAAAAGATACACATGATAGTTTTAAATTTTCATTTTATTCAACTAGTTAATAACTATTAGCATTCCAATATACCTAGAGCTCCCAATGTTGAAACTCGAGCTTTGATACCAAATGTAATGCCCCGCCAAGAGATCCAAAGAATTTTACTAAGTTTGCCAAATAATTTTTTTTAAAACATGAAAGATAAAACCATTCATAACATTTGCGAAAGCAATAGCAACAATTCAAATGAAAATAAACATAACATATATACATAACATGCTACATTCTTTAAAGTTTCCTTAATGTTGTATCACATCTAAATTAACTATTCATCTAATATCCCATCCTTATGAAATAATAATGATACATCCAATGTACTTAAATAATATATAAGTATCCTTTTATAATTATATTTTAGTTTAGCTCAATCATCCACTGTACATATCACAAGGTATGAAAAGTTTAAAAGAATAAACATCCAATTAAATAAAGTACATTATCATCATCTAATATTAATCCACGGTACAATAACATAAATAAAACCACATATTATACATGATACATCATCACAAAAGATATAAACATCCATCAAAAAAGATAACCATATATCACAAACATAAATAATTAAGTGCACGGTTTCTTCCAATCGTAAATAGCATCATTAGACCATTGTGGATCCTAGCCATCTCTCCATGCATAACATTCCAAAGCACCGAAGAGATCATCAGTATTAACATAGTAGGAATGTCACTCTTAAAACATCCTACTAACATGCAAAGTAAAGCATAATAAATCATCAACTAACATATGCAAAGTAAAGAAAATCATCAATATAGAAAATATGCCAGTAAATACATCCATCATATGGTATATTATCTATCATAATGCTCCAAGAACATAATGAAGAATAAATACCAACCAAGAATACTCCAGCCACGGTGTCTCGGACGGTTCTCAAATGATAAGAGTGAAAATACACTACCACCCGACCGCGTGGAACCTAAGTGGTCTACTCCCACCATGCTGAGGAGATAATCTCAAGTCCCAAACAAGATATCAATTCACGAAGCACAAATCTCTTTAAGTCCAGAAATCCTAAAAGTATACTAACTCAAAGGTTCCATCACACAAAACTGACATCTAATTCTCAGAGGTACACAAAGACATATATGAAACTTACTCTACAAGCGGAGAAGTGTCATCGCAATTATCACATACAAGTTACCCTGACAGTTAGCTAAACTCCACGGGTCCATACTGATCTCATGCAGCCACTAGTATCCTCTCATACTGATGAGGCATACTACGGAATGCACGGTCGCAACCATGCATTCTCACTACTCCCATCCTAGCCTGTACAAACACTCAAGGCATGGGTGAGAACATCAAAATAATTATCTTTTTAGGTTCATTTAATCTCTATTTAGTGTGTAAATGTTATCACTTATTAACCAAACTTACAATGTAGTGTCTGCCCCTGGTTCACATTTTGTTATCGTTGCTGAACTCTTTTAGAACTAGTTTTATGTTGTTAGTTAGCAACATTCTTTTGAGATTATCAGATATTGTGCTATGGAATTAATTTATTATGTGATGAGATTACTTAGACTATACATTTCATATATGTATATTGATTATTTTGTGGTTACAATTATTGATGATGATTATTACATTACTTTCAATTATTAGTGATGATTAGTAAGATGATTTATTATCATATGTGTTTTCTTATGGATACTTACCCCATACTTGCATGTGTATGGTGTGCGTGTTTGCCTTGTGTGTTTGCTTTTGTATGGCGTGTCTGATGTGGTTAAGAAAGAGAGTCATAGTCACCTGCTAGTCGGGATCTACACGATGCACCACTTCCTACCATTGTCTATTTATTTTAGTATATATTGTGTTTGTACATGCATAGTTTTTATGCAGGTTGCAGGTACCAGGTATTGACTTTCCTGAATTGCCAAGATGAGTGTACCCTATCACATTATCTCAATGATAAGAGAGGAGAGATACATTTTCAAGTTCAAATCCCAACCCTTTGAGCCATTTGTACTAATTAAAAAATTAGGATAAGTATCTGAGTTGAATACCCACCAAATGTGTTGGATGACATATTTCATAATTTTTAACCCTTTAGATTTATTTTGTATGATTTGTTTTATGATGGGTTTTCATATTTTATCTCGGAGGTCTATGGTGAATTTTCTATTAATTAAGTCTTAATAAATAGATTTAATTAATAAATTATTTATTTGATAAAATTAATAAAAATATCATGATCTTTGATATTTTGATTGTAATTAATTAAATGTGAATTATTAGAGAAAAAGAATTAAATAAAAAAAAATTAGAAATTAAAATTAATAATAATTATAAAATAATAATAAAGTAATAAATAAAATAATAATAATAAAAGTTATAAAAATTAAAATGAAAGTTATAAAATTTAAATAGAGATTATTTAAAATGTAAATTGGAGTTATAAGCTTGCATGAGAATTAACATGTGTCAACAACACGGGGGTTAGTGCATCAATTAAGCACAAGGTGTCTACAATTCTATGACTTATCAAAAAGAATTAGAAAAGACCCATGCTTAGTTGGTGACACCTTCTAGCTGTTTCAAAAAGCATTTCAAAAGTTTTTTGAAAGCTCTTGATATTTAGGCATTCATAGAAGCTTAAATCAAAAGCTTAATGGAAGCTACAAGCTTAATGGAAGCCTCGAGCTACAAGATAAAAAATAAAATAGAAACTTCAAAGTTTACATGTATGGAAGAAGATTCATATGCTCATATATTTTCTACTTGCTTCTATGCTTCTTCTAGCTCTTCTAATCACTTGGAAGATTCGATCGGCTTGAATTCTTGGAAGAATTGTGAATGATGGAGAAGGAAGGGATATTCTCTTATTCCCTTTGTATTCTTTCCCTTCCTATCTTCATCATATCTGTTTTATGTGTTGAATACTCTCTGTATTTGAAATTGGAATTTAGATATTTTATTTAGATGAGAAGAAAACAATAAAAAAATCTTAGATCCAATTAAGGAGAAATAATTAGATCTTAATCGGGTTTGGGTTCGAATTTATATTGTGAAATTAGATAGACAAGATTTGAAATAAAAATAAAAATTCTAAGTTGAAAATTCGTATGATTAGATGTAATCTTTCTATCAAATTATATTTTCAGATGCGTATGGACAAACCTATTAGATGGATGAATGAGTAAATTTAGAAAACAATTTCATTTTAAGAGGAAATTCTTAATTCATCACAGATTGTTCTATCACTGCCCTTTGGATAAACCCGAACTCAGTCATTCATAACTTTTTATTGGGAGCAAATTTATTCGATCGCTCCGGTCAGAAGTAGCGCAATTTGACCCTCTCTAACATATTTAAATTTCAGCCCGATCCAACGGTTCATTAGGGAGATATGACCGTCGTACTGAGACTGTTTTATTCAAAAACACATATGTCTCCATTTTCTATAATCAAGAGTTCTTTATGCTTAAACTTTACAAAAATAATATATACCAAAGCATGGAATGAATTAAAGATATTATTGAAATCTTCCCTTATTAGAATCTTATTAATATGCATTAGTTTTACATGGTTTATTATCTAATCTAATTAAATCAAATTTAATTAAGATTAATTAATAGTAGAAGAAGTGTAATTAATTATTAGTCAATTTAAGTAAATGAATAAGAGAAAATTAAAAGAAAAGAAATTTTGATATAGTTTTTATAGTGAACTTTTTATATTTATTTAATGTATATTAAATATTATTTAATATATATTAAATAATTTAGAGATGGTAATTTTATATTACGTTTTTAAATGAGGAGACTTTAACGATAATGGATTAAGATTTAATTGACATGAAGTCACTATTATAACATTGTTATAATTTGAATTACTATGGCATTATTAATATGTTATATATTATTAACTAAATTATTGATATACCTTAATGGTATTAAGAGTTAACTAATGAAGCTTATGTAAAGTTCTCTAGATCGATTAATAATAGTTTTGATGAATTTATTATTTATTAATGTTTGTTGGGACTAACAAACTATTAATAAGTAATAGTGTAAATATTTTAAATAGTTATCAATTAATACGAACATAACTAATATAGAGGAGATTAGTTAATGATTGAAGTACTGTAAAAGATATTAATCAAATTGAATTGGTTAATAATTTGGAGTATTAATTAATTGAATTATCGTACATAGGGAAAACTTATTTGAGATAATAATACTTGGTATTGAAGATTTATTATAACTTGTTATTATTAAAATAAAAATGGGAACATGACGAATGTGGTTATTATAGATTTATTAATAAGATTTCCAATATAATTTTTCATTAAATATTAGCAAGTTATTATTATTGAACTATGAATATGAACATTTGTGTATGGTTGACTTTTAGTTATTAGTCAACTAAATATTCTTTGGGTTGATGGTTTGGTTGTAAAATTATTAATTAAATCAATTAACTAAAGTTAATTGGATTTAATCAATAATTATGTTATGTAATAAAGATTTAATTGATATGATTCTTTTAACGAAGTTGTAAAATATTGATATCAAAGTTGATAGGCCTTATTCTCATGACTTGAATAATAATTCTAGATATTTTAATGGTCAGACGTAGTAATATTGAATTGAAAACTATTAAATGACAAAAGTCATGAAATCATGTACCTATTTTAATTGGTAAATTAAATTGATCATTTTAATTAAGTTATAATCTTCTTAATTGAAGATTGATAATTGGTTCTTTTATGAATGAATAATGATCTTTTGATTATGTTGAAATGTAGAAGTAACATTAAGAAAGAGTTGATCAATTAGTACTATGGATCTTAGCGAATAAAGTAAATGATTTAATGAGTAAATATTTATCCTTAAGTTATTCTTAGAATGTAATTCTTAATAATGGAAGGATAATGTTATCGGAGAACAATTGGGTTGACTTGTAGCTCAAATGATGAAATTTAAAACACTTGAAGTATACTTGCAAATAAAAAATTGGAAACTCCACATTATTCAACTATGTGAATTTAGTAAACCAAAACATGTGTTTGCATCTTGTATTCTATATGCTTCTTGTTTTGGGTTTTGGGTTGACTAGTGTTGACCAGTCCTAGGTTGTTACCAGAGGCTCGGGGGTTATGAGATGTGATGACATGATCTTATTTGGTCTCGATCTTTATAAGCTCAACCATGGTAATGTGATCGTATGCTCTATGAAATGTTTGTATTTACTGATTGTTATTGTTCATCAGTCTTCATGTGTGAAGCTGAGAGGTATGTGTATGAGACACTTGAGCTAATCATTTTTGAGTCATCAATCAGTTATCTGTGGTTTATTTTCTAGTAGCCATGATGAGACTGAAATATGAATTTATTTTTTGATGTTGTCATGTTGTGACATGTTTGACTCAACCATTTTGGAGTCTTCGATCAATATGATTTTGAGATATTCTTGGTTGTTCACTGAGAACCATTTATCTTGAGATATATTTTAGTTATTGAGAACCAATGGATACTTATGATTATCAGTGATGCCTTCACTTGTCAATAGAGAACTGTTGTGGTCATGATTTTTTATGGATATTTTTTCAGATGCTCATAGAGATTTGATGATTCTTATCTTGGAGATTTGATGATTCTTATTATGGATATTTGATGCTTTTATGCATATTTGATGATTTTATTATGGATTATCTTTTATGATTTTGAGATTTATGATTCCATGAGCTTAGGGTAGGTAATCTACTTGTAGTGTCGAAAAGTGACTTGCAATGGGGGCCGGGGCCCTAAGTGGCTACTGGGTAACTCATTGTAATTTTGGTTAGTAAGTGATAACATTTACACACTAAATGAGGATTAAAAGAACTTAAAAATATAATTATTTTGATGTTCTTGCCCATGCCTTAAGTGCTTGTATAGGCTAAGATGGGAGTAGTGAGAACGCATGGTTGTGACCGTGCATTCTGTAGTATGTCTCGTCAATATGAGATGATACTAGTGCTCGCATGAGATCAGTATGGACCCGTAGAGTTTAGCTAACTGCTAGGGTAACTTGTACGTGATAATTGCGATGACACTTTTCTACTTGTAGAGTAGGTTTCCTACATGTCTTTGTGTGCCTCTGAAAATTAGATGTCAGTTTTGTGTGATGAAACCTTTGAATTAGTATACTTCTAGGATTTTTGAACTTTTTATACTATATGTATTGATATCTTG
Organism: Cupressus sempervirens; assembly: GCA_028749045.1. NCBI lineage: Eukaryota > Viridiplantae > Streptophyta > Pinopsida > Cupressales > Cupressaceae > Cupressus > Cupressus sempervirens. The sequence goes on from CM053788.1 coordinate 370,894,946, forward strand.
TTTGGGACTTGAGATTATCTCCTCAGTACGGTGAGAGTGGACCACTTAGGTTCCACGCGGTCGAGTGATAGTTTATTTTCACTCTTATCATTTGAGATCCGTCCGAGACACTGTGACTGGAGTATCCTTGGTTGGTATTTATTCTTGATTATGTTCTTGGAGCATTATGATAGATAATATACCTTATGATGGATGTATTTACTAGTATGGTTCTTATATTGATGATTTGTTTTACTTTGCATATGTTAGTTAATGATTTATTATGTTTTACTTTGCATGTTAGTAAGATGTTTTAGGAGTGACATTCCTACTATATTAATACCGATGATCTCTTCGGTGCTTTGAAATGTTGCGCATAGAGGGATGACTAAGATCCACGATGGTCTAATGATGCTATTGACAGTTGGAAGGAACCGTGCACTTAGTTATTTATGTTTGTGATATATGGTTATCTTTTGTGATGGATGTTTATATCTTTTGTGATGATGTATCATGTATGATATGTGGTTTCATTTATGTTATTGCATCATGGACTAATATTAGATGATGATGATGTACTTTATTTACTTGGATGTTTATTCTTTTAAGCTTTTTCATACCCTGTGATATGTACAGTGGATGATTGAGCTAAACTAAAATATAATTACAAAAGGACACTTGAATATTGTTTAAGTACATTAGATGTATTATTGTTATTTCATAAGGATGGGATGTTAGATGAATAGTTAATTTAGATGTGATACAATGTTAAGAGATCTTTAAAGAATGTAGCATGTTATGTATATATGTTATGTTTATTTTCATTTGAATTATTGCTATTGCTTTCGCAAATGTTATGAATGATTTTATCTTTCATGTTTTAAAAAAAAATTGTTTGGCAAACTTAGTAAAATTTTTTGGATCCCTTGGCAGAGCATTACATTTGGTATCAGAGCCCGAGTTTCAACATTAGGAGCTCTGGGTATATTGGAATGCTATTAGTTATTAACTAGTTGAATAAAATGAAAACTTAAAACTATCATGTGTATCTTTTTCAAATTGAAAACTTGAAACTAGGTGAACTGAAACAGAACTTAAAACTGTTAATACTTAGCTTTCAAAACTAAAAATTTTACTGAAAATCTAAATGAAGGCAAAACTAAAAATTGAAACTCATTCTAGCTGCAAAACATGTATCTTTTATCTATGTTGTAAGGTAGTAAACCTATGTTTATCTTTGCAATCATTAAGTTGCTCATGTTTAGAATGAATTAGGGGATCTATTTTAGTAGTTGTTAAAAGAATGAATGTTGGATCGATATTGTTTTTGGTTTACCATTAAACTAGAATCATATTGCTCTAAGGGTCTTGTAATATCCTCAATGGAAACATGTTTCTCTACAGAGGGAAACGGTTCAATGAGACCCACATCGTGAGTATCTTAGTTTTTCATTCCTATAGGCATTCACAAGTAAGCTTAATCCCAGGGGGGGTGGATGTAGTGCCTACCCCTGGTTCACATTTTGTTATCATTGCTGAACTCTTTTAGAACTAGTTTTATGTTGTTGGTTAGCAACATTCTTTTGAGATTATCAGATATTGTGCTATGGATTCAGTTTATTATGTGATGAGATTACTTAGACTCTACATTTCATGTATGTATAATGATTATTTTTAGTGTTCACAATTATTGATGGTAATTATTACATTACTTTCAATTATTAATGATGATTAGTAAGATGATTTATTATCATATGTGCTTGCTTATGGATACTTACCCCATACTTGCATGTGTATGGTGTACGTGTTTGTCTTGCGTGTTTGCTTTTGTATGGCGTGTCTGATGTGGTTAAAGAAAAGAGTCGTAGTCACCTGCTAGTCGAGATCTACACGATGCACCACTTCCTACCATTGTCTGTTTAGTTTAGTATATATTGTGTTTGTACATGCATAGTTTTTATGCAGGTTGCAGGTACCGGGTATCGACTTCCTTGAATTGCCAGGATGAGCGTACCCTATCACATTATCTCAATGATAAGAGAGGGGAGATAAATTCTCAAGTCCAAATCCCAACCCTTTGAGCCATTTGTCCTAATTGAAAAGTTAGGACAAGTATTTGAGTTGAATACCCACCGAATGTGTCGGATGACATATTTCTTGATTTTTAACCCTTTAGATTAATTTTGTGTGATTTGTTCTATGATGAATTTTCATATTTTATCTTGGAGGTCTATGGTGAATTTTTCATTAATTAAGTCTTAATAAATAGATTTAATTAATAAATTATTTATTTGAGAAAATTAATAAAATATCATGATCTTTGATATTTTGATTGTAATTAATTAAATGTGAATTATTGGAGAAAATGAATTAAATAAAAGAAAACTAGAAATTAAAATTAATAATAATTATAAAATAATCATAAAGTAATAAATAAAATAATAATAATAAAAGTTATAAAAATTAAAATGAAAGTTATAAAATTTAAATAGAGATTATTTAAAAAGTAAATTGGAGTTATAAGCTTGCATGAGAATTAACATGTATCAACAACACGGGGGTTAGTGCATCAATTAAGCACAAGGTGTTTACAATTCTATGACTCATAAAAAAGAATTGGAAAAGACCCATGCTTAGTTGGTGACACCTTCCAGCTGTTTCAAGAAGCATTCTAAAAGTTTTTTGAGAGCTCTTGATATTCAGGCATTCATAGAAGTTTAAATGAAAAGCTTAATAGAAGCTACAAGCTTAATGGAAGCCTGGAGCTACAAGCTAAAAAAATAATAGAAACTTCAAAGCTTACATGCATGGGAGAAGATTCATATGCTCATATATTTTCTACTTACTTCTATGCTCCTTCTAGCTCTTCTAATCACTTGGAGGATTCGATCGGCTTGGATTCTTGGAAGAATTGTGAATGATGGAGAAGGAAGAGATTTTCTATGAATTTCTAAGGCATGACAAATTAGCATCAGTGTCCAGGTGCACTCGTGATATTCTCATATTCCCTTTGCACTCTTTCTCTTCTTGTCTTCATCATATCTATTTTATGTGTCTGAATTCTCTCTGTATTTGAAATTAGAATCTAGATATTTTATTTGAATGAGAATAAAATAATAGAAAAATCTTAGATCCAATTAAGGAAAAATAATTAGATCTTAATCGAATTTGGGTTCGAATTTATATTGTGAAATTAGATAGACAAGATTTGAAATTAAAATAGAAATTCTAAGTTAAAAATTCGTATGATTAGATGTAATCTTTCTATCAAATTATATTTTCAGATATGTATGGACAAACTTATTAGATGGATAAATGGGTAAATTTAGACAACAATTACATTTTAAGAGAAAATTCTTAATTCATTACAGATTGTTCTGTCACTGCCCTTCAGATAGATCCAAACTCAGTCATTCATAACTTTTTATTGGGATCAAATTTATTCGATCTCTCTAGTCAAAAGTCGCGCAATTTAGCCCTCTCCAACATATTTAAATTTTAGCCCAATCCAACGGTTCATTAGGGAGATATGGCCATCATACTGAGACTGTTTTATTCAAAGACAGATATTTCTTCATTTCTCATAACCAAGAGTTATTTATGCTTAAACTTCACAAAAATAATATATACCAAAGCATGGAATGAATTAAAGATATTATTGAAATCTTCCCTTATTAGAATCTTATTAATATGCATTAATTTTACATGGTTTATCATCTAATCTAATTAAATCAAATTTAATTAAGATTAATTAATAGTAGAAGAAGTGTAATTAATTATTAGTCAATCTAAGTAAATTAATGAAAAAAAATTAAAAGAAAAGATATTTTGATATAGTTTATATAGTGGACTTTTTATATTTATTTAATGTATATTAAATACTATTAAATATATATTAAATAATTTAGAGATGGTAATTTTATATTACGTTTTTAAATGAGGAGACTTTAATGATAATGGATTAAGATTTAATTGACATGAAGTCACTTTTATAACATTGTTATAATTTGAATTACTATGGTATTATTAATACGTTATATATTATTAACTAAATTATTGATATACTTTAATGGTATTAAGAGTTAACTAATGAAGCTTATGTAAAGTTCTCTAGATCGATTGATAATAGTTTTCATGAGTTTATTATTTATTAATGTTTGTTGGGACTAACAAACTATTAATAAGTAATAGTGTAAATATTTTAAATAGTTATCAATTAATACAATCAGAATTAATCTAGAGGAGATTAGTTAATGATTGAAGTACTGTAAAAGATATTAATCAAATTGAATTGATTAATAATTTGCAGTATTAATTAATTGAATTATCGTACATAGGGAAAACTTATTTGAGATAATAATACTTGGTATTGAAAATTTATTATAACTTGTTATTATTAAAATAAAAATGAGAACATGACGAATGCGGTCATTATAGATTTATTAATATGATTTTCAATATAGTTTGTCATTAAATATTAGCAAGTTATTATTATTGAACTATGAATATGAACATTTGTGCATGGTTGACTTTTAGTTATTAGTCAACTAAAAATTATTTGGGTTGATGGTTTGGTTGTAAAATTACTAATTAAATCAATTAACTAAAATTAATTGAATTTAATCAATAATGATGTTATGTAATAAAAATTTAATTGATATGATTCTTTTAATGAGGTTGTAAAATATTGATATCAAAGTTGATAGGTCTTATTCTCATGACTTGAATAATAACCATAGATGTTTTAATAGTGAGACGTAGTAATATTGAATTGAAAACTATTAAATGACAAAAGTCATGGAATCATGTACCTATGTTAATTGGTAAATTAAATTGATCATTTTAATTAAGTTATAATCTTCTTAATCGAAGATTGATAATTGGTTCTTTTATGAATGAATAATGATCCTTTGATTATGTTGAAATATAGAAGTAACATCAAGGAAGAGTTGATCAATTAGTACTATAGATCTTAGCGAATAAAACAAATGATTTAATGAGTAAATATTTATCATTAAGTTATTCTTAGAATTTAATTCTTAATAATAGAATGATAATGCTATCGGGGAACAATTGAGTTGACTTGTAGCTCAAATGATGAAACTTAAAACACTTGAAGTATACTTGCAAACAGAAAACTGGAAACTCCTACATATTATTCAACTATGTGAATTTAGTAAACCAAAACATATTTTTGCATCGTGTATTTTATATGCTTCTTTTTTTGGGTTTTGGGTTGACTAGTGTTGACCAGTCCTAAGTTGTTACCAGAGGCTCAGAGGTTTTGAGATGTGATGGCATGTTGATCTTATTTGGTCTCGATCTTTATAAGGTCAACCATGGTAATATGATTGTATGCTTTATGAAATGTTTGTATTTACTGATTGTTATTGTTCATCAATCTTCATCTGTGAAGTTGAGAGGTATGTGTATGAGACACTTGAGCTAATCATTTTTGAGTCATCGATCAGTTATCCTTGAATTATTTTCTAGTCGCCATGATGGGACTGAAATATGGATTTATTTCTTGATGATGTCATGTTGTGACATGTTTGACTCAACCATTCTTGAGTCTTCGATCAGTATCATTTTGAGATATTCTTGGTTGCTTGTTGATAACTATTTATCTTGAGATATATTTTAGTTATTGAGAACCAATGGATACTTATGATTATCAATGATGTCTTCAGTTGCTAATAGAGAACTGTTGTGGTCATAATTTTTTATGGATGTTTTTTCAGATGCTCATGGAGATTTGATGATTCTTATCATGGAGATTTGATGATTCTTATTATGGATATTTGATGCTTTTATGCATATTTGATAATTTTATTATGAATTATCTTTTATGATTTTGAGATTTATGATTCTATGAGCTTAGGGTAGGTAATCTATTTGTAGTGTCAGAAAGAGGCTTGCAATGGGGGCTGAGGCCCCAAGTGGATGCCAAGGTAACTCATTGTAAGTTTGGTTAATAAGTGATAATATTTACACACTAAATAGGGATTAAATGAACCTAAAAAGATAATTATTTTGATGTTCTAGCCCGTGCCTTGAGTGTTTGTACAGGCTAGGATGGGAGTAGTGAGAACGCATGGTTGCGATCGTGCATTTCGTAGTATGCCTCGTCAGTATGAGAGGATACTAGTGGCCGCATGAGATCAGTATGGACCCGTGGAGTTTAGATAACTACCAGGGTAACTTGTATGTGATAATTACGATGACACTTTCCCACTTGCAGAGTAGGTTTCCTACATATCTTTGTGTGCCTCTGAAAATTAGATGTCAGTTTTGTGTGATGGAACTTTTGAATTAGTATACTTTTAAGATTCTTGAACTTTTTATGCTATGTGTATGTTTGAAAATTGAGATTATCTCCTCAGCACAGTGGGAGTCGACCACTTAGGTTTCACGCGGTCAGGTGGTAGTGTATTTTCACTTTTATCATTTGAGATCCGTCTGAGACACCGTGACTGGAGTGTCCTTGGTTGGTATTTATTCTTCATTATGTTCTTAGAGCATTATGATAGATAATATACCTTATAATGGATGTATTTACTGGTATGTTTCTTATATTGATGATTTGCTTTACTTTGCATATGTTAGTTGATGATTTATTATGCTTTACTTTACATATTAGTAGGATGTTTTAGGAGTGACATTCCTACTATGTTAATACCGATGATCTTTTTGGTACTTTGAAATATTGCGCACGGAGGGATGGCTAGGATCCACGATGGTCTAATGATGCTATTTACAGTTGGGAGGAACCGTGCACTTAGTTATTTATGTTTGTGATATATGATTATCTTTTGTGATGGATGTTTATATCTTTTGTGATGATGTATCATGTATGATATGTGGTTTCATTTATGTTATTGCATCATAGACTAATATTAGATGATGATGATGTATTTTATTTACTTGAATGTTTATTCTTTTAATCTTTTTCATACCCTTCGATATGTACAGTGGATGATTGAGCTAAACTAAAATATAATTACAAAAGGACACTTGAATATTGTTTAAGTACATTGGATGTATTATTGTTATTTCATAAGGATGGGATGTTAGATGAATAGTTAATTTAGATGTGATACAATGTTAAAGGATCTTTAAAGAATGTAGCCTGCTATGTATATATGTTATGTTTATTTTCATTTGAATTGTTGCTATTGCTTCCGCAAATGTTATGAATGGTTTTATCTTTCATGTTTAAAAAAAAAATTTGTTTGGCAAACTTAGTAAAAAAATTTGGATCCATTGGCGGGGTATTACATACAATGAGTTACCATGGCAGCCACTTAGGGCCCCGACCCCCATTGCAAGCCACTTCCCGACACTACAAGTAGATTACCTACCCTAAGCTCATGGAATCATAGATCTGAAAATCATAAAAGATAATCCATAATAAAATCATCAAATATGCATAAAGGCATCAAATATCCATAATAAGAATCATTAAATCTCCAAGATAAGAATCATCAAATCTTCATGAGCATCTGAAAAAGCATCAATAGAAAATCATGACCACAACAGTTCTCTATTGGCAACTGAAGGCATCATTGATAATCATAAGTATCAATTAGTTCTCAATAACCAAAATATATATCAAGATAAATAGTTCTCAACAAGCAACCAAGAATATCTCAAAATCATACTGATCGAAGACTCCAAAATGGTTGAGTCAAACATGTCACAACATGACATCATCAATAAATAAATTCACATTTCAGTTCCATCATGGTGACTAGAAAGTAATCTAAGGATAACTGATTGATGACTCAAAAATGATTAGCTCAAGCATCTTAGATATATATACATCTCATCTTCACATATGAAGGATGAAAAATAAATACAAACATTTCATAGAGCATACGATCACATAACTATGGTTGGGCTTATAAAGATCGAGACCAAATAAGATCAATATGCCATCATATCTCATAACCCTCAAGCCTCTGGTAACATCTTAGGACTGGTCAACACTAGTCGACCCAAAACCTAAAACAAGAAGCATATAGAATACACGATGCAAACACATATTTTGGTTTACTAAATTCAAATAGTTGAATAATGTGTAGGGGTTTTTAGTTTTCTGTATGCAAGTATACTTTCAAGTGTATAAAGTTATCATTTGACCTACAAGTCAACCCATTTGTTCTCCGATAGCATTATCCTTCCATTATTAAGAATTACATTCTAAGAATAACTTAAGGATAAATATTCACTAAACTGATCATCATTGACCTTAATTAAATTGTCTTTTATATTTAACCATGATCTATATTCTAATTGATTAACCTTTCAACTTTTTTAGGATCATTATTCGTTATATTATAAGAGGACCAATTATCAAACTAAGAAGAATTATAACTTTATTAAAATGATCAATTAAATCAAACAATTAACATGGGTACACCATCTATGACCTATTAACATCTAATAGTTTCCAATTCAATAATACTAAATCTCACCATAAAAACATCTAAGATCGTTATTCAAGTCATGAGAGTACGACTTATCAACTTTGATGTAAATATTTCACAACTTTGCTAAAGGAATCAATATTAGCATATCAATTAAAACACTATTACATAACTTGATTATTAATTAAATCTAATTAATTTTAATTAATTTAATTAATAATTACATATCCAAAGCAACATTCCAATTAATATCAGTTGACTAATAACTAGCTATAATTTTGTAAGTTAAAAGTTATCTATAATTTAGTACACAAATATTCATATTCATAGTTCAATAACAAAAACTTGTTAATATTTAATAACAAGCTATATTGGAAATCTTATTAATAAATCTATAATGATCACATTCGTCATTCTTTCAACAATGTTCGCATTTTATTTTAATAATAACAAGTTATAATAAATCTCTAATACCAAGTATTATTGTCTCAAATAAGTTTCTCCTATGTATGATAATTCAATTAATTAATACTCCAAATTATTAACCAATTCAATTTGATTAATATCTTTCACAGTACTTCAATCATTAACTAATCTCCTCTAGATTAACTCTGATCGTATTAATTGGTAACTATTTAAACTATTTACACTATTATTTATTAATAGTTTGTTAGTCCCAACAAACATTAATAAATAATAAATTCATCAAAACTATTATTAATAGATTTAGAGAACTTTACATAAGCTTCATTAGTTAACTCTTAATACCATTAAGGTATATCAAACGTATTAACCAATAACATAATAATTTAGTCTTAATCTAATATCATTCAGAGTTTCTAAATTTAAATCAACATAATATAAATTATCATCTTACAATTATTTAATCAATATTAAAATCAACCATTAGACTCCATTTTCTAATTGTTCTAATAATATTTTGTCTATATAAATGTTGTTTGAAAGAGATCCCTATCACAAACCAATAAGACTCATTGTAGATTTTAACATGATTAATCTCCAAATTCTTAACATTATCATCTTCATTAAACAGCTCTAAAATTGTTTAATATATATTAAATAGTATTCAATATACATTATAAAAAGTCTACTATATAAACTATATTTAAATCTCTTTTCTTTTAATTTTCTCTCATTCATTTACTTAGATTGACTAATAATTAATTACGTTTCTTCTACTATTAATTAATCTTGATTTAATTTGATTTAATTAGATTAGATAATAAACCATATAAAACTAATGCATATTAATAAGATTCTAATAAGGAAAGATTGCAATAATATCTTAATTCATTCCATACTTTGATATATTATTTTTGTGAAGTTTAAGTATAAAGAACTTTTGATTGTGGGAAATAGAGAAATATCTGTCATTGAATAAAACAGTCTCAGTACAACGGTCATATCTTCCTAATGAATCGTTGGATCGGGCTGAAATTAAAATATGTTGAAGAGGGCCAAGTTGCACCGATTCTGACTGAAGCGATTGAATAAATTTGATCTCAATAAAACATTATGAATGACTAAGTTGGGGTCTATCCAAGAGGCAGCAACAGGTCAATTTGTGATGAATTAAGAATTTCCTATTAAAATAATTGTTCTCTAAATTTAACCATAAAAGAGTTTGTTCATATGCATCTAAAAATATAATTGATAGTAAGATTACATCTAATCATTCGAATTTTCACCATAAAATTTCTATTTTAATTCCAAATCTTGTCTTTCTAATTTAATATAAATTCAAACCCAAATCTGATTAAAATTTAATTTCTTTCTCATTTGGAACTAGGGTTTTTCTATTATTTTCTTCTCATCCAAATAAAATATCTAGATTCCAATTTCAAATACAGAGAGTATTCAGACACATAAAACAAATATGATGAAGATAGGAAGAGAAAGAGTGCAAAGGATATCACGAGTGCACCTAGACACTGATGCTAATTTTTCATTCCTTAGAAGTCTATAGAAAATCCCTTCCTTCTCCATCATTCGCAATTCTTCTAATAATCCAAGCCAATCGAATCCTCCAAGTGATTAGAAGTGCTAGAAGGAGCATAGAAGTAAGTAAAAAATATATGAGCATATGAATCTTCTCCCATGCATGTAAGCTTTGAAGCTTCTATTTTTATTTTTTAACTTTTACCTCGAGACTTTCATTAAGCTTGTAGCTTCCATTAAGCTTTTCATTTAAGCTTCTATGAATGCCTGAATATCAAGAGCTCTCAAGAAAATTTTGGATTTCTTCTTGAAACTGCTGAAAGGTGTCACCAACTAAGCATGGGTCTTTTTCAATTCTTTTTGATGAGTCATAGAATTGTAGACACCTTGTGCTTAATTGATGCACTAACTCCTGTGTTGTTGACACATGTTAATTCCCATGCAAGCTTATAACTCCAATTTACTTTTTAAATAATCTCTATTTAAATTTTATAACTTTCATTTTAATTTTTATAACTTTTATTATTATTATTTTTATTTATTACTTTATTATTATTTTATAATTATTATTATTTTTAATTATTAATTTTATTTTTATTTAATTCTTTTTTTCTAATAATTCACATTTAATTAATTACAATCAAAATATCAAAGATCATGATATTTTATTAATTTTCTCAAATAAATAATTTATTAATTAAATCTATTTATTAAGACTTAATTAATGAAAAATTCACCATAGACCTCCAAGATAAAATATGAAAATCTATCATAGGACAAATCATACAAAATAAATCTAAAAGGTTAAAAATCACAAAATATGTCATCTGACACATTCGGTGGGTATTCAACTCAGATACTTGTCCTAATTTTTTAATTATGATAAATGGCTCAAAGGGTTGGAATTTGGACTTGAGAATTTATCTCCCCTCTCTTATCATTGAGATAATGTGATAGGGTACGCTCATCTTGACAATTTAGGGAAGTCGATACCCGGTACCTACAACTTGCATAAAAATCATGCATGTACAAACACAATATATACTAAACTAAACAGACAATGGTAGGAAGTGGTGCATCATGTAGATCCCGACTAGCAGGTGACTACGACTCTCTTAACCACATCAGACACGCCATACAAAAGTAAACACGCAACGCAAACACGCACACCATACACATGCAAGTATGGGGTAAGTATCCATAAGAAAGCACATATGATAATAAATCATCTTACTAATCATCATTAATAATTGAAAGCAATGTAATAATCATCATCAATAATTGTGAATTGTAAAAATAATCATCAAACATACAGGAAATGTAGAGTCTAAGTAATCTCATCACATAATAAACTGAATCCATAGTGCAATATCGGATAATCTCAAAAGAATGCTGCTAACCAACAACATAAAACTAGTTCTAAAAAAGTTCAACAACAATAACAAAATGTGAACCAGTGGCAGGCACTACACATTATGTACATCCCGACTAAATAGGTGACTACGACTCCATTCCTTAACCATATCAGAAATGCCATACAATAAAAAAATACACACACCATACACATGCAAGTATGGGGTAAGTAACCATAATAAAATACATGAGATAATAAACCATTTAACTAATCATCATTAATAACTGAAAATGATGTAATGATCATCATACATACATGAAATGTAAAGTTTAAATGATCTTATCATATATCAAATGAATCCTCATCATAATATCTGATAGTGTCAAAAAAACACCACTAAACTATCAACATAAAACTAGTCTACATAGTCTGATAACAATAAGTCTAAAAAAAATGTGAATGAGGGTAGGCACTACAAGATGAGGGTCTCTTAAATAGACTTTCCTGGAATTTATCAACGGTCAAGATTAAAGGTGAAGTTCAGTCATAAAGGAAGATTTTCAAATTAAAGGGAGTTAACAGATTTAATTTGAGTAAAATAAGGAGTTAACTGATTCAATTTGAGTAGAAAAAAGAGTTAACTGATTTAACTCATTTTTTATCAATAGTGAACTAAAAATTTCCCTTTTTGAACCGAAGAGAGATTTTGTTGAGATATTTAATTTAATAAAATGAGATATGCTCTCATAATTACTTTTTCTATTTAATTAAATAATCTTTAATTAATTAGAGACTCTTTTCTTATTTAATTAAATAACTTCATTTAATTAATTAGGAATGGCTTCTCATTTAATTAAATAACTTGATTTAATTAATTAGAGGTAAGTACTCTATTTAATTAAATTATTTCATTTAATTATTTCAAAAAAAAATTTGAAACTAGTCAACTCAAGTCAACCGTGGGTAAATCTGGTCAACTTTTGGTCAAACTTGATCTTTGCGTATGTGAATATGAGCAAATGTGAGTATAAATTCCTGCAAAATTTTGATGCAAATTCCCATTCAATCTTTCAAAATGAAGAGATGAGGGCCTCTTAAATAGACTTTCTTAAAATTCATCAACGGTTGAGATCGATTTCAATCAACGGTCAGAATTAAAGGTGAAGTTTAGTCATAAAGGGAGATTTTTAAATTAAAGGGAGTTAATAGATTTAATTTGAGTAAAATAAAGAGTTAATTGATTCAATTTGAGTAGAAAAAGGAGTTAACTGATTTAACTCATTTTTGATCAATAGTGAACTGGAAATTTCCCTTTTTGAACTCACGAGAGATTATGTTGAGATATTTAATTTAATAAAATGAGATATGCTCTTATAATTACTTTTTCTATTTAATTAATTACAGACACTTTTCTTATTTAATTCAATAACTTCATTTAATTAATTAGGAATGGCTTCTTATTTAATTAAATAACTTTGTTTAATTAATTAGAAATAAGTAATCCATTTAATTAAATAATTTAGTTTAATTATTTCAGAAAATTTTTTGAAACTAGTCAACTCAAGTCAAACGTGGTTAAATTTGGTCAACTTTTGGTCAAAATTGATCTTTGCGTATGTGAATATGAGAAAATGTTAGTATGAATTCCAGAAACAATTTGATACAAATTCTCATTCAACCTTTCAAAATAAAAAGATGAGGGTCTCTTAAATAGACTTTCTTGAAATTCATCAACGGTTGAGATCGATTTCAATCAACAGTCAGGATTAAAGGTAAAGTTCAGTCATAAAGGGAGATTTCCAAATTGAAGGGAGTTAATAGATTTAATTTGAGTAAAATAAGGAGTTAACTGATTCAATTTGAGTAGAAAAAGGAGTTAACTGATTTAACTCATTTTTTATCAATAATGAACTGAAAATTTTCCTTTTTGAACTAAAGAGAGATTTTGTTAAGATATTTAATTTAATAAAATGAGATATGCTTTCATAATTACTTTTTCTACTTAATTAAATAATTTTTAATTAATTAGAGACACTTTTTTTATTTAAGTAAATAACTTCATTTACTTAATTAGGAATGGCTTCTAATTTAATTAAATAACTTTGTTTAATTAATTAGAAGTAAGTACTCCATTTAATTAAATAATTTAGTTTAATTATTTAATTTTTTTTTTAAAACTAGTCAACTCAAGTCAAACGTGGTTAAATCAGGTCAACATTTGGTCAAACTTGATCTTCACGTATGTGAATATGAGCAAATGTGAGTATAAATTCCAGCAACAATTCGATGCAAATTCTCATTCAACCTTTCAAAATAAAGAGATGGGGGTCTCTTAAATAGACCTTCATAGAATTCATCAACAGTTGAGATCGATTTCAATCAATGGTCAGGATTAAATGTGAAGTTCAGTCATAAAGGAAGATTTCCAAATTAAGGGGAGTTAACAGATTTAATTTCAGTAAAATAATGCATTAACTAATTCAATTTGAGTAGAAAAAGGAGTTAACTGGTTTAACTCATTTTTGATCAATAGTGAACTAAAATTTTCCCTTTTTAAACTGAAGAGAGATTTTGTTGAAATATTTAATTTAATAAAATGAGATATGCTCTCATAATTGCTTTTTCCATTTAATTAAATAATATTTGATTAATTAGAGACACTTTTCTTATTTAAGTAAATAACTTCATTTAATTAATTAAGAATGGCTTCTCATTTAATTAAATAACTTTGTTTAAATAATTAGAAGTAAGTACTCCATTTAATTAAATAATTTCGTTTAATTATTTCAAAATTCTTTTCGAAACTAATCAACTCAAGTCAACCGTGGTTAAATCTGGTCAACTTTTGGTCAATCTTGATCTTTGCATTTGTGAATATGAGCAAATGTGAGTATGAATTTCAGTAACAATTTGATGCAAATTATCATTCAACATTTCAAAATGAAGAGATGAGGGTCTCTTAAATAGACTTTCCAGGAACTCATCAACAGTTGAGATCGATTTCAATCACGGTCAAGATTAAAGGTGAAGTTCAGTCATAAAGGGAGATTTTCAAATTAAAGGGAGTTAACAGATTTAATTTGAGTAAAATAAAGAGTTAACTGATTCAATTTGAGTAGAAAAAAGAGTTAACTGATTTAACTCATTTTTTATCAATAGTGAACTAAAAATTTCTCTTTTTAAACTGAACAGAGATTTTGTTGAGATATTTAATTTAATAAAATGAGATATGCTCTCATAATTAATTTTTTCATTTAATTAAATAATCTTTAATTAATTAGAGACACTTCTCTTATTTAATTAAATAACTTCATTTAATTAATTAGGAATGGCTTCTCATTTAATTAAATAACTTTGTTTAATTAATTAGAAGTAATTACTCCATTTAATTAAATAATTTCATTTAATTTTTTCAAAATTATTTTTGAAACTAGTCAACTCCTGTCAACCGTTGTTAAATCTGGTCAACTTTTGGTCAAACTTGATCTTTGCGTATGTGAATATGAGCAAATGTGAGTATGAATTTTAGCAACAATTCAATGCAAATTCTCTTTCAACCTTTCAAAATGTAGAGATGAGGGTGTCTTAAATAGACTTTCCTGGAATTCATCAACGGTTGAGATCGATTTCAATCAACGGTCAGGATTAAAGGTGAAGTTCAGTCATAAATAGAGATTTCCAAATTAAAGGGAGTTAACACATTTAATTTGAGTAAAATAGGAGTTAACTGATACAATTTGAGTAGAAAAAGAAGTTAACTGATTTAAGTCATTTTTTATTAATAGTGAACTGGAAATTTTTCTTTTTGAACTAAATAAAGATTTTGTTGAGATATTTAATTTAATAAAATGAGATATGCTCTCATAATTACTTTTTCCACTTAATTAAATAATCTTTAGTTAATTAGAGACACTTTTCTCATTTAATTAAATAACTTCATTTAATTAATTAGGAATGGCTTCTCATTTAATTAAATAACTTTGTTTACTTAATTAGAAGTAAGTACTCCACTTAATTAAATAATTTCGTTTAATTAATTCGAAATTTTTTTCAAAATTAGTTCACTCAAGTCAACCGTGGTTAAATCTGGTCAACTTTTGGTCAAACTTGATTTTTGCGTATGTGAATATGAGCAAATGTGAGTATGAATTCTAACAACAATTAAATGCAAATTCTCATTCAACCTTTCAAAATGAAGACATGAGAGTCTTTTAAATAGACTTTCTTGGAATTCATTAACGGTTGAGATCGACTTCAATCAACGGTTAGGATTAAAGGTGAACTTCAGTCATAAAGGGAGATTTCAAAATTAAAGGGAGTTAACAGATTCAATTTGAGTCATAATTACTTTTTTCATTTAATTAAATAATTTTTAATTAATTAGAAACACTTTTCTTATTTAATTAAATAACTTCATTTAATTAATTAGGAATGGCTTCTAATTTAATTAAATAACTTTGTTTAATTAATTAGAAGTACTTCATTTAATTAAATAATTTCATTTAATTATTTAAGAATTCTTTTCGAAACTGGTTAAATCAAGCCAACCGTGGTTAAATATAGTCAACTTTTGGTCAAACTTGATCTTTGCGTATGTGATTACGAGCAAATGTGAGTATGAATTCGAGCAACAATTCGATGCAAATTTTTATTCAACCTTTCAAAATGAAGAGATGAGGGTCTCTTAAATAGACTTTCCTAGAATTCATCAACGGTTGAGATTGATTTCAATCAACGGTCAAGATTAAAGGTGAAGTTCAGTCATAAGGGGAGATTTCCAAATTAAAGGGAGTTAAGAAATTTAATCTGAGTAAAATACAGAGTTAATTTATTCAATTTGAGTAGAAAAAAGGAGTTAACTGATTTAACTCATTTTTTATCAATAGTGAACTGGAAATTTTTCTTTTTTGAACTAAAAAGAGATTTTGTTGAGATATTTTATTTAATAAAATGAGATATGCTCTCATAATTACTTTTTCTTTTTAATTAAATAATCTTTAATTAATTAGAGACACTTTTCTTATTTAATTAAATAACTTCATTTAATTAATTATGAATGGCTTCTCATTTAATTAAATAACTTTGTTTAATTAATTAGAAGTAAGTACTCCATTTAATTAAATAATTTCGTTGAATTATTTCAAAAAAAAATTTGAAATCGATTTCAATCAGTGGTCAGGATTAAAGGTGAAGTTAAGTCATAAAGTGAGATTTTCAAATTAAAGGGAGTTAACAGATTTAATTTGAGTAAAATAAGGAGTTAACTCATTCAATTTGAGTAGAAAAAGGAGTTAACTGATTTAACTCATTTTTGATCAATAGACAACTGAAAATTTTTCTTTTTGAACTGAAGAGAGATTTTATTGAAATATTTAATTTAATAAAATAAGATATGCTCTAATAATTGCTTTTTCTATTTAATAAAATAATTTTTAATTAATTAGAGACACTTTTTTTATTTAATTAAATAACTTCATTTAATTAACTAGGAATGACTTTTTATTTAATTAAATAATTTTGTTTAACTAATTAGAAGTAAGTACTCCATTTAATTAAATAATTTTGTTTAATTATTTCAAAAAAAATTTCAAAACTAGTCAACTCAACTCAACCGTGGTTAAATCTGGTCAACTTTTGGTCAAAATTGATCTTTGCGTATGTGAATATGAGAAAATGTGAGTATGAATTCCAGCAAAAATTCGATGCAAATACTCATCCAAACTTTCAAAATGAAGAGATGAGGGTCTCTTAAATAGACTTTACTGAAATTCATCAATGGTTGAGATCGATTTCAATCAACCGTTAGGATTAAAAGTGAAGTTCTGTCATAAAGGGAGATTTTCAAATTAAAGAGAGTTAACAGATTTAATTTGAGTAAAATAAGAAGTTAACTGATTCAATTTGAGTAGAAAAAGGAGTTAACTGATTTAACTCATTTTTGATTAATAGTGAACAGGAAATTTCCCTTTTTAAACTGAAGAGAGATTTTGTTGAGAAATTTAATTTAATAAAATGAGATATGCTCTCATAATTACTTTTTTTGTTTAATTAAATAATCTTTAATTAATTCGAGACACTTTTCTTATTTAATTAAATAACTCCATTTAATTAATTAGGAATGGCTTCTCATTTAATTAAATAACTTTGTTTAATTAATTAGAAGTAAGTACTTCATTTAATTAAATAATTTAGTTTAATTATTTTAAATTTTTTTTTGAAACTAGTCACCTCAAGTCAACCGTGGTTAAATCTGGTCAACTTCTAGTCAAACTTGATCTTTGCATATGTGAATATGAGCAAATGTGAGTATGAATTCCAGCAACAATTCGATACAAATTCTCATTCAACCTTTCAAAATGAAGAGATGAGGGTTTCTTAAATAGATTTTTCTAATATTCATCAACGGTTGAGATCGATTTCAATCAGCGGTCAGGATTAAAGGTGAAGTTAAGTCATAAAGTGAGATTTCCAAATTAAAGGGAGTTAACAGATTTAATTTGAGTAAAATAAGGAGTTAACTGATTCAATTTGAGTAGAAAAAGGAGTTAACTAATTTAACTCATTTTTTATCAATAGAGAACTGAAATTTTTTCTTTTTGAACTGAAGAGAGATTTTGTTGAAATATTTAATTTAATAAAATAAGATATGCTCTAATAATTGCTTTTTCTATTTAATAAAATAATCTTTAATTAATTAGAGACACTTTTTTTATTTAATTAAATAACTTCATTTAATTAACTAGGAATGGCTTTTTATTTAATTAAATAATTTTTTTTAATTAATTAGAAGTAAGTACTCCATTTAATTAAATAATTTGGTTTAATTATTTCAAATTTTTTTTCTAAACTAGTCAACTCAACTCAACCGTGATTAAATCTGGTCAACTTTTGGTCAAACTTGATCTTTGCGTATGTGAATATGAGCAAATGTGAGTATGAATTCTAGCAAAAATTCGATGCAAATACTCATTGAACCTTTCAAAATGAAGAGATGAGGGTCTCTTAAATAGACTTTACTGAAATTCATCAACGGTTGAGATTGATTTCAATCAACCGTTAGGATTAAAAGTGAAGTTCTATCATAAAGGGAGATTTTCAAATTAAAGGGAGTTAACAGATTTAATTTAAGTAAAATAAGATGTTAACTGATTCAATTTGTGTAGAAAAAGGAGTTAACTGATTTAACTCATTTTTCATTAATAGTGAACAGGAAATTTTTCTTTTTAAACTGAAGAGAGATTTTGTTGAGAAATTTAATTTAACAAAATGAGATATGCTCTCATAATTACTTTTTCTCTTTAATTAAATAATCTTTAATTAATTCGAGACACTTTTCTTATTTAATTAAACAACTCCATTTAATTAATTAGGAATGGCTTCTCATTTAATTAAATAACTTTGTTTAATTAATTAGAAGTAAGTACTTCATTTAATTAAATAATTTAGTTTAATTATTTTAAATTTTTTTTTGAAACTAGTCACCTCAAGTCAACCGTGGTTAGATCTGGTCAACTTCTGGTCAAACTTGATCTTTGCATATGTGAATATGAGCAAATGTGAGTATGAATTCCAGCAACAATTCGATACAAATTCTCATTCAGCCTTTTAAAATGAAGAGATGAGGGTTTCTTAAATAGATTTTCCTAATATTCATCAACGGTTGAGATCGATTTCAATCAGCGGTCAGGATTAAAGGTGAAGTTAAGTCATAAAGTGAGATTTCCAAATTAAAGGGAGTTAACAGATTTAATTTGAGTAAAATAAGGAGTTAACTGATTCAATTTGAGTAGAAAAAGGAGTTAACTGATTTAACTCATTTTTTATCAATAGAGAACTGAAATTTTTTCTTTTTGAACTGAAGAGAGATTTTGTTGAAATATTTCATTTAATAAAATAAGATATGCTCTAATAATTACTTTTTCTATTTAATAAAATAATCTTTAATTAATTAGAGACACTTTTTTTATTTAATTAAATAACTTCATTTAATTAACTAGGAATGGCTTTTTATTTAATTAAATAATTTTGTTTAATTAATTAGAAGTAAGTACTCTATTTAATTAAATAATTTTGTTTAATTATTTCAAATTTTTTTTCGAAACTAGTCAACTCAACTCAACCGTGGTTAAATCTGGTCAACTTTTGGTCAAACTTGATCTTTGCGTATGTGAATATGAGCAAATGTGAGTATGAATTCTAGCAAAAATTCGATGCAAATACTCATTCAACCTTTCAAAATGAAGAGATGAGGGTCTCTTAAATAGACTTTACTGAAATTCATCAACGGTTGAGATCGATTTCAATCAACCGTTAGGATTAAAAGTGAAGTTCTATCATAAAGGGAGATTTTCAAATTAAAGGGAGTTAACAGATTTAATTTAAGTAAAATAAGATGTTAACTGATTCAATTTGAGTAGAAAAAGGAGTTAACCGATTTAACTCATTTTTCATTAATAGTGAATAGGAAATTTTCCTTTTTAAACTGAAGAGAGATTTTGTTGAGAAATTTAATTTAATAAAATGAGATATGCTCTCATAATTACTTTTTCTCTTTAATTAAATAATCTTTAATTAATTCGAGACACTTTTCTTATTTAATTAAACAACTCCATTTAATTAATTAGGAATGGCTTCTCATTTAATTAAATAACTTTGTTTAATTAATTAGAAGTAAGTACTTCATTTAATTAAATAATTTAGTTTAATTATTTTAAATTTTTTTTTGAAACTAGTCACCTCAAGTCAACCGTGGTTAAATCTGGTCAACTTCTGGTCAAACTTGATCTTTGCATATGTGAATATGAGCAAATGTGAGTATGAATTTCAGCAACAATTCGATACAAATTCTCATTCAACCTTTCAAAATGAAGAGATGAGGGTTTCTTAAATAGACTTTCCTAATATTCATCAACGGTTGAGATCGATTTCAATCAACGGTCAGGATTAAAGGTGAGGTTCAGTCATAAATGGAGATTTCCAAATTAAAGGGAGTTAACAAATTTAATTTGAGTAAAATAAGGAGTTAACTAATTCAATTTGAGTAGAAAAAGGAGTTAACTAGTTTAACTCATTTTTGATCAATAGTAAACTGGAAATTTTTATTTTTGAACTGAAGAGAGATTTTGTTTAGATATTTAATTTAATAAAATTAGATATCCTCTCATAATTACTTTTTCCATTTAATTAAATAATCTTTAATTAATTAGAGACTCTTTTATTATTTAATTAAATAACTTCATTTAATTAATTAGGAATGGCTTCTCATTTAATTAAATAACATTGTTTAATTAATTAGAAGTAAGTACTCCATTTAATTAAATAATTTCATTTAATTTTTTCAAAATTCTTTTCGAAAGTAGTCAACCCAAGCCAACCGTGGTTAAATCTGGTCAACTTTTGGTCAAACTTGATCTTTGCATATGTGAATATGAGCAAACGTGAGTATGAATTCCAACAATAATTCGATGCAAATTCTCATTCAACATTTGGAAATGAAGAGATGAGAGTCTCTTAAATAGACTTTCCTTCAATTCATCAACGGTTGAGATCGATTTCAATCAACGATCAGGATTAAAGGTGAAGTTTAGTCATAAAGAGAGATTTTCAAACTAAAGGGAGTTAACTAATTTAATTTGTGTAAAATATGGAGTTAACTGATTCAATTTGAGTAGAAAAAGGAGTTAACATATTTAACTCATTTTTTATCAATAGTGAATTAAAAATTTCCCTTTTTGAATAGAAGAGAGATTTTGTTGAGATATTCAATTTAATAAAATATGATATGCTCTCATAATTACTTTTTCCGTTTAATTAAATAATCTTTAATTAATTAGAGACACTTCTCTTATTTAATTAAATAACTTCATTTAATTAATTAGGAATGACTTCTCATTTAATTAAATAACTTTGTTTAATTAATTAGAAGTAAGTACTCCATTTAATTAAATAATTTTGTTTAATTATTTCAAAATTATTTTCGAAACTAGTCAAGTCAAGTCAACCTTGGTTAAATCTGGTCAACTTTTGGTCAAACTTGATCTTTGCGTATGTGAATATGAAGAAATGTGAGTATGAATTCCAGCAACAATTCTGTGCAAATTCTCATTCAACTTTTCGAAATGAAGAGATGGGGGTCTCTTAAATAGACTTTCCTGGAATTCATCAAAGGTTGAGATTGATTTCAATCAACGGTCAGGATTAAAGGTGAAGTTCAGTCATAAAGGAAGATTTCCAAATTAAAGGGAGTTAACAGATTTAATTTGAGTAAAATAAGGAGTTAATTGATTCAATTTCAGTAGAAAAAGGAGTTAACTAATTTAACTCATTTTTAATCAATAGTGATCTGAAAATTTCCCTTTTTGAACTGAAGAGAGATTTTGTTGAGATATTTAATTTAATAAAATGAAATATGCTCTCATAATTACTTTTTCTATTTAATAAAGTACTTCATTTAATTAATTAGGAATGACTTTTCGTTTAATTTAAAAATTTTGTTTAATTAATTAGGAGTAAGTAATCTAATTAATTAAATAATTTCATTCAATTATTTCAAAATTCTTTCCGAAACTAGTCAACTCAAGTCAATCGTGGTTAAATATGGTCAAGTTTTGGTCAAACATGATCTTTGCGTATGTGAATATGAGCAAATGTGAGTATGAATTCTAGCAACAATTCGATGCAAATTTTCATTCAACCTTTCCAAATGAAGAGATGAGCGTCTCTTCAATAGACTTTTTTGGAATTCATCAACGGTTGAAATCAATTTCAATCAATGGTCACGATTAATGGTGAAGTTTCGTCATAAAGAGAGATTTCCAAATTAAAGGGAGTTAACAGATTTAATTTGAGTAAAATAAGGAGTTAACTGATTCAATTTGAGTAGAAAAAGGAGTTAACTGATTTAACTCATTTTTGATCAATAGTGAACTGGAAAAAACCCTTTTTGAATTGAAGAGAGATTTTTTTGAGATATTTAATTTAATAAAATGAGCTATGCTCTCATAATTAATTTTTCTATTTAATTAAATAATCTTTAATTAATTAGAGACACTTTTCTTATTTAATTAAATAACTTCATTTAATTAATTAGGAATGGCTTCTTATTTAATTAAATAACTTTTTAAAATTAATTAGAAGTAAGTACTCCATTTAATTAAATAATTTTGTTTAATTATTTCAAAATTCTTTTCAAAACTAGTCAACTCAAGTCAACCGTAGTTAAATCTTGTCAACTTTTGGTCAAACTTGATATTTGCGTATGTGAATATGAGCAAATGTGAGTATGAATTCCAGCAACAATTCGATGCAAATTCTCATTCAACCTTTCAAAATGAAGAGATGAGGGTCTCTTAAATAGATTTTCCTGAAATTCATCAACGGTTGAGATTGATTTCAATCAACGGTCAGAATTAAAGGTGAAGTTTAGTCATAAAGGGAGATTTCCAAATTAAAGGGAGTTAATAGATTTAATTTGAGTAAAATAAGGACTTAACTGATTCAATTTGAGTAGAAAAAGGAGTTAACTCATTTAACTCATTTAACCGTGGTTAAATCTTGTCAACTTTTGGTGAAATTTGATCTTTGCGTATGTGAATATGAGCAAATGTCAGTACGAATTCGAGCAACAATTCGATGCAAATTCTCATTCAACCTTTTAATATGAAGAGATGAGGGTCTCTTAACTAGACTTTCCTGAAATTTATCAACGGTTGATATCGATTTCAATCAACGGTCAGGATTAAAGGTCAAGTTCAATCATAAAGGAAAATTTTTAAATTAAAGAGAGTTAACAAATTTAATTTGAGTATAATAAGGAGTTAACTGATTCAATTTGAGTAGAAAAATGAGTTAACTGATTTAACTCATTTTTTATCAATAGTGAACTGGAAATTTTTCTTTTTGAACTGAAGAGAGATATTGTTGAGATATTTAATTTATAAAATGAGATATGTTCTCATAATTACTTTTTCTATTTAATTAAATAATCTTTAATTAATTAGAGACACTTTTCTTATTTAATTAAATAAATTCATTTCATTAATTAGGAATGACTTCTCATTTAATTACATAACTTTTTTTAATTAATTAGAAGTAAGCACTCCATTTAATTATTTCAAAATTCTTTTCAAAACTAGTCAACTAAAGTCAACCGTGGTTAAATCTAGACAACTTTTCGTCAAACTTGATATTTGCGTATGTGAATATGAGCAAATGTGAGTATGAATTCCAGCAACAATTCCATGCAAATTCTCATTGAACCTTTCAAAATGAAGAGATGAGGGTCTCTTAAATAGACTTTCTTGGAATTCATCAACGGTCAAGATCAATTTCAATCAACGGTCAGGATTAAAGGTGAAGTTCAGTCATAAAGAGAGATTTCCAAATTAAATAGAGTTAACAAATTTAATTTGAGTAAAATAAGAAGTTAACTGATTCAATTTGAGTAGAAAAAGGAGTTAACTAATTTAAAAATTTTTTTATCAATAGTGAACTAGAAATTTCCCTTTTTCAACTGAATAGAGATTTTGTTGAGATATTTAATTTAATAAAATGAGATATGCTCTCATAATTACGTTTTCCATTTAATTAAATAATCTTTAATTAATTAGAGACACTTTTCTTATTTAATTAAATAACTTCATTTAATTAAATAGGGATGGCTTCTCATTTAATTAAATAAATTTGTTTAATTAGTTATAAGTAAGTACGCCATTTAACTAAATAATTTTGATTAATTATTTCAAAATTCTTTTCGAAACTAGTCAACTCAAGTCACCCGTGGTTAAATCTGATCAACTATCGGTCAAACCTGATCTTTGCATATGTTAATATGAGCAAATGTGAGTATGAATTCCAACAACAATTCGATGCAAATTCTCATTCAACCTTTCAAAATGAAGAGATGAGGGTCTCTTAAATAGACTTTTCTGGAATTCATCAATGGTTGAGATCGATTTCAATCAACGGTCAGGATTAAAGGTGAAGTTCAGTCAAAAAAAGAGATTTTCAAATTAAAGGAAGTTAACAGATTTAATTTGAGTAAAATAAGGAGTGAACTGATTCAATTTGAGTAGAAAAATGAGTTAACTGATTTAATTCATTTTTGATCAATAGTGAACTAAAAATTTCCCTTTTTGAACTGAAAAGAGATTTTATTGAAATATTTAATTTAATAAAATGAGATATGCTCTCATAATTACATTTTCTATTTAATTAAATAATCTTTAATTAATTAGAGACACTTTTCTTATTTAATTTAATAACTTCATTCAATTAATTAGGAATGGCTTCTCATTTAATTAAATAACTTTGTTTAATTAATTAGAAGTAAGTACTTCATTTAATTAAATAATTTCGTTTAATTATTTTAAATTTATTTTGAAACTAGTCAACTCAAGTCAACTGTGGTTAAATCTGGTCAAATTTTGATCAAACTTGATCTTTGCATATGTGAATATGAGCAAATGTGAGTATGAATTCCAACAACAATTCGATGCAAATTCTCATTCAACGTTTCAAAATGAAGAGATGAGGGTTTTCTTAAATAGACTTTCCTAAAATTCATCAATGGTTGAGATCGATTTCAATCAACGGTCAGGATTAAAGGTGAGGTTCAGTCATAAAGGGAGATTTCCAAATTAAAGGGAGTTAACAGATTTAAGTTGAGTAAATTAAGGAGTTAATTGATTCAATTTGAGTAGAAAAAGGAGTTAACTGATTTAACTCATTTTTGATTAATAATGAACTAAAAATTTCCCTTTTTGAACTGAAGAGAGATTTTGTTTAGATATTTAATTTAATAAAATGAGATATCCTCTCATAATTACTTTTTTCATTTAATTAAATAATCTTTAATTAATTAGAGACACTTTTCTTATTTAATTAAATAACTTCATTTAATTAATTAGGAATGGCTTCTCATTTAATTAAATAACTTTATTTAATTAATTAGAAGTAAGTACTCGATTTAATTAAATAATTTCGTTTAATTATTTCAAAATTCTTTTCGAAAGTAGTCAACTCAAGCCAACCGTGGTTAAATCTGGTCAACTTTTGGTCAAACTTGATCTTTGCATATGTGAATATGAGCAAATGTGAGTATGAATTCCAGCAACAATTCGATGCATATTCTCATTCAACATTTGGAAATGAAGAGATGAGGGTCTCTTAAATAGACTTTCCTTCATTTCATCAACGGTTGAGATCGATTTGAATCAACGTTTAGGATTAAAGATGAAGTTCAGCCATAAAGAGAGATTTTCAAATTAAAGGGAGTTAACTAATTTAATTTGAGTAAAATATGGAGTTAATTGATTCAATTTGAGTAGAAAAAGGAGTTAACTGATTTAACTCATTTTTTATCAATATTGAACTGAAAATTTCCCTTTTTGAACAGAAGAGAGATTTTGTTGAGATATTTAATTTAATAAAATTAAATATGGTCTCATAATTACTTTTTATATTTAATTAAATAACTTCATATAATTAATTAGGAATGACTTCTCATTTAATTTAAAAATTTTGTTTAATTAATTAGAAGTAAGTAATCTATTTAATTAAATAATTTTGTTTAATTATTTCAAAATTCTTTTCGAAACTAGTCAACTCAAGTCAACCGTGGTTAAATCTGGTCAACTTTTGGTCAAACTTGATCTTTGTGTATGTGAATATGAGCAAATGTGAGTATGAATTTCAGCAACAATTCAGTGCAAATTCTCATTCAACCTTTCAAAATGAAGAGATGGGGGTCTCTTAAATAGACTTTCTTGGAATTCATCAACGGTTGAGATTGATTTCAATCAACAGTCAGGATTAAAGGTGAAGTTCAGTCATAAAGGGAGATTTCCAAATTAAAAGGAGTTAACAGATTTAATTTGAGTAAAATAAGGAGTTAATTGATTCAATTTCAGTAGGAAAAGGAGGTAACTGATTTAACTCATTTTTTATCAATAGTGATCTGAAAATTTTCCTTTTTGAACTAAAGAGAGATTTTGTTGAGATAGTTAATTTAATAAAATGAAATATGCTCTCATAATTACTTTTTCTATTTAATAAATAACTTCATTTAATTAATTAGGAATGGCTTTTCATTTAATTTAAAAACTTTGTTTAATTAATTAGAAGAAAGTAATCTATTTAATTAAATAATTTCGTTCAATTATTTCAAAAAAAATTTCGAAACTAGTCAACTCAAGTCAACTATGGTTAAATCTGGTCAACTTTTGGTCAAACTTGATCTTTGCGTATGTGAATATGAGAAAATGTGAGTATGAATTCTAGCAACAATTTGATGCAGATTATCATTCAACCTTTCAAAATGAAGGTATGAGGGTATCTTAAATAGACTTTTCTAAAATTCATCAACGAGTGAGATCAATTTCAATCAACGGTCAGGATTAAAGGTGAAGTTCAGTCATAAAGAGATATTTTAAAATTAAAGAGAGTTAACAGATTTAATTTGAGTAAAATAAGGAGTTAACTGATTCAGTTTGAGTAGAAAAAGGAGTTAACTAATTTAACTCATTTTATATCAATAGTGAACTGGAAATTTTCCTTTTTGAACTGAAGAGAGATTTTGTTGAGATATTTAATTTAATAAAATGAGATATGCTCTCATAATTACTTTTTCTATTTAATTAAATAATCTTTAATTAATTAGAGACACTTTTTTTATTTAATTAAATAACTTCATTTAATTAATTAAGAATAGCTTCTCATTTAATTAAATAACTTTGTTTAATTAATTAGAAGTAAGTACTCCATTTAATTAAATAATATCATTTAATTATTTCAAAATTCTTTTCGAAACTAGTCAACTCAAGTCAACTGTGGTTAAATCTGGTCAACTTTTGGTCAAACCTGATCTTTGCGTATGTGAATATGAGCAAATGTGAGTATGAATTCCAGCAACAATTCGATGCAAATTCTCATTCAACCTTTCAAAATGAAGAGATGAGAGTCTCTTAAATAGACTTTCTTGGAATTTATCAAGGGTTGAGTTCGATTTCAATCAATAGTCAGGATTAAAGGTGAAGTTCATTCATAAAGGGAGATTTCCAAATTAAAAGGAGTTAACAGATTTAAATTGAGTAAAATAAAGAGTTACCTTATTCAATTTGAGTAGAAAAAAGAGTTAACTAATATAACATATTTTTGATCAATAGTGAACTAGAAATTTCCCTTTTTCAGTTGAAGAGAGATTTTGTTAAGATATTTAATTTAATAAAATGAGATATGCTCTAATAATTACTTTTTCCATTTAATTAAATAATCTTTAATTAATTAAAGACACTTTTCTTATTTAATTAAATAACTTCATTTAATTAATTAGGGATGGCTTCTCATTTAATTAAATAACATTGTTTAATTAGTTAAAAGTAAGTAGTCCATTTAATTAAATAATTTCCGTTAATTATTTTAAAATTCTTTTCGAAACTAGTCAACTCAAGTCAACCGTGGTTAAATATGGTGAACTTTTGGTCAAACCTGATCTTTGCGTATGTGAATATGAGCAAATGTGAGTATGAATTCCAGCAACAATTCGATGCAAATTCTTATTCAACCTTTCAAAATCAAGAGATGAGGATTTCTTAAATAGACTTTCTTGGAATTCATCAAAGGTTGAGATCGATTTCAATCAACGGTCAGGATTAAAGGTGAAGTTCAGTCATAAAGGGAGATTTCCAAATTAAAGGGAATTAATAGATTTAATTTGAGTAAAATAAAAATCTAACTGATTCAATTTGAGTAGAAGAAGGAGTTAACTAATTTAACTCAATTTTGATCAATAGTGAACTGGAAATTTTCCTTTTTAAATTGAAGAGAGATTTTGTTGAGATATTTAATTTAATAAAATGAGATATGCTCTCATAATTACTTTTTCCATTTAATTAAATAATCTTTAATTAATTAGAGACAATTTTCTTATTTAATTAAATAATTTTCGTTAATTATTTCAAAATTCTTTTCGAAACTAGTCAACTCAAGTCAACCGTGGTTAAATCTGGTCAACTTTTGGTCAAACTTGATCTTTGCTTATGTGAATATGAGCAAATTTGAGTATGAATTCTAGCAACAATTCGATGCAAATTCTCATTCAACCTTTCAAAATGAAGAGATGCGGGTCTCTTAAATAGACTTTCCTGGAATTCATCAACGGTTGAGATCGATTTCAATCAACGGTCAGGATTAAAGGTGAAGTTCAGTCATAAACAGAGATTTCCAAATTAAAGAGAGTTAACAGATTTAATTTGAGTAAAATAAGGAGTTACCTGATTCAATTTGAGTAGAAAAAAGAGTTAACTAATATAACACATTTTTTATCAATAGTGAAGTAGAAATTTCCCTTTTTCAACTGAAAAGAGATTTTGTTGAGATATTTAATTTAATAAAATGAGATATGCTCTCATAATTACTTTTTCCATTTAATTAAATAATCTTTAATTAATTAAAGACACTTTTCTTATTTAATTAAATAACTTCATTTAATTAATTAGGGATGGCTTCTCATTTAATTAAATAACATTGTTTAATTAGTTAGAAGTAAGTACTCCATTTAATTAAATAATTTCCGTTAATTATTTCAAAATTCTTTTCGAAATTAGTCAACTCAAGTCAACCGTGGTTAAATCTGGTAAACTTTTGGTCAAACTTGATCTTTGCGTATGTGAATATGAGCAAATGTGAGTATGAATTCCAGCAACAATTCGATGCAAATTCTCATTCAACCTTTCAAAATGAAGAGATGAGGGTCTCTTAAATAGACTTTCTTGAAGTTCATCAAAGGTTGAGATCGATTTCAATCAATGGTCAGGATTAAAGGTGAAGTTAAGTCATAAAGGGAGATTTCCAAATTAAAGGGAGTTAACAGATTTAATTTGAGTAAAATAAAGAGTTAACTGATTCAATTTGAGTAGAAAAAGGAGTTAACTAATTTAACTCAATTTTGATCAATAGTGAACTGGAAATTTTCCTTTTTAAACTGAAGAGAGATTTTGTTGAGATATTTAATTTAATAAAATGAGATATGCTCTCATAATTAATTTTTCCATTTAATTAAATAATCTTTAATTAATTAGAGACAATTTTCTTATTTAATTAATTAGGTATGGCTTCTCATTTAATTAAATAACTTTTTTTAATTAGTTAGAAGTAAGTACTCCATTTAATTAAATAATTTCGTTTAATTATTTCAAAAAAAAATTTGAAACTAGTCAACTCAAGTCAACTGTGGTTAAATCTGGTCAACTTTTGGTCAAACTTGATCTTTGCTTATGTGAATATGAGCAAATGTGAGTATGAATTCTAGCAACAATTCAATGCAAATTCTCATTCAACCTTTCAAAATGAAGAGATTAGGATCTCTTAAATAGACTTTCCTGGAATTCATCAACGGTTAAGATCGATTTCAATCAATGGTCAGGATTAAAGGTGAAGTTCAGTCATAAAGGGAGATTTCCAAATTAAAGGGAGTTAACAGATTTAATTTGAGTAAAATAAGGAGTTAACTGATTCAATTTGAGTAGAAAAAGGAGTTAACTAATTTAACTCATTTTTGATGAAAAGTGAACTGGAAATTTCTTTTTTTGAACTGAAGAGAGATTTTTTTGAAATATTTAATTTAATAAAATGAGATATGCTCTCATAATTGATTTTTCTATTTAATTAAATAATCTTTAATTAATTAGAGACACTTTTCTTATTTAATTATATAACTTCATTTAATTAATTAGGAATGGCTTCTCATTTAATTAAATAACTTTGTTTAATTAATTAGAAGTAAGTACTCCATTTAATTAAATATATTTTTTTAATTATTTCAAAATTCTTTTCGAAACTAGTCAACTCAAGTCAACTGTGGTTAAATCTGGTCAACTTTTGGTCAAACTTGATCTTTGCGTATGTGAATATGAGCAAATGTGAGTATGAATTCTAGCAACAATTCGATGCAGATTATCATTCAACCTTTCAAAATGAAGATATGAGGATCTCTTAAATAAACTTTTCTAGAATTCATCAACGGGTGAGATCAATTTCAATCAACGGTCAGGATTAAAGGGAAAGTTCAGTCATAAAGAGAGATTTTAAAATTAAAGAAAGTTAACAGATTTAATTTGAGTAAAATAAGGAGTTAACTGATTCAGTTTGAGTAGAAAAAGGAGTTAACTGATTTAACTCATTTTATATCAATAGTGAACTGGAAATTTCCCTTTTTGAACTGAAGAGAAATTTTGTTGAGATATTTAATTTAATAAAATGAGATATACTCTCATAATTACTTTTTCTATTTAATTAAATAATCTTTAATTAATTAGAGACACTTTTCTTATTTAATTAAATAACTTCATTTAATTAATTAAGAATAGCTTCTCATTTAATTAAATAACTTTGTTTAATTAATTAGAAGTAAATACTCCATTTAATTAAATAATTTCATTTAATTATTTCAAAATTCTTTTCGAAACTAGTCAACTCAAGTCAACTGTGGTTAAATCTGGTCAACTTTTGGTCAAACCTGATCTTTGCGTATGTGAATATGAGCAAATGTGAGTATGAATTCCAGCAACAATTCGATGCAAATTCTCATTCAACCTTTCAAAATGAAGAGATGAGGGTCTCTTAAATAGACTTTCTTTGAATTCATCAACAGTTGAGATCAATTTCAATCAATGGTCAGGATTAATGGTGGAGTTTAGTCATAAATGGAGATTTTCAAATTAAAGGGAGTTAACAGATTTAATTTAAGAAAAATAAGGAGTTAACTTATTCAATTGGAGTAGAAAAAGAAGTTAACTGATTTAACTCTTTTTTTATCAATAGTGAACTAAAAATTTTCCTTTTTGAACTAAAGAGAGATTTTGTTGAGATATTTAATTTAATAAAATGAATATGCTCTCATAATTACTTTTTCCATTTAATTAAATAATCTTTAATTAATTAGAGACACATTTCTTATTTAATTAAATAACTTCATTTAATTAATTAGGAATGACTTCTCATTAAATTAAATAACTTTGTTTAATTAATTAGAAGTAAGTACTAAATTGAATTAAATAATTTCGTTTAATTATTTCAAAATTCTTTTCGAAACTAGTCAACTTAAGTCAATCGTGGTTAAATCTGGTCAACTTTTGGTCAAACTTGATCTTTGCTTATGTGAATATGAGCAAATGTGAGTATGAATTCTAGCAACAATTCGATGCAAATTCTCATTTAACCTTTCAAAATGAAGAGATGTGTAATGCCCTGCCAAGGGATCCAAAGAATTAGCCTAGAATTTCATTAAGTTTGGTAACATTTAAAAAAAAAAAAAATTACATGAAAGTAAATACCACATATAATTTATTCACAATAACGGAAGCAATAGCAATGTCCATCTAAAGAGTAAACATAACATACACAACAGATTACATTCTTTAAGATCCCTTAATGTTGAATTACATACATGAATCCATCTAGAACAACAACCACATGAAATAATAATGATAAGTCCAATGTTCATACATTACATTTCCAAATTCTCAATCATCCACTGTACATGTCACAAGGTATGAAGGCTTAAAAGAATATACATATGTGAAATAAGGTACATCATCCTATTCTAATTCATGATACATCAAAGTAAACATAATCACATGATACACATCATCATAGAAGTCATATACATCCATCATAAAGATCAAACAAAATAAAATAAGTGCACGGTTCCTCCCAATCGTTAATAGCATCATTAGACCATCGTGGGCCCTAGCCATCCCTCCGTGCGTAACATCCCAAATCGCCGAAGAGATCATCGGCTAAAATATAGTAGGAATGTCACTCCTAATAAATACAACATCATATGTAGAAAGTAATCTAACATGCATATATAAGCATAAGATAACATCATCTAACATATGCTAATCATCAATGAAAGGATACATATCCACCATCACGAAGGACGCTTCAGCCACGATGTCTCAATAAATCTCAAATGATAAGAGTGGAAAATACACTACCACCCGACCGTGTGGTACCTAAGTGGTCAACTCCCATCGTGCTGAGGAGATAATCTCAAGTCCCAAACAGGCTATCAAAATCACATAGCACAAGTCTCTAAAGTCCAGGAATCCTAAAAGTATACTAACTCAAAGGTTCCAATCAAAAAAATAGACATCTACTTCCCAGAGGCACACAATGACATGTAGGAACCTACTATGCAAGCGGGAAAGTGTCATCGCATTTATCTCGTACAAGTTACCCTAATAGTTAGCTAAACTCCATGGGTTCATACAGATCTCATGCAGCCACTAGTATCCTCTCATACTGACAAGGTATACTATGGAATGCAAGGTCGCAACCATGCGTTCTCACTACTCCCATCCTAGCCTATACAAGCACTCAAGGCATGGGCGAGAACAAACACTTATCTTTTTAGGTTCATTTAGTTAGTATTAGGTGTGAATGTTATCACTTATTAATCCAACTTACAATGAGTTACCCTGGCAGCCTCTTAGGGCCCCGGCCCCCATTGCAAGCCACTTCCCGACACTACATGCAGATATCCTACCCTAATGCTCATGGTATCATAATCATAAAGAAAATCCATAAAATCATCAAATATCCACAATAAGAATCATCAAATATCCATGATAAAATCATCAAATATGCATAAAAGCATCAAATCCCCATGAGCAACATCCATAGAAAATCATGACCACAACAGCTCTCTATTGGAAACTGAAGTATCACTGATAATCAAGTATCCAATGGTTCTTAATAACCAAAATATATCTCAATCATACTGATCGAAGACTCCAAAATGGTTGAGTCAAACATGTCACACATGACATCATTAAGAATAAATCCACATATCAGTCCCATCATGGTGACTAGAATATAACAAAGGATAACTGATCGATGACCAAAAATAATGGTTAAGTCAAGGGTCTCAAACATAAGAATCTCAACTTTAACAATCAGTAATCACAACCAATACATAGAGCATTCCATCACATAATCATGGTTGGGTTTACAAAGATCAGGAATAAAATATCATCATGACATCACAATCACATAACCCCAAGCCTCTGGTAGACATCCTATACTGGTCAACACTAGTCAACCCAAAACCCAAAATATTAGCATAAGGAATACACAAAGTAAACACATGTTTTGGTTTTGCTAAGTTTTCAAATTTGAATTTAAAAGTCTCAGTTTTATGTTTCCAAGTTTAGAGAAAGAATTTAAAAGAACATTTTGTACGTTTTTCCCATGTACTATTTTTGGATGGATTAAAAGTTTTCCTCTAAACTCCAATTTCCATTTATAATATTTTATTAAAATCGTTCCCCACCAACTTTTATTAAATTTTATATACTTTATATATTTTATAATTTAGAACTATTAAATCTTAATAATTAAATTATAAAATTATAGAATTATTCATCATTATAAAAGATGAATTCCTAAATCTTTTATCAAATAATTTTAAATCTTTTAATAACATATTTACATATTACACATATACATATATATATATATATATATATATATATATATATATATATATTTATTTATTTATATTTAAATATATATATATACATACATATATAATATATAAATATTAACTATTTCATAAAATCGAATTAACAATTTCGTGTTACACCATACATCATATGAAAAATTAAATAACAATGCGAATCGATTTTCATAAACATTTTATGCAACATAAACGTTTTTAAAAAAATGCATATCATATAACATAAAATGTGTTTTGAAAAACACATAACCCATTTATATACTGTTGTTGTGGCACGTAGAGCTCTGCGATCGCTAGCCTGCGGCAGCAGCGAGTACGTAGTATTTGCTGACGTCGCAGTACCTACCACGGCAGGTACTCTGCGCCCGACAAAGCGCATGGGGTACGGGTACTATCCCTCCCACTGTGCATAAATGATTATATATATATATATATATTTTTTTTTTTTTAATATTTTTTTTTCCAATGCGTTTTTTTTTAATAACATTTTTTTTATAAAAAACGTTCTCATGCGAAATTAATATGAATCCCTACTACGATTTGATATTCGATTCTTCAATTAAATATATATACATATGTATATATATATATATATATATGTATATATATATGTATATATATATATTTATATATACGAATTTTATATCACAGTATATGTTTAAATAATGCATATATATATATATATATATATGTATGTATGTATGTATGTAGATTTAAAAATATAAACATATATATACACAATATATTCTAATTCTCAAAATTTTCTTATAAACTTTTAAATCCCAAATTTATCCAATAAATAATCTAATGGATTTGGTCATGAGTTTAATCCTAGCCCCGTTATCCTTTCAGATCTATGCATATTAAATTCTCAGACAAATTAACTACTCAAATTGAGAATGCATACAATAGAAACATGAAATTCCTCAGAAGACATATGGAAGACACGAAGAAGACAGGAATGCATAATGCGGAAATAGCATAAGTAAAATCACAAAAATCTACCCTGATTTTGATGCTAATTCACTCTTCCTCAGAAAATCCGTAGAACAAGCTCCCTTCTTCAGAATTCTTGAATCCTCCAATACTCCAATTGTTCTCCACGCTATCCACGTTATATCTAAGCTTCTAAGGATGCCTGAATATAAAGAGCTCTCAGGAAACCTCTAGAATGCTTCTAGAAACAGCTGGAAGGTGTCTCCAACTAAGCATGGTTCTTTTCCAATATTTTTGACGAGCCATAGGGTTGTAGACACCATGTGCTCAATTGATGCACTAACCCCCGTGTTGTTGACACATGAGAAATAGAGAAATATGTTAATTCCCATGCAATCTTATAACTCCAATTACTTTTTTAAATAATTTCCATTTAAATATTTATAACTCCCATTTTTAATTTTATAACTTTTATTTTAATTTTTATAACTTTTATTATTATTATTATTTGTTTATTATTTTATTAATATTTATAATTATTATTTATTTTAATTTCTAATTTTCTTTTTATTTAGTTCTTTTCTCTCAATTAATTCTCCTTGAATTAATTATAATCAAAATATCAAAGATCATGATATTTAATTTTCTCAAATAATTAATTTATTAATTAAATCTATTTGTTGAGACTTAATTAATAGAAAATTCACCCTAGACCTCCAAGATAAAATATGAAAACCCATCATAAGACAATTCATACAAAATCAATCTAAAGGATTAAAATCACGAAATATGTCATCCGACACATTCAGTGGGTACTCAACTCTGATACTT
The DNA here is from genome assembly GCA_028749045.1 of Cupressus sempervirens. Taxonomy (NCBI): domain Eukaryota; kingdom Viridiplantae; phylum Streptophyta; class Pinopsida; order Cupressales; family Cupressaceae; genus Cupressus; species Cupressus sempervirens. The sequence goes on from CM053788.1 coordinate 370,930,953, forward strand.
GTCCTAACTCACTAGGACAAATTATTTTAGGGTTTGGGATTTGGACTTGAGAATTTATCTCCCCTCTCTTATCATTGAGATAGTATAATAGGGTACGCTCATCTTGGCAATTCAGGGAAGTCGATACCCGGTACCTGCAACCTGCAAAAAAACCATGCATGTACATACAATATATATATATATATATATATATATATATATATATATATATATATATATATATATATATATATATATATATATATATATATATATATATAATGCTAAGCTAAACAGGCAATGGCAGGAAGTGGTGCATCGTGTAGATCCTGACTAAGCAGGTGACTACGTTATGCAGGAGCATCCAGAGGTATAAGGGCAATCCTGTGTCACCCAAAAAAATGTACTTAGACTTAGTTTCTGGTTCATGTCTTTACATTTTTGGATACCCATTTGGCTCAAATAAAGGTTCCAACTTTCATAGTTCAACTATCAGTGCGTTTGAAAGTCTCAAAAAAATAGGAGCATGTATTTGGGCCATCATTTCAGTAAACTAGAAGGTGTGAATCGGCCAGATGAATGTAATCATGATTTAGAGCATTCCAGAAAAAGAATCAGGTCAATAGGCCCCACGGTTTGAAAGTTATTGCAATTTTTTGAGTTTTGGAGACCTCCTAAGAATGCTTCAAAGTCAGGTTTGGGGCATTAAATGACCTCGAAAAGGGTCAAAAAATGGGGGACCCATCAAGTGGTATCAGAGCGGGTTTTCCTGAGTGTGTAGACAGAGCGCCGACTGTGAGGCAGTTTGCACCAAGACTGTGGTTGTGGGTTCGAGTTAGGAGATGCCTCCACGAAGAGAGCGTGGCGGAAGGGCCAGAGCTATTGATCCTGAGAAGGTTAGAGCCCTCCAGAGGTAGGTACAAGCATTGCAAGAGGAGCTTCATAGAGGAGAAAATGTTGCCGCAGGTGACAATAGTGAGGATGACAATGAAGAGGAAGTAATGGGACCAGAAGAGTAAGTTGACGGGGAAGTTCTGAATCCTGTAGAGGAAAGGCTTTTTAGGGCCATTACTAAGTTTGGGAAAAGACCTACAATTGAAGTGGGTATATTTTTAGGAAATTTGAAACCAGATGAGTTGATCGATTGGATCAATGAACTGGAAGAATACTTTGAGTATGAGGATATAAGGGACCCAGATAGGGTTAAGTTTGCAAAGGCCATGCCAAAATCTGGTGGCAAGAGGTTCAACTGGAAAGACTTAGAAGAGGAAAGGAGAAGATCACAAGATGAGATCGCATGGTGGACAAATTGAAGAAGCAGTTCATTCTTGTGGACTACGAGCTTGATCTATTTAAGAAGATGCATGGGTTAAAGCAAGCAGGAAGATCAGTCCAAGAATATACAGAGGAGTTTTACCAACTCTTGATTAGAGCAGGGCATGCAGAAGCAAACAAGGAGAAGGTTGCTCGTTATATCAGTGGGTTGCGACCTAGCATCCAAGAGGAATTAAGTCTGGTAAGAATGACCAGCATTGAAGAGGCATACCAGTTTGCCCTATGAGTTGAAGAGAAGTTGAATAAAAAGTTTGAAGGAAGACAAAGAGGGTGCGGTCAAGGAGGAAGGGGAAGCAGTAGATCATCTGGAGGCCGCAATGAAACCCAAAAGAAAAAAGAAGATGTGGGTACTAGCAGAAACCAGAGGAATGAGGGTTTCAACTGCTCCCATGATCAAGACTTTTGAAATCAAAGAGGAAGAGGTAGAGGACATGGACAAGGAATAGGAGGCTTCTGTGGCACCTGTTTCCATTGCAATGAAGAAGGTCATCGTGCCTTTGAATGCCCTCAACGACAAGGAAGGACAGATAGGAGAGCTGAGGGCCAAGCTAGGGTTGCTCATGTGGATGAGGATGCACAATCATCACATTCAGAAGATGCAGAAAGAGGAGAGACCTTGGTAAATGAAAGAGTCCTACTAAGTGGTGAGAATGAACTAGGACAACGAAGGAGTTTGTTTCGTACCAGATGCAAGTGTGAGGATAAATGTTGTGACGTGATCATTGATGGTGGTAGCACTAATAACCCGGTATCAGAAGAGATGGTCTCTAAGCTAAAGCTCAAGAGGGAGAAACATCCCCAACCCTATTGGATTTCTTGGGTAAAAAAGATGATCATAAGGTCCTGGTAAGTGAACAATGTTTAGTAAAATTCAAAATTGGGAGTTACCATGATGAAGTTCTCTGTGATGTTATTTCGATGGATGTTTGCCATCTATTGTTGGGTAGACCATGGCAGTTTGATAGACATGCAATACATGATGGACATGCAAACACATACTCTCTGACAAAGGATGGAGTTCGCCACAAATTGAAGCCAATGAAAAAGGAAGGTGAAAAGGTATGTAGCAATGCTAGGATTTGTCTTGTTGATGGAAGGAAGTTTTTAGATGGCATGAAACATCAGCATATGTGCTATGCTTTGATTCCTAGGAAAGATAAAGAAGGTAGTAGTGAAATACCATTTGAAGTTTCAGATTTACTAGGGGAATTTGGAGATATTATCGTTGATAATGTTCCAGATGGATTGCCACCAGTAAGGCAAATCAGTCATCAGATAGATCTGATTCTAAGAGCTAGTTTTCCTAACAAGGCTGATCATAGGATGACCCCTACTGAAATAGAGGAGCTGAATACACAGGTTCAGGAGCTGTTGAGGAAGGGCTTGATTCGAGAGATCCTGAGTTCATGTGCAATACCTGCAGTACTTGCACCAAAGAAGGATGGAGAGTGGAGGATGTGTACAGATTCCTGAGCTATAAATAGGATAACCATCAAGTACCAATTTCCTTTGCCAAGGATGGATGATCTTATGGACTGCTTGAGTGGAGCTCAGTACTTCACAAAGATAGATCTAAAGAGTGGCTATCATCAGATATGGATTTGAGAAGGAGATAAGTGGAAAACAGCCTTCAAGACCAAGAAGGGTCTTTATGAGTGGTTAGTCATGCCCTTTGGATTGACGAACGCCCCAAGCACCTTCATGCGACTCATGAATGAGGTACTTAAGAAGTTCTTGGGAAAATTTGTTATTGTCTATTTGGATGATATTTTAATTTTCAGCAAGACTTTGGAAAAACATTTACTGCATATTCGTAGTGTCCTTGAAAGGCTAAGGGAAGAGAAACTGTTAATTAATCTAAAGAAGTGTGTCTTTGCAAAAAGGGAGTTAGTCTATTTGGGATTTGTTATATCATCTGAAGGTCTCAAAATGGATCCAGAGAAGGTAAAAGCCATCTTGGAATGGCCTACTCCAAGGTCTGCTACTAAGGTAAGATCATTTCATGGCCTGGTTAGTTTTTACAGGAAGTTTATTAAGAATTTTAGTGGCATATGTGCACCCCTAACTGATACAATAAGACGGGATAGAAAATAGTTCAAATGGACTGCAGTAGCTACGAGAAGTTTTGAATTGCTGAAGAAGAAGGTGATAGAACAGCCTGTGTTAGCACTTCCAGATTTTAGAAAATTGTTCCAAGTGGATTGTGATGCTAGTGGCAGTGCTATTGGGGCTGTATTAAGCCAAGAAGGTAAGCCTATTGCATATTTTAGTGAAAAATTGAATGATGCAAAGAAGAAGTATTCTGTTTATGATCAAGAATTCTATGCAATAGTTCAGGCCTTAAAGAAATGGAGGCATTATTTATTGCCAAAGGAATTTGTTTTGTATACTGATCATCAGGCATTACAGTACCTAAATAGCCAAGGTAAATTGAATCAGAGGAATATGAAGTGGGTAGAATTCTTGCAGAGTTATACATTTGTGTTGAAGCATAGAAGTGGAAAATCTAACAGGGTTGCAGATGCACTAAGTAGGAGACAGTTGTTGCTTACAACAATGCAGGTTGAAGTAGTTGGGTTTGATGAAATCAAGAATTTGTACCCCGAGGATCTTGATTTTGTTGAAGCATGGAAAGCTTGTAAAGAAAATGTTGCTGTAGATAGAACCAAGTGGTTAGACTATTTGATTCAGGATGGCATGTTGTTCAAAGGTAGTCAATTGTGCATTCCAAGGAGTTCCATGAGGGAAAATCTGATTAAGGAGAAACACAGTGGAGGGATGGCAGGACATTTTGGTTGGGATAAGACCATTGCCATTCTTAGAGAACATTATTTTTGGCCTCAAATTACACAGGATGTGAAGAAGTTTGTACAGAGTTGCCAGGTTTGTCAAGTTGCCAAGGGGTTTAGTCAAAATACTAGCCTATATCAGCCATTGCCTATTCCATCAAGGCCATGGGAGGACATAAGTATGGATTTTGTTCTTGGATTGCCAAGGACACAAAGGGGTAATGACTCAGTATTTGTGGTGGTTGATAGGTTCTCCAAAATGGCACATTTCATTCCATGCCACAAAACTCATGATGTTGTCCATATTGCAGACTTGTTTTTCAAAGAGGTGGTAAGACTACATGGTCTTCCAAGGAGTATAGTTTCTGACAGAGACACTAAATTTGTGGGGTATTTCTGGAGGACATTATGGAAGAAGTTGAGAACAGACTTGAAATTCAGTTCCACACATCACCCACAGACTGATGGCCAAACAGAAGTGGTAAATAGAAGTCTAGGCAATTTGCTGAGATGTTTAGTTGGAGATAAGCCCAAGGGATGAGATTTGATTCTAACACAGGAAGAGTTTGCTTATAATAACTTTGTAAATAGGAGTACTGGAAAATCACCATTTCAAATTGTATATGGGAATAGCCCAAGGACTGCACCAGAATTGAGGAACATAGAACAAGGGGAGAGGACAAGTGTTGAAGCTAAGGAATTTGCTGAACACATCAAGCGTCTACATGAGGAGGTTCAAGCACACATTATCAAGATGAATCAAGAGTATAAAGCTAGGGCTGATCAAAGGAGAAGACATAAGGAATTTCAAGTAGGGGATCTAGTCATGGTGCACTTATGAAAAGAAAGATTTCTAGTTGGTACTTACAACAAGCTGAAAATGAAGAAATTTGGCCCCTGCAAAGTTTTGAAGAAACATGACTCAGGAAATGCATATGAGGTGGAGCTGCCAGATGGTATTCACATTTCTCCCATTTTCAACATTGCAGATTTAATAGAGTATCATTATGATGGTGCAGATGAGGAGCTGGTTTTAGAGCCATGTCCAATTCCTGCTTCTAAGAAGGAGGAGATAGAAGACATTCTAGATCATCGTGTGGCTAGGAGTACCAGAAACAGGCAGTATGAAGAGTATTTGGTCAAATGGAAAGGACGACCAATCGAGGACTCAACTTGGATTTCAGCAGCTAAGGTTTCCCATTTGGGATTTCCTCTACCATCCATAAAGTGACAGGGTCACTTTTCAATCTACCCTGGGTGTCTGATGCAGGAGCATCCAGAGGTATAAGGGCAATCCCGTGTCACCCAAAAAAATGTACTTAGACTTAGTTTCTGATTCATGTCTTTACATTTTTGGATACCCATTTGGCTCAAATGAAGGTTCCAACTCTCATAGTTCAACTATCAATGCGTTTGAAAATCCTGAAAAAATAGGAGCATTTATTTAGGCCATCATTTCGATAAACTAGAAGGTGTGAATCAGCCAGATGAATGTAATCATGATTTAGAGCATTCCAAAAAAAGAATCAGGTCAATAGGCCCCACAGTTTGAAAGTTATTGCAGTTTTTTGAGTTTTGGAGACCTCTTAAGAATGCTTCAAAGTCAGGTTTGGGGCATAAAATGACCTCAAAAAGGGTCAAAAAATGGGGGACCCATCACTACGACTCCCTTCCTTAACCACATCAGAAATGCCATACAATAAGAAAACACGCACACCATACACATGCAAGTATGGGGTAAGTATCCATAATAAAACACATGAGATAATAAACCATCTAACTAATCATCAACAATAATTGAAAACAATATAATAATCATCATACATACATGAAATGTAAAGTCTAAATGATCTCATCATATAACAACTGAATCCATAACATAATGTCTGATAGTGTCAAAACAATACCACTAATCCATTAACATAAAGCTAGTCTATCATAGTCTGATAATAATAGCAATAATATGTCCAGAAAAGATGTGGACGAGGGTAGGCACTACATCCACCCCCCCTTGGATTAGGCTTACTCCTGGAAGCCTACAAACAAGTAGGGATATAACTCCCTCAATCTAGCTGCATCCTCCCAAGTAGCTGAAGAATCATCAGTAGGGTCCCATTGGACCCTTACCTGCTCGATGGTTCAACCCCTGAGGGTCAACCCCCACTGCTCCAGAATACGAACTGACTCCAAAGCCAACTGCCCATCCTCTACTTGCAACGCATTCCAATCAAGAACATGCACAATATCAGGAATATACTGCCTAAGCACTGAAACATGGAAAACATCATGAATGCGAGCTAGGCTGGGCAGTAGAGCAAGGCGGTAAGCAACTGGGCCAATCCTCTCTAGAATCTCGAATGGTCCCACAAAATGAGGTGCTAGCTTAGAACCCTTTTTGTAATGGATCAGACTCTTTCACAGTCGCACTCTCAAGAAAACCTTATCTCCCACTACAAATTGCTTATCAGTCCTATGAGCATCAGCATACTTCTTCTGCCTATCCTGTGCCATAGTCAAATGCTCGCGGATACGCACTACCTGTTGCTCCATATCACGAAGCATCTCAAGACCCAACAGAATGTGATCCTTAAGGTTGTCCCAACTCAAGGGTGTATGACAAGGATGACCATATAATTCCTGAAAAGGTACCATGCCAATAGAACTATGATACCCATTATTGTAAGCAAACTCCACTAGGTAGAGATAGTCCTCCCAATATGACTGCCTATCCATCACATACATCCGTAACATATCCTCCAAAACCTGATTCACACTCTCTGTCTGACCATCAGTCTCTGGATGATATGCCAAGCTAAAGTTTAACTGCGCTCCAAGCTCATGCTACAACGATGTCCAGAATGCAGATGTGAATATAGGATCCCTGTCAGAAATGATCTTTCTAGGAATACCATGTAATCTCATAATGTCACGCATGAAGACATTAGCTACAGAAGCTACTGTGTAGGAAGACCTAATGGGTGAAAAATGTGCCACCTTAGTCAACCGATCAACAGTGACCATGATAGCATCATGATGACGAATAGTCATAGGTAATCCTACAATGAAATCCATAGAGATGATATCCCACTTCCAAGAAGGAATGAGATTTGGCTACAAAAGTCCAGTCGGGTGCTGGTGTTTTGCCTTGACTCTCTAACACTCAAGACACCTAGCCACAAAATCAGCAATATCTCACTTCATTCCAGACCAAAAGAACAAACGTCTCAAATCAGCATGCATCTTCTTGACACCTGGATGTCCTGAGTATGGTGTACGATGGGCCTCTGCTAGAATCAAGTTGTGAAGCTCATCCAGTAATGGCACATAAATCCTCCCCAAATGTCTCAAAAGACCATCTAATTCTTGAACGTAACCTGCAAACTTACCTTCTAAGGGTCTTCTTGAATCTATCTCTCTGCACACTTCCTGATACCAAGAATCTGTAGGAAGTGCCTAAAGAATTTGACTCCTCAAATCCACACTAAGGGTCATAGATGATACCACATGTCTCTTGCAACTCAAAGAATCCACCACCACATTCTCCTTACCTTGAATGTACTTAACCTCAAAATCATACTCGCATAGAAACTCCATCCATCGTCTCTGGCGAGCATTCAAATTAGGCTGAGTAAAAATATACTGAAGACTGTGATGATCATTGTGTAGCTCAAATCTGTGCCCCAGCAAGAAATGTCTCCATCTTGTCAAAGCATGAACTACTACTACTAACTCAAGATCATGCGTAGGATAATTTAACTCATGATCCTTGAGCTTGCGTGATTCATACGCTATCACCCGTCCATTCTGCATCAACACTACCCCAATCCCTTCAAGAGAAGCATCTGTACACACCATGAAATCTCCCTCTGGATCAGGTACTGCTAAAATCGGTGCACTAGTCAAAAGCTACTTGAGCTTCTGAAACACTTCCTCACATTTCTCTGTCCACACAAACTTCTTTCCTTTCCTCTGAAGAGAAGTAATAGGATGTGCTATCCTAGAGAAGTTTTAGACAAATCTGCGATAATATCCAGCTAGGCCCATGAAACTACGAATCTCTGACACATTAGTCGGTGTCGGCCAATCTATTATCACCTGAATCTTTGTAGGATCCACTGAAATACCATCACCTAAGATGACATTCCCTAAATACTGAATCTCTGATTTGAAGAATTCGCACTTAGCTGCATTAGCATAAAGCTGATTGTCTCTCAAACACTGCAATACCAACCGCAGGTGTTCCTCATGCTCCTTCTGATACTTAGAGTATATCAATATATCATTAAGAAAAACAAGTACAAACCTATCAAGATATGATCGAAATACTCCATTCATCAAACTCATGAACACTGATGGAGCGTTAGTCAACCCAAAAGGTACCACTGTGAACTCATTATGCCCATAGCGAGTTCGAAAAGTGATCTTGTGAATGTCAGCTTCCTTAATGCGAAGCTGGTGGTATCCTGACTTAAGGTCAATCTTAAAGAATACTATAGCTCCCTTGATCTAATCAAATAAGTCATCAATCCTAGGCAAAGGATACCTATTCTTAATAGTCACCTTATTCAACTGTCTGTAGTCGATACAAAGGCGCAAAGAACCATCTTTCTTCTTCACAAAGAGCACTGGAGCTCCCCATGGTGATACATTAGGTCCAATGCTCCCTTTGGCTAGAAGTTCCTCTAGCTGAAGACATAGCTCACCCAGTTCCTATGTAGTCATGCGATAAGGAGCTTTAGATATAGGCTCCGCTCCATGAATTAGATCAATGCTAAAATCGATATCCCTCTTTGGAGGCATGCCTGGAATCTCACTTGGAAAAACATCTATGTACTCCTACAAAATTGGGTGATCTAAAGTCTTCCTCAAAGGATCTTCCTCATCAAGATCATTTACCATAACAGAAAATATTTGACATCCCTTATGGAAACTTCGCTTCATTTGCATAGCAAAAATCATCCACAGAGATATAGGCCTTGGTATCCCAACTATCTTCGCATCATTCCCTTGGTCATCTTGGCAAATAATAATTTTCTTCATGCAATCTATACTGGCTCTATGAGTTCCAAGCCAATCCATGCCTAAAACTACATCATAGGAACCAAGGGGTATGACTCGGAGATCCACTACAGAAACAAAGCTTCCTAAGCTAAGCCCACACTTATGAACTACAGAGTTCGTGGAGACCTTGATACCTGAGGCTAGTTCCACTTGTCAACCATGATCTTGCTTCATTGCATCCAGCTTACACTTAGAAACTATAGATGGTGAAATAAATGAATCTTTAGCTCCTGAATCAAATAATACCAAAAGAGATATACCTCGAATAGCACTTGTGGTTTCAACCACTGTTCCCTGATGATCTGCCTGACAGTGTTCAACTGCTGCAAATACTCTATGAGCTCTACCTGCATCACCAACTGTAGGCTCTGAAGTTGTAGGCCTAGGTCCTAAAAACTGAGGTGCTCATTGTGGACACTAAGCTGCATTCTGTATTCCTGCCAGATCCTCTACCCATAGGTGGTACATTTGATTGCTGACGGCTGTTCCTACTAACAAATGACTGACTACTCTGAGCTGGCTGATTGGGCTGATTTTTTTTATTGCGTTGAGCATTGCAGTTGTTCTTAAAGTTAGAACCTTTGCCACCACCTTGAGCCTGAGAATTGAATCCCTTCTATTGTTGCGTCTGCTGAGACTGCTGCTGAAACTATTTTCCCTTAGAAAAGAAAGGCTTCTTGTTACCACCTGAATTGAAGTTGCCTTAAGATCCTGATGCTGCTGGTGCTCCTACAAAACCACCTTGACCAAGGTTGACACTTTTCTCAACAAGGATTGCTCGATGCACCGCATCCTTGAGGGTTTTTGGCTCAAATACTTTGACACCCCCAATAATACGGTTGTTCAGACCCCTAATAAAGTGTTGTGTCAACTGAGCTGAATTTTCACTGAACCCTGAAAAAGACATGAGCTCATAATACTTATGCTCATACTCGGTCACTGACATAGTGTACTACTTGAGATTATGAAATTCATCTGCCCTTTGTTGTTTCCATTCCTCTGGTAGGAATCGTTCACGAAAACTCTCTAAGAATAGTTCCCAAGTGACACTGCTCATATAGATCCCCAGCTTCTTCTCCTCAATTGTCCACCAAGTGGCCCTAAAATTCTCTAAATTGGTGATCGCAAATCTTGCCTTAACATTGTTGTCAAAGTCCTGCATAGCAAAAATCTTGTTGAGAGAAATAAGCCACTGCTCAGCCACATAACCAGAACCTTGCCCATTGAAAGGCTTAACCTTGGATCTTGAAAGATCCTTCATCTGAGTGGACACAATGGACCTCTGACGATCCTTCCGAGGACTTCTAGATTTGGGTCTATGCTCTTGTTCTGTCTGATACACTTTAGGTTGTTCTTGAATAGGAGGTAGACGTTCTAGAATAGTCTGCATCAACTATCTCAGACCAACCTCTTCAGACTCAGCTTGGTCCTCTCTACGGCTCTCTTCCTGCTGCCTATTAGAGTGCTCTTCCCTGCTCTCTATACGAGCCGATCGCTCATGGGCAGACTCATGGGCACTGACAGCTCTACCATGACCACGGCCTCTTCCTCGACCTCTACCACGGCCTCTAACAGAAGATCTAGTCCCAGATACCATCCTACAGCAGTACAAAGTATTATTATAATCAAAAGACACATGTTGCAATAGACTAAGTTCAATTCTATGTTTAGGTTTAAGTAAAATTTCAGTTTTGACTACTAAGTGTTGAAGTATGAAAAATATACAAGTAACAGTTCAAGTTCTATTTTTTTTTTCAGTTCACCTAGTTTCAAGTTGAAGAGATACACTTAATAGTTCAAGTTCTAGTTGTTCCAAAATACCCAGAGCTCCCAATGTAGAAACTCGGGCTCTGATACCAAATTTAATGCCCCACCAAGGGATCTAAAGAATTAGCCTAGAATTTCACTAAGTTTGGTAACATTTTTTTTTTTTTTTAATTACATGAAAGTAAATACCACATATAACTTATTCACAATAACGGAAGCAATAGCAATGTCCATCTAAAGAGTAAACATAACATACACAACAGATTACATTCTTTAAGATCCCTTAATGTTGAATTACATACATGAATCCATCTAGTACAACAACCACATGAAATAATAATGATAAGTCCAATGTTCATACATTACATTTCCAAATTCTCAATCATCCACTGTACATGTCACAGGGTATGAAGGCTTAAAAGAATATACATATGTGAAATAAGGTACACCATTGTGGGCCCTAGCCATCCCTCTGTGCGTAACATCCCAAATCACCGAAGAGATCATCAGCTTAAATATAGTAGGAATGTCACTCTTAATAAATACAACATCATATGTAGAAAGTAATCTAACATGCATATATAAGCATAAGATAACATCATCTAACATATGCTAATCATCAATGAAAGGATACATATCCACCATCACGAAGGATGCTTCAGCCACGATGTCTCAATGAATCTCAAATGATAAGAGTGGAAAATACACTACCACCCGACCGCATGGTACCTAAGTGGTCCACTCCCACCGTGCTGAGGAGATAATCTCAAGTCCCAAATAGGCTATCAAAATCACATAGCACAAGTCTCGAAAGTCCAGGAATCCTAAAAGTATACTAACTCAAAGGTTCCAATCACAAAACAGACATCTACTTTCCAGAGGCACACAATGACATGTAGGAACCTACTATGCAAGCGGGAAAGTGTCATCGCATTTATCTCGTACAAGTTACCCTGGCAGTTAGCTAAACTCCATGGGTCCATACAGATCTCATGCGGCCACTAGTATCCTCTCATACTGACAAGGCATACTATGGAATGGAAGGTCGCAACCAAGCGTTCTCACTACTCCCATCCTAGCCTATACAAGCACTCAAGGCATGGGCGAGAACAAACACTTATCTTTTTAGGTTCATTCAGTTAGTATTAGGTGTGAATGTTATCACTTATTAATCCAACTTATAATGAGTTACCCTGGCAGCCTCTTAGGGCCCCGACCCCCATTGCAAGCCACTTCCTGACACTACATGCAGATATCCTACCCTAATGCTCACGGTATCATAATCATAAAGAAAATCCATAAAATCATCAAATATCCACAATAAGAATCATCAAATATCCATGATAAAATCATCAAATATGCATAAAAGCATCAAATCCCCATGAGCAACATCCATAGAAAATCATGACCACAACAGCTCTCTATTGGCAACTGAAGTATCACTGATAATCAAGTATCCAATGGTTCTTAATAACCAAGGATAACTGATAACTGATCGATGACAAAAAAATAATGGTTAAGTCAAGGGTCTCAAACATAAGAATCTCAACTTTAACAATCAGTAATCACAACCAATACATAGAGCATTCCATCACATAATCATGGTTGGGTTTACAAAGATCGAGAATAAAACATCATCATGCCATCACAATCGCATAACCCCCAAGCCTCTGGTAGACATCCTATACTGGTCAACACTAGTCAACCCAAAACCCAAAACATTAGCATAAGGAATACACAAAGTAAACACATGTTTTGGTTTTGCTAAGTTTTCAAATTTGAATTTAAAAGTCTCAGTTTTATGTTGCCAAGTTTAGAGAAAGAATTTAAAAGAACATTTTGTACATTTTTCCCATGTACTATTTTTGGATGGATTAAAATTTTTCCTCTAAACTCCAATTTCCATTTATAATATTTTATTAAAATCGTTCTCCACCAACTTTAATTAAATTTTATATACTTTATATATTTTATAATTTAAAACTATTAAATCTTAATAATTAAATTATAAAATTATAGAATTATTCATCATTATAAAAGATGAATTCCTAAATCTTTTATCAAATAATTTTAAATCTTTTAATAACATATTTACATATATATATATATACATATATATATATATATACATATATATATATATATATATATACATATATATATATATATACATATATATATATATATACATATATATATATATACATATATATATATATATACATATATATATATACATATATATATATATACATATATATATATATACATATATACATATATACATATATACATATATATATATATACATATATATATATACATGTATATATATATATATGTATATATATATATATATATTTATATTTATATTCAAATATATATATATACATACATATATAATATATAAATATTAATTATTTCATAAAATCAAATTAACAATTTCATGTTACACCATACATCATATGAAAAATTAAATAACAATGCAAATCGATTTTCATAAATGTTTTATGTAACATAAACGTTTTTAAAAAAATGAATATCATATAACATAAAATGTGTTTTGAAAAACACATAACCCATTTATATACTGCTGTTGTGGCACGCAGAGCTCTGCGGTTGTAAGCTTGCGGCAGTAGCGGGTACATAGTACCTGCGAAGGCAGGTACTCTGCGCCCGACAAAGCGCGTGGGGTACGGGTACTATCCCTCCCACTGCGCATAAACGATTATATATATATATATATTTTTTTTTTCGAATGCATTTTTTTTAATAACATTTTTTTAATAAAAAACATTCTCATGCAAAATTAATATGAATCCCTACTGCGATTTGATATTCAATTCTTCAATTAAATATATATATACATATGTATATATATGTATATATACAAATTTTATATCATAGTATATGTGTAAATAATGCATATATATATATATATATATATATATGTATGCAAATTTAAAAATATAAACATATATATACACAATATATTCTAATTCTCAAAATTTTCTTATAAACTTTTAAATCCCAAGTTTATCCAATAAATAATCTAATGGATTTGGTCATGAGTTTAATCCTAGCCCCGTTATCCTTTCATATCTATGCATATTAAATTCTCAGACAAATTAACTACTCAAATTGAGAATGCATACAATAGAAACATGAAATTCCTTAGAAGACATATGGAAGACACGGAGAAGATAGGAATGCATAATGTGGAAATAGCATAAGTAAAATCACAAGAATCTACCCGGATTCTGATGCTAATTCACTCTTCCTAAGAAAACTCGCAGAATAAGCTCCCTTCTTCGGAATTCTTGAATCCTCCAATATTCCAATTGTTCTCCACGCTATCCACGCTATATCTAAGCTTCTAAGGATGCCTAAATATAAAGAGCTCTTAGGAAACCTCTAAAATGCTTCTAGAAACAGCTGGAAGGTGTCTCCAACTAAGCATGGGTCTTTTCCAACCTTTTTGATGAGCCATATGGTTGTAGACACCATGTGCTCAATTGATGCACTAACTCCCGTGTTGTTGACACATGAGAAATAGAGAAATACGTTAATTCCCATGCAATCTTATAACTCCAATTACTTTTTTAGATAATTTCCATTTAAATATTTATAACTCCCATTTTTAATTTTATAACTTTTATTTTAATTTTTATAACTTTTATTATTATTATTTGTTTATTAATTTATTAATATTTATAATTATTATTTATTTTAATTTCTAATTTTCTTTTTATTTAATTCTTTTCTCTCAATTAATTCTCCTTGAATTAATTATAATCAAAATATCAAAGATCATGATATTTAATTTTCTCAAATAATTAATTTATTAATTAAATCTATTTGTTGAGACTTAATTAATAGAAAATTCACCCTAGACCTTCAAGATAAAATATGAAACCCTATCATAGGACAATTCATACAAAATCAATCTAAAGGATTAAAATCACGAAATATGTCATCCGACACATTTAATGGGTACTCAACTCTGATACTTGTCCTAACTCACTAGGACAAATGGTTTTAGGGTTTGGGATTTGGACTTGAGAATTTATCTCCCCTCTGTTATCATTGAGATAGTATAATAGGGTACGCTCATCCTGGCAATTCAGGGAAGTCGATACCCGGTACCTGCAACCTGCAGAAAAACCATGCATGTACATACAATATATATATATATATATACAATGCTAAGCTAAATAGGCAATGGCAAGAAGTGGTGCATCGTGTAGATCCTGACTAAGCAGGTGACTACGACTCCCTTCCTTAAACACATCAGAAATGTCATACAATAAGAAAACACGCACACCATACACATGCAAATATGGGGTAACTATCCATAATAAAAAAAATGAGATAATAAACCATCTAACTAATCATCAACAATAACTGAAAACAATATAATAATCATCATACATACATGAAATGTAAACACTAAATGATCTCATCATATAACAACTGAATCCATAACATAACGTCTGATAGTGTCAAAACAATACCACTAATCTATTAACATAAAGCTAGTCTATCATAGTCTAATAATAATAGCAATAATATGTCCAGAAAAGATGTGAACGAGGGTAGGCACTACAAGATGACAGTCTCTTAAATAGACTTTCCTCGAATTCATCAACGGTTGAGATCGATTTCAATCAACGGTCAGGATTAAAGGTGAAGTTCAGTCATAAAAGAATATTTCCAAATTAAAGGGAGTCAACAGATTTAATTTGATTAAAATAAAGAGTTAACTGATTCAATTTGAGTAGAAAAAGGAGTTAACTAATTTAATTCATTTTTTATCAATAGTGATCTGAAAATTTCCCTTTTTGAACTGAAGAGAGATTTTGTTGAGATATTTAATTTAATAAAATGAGATATGCTCTAATAATTACTTTTTCCATTTAATTAAATAATCTTTAATTAATTAGAGACACTTTTCTTATTTAATTAAATAACTTCATTTAATTAATTAGGAATGGCTTCTCATTTAATTAAATAACTTTTTTTAATTAATTAGAAGTAAGTACACCATTTAATTAAATAATTTCGTTTAATTATTTCAAAAAAAAATTCGAAACTAATCAACTCAAGTCAACCGTGGTTAAATCTGGTCAACTTTTGATCAAACTTGATCTTTGCGTATGTGAATATAAGCAAATGTGAGTATGAATTCCATCAACAATTCGATGCAAATTCTGATTCAACCTTTCAAAATGAAGAGATGAGGGTCTCTTAAATAGACTTTCATAGAATTCATCAACGGTTGAGATCAATTTCAATCAACGGTCAGAATTAAAAGTGAAGTTCAGTCATAAAGGGAGATTTCCAAATTAAAGGGAGTTAATAGATTTAATTTGAGTAAAATAATGAGTTAACTGATTCAATTTGAGTAGAAAAAGGAGTTAACTGATTTAACTCATTTTTTATCAATAGTGAACACGAAATTTCCCTTTTTGAACTGAAGAGAGATTTTGTTGAGATATTTAATTTAATAAAATGAGATATGCTCTCATAATTACTTTTTCCATTTAATTAAATCATCTTTAATTAAGTAGAGACACTTTTCTTATTTAATTAAATAACTTCATTTAATTAATTAGGAATGGCTCCTCATTTAATTAAATAACTTTTTTTAATTAATTACAAGTAAGTACTCCATTTAATTAAATAATTTTGTTTAATTATTTCAAAATTCTTTTTAAAACTAGTCAACTCAAGTCAACCGTGGTTAAATCTGGTCAACTTTTTATCAAACTTAATCTTTGCGTATGTGAATATGACCAAATGTGAGTATGAATTCCAGCAACAATTCAATGGAAATTCTCATTCAACCTTTCAAAATGAAGAGATGAGGGTCTCTTAAATAGACTTTCCTGGAATTCATCAACGGTTGAGATCGATTTCAATCAACCGTCAGGATTAAAGGAAGTTCAGTCATAAAGGGAGATTTCCAAATTAAAGGTAGTTAACAAATTTAATTTGAGTAAAATAAAGAATTAACTGATTCAATTTGAGTAGAAAAAGGAGTTAACTCATTTAACTCATTTTTGATCAATAGTGAACTGAAAATTTCCCTCTTTGAACTGAAGAGAGATTTTGTTGAGATATTTAATTTAATAAAATGAGATATTCTCTCATAATTACTTTTTCCATTTAATTAAATAATTTCATTTAATTAATTCAAATTTTTTTTTCGAAACTAGTCAACTCAAGTTAACTGTGGTTAAATCTGGTCAACTTTTGGTCAAACTTGATCTTTGCTTATGTGAATATGAGCAAATGTGAGTATGAAATCCAGCAACAATTTGATGCAAATTCTCATTCAACCTTTCAAATTGAAGAGATGAGGGTTTCTTAAATAGACTTTCCTGAAATTCATTAAAGGTTGAGATCGATTTCAATCAACGGTCAGGGTTAAAGGTGAAGTTAAGTCATAAAGGGAGATTTTCAAATTAAAGGGAGTGAACAGGTTTAATTTGAGTAAAATAAGGAGTTAACTGATTCAATTTGAGTAGAAAAAGGAGTTAACTGGTTTAACTCATATTTTATCAATAGTGAGCTGAAAATTTCCCTTTTTGAACTGAAGAGAGATTTTGTTGAGATATTTAATTTAATAAAATGAGATATTCTCTCATAATTACTTTTTCCATTTAATTAAATAATCTTTAATTAATTGGAGACACTTTTCTTATTTAATTAATTAACTTCATTTAATTAATTAGGAATGGCTTCTCATTTAGTTAAATAACTTTGTTTAATTAATTAGAAGTAAGTACTCCATTTAATTAAATAATTTCCTTTAATTATTTTAAAATTCTTTTCAAAAGTAGTCAACTCAAGTCAACCTTGGTTAAATCAGGTCACCTTTTGGTCAAAGTTGATCTTTGCGTATGTGAATATAAACAAATGTGAGTATGAATTTCAACAACAATTCAATGGAAATTCTCATTCAACCTTTCAAAATGAAGAGATGAGGGTTTCTTAAATAGACTTTCCTTGAATTCATCATCGGTTGAGAATGATTTCAATCAACGGCCAGGATTAAAGGTGAAGTTCAGTCATAAAGAGAGATTTCTAAATTAAAGGGAGTTAACAGATTTAATTTGAGTAAAATAAGGAGTTAACTGATTCAATTTGAGTAGAAAAAGGAGTTAATTGATTTAACTCATTTTTTATCAATAGTGAACTATAAAATATACTTTTTGAACTGAAGAGAGATTTTGTTGAGATATTTAATTTAATAAAATGAGATATGCTCTCATAATTACTTTTTCTATTTAATTAAATAAGCTTTAATTAATTAGAGATAGTTTTCTTATTTAATTAAATAACTTCATTTAATTAATTAGAAATGGCTTCTCATTTAATTAAATAACTTTGTTTAATTAATTAGAAGTAAGTACTCCATTTAATTAAATAATTTCGTTTAATTATTTCAAAATTCTTTTCGAAACTAGTCAACTCAAGTCAACCGTGGTTAAATCTTGTCAATTTTTGGTCAAACTTGATCTTTGCGTATGTGAATATGAGCAAATGTGAGTATGAATTCCAGAAACAATTCGATGCAAATTCTCATTCAACCTTTCAAAATGAAGAGATGAGGGTCTTTTAAATAGACTTTCCTGGAATTCATCAACGGTTGAGATTGATTTCAATCAACGGTCAAGATTAAAGGTGAAGTTCAGTCATAAAGGGAGATTTCCAAATTAAAGGGAGTTAACAGATTTAATTTGAGTAAAATAAGGAGTTAACTGATTCAATTTGAGTAGAAAAAGGAGTTAATTGATTTAACTCATTTTTGATCAATAGTGAACTGAAAATTTCCCTTTTTGAACTGAAGAGAGATTTTGTTGAGATATTTCATTTAATAAAATGAGATATGCTCTCTTAATTGCTTTTTCTATTTAATTAAATAACTTCATTAGAAGTAAGTACTCCATTTAATTAAATAATTTTGTTTAATTATTTCAAAATTCTTTTCAAAACTGGTCAATTCAAGTCAACCGTGGTTAAATCTGATCAACTTTTGGTCAAACTTGATCTTTGCATATGTGAATATGAGCAAATGTGAGTATGAATTCTAGCAACAATTCGATGGAAATTCTCATTCAACCTTTCAAAATGAACAGATGAGGGTCTCTTAAATAGACTTTCCTGGAATTCATCAACAGTTGAGATCGATTTCAATCAATGGTCAGGATTAAAGGTGAAGTTCAGTCATAAAGGGAGATTTCTGAATTAAAGTGAGTTAACAGATTTAATTTGAGTTAAATAAAGAGTTAACTGATTCAATTTGAATAGAAAAAGGAGTTAACTAATTTAACACATTTTTGATCAATAGTGAACTAGAAATTTCTCTTTTTCAACTAAAGAGAGATTTTGTTGAGATGTTTAATTTAATAAAATGAGATATGCTCTCATAATTACTTTTTTCATTTAATTAAATAATCTTTAATTAATTAGAGACACTTTTCATATTTAATTAAATAACTTCATTTAATTAATTAGGGATGACTTCTCATTTAATTAAATAACATTGTTTAATTAGTTAGAAGTAATTACTCCATTTATTTAAATAATTTCGATTAATTATTTCAAAATTCTTTTCGAAACTAGTCAACTCAATTCAACCGTGGTTAAATCTGTTCAACTTTTGGTCAAACTCGATCTTTGCGTATGTGAATATGAGCAAATGTGAGTATGAATTCCAGCAACAATTCGATGCAAATTCTCATTCAACCTTTCAAAATGAAGAGATGAGGGTCTCTTAAATAGACTTTCTTAGAATTCATCAACGGTTGAGATCGATTTCAATCAACGGTCAGGATTAAAGGTGAAGTTCAGTCATAAAAGGAGATTTCCAAATTAAAGGGAGTTAATAGATTTAATTTGAATAAAATAAGTTGTTAACTGATTCAATTTGAGTAGAAAAAGGAGTTAACTAATTTAACTCAATTTTGATCAATAGTGAACTGGAAATTTCCCTTTTTAAACTGAAGAGAGATTTTTTTGAGATATCTAATTTAATAAAATGAGATATGCTCTCATAATTACTTTTTTCATTTAATTAAATAATCTTTAATTAATTAGAGACAATTTTTTTATTTAATTAAATAACTTCATTTAATTAATTAGGGATGGCTTCTCATTTAATTAAATAATTTTTTTTAATTAGTTAGAAGTAAGTACTCCATTTAATTAAATAATCTCGTTTAATTGTTTAAAAAAAAAATTCAAAACTAGTCAACTCAAGTCAATCGTGGTTAAATCTGGTCAACTTTTGGTCAAACTTGATCTTTGCGTATGTAAATATGAGCAAATGTGAGTATGAATTCTAGCAATAATTCGATGCAAATTCTCATTCAACCTTTCAAAATGAAGAGATGAGGGTCTCTTAAATAGACTTTCCTGAAATTCATTAACGATTGAGATCGATTTCAATCAACGGTCATAATTAAAGGTGAAGTTCAATCATAAAGGGAGATTTCCAAATTAAAGGGAGTTAATAGATTTAATTTCAGTAAAATAATGACTTAACTAATTCAATTGGAATAGAAAAAGGAGTTAACTGATTTAACTCATTTTTTATCAATAGTGAACTGAAAATTTCCCTTTTTGAACTGAAGAGGGATTTTGTTAAGATATTTAATTTAATAAAATGAGATATGCTCTCATAATTACTTTTTCTATTTAATTAAAAAAAATTTAATCAATTAGAGACACTTTTCTTATTTAATTAAATAACTTCATTTAATTAATTAGGAATGGCTTCTCATTTAATTAAATAACTTTGTTTAATTAATTAGAAGTATGTACTACATTTAATTAAATAATTTTATTTAATTATTTCAAAATTCTTTTCGAAACTAGTCAACTCAAGTCAACCGTGGTTAAATCTGGTCAGCTTTTTGTCAAACTTGATCTTTGCGTATGTGAATATGAGCAAATGTGAGTATGAATTCTAGCAACAATTCGATGCAAATTCTCATTCAACCTTTCAAAATGAAGAGATGAGGGTCTCTTAAATAGACTTTCCTAGAATTCATCAACGGTTGAGATCGATTTCTATCAACGGTAAGGATTAAAAGTGAAGTTCAGTCATAAAGGGAGATTTCCAAATTAAAGGGAATTAACAAATTTAATTTGAGTAAAATAAGGAGTTAACTGATTCAATTTGAATAGAAAAAGGAGTTAACTCATTTAACTCATTTTTGATCAATAGTGAATTGAAAATTTCGCTTTTTGAACTGAAAAGAGATTTTGTTGAGATATTTAATTTAATAAAATGAGATATGCTCTCATAATTACTTTTTCCATTTAATTAAATAATCTTTAATTAATTAGAAACACTTTTCTTATTTAATTAAATAACTTCATTTAATTAATTAGGAATGGCTTCTCATTTAATTAAATAACTTTGTTTAATTAATTAGAAGTAAGTACTCCATTTAATTAAATAATTTAGTTTAATTATTTCAAAATTCTTTTCGAAACTAATCAACTCAAGTCAACTGTGGTTAAATCTGGTCAACTTTTGATCAAACTTGATCTTTGTGTATGTGAATGTGAGTATAAATTCCAGCAACAATTCGATGCAAATTCTAATTCAACATTTCAAAATGAAGAGATCAGGGTCTCTTAAATATACTTTCATAGAATTCATCAACGGTTGAGATCGATTTCAATCAACTGTTAGAATTAAAGGTGAAGTTCAGTCATAAAGGGAGATTTCCAGATTAAAGGGAGTTAATAGATTTAATTTGAGTAAAATAAGGAGTTAACTGATTCAATTTGAGTAGAAAAAGGAGTTAACTGATTTAACTCATTTTTGATCAATAGTGAACACGAAATTTCCCTTTTTGAACTGAAGAGAGATTTTGTTGAGATATTTAATTTAATAAAATGAGATATGCTCTCATAATTACTTTTTCCATTTAATTAAATAATCTTTAATTAAGTAGAGTGTGAGGCCTCACCTCAACCCATCGTAGCATAGTGATACATTACTATTATTTTGTTATTCATGACTCGAGATGTTGAGACATTATCTGATGCTTAGAACATACTTTATTATTTCATGTTGTGTGATGTTACTTTCAGATATAATTGATGATTGTCATTTAATGTTTCATGTATATGTATGTTGATGAAATCAGTAAATATAAGATTGAGATCTTGATTTAAGATATTTTAAATGGTTAAGAAGTATGTAGGATGAAGAAATCTTTATTGATGTATGTTTTAATTTATGTAAAATTTTGATACGTATACATTTATGTACATGTGATTTTACGGGACTACTAATGTTTGCAATGAGTGTGCAGATATTTAGTCGAGAAAACCCTACAGAGGAACAGAACTGATCTCTATGTGCTAATTTTTGGAAACCTTGTTGTTCATAATTCACGTATTGTTTTGTGAGATATATGTATGTATCTTCCTTGTTTAGTGAATCTTTATGTTCGTAATTATGTTCTTTTAGTGTCGTTTGACACTCGTAAACTGGTTATGTTTCTTAGCATGCTGCTTAGGGTTAATTGTTTAACCTTTGGACCAAGTTGGTTTAAGTTAGTGTCAGTTTACTATTAGGTTCTTAATCAAGGTTAGTCATCCCTTAATCCAGATTAGTGTTTAATTTGCAAGTTAGAGTAGTTAGATGGATCTATTTTATTCTTAAATTTTTATTTAGCTCTAAACCTCCTTCCTAAGGCTTAAAACATGATATTATTCTAACCAAAGGGTATGGGTATGGGTTAGGGGTCTTTTCCAACTCCTAAGCCTCTTTTATTGACTTTTGAGGTCACTCAAAAAGTCCCTTTTTGCCTTTGTGCGAAAATTGACCATGGATATCTTGTGTTACCTCACCTCATCTCCACTTAGGGTTTAACCATAGTGTAGGTTGGGTTAGGAGTTTCTAGAATTGCAATTGGTTGGGGGTAGTTATTGAGCCCTTGGGTGGTTGAGTTGGAGGCCTATTTAGAGGCCCTTCTTGGTCTTGTAGAGGTTGTTACCCAATCTCTACATTTAGAGAGGAATTCTTGAAGGTTGAAGGAAGGAAAGGGAATACTCTACTCAAATTTTTTCATTGCCATTACCTCTTTTTGAAGGTAGAAAATTCTCATCTGCCTTATTCATTTTTTATGTTTTGTTTCATGTTCATGCTACCTTGTTGTTGTTTCACTGTTTGTATGGTTGTGGGTATGTTGGGAAAATTTGAAAACTATGTTATTTTGGTTGTTTTCCTTTCATGTTTATGTTTACAGTTTTGAGTTTTTCCTTGCATGGGTGTTTTGGTATTACTCACCCTTGGAGAGGGCGGAAGTGACCAATTTAGGGAGAGGTCTATTTAGTTGGACTCCAACCAGTGTAGAGTCTCTTCTCAAGATGAGAAGAGGGATAAAGGGTAGGGTGTTATGGGCCCCTACCCGTCAGCACAAACCTGGTATGAATATGGCATGATTAAATGGAAGAATGAAAGTTCTTGGTTATTAGCCCTGATTGGGCATCTGAATTGGCGTTGTGCTTGACTTCTCCTGTTGGAAGAATCCTCCTTTCCCTAGTCTTGATTCATTGTGAATCCTATTGTATAAACCATGTATGATTATGCATATTTGATTTTCTTTTGGTTCTGCTTGGTTGTCACCCGATCAAATATTGGTTTCCTCCATGGTTCTTGAAATGAGATTCAGAAAACATTACAAACTCCTTGATTTTGATCATGAAGAAAATTTGATTTAATTGTTGAAATTTGGGATTTAGATCCTGTTGTAAATTGTATTTTAAACCTTATTGTAAATGGAAACGAAGTCGAATTTTCTTCCTGATTCTTTCCCGGCTGAGCCTTGAATCAGGTTTGCCAATAAAATTGGTGTTTTGAGCATAATTTCTTGTCATGTGATTAAATTTTGTAAACATTATTTTGGATGGATGCACATTAAAATAAGATGGAAATGGTGTGGATTTAGTTGTGCAAATTTCAAGCTTATTTTTATGATTGGAAACGAAAATTATATCATGGATGTAGATTTAGTTAGATTAAGCAAATTTTCTAGTTTCTTTATATGTTCCTTATATGTTCAAATGTCAACTATGTTCTGGAAAGAAAATAACATCTATAATCGATATATTGCAAATTCAAGTTATATAGGAGATCATATTAAATATGGTGTTAATAGGCTTCAAACTATTGTATCCATGTATTTAATTCTATTCAAAAATATAAAATATATATATATATATATACTTGTCTTGTAATTCTATACTTAGGAATTTTCAAAAAATAAAGTGGCCCAAGAGAGTAAGAAAACTCTCTGCCTTTTGTATGGGCTTGAAATTTAAAATTTTATGGAACAGAGAATATTCTTTTCAATATCCTCTTTTGAATCATTGTAAAATCTTGTAAATTACAATTAAAATAATTATGATAATAGAAATTGTGTAGAATATAATTTAAAACTTATATCCTTAATATCTTATCTCCACCTACAAAACTTTAGCCATAACTAGCCTAAATTATCCTAACCCAACAACAAAACTTTTTCATTAACTCAGGCTAGGAAGCAAGGTTTAAAAAAAAAAAAAAAAAAAACCAAAATTTATAAATAATATTGTAAATCATCCCCAATCCCCTGTCAGCGAGTACAGGGGTCGAATCATGGTGGGGGGAAGAGCTGAGGTCAGAAAGCATTGTCATTTGCTATTAAAAACTACTATTTCCTTCCCCACTTTAATCTTACCTTACTCCTCCAACATGACTTCCTTGACTGCGATAGGTAGAAAGGAGGTAGGCCTGTGTGCGCAGGCCTTCGGGCAACGCGCATCCATTGGGATGAGGACCCCCCCCCCCCCCCCCTGACACGCCACTTGGCATAGGGTGTAGGGGTGTAGGGGGGGTGTAGGGAGGTTGGATAGTGTTAGATTAAGCTAGGTTAGGATAGGATGTTAATTTTAGTGTTTAATTAGTTTTTTTTTAATATTTAAGTTAGTTCTTCTTTTGTATATTGTTTTAAATTAGTCAAGTTTAGAGTTTGATATTTAAGGTAATGCTAGTTTTAAAGTTAATAAAGTTTTCTTGTTGTTAGTTTAGAACTAAGTAAGTATCACATTAAAAATGTAATATAGTGTTAGATTTTAAATTAGTTAGCATATATATATATATATATATATATATATATATATATATATATATATATATATATATATATATATATAAAATATATTGCGATATAATTTAGTTGCAATCATAGTTGTAATTTAGTTAGTTAATTCTTAGATTTATTTAGTTGTTTTAATATTCATGTTAATTAGTCTTGGAATACGATTAGCTTCAATATAGATATATGTAAAATTGATTTTAGTATTTTATTTAAGATAAATTTGTTTAGATTTTAGAGATGTTAGTATTGAATAAAATCTTGTTAATTATGTTTTAATAAATTAATTTATTAAATTAACCTTTTTAAATATAGTTAGTATTAGATGTAAATATTAATGGGTTTAATTAAAGATGGTTAGTCCCATGCATCAGATCTTAGTAGACCAATTAATAATTTGTTTAATTAATGATCGATATCAGTCTTATCACAAAAGTTTTAATATCTTAACGGTGTAATCATCCTCATGTTATAATCTTAAGACATCTTGTAGAGAACCTGTATGTAGAATGTTATCTCAATCATTTCATCTTTAAGCACTTTATTTAATAACTATACTTAGTAAAAATAATAATAATAATAATTTGTGTGTTTTTGCCTCGTAGTTTGGGCATGACATAGAGACAGTTTTCTTATTTAATTAAATAACTTCATTTAATTAACTAAGAATGGCTTCTCATTTAATTAAATAACTTTGTTTAATTAATTAGAAGTAAGTACTCCATTTAATTAAATAATTTCCTTTAATTATTTCAAAATTCTTTTCGAAACTAGTCAACTCAAGTCAACCGTGGTTAAATCTAGTCAACTTTTTGTCAAACTTAATCTTTGCGTATGTGAATATGAGCAAATGTGAGTATGAATTCTAGCAACAATTCAATGCAAATTCTCATTCAACCTTTCAAAATGAAGAGATGAGGGTCTCTTAAATGGACTTTCCTGGAATTCATCAACGGTTGAGATCGATTTCAATCAACCGTCAGGATTAAAGGTGAAGTTCAGTCATAAAGGAAGATTTCCAAATTAAAGGTAGTTAACGGATTTAATTTGAGTAAAATAAGGAATTAACTGATTCAATTTGAGTAGAAAAAGGAGTTAACTGATTTAACTCATTTTTGATCAATAGTGAACTGAAAATTTTCCTTTTTGAACTAAAGAGAGATTTTGTTAAGATATTTAATTTAATAAAATGAGATATGCTCTCATAATTACTTTTTCTATTTAATTAAATAATCTTTTATTAATTAGAGACACTTTTCTTATTTAATTAAATAACTTCATTTAATTAATTAGGAATGACTTCTCATTTAATTAAATAACTTTGTTTAATTAATTAGAAGTAAGTACTCCATTTAATTAAATAATTTCGTTTAATTATTTCAAAATTCTTTTTGAAACTAGTCAACTCAAGTCAACCATGATTAAATCTAATCAAATTTTCGTCAAACTTTATATTTGTGTATGTGAATATGAGAAAATGTGAGTATGAATTCTAGCAACAATTCGATGCAAATTCTCATTCAACCTTTCAAAATGAAGAGATGAGGGTCTCTTAAATAGACTTTTCTAGAATTCATCAATGGTTGAGATCGATTTCAATCAACGGTCAGGATTAAAGGTGAAGTTCAGTCATAAAGGGAGATTTCCGAATTAAAGGGAGTTAACAGAATTAATTTGAGTAAAATAAGGAGTTAACTAATTCAATTTGAGTAGAAAAAGGAGTTAACTAATTTAACTCATTTTTGATCAATAGTGAACTGAAAATTTCCCTTTTTGAACTGAAGAGACATTTTGTTGAGATATTTAATTTAATAAAATGAGATATGCTCTCATAAATGCGATGACACTTTCCCACTTGCAGAGTAGGTTTCCTACATGTCATTGTGTGCCTCTGGGAATTAGATGTCGATTTTGTGTGTGTTGGAACCTTTGAGTTAGTATACTTTTAGGATTCCTGAACTTTTTATGCTATGTGTATTGATATCCTGTTTAGGACTTGAGATTATCTCCTCAGCACGGTGGGAGTGGACCACTTAGGTTCCACGCGGTCGGGTGGTAGTGTATTTTCACTCTTATCATTTGAGATCTGTCCGAGACACTGTGGCTGGAGTATCCTTGGTTGGTATTTATTCTTCATTATGTTCTTGGAGCATTATGATAGATAATATACCTTATGATGGATGTATTTACTGGTATGTTTCTTATATTGATGATTTGCTTTACTTTGCATATGTTAGTTGATGATTTATTATGCTTTACTTTGCATGTTAGTAGGATTTTATAAGAGTGACTTTCCTACTATGTTAATACCGATGATCTCTTCGGTGCTTTGGAATGTTACACACGGAGGGATGGCTAGGATCCAGGATGGTCTAATAATGCTATTTACGGTTAGGAGGAACCGTGCACTTAGTTATTTATGTTTGTGATATATGGTTATCTTTTGTGATGGATGTTTATATCTTGTGTGATGATGTATCATGTATGATATGTGGTTTCATTTATGTTATTGCATCATGGATTAATATTAGATGATGATTATGTACTTTATTTACTTGGATGTTTATTCTTTTAAGCTTTTCATACCCTATGATATGTACAGTAGATGATTGAGCTAAACTAAAATATAATTACAAAAGGACACTTGTATAATGTTTAAGTACATTGGATGTATCATTGTTATTTTATAAGGATGGGATGTTAGATGAATAGTTAATTTAGATGTGATACAACATTAAGAGATTTTTAAAAAATGTAGCCTGATATGTATATATGTTATGTTTATTTTCATTTGAATTGTCTCATTCAACTTTTCAAAATGAAGAGATGAGGGTCTCTTAAATAGAATTTCTTGGAATTCATCAATGGTTGAGATCGATTTCAATCACCGGTCAGGATTAAAGGTGAAGTTCAGTCATAAAGGAAGATTTCCAAATTAATGGGAGTTAACAGAATTAATTTGAGTAAAATAAAGAATTAACTGATTCAATTTGAGTAGAAAAAAGAGCTGATTCAATTTGAGTAGAAAAAAGAGTTAACTGATTTAACTCATTTTTTATCAATAGTGAACTAGAAATTTCCCTTTTTGAACTGAAGAGAGATTTTGTTGAGATATTTAATTTAATAAAATGAGATATGCTCTCATAATTACTTTTTCTAATTAATTAAATAATCTTTAATTAATTAGAGACACTTTTCTTATTTAATTAAATAACTTCATTTAATTAATTAGGAATGGCTTCTCATTTAATTCAATAATTTTGTTTAATTAATTAGAAGTAAGTACTCTATTTAATTAAATAATTTCATTTAATTATTTCAAAATTTTTTTCGAAACTAGTCAACTCAAGTCAAACGTAGTTAAATCTGGTCAACTTTTAGTCAAACTTGATCTTTGCGTATGTGAATATGAGCAAATGTGAGTATCAATTCTAGCAACAATTCGATGCAAATTCTCATTCAACCTTTCAAAATGAAGAGGTGAGGGTCTCTTAAATAGACTTTACTGGAATTCATCAACGGTTGAGATCAATTTCAATCGACAGTCAAGATTAAAGGTGAAGTTCAGTTATAAAGGGAGATTTCCAAATTAACAGATTTAATTTGAGTAAAATAAGGAGTTAACTGATTCAATTTGAGTAGAAAAAGGATTTAAGTCATTTAACTCATTTTTGAACAATAGTCAACTGAAAATTTCCCTTTTTGAACTGAAGAGAGATTTTGTTGAGATATTTAATTTAATAAAATGAGATATGCTCTCATAATTACTTGTTCTATTTAATTAAATAATCTTTAATTAATTAGAGACAATTTTCTTATTTAATTATATAACTTCATTTAATTAATTAGCAATGGCTTCTCATTAATTAAATACCTTTGTTTAATTAATTAGAAGTAAATACTCCATTTAATTAAATAATTTCTTTTAATTATTTCAAAATTGTTTTCGAAACTAGTCAACTCAAATCAATCGTGGTTAAATATGGTCAACTTTTAGTCAAACTTGATCTTTATGTATGTCAACATGAGCAAATGTGAGTATGAATTCAAATTCTCATTCAACCTTTCAAAATAAAGAGATGAGGGTCTCTTAAATAGACTTTTTTGGAATTCATCAACGGTTGAGATCGATTTCAATCAACGGTCAGGATTAAAGGTGAAGTTCAGTCATAAAGGGAGATTTAAAAATTAAAGAGAGTTAACAGATTTAATTTGAGTAAAATAAGGAGTTAACTGATTCAATTTGAGTAGAAAAAAAATTTAACTCATTTAACTCATTTTTGATCAATAGTGAATTGGAAAATTTCCTTTTTGAACTGAAGAGAGATTTTGTTGAGATATTTAATTTAATAAAATGAGATATGGTCTTATAATTACTTTTTCTATTTAATTAAATAATCTTTAATTAATTAGAGACACTTTTCTTATTTAATTAAATAACTTCATTTAATTAATTAGGAATGGCTGCTCATTTAATTAAATAACTTTGTTTAATTAATTAGAAGTAAGTACTCCATTTAATTAAATAATTTCATTTAATTATTTCAAAATTCTTTTCGAAACTAGTCAACCATGGTTAAATTTGGTCAACTTTTGGTCAAACTTGATCTCTGCGTATGTGAATATGAGCTAATGTGTGTATGAATTTCAGCAAAGTTTCGATGCAAATTCTCATTCAACCTTTCAAAATGAAGAGATGAGGGTCTCTTAAATAGACTTTTTTTGAATTCATCAATAGTTAAGATCGATTTCAATCAACGGTCAGGATTAAAGGTGAAGTTCAGTCATAAAGGGAGATTTCCAAATTAAAGGGAGTTAACAGATTTAATTTGAGTAAACTAAGGAGTTAACTTATTCAATTTGAGTAGAAAAAGGAGTTAACTGATTTAACTCACTTCTGATTAATAGTGAATTGGAATTTCCCTTTTTGAACTAAAAAGAGATTATGTTGAGATATTTAATTTAATAAAATGAGATATGCTCTCATAATTTATTTTCTATTTAATTAAATAATTTTTAATTAATTAGAGACACTTTTCTTATTTAATTAAATAAGAATGGGTTCTCATTTAATTAAGTAACTTTGTTTAATTAATTAGAAGTAAGTACTCCATTTAATTAAATAATTTCGTCCAATTATTTCAAAATTCTTTTTGAAACTAGTCAACTCAAGTCAACCGTGGTTAAATCTGGTCAACTTTTGGTCAAACTTGATCTTTGCGTATGTGAATAAGAGCAAATGTGAGTATGAATTCCAGGAACAATTCGATGGAAATTCTCATTCAACCTTTCAAAATGAAGAGATGAGGGTCTCTTAAATAGAGTTTCCTGCAATTCATCAACGGTTGAGATCGATTTCAATCAACCGTCAGGATTAAAAGTGAAGTTCAGTCATAAAGGGAGATTTTCAAATTAAAGAGAGTTAAAAAAATTTAATTTAAGTAAAATAATGAGTTAACTGATTCAATTTGAGTAGAAAATGGAGTTAACTGATTTAACTCATTTTTGATCAATAGTGAACTGAAAATTTCCCTTTCTGAACTGAAGAGAGATTTTGTTGAGATATTTAATTTAATAAAATGAGATATACTCTCATAATTACTTTTTCTATTTAATTAAATAATCTTTAATTAATTAGAGACACTTTTTTTATTTAATTAAATAACTTCATTTAATTAATTAGGAATGGCTTCTCATTTAATTAAATAACTTTGTTTAATTAATTAGAAGTAAGTACTCTATTTAATTAAATAATTTCGTTTAATTATTTCAAAATTCTTTTCGAAACTAGTCAACTCAAGTCAATCGTGGTTAAATCTGGTCAACTTTTGGTCAAACTTGATCTTTGCGTATGTGAATATGAGCAAATGTGAGTATGAATTCTAGCAACAATTCGATGCAAATTCTCATTCAACATTTCAAAATGAAGAGATGAGGTTCTCTTAAATAGACTTTGCTAGAATTCATCAACGGTTGAGATCGATTTCAATCAACTGTCAGTATTAAAGGTGAAGTTCAGTCATAAAGGGAGATTTCCAAATTAAAGGGAGTTAACAGATTTAATTTGAGTAAAATAAGGAGTTAACTGATTCAATTTGAGTAGAAAAAGGAGTTAACTGATTTAATTCATTTTTGATGAATAGTGAATTGGAAATTTCCCTTTTTGAACTGAAGAGAGATTTTGTTGAGATATTTAATTTAATAAAATGAGATATGTTCTCATAATTACTTTTTCTATTTAATTAAACAATCTTTAATTAATTAGAGACACTTTTCTTATTTAATTAAATAACTTCATTTAATTAATTAGGAATGGCTTCTCATTTAATTAAATAACTTTGTTTAATTAATTAGAAGTAAGTACTCCATTTAATTAAATAATTTCATTTAATTGTTTCAAAATTCTTTTTGAAACTAGTCAACTCAAGTCAACCGTGGTTAAATATGGTCAACTTTTGGTCAAACTTGATCTTTGCGTATGTGAATATGAGCAAATGTGAGTATGAATTCCAGCAACAATTCGATTCAAATTCTCATTCAACATTTCAAAATGAAGAGACGAGGGTCTCTGAAATAGACTTTCTTGGAATTCATCAACGGTTGAGATCGATTTCAATCAACGGTCAGGATTAAAGGTGAAGTTCAATCATAAAGGGAGATTTTCAAATTAAATGAAGTTAATAGATTTAATTTGAATAAAATAGAGAGTTAACTGATTCAATTTGAGTAGAAAAATGAGGTAACTGATTTAACTGATTTTTCTATTTAATTAAATAATCTTTAATTAATTAGAGAAACTTTTCTTATTTAATTAAATAACTTCATTTAATTAATTAGAAGTGACTTCTCATTTAATTAAATAACTTTGTTTGATTAATTAGAAGTAAGTACTCTATTTAATTAAATAATTTCGTTTAATTATTTCAAAATTCTTTTCAAAACTAGTCAACTCAAGTCAACCGTGGTTAAATTTGGTCAACTTTTGGTCAAACTTGATCTTTGCGTATGTGAATATGCGCAAATGTAAGTATGAATTCCAGTAACAATTCGATTCAAATTCTCAATCAACCTTTCAAAATAAAGAGATGAGGGTCTCTTAAATAGACTTTCTTGAAATTCATCAATGGTTGAGATCGATTTCAATCAACGGTCAGGATTAAAGGTGAAGTTCAGTCATAAAGGGAGATTTTCAAATTAAAGAGAGTTAAGAAATTTAATTTGAGTAAAATAAGGAGTTAACTGATTCAATTTGAATAGAAAAAAGAGTTAACTGATTTAACTCATTTTTTATCTATAGTGAACTGAAATTTTTCTTTTTTGAACTGAAGAGAGATTTTGTTGAGATATTTAGTTTAATAAAATGAGATATGCTCTCATAATTACTTTTTCTATTTAGGTAAATAATCTTTAATTAATTAGAAAAAATGGGTTTGGGTTCGAATTAGAATCAAATTGAAATAGATTTAAAAATGGTTTCAAGATTTATGGCCAAATTCATTAGTGAAATTATTGTATAAATTTAGAGAACAATTACCTTTTAAGAAGAAATTTTTAATTGTTCTGCCGCTGCCCTTTGGATAGACCTGAACTCAGTCATTCATAACATTTTATCATGAGCGAATTTATTCGATCGCTCCAGTCAGAATTGGCGCAACTTGGCCCTCTCCAACATATTTAAATTTCAGCCCGATCCAAAAGTTCATTAGGGAGATATGGCTGTCGTACTGGGATTGTTTTATTCAACGAAAAATGTTTCTTCATTTTCCATAACCAAGAGTTCTTTATGCTTAAACTTCACAAAAATAACAGATCAAAGCATGGAATGAATTAAGATATCATTGGAATCTTCCCTTATTAGAATCTTATTAATATGCATTAGTTTTATATGGTTTATTATCTAATCTAATTAAATCAAATTTAATTAAGATTAGATAATAGTAGAAGAAGTGTAATTAATTATTAGTCAATCTAAGTAAATAGATTTTTTAAATGAGAGAAAATTAAAAGAAAAGAGATTTTTAATATAGTTTATATAGTGAACTTTTTGTAATGTATATTAAATACTAATTAATATATATTAAATAATTTAGAGATGGTAATTTTATATTACGTCTTTAAATGAAGAGATTTTAATGATAATGGATTAAGATTTAATTGACATAAAGACACTATTATAATATTGTTATAATTTGAATTACTATGGTATTATTAATACGTTATATATTATTAACTAAATTATTGATATACCTTAATGGTATTAAGAGTTAACTAATGAAGCTTGTGTAAAATTCTCTAGATCAATTAATAATAGTTTTGATGAGTTTATTATTTATTAATGTTTGTTGGGACTAACAAACTATTAATAAATAATAGTGTAAGTAGTTTAAATAGTTATCAATTAATACGATCAGAGTTAATCTAGAGGAGATTAGTTAATGATTGAAGTACTATAAAAGATATTAATCAAATTGAATTGGGTTAATAATTTGGAGTATTAATTAATTGAATTATCGTACATAGGAGAAACTTATTTTAGATAATAATACTTAATATTGAGGTTTTATTATAACTTGTTATTATTAAAATAAAATGGGACCATTGTTGAAAGAATGACGAATGGGGTCATTATAGATTTATTAATAAAATTTCCAATATAGCTTGTTATTAAGTATTAACAAGTTATTATTATTGAACTATGAATATGAATATTTGTGTACTAAATTATAGATGACTTTTAATTTACAAAATTATAATTAGTTATTAGTCAACTGATATTAATTGGAATGTTGCTCTGGATATGTAATTATTAATTAAATTAATTAGAGTTAATTAGATTTAATTAATAATCAAGTTATGTAATAGTGATTTAATTGATATGCTAATATCGATTCTTCTAGCAAAGTTGTGAAGTATTTACATCGAAGTTGATAAGTCGTACTCTCATGACTTGAATAATGACCTTAGATGTTTTAATGGTGAGACTTAGTATTATTGAATTAGAAACTATTAGATGTTAATAGGTCATAGATAGTGTACCTATGTTAATTGTTTGATTTAATTGATCATTTTAATAAAGTTATAATTCTTCTTAGTTTGATAATTGGTTCTTTTATAAATGAATAATGATCCTTGATTTATGAAGGAGAGTTAATCAATTAGAATATGGATCTTAGTTAAATAAAGAAAGTAATTTAATTAAAAGTCAGTGATGATCAGTTTAATGAGTAAATAATTATCTTTAAGTTATTCTTAGAATAATGCTATCGGAGAACAAATGGGTTGACTTGTAGGTCAAATGATAACTTTAAACACTTGAAGTATACTTGCAAATAGAAAATTGGAAACCCCTACACATTATTCAACAATGTGAATTTAGTAAACCAAAACATGTGTTTGTATCATGTATTCTATATGCTTCTTGTTTTGAGTTTTGAGTTGACAAGTGTTGACCAGTCCTAGGTTGTTACCAGAGGCTCGGGGGTTATGAGATGTGATGGCATGTTGATCTTATTTGGTCTTGATCTTTATAAGCCCAACCATGGTTATATGATCGTATGCTCTATGAAATGTTTATTTTGGTTCTTCAGCCTTCATGTGTGAAGTTGAGATGTATATATATCTAAGATGTTTGAGCTAATCATTTTTGAGTCATTGATCAATTATCTTTGGATTACTTTCTACTCGCCATGATGGGACTGAAATGTGGATTTATTTTTTGATGATGTCATGTTGTGATATGTTTGACTCGACCATTTTGGAGTCTTCGATCAGTATGATTTTGAGATATTCTTGGTTGCTTGTTGAGAATCATTTATTTTGAGATATATTTTGGTTATTGAGAACCAATTGATACTTATGATTATCAGTGATGCCTTCAGTTGCCAATAGAGAACTATTGTGGTCATGATTTTCTATGGATTCTTTTTCAGATGCTCATGAAGATTTGATGATTCTTATCTTGAAGATTTGATGATTCTTATTGTTGATATTTGGTGCTTTTATCATGAATATTTGATGATTTTATTATGGATTATGTTTTATGATTTTGAAATTTATGATTCTATGAGCTTAGGGTAGGTAATCTACTTGTAGTGTCGAGAAGTGGCTTGCAATGGGGGCCGAGGCGCTAAGTGGCTACCAGGGTAACTCATTGTAAGTTTGGTTAATAAGTGATAACATTTACACACTAAATGGAGATTAAATGAACCTAAAAAGATAATTGTTTTGATGTTCTCACCCATGCCTTGAGTGCTTATACAGGCTAGATGGGAGTAGTGAGAATGCATGGTTGCGACCGTGCATTCCGTAGTATGCCTTGTCAGTATGAGAGGATACTAGTGGCCGCATGAGATCAGTATGGACCTATGGAATTTAGCTAACTGCGAAGGTAACTTGTACGTGATAAATGCAATGACACTTTCCCGTTTGCAGAGTAGGTTTTCTACATGTCATTGTGTACTTCTGGGAATTAGATGTTGGTTTTGTGTGATGGAACCTTTGAGTTAGTATACTTTTATGATTCTTGGACTTATAAATATTTGTGCTTCATGAATTGATATCCTATTTGGGACTTGAGATTATCTCCTCAACACAGTAGGAGTAGACCACTTAGGTTCCACGCGGTTGGGTGGTAGTGTATTTTCACTCTTATCATTTGAGATCCGTCCGAGACACCGTGGCTGGAGTATCTTTGGTTGATATTTATTCTTCATTATGTTCCTGGAGCATTATGATAGATAATATACCTTATGATGGATGTATTTACTGGTATTTTTCTTATATTGATGATTTTCTTTACTTTGCATATTTTAGTTGATGATTTATTATGCTTTACATTGCATGTTAGTAGGATGTTTTAGGAGTGACATTCCTACTATGTTAATACCGATAATTTTTTTGGTGCTTTGGAATGTTACGCACAGAGGGATGGCTAGGATCCATGATGGTCTAATGATGCTATTTATGGTTGGAAAGAACCGTGCACTTAGTTATTTATGTTTGTGATATATGGTTATCTTTTGTGATGAATTTTTACATCTTTTGTGATGATGTATCATGTATGATATGTGGTTTTCATTTATGTTATTTCATCATGGATTAATATTAGATGATGATGATGTACTTTATTTACTTGGATGTTTATTCTTTTAAGCTTTTTATATCCTGTGATATGTACAGTGGATGATTGAGCTAAACTAAAATATAATTACAAAAGGACACTTGTATATTGTTTAAGTACATTGGATGTATCATTGTTATTTCATAAGGATGGGATGTTAGATGAATAGTTAATTTAGATGTGATACAACGTTAAGGAATCTTTAAAGAATGTAGCTTATTATGTATATATGTTATGTTTATTTTCATTTGAATTGTTGCTATTGCTTCCGCAAATGTTATGAATGGTTTTATCTTTCATGTTTAAAAAAAAAATTGTTTGGCAAACTTAGTAAAATTCTTTGGATCTCTTGGCAGGGCATTACATAAGTACTCCATTTAATTAAATAATTTTTTTAATTAGTTCAAAATTCTTTTCGAAACTAGTCAACTCAAGTCAACCGTGGTTAAATTTTGTCAAATTTTGGTCAAACTTGATCTTTGCGTATGTGAATATGAGCAAATGTGAGTATGAATTTTAGCAACAATTCGATGCAAATGTAGTGCCTACCCTCGTCCACATCTTTTCTTGACATTGTTATTATTATTAGACTATGATAGACTAGTCTTATGTTGATGGATTAGTAGTATTGT
Organism: Cupressus sempervirens; assembly: GCA_028749045.1. NCBI lineage: Eukaryota > Viridiplantae > Streptophyta > Pinopsida > Cupressales > Cupressaceae > Cupressus > Cupressus sempervirens. The sequence goes on from CM053788.1 coordinate 370,967,803, forward strand.
TTTGACACTATCAGACATTATGTTATGGATTTAGTGGTTATATGATGAGATCATTTAGATTTTACATTTCATGCATACATGATGATCATTATACTATTTTTAGTTATTATTGATGATTAGATGGATGGTTTATTATCTTATGTGTTTTATTAAGGATACTTACCTCAAACTTGCATGTGTATGGTATGCATGTTTTCTTATTGTATGGCGTATCTAATGTGGTTAAGGAAGGGAGTCGTAGTCACCTGCTTAGTTGAGATCTACACGATGCACCACTTCCTGCCATTGTCTGTTTAGCTTAGCATTATATATATTATATGTACATGCATGATTTTTGTGCAGGTTACAGGTACCGGGTATCGACTTCCCTGAATTGTCAGGATGAGCGTACCCTATTATACTATCTCAATGATAAGAGAAGGGAGATAAATTCTCAAGTCCAAATCCCAAACCTTTAAGCCAATTGTCCTAGTGAGGTAGGACAAGTATCTAGATATTTTACCTGCCGAATGTCTCGAATGACATAATTCATGATTTTTAACCCTTTAGACTAATTTGGAGTGATTTACTCTATGATGGGTTTTCATATTTTATCTTGGAAGTCTATGGTGAATTTTCTATTAATTAAGTCTTAATAAATAGATTTAATTAATAAATTAATTATTTGAAAAAATTAATATAAAATATCATGTTATTTGATATTTTGATTGTAATTAATTAAATGTGAATTATTGAGAAAAATGAATTAAATAAAAGAAAATTATAAATTAAAATTAATAATAATAATAAAATAATAATAAAGTAATAAATAAATAATAATAATAAAAGTTATAAAAGTTAAAATGAAAGTTATAAATATTTAAATAGAAATTATATAAAAAGTGAATTGGAGTTATAAGCTTGCATGGGAGTTAGCGCACTTCTCTATTTCTCATGTGTCAACAACAAAGGGGTTAGTGCATCAATTAAGCACATGGTGTCTACAACCCTATGACTTATCTTGAAGGTTGGAAAAGACCCATGCTTAGTTGGTGACATCTTCCAACTGTTTCTAAAAGCATTCTAGATGTTTCTTGAAAGTTCTTTATATTCAGGCATTCATAAAAGCTTAGATATGGCGTTGGGAGAGCAATTCGAGCATTGGAGGACTCGAGAATTCTTAAGAAGGGAGGAGCTTGCTCTGTGGATTTTCTGAGGAAGATCGATTTAGCATCAAAATTTGGGTAGATTCTTGTGATTTTTATTATGTTATTTTTGCATCATACATTCCCTGTCTTCTTCGTGTCTTCCATATGTCTTCTGAGAAGTTTCATATTTATATGCATTCTCAATATGGCTAGATTAATTTTATTGGAGAATCTTATATGCATTCTATAATGCAAATATTTTATTCTTAATTGTAGATATAATTTTTGTGGAAAAAAAAGAGACATAAATGGTTATATGTTCAGATCTGCACATACACACACACACACACACACACACACACACACACACACATATATTTATATATATGCATATGTATAAATTTATTATGAATCAATTATAAAATTCAAATATATATATATATATATATATAATGCACCAAATTGAGCGATTGATAAAATCGCAGTGAAAAATTTATTAAATCACATCGCGATTCATATCGCATGAAACAAGTATATATATTATATGTTGTGGGCACGATTCGTACTTATGCATCAGCCATGATGTCTCAATGAATCTCAAAATGATAAGAGTGGAAAATACACTACCACCCGACCGCATGGTACCTAAGTGGTCCACTCCCACTATGCTAAGGAAATAATCTCAAGTCCCAAACAGGCTATCAAAATCACATAGCACATATCTCTATAAGTCTAGGAATCCTAAAAGTATACTAACTCAAAGGTTCCAAACACAAAATCTGACATCTAATCCCAGAGGCACACAATGACATGTAGGAACCTACTATGCAAGCGAGAAAGTGTTATCGCAATTATTACGTACAAGTTACCCTGGCAGTTAGCTAAACTCCACGGGTCCATATTGATTTCATGCGGCCACTAGTATCCTCTCATATTAATGAGACATACTACAAAATGTAAGGTCACAACCATGCGTCTCACTACTCCAATCCTAGTCTATACAAGCACTCAAGGCATGGGCAAGAACAAAACACTTATCTTTTTAGGTTCATTCAGTTAGTATTAGGTGTGAATGTTATCGCTTATTAATCCAACTTACAATGAGTTACCCTGGCAGCCTCTTAGGGCCCCGGCCTCCATTGCAAGCCACTTCCTGTCACTACATGTAGATATCCTACCCTAATGCTCATGGAATCATAAATCTCAAAATCACAAAAGATAATCCATAAAATCATCAAATATGCATAAAAGCATCAAATCTCCATGAGCTAACATTCATAGAAAATCATGAACACAACAGCTCTCTATTGGCAACTGAAGTATCAGTGATAATCAAATATCCAATGGTTCTCAATAACCAATATATATATATATATATATATATATATATATATATATATATATATATATATCAATCATACTGATCGAATACTCCAAAAATGGTTGAGTCAAACATGTCACAACATGACATCATCAAAAATAAATTTACATTTTAGTCTCATCATGGCAACTAGAAAATAAACCAAGGATAATTAATCGATGACCAAAAATAATGGTTAAGTCAAGTGTCTCATACATAAGAATCTCAACTATAACAATCACTAATCACAACCAATACATAGAGCATTCAATCACAAAACCATGGTTGGGTTTATAAAGATTGAGATTAAAACATCACCATGTCTCCACAATCACATAACCCCCAAGCCTCTGGTAGACGTCCTATACTGGTCAACACTAGTCAACCAAAAACTCAAAACAATAGCATAAAGAATACATAATGCAAACACATGTTTTAGTTTTACAACTTGAGTTTAAATGTAGAGATCTCAGTTTAAGTTTCCAAGTCTAAAGAATGAACGGAGGAACACATATAATGTTTTTGGAGAAATAAAAGTTCTCCTTATTAGAACTAAAAATCCATTTTCCAATTAATAATATTTGTTTGATACATCCCCCACCCAACTATCAATTCTTTATTTAATAATTTAAAACATTTAAATTATTAAATAGTTGAAAGTTATTAAAGAGTCACCTTATGAAAATAAACCTTCAATATAAATCATAGACCTAAACCCTAAACCCTAAACCCTAAACCCCCAATACACTTGTTGTGGTACGCAGTACCTGCAGTAGCAGGCACTGCGTCGACAGTGGGTACGTAGTACCCCTGTTGCCGTAGACCTACGATGGTAGGTCTTTGCCTTTTGCTGGCGCAGGATACGAATCATGCCCACGGCATATAATATATATACTTGTCTCATGCGATATGAATCACGATGCGATTTAATAAATTTTCCACTGCGATTTTATCAATCGCTCAATTCGGTGCATTATAAACATAGGTATATATATATATGTATCAGTATATATATATATATATATATATATGTATGTATATATATATATATATATATATATATGTATGTATATATATATATATGTATGTATCTATATATATATATATATATATATATATATATATGTATGTATATATATATATATATATATATGTATGTATATATATATATATATATGTATGTATATATATATATATATATATATATATATATATATATATATATATATATATATATATATATATATATATGTATGTATGTATATATATATAAATTCAAATTTTATAATTGATTCATAATAAATGTATACATATGCATATATATAAATATATATATATATATATATATATATATATGTATGAACATATAACCATGCATGTCTCCTTTTTTTTTCCACAAAGATTATACCTACAATTAATAATAAAATATTTGCATTATAGAATGCATATAAGATTCTCCAATAAAATTAATCTACCCATATTGAGAATGTATAGAAATATGAAACTTCTCAAAAGACATATGGAAGACACGAAGAAGACAAGGAATGCATGATGCGAAAATAGCATAAATAAAATCACGAGAATTTACTCGGATTCTGATGCTAAATGGCTCTTCATCAGAAAATCCGCAAAGCAAGCTCCTCCCTTCTTCAGAATTCTTGAGTCCTCCAATGCTCCAATTGCTTTCCCAATGCCATGTCTAAGTTGCTATGAATGCCTAAATATAAAGAGCTTTTAGGAAACATCTAGAATGCTTCTAGAAACAGCTGGAAGGTGTCACCAACTAAGCATGGGTCTTTTCCAACCTTCTAGATAAGCCATAGGGTTGTAGACACCATGTGCTTAATTGATGCACTAACCCCCGTGTTGTTGACACTTGAGAAATAGAGAAGTGCGCTAACTCCCATGCAAGCTTATAACTCCAATTCACTTTTTATATAATTTCTATTTAAATATTTATAACTTTCATTTTAACTTTTATAACTTTTATATTTATTATTTATTTATTACTTTATTATATTTTATATTAATTTTCTCAAATAATTAATTTATTAATTAAATCTATTTATTAAGACTTAATTAATAAAAAATTCACCATAGACTTCCAAGATAAAATATGAAAACGCATCATAGAGCAAATCACTCAAAATCAGTCTAAAGGGTTAAAAATCATGAATTATGTCATCCGACACATTCGGTAGGTAAAATATCCAGATACTTGTCCTACCTCACTAGGAAAATTGGCTTAAAGGTTTGGGATTTGGACTTGAGAATTTATCTCCCTTCTCTTATCATTGAGATAGTATAATAGGGTACGATCATCTTGGCAATTCAGAAAAGTTGATACCCAGTACCTGCAACCTGCAGAAAAACCATGCATGCACATAAAATATATATAATGCTAAGCTAAACAGACAATGGCAGAAAGTGGTGCATCATGTAGATCCTGACTAACGAGGTGACTACGACTCCCTTCCTTAACCACATCAGACACGCCATACAATAAGAAAACACGCACACCATACACATGCAAGTATGGGGTAAGTATCCATAATAAAACACATAAGTTAATAAACCATCCATCTAATTATCAATAGTAACTGAAAACAGTATAATGATCATCATGTATGCATGAAATGTAAAATCTAAATGATCTCATCATATAACCACTGAATCCATAACATAATATCTGATAGTGTCAAAACAATACCACTAATCCATCAACATAAGACTAGTCTATCATAGTCTGATAATAATAACAATGTTAAGAAAAGATGTGGATGAGGGTAGGCACTACATTTGCATCGAATTGTTGCTAAAATTCATACTCACATTTGCTCATATTCACATACGCAAAGATCAAGTTTGACCAAAAATTGACCAAATTTAACCACAGTTGACTTGAGCTAACTAGTTTCGAAAAGAATTTTGAAATAATTAAACGAAATTATTTAATTAAATGGAGTACTTATTTCTAATTATTTAAAAAAAGTTATTTAATTAAATGAGAAGCCATTCCTAATTAATTAAATGAAGTTATTTAATTAAATAAGAAAAGTGTCTCTAATTAATTAAAAATTATTTAATTAAATAGAAAAAGTAATTATGAGAGCATATCTCATTTTATTAAATAAAATATCTCAACACAATCTCTCTTCAGTTCAAAAAGAGAAATTTCCAGTTCACTATTGATCAGAAATGAGTTAAATTAGTCAACTCCTTTTTCTACTTAAATTGAATCAGTTAACTCCTTATTTTACTCAAATTAAATCTGTTAACTCCCTTTAATTTGGAAATCTCCCTTTATCACTAAACTTCACCATTAATCCTGATCGTTGATTAAAATTGATCTCAACCGTTGATGAATTCCAAGAAAGACTATTTAAGAGACCCTCATCTCTTCATTTTGAAAGGTTGAATAAAAATTTACATCGAATTGTTGCTGGAATTCATACTCACATTTGCTCATATTCACATACGCAAAGATCAAGTTTGACCAAAAGTTGACCAGATTTAACCATAGTTGACTTGAGTTGACTAGTTTCAAAAATTTTTTTGAAATAATTAATGAAATTATTTAATTGAATGGAGTACTTACTTCTAATTAATTAAACAAAGTTATTTAATTAAATGAGAAGTTATTCCTAATTTATTAAATGAAGTTATTTAATTAAATTAAAAAAGTGTATCTAATTAATTAAAGATTATTTAATTAAATAGAAAAAGTAATTATGAGAGCATATCTCATTTTATTAAATTAAATATCTCAACAAAATCTCTCTTCTGTTCAAAAAGGGAAATTTCCAGTTCACAATTGATCAAAAATGAGTTAAATCAGTTAACTCCTTTTTCTACTCAAATTGAATCAGTTAACTCCTTATTTTACTCAAATTAAATCTGTTAACACCCTTTAATTTGGAAATCTTCCTTTATGACTGAACTTCACCTTTAATCCTGACCGTTGATTGAAATCGATCTCAACCATTGATGAATTCAAGGAAAGTCTATTTAAGAAACCCTCATCTCTTCATTTTCAAAGGTTGAATGAAAATTTGCATCGAATTGTTGTTGGAATTCATACTCAAATTTGCTCATATTCACATACGCAAAGATCATGTTTGACCAAAAGTTGACCAGATTTAACCACGGTTGACTTGAGTTGACTAGTTTTGAAAAGAGTTTTGAAATAATTAAACGAAATTATTTAATTAAATGGAGTACTTATTTCTAATTAATTAAACAAAGTTATTTAATTAAATGAGAAGCCATTCCTAATTAATTAAATGAAGTTATTTAATTAAATAAGAAAATTGTTTCTAATTAATTAAAGATTATTTAATTAAATAGAAAAAGTAATTATGAGAGCAAATCTCATTTTATTAAATTAAATATCTCAACAAAATCTCTCTTTAGGTCAAAAAGGGAAATTTCCAGTTCACTATTGATAAAAAATGAGTTAAATGAGTTAACTCCTTTTTCTACTCAAATTGAAGCAGTTAACTCCTTATTTTACTCAAATTAAATCTGTTAACTACCTTTAATTTGGAAATCTCCCTTTATGACTGAACTTCACCTTTAATCCTGATTGTTGATTGAAATCGATCTCAACCATTGATGAATTCCAGGAAAGTCTATTTAAGAGACCCTCATCTCTTCATTTTGAAAGGTTGAATAAGAATTTGCATCGAATTGTTGTTGGAATTCATACTCACATTTGCTCATATTCACATATGCAAAGAATAGTTTCACCAAAAGTTGACCAGATTTAACCACGATTGACTTGAGTTGACTAGTTTCAAAAAGACTTTTGAAATAATTAAACAAAATTATTTAATTAAATGCAGTACTTACTTCTAATTAATTAAACAAAGTTATTTAATTAAATGAGAAGCCATTCCTAATTAATTAAATGAAGTTATTTAATTGAATAAGAAAAGTGTCTCTAATTAATTAAAAATTATTTAATTAAATTGAAAAAGTAATTATGAGAGCATATCTTATTTTATTAAATTAAATATCTCAACAAAAAAAAAAATTAGTTCAAAAAGGGAAATTTCCAGTTCACTATTGATAAAAAATGAGTTAAATCAGTTAACTCCTTTTTCTACTCAAATTGAATCAGTTAAATCATTATTTTACTCAAATTAAATCTGTTGACTCCCTTTAATTTGGAAATCTCTCTTTATGACTGAACTTCACCTTTAATCCTGACCGTTGATTGAAATCAATCTCAACCGTTGATGAATTCCAGAAAAGTCTATTTAAGAGACCCTCATCCCTCCATTTTGCAAGGTTGAATGAGAATTTGCATCGAATTGTTGCTGGAATTCATACTCACATTTGCTCATATTCACATATGCAAAGATCAAGTTTGACCAAAAGTTGACCAAATTTAACCACAGTTGACTTGAGTTGACTAGTTTCAAAAAGAGTTTAGAAATAATTAAACAAAATTATTTAATTAAATGGAGTACTTACTTCTAATTAATTAAACAAAGTTATTTAATTAAATGAGAAGCCATTCCTAATTAATTAAATGAAGTTATTTAATTAAATAAGAAAAGTGTCTCTAATTGATTAAAGATTATTTAATTAAATAGAAAAAGTAATTATGAGAGCATATCTCATTTTATTAAATTAAATATCTCAACAAAATCTCTCTTCAGTTCAAAAAGGGAAATTTCCAGTTCACTATTGATAAAAAATGAGTTAAATCAGTTAACTCCTTTTTCTACTCAAATTGAATCAGTTAACTCCTTATTTTACTCAAATTAAATCTATTAACTCCCTTTAATTTGTAAATCTCCCTTTATCACTAAACTTCACCTTTAATGCTGACCGTTGATTGAAATCGATCTCAACCATTGATGAATTTCAGGAAAGTCTATTTAAGAGACCCTCATCTCTTCATTTTGAAAGGTTGAATGAGAATTTGCATCGAATTGTTTCTGGAATTCATACTCACATTTGCTCATATTCACATACGCAAATATCAAGTTTGACAAAAAGTTGACCAGATTTAACCACGACTGACTTGTGTTGAATAGTTTCAAAAAAAAATTTAAAATAATTAAACAAAATTATTTAATTAAATGGAGTACTTACTTCTAATTAATTAAACAAAGTTATTTAATTAAATGAGAAGCCATTCCTAATTAATTAAATGAAGTTATTTAATTAAATAAGAAAACCATCTCTAATTAATTAAAGATTATTTAATTAAATGAAAAAAGTTATTATGAGAGCATATATCATTTTATTAAATTGAATATCTCAACAAAATCTCTCTTCAGTTCAAAAAGGGAAATTTTCAGTTCACTATTGATAAAAAATGAGTTAAATCAGTGAACTCCTTTTTCTACTCAAATTGAATCAGTTGACTCCTTATTTTACTCAAATTAAATCTATTAACTCCCTTTAATTTGGAAATCTTCTTTTATCACTAAACTTCACCTTTAATCCTGACCGTTGATTGAAATCGATCTCAACCATTGATGAATTCCAAGAAAGTCTATTTAAGAGACCCTCATCTCTTCATTTTGAAAGGTTGAATGAGAATTTGCATAGAATTGTTGCTGAAAATCATACTCACATTTTTGCTCATATTCACATACGCAAAGATCAAGTTTGACCAAAAGTTGACAAAATTTAACCACGGTTGACTTGAGTTGACTAGTTTCGAAAAAAAAAATTGAAATTATTAAATGAAATTATTTAATTATATGGAGTACTGACTTTTAATTAATTAAAAAAATTTATTTAATTAAATGAGAAGCCATTCCTAATTAATTAAATGAAGTTATTTAATTAAATAAGAAAAGTGTCTCTAATTAATTAGAGATTATTTAATTAAAAAAAGTAATTATGAGAGCATATCCCATTTTATTAAATTAAATATCTCAACAAAATCTCTATTCAGTTCAAAAAGGAAAATTTCCAGTTCAATATTGATAAAAAATGAGTTAAATCAGTTAACTCCTTTTCCTACTCAAATTGAATCACTTAACTCCTTATTTTACTCAAATTAAATCTGTTAACTCCCTTTAATTTGAAATCTCCTTTTATGACTGAGCTTCACCTTTAATCTTGACCGTTGATTTAAATTGATCTCAACTATTGATGAATTCGAGGAAAGTCTATTTAAGAGACCCTCATCTCTTCATTTTGAAAGGTTGAATGAGAATTTGCATCGAATTATTGCTAGAATTCATACTCACATTTACTCATATTCGCATATGCAAAGATCAAGTTTGACCAAAAGTTGATCAGATTTAGCCACGGTTGACTTTAGTTGACTAGTTTCGAAAATAATTTTGAAATAAGTAAACAAAATTATTTAATTAAAAGGAGTACTTACTTCTAATTAATTAAACAATGTTATTTAATTAAATGAGAAACCATTCTTAATTGATTAAATGAAGTTATTTAATTAAATAAGAAAAGTGTCTCTAATTAATTAAAGATTATTTAATTAAATAGAAAAAGTAATTATGAGAGTATATCTCATTTTATTAAATTAAATATCTCAACAAAATCTATCTTGTAGTGCCTACCCTCGTTCACATTTTTTCTAAACATTGTTAATATTATCAGACTATGATAGACTAGTTTTATGTTGATAGATTAGTGGTATTATTTTGACATTATCAAACATTATGTTATGGATTCAGTGGTTATAAGATTAGATCATTTAGACTTTACATTTCATGCATACATGTTGATCATTATATTATTTTCAGTTATTATTGATGATTAGATGGATGGTTTATTATCTTATGTGTTTTATTATAGATACTTATCCCATACTTTCATGTGTATGGTGTGCGTGTTTTTTTATTCTATCACATTTCTGATGTGGTTAAGGAAGGGAGTCATAGTCACTTGCTTAGTCGGGATCTACATGATGCACCACTTCCTGCCATTGTCTATTTAGCTTAGCATTATATATATTATATGTACATGCATGGTTTTTCTGCAGGTTGCAGGTACCAAGTATCGACTTCCCTGAATTGCTAAGATGAGCGTACCCTATTATACTATCTCAATGATAAGAGAAGGGAGATAAATTCTCAAGTCCAAATTCCAAACCCTTAAACCAATTGTCTTAGTGAGGTAGGACAAGTATCTGGATATTTTACCCACTGAATGTGTCGGATGACATAATTTATGATTTTTAACCCTTTAGACTGATTTTGAGTGATTTGCTCTATGATGGGTTTTCATATTCTATCTTGGAGGTCTATGGTGAATTATCTATTAATTAAGTCTTAATAAATAGATTTAATTAATAAATTAATGATTTGAGAAAATTAATATAAAATATTGTGTTATTTGATATTTTGATTCTAATTAATTAAATGTGAATTATTGAGAAAAAATGAATTAAATAAAAGAAAATTAGAAATTAAAATTAATAATAATTATAAAATAATAATAAAGTAACAAATAAATTATAATAATAAAATTTATAAAGTTTAAATGAAAGTTATAAATATTTAAATAGAAATTATATAAAAGGTAAATTGGAGTTATAAACTTGCATGGGAATTAACGCACTTCTCTATTTCTCATGTGTCAACAACACGGGGGTTAGTGCATCAATTAAGCACATGGTGTCTACAACCCTATGGCTCATCTTGAAGGTTCGAAAGGACCCATGCTTAGTTGGTAACACTTTCTATCTGTTTCTAGAAGCATTCTAGATGTTTCCTAAAAGCTCTTTATATTCAGGCATTCATAGAAGCTTAGACACAGCGTTGGGTGAGCAATTGGAGCATTGGAGGACTCAAGAATTTTGAAGAAGGGAGGAGCTTGCTCTGTGGATTTTTTGAGGAAGAGCGATTTAGCATCAGAATTCGAATAGATTCTTGTGATTTTAATTATGCTATTTTCGCATCTCACATTCCCTGTCTTTTTCATATCTTCCATATGTCTTCTGAGAAGTTTCATATTTATATGCATTCTCAATATGGGTAGATTAATTTTATTGAAGAATTTTATATGCATTCATAATTGTAGATATAATCTTTGTGAAAAAAAAAAAAACATACATGGTTATATATTCAGATCTGCATACATATACATATACAGGGGTACTACGTACCCACTGTTGACGCAATACTTGCGACCATAGGTACTACGTACCGCAGAAAGAGTTTGGGGGGTTTTAATTGATGTTAATGTTATGCAAAAAAAATGTTATGTTAAAACGTTTATAAACAATTAATTCACATTGCTATATAATATGGTGTCAATCAAAATTGTTAAATCGATTTTATGAAAATGTATTAATATTTTTACACATGTGTATATATATATATATATATGCTATTTATAAATTTAAGTTATTATTATTTGATCAATGATTTATATTGAAGATTTATTTTCATAAAGGTGACTCTTTAATAACTTTCAACTATTTAATAATTTAATTGTTTTAAATTATTAAATAAGGAATTTATAGTTTGGTGGGGTATGTATCAAACAAATATTATAAAATGGAAAATGGATTTTTTTTAGTTCTGTTAAGGAAAACTTATATCCAAAAACAATATGAGTGTTTCTCCATTCATTCTTCAAACATGGGAACTTAAATTGAGATCTCTACAATTCAAGTTCTAAAACCAAAACATGTGTTTACATTGTGTATTCTTTATGCTATTGTTTTGGGTTTTGGGTTGACTAGTGTTGACCAGTATAGGACATCTACCAGAGGCTTGGAGGTTATGTGATTGTGGTGACATGATGATGTTTTAATCTTGATCTTTATAAACCCAACCATGGTTATGTGATGGAATGCTCTATGTATTGGTTGTGATTACTGATTGTTATAGTTGAGATTCTTATATATGAGACACTTGACTTAACCATTATTTTGGTCATCGATCAGTTATCCTTGGTTATTTTCTAGTCACCATGATGGGACTGAAATGTGGATTTATTTTTGGTGATGTCATGATGTGACATGTTTGACTCAACCATTTTTGGAGTCTTCGATTAGTATGATTGAGATATATATTTTGGTTATTGAGAACCATTGGATATTTGATTATCAGTGATACTTCAGTTGCCAATAGAGAGCTGTTGTGTTCATGATTTTCTATGGATGTTAGCTCATGGAGATTTGATGCTTTTATGCATATTTGATAATTTTATGGTTTATCTCTTGTGATTTTGAGATTTTTGAGTCCATGAGCATTAAGATAGGATATCTACATGTAGTAACGGAAAGTGGCTTGCAATGGGGGCCGGAGCTCTAAGAGGTTGCTAGGATAACTCAGAGTTAACTGATTCAATTTGAGTAGAAAAAGGAGTCAATTGATTTAACTCATTTTTTATCAATAGTGAACTTGAAATTTTTCTTTTTAAACTGAAGAGAGATTTTGTTGAGATATTTAATTTAGTAAAATGACATATGCTCTCATAATTACTTTTTCTATTTAATTAAATAATCTTTAATTAATTAGAGACACTTTTCTTATTTAATTAAATAACTTCATTTAATTAATGAAAATGGCTTATCATTTAATTAAATAACTTTGTTTAATTAATTAGAAGTAAGTACTCCATTTAATTAAATAATTTCGTTTAATTATTTCAAAATTCTTTTCGAAACTAGTCAACTCAAGTCAACCGTGGTTAAATCTAGTCAGCTTTTGGTCAAACCTGATCTTTGCGTATGTAAATATGAGCAATTGTGAGTATGAATTCCAGCAACAATTTGATGCAAATTCTCATTCAACCTTTCAAAACGAAGAGATGAGGGTCTCTTAAATAGACTTTCCAGGAATTCATCAACGGTTGAGATCGATTTCAACCAACGGTCAGGATTAAAGGTGAAGTTCAGTCATAAAAGGAGATTTCCAAATTAAAGGGATTTAACAGATTTAATTTGAGTAAAATAAGGAGTTAACTGATTCAATTTGAGTAGAAAAAGGAGTTAACTCATTTAACTCATTTTTGATCAATAGTGAACTAGAAATTTCTCTTTTTGAACTGAAAAAAGATTTTGTTGAGAAATTTAATTTAATAAAATGAGATATGCTCTCATAATCTAATTTAAATTAAATTAAATATCTCATTTTATTAAATTAAATATCTCAACAAAATCTATCTTCAGTTCAAAAAGAGAAATTTCCAGTTCACTATTGATAAAAAATGAGTTAAATCAATTAGCTCCTTTTTCTACACAAATTGAATCAGTTATCTCTTTATTTTACTCAAATTAAATCTGTTAACTCCCTTTAATTTAGAAATCTCCCTTTATGACTGAACTTCACCTTTAATCCTGACCATTGATTGAAATTGATCTCAACCATTAATGAATTCCAAGAAAGTCTATTTAAGAGACCCCCATCTCTTAATTTTGAAAGGTTGAATGAGAATTTGCATCAAATTGTTGCTAGAATTCATACTCACAGTTGCTCATATTCGCATACACAAAGATCAAGTTTGACCAAAAGTTGACCAGATTTAACCCGGTTTACTTAAGTCAACTAGTTTCAAAAATAATTTTGAAATAATTAATCAAAATTATTTAATAAAATGGAGTACTTACTTATAATTAATTAAACAAAGTTATTTAATTAAATGAGAAGCCATTCCTAACTAATTAAATGAAGTTATTTAATTAAATAAGAAAAGTGTCTCTAATTAATTAAAGATTATTTAATTAAATAGAAAAAGTAATTATCAGAGCATATCTCATTTTATTAAATTAAATATCTCAACAAATCTCTCTTCAGTTCAAAAAGGTAAATTTTCAGTTCAGTATTGATAAAAAATGAGTTAAATCAGTTATCTCCTTTTCCTACTCAAATTGAATCAGTTAACTCCTTATTTTACTCAAATTAAATCTGTTAACACCCTTTAATTTGGAAATATCCCTTTATGACTGAACTGCACCTTTAATCCTGACCGTTGATTGAAATCGATCTCAACCGTTGATGAATTTCAGGAAAGTCTATTTAAGAGACCCTCATCTCTTCATTTTGAAAGGTTGAATGAGAATTTGCATCGAATTGTTGCTGGAATTCATACTCACATTTTCTCATATTAACATACGCAAAGATCAAGTTTGACCAAAAGTTGACCAGATTTAACCATGGTTGACTTGAGTTGACTAGTTTCGAAAAGAATTTTAAAATAATTAAATGAAATTATTTAATTAAATGGAGTACTTACTTCTAATTAATTAAACAAAGTGATTTAATTAAATGAGAAGCCATTCCTAATTAATTAAATAAGAAAAGCATCTCTAATTAATTAAAGATTATTTAATTAAATAGAAAAAGTAATTATGAGAGCATATCTCATTTTATTAAATTAAATATCTTGACAAAATCTCTCTTCAGTTCACAAAGGAAAATTTCCAATTCAATATTGATGAAAAATGAGATAAATCAGTTAACTCCTTCTTCTACTCAAATTGAATCAGTTAACTCCTTATTTTACTCAAATTAAATCTGTTAACTCCCTTTAATTTGAAAATCTCCCTTTATGACTGAACTTCACCTTTAATCCTGACCGTTGATTGAAATCGATCTCAACCGTTGATGAATTCAAGGAAAGTCTATTTAAGAGACCCTCATCTCTTCATTTTCAAAGGTTGAATGAGAATTTGCAACGAATTGTTGCTGGAATTCATACTCACATTTGCTCATATTCACATACGCAAAGATCAAGTTTGACCAAAAGTTGACCAGATTTAACCACAGTTGACTTGAGTTGAATAGTTTTGAACAGAATTTTGAAATAATTAAACAAAATTATTTAATTAAATGGAGTACTTACTTCTAATTAATTAATTAAAGTTATTTAATTAAATGATCAGCCATTCCTAATTAATTAAATGAAGTTATTTAATTAAATAAGAAAAGTTTCTCTAATTAATTAAAGATTATTTAATTAAATAGAAAAAGTATTTATGAGAGCATATCTCATTTTATTAAATTAAATATCTCAACAAAATCTCTCTTCAGTTCAAAAAGGGAAATTTCCAATTCACTATTGTTAAAAAATGAGTTAAATCAGTTAACTCCTTTTTCTATTCAAATTGAATCAGTTAACTCCTTATTTTACTGAAATTAAATTTGTTAACTCTCTTTAATTTGGAAATCTCCCTTTATGACTGAACTTCACCTTTAATCCTGACCGTTGATTGAAATCGATCTCAACCATTGATGAATTCCAGGAAAGTCTATTTAAGAGACCCTCATCTCTTCATTTTGAAAGATTGAATGAGAATTTGCATCGAATTGTTGCTGGAATTCATACTCACATTTGCTCATATTGACATATGCAAAGATCAAGTTTGACCAAAAGTTGACCAAATTTAACCACGGTTGACTAGTTTCGAAAGAAAATTTCAAATAATTAAACGAAATTATTTAATTAAATGGAGTGCTTATTTCTAATTAATTAAACAAAGTTTTTTAATTAAATGAGAAGCCATTCCTAATTAATTAAATGAAGTTATTTAATTAAATAAGAAAAGAGTCTCTAGTTAATTAAAGATTATTTAGTTAAATAGAAAAAGTAATTATGAGACCATATCTCATTTTAATAAATTAAATATCTCAACCAAATCTCTCTTCAGTTCAAAAAGGGAAATTTTCAATTCACTATTGATAAAAAATGAGTTAAATTAGTTAACTCATTTTTCTACTCAAATTGAATCAATTAACTCCTTATTTTACTCAAATTAAATCTGTTGACTCCCTTTAATTTGGAAATCTCCCTTTCTAACTGAACTTCACCTTTAATCTTGACTGCTGATTGAAATCGATCTCAATAGTTGATGAATTCCAGGAAAGTCTATTTAAGAGACCCTCATCTCTTCATTTTGAAAGGTTGAATGAGAATTTGCATCGAATTGTTGCTAGAATTCATACTCACATTTTCTCATATTCACATACGCAACTATGAAGTTTGACCAAAAGTTGACCTGATTTAACCATGGTTGACTTGAGTTGACTAGTTTCGAAAATAATTTTGAAATAATTAAACGAAATTATTTCATTAAATGGAGTACTTACTTCTAATTAATTAAACAAAGTTATTTAATTAAATGAGAAGCCATTCCTAATTAATTAAATGAAGTTATTTAAATAAATAATAAAAGTGTCTCTAATTAATTAAAGATTATTTAATTAAATAGAAAAAGAAATTATGAGAGCATATCTCATTTTATAAAATTAAATATCTCGATAAAATCTCTCTTCAGTTCAAAAAGGGCAATTTTCAGTTCACTATTGATCAAAAATGAGTTAAATCAGTTAACTCCTTTTTCTACTCAAATTGAATCAGTTAACTCCTTATTTTACTCAAATTAAATCCGTTAACTCCCTCTAATTTGGAAATCTCCATTTATGACTGAACTTTACCTTTAATCCTGACCGTTGATTGAAATCGATCTCAACTATTGATGAATTCCAAGAAAGTCTATTTAAGAGACCCTCATCTCTTCATTTTGAAAGGTTGAATGAGAATTTACATCGAATTGTTGCTGGAATTCATACTCACATTTGCTCATATTCACATACGCAAAGATCAAGTTTGACCAGAAGCTTACCAGATTTAACCACGGTTGACTTGAGTTGACTAGTTTCGAAAATAATTTTGAATTAATTAAACGAAATTATTTAATTAAATGGAGTACTTACTTCTAATTAATTAAAAAAAGTTATTTAATTAAATGAGAAGCCATTCCAAATCAATTAAATAAGAAAAGTGTCTCTAATTAATTAAAAATTATTTAATTAAATAGAAAAAGTAATTATGAGAGCATATCTACTTTTATTAAATTAAATAACTCAACAAAATCTCTCTTCAGTTCAAAAAGGGAAATTTCCAGTTCACTATTGATAAAAAATGAGTTAAATCAGTTAACTCTTTTTTCTACTCAAATTGAATCAATTAACTCCTTATTTTACTCAAATTAAATCTGTTAACTCCACTTGATTTGGAAATCTCCCTTTATGACTGAACTTCACCTTTAATCCTGACTGTTGATTGAAATCGATCTCAACCGGTGATGAATTCAGGGAAAGTCTATTTAAGAGACCCTCATCTCTTAATTTTGAAAGGTTGAATGAGAATTTGCATCGAATTGTTGCTAGAATTCATACTCACATTTTCTCATATTCACATACGCAAATATCAAGTTTGACCAAAAGTTGACCAGATTTAACCATGGTTGACTTGAGTTGACTAGTTTCGAAGATAATTTTGAAATAATTAAACAAAATTATTTAATTAAATGGAGTACTTACTTCTAATTAATTAAACAAAGTTATTTAATTAAATGAGAAGCCATTCCTAATTAATTAAATGAAGTTATTTAAATAAATAATAAAAGTGTCTCTAATTAATTAAAGATTATTTAATTAAATAGAACAAGTAATTATGAGAGCATATCTCATTTTATTAAATTAAATATCTCGACAAAATCTCTCTTCAGTTGAAAAAGGGAAATTTTTAGTTCACTATTGATAAAAAATGAGTTAAACCAGTTAACTCCTTTTTCTACTCAAATTGAATCAGTTAACTCCTCATTTTACTCAAATTAAATCTGTTATCTCCCTTTAATTTTTGAAATCTCCCTTTCTGACTGAACTTCACCTTTAATCCTGACCGTTGATTGAAATTGATTTAAACTATTGATGAATTTCAGGAAATTCTATTTAAGAGATCCTCATCTCTTCATTTTGAAAGGTTGAATGAGAATTTGCATCGAATTGTTGCTGGAATTCGTACTCACATTTGCTCATATTCACATACACAAAGATCAAGTTTGACCAAAAGCTGACCAGATTTAACCACAATTGACTTGAGTTGACTAGTTTCGAAAAGAATTTTGAAATAATTAAATGAAATTATTTAATTAAATGGAGTACTTACTTCTAATTAATTAAACAAAGTTATTTAATTAAATGAGAAGCCATTCCTAATCAATTAAATAAGAAAAGTGTCTCTAATTAATTAAAGATTATTTAATTAAATAGAAAAAGTAATTATGAGAGCATATCTCATTTTATTAAATTAAATATCTCGACAAAATCTCTCTTCAGTTCAAAAAGGGAAATTTTCAGTTCACTATTGATAAAAAATGAGTTAAATGAGTTAACTCCTTTTTCTACTCAAATTTAATCAATTAACTTCTTATTTTACTCAAATTAAATCTGTTGACTCCATTTAATTTGGAAATCTCCCTTTATGACTGAACTTCACCTTTAATCCTGACTGGTAATTGAAATCGATCTCAACCGTTGATGAATTCCAAGAAAGTCTATTTAAGAGACCCTCATCACTTCATTTTGAAAGGTTGAATGAGAATTTGCATCGAATTGTTGCTGCAATTCATACTCACATTTGCTCATATTCACATACACAAAGATCAAGTTTGACCAAAAGTTGACCAAATTTAACCACAGTTGACTTGAGTTGTCTACTTTCGAAAAGAATTTTCAAATAATTAAACGAAATTATTTAATTAAATGAAGTACTTACTTCTAATTAATTAAACAAAGTTATTTGATTAAATGAGAAGCCATTCTTAATTAATTAAATGAAGTTATTTAAATAAATAAGAAAAGTGTCTCTAATTAATTAAAGATTATTTAATTAAATAGAAAAAGTAATTATGAGAGCATATCCCATTTTATTAATTAAATATCTCGACAAAATCTCTCTTCAGTTCAAAAAGGGAAATTTCTAGTTCACTATTGATTAAAAATGAGTTAAATCAGTTAACTTCTTTTTCTATTCAAATTGAATCAATTAACTCCTTATTTTACTCAAATTAAATTTTTTAACTCCCTTTGATTTGGAAATCTCCCTTTATGACTTTCTGTCACCTTTAATCCTGACTGTTGATTGAAATCGATCTCAACCGGTGATGAATTTTAGGAAAGTCTATTTAAGAGACCCTCATCTCTTAATTTTGAAAGGTTGAATGATAATTTGCATCGAATTGTTGCTAGATTTCATACTCACATTTGCTCATATTAACATACGCAAAGATCAAGTTTGACCAAAAGTTGACCAGATTTAACCATTGTTGAATTGAGTTTACTAGTTTCGAAAATAATTTTGAAATAATTAAACAAAATTATTTAATTAAATGGAGTACTTACTTCAAATTAATTAAACAAATTTATTTAATTAAATGAGAACCCATTCCTAATTAATTAAATAAAGTTATTTAAATAAATAATAAAAGTGTCTCTAATTAATTAAAGATTATTTAATTAAATAGAAAAAGTAATTATGAGAGCATATCTCATTTTATTAAATTAAATATCTCGACCAAATCTCTCTTCAGTTTAAAAAGAGAAATTTTCAGTTCACTATTGATAAAAAATGAGTTAAATTAGTTAACTCCTTTTTCTACTTAAATTGAATCAGTTAACTCCTTATTTTAGTCAAATTAAATCCGTTAACGCCCTTTAATTTGGAAATCTCCCTTTATGACTGAACTTCACCTTTAATCCTGACCGTTGATTGAAATCGATCTCAACCGTTGATGAATTCCACGAATTTCTATTTAAGAGACCCTCATCTCTTCATTTTGAAAGGTTGAATGAGAATTTGCATCGAATTGTTGCTGGAATTCATACTCACATTTGCTCATATTCACATATGCAAAGATCAAGTTTGACCAAAAGTTGACCAGATTTAACCACAGTTGACTTGAGTTGACTAGTTTCAAATTTTTTTTTTGAAATAATTAAACAAAATTATTTAATTAAATGAAGTACTTACTTCTAATTAATTAAACAAAGTTATTTAATTAAATGAGAGACCATTCCTAATTAATTAAATGAAGTTATTTAATTAAATAAGAAAAGTGTCTCTAATTAATTAATGATTTTTTAATTAAATTGAAAAAGTAATTATGAGAGCATATCCCATTTTATTAATTAAATATCTCGACAAAATTTCCCTTCAGTTTAAAAAGGGAAATTTCCAGTTCACTATTGATAAAAAATGAGTTAAATTAATTAACTCTTTTTTCTACTCAAATTGAATCAGTTAACTCTTTAGTTTACTCAAATTAAATTTGTTAACTCCCTTTAATTTGGAAATTTCACTTTATCACTAAACTTCGCCTTTAATCCAGACCGTTGATTGAAATCGATCTCAACCGTTGCTGAATTCCAAGAAAGTCTATTTAAGAGACCCTGATCTCTTCATTTTGAAAGGTTGAATGAGAATTTGCATCGAATTGTTGCTGGAATTCATACTTACATTTGCTCATATTCACAGACGCAAAGATCAAGTTTGACCAAAAGTTGACCAAATTTAACCACGGTTGACTTGAGTTGACTAGTTTCAATTTTTTTTTGAAATAAATAAATGAAATTATTTAATTAAATGGAGTACTTACTTCTAATTAATTAAACAAAGTTATTTGATTAAATGAGAAGCCATTCCTAATTAATTCAACGAAGTTATTTAAATAAATAAGAAAAGTGTCTCTAATTAATTAAAGATTATTTAATTAAACAGAAAAAGTAATTATGAGAGCATATCCCATTTTATTAATTAAATATCTCGACAAAATCTCTCTTCAGTTCAACAAGGAAAATTTTCAGTTCACTATTGATCAAAAATGAGTTAAATCAGTTAACTCCTTTTTCTACTCAAATTGCATCAATTAACTCCTTATTTTACTCAAATTAAGTCTGTTAACTCCCTTTGATTAGGAAATCTCCCTTTATGACTGAGCTTCACCTTTAATCCAGACTGTTGATTGAAATCGATCTCAACCGGTGATGAATTCCAGGAAAGTCTATTTAAGAGACCCTCATCTCTTAATTTTGAAAGGTTGAATGAGAATTTGCATCGAATTGTTGCTAGAATTCATACTCACATTTTCTCATATTCACATACGCAAAGATCAAGTTTGACCAAAAGTTGACCAGATTTAACCACGGTTGAATTGAGTTGACAAGTTTCGAAAATAATTTTGAAATAATTAAACGAAATTATTTAATTAAATGGAGTACTTACTTCAAATTAATTAAACAAATTTATTTAATTAAATGAGAAGCCATTCTTAATTAATTAAATGAAGTTATTTAAATAAATAATAAAAGTGTCTCTAATTAATTAAAGATTATTTAATTAAATAGAAAAAGTAATTATGAGAGCATATCTCATTTTATTAAATTAAATATCTCAACAAAATCTCTCTTCAGTTTAAAAAGGAAAATTTTTAGTTCACTATTGATAAAAAATGATTTAAATTAGTTAACTCTTTTTTCTACTCAAATTGAATCAGTTAACTCCTTATTTTAGTCAAATTAAATCCGTTAACGCCCTTTCATTTGGAAATCTCCCTTTATGACTAAACTTCAGCTTTAATCCTGACCGTTAATTGAAATCGATCTCAACCGTTGATGAATTTCAAAAAAGTCTATTTAAGAGACCCTCATCTCTTCATTTTGAAAGGTTGAATGAGAATTTGCATCGAATTGTTGCTGGAATTCATACTCACATTTGCTCATATTCACATACACAAAGATCAAGTTTGACCAAATGTTCACCAGATTTAACCACGGTTGACTTGAGTTGACTAGTTTCGAAAAGAATTTTGAAATAATCAAACAAAATTATTTAATTAAAATGAGTACTTACTTCTAATAAATTAAACAAAGTTATTTAATTAAATGAGAAGCCATTCCTAATTAATTAAATGAAGTTATTTAATTAAATAAGAAAAGTGTCTCTAATTAATGAAAGATTATTTAATTAAATAGAAAAAGTAATTATGAGAGCATATCTAATTTTATTAAATTAAATATCTCGACAAAATCTCTCTTCAGTTCAAAAAGGAAAATTTTCAGTTCACTATTGATAAAAAATGAGTTAAATCATTTAAATCTTTTTTCTACTGAAATCAAATCAGTTAACTCCTTATTTTACTCAAATTAAATCTGTTAATTCCCTTTAATTTGGAAATCTCCCTTTATGACTGAACTTCGCCTTTAATCCTAACCATTGATTGAAATCGATCTCAACCGTTGATTAATTCCAGAAAAGTCTATTTAAGAGACCCTCATCTCTTCATTTTGGAGGGTTGAATGAGAATTTGCATTGAATTGTTGCTAGAATTCATACAGATATTTGCTCATATTCACATACACAACGATCAAGTTTGACCAAAAGTTGACCAGATTTAACCACGGTTCACTTAAGTTGACTAGTTTCGAAAAGAATTTTGAAATAATTAAACAAAATTATTTAATTAAATGGAGTACTTACTTCTAATTAATTAAACAAAGTTATTTAATTTAATGAGAAGCCATTCCTAATTAATTAAATAAGAGAAGTGTCTTTATTTAATTAAATAGAAAAAGTAATTATGAGAGCATATCTCATTTTCTTAAATTAAATATGTCGACAAAATCTCTCTTCAGTTCAAAAAGGAAAATTTCCAATTCACTATTGATAAAAAATGAGTTAAATCAGTTAACTCCCTTTTGTACTCAAATTGAATCAGTTAACTCCTTATTTTACTCAAATTAAATCTGTTAACTCTCTTTAATTTAAAAATCTCCCTTTATGACTGAACTTCACCTTTAATCCTGACCGTTGATTGAAATCGATCTCAATCGTTGGTGAATTCCAGGAAAGTCTATTTCAGAGACCCTCATCTCTTCATTTTGAAAGGTTGAATGAGAATTTGCATCGAATTGTTGCTAGAATTCATACTCTCATTTGCTCATATTCACATACGCAAAGATCAAGTTTGACCAAAAGTTGACTAGATTTAACCACAGTTGACTTGAGTTGACTAGTTTTGAAAAGAATTTTGAAATAATTAAATGAAATTATTTAATTAAATGGAGTGCTTACTTCTAATTAATTAAACAAAGTTATTTAATTAAATGAGAAGCCATTCCTAATTAATTAATTGAAGTTATTTAATTAAATAAGAAAAGTGTCTCTAATTAATTAAAGATTATTTAATTAAATAGAAAAAGTAATTATGAGAGCATATCCCATTTTATTAATTAATTATCTCGACAAAATCTCTCTTCAGTTCAAAAAGAGAAATTTTCAGTTCACTAATGATAAAAAATGAGTTAAATTAATTAACTCTTTTTTCTACTCAAATTGAATCAGTTAACTCTTTAGTTTACTCAAATTAAATCTTTTAACTCCCTTTAATTTGGAAATTTCTCTTTATCACTTAACTTCACATTTAATCCTGACCGTTGATTGAAATCGATCTCAGCCATTGATGAATTCCAGGAAAGTCTATTTAAGAGACCCTCATCTCTTCATTTTGAAAGGTTGAATGAGAATTTGCATCGAATTGTTGCTAAAATTCACACTCACATTTGCTCATATTCACATATGCAAAGATCAAGTTTGACCAAAAGTTGACCAGATTTAACCACGATTGACTTGAGTTGACTAGTTTCGAAAAAAAAATTGAAATAATTAAACGAAATTATTTAATTAAATGGAGTACTTACTTCTAATTAATTAAACAAAGTTATTTAATTAAATGAGAAACCATTCCTAATTAATTAAATGAAGTCATTTAATTAAATAGGAAAAGAGTCTCTAATTAATTAAAGATTATTTAGTTAAATAGAAAAAGTAATTATGAGAGCATATCTCATTTTATTAAATTAAATATCTCAACAAAATCTCTCTTCAGTTCAAAAAGGGAAATTTCCAATTCACTATTGATAAAAAATGAGTTAAATTAGTTAACTCATTTTTCTACTCAAATTGAATCAATTAACTCCTTATTTTACTCAAATTAAATCTATTAACTACCTTTAATTTGGAAATCTCCCTTTATAACTAAACTTCACATTTAATCCTGACTGTTGATTGAAATCGATCTCAACCGTTGATGAATTCCAGGAAAGTCTATTTAAGAGACCCTCATCTCTTCATTTTTAAAGGTTGAATGAGAATTTGCATCGAATTGTTGCTGGAATTCATACTCACATTTGCTCATATTCACATACGCAAAGATCAATTTTGACCAAAAGTTGACCAGATTTAACCACGGTTGACTTGAGTTTACTAGTTTCGAAAAGAATTTTAAAATAATTAAACAAAATTATTTAATTAAATGGAGTACTTTCTTCGAATTAATTAAACAAAGTTATTTGATTAAATGAGAAGCCATTCGTAATTAATTAAATGAAGTTATTTAAATAAATAAGAAAGTTGTCTCTAATTAATTAAAGATTATTTAATTAAATAGAAAAAGTAATTATGAGAGCATATCTCATTTTATTATATTAAATATCTCAACAAAATCTCTCTTCAGTTCAAAAAGTGAAATTGTCAGTTCACTATTGATAAAAAATGAGTTAAATCAGTTAACTCCTTTTGTAACGCCCCGCCAAGGTACCCAAAAGAATTAACCTAAAGTTTTACTAAGTTTACTAAACATTTTTTTTTTTTAAAGTAAGAATGTATAACATACACATCAAACACATAGTAGCGGAAGCAATAACATGTAATCATGAACAAACATACATCACAAGTTACATTCCTTAAGGATCCTAAGACGTGGAGTCATATTTAAATTTAATTAATTCTAAGTCTAACAACTACCACGTACATATGAAAGAATAATTAGAAAGTCCAATGTCCATAATATACATTTGTTCTGAATGCGTCTTGGCAAATTAATTCAGAATGCTCAATCATCCACTGTACATGTCACAGGGTATGAAAGGCTTAAAAGAATATACATATATAAAGATAAAGATACATCACCCTCAATTCCATGATACAAAGTACAGTAAAATAAATGAAATTATATACCATACATGATACATCCATCCATTGTAAAAAGATAAAACATCCACCATAAAATCTAACCATTCATCATAATAATCCATGAATAGAATGAAGGTATAAGCTAATAGTAATACTCCAGCCACGGTGTCTCGGATGGATCTTAATGGTAAGAGTAAAAGCACTACCACCCGACCGCATGGAACCTAGATGGTCCACTCCCATCGCGCTGAGGAGATAGTCTCAAGTCCCAAACAAGGTATCAAAACACAAAACACAAGTACTCTCTAAGTCTGGGAAATCCTAAAAGTATACTAACTCAAAGGTTCAACATAGATAGACATCTAGACCCAGAGGCACCACAAAGACACGTAGGAAACCTGCTATGCAAGCGAGAAAGTGTCATCACATGAATCACATTAGAAGTTACCCGAGCAATCCCTCAAGAATCTCGAGTCCCCAGTAATCCAGTGGCCATTAGTATCCTCTCGTACTGACGAGGCATACTATGGAATGCAAGGTCGCAACCAAGCATTCTCTCTACCCCATCCTAGTCTATAGTAGCACTCAAGGCATGGGAGAGAACATATAGTTATCTTATTAGGTTCATCTAATTTAGTATTTAGGTGAGATGTTTTCACTTATTAAAACAAACAACTTACAATGAGTCATACCCAAAGCCACTTCGGGTCTCCCGTCCCTCATTGCAAGCCACTTCCCGACACTACACATAGATAACCTACCCTAGGCTCATGAAATCAAAGAATCATAATAAAATCACCTCAGTCCTATACAAGCAACTGAAAACATCATAAATATAATCCACAATCATTATATCAGTTCTCCATGAGCAACTGAACAACATCAAATAATACTCATAATGATCACAACAAATCTCTATCAGCATCTGAAGGCATCAATGATAAATCACAGTATTGATTGAAGACTTCAAAATGGTCAAGTCAAACATGTCACAACATGACATCATCAAGAGCATAGCAAGACACTTCAATCCCATTGAGGTGACTGAAAAGCAACCCCAGGTATAACTAATCGATGATTCAAAAATGGTTAAGTCAGGGAACTCAAAAACATACACCTTCGCTTCACATAAGAAAACTGAAAAGCAATAACAACCAGTAAAAACATCCATATCATAGAGCACTCCATCACATTACCATGGTTGGGTTAAGAAAGATCGAGACCAAAACATCATAACATCACATTCACAATCCCGAGCCTCTGGTAACAACCTAAACTAGTCAACACTAGAACAGACCTCAAAACCCCAAAACACAAACAACATACATAAAACAAAACGTAAGTATCAAGTTTGGTTTGATTGGTAATATACTATTGAGTTAATGTAACATTTTAGTTTTTGTTTCAATGTATGATTCTAATTCAAAAGATTTCTAGATTACCCTACAGGTTGACCCATTTACTTGTTCGAATGAAACTAGAATTACCCTCCCATCATATTTTAAAAGCAATAATTCCACAATTTAATCACTTATTATTCATCATTAATTACCTTTAATTAAATTAAATTTTAATTAAATTAATTAATAATTATAGATCTAACACACATATTAATATCTTCATTAATTATCAATTTATTAATATATAACTAAAAGCTTATTAATAAATGGATATTTACAAAACTTCTTTAAAAATGTATTAATAGATAAATTATTACGTGTTAATAAAACTATTCATAAAACATTATTATATATTAATAAAGTTAATATATATTAAAAAGATATATATATATATATATATAATATTAAAATCTTTTAATAATTAATACAATTCAAATAATAATTAAAATTTTAATAAAAAAAATTATTTAAAAGTCAAATTGTAATCATGCATCATATAATCCAACTTTTAAAATTAAAAAAAAATACAATAAGCGATCTCTTGAATCACTGTGGAAGTATCATATGCTACCGGCCTGCTGTCGCAGGGTACTGCTGCGTTAGCAGTACCTGTTGTCATAGCAGTACTGCTGCAACAGCAGTACCTACTGCAACACACGGTAGTGAAAGGACGGGTGGGGGTGTGGGTCAACGACCCCCCCCATATTAATATAAATTTTAGTTAATTCCCTTTTTTTATATATATATAAACTATTTTATCATAATTATAATGTTTGCAAAATAAATTTTTTTTTAAATAAATTTTTTTTTAAATAAATTTATTTATTTTATAAACTTTATACATATACTACATTTTATAACCAATTCTTTTCAAATATAAATTTATTTATTTTATGAAATTAATAATAATTTATAATTTATTAAACTATAAATATATATATATATATATATTAATTTGATCACCACATTACTCTGATAGAGGAACTATTGCCAACTATCCAAATTTTCAATTTAGAATTTTGTTTTTTAAATTCGAGCCCTTCCTAATTCAATCATGTCTTCGTTAAGTTAGAAGATGAGGGTTCCTAATTAAATTTATTTTTTTTCTTCTAAACATAATTTAACAATACCCTATCGTAGATACAGAACCAAAGAATAGGAGATTCATGCAATGAAACCCAAAGACTTGATTTTAACACTCACGAAGAAGACATGAATCTCAAATTGCATAATTTAACCAGTGATCAAAGCACAAGACCCTACCTGGTCCTAATGCTAATATGGAGTCTCCGAAACTGTGAGAGGATTTGCTTCTCTTCAATATCTTTCCTATAATTCTCTTTCTGAAATCCCCTTCCGAAAATTGTCTCCCAAAATTCTTGTCTCTAAAATTCTTTTCCCAAATTCCTTGTCCAAATTCGTGTGTCCCAAAAAAATGAACCCCCAAAGTTGTGATAAGGAGTTGTCTCCTCAAATCGGGGCACTAATTGTGCGTTCACCCGAGAGGAATCCTTGCTCCACTGAGTTAACTCTAAAATTAACTTTTATTAATCTTTGCTTTCTCTTTTTAATGCATATTAAATGAATCATTAAATAACTTTATTTAATTTTTCCACTTGACTTCTATTTTTAATCTTTATTACTTTTAAACCCATGCGCACTTTATGAAATTAAAATAACATTATTATTTCTATTATATTATCCTTTTAATTTATTTCTTATATTTAATCTTATGCACAAGTCATGTGAACTAGAATCTTTTATTAAATAATTATATTTTCACTTTTTAAATTATTTTAGAAACTTAATTGATAAAATATTTATTAACTCAAATAATAATAATATTTAGCATTTATTTAAAAATGAACTCTAAATATATTATTATTAAATTAACTAAATATTATCACGTTCTAAATTTAGACTTAAAGCTTTTATCTCCAAATTTAATTCCTTATTATTTAATTAATTAAATGCCATTAAATATTAAAGTGTCATAATAATTCACATTAAATTAAATCATTAATTTAATCTTTTTAATTAAACTTAATTAATAGAAAGTACACTAAGGACTCATAAAACAACATACTAAAACCCATCATAGAAAAACACATACTAAATCAAACAAAAGGGTTATAATCACGAAATTACATCATTTGATGCATTCGGAGGGTACTTAACTCAGATACTTGTCCTAATTATCAATTATGTCATGCCCAAAAATACCAAGAAGTTATGTTTTAATATTTAAAAGTGATAATAGGATTAAATGTAATAAACAAGTTTTCAAATAAATTCACTTAACTTCCTCACGCACATGTATAAATATAAAATTTAAACCCAACTCAAAAGCAAATTTTCTTAACATATTTTAAACTTAAAATTTCACAGCTAAGTATATATCAACATGTTATCTGATTAATCTAATTTAAACGAGTGTGATTACCAATCATAAAAATGTGCAGTAAGGTAACACCATCACATCTAATTTTTTATTTTTTTATTTTTTTATTTACTCAAACACCATTTTATTGGCAAACCTGATTCAAAGGCTCAGCCGAGAAAGAACCAGGAATAAAACCATGCGTCATTGCCATTACAACAAGGTTTTGAGATTCAAATTACATACGATTTCAATCCCGAGTTACAGCACTTAAATTACATTTCCTTCATGACCCTCGTCAAGGGTTCCATATCAAATTTTGCAACACATTTCTACGAACCGTGGAGGAAACAAAATCTGATCAGGTGACAACCAAGCATAA
Organism: Cupressus sempervirens; assembly: GCA_028749045.1. Taxonomy (NCBI): domain Eukaryota; kingdom Viridiplantae; phylum Streptophyta; class Pinopsida; order Cupressales; family Cupressaceae; genus Cupressus; species Cupressus sempervirens. Next base: position 370,997,213 of record CM053788.1, read on the forward strand.
CCAAGAGACAATCAAACATACATATTCATACATGGTTTACACAATAGGATTCACAATGAATCAAAACTAGGGAAAGGTGGATTTTTTCAACCAGGAGAAGTCAAGCACAATACCAAACAGATGCCCAATCGAGGCTATATACCAAGAACTTCCATTCATCCATTTAAACATGCCATACTCATACCAGGTTTGTGTTGACAGGTAGGGACCCATAACACCCTACCCTTTATCTCTCATCTCATCTTGAGAAGAGACTCTACATTGGTTGGAGTCCAACTAAATAGACCTTTCCCACAATTGGTCACTTCTACCCTATCCAAGGGTGAGTAATACCAAAACACCCATGCAAGATAAATCTCAAAATTGCAAACATAAACAAGAAAGGAAATCATTCAAAATAACATAGTTTTCAAAGCTTCCCAACATACCCACAAACATACAAGCATTCAAACAACAACAAGGTAGCATAAGCATGAAACAAGAATGAAATCTAAACAAGGGAGAAGAGAATTCCTACCTTCACAAAGAGGTAATGGAAAATGAACCAGTTTGAGTAGAGCTTCCCTTTCCTTGCTTCAGTCTTCAAGAACTCCTCTCTAAAAGTAGAGATTGGGTCACCCCTCAACTAGTCCAAGAAAGGCCTCTAAATAAGCCTCAAACTCAACCACCCAAAAGGATCAATAAATTCTCCCACCCACTTACAATTCTAGAAACTCCTAACTCAACCCACACTATGGTTAAACACTAAGTGGAGGTGGGGTGAAGCAACTCATGGTAGCCATAGTCAATTTTCGCACAAAGGCAAAAAGAGACTTTTTGAGTGGCCTCAAAAGTCAATAAAAGGGGCTTAGGGGTTGGAAAATACCCCCAACCTATACCCATACCCCTTGGGTATAATTATTACATGTTTTAAAGCCTTAAGAATAGGTTTAGAGCCAAACGAAAGCTAGGAAATAAATAGGACCAACTAACAACTCTAAAATGCAGATTAAGCTCTAATCCGAATTAAGGATAACTAAACTCAATTAAGAACCAAATTAGCAAAAGATACTAACTTAATCCAACTGAGGTCCAAGGGTTACACAGCTAACCCTAACTAGCACACTATAAAGCACAAACAATTCACGAGTGTCAAGCGACACTAAAAGAACATAGTTACAAACATTAACATTTACTGATCGCAGAAAGATACATACATACATCTCACAATAAATTTGATTACGAACAACAAGGTTTCCACAATGAGCACATAGGGATCAGTTCTGTTCTTTTGTTGGTTTTCTCGGCTAAAATATCTGCACACTCATTGCACACATCAGTAGTCCCAAAAATCACATGTATATATATATATATATATATATATATATATATATACATATCAGGAATCACATAAATTAAAACATCCATCTATAACAAAATCAAGGTTCCTCTGATCCTATTCAATTCTTAACCATTTAAAATATCTTAAACCAAAAATGTTAATCCTACCTTTTTACTTAATTCATCAACATACATATACATAAAACCTTAAATGACGAACGTCAATATCTAAAAGTAACATCACACAACATAAAATAATATAATATGTTCAAGTATCTGATAATGTCTCGACATCTCGAGTAGTGAGTATCAAAATGATAAAGTAACAACTAAGGCTACGAAGGGTCGGGGTGAGGCCTCACATTATTTAATCATCGGTAGTTACTTAATCAATATGACATATAACTTATTCATTAATTCAGATTAAGTACGAGAATAATCATTGTTAGGCATGCATATACCTAAACCTCATAACATCACCAATATTGAAACACCTTGTATTATTGTTAGTGCCAACATAATCGTTCTCTAATCTTTAAGTATTAAAGCATGGATGTATCAGTTGTTCTCAATTTTCATTAAGACATCTAAAAACCTACAACATTACTCCATATCCATTACAACAGATTTGACAGAGAAATTCATATTTAATAAGTACATGCGAGGAGGGACCTTACAAATTAGGACAATCAGCTAAAGGGTTTAGGATTTGGACTTAATAGTTTATCTCCCCTCTATTACCATTGAGATAATGTGATAGGATACGCTCATCCTGGCAATTCAGGGAAGTCGATACCCGGTACCTGCAACCTACATAAAATTCACACATGTACAAACACAATATTTCAAGCTAAATAGATAATGATAGGAAATGGTGCATCGTGTAAATCTCGACTAGCAGGTGACTACGACTCCCTTCCTTAACCACATCAGACACACCATACATAAAGAAAACAAATACGCACACCATACACATGTAGTATGGGGTATAGCACATGTGATAATAAACCATCTAACTAATCATCATCGATAATTGAAAACATTGAATAATCATCATACATGCATGAAATATAGAATACCAAGTAATCTCATCATATAATAAACTGAGTGTAAAACAACATCTGATAAGCTCTAAAATAATAATACTAATCATCAAAAATAAAATTGGCCTAAAAGAGTTTGGCAAGGATGACTGAAATGCGACTTAGGGGCAGGCACTACACCTTTTTCTACTCAAATTCAATCAGTTAACTCCTTATTTTACTCAAATTAAATCTGTTAATTCCCTTTAATTTGGAAATCTCCCTTTATGACTAAACTTCACCTTTAATCCTGACCGTTGATTGAAATCGATCTCAACTGTTGATTAATTTCAGGAAAGTCTATTTAAGAGACCCTCATCTTTTCATTTTGAAAGGTTGAATGAGAATTTGCATCGAATTGTTGCTAGAATTCATACTCATGTTTGCTCATATTCACATACGCAAAGATCAAGTTTGACCAAAAGTTGACTAGATTTAACCACGGTTGACTTGAGTTGACTAGTTTCGATAAGAATTTTGAAATAATTAAACAAAATTATTTAATTAAATGGAGTACTTACTTCTAATTAATTAAACAAAGTTATTTAATTAAATGAGAAGCTATTCCTAATTAATTAAATAAGAAAAGTGTCTTTATTTAATTAAATAGAAAAAGTAATTATGAGAGCATATCTCATTTCATTAAATTTAATATGTCGACAAAATATCTCTTCAATTCAAAAAGGGAAATTTCCGATTCACTATTGATTAAAAATGAGTTAAATCAATTAACTCTTTTTTCTACTCAAATTGAATCAGTTAACTCTTTAGTTTACTCAAATTAAATCTGTTAACTCCCTTTAATTTGGAAATTTCCCTTTATCAGTAAACTTAACCTTTAATCTTGACCGTTGATTCAAATCGATCTCAACTGTTGATGAATTCTAAGAAAGTCTATTTAAGAGACCCTCATCTCTTCATTTTGAAAGGTTGAATGAGAATTTGCATCGAATTGTTGCTGGAATTAATACTCATCTTTGCTCATATTCACATACGCAAAGATCAAGTTTGACCAAAAGTTGACCAGATTTAACCATGGTTGACTTGAGTTGACTAGTTTCAAAATTTTTTTAAAACTAATTTAAAGAAATTATTTAATTAAATGGAGTACTTATTTCCAATTGATTAAGCAAAGTTATTTAATTAAATGAGAAGCCATTCCTAATTAATTAAATGAAGTTATTTAATTAAATAAGAAAATTGTCTCTAATTAATTAAAGATTATGTAGTTAAATAGAAAAATTAATTATGAGAGCATATCTCATTTTATTAAATTAAATATCTCAACAAAATCACTCTTGAGTTCAAAAAGGGAAATTTTCAGTTCACTATTGATCAATAATGAGTTAAATCAGTTAATTCCTTTTTCTACTCAAATTGAATCAGTTAACTCCTTATTTTACTCAAATTAAATTTGTTGACTTCCTTTAATTTGGAAATCTCCCTTTATGATTGAACTTCACCTTTAATCCTGACTGTTGATTGAAATTGATCTCACACGTTGATGAATTCCAGGAAACTCTATTTAAGAGACCCTCATCTCTTCATTTTGAAAGGTTGAATGAGAATTTGCATCGAGTTGTTGCTGAAATTCATACTCACATTTGCTCATATTCACATACGCAAAGATCAAGTTTGACCAAAAGTTGACCACATTTAACCACGGTTGACTTGAGTTTACTAGTTTTGAAAAAAATATTATAATAATTAAACGAAATTATTTAATTAAATGCAGTACTTACTTCTAATTAATTAAACAAAGTTATTTGATTAAATGAGAAGCCATTCCTAATTAATTAAATGAAGTTATTTAATTAAATAAGAAAAGTGTCTCTAATTAATTAAAGATTATTTAATTAAATAAAAAAAGTAATTATGAGAGCATATCTCATTTTATTAAATTAAATATCTCAACAAAATCTCTCTTCAATTCAGAAAGGGAAATTTCCAGTTCACTATTGATCAAAAATGAGTTAAATCAGTTAACTCCTTTTTCTACTCAAATTGAATCAATTAACTCCTTATTTTACTCAAATTAAATCTGTTAACTCCTTTTGATTTGGAAATCTCCCTTTATGACAGAACTTCATCTTTAATCCTGACTGTTGATTGAAATCGATCTCAACTATTGATGAATTCCAGGAAAGTCTATTTAAGAGACCCTCACCTCTTCATTTTGAAAGGTTGAATGAGAATTTGCATCGAATTGTTGCTGGAATTCATACTCACATTTTCTTATATTCACATACGCAAAGATCAAGTTTGACCAAAAGTTGACCAGATTTAACCACGGTTGAATTGAGTTGACTAGTTTCGAAAATAATTTTAAAATAATTAAATGAAATTATTTAATTAAATGGAGTACTTACTTCTAATTAATTAATCAAATTTATTTAATTAAATTAGAAGTCATTCCTAATTAATTAAATGAAGTTATTTAAATAAATAATAAAAGTGTCTCTAATTAATTAAAAATTATTTAATTAAATAGAAAAAGTAATTATGAGAGCATATCTCATTTTATTAAATTAAATATCTCGACAAAATCTCTCTTCAGTTCAAAAAGGGAAATTTTCAGTTCACTATTGGTAAAAAAAAAGTTAAATTAGTTAACTACTTTTTCTACTCAAATTGAATCAGTTAACTTCTTATTTTGGTCAAATGAAATCCGTTAACTCCGTTTAATTTGGAAATCTCCCTTTATGACTGAACTTCACCTTTAATCCTGACCATTGATTGAAATCGATCTCAACCGTTTATTAATTCCAAGAAAGTCTATTTAAGAGACCCTCATCTCTTCATTTTGAAAGGTTGAATGAGAATTTGCATCGAATTGTTTCTGGAATTCACACTCACATTTGCTCATATTCACATACGCAAAGATCAAGTTTGACCAAAAATTGATCAGATTTAGTCATGGTTGACTTGAGTTGACTAGTTTCGAAAAGAATTTTGAAATCATTAAATGAAATTATTTAATTAAATGGAGTACTTACTTCTAATTAATTAAACAAAGTTATTTAATTAAATGAGAAGCCATTCCTAATTAATTAAATGAAGTTATTTAATTAAATAAGAAAAGTGTCTCTAATTAATTAAAGAATATTTAATTAAATAGAAAAAGTAATTATGAGAGCATATCCCATTTTATTAATTAAATATCTCGACAAAATCTCTCTTCAGTTCAAAAAGAAAAATTTTCAGTTCACTATTGATAAAAAATGAGTTAAATTAATTAACTCTTTTTTCTACTCAAATTGAATCAGCTAACTCTTTAGTTTACACAAATTAAATCTGTTAACTCTCTTTAATTTGGAAATTTCCTTTTATCACTCAACTTCACCTTTAATCCTGACCGTTGATTGAAATCGATCTCAACCGTTCATGAATTTTAGGAAAGTCTATTTAAGAGACCCCCATCTCTTTATTTTGAAAGGTTGAATGAGAATTTGAATCGAATTGTTGCTGGAATTCATACTCACATTTGCTCATATTCACATCCGCAAAAATCAAGTTTGACCAAAAGTTGAGCAGATGTAAACACGGTTGACTTGAGTTGACTAGTTTCGAAAAGAATTTTTAAATAATTAAACGAAATTATTTAATTAAATGGAGTACTTACTTCTAATTAATTAAACAAAGTTATTTGATTAAATGAGAAGCCATTCCTAATTAATTAAATGAAGTTATTTAAATAAATAAGAAAAGTGTCTCTAATTAATTAAAGATTATTTAATTAAATAGAAAAAGTAATTATGAGAGCATATCTCATTTTATTAAATTAAATATCTCGAAAAAATCTCTCTTCAGTTCAAAAAAGAAAATTTTTAGTTCACTATTGATAAAAAATGAGTTAAATCAGTTAACTCCTTTTTCTACTTAAATCGAATCAGTTAACTCCTTATTTTAGTCAAATTAAATCCGTTAATTCCCTTTAATTTCGAAATCTCCCTTTATGACTGAACTTCACCTTTAATCCTGACCGTTGATTGAAATCGATCTCAATCGTTCATTAATTCCAGGAAAGTCTATTTAAGAGACCATCATCTCTTCATTTTGAAAGGTTGAATGAGAATTTGCATCGAATTGTTGCTAAAATTCATACTCATATTTGCTCATATTCACATACGCAAAGATCAAGTTTGACCAAAAGTTGACCAGATTTAACCACGGTTGACTTGAGTTGACTAATTTTGAAAAGAATTTTGAAATAATTAAACGGAATTATTTAATTAAATGGAGTACTTACTTCTAATTAATTAAAAAAACTTGTTTAATTAAATGAGAAGCCATTCCTAATTAATTAAATAAGAGAAGTGTCTTTATTTAATTAAATAGAATAAGTAATTATGAGAGCATATCTCATTTTATTAAATTAAATATGTCGACAAAATCTCTCTTCAGTTGAAAAAGTAAAATTTCCATTTCACTATTGATAAAAAATGAGTTAAATCAGTTAACTCCCTTTTTTACTCAAATTGAATCAGTTAACTCCTTATTGTACTCAAATTAAATCTGTTAACTCCATTTAATTTGAAAATCTCCCTTTATGACTGAACTTCACCTTTAATCCTGACCGTTGATTGAAATCGATCTCAACCGTTGATGAATTTTAGGAAAGTCTATTTAAGAGACCCTCATCTCTTCATTTTGAAAGGTTGAATGAGAATTTGCATCGAATTATTGCTGGAATTCATACTCACATTTTCTCATATTCACATACGCAAAGATCAAGTTTGACCAAAAGTTGACCAGATTTAACCACGGTTGACTTGAGTTGACTAGTTTTGAAAGAATTTTGAAATAATTAAACGAAATTATTTAATTAAATGGAGTACTTACTTGTAATTAATTAAACAAAGTTATTTAATTAAATGAGAAGCCATTCCTAATTAATTAAAAGAAGTTATTTAATTAAATAAGAAAAGTGTCTCTAATTAATTAAAGATTATTTAATTAAATAGAAAAAGTAATTATGAGAGCATATCCCATTTTATTAATTAATTATCTCGACAAAATCAATCTTCAGTTCAAAAAGGGAAATTTTCAGTTCACTATTGATCAAAAATGAGTTAAATTAATTAACTCTTTTTTTTACTCAAATTGAATCAGTTAACTCTTTAATTTAGTCAAATTAAATCTGTTTACTCCCTTTAATTTGGAAATTTCTCTTTATCACTGAACTTCACCTTTAATCTTGACCGTTGATTGAAATCGATCTCAACCGTTGATGAATTCTAGGAAAGTCTATTTAAGAGACCCTCATCTTTTCATTTTGAAAGGTTGAATGAGAATTTGCATTGAATTGTTGCTGAAATTTATACTCACATTTGCTCGTATTCACATAGGCAAAGATCAAGTTTGACCAAAAGTTGACCAGATTTAACCACGGTTGAGTTGAGTTGACTAGTTTCGAATTTTTTTTTGAAATAATTAAACGAAATTATTTAATTAAATGGACTACTTACTTCTAATTAATTAAACAAAATTATTTAATTAAATGAGAAGCCATTCCTAATTAATTAAATGAAGTTATTTAATTAAATAAGAAAACTTTCTCCAATTAATTAAAAATTATTTAGTTAAATAGAAAAAGTAATTATGAGAGTATATCTCATTTTATTAAAATAAATATCTCAACAAAATCCCTCTTTAGTTCAAAAAGGGAAATTTCTAGTTCACTATTGATAAAAAATGAGTTAAATCAGTTATCTCCTTTTTCTACTCAAATTGAATCAGTTAACTCCTTATTTTACTCAAATTAAATCTGTTAACTCCCTTTAATTTGGAAATCTCCCTTTATGACTAAACTTCACCTTTAATCCTGACTGTTTATTGAAATCGATCTCAATCATTGATGAATTCTAGGAAAGTCTATTTAAGAGACCCTCATATCTTCATTTTGAAAGGTTGAATGAGAATTTGCATCGAATTGTTGCTAGAATTCATACTCACATTTGCTCATATTCACATACGAAAAGATCAAGTTTGACCAAAAGTTGACCAGATTTAACCATGGTTGACTTGAGTTGACTAGTTTTGAAAAGAATTTTGAAATAATTAAACAAAATTATTTAATTGAATAGAGTACTTACTTCTAATTAATTAAACAAAGTTATTTAATTAAATGAGAAGCCATTCCTAATTAATTAAATGAAGTTATTTAATTAAATAAGAAAAGTGTCTCTAATTAATTAAAGATTATTTAATCAAATAGAAAAAGTAATTATGAGAGCACATCTCATTTTATTAAATTTAATATCTTAACAAAATCTCCCTTGTAGTGCCTACCCTCGTTGACATCTTTTCTAGACATTGTTAATATTATCAGACTATGATAGACTAGTTTTATGTTGATAGATGAGTGGGATTGTTTTGACATTATTGGACATTATGTTATGGATTCAGTGGTTATAAGATTAGATCATTTAGACTTTACATTTCATGCATACATGATGATAATTATATTGTTTTTAGTTATTATTGATGATTAGATGGATGGTTTATTATCTTATGTGTTTTATTATGGATACTTACCCCATACTTGCATGTGTATGGTTTGCATGTTTTCTTATTGTATGGCATTTCTGATGTGGTTAAGGAAGGGAGTCGTAGTCACTTGCTTAGTCGGGATCTACACGATGCACCACTTGCTGCCGTTGTTTGATTAGCTTAGGATTATATATATTATATGTACATGCATGGTTTTTCTACAGGTTGCAGGTACCGGGTATCGACTTCCCTGAATTGCCAGGATGAGCGTACCCTATTATACTAGCTCAATGATAAGAGAAGGGAGATAAATTCTCAAGTCCAAATCCCAAACCCTTAAACCAATTGTCCTAGTGAGGTAGGACAAGTATCTAGATATTTTACCCACCGAATGTGTTGGATGACATAATTCGTGATTTTTAACGCTTTAGACTGATTTTGAGTGATTTTCTCTATGATGGGTTTTCATATTCTATCTTGGAGGTCTATGGTGAATTATATATTAATTAAGTCTTAATAAATAGATTTAATTAATAAATTAATGATTTGAGAAAATTAATATAAAATATCGTGTTATTTGATATTTTGATTGTAATTAATTAAATGTGAATTATTGAGGAAAAATGAATTAAATAAAAGAAAATTATAAATTAAAATTAATAATAATTATAAAATAATAATAAAGTAACAAATAAATAATAATAATAAAATTTATAAAGTTAAAATGAAAGTTATAAATATTTAAATAGAAATTATATAAAAGGTAAATTGGAGTTATAATCTTGCATGGGAATTAACACACTTCTCTATTTCTCATGTGTCAACAACACGGGGGTTAGTGCATCAATTAAGCACATGGTGTCTACAACCCTATGGCTCATCTTGAAGGTTGGAAAAGACCCATGCTTAGTTGGTGACACCTTCCAGCTAATTCTAGAAGCATTCTAGATGTTTCCAAAAAGCTCTTTATATTCAGGCATTCATAGAAGCTTAGACACAGGGTTGGGAGATCAATTGGAGCATTTGAGGACTCGAGAATTCTGAAGAAGGGAGGAGCTTGCTCTGCGGATTTTCTGAGGAAGAGTGATTTAGCATCAGAATCCGGGTAGATTCTTGTGATTTTAATTATGCTATTTTCGCATCTCACATTCCCTGTCTTCTTCGTATCTTCCATATGTCTTCTAAGAAGTTTCATATTTATATGCATTCTCAATATGGGTAGATTAATTTTATTGAAGAATTTTATATGCATTCATAATTGTAGATATAATCTTTGGGAAAAAAAAAAACATACATGGTTATATATTCAGATCTGCATACACACACACACACACACAGATATATATATATATATATATACATATATATATATACATATATATATATATATATGTATATATATATATGTATATATATATATGTATATATATATATATGTATATATATATATGTATATATATACATATATATGTATATATATATATGTATATATATATATAATGCACCGAATTGAGCGATTGATAAATCGCAGTGGGAAATTTAATAAATCGCATCACGATTCATATCGCATGAAAAAAGTATATATTATAATTCCGTGGGCATGATTCGTACCCCTCGCCTACGGAAGGCAGAGACCTACCGTCACAGGTTTGCGGCGACAGGGGTACTATGTACTCACTGTCGGCGCAGTACTTGCAACTGCAGGTACTGCGTACCATAGCAAGAGTTTGGGGGGGTTTAATTGATGTTAATGTTATGCAAAAAAAATGTTATGTTAAAATGTTTATAAACAATTGATTCACATTGCTATATAATATGGTGTAAATAAAAATTGTTAAATCGATTTTATGAAAACATATTAATATTTTTACATATGTATGTATGTATATATATATTTATATGTGTGTGTGTGTGTGTGTGTGTGTGTGTGTGTGTGTGTGTAATATGTAATATATAAATAAGTTATTTATAAATTTAAGTTATTATTATTTGATCAATGATTTATATTGAAAATTTATTTTCATAAAGGTGACTCTTTAATAACTTTCAACTATTTAATAATTTAATTATTTTAAATTATTAAATAAGGAATTTATAGTTTGGTGGGGGATGTATCAAACAAATATTATAAATTGGAAAATGGATTTTTTTTAGTTCTGTTAAGGAAAACTTATATCCAAAAACAATATGAGTGTTTCTCCATTCATTCTTCAAACTTGGGAACTTAAACTGAGATCTCTACAATTCAAGTTGTAAAACGAAAACATGTGTTTACATTGTTTGTTCTTTATGCTATTGTTTTGGGTTTTGGGTTGACTAGTGTTGACCAGTATAGGACGTGTACCAGATGCTTGGGGGTTATGTGATTGTGGTGACATGATGATGTTTTAATCTCGATCTTTATAAACCCAACCATGGTTATGTGATGGAATGCTCTATGTATTGGTTGTGATTACTGATTGTTATAGTTGAGATTCTTATGTATGAGACACTTGACTTAACCATTATTTTGGTCATCGATCAGTTATCCTTGGTTATTTTATAGTTGCCATGATGGGACTAAAATGTGGATTTATTCTTGGTGATGTCATGATGTGACATGTTTGACTCAACCATTTTTGGAGTCTTCGATTAGTATGATTGAGATATATATTTTGGTTATTGAGAACCTTGGATATTTGATTATCAGTGATACTTTAGTTGCCAATAGAGAGCTATTGTGTTCATGATTTTCTATGGATGCTAGCTCATGGAGATTTGATGCTTTTATATATTTGATGATTTTATGGTTTATCTTTTGTGATTTTGAGATTTATGAGTCCATGAGCATTAAGGTAGGATATTTACATGTAGTGATGGGAAGTGGCTTGCAATGGGGGCCAGGGCCCTATGAGGTTGCCAGGGTAACTCATTGTAAGTTGGATTAATAAGTGATAACATTCACACCTAATACTAACTGAATGAACTTAAAAATATAAGTGTTTTGTTCTCGCCCATGCCTTGAGTGCTTGTACAGGCTAGGATGGGAGTAGTGAGATGTATGGTTGTGACCTTGCATTTCGTAGTATGCCTTGTTAGTATGAGAGGATACTAGTGTCTGTATGAAATCAGTATGGACCCGTGGAGTTTAGCTAACTGTCAGGGTAACTTGTATGTGATAATTACGATGACACTTTCTCACTTGCATAGTAGGTTCCTACATGCCATTGTGTGCCTCTGGGATTAGATGTCAGATTTTGTGTTTGGAACCTTGAGTTAGTACACTTTTAAGATTTGTGGACTTATAGAGATATGTGTTATGTGATTTTGATAGCCTGTTTGGGACTTGAGATTATCTCCTTAGCACGGTGGGAGTGGACCACTTAGGTACCACGTGGTCGGGTGGTAGTGTATTTTCCACTCTTATCATTTTGAGATTCATTGAGACATCGTGGCTGATGCGTCCTTCATGATGGTGGATATGTATCTTTTTTCATTGATGATTAGCATATGCTAGATGATGCTATCTTATTCTTTTATTTTCATGTTACATTACTTTCTACATATGATGTTGTATATATTAGGAGTGACATTCTTACTATGTAATACCGATGATCTCTTCGGTGATTTGGAATGTTACACACAGAGGGATGGGTAGGATCCACTATGGTCTAATGATGTTATTGACGGTTGGGAGGAACCATGCACTTAGCTTATTATGTTTGATCTTTATGATGGACGTATATATTTTTGTATCATGTGATTATCTCTACTTTGATGTATCATGGATTAGAATAGGATGATGTACCTTATTCTATGTATGTATATTTTTTGAGGTTGTCATACCCTGTGACATGAACAGTGGATGATTGAGTATTTGAAATGTAATGTATAAACATTGGACTTATCATTATTATTTCATGTGGATGTTGTAGTAGATGGATTCATGTATGTAATTCAATGTTAAGGGATCTTAAAGAATGTAATCTATTATGTATGTTATGATGGACAATGCTATTGCTTCCGTTATTGTGCACAAGTTATATATATGGTATTTATTTTTAAAAAGAAAAAAAAAAGCTACTAAACTTAGGGAAATTCTAGGTTAATTCTTTGGAACCCTTGGCCGGGAATTACATTTGGTATCAGAACCCACATTTCTACATTGGGAGGTCTGGGTATTTTGGAACACCTAGAACTTTGAACTATTAAGTGTAACTTTCCAAACTTGATCTAGGTGAATTGAAACAGGACTCAAACTGTTACTTGAATATTTTTCATACTTCAACACTTAGTTTCAAAACTGGAAATTTTAATTAAACCTAAACATAGAACTGAACTTAGTACCTTGTACTATTGTAGGATGGTATCTAGGACTAGATCTTCTATTAGAGGCCATGATAGAGGTCATGGTCGTGGTAGAGCTATTAGTGTCCACGAGTCTACCCATGAGGGATCAGCTCATGTAGAGAGCAGGGAAGAGCACTCTAGTAGGCAACAGGAAGAGAGCCATAGAGAGGACCAAGCTGAGTCTAAGGAGGTTGGTTTGAGGCAGATGATGCAAACTATTCTAGAACATCTACCTCTTGTTCAAGAATAGCCTAAAGTGCATCAGACAGAACAAGAGCATAGACCCAGATCTAGAAGTCCTCAGAAGGAACGTCAGAGGTCCATTGTGTCCACTCAGATGAAGGATCTTTCAAGATCCAAGGTTAAGCCTTTCAATGGGCAAGGTTCTGGTTATGTGGTTGAGCAGTGACTTATTTCCCTTGATAGGATTTTTGCCATGCAGGAGTTCGACAGCAATGTTAAGGCAAGATTTGCAATCACTAATTTAGAGAATTTTGGGGCCACTTAGTGGATGATTGAGGAGAAGAAGTTGGGAATTGATATGAGCAGTGTTACACGAGAGTTATTCCTCGAAAGTTTTTGTGAACGATTCCTACCAGAGGAATGGAAACAACAAAGGGCTAATGAATTTCATAATCTTAGACAGTGCACTTTGTCAGTGACTGAGTATGAGCGTAAGTTTTATGAGCTTATGCCTTTTTCAGGGTTCAGTGAAAATTTTGCTCACTTGACACAACATTTTATTAGGGGTTTGAATAACCATATTATTGGGGGAGTTAAGGTATTTAAGCCAAAAACCCTCAAGGATGCAATGCATCGAGCTATCCTTGTTGAGAAAAGTGTCAACCTTGGTCAAGGTGGTTTTGTAGGAGTATCAGGGGCATCGGGATCTAAAAGCAACTACAATTTAGGTGGTAACAAGAAGTTTTCTTTCTCCAAGGGGAAACAGTATCAACAGTAGTCTCAACAGACACAGCAACAGAAGGGATCGAATTCTCAAGATCAAGGTGGTGGCAAAGGTGCTAACACCAAGAACAACCGCAATGCTCAATGCAATAAATAGAATCAGTCCAATCAGCCAGCTCAGAGTAGCCAATCTTTTGTGAGCAGGAATAGTCGCCAGCAATCAAATGTACCACCTATGGGAAGAGGTTCTGGCAGAAATATAGAATGCTTTTCATGTGGTCAGATTGGACATTATGCAGCTCAGTGTCCTCAGCGAGCACCTCAGTTTTCAGGACCTAGACCTACCGTTTTAGAGCCTACAGTTGGTGATGCAAGTAGAGCTCATATAGTTTTTGCAGCAGTTGATCAGCATCAGGCAGATCATTAGGGAATAGTGGTTGAGACCACAGGTGCTATTAGAGGTATATCTCTTTTAGTATTGTTTGATTCAGGAGCTACAGATTCATTTATTTCACCATCTATAGTTTCTAAGTGTAAGCTGGATGCGGTAAAGCAAGATCGTGGTTGGCAAGTAGAACTAGCCTCAGGCATTAAGGTCTCCACAGATTCTGTAGTTCATAAGTTTGGGCTTAGCTTAGGAAGCTTTGATACTACAGTGGATCTTCGAATCATACCCCTTGTTTCCTATGATGTGGTTTTAGGGATGGACTGGCTTGGATCTCATAGAGCTAGTATAGATTGCAGGAAGAAGATTATTATGTGCCAAGATGACCAAGGGAATGATATGCAGATAGTTGGGATACCGAGGCCTATATCTCTGTGGATGATTTTTGCTATGCAATTGAAGCAAAGTTTCTGGAAGGGATGTCAGATATTTTCTATTATGGTAAATGATCTTGATGAAGAAGATCCCATGAGGGAGACTTTAGATAACCTGATTTTGCAGGAGTATGCAGATGTTTTTCCAAGTGAGATTCTAGGCATGCCTTCAAAGAGGTACATTGACTTTAGTATTGATCTAATTCCTGGAGCAGAGCCTATCTCTAAAGCTCCTTATCGCATGATGACACAGGAATTGGGTGAGCTACATCTTCAGCTAGAGGAACTTCTTGCCAAAGGGAGCATTCGACCTAGTGTATCACCACGGGGAGCTCCGGTGCTCTTTGTGAAGAAGAAAGACGATTTTTTGTGCCTTTGTATTGACTATAGATAGTTGAATAAGGTGACTATTAAGAACAGGTATCCTTTACCTAGGATTGATGACTTATTTGATCAGATCAAGGGAGCTACAGTATTCTCCAAGATTGATCTTAAGTCAGGATACCACCAGCTTCGCATTAAGGAAGTAGATATTCACAAGATTGCTTTTCGAACTCGTTACAGGCATTATGAATTCATAGTGGTACCTTTTGGATTGACTAATGCTCCATCAGTTTTTATGAGTTTGATGAATGGTGTGTTTTGATCTTATCTAGACAGATTTGTACTCATGTTTCTTAATGACATATTGATATATTCTAAGACTCAAAAGGAGCATGAGGAACACTTGCGGTTGGTTTTGCAGTGTTTAAGGGACAATCAGCTTTATGCCAACGTAGGTAAGTGTGAATTCATCAAAATGGAGATTCAGTATTTAGGGCATGTTATTTCAGGTGATGGTATTTCAGTGGATCCTGCAAAGATTCAGGCGATAATAGATTGACCAACACCAACTAATGTGTCAAAGATTCATAGTTTCATGGGGTTAGCTGGTTATTATCATAGATTTGTCCAAAACTTCTCTCAGATAGCACATCCTATCACTTCTTTTCAAAGGAAAGGAAAGAAGTTCATATGGATAGAGAAATGTGAGGAAGCTTTCGAGAAGCTCAAGGAGCTTTTGACCAGTGCACCAATTCTAACTGTACCTGATCTTAAAGGTGATTTCATGGTATGTACAGATGCTTCTCTTGAAGGGATTGGGGCAGTGTTGATGTAGAATGGACGGGTGATTGCGTATGAATCACGCAAGCTCAAGGATCATGAGTTAAATTATCCTACACATGATCTTGAGTTAGCGGTAGTAGTTCATGCTTTGACAAAGTGGAGACATTCTTGTTGGGGTACAGATTTGAGGTACATAGCGATCATCGTAGTCTTCAGTACATTTTTACTCAACCTAATTTGAATGCTCGCTAGAGGTGATGGATGGAGTTTCTATGCGAATATGATTTTGAGGTTAAGTACATTCAAGGTAAGGAGAATGTGGTGGTGGATGCTTTGAGTCGTAGGAGACATGTGTTATCATCGATGACTCTTAGTGTGGATTTGAGGAGTCAGATTCTTTAGGCACTTCCTATGGATTCATGGTATCAGGACGTGTGTAGAGAGATTGATTCAAGAAGATCTTTGGAAGGTAAATTTGTCAGTTACGTTCGAGAATCAGATGGTCTTTTAAGACATTTTGGGAGGATTTATGTGCCATTTTTGAATGAGCTTTGAACCTTGATTCTGGCAGAAGCCCATCGTACACCTTCTTCAGCACATCCAGGTGTCAAGAAGATGCATGCTGATTTGAGACGTTTGTTCTTTTGATCTTGGATGAAGCGAGATATTGTTGATTTTGTGGCTAGGTGCCTTGAGTGTTAGAGAGTTAAGGCAGAACATCAACACCTGGCTGGACTTTTGCAGCCTAATCTTATTCCTTCTTGGAAGTGGGATATCATCTCCATGGATTTCATAGTAGGATTACCTATGACAGTTCGACGTCATGATGCTATCATGGTCACCGTTGATCGGTTGACTAAGGTGGCGCATTTTTCACCGATTAGATCTTTCTACATAGCAGCTTCTATAGATAATGTCTTTATGCGTGATATTATGAGATTACATGGTATTCCTAGAAAGATCATTTCTGACAGGGGTCCTGTATTCACATCTGCATTCTGGACATCGCTGTAGCATGAGCTTGGAGCGCAGTTAAACTTCAGTTTGGCATATCATCCAGAGACTGATGGTCAGACAAAGAGGGTGAGTCAGGTTTTGGAGGATATGTTATAGATGTATGTGATGGATAGGCAAACACATTGGGAGGATTACCTCTACTTAGTGGAGTTTGCTTACAACAACGGATATCATAGTTCTATTGGTATGGCACCATTTCAGGCATTATATGGACGTCCTTGTCGTACACCTTTAAGTTGGGATAGTCTTGAGGATTGCATCCTACTGGGACCTGAGATGCTTCATGATATGGAGCAACAAGTAGTGCGTAACCGTGAGCATTTGACTACGGCACAGGATAGGCAGAAGAAGTATGCCGATGCTCATAGGATTGATAAGCAGTTTGCTGTGGGTGATAAGGTTTTTTTGAGAGTGCGATCGTGAAAGAGTCTGATCCAATATGTAAAGGGTTCTAAGCTAGCACCTCGCTTTATGGGACCGTTCAAGATTTTGGAGAGGATTGGCCCAGTTGCTTACTGCCTTGCTCTAACGCCCAACATAGCTCGCATTCATGATGTTTTCCATGTTTCAGTGCTTCGGTAGTATATTCTTGATATTGTACATGTTCTTGATTGGAATGCATTGTAAGTAGAGGACGAGCAGCTGGCTTTGGAGCCAGTTTGTATTTTGGAGCAGCGAAGGTTGACCCTCAAGGGTCGAACCATCAAGCAGGTAAGGGTCCAATGGGACCCTACTAATGATTCTTCAGCTACTTGGGAGGATCTGCACAGCTAGATTGAGGGAGTTATATCCCTACTTGTTTGTAGGCTTCTAGGAGTAAGCCTAACCCAAGGGGGGGTGGATGTAGTGCCTACCCTTGTTCACATCTTTTTTGGACATTGTTAATATTATCAGACTATGATAGACTAGTTTTATGTTGATAGATTAGTGGTATTGTTTTGACATTATCAGACATTATGTTATGGATTCAGTGGTTATAAGATGAGATCATTTAGACTTTACATTTCATGCATACATGATGATCATTATATTATTTTTAGTTATTATTGATGATTAGATGGATGGTTTATTATCTTATGTGTTTTATTATGGATACTTATCCCATACTTGCATGTGTATGGTGTGCATGTTTTCTTATTGTATGGCGTTTTTGATGTGGTTAAGGAAGGGAGTTGTAGCCACCTGCTTAGTCGGGATCTACACGATGCACCACTTCCTGCCATTGTTTGTTTAGCTTAGCATTATATATATTATATGTACATGCATGGTTTTTCTGCAGGTTGCAGGTACCGAGTATCAACTTCCCTGAATTGCCAAGATGAGCGTACCCTATTATACTATCTCAATGATAAGAGAAGTGAGATAAATTCTCAAGTCCAAATCCCAAACCCTTAAACCAATTGTCCTAGTGAGGTAGGACAAGTATCTGGATATTTTACCCACCGAATGTGTCGGAAGACACAATTCATGATTTTTAACCCTTTAGACTGATTTTGAGTGATTTGCTCTATGATGGATTTTCATATTCTATCTTAGAGGTCTATGGTGAATTATCTATTAATTAAGTCTTAATAAATAGATTTAATTAATAAATTAATGATTTGAGAAAATTAATATAAAATATCATGTTATTTGATATTTTGATTATAATTAATTAAATGTGAATTATTGATGAAAAATGAATTAAATAAAAGAAAATTAGAAATTAAAATTAATAATAATTATAAAATAATAATAAAGTAACAAATAAATAATAATAATAAAATTTATAAAGTTAAAATGAAAGTTATAAATATTTAAATAGAAATTATATAAAAAGTAAATTGGAGTTATAAGCTTGCATGAGAATTAACACACTTCTCTATTTCTCATGTGTCAACAACACGGGGGTTAGTGCATCAATTAAACACATGGTGTCTACAACCCTATGGCTCATCTTGAAGGTTGGAAAAGACCCATGCCTAGTTGGTGACACCTTCCAGCTATTTCTAAAAGCATTCTAAATGTTTCCTGAAAGCTCTTTATATTTAGGCATTTATAGAAGCTTAGACACAGCGTTGGGAGAGCAATTGGAGCATTGGAGGACTCAAGAATTCTAAAGAAGGGAGGAGCTTGCTTTGTGAATTTTCTGAGGAAGAGCGATTTAGCACCAGAATCTGGGTAGATTCTTGTGATTTTAATTATGCTATTTTCGCATCTCACATTCCCTATCTTTTTCGTGTCTTCCATATGTCTTCTGAGAAGTTTCATATTTATATGCATTCTCAATATGGGTAGATTAATTTTATTGGAGAATTTTATATGCATTCATAATTGTAGATATAATCTTTGTGAAAAAAAAAAAAAAACATACATGGTTATATATTCAGATCTACATACATATATATATATATATATATATATATATATATATATATATATATATATATATATATATATATATATATATATATATATATATATATATATATATATATATATATATATGCATATGTATACATTTATTATGGATCTATTATAAAATTTGATTATATATATATATATATGTATATGTATATGTATATGTATATGTATATGTATATGTATATGTATATGTAATATGTAATATGTAAATAAGTTAATTATAAATTTAAGTTATTATTATTTGATCAATGATTTATATTGAAGATTTATTTTCATAAAGGTGACTCCTTAATAACTTTCATCTATTTAATAATTTAATTTTTTTAAATTATTAAATAAGGAATTTATAGTTTGGTGGGGGATGTATCAAACAAATATTATAAATTGGAAAATGGATTTTTTTTAGTTCTGTTAAGGAAAACTTATATCCAAAAACAATATGAGTGTTTCTCCATTCATTCTTCAAACTTGGGAACTTAAACTAAGATCTCTACAATTCAAGTTGTAAAACCAAAACATGTGTTTACATTGTGTATTCTTTATGCTATTGTTTTGAGTTTTGGGTTGACTAGTGTTGACCAGTATAGGACGTCTACCAGAGGCTTGGGGGTTATGTGATTGTGGTGACATGATGATGTTTTAATCTTGATCTTTATAAACCCAACCATGGTTATGTGATGGAATGCTCTATATATTGGTTGTGATTACTGATTGTTATAGTTGAGATTCTTATGTATGAGACACTTGACTTAACCATTATTTTGGTCATCGATCAGTTATCCTTGGTTATTTTCTAGTCGCCATGATGAGACTGAAATGTGGATTTATTCTTGGTGATGTCATGATGTTACATGTTTGACTCAACCATTTTTGGAGTCTTTGATCAATATGATTGAGATATATATTTTGGTTATTGAGAACCATTGGATATTTGATTATCAGTGATACTTCAGTTGCCAATAGAGAGCTGTTGTGTTTATGATTTTCTATGGATGTTAGCTCATGGAGATTTGATGCTTTTATGCATATTTGAAGATTTTATGGTTTATCTTTTGTGATTTTGAAATTTATGAGTCCATGAGCATTAGGGTAGGATATCTACATGTAGTGACGGGAAGTGGCTTGCAATGGGGGTTGGGGCCCTAAGAGGCTGCCAAGGTAACTCATTGTAAGTTGGATTAATAAGTGATAACATTCACACCTAATACTAACTGAATGAACCTAAAAAGATAAGTGTTTTGTTCTCGCCCATGCCTTGAGTTCTTGTACAAGCCAGAATGGGAGTAGTGAGATGCATGGTTGTGACCTTGCATTCCGTAGTATGCCTTGTCAGTATGAGAGAATGCTAGTGACTGCATGAAATCAGTATGGACTCGTGGAGTTTAGCTAACTGCCAGGGTAACTTGTACGTGATAATTGCAATGACACTTTCTCACTTGCATAGTAGGTTCCTACATGTCATTGTGTGACTCTGGGATTAGATGACAGATTTTGTGTTTGGAACCTTGAGTTAGTATACTTTTAGGATTCCTGGACTTATAGAGATATGTGTTATGTGATTTTGATAGCCTATTTGGGACTTGAGATTATCTCCTTAGCAAGGTGGGAGTGGACCACTTAGGTAACACGCAGTCGGGTGGTAATGTATTTTCCAGTCTTCTCATTTTTAGATTCATTGAGACATCGTGGCTGATGCGTCCTTCATGATGGTGGATATGTATTCTTTTTCATTGATGATTAGCATATGTTAGATGATGTTATCTTATGGTTTTATCTGCATGTTAGATTACTTTCTACATATGATGTTGTATATATTAGGAGTGACATTCCTACTATGTAATACTGATGATCTCTTCGGTGATTTGGAATGTTACGCACGGAGGGATGGCTAGGATCCACGATGGTCTAATGATGCTATTGACGGTTTGGAGGAACCCTGCACTTAGTTTATTATGTTTGATCTTTATGATGGATGTATATATTTTGTGTCATGTGATTATCTCTACTTTGATGTATCATGGATTAGAATAGGATGATGTACCTTATTCTATGTATGTATATTTTTTGAGGTTGTCATACCCTGTGACATGAACAGTGGATGATTGAATATTTGAAATGTAATGTATAAACATTGGACTTATCATTATTATTTCATGTGGATGTTGTACTCGATGGATTCATGTATTTAATTCAACGTTAAGGGATCTTAAAGAATGTAATCTATTATGTATGTTATGATAGACAATGCTATTGCTTCCATTATTGTGCATGAGTTATATATATGGTATTTATTTATTTTTTTTTTTAAAATGCTACTAAACTTAGTGAAATTCTAGGTTAATTCTTTGGAACCCTTGGCGGGGCATTACATCTCTTCAGTTCAAAAAGGGAAATTTATAGTTCACTATTGATAAAAAATGAGTTAAATCAATTAACTCCTTTTTCTACTCAAATTGAATCACTTAACTCCTTATTTTACTCAAATTAAATTTGTTAACTCCTTTTCATTTGGAAATCTCTCTTTATGACTGAACTTCACCTTTAATCCTGACCGTTGATTGAAATCGATCTCAACCATTGATGAATTCCAGGAAAGTCTATTTAACAGACCCTCATCTCTTCATTTTGAAAGGTTGAATGAGAATTTACATCAAATTGTTGCTGGAATTCATACTCACATTTGCTCATATTCACATACGCAAAGATCAAGTTTGCCCAAAAGTTGACTAGATTTAACCACGGTTGACATGAGTTAACTAGTTTCAAAAAGAATTTTAAAATAATTAAACAAAATTATTTAATTAAATGGAGTACTTACTTCTAATTAATTAAACAAAGTTATTTAATTAATTGAGAAGCCATTCCTAACTAATTAAATGAAGTTATTTAATTAAATAAAAAAAATGTCTCTAATTAATTAAAGATTATTTAATTAAATAGAAAAAGTAATTATGAGAGCATATCTCATTTTATTTAATTAAATATCTCAACAAAATCTCTCTTCAGTTCAAAAAGGGAAATTTTCAGTTCACTATTGATAAAAAATGAGTTAAATCAGTTAACTCCTTTATCTACTCAAATTGAATTAGTTAACTCCTTATTTTACTCAAATTAAATCTGTTAACTCCCTTTAATTTGCAAACCTCCTTTTATGACTGAACTTCACCTTTAATCCTGACCATTGATTGAAATCGATCTCAACCGTTGATGAATTTTAGGAAAGTCTATTTAAGAGACCCTCATCTGTTCGTTTTGAAAGGTTGAATGAGAATTTGCATCCAATTGTTGCTCGAATTCATACTCACATTTGCTCATATTCACATACGCAAAGATCAAGTTTGACCAAAAGTTGACTAGATTTAACCACGGTTGAATTGAGTTGACTAGTTTCGAAAGGAATTTTGAAATAATTGAATGAAATTATTTAATTAAATGGAGTACTTACTTTTAATTAATTAAACAAAGTTATTTAATTAAATGAGAAGCCATTCCTAGTTAATTAAATGAAGTTATTTAATTAAACAAGAAAAGTGTCTCTAGTTAATTAAAGATTATTTAATTAAATAGAAAAAGTAATTATAAGAGTATATCTCATTTTATTAAATTAAATATCTCAACAAAATCTCTCTTCAGATCAAGAAGGAAAATTTTCAGTTCACTATTGATAAAAAATGAGTTAAAGCAGTTGACCCCTTTTTCTACTCAAATTGAATCAGTTAACTCCTTATTTTACTCAAATTAAATCTGTTAACTCCCTTTAATTTGGAAATCTCCCTTTATGACTGAACTTCACCTTTAATCCTGACCGTTGATTGAAATCGATCTCAACCGTTGATGAATTCTAAGAAAGTCTATTTAAGAGACCCTCATTTCTTCATTTTGAAAGGTTGAATGAGAATTTGCATCGAATTGTTGTCAGAATTCATACTCACATTCACTCATATTCACATACGCAAAGATCAAGTTTGACCAAAAGTTGACCAGATTTAACCATGGTTGACTTGAGTTGACTAGTTTCAATTTTTTTTGAAATAATTAAACGAAATTATTTAATTAAATTGAGTACTTACTTTTAATTAATTAAACAAAGTTATTTAATTAAATGAGAAGCCATTCCTAATTAATTAAATGAAGTTATTTAAGAGACCCTCAGATCTTCATTTTGAAAGGTTGAATGAAAATTTGCATCAAATTTTTGCTGGAATTCATACTCACATTTGCTCAAATTCACATACGCAAAGATCAAGTTTGACAAAAAGTTGACCAGATTTAACCACGAAAGGCTTGAGTTGACTAGTTTCGAAAAGAATTTTGAAATAATTAAACAAAATTATTTAATTAAATGGAGTACTTACATCTAATTAATTAAACAAAGTTATTTAATTAAATGAGAAGCCATTCTTAATTAATTAAATGAAGTTATTTAATTAAATAAGAAAACCGTCTCTAATTAATTAAAGATTATTTAATTAAATAGAAAAAGTAATTATTAGAGCATATCTCATTTTATTAAATTAAATATCTCAACAAAATCTCTCTTTAGTTCAAAAAGAAAAATTTCTAGTTCACTATTGATCAAAAATGAGTTAAATTAGTTGACTCTTTTTAAATCAGTTGACTCTTTTTTCTACTCAAATTGAATCAGTTAACTCCTTATTTTACTCAAATTAAATCTATTAACTCCTTTTAATTTAGAAATCTTCCTTTATGACTGAACTTCACCTTTAATCCTGACCGTTGATTGAAATCAATCTCAACCATTGATGAATTTCAAGAAAGTCTATTTAAGAGACCCTCATCTCTTCATTTTGAAAGGTTGAATGAGAATTTGCATCGAATTGTTGCTGGAATTCATACTCACATTTTCTCATATTCACATACGCAAAGATCAAGTTTGATCAAAAGTTGACCAGATTTAACCACGGTTGACATGAGTTGACTAGTTTTGAAAAAATAAATTAAATAATTAAATGAAATTATTTAATTAAATGGAGTACTTACTGCTAATTAATTAAACAAAGTTATTTAATTAAATGAGAAGCCATTCCTAATTAATTAAATGAAGTTATTTAATTAAATAAGAAAAGTGTCTCTAATTAATTAAAGATTATTTAATTAAATAGAAAATGTAATTATGACAGCATATCTCATTTTATTAAATTAAATATCTCAACAAAATCTCTCTTTAGTTCAAAAAGGAAATTTTTTTGTTCACTATTGATAAAAAATGAGTTAAATCAGTTGACTCTTTTTTGTACTCAAATTGAATCAATTAACTCGTTATTTTACTCAAATTAAATCTATTAACTACCTTTCATTTGGAAATCCCCCTTTATGACTGAACTTCACCTTTAATCCTGATCGTTGATTGAAATCGATGTAAACCATTGATCAATTCCAAAAAAGTCTATTTAAGAGACCCTCATCTCTTCATTTAGAAAGTTTGAATGAGAATTTGCATCAAATTGTTGCTGGAATTCATACTCACATTTGCTCATATTTACATACGCAAATATCAAGTTTGACAAAAAGTTGACCAGATCTAAACACGGTTGACTTGAGTTGACTAGTTTTGAAAAGAATTTTGAAATAATTTAACAAAACTATTTAATTAAATAGAGTACTTAATTCTAATTAATTAAACAAAGTTATTTAATTAAATGAGAATCCATTCCTAAATAATTAAATGAAGTTATTTAATTAAATAAGAAAAGTGTCTCTAATTAATTAAAGATTATTTAATTAAATAGAAAAAGTAATTATGAGAGCATATGTCATTTTATTAAATTAAATATCTCAACAAAATCTCTCTTCAGTTCAAAAAAGGAAATTTTCAGTTCACTATTGATAAAAAATGAGTTAAATCAGTTGACCCCTTTTTCTACTCAAATTGAATCAGTTAACTCCTTATTTTACTCAAATTAAATCTATTAACTCCCTTTAATTTGGAAATCTCCCTTTATGACTGAACTTCACCTTTAATACTGACCGTTGATTGAAATCGATCTCAACCGTTGATGAATTCTAAGAAAGTCTATTTAAGAGACCCTTATTTCTTCATTTTGAAAGGTTGAATGAGAATTTGCATCGAATTGTTGCCGAAATTCATACTCACATTCACTCATATTCACATACGCAAAAATCAAGTTTGACCAAAAGTTGATCAGATTTAACCATGGTTGACTTGAGTTGACTAGTTTCAATTTTTTTAAAAATAATTAAATGAAATTATTTAATTAAATTGAGCACTTACTTTTAATTAATTAAATAAAGTTATTTAATTAAATGAGAAGTCATTCCTAATTAATTAAATGAAGTTATTTAAGAGACCCTCATCTCTTCATTTTGAAAGGTTGAATGAGAATTTGCATCCAATTGTTGCTAGAATTCATACTCACATTTGCTCATATTCACATACGCAAAGATCAAGTTTGACGAAAAGTTGACCAGATTTAACCACAGTTGAATTGAGTTGACTAGTTTTGAAAGGAATTTTGAAATAATTGAATGAAATTATATAATTAAATGGAGTACCTACTTTTAATTAATTAAACAAAGTTATTTAATTAAATGAGAAGCCATTCCTAGTTAATTAAATGAAGTTATTTAATTAAACAAGAAAAGTGTCTCTAATTAATTAACGATTATTTAATTAAATAGAAAAAGTAATTATAAGAGTATATCTCATTTTATTAAATTAAATATCTCAACAAAATCTCTCTTCAGATCAAGAAGAGAAATTTTCAGTTCACTGTTGATAAAAAATGAGTTAAATCAGTTGACCCCTTTTTCTACTCAAATTGAATCAGTTAACTCCTTATTTTACTCAAATTAAATTTGTTAACTTCCTTTAATTTGGAAATCTCCCTTTATGACTGAACTTCACCTTTAATCCTGACCGTTGATTGAAATCGATCTCAACCGTTGATGAATTCTAAGAAAGTCTATTTAAGAGACCCTCATTTTTTCATTTTGAAAGGTTGAATGAGAATTTGCATCGAATTGTTGCCGAAATTCATACTCACATTCAGTCATATTCACATACGCAAAGATCAAGTTTGACCAAAAGTTGACCAGATTTAACCATGGTTGACTTGAGTTGACTAGTTTCAATTTTTTTTGAAATAATTAAATGAAATTATTTAATTAAATTGAGTACTTACTTTTAATTAATTAAACAAAGTTATTTAATTAAATGAGAAGCCATTCCTAATTAATTAAATGAAGTTATTTAAGAGACCCTCAGATCTTCATTTTGAAAGGTTGAATGAGAATTTGCATCGAATTTTTGCTGGAATTCATACTCACATTTGCTCAAATTTACATACGCAAAGATCAAGTTTGACAAAAAGTTGACCAGATTTAACCACGAAAGGCTTGAGTTGACTAGTTTCGAAAAGAATTTTGAAATAATTAAACAAAATTATTTAATTAAATGGAGTACTTACATCTAATTAATTAAAAAAAGTTATTTAAATAAATGAGAACCCATTCCTAATTAATTAAATGAAGTTATTTAATTAAATAAGAAAACTGTCTCTAATTAATTAAAGATTATTTAATTAAATAGAAAAAGTAATTATTAGAGCATATCTCATTTTATTAAATTAAATATCTCAACAAAATCTCTCTTTAGTTCAAAAAAGAAAATTTCTAGTTCACTATTGATCAAAAATTAGTTAAATCAGTTGACTCTTTTTAAATCAGTTGACTCTTTTTTCTACTCAAATTGAATCAGTTAACTCCTTATTTTACTCAAATTAAATCTGTTAACTCCTTTTAATTTAGAAATCTTCCTTTATGACTGAACTTCACCTTTAATCCTGACCGTTGATTGAAATCAATCTCAACCGTTGATGAATTCCAAGAAAGTCTATTTAAGAGACCCTCATCTCTTCATTTTGAAAGGTTGAATGAGAATTTGCATCGAATTGTTGCTGGAATTCATACTCACATTTTCTCATATTCACATACGCAAAGATCAAGTTTGATCAAAAGTTGACCAAATTTAACCACGGTTGACTTGAGTTGACTAGTTTTGAAAAGAATTTTTAAATAATTAAATGAAATTATTTAATTAAATGGAGTACTTACTACTAATTAATTAAATAAAGTTATTTAATTAAATGAGAAGCCATTCCTAATTAATTAAATGAAGTTATTTAATTAAATAAGAAAATTGTCTCTAATTAATTAAAGATTATTTAATTAAATAGAAAATATAATTATGAGAGCATATCTCATTTTATTAAATTAAATATCTCAACAAAATCTCTCTTTAGTTCAAAAAGGAAATTTTTTTGTTCACTATTGATAAAAAATGAGTTAAATCAGTTGACTCCTTTTTGTACTCAAATTGAATCAGTTAACTCGTTATTTTACTCAAATTAAATCTATTAACTACCTTTCATTTGGAAATTCCCCTTTACGACTAAACTTCACCTTTAATCCTGATCGTTGATTGAAATTGATGTAAACCATTGATCAATTCCAAAAAAGTCTATTTAAGAGACCCTCATCTCTTCATTTAGAAAGTTTAAATGAGAATTTGCATCAAATTGTTGCTGGAATTCATACTCACATTTGCTCATATTCACATACGCAAATATCAAGTTTGACAAAAAGTTGACTAGATTTAAACACGGTTGACTTGAGTTGAATAGTTTCGAAAAGAATTTTGAAATAATTTAACAAAATTATTTAATTAAATGGAGTACTTACTTCTAATTAATTAAACAAAGTTATTTAATTAAATAAGAATCCATTCTTAATTAATTAAATGAAGTTATTTAATTAAATAAGAAAAGTGTCTCTAATTAATTAAAGATTATTTAATTAAATAGAAAATGTAATTATGAGAGCATATGTCATTTTATTAAATTAAATATCTCAACAAAATCTCTCTTCAGTTCAAAAAAGGAAATTTTCAGTTCACTATTGATCAAAAATGAGTTAAATTAGTTTACTCCTTTTTCTACTCAAATTGAATCAATTAACTCTTTATTTTACTCAAATTAAATCTGTTAACTCCCTTTAATTTGGAAATCTTCCTTTACGACTGAACTTCACCATTAATCCTGACCGTTGATTGAAATCAATCTCAACCATTGATCAATTCTAGGAAAGTATATTTAAGAGACCCTCATCTCTTCATTTTGAAAGGTTGAATGAGAATTTGCATTGAATTGTTGCTGGAATTCATACTTACATTTGCTCATATTCACATACGCAAAGATCAAGTTTGACCAAAAGTTGACCAGATTAAACCACGGTTGACTTGAGTTGACTAGTTTCGAAAAGAATTTTGAAATAATTAAACAAAATTATTTAATTGAATGGAGTACTTACTTCTAATTAATTAAACAAAGTTATTTAATTGAATAAGAAGCCATTCCTAATTAATTAAATGAAGTTATTTAATTAAATAAGAAAAGTGTCTCTAATTAATTAAAGATTATTTAATTGAATAGAAAAAGTAATTATGAGAGCATATCTCATTTTATTAAATCAAATATCTCAACAAAATCTCTCTTCAATTCAAAAAGGGAAATTTCCAATTCACTATTGGTCAAAAATAAGTTAAATCAGTTAACTCCTTTTTCTACTCAAATTAAATCTATTACTCTCTTTATTTTGAAAATCTCCCTTTATGACAAAATTTCACCTTTAATCCTGACCGTTGATTGAAATCGATCTCAATCGTTGATGAATTCAAGGAAAGTCTATTTAAGAGACCCTCATCTCTTCATTTTGAGAGGTTGAATGAGAATTTGCATCGAATTGTTGCTGGAATTCATACTCACATTTGCTCATATTCACATACGCAAAGATCAAGTTTGACCAAAAGCTGACCAGATTTAACCATGGTTGACTTGAGTTGACTAGTTTCTAAAAGAATTTTGAAATAATTAAATGGAGTACTTACTTCTAATTAATTAATCAAAGTTATTTAATTAACTGAGAAGCCATTCCTAATTAATTAAATAAAGTTATTTAATTAAATAAGAAAAGTGTCTCTAATTAATTAAAGATTATTTAATTAAATACAAAAAGTAATTATGAGAGCATATCTCATTTTATTAAATTAAATATCTTAACAAAATCTCTCTTAAGTTCAAAAAGGGAAATTTTCAGTTCACTATTGATCAAAAATGAGTTAAATGAGTTAACTCCTTTTTCTACTCAAATTGAATCAGTTAACTCCTTATTTTACTCAAATTAAATCTATTAACAACCTTTAATTTGAAAATCTCCCTTTATGATTGAACTTCACCTTTAATCCTGACCGTTGATTGAAATCGATCTCAACCGTTGATGAATTTCATGAAAGTCTATTTAAGAGACCCTCATCTCTTCATTTTGAAAGGTTGAATGAGAATTTGCATTGAATTGTTGCTGGAATTCATACTCACATTTGCTCATATTCACATACGCAAAGATCAAGTTTGACCAAAAGTTGACAAGATTTAACCACAGTTGACTTGAGTTGACTAATTTCGAAAAGAATTTTGAAATAATTAAATGAAATTATTTAATTAAATGGAGTACTTACTTCTAATTATTTAAATAAAGTTATTTAATTAAATGAGAAGCCATTCCTAATTAATTAAATGAATTTATTTAATTAAATAATAAAAGTGTCTCTAATTAATTAAAAATTATTTAATTAAATAGAAAAAGTAATTATGAGAGCATATCTCATTTTATTAAATTAAATATCTTAACAAAATCTCTTTTCAGTTCAAAAAGAGAAATTTTCAATTCACTATTGATAAAAAAGGAGTTAAATCAGTTAACTCCTTTTTCTACTCAAACTGTATCAGTTAACTCCTTATTTTACTCAAATTAAATCTGTTAACTCCCTTTAATTTAAAAATCTCCCTTTATGACTAAACTTCACCTTTAATCCCAACCGTTGATTGAAATCGATCTCAACCGTTGATGAATTCTAGGAAAGTCTATTTAAGAGACCCTCATCTCTTCATTTTTAAAGGTTGAATGAGAATTTGCATCGAATTGTTGCTGAAATTCATACTCACATTTGCTCATATTCACATATGCAAAGATCAAGTTTGACCAAAATTTAACCAGATTCAATCACAGTTGACTAGTTAAATAATCTTTAGTTAATTAGAGACACTTTTCTTATGAATATGAGCAAATGTGAGTATGAATTCCAGCAACAATTTGATGCAAATTCTCATTCAATCTTTCAAAATGAAGAGATGAGGGTCTCTTAAATAGACTTTTCGAGAATTAATCAACAGTTGAGATCGATTTCAATCAACAATCAGGATTAAAAGTGAAGTTCAAGCATAAAGGGAGATTTTGTTGAGATATTAATAAAATGAGATATGCTCTCATAATTACTTTTTCTATTTAATTAAATAATTTTTAATTAATTAGAGACACTTTTCTTATTTAATTAAATAACTTTATTTAATTAATTAGGAATGGCTTCTCATTTAATTAAATAACTTTTTTTAATTAATTAGAAGTAAGTACTCCATTTAATTAAATAATTTCGTCTAATTTTTTCAAAATTCTTTTCGAAACTAGTCAACTCAAGTCAACCGTGGTTAAATCTGGTTAACTTTTGGTCAAACTTGATATTTGCGTATCTGAATATGAGCAAATGTGAGTATGAATTCTAGCAACAATTCAATGCAAATTCTCATTCAACCTTTCAAAATGAAGAGATGAGGGTCTCTTGAATAAACTTTCACAGAATTCATCAACGGTTGAGATCAATTTCAATCAACGTTTAGAATTAAAGGTGAAGTTCAGTCATAAAGGGAGATTTCCAAATTCAAAAGAGTTAACAGATTTAATTTGAGTAAAATAAGGAGTTAACTAATTCAATTTGAGTAGAAAAAGGAGTTAACTGATTTAACTCATTTTTGATCAATAGTGAACTGAAAATTTCTCTTTTTGAACTGAAGAGAGATTTTGTTGAGATATTTAATTTAATTAAATGAGATATGCTCTCATAATTACTTTTTCTATTTAATTAAATAATCTTTAATTAATTAGAGACACTTTTCTTATTTAATTAAATAGCTTCATTTAATTAATTAGGAATGGCTTCTCATTTAATTAAATAACTTTGTTTAATTAGTTAGATGTAAGTACTCCATTTAATTAAATAATTTCGTTTAATTATTTCAAAAAAAAATTTGAAACTTGTCAACTCAAGTCAACCGTGGTTAAATATGGTCAACTTTTAGTCATACTTGATCTTTGTGTATGTAAATATGAGCAAATGTGAGTATGAATTCTAGCAACAATTCGATGCCAATTCTCATTCAACCTTTCAAAATGAAGAGATTAGGGTCTCTTAAATAGACTTTTTTGAAAATCATCAATGGTTGAGATTGATTTCAATCAACGGTCAGGATTAAAGGTGAATTTCAGTCATAAAGGGAGATTTCCAAATTAAAAGGAGTTAACAGATTTAATTTGAGTAAAATAAGGAGTTAACTGATTCAATTTGAGTA
The DNA here is from genome assembly GCA_028749045.1 of Cupressus sempervirens. NCBI lineage: Eukaryota > Viridiplantae > Streptophyta > Pinopsida > Cupressales > Cupressaceae > Cupressus > Cupressus sempervirens. The sequence goes on from CM053788.1 coordinate 371,029,185, forward strand.
GAAAATGGAGTTAACTAGTTTAACTCGTTTTTTATCAATAGTGAACTGAAAATTTCCCTTTTTGAACTGAAGAGAGATTTTGTTGAGATATTTAATTTAATAAAATGAGATATGCTCTCATAATTACTTTTTCTATTTAGTTAAATAATCTTTAATTAATTAAAGACACTTTTCTTATTTAATTAAATAACTTCATTTAATTAATTCGGAATGGCTTCTCATTTAATTAAATAACTTTGTTTAATTAGTTAGAAGTAAGTACTCCATTTAATTAAATAATTTTATTTAATTATTTCAAAAAAAAATTCGAAACTAGTCAACTCAAGTCAATCATCGTTAAATCTGGTCAACTTTTGGTCAAACTTGATCTTTGCGTATCTAAATATGAGCAAATGTGAGTATGAATTCTAGCAACAATTCGATGCAAATTCTCATTCAACCTTTCAAAATGAAGAGATGAGGGTCTCTTAAATAGACTTTCCTAAAATTCATCAACAATTGAGATCGATTTCAATCAACGGTCAGGATTAAAGGTGAAGTTCAGTCATAAAGGTAGATTTGCAAATTAAAGGGAGTTAACATATTTAATTTGAGTAAAATAATGAGTTAACTAATTCAATTTGAGTAGAAGAAGGAGATAACTGATTTAACTCATTTTTGATCAATAGTGAACTAAAAATTTCCCTTTTTGAACTGAAGAGAAATTTTGTTGAGATATTTATTTTAATAAAATGAGATATGCTCTCATAATTACTTTTTCTATTTAATTAAATAATCTTTAATTAATTAGATACACTTTTCTTATTTAATTAAATAACTTCATTTAATTAATTAGGAATGGCTTCTCGTTTAATTAAATAACTTTGTTTAATTAATTAGAAGTAAGTACTCCATTTAATTAAATAATTTCATTTAATTATTTAAAAATTCTTTTCAAAACTAGTCAACTCAAGTCAACCGTGGTTAAATCTGGTCATCTTTTGGTCAAGCTTGATCTTTGCATATGTGCATATGAGCAAATGTGAGTATGAATTTCAGCAACAATTCGATGCAAATTCTCATTCAACCTTTCAAAATGAAGAGATGAGGGTTTCTTAAATAGACTTTCTTGGAACTCATCAACGGTTCAGATCGATTTCAATCAACAGTCATGATTAAAGGTGAAGTTCAGTCATAAAGGGAGATTTCCAAATTAAAGGGAGTTAACAGATTTAATTTGAGTAAAATAAGGAGTTAACTAATTCAATTTGAGTAGAAAAAGGAGTTAACTGATTTAACTCATTTTTTATCAATAGTGAACTGGAAATTTCCCTTTTTGAACTGAAGAAAGATTTTGTTGAGATATTTAATTTAATAAAATGAGATATGCTCTAATAATTACTTTTTCTATTTAATTAAATAATCTTTAATTAATTAGAGACACTTTTCTTATTTAATTAAATAACTTCATTTAATTAATTAGGAATGGCCTCTCATTTAATTAAATAACTTTGTTTAATTAGTTAGAAGTAAGTAATCCATTTAATTAAATAATTTTAATTAATTATTTAAAAATTCTTTTCGAAACTAGTCAACTCAAGTCAACCATGGTGAAATTTGGTCAACTTTTGATCAAACTTGATCTTTGCGTATATGAATATGAGAAAATGTGAGTATGAATTTCTGTAATGCCCTGCCAAGGAAACCAAAGAATTATCCTAGAATTTCACTAAATTTGGTAATATTTTTTTTTTTAAATAACATGAAAGTAAATACCACATATAACTTGTATTTAATAACGAAAGCAATAGCAAAGTCCATCTGAAAGTAAACATAACATACATAACCGATTACATTCTTTAAAGATCCCTTAACGTTGAATTACTTACATAAATCCATCTAGTACAACATTCACATAAAATAATAATGATAAGTGCAATGTTTAAATATTACATTTCAAATGCTCATTCATCCTCTGTACATGTGACAAGGTATGACAAACTCAAAGAATATACATATGTAGAATGAGGTACATCATCCTATTCTAATCCATGATACATCAAAGTAAAGATAATCACATGATACATCATCATAGAAGACATATACATCCATCATAAAGATCAAATAAAATAAACTAAGTGCACAGTTCCTCCCAACCGTTAATAGCATCATTAGACCATCGTGGATCCTAGCCATCCCTCCGTGCGTAACATTCCAAAGCACTGAAGAGATCATCGGCTATTAACATAGTAGGAATGTCACTCTTAAAAACATCCTACTAATATGCAAAGTAAAGCATAAGATAACATCATCTAACATATGCAAATCATCAATATAAGAAACATACCAATAAATACATCTTTAATAAGGTATATCATCAATCATAATGATCCAAGAACAGAATGAAGATAAATACCAACCAAGAATACTCCAGCCATGGTGTCTTGGACGAATCTCAAATGATAAGAGTAAAAATACACTACCACCCGACTGTGTGGAACTTAAGTGGTCCACTCCCACTGTGCTGAGGAGATAATCTCAAGTCCCAAGTAGGCTATCAAAATCACATAGCATAAATCTCTAAAATCTAGGAATCCTAAAAGTATACTAACTTAAAGGTTCCAATCACACACAAAAATCGATATCTAATTTCCAGAGGCACACAAAAACATGTAGGAACCTACTATGCAAGCGAAAAAGTGTCATCGCATTTATCTCGTACAAGTTACCCTGGCAGTTAGCCAAACTCCACGGATCCATACAGATCTCATGCGGCCACTAGTATCCTCTCATATTGACAAGGCATACTATGGAATGCAAGGTCGCAACTATGCATTCTCACTACTCCCATCCTAGCCTATACAAGCACTCAAGGCATGGGCGAGAACCAAAACTCTTATCTTTTTAGGTTCATTCAGTTAGTATTAGGTGTGAATGTTATCACTTATTAATCCAACTTACAATGAGTTACCCTGGCAGCCTCTTAGGGCCCCAACCCCCATTGCAAGCCACTTCCCAACACTACAAGTAGATTACCTACCCTAGACTCATGGAATCATAAATCACCACAGTCCTGTACAAGCGACTGTAAAGAAATCCAAAAAAAAATCCATAAAAGGAATCATCAAGTAAGCATTAAATATCCATAATAAGAATCATCAAATCTCTAAGATAAGAATTATCAAATCTCCATGAGCATCTGAAAAGCATCCATAGAAAATCATGACCACAACAGCTCTCTATTGGCAACTGAAGGCATCACTGATAATCATTAGTATCCATTAGTTCTCAATAACTAAAATATATCTCAAAATAAATCACCATAATCATTAGTTCTCAACAAGCAACTAAGAATATCTCAAAATCATACTGATCAAAGACTCCAAAATGGTTAAGTCAAACATGTCACAACATGACATCATCAAGAATAAATTCACATTTTAGTCCCATCATGGTGACTAGAAAGTAATCCAAAGATAACTGATCGATGACTCAAAAATGATTAGCTCAAGTGTCTCAGATGCATACATCTCAGCTTCACACATGAAGACTGATGAACAATAACAATCAGTAAATACAAACATTTCATAGAGCATACGATCACATAACTATGGTTGGGCTTATAAAGATCGAGATCAAATAAGATTAACATGCCATCACATCTCATAACTCCTGAGCCTCTGGTAACAACCTAGGACTGGTCAACACTAGTCAACCCAAAACCCAAAACAAGAAGTATAAAGAATACACGATGCAAACACATGTTTTGATTTTGCTATCTTACATAGTTGAATCAAGTGTAGAGGTTTTCATTTTTCTATTTTCAAGTGTCTCAAGTTTCATCATTTAACCTACAAGTCAACCCATTTGTTCCCCGATAATATTATCCTTCCATTAATAAGAATTACATTTAAAGAATAACTTAAAGATAAATATTCACTAAACTGATCATCATTGACCTTTAATTAAATTTTTCTCTTATTTAACCATGATCCATATTCTAATTGATTAACCTTTCAACTTTTCTAAGATCATTATTCATTATATTATAAGAGGATCAATTATCATTCTTCAAATAAGAGATTATAACTTTATTTATCTCAATCCATTAACATAGGTACACCATCCATGACCTATTAACATTTTTTTAGTTTTCAATTAGAAACTTAATTAAGTATTACTAAAGTTCGAGTCTTTGAATTTAATCGTCACCATCGTTGACAACCATACAATATCTAAAGTCATAATTCAAGTCATAAGAATAAGATCTATCAACTTCAATATAGATAATTTACAATCTCATTAAAATAATTATATCAAATAAATTTCTATTACATAACTTAATTATTAATTAAATCTAATTAACTCTCATTAATTGATTTAATTAATAATTGTATAACTATAGGAACGTTCTAATTAATATCAGTTGACTAATAACTAACTAAAATTCTGTAAGTTAAAAGTCAACTATAATTCAATACTCAAATGATCATGTTAAGAATTCAATAATAATAACTTGTTAATATTTAATGACAAGCTAAATTGAGAATCTTATTATTAAATCTTTAATGATCACATACATCACTCTGCAACAATGTTTTCATTTATATTTTTATAATAACAAGTTATAATAAATCTTCAATACCAGGTATTATTATCTCAAATAAGTTTTTCCTATGTACGTTGATTTAGTTAACTGATAATCTTCCAAATTATTAACCAATTCAATTTGATTAATATCTTTTACAGTACTTCGATCATTAACTAATCTCCTTTAGAGTAACTCTGTTCGTATTAGTTGATAACTATTTAACCTATTATTTATTAATAGTTTGTTAGACCTAACAAACATTAATAAATAATAAACTCATCAAACTATATTTTCATAAGCTCTATTAGTTATTATTTAACTAACCTTTAAGGCATATCAATAATTCAAATCGTAGCTATGTTATAACAATGTTATAATGTAACTATGACTCCTTTTCAATATAATAATTTTTATTTAAATCTAAATCCAATATCATTAAAATTTGAGTCTCTTAATAATCATCATTAAACACTTTTACCACCCCTTAACTATATATTAAATAGTATTTAATATACATTAAATAATTAATATTAAAAGTCATCCATTCTCTATTGAATTCAATATCTCTATCCATCAGCTCCATCCACAAACTTTCTATTAAAAATCTACATTAATTCATTTAGAACATTCTTATTAGTCTTTAGACTAATTAAATAATTATTAAATTCTAATTATATTACTTTGATATATTATTTTTGTGAAATTTAAGTATAAAGAACTCTTGGTTATGGGAAATGAAGAGACATTCATTTTTGAATAAAATAGTCTCAGTACGACGGCCATATCTCCCTAATAAACCGTTGGATCGGGCTGAAATTTAAATATGTTAGAGAGGGCCAAGTTGCGCCGATTTTGACAGGAGCGATCAAATAAATTCGATTCCGATAAAAAGTTATGAATGACTGAATTCGAGTCTATCCAAGAGGCAGCGATAGGACAATTTGTGATGAATTAAGAATTTCCTCTTAAAATAATTGTTCTCTAAATTTAACCATAAAAGGGTTTGTTCATATGCATATAAAAATATAATTGATAGAAAGATTACATCTAATCATTCGAATTTTTACCATAAAATTTTTAATTTAATTCCAAATCCTGTCTATCTAATTTCACAGTATAAATTCGAACCCAAACCCGATTAAGATCTAATTATTTCTCCTTAATTGGATCTAAAAATTTTCTATTGTCTTCTTCTCAACCAAATAAAATATCTTGATTCCAATTTCAAATAGTAGATTAAATCATAGAGAGTATTCAGACAAATAAAACAGATATGATGAAGATAGGAAGAGAAAGAGTGCAAAAGAAATATGAGAATATCACGAGTGCACCTGGACACTGATGCTAATTTGCCATGCCTCAGAAGTCCATAGAAAATCCCTTCCTTCTCCATCATTCGCAATTCTTTCAAGAATCCAAGCCGATCAAATCCTCCAAGTGATTAGAAGTGCTAGAACGAGCATAGAAGCAAGTAGAAAATATATGAGCATATGAATCTCCTCCCATGCATGTAAGCTTTGAAGCTTCTATTTTTTCTTGTAACTTCTGGCTTCCATTAAGCTTGTAGCTTCCATTAAGCCTTTATTTTTTAAGCTTCTATGAATGTCTGAATATCAAGAGATCTCAAGAAACCTTTAGAATGCTTCTTGAAACCGTTGAAAGGTGTCACCAACTAAGCAAGGATCTTTTTCAATTCTTTTTTGATGAGTCATAGAATTGTAGACACCTTGTACTTAATTGATGCACTAACCCCCGTGTTGTTGACACATGTTAATTCTCATGCAAGTTTATAACTCCAATTTACTTTACTCTTTCCAATTTTATTTATTTATTTATTAAGTCTCATGCACTAACTTTAATATCTCCACTTTTCAATCTTAATATATTTATATTTTAATCATATGAGATTTAGAATCTTTTAATAATTTAAAATATATTTTTCACTTTTAAACTTTATGGCTAAAATATTTATTAGCTTTAATAATAATATTATTTAGTCATCTATTTAAAATGAGCTCCAAATATATTATTATTAAAATAAATATTGTCACATTCTAAATTTAATATTATAACTTTTATCTTCCAATTTAATTATTTTATTTAATTAATTTTTCAATTAATTAAATAAAATAAATATCAAAATACCATATTAATTTTCTATTAAATTAAACCATTAACTAAATCTTTTAATTAGGCTTAATTAATAGAAAATACTCCAAAGACTCACAAAGGTAAAAATACGAAAAACCCATCATAGCCAATATACATACAAATCAAATCAAGGGGTTTATATCACAAATTACATCATCTGACGCATTCGGAGGGTACTCAACTCAGATACTTGTCCTAATTTTTCAATTAGAACAAATGGCTTAAAGGGTTAGGATTTGGACTTGAGAATTTATCTCCCTTCTCTTATCATTGAGATAATGTGATAGGGTACGCTCATCTTGGCAATTCAGGGAAGTCGATACCCGGTACCTGCAACCTGCATAAAACTATGTATGTACAAGCACAATATATACTAAACTAAACAGGTAATGGCAGGAAGTGATGCATCGTGTAGATCTCGACTAGCAGGTGACTACGACTCCCTTCCTTAACCACATCAGACACACCATACAAAAGCAAACACACAAAGCAAACACGCACACCATACACATGCAAGTATGGGGTAAGTATCCATAAGAAAACACATATGCTAATAAATTATCTTACTAATCATCATTAATAACTGCAAACACTGAAAATAATCATCATACATACATGAAATGTAGAGTCTAAGTAATCCCATCACATATCAATTGAATCCATAGCACAATATCTGATACTCTCATAATAATGTTACTAACCATCAACATGAAACCAGCTCTAAAAGAGTTCAACAATGATAACAAAATGCAAACCAGGGGCAGGCACTACAATTCCGGCAACAATTCGATACAAATTCTCATTCAACATTTCAAAATGAAGAGATGAGGGTCTCTTCAATAGACTTTTCTGGAATTCATCAGCGGTTGAGATCGATTTCAACCAACGGTCAGGATTAAAAGTGAAGTTCAGTCATAAAGGGAGATTTCTAAATTAAAAGGAGTTAACAAATTTAATTTGAGTAAAATAAGGAGTTAACTGATTCAATTTGAGTAGAAAAAAGAGTTAACTCATTTAACTCATTTTTGATCAATAGTGAACTGAAAATTTCCCTTTTTGAACTGAAGAGAGATTTTGTTAACATATTTAATTTAATAAAATGAGATATGCTCTCATCATTACTTTTTCTATTTAATTAAATAATCTTTAATTAATTAGAGACACTTTTCTTATTTAATTCAATAACTTCATTTAATTAATTAGGAATGGCTTCTCATTTAATTAAATAAATTTGTTTAATTAGTTAGAAGTAATTACTCCATTTAATAAAATAATTTCGTTTAATTATTTCTAAATTCTTTTCGAAACTAATCAACTCAAGTCAATTGTGGTTAAATCTAGTCAACTTTTGGTCAGACCTGATCTTTGCGTATGTGAATATGAGCAAATGTCAGTATGAATTCCAGCAACAATTCGATGCAAATTTTCATTCAACCTTTCAAAATGAAGAGATGAGGGTCTCTTAAATAGACTTTCTTGAAATTCATCAATGGTTGAGATCGATTTCAATCAACGGTCAAGATTGAAGGTGAAGTTCAGTCATAAAGGGAGATTTACAAATTAAAGTGAGTTAATAGATTTAATTTGAGTAAAATAAGGAGTTAACTAATTCAATTTGAGTAGAAAAAAGAGTTAACTCATTTAACTCATTTTTTATCAATAGTGAACTGGAAATTTTCTTTTTCGAACTGAAGAGAGATTTTGATAAGATATTTAATTTAATAAAATGAGATATGCTCTCATAATTACTTTTTCTATTTAATTAAATAATCGTTAATTAATTACAGACACTTTTCTTATTTAATTAAATAACTTCATTTAATTAATTAGGAATGGCTTCTCATTTAATTAAATAACTTTGTTTAATTAGTTAGAAGTAAGTACTCCATTTAATAAAATAATTTCATTTAATTATTTCAAAAAAATTTTCGAAACTAGTCAACTCAAGTCAACCGTGGTTAAATCTGGTCAACTTTTGGTCAAACTTGATCTTTGCGTATGTGAATATGAGCAAATGTGAGTATGAATTCCAGCAACAATTCGATGCAAATTCTCATTCAACCTTTCAAAATGAAGAGATGAGTGTCTCTTAAATTGACTTTCCTGTAATTCATCAATGGTTGAGATCGATTTCAATCAACAGTTAAGATTGAAGGTGAAGTTCAGTCTTAAAAGGAGATTTTCAAATTAAAGGGAGTTAATAGATTTAATTTGAGTAAAATAAGGAGTTAACTGATTCAATTTGAGTAGAAAAAAGAGTTAACTAATTTAACTAATTTTTTATCAATAGTGAACTGAAAATTTCCCTTTTTGAACTGAAGAGAGATTTTTTTGAGATATTTAATTTAATAAAATTAGATATGCTCTCATAATTACTTTTTCTATTTAATTAAATAATCTTTAATTAATTAGAGACACTTTTCTTATTTAATTAAATAACTTCATTTAATTAATTAGGAATGGCTTCTCATTTAATTAAATAACTTTGTTTAATTAGTTAGAAGTAAGTACTCCATTTAATTAAATAATTTTGTTTAATTATTTCAAAAAAAAATTTGAAACTAGTCAACTCATGTCAACCGTAGTTAAATCTGGTCAACTTTTGGTCAAACTTAATTTTTGCGTATGTGAATATGAGTAAATGTGAGTATGAATTCCAGCAACAATTCGATGCAAATTCTCATTCAACCTTTCAAAATGAAGAGATGAGGGTCTCTTAAATAGACTTTTCTGAAATTCATCAATGGTTGAGATTGATTTCAATCAACGGTCAGGATTAAAGGTGAAGTTTAGTCATAAAGAAAGATTTCCAAATTGAATGGAGTTAACAGATTTAATTTGAGTAAAATAAGGAGTTAACTGATTCAATTTAAGTAGAAAAAGGAGTTAACTGATTTAACTCATTTTTTATCAATAGTGAACTGAAAATATCCTTTTTTGAACTGAAGAGAGATTTTGTTGAGATATTTAACTTAATAAAATGAGATATGCTCTGATAATTACTTTTTCTATTTAATTAAATAATCTTTAATTAATTAGAGACACTTTTCTTATTTAATTAAATAACTTCATTTAATTAATTAGGAATGGCTTCTCATTTAATTAAATAACTTTGTTTAATTAGTTAGAAGTAAGTACTCAATTTAATTAAATAATTTCGTTTAATTAATTCAAATTTTTTTTTGAAACTAGTCAACTCAAGTCAACTGTGGTTAAATCTGGTCAACTTTTGGTCAAATTTGATCTTTGCGTATGTGAATATGAGCAAATGTGAGTATGAATTCCAGCAACAATTCGATGCAAATTGTCATTCAACCTTTCAAAATGAAGAGATGAGGGTCTCTTAAATAGACTTTCCTAAAATTCATCAACGGTTGAGATCGATTTCAATCAACGGTCAGGATTAAAGGTGAAGTTCAGTTATAGAGGGAGATTTTCAAATTAAAGGGAGCTAACAGATTTAATTTGAATAAAATAAGGAGTTAACTGATTCAATTTGAGTAGAAAAATGAGTTAATTGATTTAACTCATTTTTTGATTAATAGTGAACTAAAAATTTTACTTTTTGAACTGAAGAGAAATTTTGTTGAGATATTTAATTTAATAAAATGAGAAATGCTTTCATAATTACTTTTTCTATTTAATTAAACAATCTTTAATTAATTAGAGACACTTTTCTTTTTTAATTAAATAACTTCATTTAATTAATTAGGAATGGCTTCTCATTTAATTTTAAAACTTTGTTTAATTAATTAGAAGTAAGTACTCCATTTAATTAAATAATTTCTTTTAATTATTTCAAAATTCTTTTCGAAACTATTCAACTCAAGTCAGCCTTGGTTAAATATAGTCAACTTTTGGTCAAACTTGATCTTTGCATATATGAATATGAGCAAATGTGAGTATGAATTCCAACAACAATTCGATGCAAATTTTTATTCAACCTTTCAAAATGAAAAGATGAGGGTCTCTTAAATAACCTTTTTTTAAATTCATCAACAGTTGAGATCAGTTTCAATCAATGGTCAGGATTAAAGGTGAAGTTTAGTCATAAAGCAAGATTTTCAAATTAAAGGGAGTTAAGAGATTTAATTTGAGTAAAATAAGGAGTTAACTGATTCAATTTGAGTAGAAAAACGAGTTAACTGATTTAACTTATTTTTGATCAATAGTGAACTGGAAATTTTCCTTTTTGAACTGAAGAGAGATTTTGTTGAGATATTTAATTTAATAAAATTAGATATGCTCTCATTATTACTTTTTTCATTTAATTAAATAATCTTTAATTAATTATAGACACTTTTCTTATTTAATTAAATAACTTCATTTAATTAATTAGGAATGGCTTCTCATTTAATTAAATAACTTTGTTTAAAGAATTAGAAGTAAGTACTCCATTTAATTAAATAATTTCGATTAATTATTTCAAAATTCTTTTCAAAACTAGTAAACTCAAGTGAACTGTGGTTAAATCTGGTCAACTTTTGGTCAAACTTGATTTTTTCGTGTGTGAAAATGAGCAAATGTGAGTATGAATTCCAGCAACAATTCGATGCAAATTCTCATTCAACCTTTCAAAATGAAGAGATGAGGGTCTCTTAAATAGACATTCCTAAACTTCATCAACAGTTGAGATCAATTTTAATCAACGGTCATAATTAAAGGTGAAGTTCAGTCATAAAGGGAGATTTCCAAATTAAAGGGAGTTAACAAATTTAATTTGAGTAAAATAAGGAGTTCACTGATTCAATTTGAGTAGAAAAAGGAGTTAACCGATTTAACTCATTTTTGATCAGTAGTGAACTGAAAGTTTTCCTTTTTGAACTGAAGAGAGATTTTGTTGAGATATTTAATTTAATAAAATGAGATATGCTCTCATAATTACTTTTTCTATTTAATTAAATAATCTTTAATTAATTAGAGACACTTTTCTTATTTAATTAAATAACTTCATTTAATTAATTAAGAATGGTTTCTCATTTAATTAAATAACTTTGTTTAATTAATTAGAAGTAAGTACTGAATTTAATTAAATAATTACGTTTAATTATTTCAAAATTCATTTCGAAACTAGTTAACTCAAGTGAACCGTGGTTAAATCTGGTCAACTTTTGGTCAAACTTGATCTTTGCTTATGTGAATATGAGCAAATGTGAGTATTTATTCCAACAACAATTCGATGCAAATTCTCATTCAACCTTTCAAAATGAAGAGATGAGGGTCTCTTAAATAGACTTTCCTGGAATTCATCAACGGTTGAGATCGATTTCAATCAACGTTCAGGATTAAAAGTGAAGTTCAGTGATAAATGGAGATTTCCACATTAAAGGGAGTTAACATATTTAATTTGAGTAAAATAAAGAGTTAACTGATTGAATTTGAGTAGAAAAAGGAGTTAACTGATTTAACTCATTTTTGATCAATAATGAACTGGAAATTTCCTTTTTTGAACTGAAGAGAGATTTTGTTGAGATAATTAATTTAATAAAATGAGATATGCTCTCATAATTACTTTTTCTATTTAATTAAATAATCTTTAATTAATTAGAGATACTTTTATTAGTTAATTAAATAACTTCATTTAATTAATTAGAAATGCCTTCTCATTTAATTAAATAACTTTGTTTAATTAATAAGAAGTAAGTACTCTATTTAATTAAATAATTTTATTTAATTATTTCAAAATTCTTTTCGAAACTAGTCAACTCAAGTCAACCATGATTAAATCTGATCAACTTTTGGTCAAACTTGATCTTTGCGTATGTGAATATGAGTAAATGTGAGTATGAATTCCAGCAACAATTCGATGCAAATTCTCATTCAACCTTTCAAAATGAAGAGATGAGGGTCTCTTAAATAGACTTTCCTAGAATTCATCAACGGTCAGGATTAAAGGTGAAGTTCAATCATAAAGGAAGATTTCCAAAGTAAAGGGAGTTAACAGATTTAATCTGAGTAAAATAAGGAGTTAACTAATTCAATTTGAGTAGAAAAATGAGTTAACTGATTTAACTCATTTTTGATCAACAGTGAACTGGAAATTTCCCTTTTTGAAATGAAGAGAGATTTTGTTGAGATATTTAATTTAATAAAATCAGATATGCTCTCATAATTACTTTTTCTATTTAATTAAATAATATTTAATTAATTAGAGACACTTTTCTTATTTAATTAAATAACTTCATTTAATTATTTCAAAATTCTTTTCGAAACTAGTCAACCCAAGTCAACCGTGGTTAAATTTTGTCAACTTTTCGTCAAACTTGATCTTTGCGTATGTGAATATGAGCAAATGTGAGTATGAATTCCAGCTACAATTCGATGCAAATTCTCATTGAACCTTTCAAAATGAAGAGATGAGGGTCTCTTAAATAGACTTTCGTGGAATTTATCAACGGTTGAGATCAATTTCAATCAACGGTCAGGATTAAAGGTGAAGTTCAGTCATAAATGGAGATTTACAAATTAAAGTGAGTTAACAGATTTAAGTTGAGTAAAATAAGGAGTTAACTGATTCAATTTGAGTAGAAAAAGGAGTTAACTGATTTAACTCATTTTTGATCAATAGTGAATTGGAAATTTCCCTTTTTGAACTGAAGATAGATTTTGTTGAGATATTTGTTGGAATATTCAAATATGGAAAGAGTACTTATGAGAGGGGGGGTTGAATCATAAGTATCAAACTTTAGTCAACAAAATTTTAACTAAAAGTAAGTTGCATGCATGTAAATACATCAAATAAACATGTAACAAAACTCATGCATCAATAACTGATATCTCCAAAATTTTGGTAACACAGAAACCCTCCAGGAATAAGAAGGTAAAACTGGGGTGGGGATGATACCCACAAAAATTACTGCAGCAATATTGTTCAACCACTTCTGATGGTTTGCCCTGTTAAAGGTCTACTCTGTTAAAGGCTTTACATTGTGTCAATAGTGACCTGGTTAGAGGATTTCAAACACTTAACATGAAGTGTGACCCTGTTAAAGGATTTAATCACCTAGTTAAAGATTTTATTGAAATAGTTGTTAACCTAACCTATCACCATAGGATTTTCATTCTAATACAATTGCTAGAGAGTATTAGGTACAATAAACTTGACTGATTACAATCCTTGATTGGTTATTGCAGGAACTTGTTATGCTTTCTCTGATCTAGATCCTTTTGCGATCTGATAATCCTCACTTCTGAAAATATAACTCCTTGCGAACCCTTGTATGTCTTCTCACACCTTTTATTTTATTACCTCTTTTTTTTTTACAATGAAGTTTTGTAATGCCCCGCCAAGGGATCCAAAGAATTAACCTAGAATTTCACTAAGATTAGTAGCATTTTTTTATTTTTTCATGATAGTAAACATCACATATAACTTATGCACAATAATAGAAGAAATAGCTTTGTCCATCTGAAAGTAAACATAAAATACATAACAGATTACATTCTTTAAAATCCCTTAACGTTGAATTACATACATGAATCCATCTAGTACATTATCCACATGAAATAATAATGATACATCCAATATACAAATGTCCTTTCTGAATTATATTCCAGAATGCACAATCATCCACTGTACATGTCACAAGGTATGATAGGCACAAAGAATATACATATATAGAATAAGGTACATCATCCTATTCTAATCCATGATACATCAAAGTAGAGATAATCACATGAGACAACATCATAGAAGACATATACATCCATCATAAAGATCAAACATAATAAACTAAGTGCACGGTTCCTACCAACCATTAATAGCAACATTAGACCATCGTGGATCCTAGCCATCCCTCCATGCATAACATTCCAAATCACCGAAGAGATTATTGGTATTACATAGTAGGAATGTCACTCCTAATCAATATAACATCATATGTAGAAAGTAATCTAACATGCAAATAAAAGCATAAGATAACATCATCTAACATATGTTAATCATCAATGAAAAAGGATACACATCTACCATCATGAAGGATGCATCAACCACGATGTCTCAATGAATCTCAAAATGATAAGAGTGAAAAATACACTACCACCCGACCACCTAGTACCTAAGTGCTCCACTCCCACCATGCTGAGGAGATAATCTCAAGTCCCAAACAGGCTATCAAAATCACATAGCACAAATCTCCATAAGTCCAAGAATCCTAAAAGTATACTAACTCATAGGTTCCTAACACAAAATCTAACATCTAATCTCCAGAGGCACACAATGACATGTAGGAACCTACTATGCAAGCGGGAAAGTGTCATCGCAATTATCACGTACAAGTTACCCTGGCAGTTAGCTAAACTCCATGGGTCCATACTAATTTCAAGCCACTAGTATCCTCTCATACTGACGAGGCATACTACGGAATGCAAAGTCACAACCATGCATCTCACTACTCCCATCCTAGCCTGTACAAGCGCTCAAGGCATGGGCGAGAACAAAACAATTATCTTTTTAGGTTCATTCAGTTAGCATTAGGTGTGAATGTTATCACTTATTAATCCAACTTACAATGAGTTACCCTGGCAGCCTCTTAGGGCCCCGGCCCCCATTGCAAGCCACTTCCCATCACTACATGCAGATATCCTACCCTAATGCTCATGGACTCATAAATCTCAAAATCACAAAAGATAATCCATAAAATCATCAAATATGCATAAAAGCATCAAATCTCCATGAGCTAACATCCATAGAAAATCATGAACACAATAGCTTTCTATTGGCAACTTAAGTATCACTGATAATCAAATATCCAATGTTTCTCAATAACCAAAATATATATCTCAATCATATTGATTGAAGACTCCAAAAATGGTTGAGTCAAATATGTCACAACATGACATCATCAAGAATAAATCCACATCTCAGTCCCATCATGGCGACTAGAAAATAATCAAGGATAACTGTTCGATGACCAAAATAATGGTTAGGTCAAGAGTCTCATACACAAGAATCTCAACTATAACAATCAGTAATCACATCCAATACATAGAGCATTCCATCACAAACCATGGTTGGGTTTATAAAGATCGAGATTAAAACATCATCATGTCACCACAATCACATAACCCCCAAGCCTCTAGTAGACATCCTATACTGGTCAACACTAGTCAACCCAAAACCCAAAACAATAGAATTAAAAATACACAATGTAAACACATGTTTTGATTTTGCTAAGTTTTCAAATTTGAATTTAAAAGTCTCAGTTTACGTTTTTTCCAAATTATATTAAGTGGAGAAATTTCACGTTTTCCTAACCCATGTATTTGTTTGATAGATAAAAGTTTCTCCCCAAAACTATTAGACTCAATTTTCTAATTGATCTAATAATATTTTGTTTATATAACATTGTTTGAAAATTGACACTCTCAATGAATCAAAACTTTGATTATATATTCTAATAACTAATCTTAATTAAACTGAGTTTAATTAAATTAATTATTAATATCTCTTCATAATTGACAAGCTCAATATCAATATTTTAAATCATTAAAAGAGTGATCCATTAATTTAGAACTTTATAATATTCATTTATAATTAATTATATATACATATATACTTATATACATATATATATATATACATAAATATATATACATAAATATATATATATATATAATAACATTTAATAATTAATGATATTGCAACAAAATCAAGATTCATATCCAAATCTCATATGAAATAACGTTGCAAATAAAATTTTATATAATTTAAAACCAAACTCAAATCACAATGCGATTTTAAAATCGCGCGGCCCAATACATCCGCACTGCAGGTACACTGCGGATCGCAGGTACACTACGATCGTAGGTACCCTGCGATCTTGCAAGCCTGCGGTGGGTGGGGTATATAATACCCGCACAACATCATATATATATATATATATATATTAATGTGATTTTCAATAATGTTTTTATAAAAAAGTTCCCATGCAATATGAAATACTATTAGCATGAAACTCTATCGTGATTTGACATTCGATTACTATATATGTATATATATATATACATATGTATGTATATATATATACACATGTATGTATATATATATGTGTATATATATATACACGCAGAGTTTATCACCATCACATCACATATATATATATATATATATATATATGTGTATGCAGATTCAAGAATATACATAGTTTACTTAGAAATTCTAATTTTCAGAATTTTCCTTTAAATCTTTGATCTTCAAATTTATCCAATAAATAATCTAATAGGTTTGGCTATGAATTTAAAACCTAGCCCCATTTTCTTTCAGATCTATGCATATAAAGATTTCCACATAAATTCAATTGCCCATATTGAGAATGCATACAATAAAAATATGAAATTCCTTAGAAGACATATGGAAGACACGAAGAAGATAGGGAATGCAAGATGCAGAAATAGCATAAGTAAAATCACAAGAATCTACCCAGATTCTGATGCTAATTCGCTCTTCCTTAGAAAACTCGCAGAGCAAGCTCCCTTCTTCAGAATTCTTGAATCATCCAATGCTCCAATTGCACTCCAAACGCTATGTCTAAGCTTCTAGGGATGCCTGAATATAAAGAGCTCTTAGGAAACCTCTAGAATGTTTCTAGAAACAGCTGGAAGGTGTCACCAACTAAGCATGGGTATTTTCCAACCTTCAAGATGAGCCATAGGGTTGTAGACACCATGTGCTTAATCGATGCACTAACCTCCATGTTGTTGACACATGAGAAATAGAAAAGTGCGTTAAACCCCATGCAACCTTATAACTCCAATCCACTTTTTATATAATTTCTATCTAAATATTTATAACTTTCATTTTAATTTTTATAACTTTTATTATTATTATTTATTTATTACTTTATTATTATTTTATAATTATTATTAATTTTAATTTCTAGTTTTCTTTTATTTAATTCATTTTCCTCAATAATTCTCATTTAATTAATTACAATCAAAATATCAAATAACATGAGATTTTATATTAATCTTCTCAAATAATTAAATTATTAATTAAATCCATTTGTTAAGACTTGATTAATAGAAAATTCACCATAGACCTCCAAGATAAAATATGAAAACCCATCATAGAGAAAATCACTCAAAATCAGTCTAAAGGGTTAAAAATCACGAAATATGTCATCCGACACATTCGGTGGGTACTCAACTCTGATACTTATCCTAAGTCACTAGGACAAATAGTTTAAGGGTTTGGGATTTGCACTTGAGAATTTATCTCCCTTCTCTTATCATTGAGATAGTATAATAAGGTATGCTCATCCTGGCAATTCAGAGAAGTCGATACCCGGTACCTGCAACCTGCAAAAAAACTATGCATGTACATACAATATATATAATGCTAAGCTAAATAGACAATGGCAAGAAGTGGTGCATCGTGTAGATCCTGACTAAGCAGGTGACTAGGACTCCCTTCCTTAACCACATTAGAAACACCATATAATAAGAAAACACACACACCATACACATGCAAGTATGGGGTAAGTATCCATAATAAAACACATAAGCTAATAAACCATCCATCTAATTATAAATAATAACTGAAAATAGTATAATGATCATCATGTATGCATGAAATGTAAAATCTAAATGATCTCATCATATAACCACTGAATCCATAACATAATGTCTGATAGTGTCGAAACAATACCACTAATCCATCAACATAAAACTAGTCTATCACAGTCTGATAATAATAGCATCAATATCCAGAAAAGATGTGAATGAGGGTAGGCACTACAAGTTTCGTCTTCCTTATAAAGAAATCGAAGACTTAGGGTTTGTTTTGGATCTACAATCCATATTGATTCTCAATTTCCCACTCAATACTTATCTTTTGTTGATTGGTTGCATGCCTTTAGCATTTTTCTTATTGGTTGCATGCAAATTACATAGGAAAAATAAAAGTTTCAATCTCATCATTAAATCCTTCGAGATTTACCTTCTGTCAGCTGCAAAAACTGTTTGCATCATAGTTTGTGTAATTTCAAACTTTTATGTTGATCTACTAAGTTACTCGGCTCCTGAAGTATTTCTGATACTCGACACATGCTGTTTCTTGGATAGCTCAGCACTTGAATAAAATTGTATCACTTGGCACATGTTGTACTTGGCACTTGTTGCACTTGGCACCTATTGCACTCGGTACTTGTTATCACTCGGCACCTGTTGCACTTAGCACTTGTTGTCACTCGGCACCTATTATCACTCGGCACCTGTTGCACTCGATACTTGTTATCACTTGGCACCTGTTGCACTCGACACTTGTTATCACTTAGCACTTGTTGTACTCGACACTTAATTTTGATCTTGGTTAAGTGTATTGACACTCAGTTGTCAAATTTATTCTTTAAGCTAACAATCTCCCCCTTTGACATGAGTGGCAAAAACACTTAATTAAGATCCATATGACTCAGCAATTTATCCTTCATTCAAAATTTGCTCCCATAATTTGCTATCTCAAAATTTGCTATCTCAAAATCTACTATCTCCCCCTTTTATCATACTTATCATTTCATTCTTGTACTTAACTCTTATTCGTATTACTTATTCTCCCCCTTTTTGACACTTATGTCAAGGGTCTTTACAATGAAATGCCATACTTGCCCAAAAATGTGTTGTTTACTTCAAGGAGTACCTTCAGAGCTACATCCCAATTTGCTAATGCAACATCCAATGTCTTATGTTGGATGGCAATCTCTGCTGCTAGGTGTACAAGTCCATCAGATGAAGAAAGATTGGGGTCTTTCCTGAGGACTATTTCTGCATTTATCTGCTCCTTGTGAAGTAATTCCAAATGAGGAGTAATTGACGATTGAATTTGTATCAATTTGGCTTTTTTGGTTGCCTCCTCTACTGCTAAGACAGCTAACTTTCTTTGTGTGTGAAGCGATTGGACAAAATGCTTCTCACTCTGAGCTGGATCTGTGGGGAGTTGCATATTAAAAATTTTCAAATTGTTTTCCAAGCTCAGTATTTTTTGGCTAGTGTCCTGTGTGAATGTGGAAAAATCACACAACTTGTTGTATAGGGAAAATATGTTTCCTAGTACAATTTTAACTGTTATAACTTTTTTTGCCAGTTCTTCTTTAGACAGTGCTATATCACTGGATATTTTACTATTTACTTTACCTTGAAACTTCTTTTCTGACCATTCAAGCAATCTGGCATTTGTTTCCTGTTCTTCATTAGTCACCTGGTCAACTATATCAGATAGTTGTTCCATGATTGGTCTTGACTCATCTGGAGATTGTAAGCAAAAAGCTTCTATGAATATATCTTTAATTTCATTCAATGTAAGCTTATGCTTGTATTCCTTTCTTAGTGCTTCTTGTCTCCTTCTTTTGTCTAATGCACTCTGAATTTCATTAATCTTTTCTTCAGTAAGAGTGCTAGATTCATAATATAGGATCTTTATTTCTTCATCAAGCTCAGGAACTCCATAGTGAAGTTTCTTGACTGCCTTAGATGAGCTCGAGCCTGGTGTCTTGATTTGCAACTGTAATCCATCTGTGCTCGGCTGCTGAAGAGTTTGTGTAGGAGTACCAGATTTTGGTAATGCAACCAATGTTTGTATTGTAGTCTCCTCCTTCTTCTTTGTCTCATCTTTTTCTTCAGCTTGAATATCCGTTTTATGAATGCTAGGTGGGGTTGAACTTGTTGGTTGCTCAGATGTTTCTTTTATTTCCCTTGCTGCTGTACTTGACACTTGGAGTGTATCAGAGACTATACTTGGTGGAGGTGGTGGTGGAAGGAATAGAATACCAGTAGTTTGTATGGTCAAAGGTGGCACTTGTGCTTTTACCTTGACTTCTGGATTCTGTAATTCATCAACACTGACCAATATAGGATTTGAACTTAATTTTGCTACAAGTTATGATTGGTCAAGGATTTTCAAATCCTCTGCAGTTAATGGATTGATGTTTAGATTTGAAGTATCTGTAACATCCTTTATTTTTATGATATCTGTAGGTGTGATGGTGGCATGAGGAAGACTAGGAGGAGATGCCTATATATCTTGCATACTTTGATCTTGTGGCTCAGCTGTATCTTTCTCTTCCTCTTTCTCCTTATTGTGTGCCTTTTCTTCCTTTTCTTCTTTTCTTTCCTCCACTAGTTTCTTCTCTTTTTCTTTGGTTTCTGTCACCTTCTTTTCCTTTGTCTTGGCAATTGCCTCTGCCTTATATTCTTCATTATATACGTCATCAATTTTCTTGTAAACTATTTTCCACAATCTTGTGGATTTAGTAACTACCTCTTCAATTTTATTCTGCAATATGTTGAATGCTCTATACTTGGGAGTGAATCTATTATTATGCCTTTTTATGGCATTTATTATTTGATCTTTAGTTAGATCAGGCAACAATCTTGCTAATGTAGACTCCCTTATTTCTTTTTCCATTTGTAAACAAAAATGCCATTTATCCTCTACAATGTTATACAATTCTCTTGGCATAGATTCATCTAATTCTAGAGGTGTGTGCTTATACTGAGCAATCATAGCATACACAGATTCCTCTAATTTATTTTTCTCTTCTTTGGTGAGCTTAGAAAAATTTAGGTTCTTTAGACCTTTTAAATCATTATTTCTAATTTTTGAACATAATTTATCAACAGCAATCTGAGGTTTGTGTCTTACCACTTGAAATTGACTATTGTCCTCTGACTCTGTTTTCTCCTCATCTGTTTCAGGTTGGGGAATAAACTTCTTTTTCTTTGACTCAACAACAGTCTTCTTTGAGTCTTTCTTCCTTCCTTTTGCCTCTTCTTGAGCTTTTTGTGATGTAGCCCTTGTGCTAGGTCTCTTTGATGCAGGGGCAACCACTTTCCTCCCCTTGGGTTTAGGAGTAGAGGGAGTTGTGGTCTTTCTCTTAACTGATGCTTCCTTGGCTTCTTCTACCTCAGCACTTTCCTCTTTCTCTTCTCTTGACCCTTGAGTTTGACTTTGAAGTTTATCTCCTTCTTCTTCAATGTCTTCTCCTTCTTCTTCTGTTGTTCCTTCTTCTTCTTCCACGCCAAACTTTCTTTTGATTTGTCTCACCATTTTCTCTTTCTTCTTTACTGCTGAAGCAGTCTTCAAATCTGTTATTTTCTTTGATTTGACAACATCATAGGTTCCAATTTTTTTTTCATTTTTATCAGCTTCTTCTGCAAGTAGAGCTATTATTGCTGTAGAGGCTTGATTAACATAAAGTTCATAACCTAGTGGCCTAAGCCATCTTATTCTAGGTATAACTGCTTGTATGTAAGTATAATCTATATCTACAAGAAAAAAAATGTCTTTTTCATATTTCTCAGTCAATGAGACTGGAATTCTCATTCTTTGTTTCATGGACTTTTTGAAGTCTTCAAAATAACTAGTCATTTGGGCATCAAAATTTTCACCCATCTATTCAATGTATCCATTAATTTGTTCAACAATTGTTTTATCCATATTCCATTTTACTTTACCCATAGAAGGAAATTCTTTCATCGGATAGAAAAACATACACATCAAAACTGATCCAAATTTGCATTGAGCTCCCTTGCTCTTCCTTATAGCTCCCAAATTTTCATTAATCTATTGAAACATGAGCTCTGGCAGATCATAAGTGTGATCTCTTTTGATTATCTTGTATGCAACATTAACTGCTATACAAGGTACACTGTTCAACCTGCTTGATTAATAGAATTTGTGTGAAATAATTCTTACAAAAAAATCTAGTAGGGGATCTATGACTGTGTCGATAGTCATTTCTCTATTGTTCCATTTGGCACCTATATTTTTCTCTATTATTTCCCTTTTGTCACTTCGCAAGGTCTTTGGCCGATCTAGGGTTGGAATACTAGTAACCCTATGAACAATTTTCTTGGTAAATTTTACTAGCCCTGACTCTAACCAAAAAGCTCCGTCATGTATTCAGCTCAAAACTATCCATACCCATTCAATTTTGAAAACAGTCAAAAATGCTAGGGTTTTGGTCAATCCTTTTCTTTCTACTATTGAAAACTCATTTTTCAGTACTTTGTTTTCACATAGTTTATCATATGCATTATGAATTTCTAAGTCTCCTATTGCACCAATTTTGTAATTATAACATCTGCGAACATCTTGGACCATAACAACTTTATCCAAAATAACTGATAATGCACCTGCAGGATCATTCTTGTATGCTACTTCTGGAATGAGCTTAAATTCAGGTTGTTTAAATTTGTTGCTGACCAACTGAACTTCATGACTCTCTATACCCTTAGTGGTTCCTGACCCAGATGCCATTGTTTATCAAACTAGGGTTTATAATTCGAACAATTTTATAAGTCCTACGTAGCTTGGCACTTAAGTAAAATACCTTAAATCGATGAAATTTGTCTTGAATCGCTGTTGAAATCTTCACGAATGGTTTCTGAGCTGATCTTGATCTTCTCCGCTCTTTTTTGGCTTTGCTTCTTGTTCGAATGGTGGGAAAATGATTAAAAATCGGATTTATGTACCCTTCAAAATAGAATAATAAATGCTTAGTACGCTGCCAACTGTCTACTCGGCTTCTAAAGAAATTTTGACCTAACTCGGCTTCCACTATTCTTCACTTAACTCGACTTCCATTGGAGTTTTCCAACTCGGCATCAATTTTTAGCTCAATCATTGTTTGGAGCTCGCTATCTGTTTTAACTTGGCATCCAAAGGCAGCTCAGGATCAACATTTACTTTTGTCTTGACATCTTATTTTATGTAGATTTATACTTTGCTTAGCTTCTTTTTCTTGGGACTGATGTATGATATAGCTTTGTATATCAGTCTTGTGTACTTCTTATGCTTAGTTTGATAAAGTGTGATCACTTGACCCATTGGGTGAAGTGATCCCTCCACTTGATGTGTTGCTCTCATCTTTCTTTATCCAAGTCTTGTTCATTTGCCCTCTTATCCTTTCAATGTCAATCTTTTGTTTTCCTTTGTTATCTTTAGTCTTGGGTGCCTTTGATCTTGTAGGATAGTTTCTACTGATATGACCAGTCTTCAAACAATTGAAACATGTAGTTTGATTCAACCATTTTTTGTAGTTCCCTTTGAAATGTGTTCTTATACAGTTCTGTGGTATATGTCCATATTCTTCACAATAATGACAATTGTACCTGGTGTTGTAATCCCAATGATAATGACTTTCATTTCATTCTATTTTTTCTGGTTGATTTGATGTCCACATAGGTTTTGATCTGCATTCAAATGCCCTATGTCCATACTTTTTGCAATTATAACAATGTCCATCAAATCTTTGAGTCCTTGTGACATTGGATCTGCAATTTTGTGTCATATGTCCTTGCATGTTGCACTTGTGACAGAAACTTTTGTGTATGTTTGATTGATTAAATCTTCTGCTCCTACACACATTAGCTGTATGTCCCTTCTTATTGCAGAAATGACAAGTGGGTTTTGAATTCTTACCTTTATCACTTCTTTGTTCAGCACTCTTTGATGATTCTCCAACTTTAGTGCTATTGTATCCTAGTCCTGATGTATCATGGGTAGATTTTGGTGATTTCAGCAACTGTTCAAAATATTGGATTGCTTCACTTGATTTGTTGAGATTCTCTGCTACCTCTTTTTCCCTGCTCAATTCATTTTGCATTTGTTCATTTTGCATCTTCAAGCTAGAGATCTCAATATCCTTTACATTGAGTTCATGATGAAGGTTCATCATTTGCGCAAGTGTATCCATCTGCATGTTTGAGATCATTGTTAGTTTAGTACATTTTTCTTCAAGTCTATTTGGAAGATTTCTTTTGTCATTTTTCAACATCACTTTGTCTTCAACTGCTCTTTTATTGTGTTCAATAATTTCACATATCATTATGGCTTGTGATTCATGTTCCATCTTGAGAGATCTTATCTTATTTTCTTGAATTTTATTTTTCTCCATCAGTTCTGCTATTGCTACATCAAACTCTTTAGTGTCTCCACTGGAAAATATGTTGGTGGTGTCAATCTCCTTGTAGTGTATATCATTTTCAGCTATGGCTAGATCCTTCTTCTTTTTTAATGAGTTTCTCAATTTGTTTTTGAATTCCTCCAAGCTATGCAGAGCAAGTTGCACATCTATCACCTGATTTTCAATGATCTTTCCAAGTTTGAAAGCTTCCATCTTTAGATCTTTTCCCTCCAAGTTGTTAGGCTTTTCCTTGTGAGAACCTGGCTAGTTTTGATACTAATTGTTAGAATATTCAAATATGGAAAGAGTACTTATGAGAAGCGGGGGGGGTGAATCATAAGTATCAAACTTTAGTCAATAAAATTTTAACTGAAAGTAAGTTACATGCATGTAAATACATCAAATAAACATGTAACAAAACTCATGCATCAATAACTCATAACACCAGAATTTTGGTAACCCAGAAACCCTCCAGGAATAAGAAGGTAAAATTGGGGTGGGGATGATACCCACAAAAATTACTGCAACAATATTATTCAACCACTTCTGATGGTTTTCCCTGTTAAAGGCCTTCCCTATTAAAGGCTTTACACTATGTCAATAGTGACCTGGTTAGAGGATTTCAAACACTTAACATAAAGTGTTACCCTGTTAAAGGATTTAATCACCTAGTTAAAAGTTTTATCGAAATAGCTATTAAGCTAACCTATCACCATAGGATTTTCATTCCAATACAATTGCTAGAGAGTATTAGGTACAATAAACCTGACTGATTACAATGCTTGATTGCTGATTGCAGGAACCTGTTATGCCTTCTCTGATCTGGATCCTTTTGCGATCTGATAATTCTCACTTCTGAAAATATAACTCCTTGCAAACCCTTGTATGTCTTCTCACACCTTTTATTTTATTACCTCTTTTTTTTTTACAATGAAGTTTCGTCTTCCTTATAAAGACATCGAAGACTTAGGGTTTGTTTTGGATCTATGATCCATATTGATTCTCAATTTCCTACTCAGTACTTATCTTTTGCTGATTGGTTGCATGCCTTTAGCATTTTTCTTATTGGCTGCATGCAAATTACATAGGAAAAATAAAAGTTTCGATCTCATCATTAAATCCTTCGAGATTTACCTTCTGTCAGCTGCAAAAACTATTTGCATCATAGTTTATGTAATTTCAAACTTTTATGCTGATCTACTGAGTTACTCGGCTCTTGAAGTATTTCTGATACTCAGCACATGCTATTTCCTGGATAGCTCAGCACCTGAACAAAACTATATCACTCAGCACATGTTGTACTCAGCACTTGTTGCACTCGGCACCTGTTGCACTCGCCACTTGTTATCACTCGACACCTGTTGCACTCGGCACTTGTTGTCACTCGGCACCTGTTATCACTCAGCACCTGTTGTACTAGGCACTTGTTATCACTCGGCACCTGTTACACTCGGCACTTGTTATCACTCAGCACCTATTGTACTTGCCACTTACTTTTGATCTTGGTTAAGTGTATTGAAACTCAGTTGTCATATTTATTCTTTAAGCTAATAATATTTAATTTAATAAAATGAGATATGCTCTCATAATTACTTTTTCTATTTAATTAAATAATCTTTAATTAATTAGAGACAATTTTCTTATTTAATTAAATAACTTCATTTAATTAATTAGGAATGGCTTCTCATTTAATTAAATAACTTTGTTTAATTAATTAGAAGTAAGTACTCCATTTAATTAAATAATTTTGTTTAATTATTTCAAAAAAAAATTGAAACTAGTCAACTCAAGTCAACCGTGGTTAAATATGGTCAACTTTTGGTCAAACTTGATCTTTGCATATGTGAATATGAGCAAATGTGTGTATGAATTCCAGCAACAATTCGATGCAAATTCTCATTAAACCTTTCAAAATGAAGAGATGAGGGTCTGTTAAATAGACTTTCCTGGAATTCATTAACAGTTGAGATCGATTTCAATCAACGATCAAGATTAAAGGTGAAGTTTAGTCATAAAGGGAGATTTCCAAATTAAAGGGAGTTAACATATTTAATTTGAGTAAAATAAGGAGTTAACTGCTTCAATTTGAGTAGAAAAAGGAGTTAACTGATTTAACTCATTTTTTATCAATAGTGAACTGGAAATTTCCCTTTTTGAACTGAAGAGAGATTTTGTTGAGATATTTAATTTAATAAAATGAGATATGCTCTCATAATTACTTTTTCTATTTAATTAAATAATCTTTAATTAATTAGAGACACTTTTGTTATTTAATTAAATAACTTCATGTAATTAATTAGGAATAGCTTCTCATTTAATTAAATAACTTTGTTTAATTAATTAGAAGTACTCCATTTAATTAAATAATTTCATTTAATTATTTCAAAATTCTTTTCGAAACTAGTCAACTCAAGTCAACCGTGGTTAAATCTGGTCAAGTTTTGGTCAAACTTGATCTTTGCGTATGTGAATATGAGCAAATGTGAGTATGAATTCCAGCAACAATTCGATGCAAATTCTCATTCAACCTTTAAAAATGAAGAGATGAGGGTCTATTAAATAGACTTTCCTGGAATTCATCAACATTTGAGATCGATTTCAATCAACGGTCAAGATTAAAAGTGAAGTTCAGTCATAAAGGGAGATTTTCAAATTAAAGGGAGTTAACAGATTTAATTTGAGTAAAATAAGGAGTTAACTGATTCAATTTGAGTAGAAAAAGGAGTTAACTGATTTAACTCATTTTTTATCAATAGTGAACTGAAAATTTCCCTTTTTGAACTGAAGAGAGATTTTGTTGAGATATTTAATTTAATAAAATGAGATATGCTCTGATAATTACTTTTTCTATTTAATTAAATAATCTTTAATTAATTAGAGACACTTTTCTTATTTAATTAAATAACTTCTTTTAATTAATTAGGAATGGCTTCTCATTTAATTAAATAACTTATTTAAGTAATTAGAAGTAAGTACTCCATTTAATTAAATAATTTTGTTTAATTATTCAAAAAAAAAATTTCAAAACTAGTCAACTCAAGTCAACCGTGGTTAAATCTGGTCAACTTTTGGTCAAACTTGATCTTTGCGTATGTGAATATGAGCAAATGTGAGTATGAATTCTAGCAACAATTCGATGCAAATTCTCATTCAACCTTTCAAAATGAAGAGATGACGGTCTCTTAAATAGACTTTCCTGAAATTCATCAACGGTTGAGATTGATTTCAATCAACGGTCAGGATTAAAGGAGAAGTTCAGTCATAATAGGAGATTTCGAAATTAAAGGGAGTTAACAGATTTAATTTGAGTAAAATAAGGAGTTAATCGATTCAATTTGAGTAGAAAAAGGAGTTAACTGATTTAACTCATTTTTTATCAATAGTGAACTGGACATTTCCCTTTTTGAACTGAAGAGAGATTTTGTGGAGATATTTAATTTAATAAAATGAGATATGCTCTAATAATTACTTTTTCTATTTAATTAAATAACTTCATCTAATTAATTAAGAATGGCTTCTCATTTAATTAAATAATTTTTTTTAATTAATTAGAAGTAAGTACTCCATTTAAGTAAATAATTTCTTTTAATTATTTCAAAGTTCTTTTCGAAACTTGTCAACTCAAATCAACCGTGGTTAAATCTAGTCAACTTTTAGTCAAACTTGATCTTTGCATATGTGAATATGAGGAAATGTGAGTATGAATTCTAGCAACAATTCGATGCAAATTCTCATTAAACCTTTCAAAATGAAGAGATGAGGGTCTCTTAAATAGACTTTCTTGGATTTCATCAACGGCCAGGATTAAAGGTGAAGTTCAGTCATAAAGTTAGATTTCCAAATTAAAGGGAGTTAACAGATTTAATTTGAGTAAAATAAGGAGTTAACCGATTCAATTTGAGTAGAAAAAGGAGTTAACTGATTTAACTCACTTGTGATCAACAGTGGACTGGAAATTTCCCTTTTTAAACTGAAGAGAGATTTTGTTGAGATATTTAATTTAATAAAATGAGATATGCTCTCATAATTACTTTTTCTATTTAATTAAATAATCGTTAATTAATTAGAAACACTTTTCTTACTTAATTATATAACTTCATTTAATTAATTAGGAATGGCTTCTCATTTAATTGAATAACTTTTTTTTAATTAATTAGAAGTAAGTACTGCATTTAATTAAATAATTTATTTTAATTATTTCAAAATTCTTTTCGAAACTAGTCAACTTGGGTCAATCGTGGTTAAATCTGGTCAACTTTTGGTCAAACTTGATCTTTACGTATGTGAATATGAGCAAATGTGAGTATGAGTTCCAGCAACAATTCGATGCAAATTCTCATTCAACCTTTCAAAATGAAGAGAGAAGGGTATCTTAAATAGACTTTCCTGGAATTCATCACTGGTTGAGATCGATTTCAATCAACGGTCAGAACTAACAGTGAAGTTCAGTCATAAAGGGAGATTTCAAAATTAAAGAGAGTTAATAGATTTAATTTGAGTAAAATAAAGAGTTAACTGATTCAATTTGAGTAGAAAAAGGAGTCAACTGATTTAACTCATTTTTGATCAATAGTGTACTGAAAATTTCACTTTTTGAACTGCAGAGAGATTTTGTTGAGATATTTAATTTAATAAAATGAGATATGCTCTCATAATTACTTTTTCTAATTAATTAAATAATCTTTAATTACTTAGTACTCCATTTAATTAAATAATTTTATTTAATTATTTCAAAATTCTTTTCGAAACTAGTCAACTCAAGTCAAACGTGTTTAAATCTGGTTAACTTTTGGTCAAACTTGATCTTTTCGTATCTGAATATGAGCAAATGTGAGTATGAATTCTAGCAACAATTCGATGTAAATTCTCATTCAACTTTTCAAAATGAAGAGATGAGGGTCTCTTAAATAGACTTTCCTGGAATTCATCAACAGTTGAGATCGATTTCAATCAACTGTTAGGATTAAAGGTGAAGTTTAGTCATAAAGGAAGATTTCCAAATTAAAGGGAGTTAATAGATTTAATTTGAATAAAATAAGGAGTTAACTGATTCAATTTGAGTTGAAAAAGAAGTTAACTGATTTAACTCATTTTTGATCAATAGTGAACTGGAAATTTCTCTTTTTTAACTGAAGAGAGATTTTGTTAAGATGCTTAATTTCATAAAATGAGATATGCTGTCGTAATTACTTTTTCTATTTAAATAAATAATCTTTAATTAATTAGAGACACTTTTCTTATTTAATTAAATAACTTAATTTAATTAATTAGGAATGGCTTCTCATTTAATTAAATAACTTTGTTTAAGTAATTAGAAGTAAGTACTCCATTTAATTAAATAATTTCATTTTATTGTTTCAAATTCTTTTCGAAACTAGTCAACTCAAGTCAACCGTGGTTAAATCTTGTCAACTTTTGGTCAAACTTGGTCTTTGCGTAATTCAATATGAGCAAATGTAAGTATGAATTCCAGCAACAATTCGATGCAAATTCTCATTCAACCTTTCAAAATGAAGAGATGAGGGTCTCTTAAATAGACTTTCTTGGAATTCATCAACGGTTGAGATCGATTTCAATCAACGGTCAGGATTAAAGGTGAAGTTCAGTCATAAAGGGAGATTTTCAAATTAAAGGGAGTTAACAGATTTAATTTGAGTAAAATAAGGAGTTAACTGATTCAATTTGAGTAGAAAAAGGAGTTAATTGATTTAACCTATTTTTTATCAATAGTGAACTGAAAATTTCCCTTTTTGAACTGAAGTGAGATTTTGTTGAGATATTTAATTTAATAAAATGAGATATGCTCTCATAATTACTTTTTCTATTTAATTAAATAATCTTTACTTAATTAGAGACGCTTTTCTTATTTAATTAAATAACTTCATTTAATTAATTAGCAATGGCTTCTCATTTAATTAAATAACTTTGTTTAATTAATTAGAAGTCAGTACTCCTTTTAATTAAATAATTTTGTTTAATTATTTCAAAATTGTTTTCGAAACTAGTCAACTCAAGTCAATCGTGCTTAAATCTGGTCAAGTTTTGGTCAAACTTGATCTCTGCGTATGTGAATATGAACAAATGTGAGTATGAATTCCAACAACAATTCGATGCAAATTCTCATTCAACCTTTCAAAATAAAGAGATGAGGGTCTCTTAAATAGACTTTCTTGGAATTCATCAACGGTTGAGATCGATTTCAATCAACGGTCAGGATTAAAGGTGAAATTCAGTCATAAAGGGAGATTTCCAAATTAAAGGGAGTTAATAGATTTAATTTGAGTAAAATAAGGAGTTAACTGATTCAATTTGAGTAGAAAAAGCAGTTAATTGATTTAACCCATTTTTGATCAATAGTGAACTGAAAATTTCCCTTTTTGAACTAAAGAGAGATTTTGTTGAGATATTTAATTTAATAAAATGAGATATGCTCTCGTAATTACTTTTTCTATTTAATTAAATAATCTTTAATTAATTAGAGCTACTTTTCTTATTTAATTAAATAATTTCATTTAATTAATTACATACGGCTTGTCATTTAATTAAATAACTTTGTTCGATTAATAAGAAGTAAGTACTCAATTTAATTAAATAATTTCATTTAATTATTTCAAAATTATTTTTGAAACTAGTCAACTCAAGTCAACTGTGGTTAACTCTGGTCAATTTTTGGTCAAACTTGATCTTTGTGTATGTGAATATGAGCAAATGTGAGTATGAATTCCAGCAACAATTCAATACAAATTCTCATTCAACCTTTCAAAATGAAGAGATGAGGGTCTCTTAAATAGACTTTCTTGAAATTCATCAACGGTTGAGATCGATTTCAATCAATGGTCAGGATGAAAGGAGAAGTTCAGTCATAAAGGGAGATTTCCAAATTAAAGGCAGTCAACAGATTTAATTTGAGTAAAATAAGGAGTTAACTGATTCAATTTGAGTTAAAAAGGAGTTAACTAATTTAACTCAGTTTTTATCAATAGTGAACTGGAAATTTCCCTTTTTGAACTGAAGAGAGATTTTGTTGAGATATTTAATTTAATAAAATGAGATATGCACTCATAAATACTTTTTCTATTTAATTAAATAATGTTTAATTAATTAGAGACACTTTTGTTATTTAATTAAATAACTTCATTTAATTAATTAGCAATGGCTTCTCATTTAATTAAATAACTTTGTTTAATTAATTAGAAGTAAGTACTCCATTTAATTAAATAATTTTATTTAATTATTTCAAAATTCTTTTCAAAACTAGTCAACTCAAGTCAACCATGGTTAAATTTGGTCAACTTTTGGTCAAACTTGATCTTTGCGTATGTGAATATGTAATGCCCCGCCAAGGGATCCTAAGAATTTTACTAAGTTTGCCAAACAATTTTTTTTTTAAATGAAAGATAAAACCATTCATAACATTTGCGAAAGCAATAGCAACAATTCAAATGAAAATAAATATAACATATATACATAACAGGCTACAGTCTTTAAAGATTCCTTAACGTTGTATCATATCTAAATTAACTATTCATCTAACATCCCATCCTTATGATATAACAATGATACACCCAATGTACTTAAACAATATACAAGTGTCCTTTTGTAATTATATTTTAGCTTAGCTCAATCATCCTCATACATATCACAGGTTATGAAAAGCTTAAAAGAATAAATATCCAAGTAAATAAAGTACATCATCATCATCTAATATTAATCCATGATGCAATAACATAAATCAAATCACATATCATACATGATACATCATCACAAAAGATATAAACATCCATCACAAAAGATAACCATATATCACAAACATAAATAACTAAGTGCACGGTTCCTCCCAACCGTAAATAGCATCATTAGACCATCGTGGATCCTAGCCATCCTTCCGTGCGTAACATTCCAAAGCACCGAAGGGATCATCGGTATTAACATAGTAGGAATGTCACTCCTAAAACATCCTACTAACATGCAAAGTAAAGCATAATAAATCATCAACTAACATATGCAAAGTAAAGCAAATCATCAATATAAGAAACATACCAGTAAATACATCCATCATAAGGTATATTATATATCATAATGCTCTAAGAACATAATGAAGAATAAATACCAACGAAGGATACTCCAGCCACGATGTCTCGGATGGATCTCAAATGATAAGAGTGAAAATACACTACCACCCGACCGCGTGGAACCTAAGTGGTCCACTCCCACCGTGCTGAGGAGATAATCTCAAGTCCCAAACATGATATCAATTCATGAAGCAAAAATCTTTATAAGTCTAAGAATCTTAAAAGTATACTAACTCAAAGGTTCCAACATACACAAAATTGACATCTAATTCCCGGAGGCACACAATGACAGGTAGGAAACCTACTTTGCAAGTGGGAAAGTGTCATCGCATTTATCACATACAAGTTACCTTGGCAGTTAGCTAAACTCCACGGGTCGATACTAATCTCATGCGGCCACTAGTATCCTCTCATACTGACGAGGCATACTACGAAATGCATAGTCGCAACCATGCGTTCTCACTACTCCCATCCTAGCCTGTACAAGCACTCAAGGCATGGGCAAGAACATCAAAACAATTATTTTTTTAGGTTCATTTAATCTCTATTTAGTGTGTAAATGTTATCACTTATTAACCAAACTTACAATGAGTTACCCTAGCAGCCACTTAGGGCCCTGACCCCCATTGCAAGCCACTTCTCGGCACTACAAGTAAATAACCTACCCTAAGCTCATGGAATCATAAATCTCAAAATCATAAAAGATAATCCATAATAAAATTATCAAATATGCATAAAAGCATCAAATATCTATAATAAGAATCATCAAATCTCCAAGATAAGAATCATCAAATCTCCATGAGCATCTGAAAAAGCATCCATAGAAAATCATGACCACAACAGTTCTCTATTGGCAACTGAAGGCATCACTGATAATCATAAGTATCAATTGGTTCTTAATAACCAAAATATATCTCAAGATAAATGGTTCTCAACAAGCAACCAAGAATATCTCAAAATCATACTGATCAAAGACTCCAAAATGGTTGATTCAAACATGTCACAACATGACATCATCAAGAAATAAATCCATATTTCAGTCTCATCATGGCGACTAAAAAGTAATCCAAGGATAACTAATCAATGACTCAAAAATGATTAGCTCAAGCATCTCAGATATATATACATCTCTGCTTCACACATGAAGGCTTAAGAACAAATACAAACATTTCATAGAGCATACGATCACATAACCATGGTTGGGCTTATAAAGATCAAGACCAAATAAGATCAACATGCCATCTCATCTCATAACCCCCGAGCCTCTTGTAACATCATAGAACTCGTCAACAGTAGTCAGCCCAAAACTCAAAACAAGAAGCATATAGAATACACGATGCAAACACATGTTTTGGTTTACTAAATTCACATAGTTGAATAATGTGTAGGGGTTTCCAGTTTTCTGTTTGCAAGTATACTTCAAGAATTTTAAGTTTCATCATTTGACCTACAGGTCAACCCAATTGTTCCCCGATAGCATTACCCTTCCATTATTAAGAATTACATTCTAAGAATAACTTAAGGATAAATATTCACTAAACTGATCATCATTAACCTTTAATTAAGTTGTCCTCTATTTCTAACTAAGATCCATATTCTAATTGATTAACTCTTCTTTTAAGGTTACTTCCACTTCCAACATAAATCAAGGATCATTATTCGCTACATTATAAGAGAGCCAATTATCAATCTTCAAATAAGAAGATTATAACTTTATTAAAATAATCAATTAAATCAATTAATTAACTTAGGTACACAATTCATGACCTTTTAACATTCTAATAGTTCTCAATTAAATATTACTAAGTCTTCACCATTAAAACATCTAAAGTTATTATTCAAGTCATGAGAATAAGGGCTATCAACTTTGATATCAATATTTTACAACCTTGTTAAAAGAATCATATCAATTAAATCTTTATTACATAACATAATTATTGATTAAATCCAATGAACTTTAGTTAATTGATTTAATTAATAATTTCACAACCAAACCATCAACCCAATGAATATTTAGTTGACTAATAACTAAAAGTCAACCATACACAAATGTTCATATTCATAGTTCAATAATAATAACTTGCTAATATTTAATGACAAACTATATTGAAAATCTTATTAATAAATCTATAATGACCACATTCGTTATGTTCCCATTTTTATTTTAATAATAACAAGTTATAATAAATCTCCAATACCAAGTATTATTATCTCAAATAAGTTTTCCCTATGTACGTTGATTCAATTAATTAATACTCCTCCAAATTATTAACCAATTCAATTTGATTAATATCTTTTACAGTACTTCAATTATTAACTAATCTCCTCTAGATTAACTCTAACCAAATTTGTTGATATCTATTTAAACCATTATTTATTAATAGTTTGCTAGTCCTTACAAACATTAATGAATAATAAACTCCTCAAACTATACATACTTGATCTATAGAATCCTTCCATAAACTCATTAGTTAATATTTGGCTAACTCTTAACTCCATTAAGGTATTCAAACGTATTAACTAATAACATAATAATTCAGTCTTAATCCAAAATCATTCAGAGTTTCTAAATTTAAATCAACATAATATAAATTATCATCTTACAATTATTTAATCAACCATTAGACTCCATTTTCTATTTGTTCTAATAATATTTTGTCTATATAAACGTTGTTTGAAAGAGATCGCTATCACAAACCAATAAGACTCATTGTAGATTTTAACATGAATAATCTCCAACTTCTTAACATTATCATCTTCATTAAAAAACTCTAAAATTGTTTAATATATATTAAATAGTATTCAGTATACATTATAAAAAGTCCACTATGTAAACTATATTAAAATATCTTTTCTTTTAATTTTCTCTCATCCATTTACTTAGATTGACTAGTAATTAATTACACTTCTTCTACGATTAATTAATCTTAATAAACCATATAAAACTAATGCATATTAATAAGATTCTAATAAAGTAAGGTTGCAATAATATCTTAATTCATTCCATGCTTTGATATATTGTTTTTGTGAAGTTTAAGCATAAAGAACTCTTGGTTATGGAAAATGGAGAAATATCTGTCATTGAATAAAATAGTGTCAGTACGATGACCATATCTCCCTAATGAACCATTGGATCGGGCTGAAATTTAAATATGTTGGAGAGGGTCAAGTTGTGCCAATTCTGACTGGAGCGATCGAATAAATTCGATCACAATAAAAAGTTATGAATGACTGAGTTCGGATCTATCCAAAGAGCAGTGACAGGACAATCTGTGATGAATTAAGAATTTCCTCTTAAAATGTAATTGTTCTCTAAATTTACCCATTCATCCATCTAATAGGTTTGTCCATACGCATCTGAAAATATAATTTGATAGAAAGATTACATCTAATCATACGAATTTTCAACTTAGAATTTCTATTTTAATTTCAAATCTTGTCTATCTAATTTCACAATATAAATTCGAACCCAAACCCGATTAAGATCTAATTATTTCTCCTTAATTTGATCTAGAATTTTTCTATTATTTTCTTCTCATCCAAATAAAATATCTAAGTTCCAATTTCAAATACAGAGAGTATTCAGACACATAAAATAGATATGATGAAGACAGGAAGAGAAAGATTGCAAAGGGAATATGAGAATATCACGAGTGCACCTAGACACTGATGCTAATTTTCCATGCCTCAGAAGTCCATAGAAAATCCCTTCCTTCTCCATCATTCACAATTCTTCCAAAAATTCAAGCTGATCGAATCCTCCAAGTGATTAGAAGAGCTAGAAGGAGCATAGAAGCAAGTAGAAAATATATGAGCATACGAATCTTCTCCCATGCATGTAAGCTTTGAAGTTTCTATTTTTTTTAGCTTGTAGCTTGAGGCTTCCATTAAGCTTTTCCTTTAAGCTTCTATGAATGCCTGAATATCAAGAGCTCTCAAGAAACTTTTGGATTGCTTCTTGAAACCGCTGAAAGGTGTCACCAACTAAGAATGAGTCTTTTCCAATTTTTTTTGATGAGTCATAGAATTGTAGACACATTGTGCTTAATTGATGCACTAACCCCTGTGTTGTTGACACATGTTAATTCTCATGCAAGCTTATAACTCCAATATGCTTTTTAAATAATCTGTATTTAAATTTTATAACTTTCATTTTAATTTTTATAACTATTATTATTATTATTTTATTTATTACTTTATTATTATTTTATAATTATTATTAATTTTAATTTTCTAGTTTTTTTTATTTAATTCCTTTTTTTCAATAATTCACATTTAATTAATTACAATCAAAATATCAAAGATCATGATATTTTATTAATTTTCTCAAATAAATAATTTATTAATTAAATCTATTTATTAAGACTTAATTAATAGAAAATTCACCATAGACCTCCAAGATAAAATATGAAAATCCATCAAAAAACAAATCATACAAAGTAAATCTAAAGGGTTAAAAACCACAAAATATGTCATCCGACACATTCGGTGGGTATTCAACTCAAATACTTATCCTAATTTTTCAATTAGGACAAATGGCTCAAAGGGTTGGGATTTGGACTTGAGAATTTATCTCCCCTCTATTATCATTGAAATAATGTGATAGGGTACGCTCATCTTGACAATTCAGAGAAGTCGATACCCGGTACTTACAACCTACATAAAAACCATGCATGTACAAACACAATATATACTAAACTAAATAGACAATGGTAGGAAGTGGTGCATCGTGTAGATCCCGACTAGCAGGTGACTACGACTCCCTTCTTTAACCACGTCAGACATGCCATACAAAAGCAAACACGCAAGGTAAACACGCACAACATACACATGCAAGTATGGGGTAAGTATCCATAAGAAAGCACATATGATAATAAATCATCTTACTAATCATCATTAATAATTGAAATCAATGTAATAATCATGATCAATAATTGTGAACACTAAAAATAATCATCATACATACATGAAATGTAGAGTCTAAGTAATCTCATCACATAATAAACTGAATCCATAGCACAATATTTGATAATCTCATAAGAATGTTGCTAACTAACAACATAAAACTAGTTCTAAAAGAGTTCAACAATGATAACAAAATGTGAACCAGGGGTAGGCACTACATCCACCCCCCCTGGGATTAGGCTTACTCATGGAAACCTACAGCAATGAAAAACTAAAATACTCACTATGTGGGTCCCATTGAACCCTTTCTCTCTGTAGGGAAACATGTTTTCATTGAGGATATTACAACACCCTTATAGCAATATGATTCTAGTTTAATGGTAAACCGAAAATCATATCGATCCAACATTCATTCTTTTAACAACTACTAAAATAGATCCCTTAATTCATTCTAAACAAGAGGAACTTAATGATTGCAAAGATAAACAGAGGTTTACTACCTTACAACATAGATAAAAGATACATGTTTTCCAGCTAGAACGAGTTTCAATTTTTAGTTTTTCCTTCGTTTAGATTTTCAATAAAATTTTTAGTTTTGAAAGCTAAGTGTTGAATTATTAAAAAAAAATATGAAAGTAACAGTTTTAAGTTCTGTTTCAGTTCACCTAGTTTCAAGTCTTCAGTTTGAAAAAGATACACATGATAGTTTTAAGTTTTCGTTTTATTCAACTAGTTAATAACTAGTAGCATTCCAATACACCCAGAGCTCCCAATGTTGAAACTCGGGCTCTAATAGAATATGAGCAAATGTGAGTATTAATTCCAGCAACAATTTGAAGCAAATTCTCATTCAACCTTTCAAAATGAAGAGATGAGGGTCTCTTAAATAGACTTTCCTGGAATTCATCAACAGTTGAGATCTATTTCAATCAACAGTCAGGATTAAAGGTGAAGTTCATTCATAAAGGGAGATTTCCAAACTAAAGGGAGTTAACGGATTTAATTTGAGTAAAATAAGGAGTTAACTGATTCAATTTGAGTAGAAAAAGGAGTTAACTAATTTAACTCATTTTTGATCAATAGTGAACTGAAAATTTTCTTTTTTGAACTGAAGAGAGTTTTTGTTGAGATATTTCATTTAATAACATGAGATATGCTCTCATAACTACTTTTCTATTTAATTAAATAATCTTTAATTAATTAGAGACACTTCTTATTTAATTAAATAACTTCAAATAATTAATTAGGAATGGCTTCTCATTTAATTAAATAACTTTGTTTAATTAATTAGAAGTAAGTACTCCATTTAATTAAATAATTTCGTTTAATTATTTCAAAATTCTTTTCAAAACTAGTCAACTCAAGTCAACTATGGTTAAATCTAGTCAACTTTTGTTCAAACTTGATCTTTTCGTATGTGAATATGAGCAAATCTGATTATGAATTCCAACAACAATTTGATACAAATTCTCATTCAACCTTTCAAAATGAAGAGATGAGGTTCTCTTAAATAGACTTTACTGAAATTCATCAATGGTTGAGATCGATTTCAATCAACGGTCAGGATTAAAGGTGAAGTTCAGTCATAAAGGGTGATTTTAAAATTAAAGAGAGTTAACAGATATAATTTGAGTAAAATAAGGAGTTAACTGATTCAATTTGAGTAGAAAAAGGAGTTAATTGATTTAACTCATTTTTGATCAATAGTGAACTGGAAATTTCTCTTTTTGAACTGAAGAGAGATTTTGTTGAGATATTTAATTTAATAAAATGAGATATGCTCTCATAATTATTTTTTCTATTTAATTAAATAATCTTTAATTAATTAGAGCCACTTTTCTTATTTAATTAAATAACTTCATTTAATTAATTAGGAATGACTTCTCATTTAATTAAATAACTTTTTTTAATTAATTAGAAGTAAGTACTCCATTTAATTAAATAATTTTATTTAATTATTTCAAAATTCTTTTCGAAACTAGTCAACTCAAGTCAACCGTGGTTAAATCTGGTCAACTTTTGTTCAAACTTGATCTTTGCGTATGTGAATATGAGCAAATGTGAGTATTAATTTCAACAACAATTCGATGCAAATTCTCACTCAACCTTTCAAAATGAAGAGATGAGGGTCTCTTAAATAGACTTTCTTGGAATTTATCAACGGTTGAGATCGATTACAATCAACGGTCAGGATTAAAGGTGAAGTTCAGTCATAAAGGAAGATTTCCAAATTAAAGGGAGTCAACAAATTTAATTTGAGTAAAATAAGGAGTTAACTGATTCAATTTGAGTAGAAAAAGGAGTTAACTGATTTAACTCATTTTTGATCAATAGTGAACTGGAAATTTCCCTTGTTGAACTGAAGAGAGATTTTGTTGAGATATTTAATTTAATAAAAATAGATATGCTCTCATAATTACTTTTTCTATTTAATTAAATAATCTTTAATTGAGTTTGCAAAAAGAGGGGTAAAAATTTATTAAGACCGAAAGGAATACAACAAGGAGAGCTCAACAAGGAGCTCGATCCTGAGCAACAAGATCATCATATTCTTGCACCATCTCAAAAGATAGTTGCCTCCTATCCCTAATATTCCAACCCGGATCATGACTAGATGCCCATTTGGCTAAACAATCAGCAGTTCTATTCCATTCACAAGGAATATACATGAACCTAATGAACTGAAAAGAGGAAGAGAAGAAAAGAATTTGCTTAACAATAGTAGCCAGCTGCCAACTAACATCCTCAAGCTCTTGCGAAGAAAGCATGTTCACCACTACCTGGTAATCAAACTCACAGATAATCTTACTCCATCCCCGCAAGCAACATTGTTCCACAGCATATGAAATAGCCTGAGCTTCCATGAGATTGTTAGTATAATCACCCTTATGAACTGAGAAGAAAAATTTAACATCCCCAGAACTACAACGAGCCACTCCGCCAATACAAGCCGAACCAGGATTCCCATGGGAAGAACCATCAGTGTTTATTTTTAGAACTCCACAAGGAGGAAGAGTCCAGTGTCCATCCCGATTAACCTGACTCTTCCTCTGATGATGAAGCTGCCTGGACATAGAAGGAAACCTATGAGCTGTAGCCCTATCCTTCAGATGAAAATTGAGGCGATTACAGATAGCAAGATCAATCGGATCCATACCCCCATCAAGCTCACACTTCACAAGAATAGTTTCCTAAAGAGAATGTGATATTTTCCACCAAAGATGCAAAACACCAAGCCAAACATCTTGGAATATGCGACGATTCCTCTCCAACCAGATATGCCAAAGCATGAAAGATGGGCCAGCAATCCAAGAAGCATGGAGAAAAGAAGACTTGGAGGGAGCAGTACCCAAGCGGGCCCAGAACTCAGGCAAAGAGGAAGCATGCCAACAAGAGCAACCCCAAGCGCGCCACCAAAGGTGCCATATTTGAGTAGAATAGGAGCAATG
Source organism: Cupressus sempervirens (assembly GCA_028749045.1). Taxonomy (NCBI): domain Eukaryota; kingdom Viridiplantae; phylum Streptophyta; class Pinopsida; order Cupressales; family Cupressaceae; genus Cupressus; species Cupressus sempervirens. Next base: position 371,070,232 of record CM053788.1, read on the forward strand.
GAAGAATAGATGGGAGACATACTCCTCTCCATTACCACACAAAACACAATAAGAGGGGCCTTGAAATCCACGTTTACAAAGATTATCCCAGGTAAGACAACGGTTGTGAGCCACTAGCCACATGAAAAAATTGCACTTGGACCAAGAAACTTTATTCCAAACTTGCTTCCACCAAGGGACCTCAACATCCCCAAATAATTATCTAGTTATCTCCTGATACCCAGCAGAGACATGATATTTATCAGACAAGGTACTGCCTCAAGCCAAAACATCTGGACCAAGCAAAGAAGAACACTCTCTAGAGGCAAAAATTTGAGAAAGCTCTTGATGATCCATGTTTGTACCTCTAGGAGGCCAATCAGAAGAATGCTTCCATCTGTAACCAACAACAGGTCCCAATTGATAATGAGTCTTTTAATGAGCCACTTTATCCCATCCAGCGGCAAGAAAAGAGTCACAAAGAGGCTGAAGATGAGGGTATATGGATAAAATGGAAGGGAATCCATCCCAAGCATTAGACCAAAACAAATCCTGAGAACCTCCTTTACATATCCAAAACAGACCCCTCTTTACCAACATCACACCTATCTTCAAAGTATGCCAAACCATTGAGCCACGACCTTCAAGAGGAAGTGCAGAAATAGAGCAAGGATCAGCACCATAAAAATATTTATGAGTGATAATACGAGCCCAAAGTTGATGTTGTCCAGAGCACCATTGCCAATAAAGTTTAGCAGCCAAAGCTTGACTACTCAATAGAGCAGATCAAAGACCAAGACCACCCTCCTTTTTAGGCCTACAAACAGTTGCCCAATTAACCAAGCTCCATTTAGTACTATGCAAATTACCACTGCAAAGCAATTGTCGAGAAAGAGCATCAAACTCCTTGAGAAAGTAAATAGGTGCAGTGTGAACCATGCTTCGATAAGTAGGAAGAGCTTGGATAACAGCTTGAAGAAGAGTAACTTGGGCAGCAGTAGAAAGCCATCTATGAGTCCAATGATTTACCTTATCCTGAAGCTTGGTAATCAAATTTTTCCAGAAGAGATGTGGCTGCCTAGAAACAACAATAGGGATGCCAAGATAAGTCAAAGGAAGTGATCCTATCTGAAACCGTAGGATACCAACAATCTTGTGCTGAATAGAATCAGGAGTGTTAAAAAAGTAAATGGAAGGTTTGTGCTCATTAACTTTCTGGCCTAAAGCTGCCAAATAAACGTCCAAAGCATGTCGAAAGGCTTCAGCTTACTTGATCCTAGCAAGACCAACAAGAGTAGAATCATCAACAAATTGAAGATGGGAAAGAGAAGGTAAGCCATTACCCCACTGCCAGCCTTGAATAGAATTCTGGGACACCTGATGCTTAATGAATCTGTCCAAGCCTTCAGCCATGATGATGAATAGATATGGGGAGAGAGGGTCACCCTGGCAGAGGCCTCTAGAAGCACCAAATGGTTGAGAAGGTTGACCATTAATAAGAACAGAAAAAGAGGCAGAAGTAACACAACTCATAATCCAACTCACCTAGTCAGAGCTAAATCCAAAAGAAAGAAGAATATTCCTTAAGAAGATCCATTTAACTCTATCGTAGGCCTTAGCCATATCCAGTTTAACAAACATGGCTCTCTCCCTTGAAGTACCCATAGAGTGAATAGCCTCAGTAGCAATAACCACCCCATCCAAAATTTGTCTGCTAGCAACAAAACCACCTTGTTCTTCTGAGATAATAATGGGAAGCCACCTTTTCAATCTCTTAGCAATCAACTTAGTAATAACTTTGTAAACCAGATTACATAAGGCAATTGGTCTAAAAAACTCCAATTGATTAGCACCCTCTCTCTTAGGAATAAGAGTCAAGAATGTAGAGTTCAAAGCTTGAAGCATCTGCTTGCTAGCATAGGATTCTTTAACCACCTCCAACAAATCATGATTAATGATGTCCCAAAATTCTTGAAATAATTCAACTGGAAAGCCATCAGGACTAGGAGCCTTCCCCTTAGGCATGCCAAAGACCACCTCCTCCAGCTCTTCCAAAGAAATAGGACGCATGAGATAATCATTCATTTCCTGAGTGATAAGGGAAGGAATATAAGACAAAATAAGATTTTCTTCATTATCAGCAGGAGGAGAGTCCTTAGAGAAGAGGGTCGAGAAGTACCACATAGCCCCCTGGAACAAAGCTGGCAAGGAATTCAGTTGGATACCTTGAGAATTAACCAAAGAAGAGATAGTGCTCTGATTCCGGCGAGATTGCACTATTTTATGGAAAAAGGCAGTGTTACGATCACCTTCCTGGAGCCAATCAACTCTAGCCTTTTGCTTCCAAAAAATTTCCTCTCGAAGTTCCCATTCTTCTAGAGCTCTAGAAGCAAGGGATTCAGCCTTGCCAAGATCCTCTGAAAAACCTCGATCTCTAATCTCCCTTGTGATGACATCAAGATCTTCTTGAGCAAGCCTCTTCATAAAGTGAAGGTTCCCAAAGCATTCCCTATTCCATATCTTGAGCTGCCTTTTAACATATTGAAGCCTTTTAGAAAATGAGAACATTGCAGTACCATATGCAGGAGCACCATCTTTCCACCAACAGAAAACACAATCATGAAGAGAGGAGTCCCGAAGCCACATCAACTGGAACTTAAAAGGAGGATGCTTCAAAAAATAAACCCCTATAGCAGAAAATTTTATTGGCTAATGATCTGAACCCCTCCAATCAAGGATTTCTAAAGAGATAGAAAGGGTGCCACTAACCCAGAAGCAAGAAACAAGAAATCTATCCAGACGTTCTGAGATAGCAGCAACACCAGTCCTATGATTATTCCAGGTATAGAGACCATTAGAAAGATTAACATCAGAGAGATGCAAAAGAGATATATGTTTTCGAAGAAGAGCAGAAGAAGGCCCTAATCTAGCCAAACCACCATGCTTCTCCTCTAAACTTAAAACTGAATTGAAGTCCCCTGCTAACACCCAAGGATGATAAGGATGACAATTTCTAACATATTGAATATGTTCCCAAAGTTCCTCCTTTCCCACATGATCAACAGGTGCATACACATTAGTAACCATGATTACCTCTCCTGAGTCTAGAGTAGAAGCTACCATAGAGAGAGCTAAGCAAGAAGACATCCAGCCAAGAGGAGAAATTTTTTTGAGGATCCCAAAATATAGCTAAACCACCTGCACTGCCTGTTGCCCCAACACACTGGCATTGGCCACGAGACCAAATACTAGAGGCATGTTGGACCATGGACTCCATAGAGAGCTTAGTCTCTTGGATACAAAAAAATTAGGGCTATGATCAACCACCAAGTTATGAATAGCCTTTTGTCGAGGGATGCTATTCAACCCCCTTACATTCCATAAGAGAATAATCATCATTGGGTAGAATTGGGAAAATGAGAATCCAAAGGTTTCACTGAACCAGACTCAATCAATATATCTCCTGTGAGTTTAATCTTCTCTTGGTATGTTTTGTGCCCACTCCTTAGAGGAGGAGTAGAAGAAGCTCACTTAAAGGGTTGAGACATCAACCCCAAGGGGAGAGGAGAACCCGTGCCCTTACCTGATGGTAGCACATCCTTAACCAAATCAACTGATACAACATCATTATCCTCCAACACTGCAGGAGTCACCAGAGCCTCTGTCACAGGAGCTACAGGGACCTCACAGTTCTGATAGACTACAACTTGGGATGCCCCACAAGCATCATTAGGAATAAATCTCTCATCTGGGAAAACTGGATCAGAAGAGATAGGAGGAGGAATACCCTCCTCTAGAACCATACTATCTAGCACCTCAAAGCGGTTAAAACCTAAATAAGATAATCTTTCTTTCAAAAGCCTCTTTTGACCATGGCCCTTATTACGAGGGCGAATAGGGGTAAATCCATCCTTATCCTGCATTTGAGCCTTACCCTTACCTATAGCATCTTGTGGATTCATCCCCTTGGTAGTATTAACCATTTGAGATTGTCCTTTCCCTGTAGTATCTATCAAACCACCAGTATTGCCAGCTATAGAACCATCCACTCCTTTGAAACTTGAGTTACAGGGGCACTGATGCAGTAAATGACCATACTCATGACAAATCCGGCAACGGAAAGGGAGAGATTCATAATCTAACTGCTGCACCCAAGAAAAATCCCCCATACAAATTTCCAAAGAATCTGGTAATGGGTTATTCAAATTAATTTCAACACAAATTTTAGCATAAGAAATAACCTTTTTATCGAGGGATTGATGTGCGATCGCAGCTGACTTCCCCAATAAAGCAACAATTTGTCGAAGGATGTCTGCACGCCAAAATTCCAAGGGAAGACGAGGCAAGCGAACCCAAACTCGCACTGTTGAAGGGAGATCCTCAGCAGAATTAAAACCTGAATGCCAAGGTTTGACAAATAACCCCACATGCTTGTAGAAATAAGGGCCTCCTTCAAAAAAATTGATCCCGATCAGACATGTAAGAGAATACAACAAAAAAATAACTATTCCTCGCCAACATAATCTCCATATCGCCTTCCACCTGCCATGAGCAGTGGATCCATGCCTCAAGAGCGGATAGGGAAATCCAGATTCCAAGAAATTTGCATATCAAAGCATGCTTGGTCCAATAATCAATGTCCTCCATTACAGTCATTGGAGGAATAACCAGAATAGGTCGATCATGGCTACGCGGAAAACAACCATTAACTTTTTTCAGCTTGGAGCTCTCCCCTGAATAAAATGATTCAGATTGCATTGCATGCATAGTTCGAGAAGAACCATCAGTTCTCACCAATGGAGAAGAAATCCCAGGCTCTGCCATGCAAACAATAAAACCCCAATCCAAAACTGACTGCAGAAGATTTCCAAAAATATCGACGCAAATTATGTCCAGTAGCTAGCAATCCAAATAGAACAGAAAAATAGTAAAGATCAAACACCAAGAACAGGCTATGGGAAAAACCCTAGCCCAGCCGACAGCCAACGCTTCTCCACATTCCAATCAAGATTTCAAATAATCTTTAATTAATTAGAGGCACTTCTCTTATTTAATTAAATAACTTCATTTAATTAAACAACTTTGTTTAATTAATTAGAATTAAGTACTCCATTAAATTAAATAATTTCGTTTAATTATTTCAAAATTCTTTTCGAAATTAGTCAACTCAAGTCAACCGTGGTTAAATCTGGTCAACTTTTGATCAAACTTGATCTTTGCGTATGTGAATATGAGCAAATGTGAGTATGAATTCTAGCAACAATTCGATGCAAATTCTCATTCAACCTTTCAAAATGAAGAGATTACGGTCTCTTAAATAGACTTTACTGAAATTCATCAACGGTTGAGATCGATTTCAATCAAGGGTCAGGATTAAAGGTGAAGTTCAGTCATAAAGGGAGATTTCCAAAGTAAAGGGAGGTAACAGATTTAATTTGAGTAAAATAAGGAGTTAACTGATTCAATTTGAGTAGAAAAAAGAGTTAACCGATTTAACTCATTATTGATCAATAGTGAACTGGAAATTTCCCTTTTTGAACTTAAGAGAGATTTTGTTGCAATATTTAATTTAATAAAATGAGATATGCTCTCATAATTAGTTTTTCTATTTAATTAAATAATCTTTAATTAATTAGAGGCACTTTTCTTATTTAATTAAATAACTTCATTTAATTAATTAGGAATGGCTTCTCATTTAATGAAATAACTTTGTTTAATTAATTAGAAGTAAGTACTCCATTTAATTAAATAATTTTATTTAATTATTTCAAAATTCTTTTCGAAACTAGTCAACTCAAGTCAACCATGGTTAAATTTGGTCAACTTTTGGTCAAACTTGATCTTTGCATATGTGAATATGAGCAAATGTGAGTATGAATTCCAGCAACAATTCGATACAAATTCTCATTCAACCTTTCAAAATGAAGAGATGAGGGTCTCTTAAATAGACTTTCTTGGAATTCATCAATGGTTGAGATCGATTTCAATCACCGGTCAGGATTAAATGTGAAGTTCAGTCATAAAGGGAGATTTCCAAATTAAAGGGAGTTAACAGATATAATTTGAGTAAAATAAGGAGTTAACTGATTCAATTTGAGTAGAAAAAGGAGTTAACTAATTTAACTCATTTTTGATCAATAGTGAACTGAAAATTTCCCTTTTTGAACTAAAGAGAGATTTTGTTGAGATATTTAATTTAATAAAATGAGATATGCTCTCATAATTACTTTTTCTATTTAATTAAATAATCTTCAATTAATCAGAGACACTTTTCTTATTTAACTAAATAACTTCATTTAATTAATTAGGAATGGCTTCTCATTCAATTAAATAACTTTGTTTAATTAATTAGAAGTAAGTACTCCATTTAATTAAATAATTTAGTTTAATTATTTTAAAATTCTTTTCGAAACTAGTCAACTCAAGTCAACTGTGGTTAAATCTGGTCAACTTTTGGTCAAAGTTGATCTTTGCGTATGTGAAAATGAGCAAATGTAAGTATGAATTCCAGCAACAATTCGATGCAAATTCTCATTCAACCTTTCAAAATGAAGAGATGAGGGTAACTTAAATAGACTTTCCTGAAATTCATCAATAGTTGAGATCGATTTCAATCAACGGTCAGGATTAAAAGTGAACTTTAGTAATAAAGGGAGATTTCCAAATTAAAAAGAGTTAACAGATTTAATTAGAGTAAAATAAGGAGTTAACTGATTCAATTTGAGTAGACAAAGGAGTTAACTGATTTAACTCATTTTTTATCAATAGTCAATTGAAAATTTCCCTTTTTGAACAGAAGAGAGATTTTGTTGAGATATTTAATTTAATAAAATGAGATATGCTCTCATAATTACTTTTTCTATTTAATTAAATAATCTTTAATTAATTAGAGGCACTTTTCTTATTTAATTAAATTTGATTTAATTAATTAGGAATGGCTTCTCATTTAATTAAATAACTGTGTTTAATTAATTAGAAGTAAGTACTCAATTTAATTAAATAATTTCGTTTAATTATTTCAAAATTCTTTTCCAAACTAGTTAACTCAAGTCAACCATGGTTAAATCTGGTCAATTTTTAATCAAACTTGATCTTTGCATATGTGAATATGAGCAAATGTGAGTATGAATTCCAGCAACAATTCGATGCAAATTCTCATTCAACCTTTCAAAATTAAGAGATGAGGGTCTCTTAAATAGATTTTCTTAAAATTTATCAACGGTTGAGATCGATTTCAATCAACGGTCATGATTAATGGTGAAGTTAACTCATAAAGGGAGATTTCCAAATTAAAGGGAGTCAACATTTTTAATTTGAGTAACATTAGGAGTTAACTGATTCAATTTGAGTAGAAAATGGAGTTAACTGATTTAACTCATTTTTTATCAATAGTGAACTGAAAATTTCCCTTTTTGAACTAAAGAGAAATTTTGTTGAGATATTTAATTTAATAAAATTAGATATGCTCTCATAATTACTTTTTCTATTTAATTAAATAACTTTTTTTAATTAATTAGAAGTAAGTACTCCATTTAATTAAATAATTTCGTTTAATTATTTCAAAATTCTTTTCGAAACTAGTCAACTCAAGTCAACCATGGTTAAATCTGGTCAACTTTTGGTCAAACTTGATCTTTGCGTATGTGAATATGAGCAAATGTGAGTATGAATTCCAACAAAAATTCGATCCAAATTCTCATTCAACCTTTCAAAATGAAGAGATGAGGGTCTCTTAAATAGACTTTCCTGGAATTCATCAACGGTTGAGATCGATTTCAATGAACGGTCAGGATTAAAGGTGAAGTTCAGTCATAAAGGGAGATTTCCAAATTAAAGGGAGTTAACATATTTAATTTGAGTAAAATAAGGATTTAACTGATTCAATTTGAGTAGAAAAAGGAGTTAACTTATTTAACTCATTTTTTATCAATAGTGAACTGGAAATTTCCCTTTTTGAACTGAAGAGAGATTTTGTTGAGATATTTAATTTAATAAAATGAGATATGCTCTCATAATTACTTTTTCTATTTAATTAAATAATCTTTAATTAATTAGAGGCAAATTTCTTATTTAATTAAATAACTTCATTTAATTAATTAGGAATGGCTTCTCATTTAATTAAATAACTTTTTTTGATTAATTAGAATTAAGTACTCTATTTAATTAAATAATTTTGTTTAATTATTTCAAAATTCTTTTCGAAGCTAGTCAACTGTGGTTAAATCTAGTCAACTTTTGGTCAAACTTGATCTTTGCGTATGTGAATATGAGCAAATGTGAGTATGAATTCCAGCAACAATTCGATGCAAATTCTCATTCAACCTTTCGAAATGAAGAGATGAGGGTCTCTTAAATAGACTTTCTTGGAATTCATCAACAGTTGAGATCGATTTCAATCAACGGTCAGGATTAAAGGTAAAGTTCAATCATAAAGGGAGATTTCCAAATTAAAGGGAGTTAACAGATATAATTTGAGTAAAATAAGGAGTTAACTGATTCAATTTGAGTAGAAAAAGGAGTTAACCGATTTAACTCATTTTTTATCAATAGTGAACTGGAAATTTCCCTTTTTGAACTGAAGAGAGATTTTGTTGAGATATTTAATTTAATAAAATGAGATATGCTCTCATTATTACTTTTTCTATTTAATTAAATAATCTTTAATTAATTAGAGGCACTTTTCTTATTTAATTAAATAACTTCATATAATTAATTAAGAATGGCTTCTCATTTAATTAAATAACTTTGTTTAATTAATTAGAAGTAAGTACTCCATTTAATTAAATAATTTCATTTAATTATTTCAAAATTCTTTTCGAAACTAGCCAACTCAAGTCAAATGTGGTTAAATCTGGTCAACTTTTGGTCAAACTTGATCTTTGTGTATGTGAATCTGAGCAAATGTGAGTATGAAATTCAGCAAAAATTCGATGCAAATTCTCATTCAACCTTTCAAAATGAAGAGATGAGGGTCTCTTAAATAGACTTTCCTAGAATTCATCAACAGTTGAGATCGATTTCAATCAACGGTCAGGATTAAAGGTGAAATTCAGTCATAAAGAGAGATTTCCAAATTAAAGGGATTTGATAAATTTAATTTGTGTAAAATAAGGAGTTAACTGATTCAATTTGAGTAGAAAAAGGTGTTAACTGATTTAACTCATTTTTGATCAATAGTGAAATGGAAATTTGCCTTTTTGAACTGAAGAGAGATTTTGTTAAGATATTTAATTTAATAAAATGAGATATGCTCTCATAATTACTTTTTCTATTTAATTAAATAATCTTTAATTAATTAGCGACACTTTAATTATTTAATTAAATAACTTCATTTAATTAATTAGGAATGGCTTCTTATTTAATTAAATAACTTTGTTTAATTAATTAGAAGTAAGTACTCCATTTAATTAGACAATTTCATTTAATTATTTCAAAATTCTTTTCGAAACTAGTCAACTCAATTCAATCATCGTTAAATCTGGTCAACTTTTGGTCCAACTTGATCTCTGCATATGTGAATATGAGCAAATGTGAGTATGAATTCCAGCAACAATTCGATGCAAATTCTCATTCAACCTTTCAAAATGAAGAGATGAGGGTCTCTTAAATAGAATTTCTGTGAATTCATCAATGGTTGAGATCGATTTTAATCAACAGTCAGGTTTAAAGGTAAAGTGCAGTCATAAAGGGAGATTTCCAAATTAAAGGGAGTTAACAGATTTAATTTGTGTAAAATAAAGAGTTAACTGATTCAATTTGAGTAGAAAAAGGAGTTAACTGATTTAACTCATTTTTTATCAATAGTGAATTGGAAATTTCCCATTTTCAACTGAAGAGAGATTTTGTTGACATATTTAATTTAATAAAATGAGATATGCTCTCATAATTACTTTTTCTATTTAATTAAATAATCTTTAATTAATTAGAGACACTTTTCTTATTTAATTAAATAACTTCATTTAATTAATTAGAGACACTTTTATTATTTAATTAAATAACTTCATTTAATTAATTAGAGACACTTTTCTTATTTAATTAAATAACTTCATTTAATTAATTAGGAATGGCTTCTCAGTTAATTAAATAACTTTGTTTAATTAATTAGAAGTAAGTACTCCATTTAATTAAAAATAATTTCGTTTAATTATTTAAAAATTCTTTTCGAAACTAGTCAACTCAAGTCAACCGGGGTTAAATCTGGTCAACTTGTGGTCAAACTTGATCTCTGCGTATGTGAATATGAGCAAATGTGAGTATGAATTTTAGCAACAATTTGATGCAAATTCTCTTTCAACCTTTCAAAATGAAGAGATGAGGGTCTCTCAAATAGACTTTCCTGAAATTCATCAACGGTTGAGATCGATTTCAGTCAACGGTCAGGATTAAAGGTGAAGTTTAGTCATAAAAGGGAGATATCCAAATTAAAGGGAGTTAATAGATTTAATTTGAGTAAAATAAGGAGTTAACTGATTCAATTTGAGTAGAAAAAGGAGTTAACTCATTTAACTCATTTTTGATCAATAGTGAACTAGAAATTTCCATTTTTGAACTCAAGAGAGATTTTGTTGAGATATTTAATTTAATAAAATGAGATATGCTCTCATAATTACTTTTTCTATTTAATTAAATAATCTTTAATTAATTAGAGACACTTTTCTTATTTAATTAAATAACTTCAATTGATTAATTAGGAATGGCTTCTCATTTAATTAAATAATTAGAAGTAAGTGTTAACATCATAATGTTTTTGACACTTGAGTGCCAACACACTTAATCATATTCCACATTGGATGTCGAGTACAGGATGCACGCCAAGTAAGTTCAGATGTCGAGTAACTCCAAGTGCCGAGTAAGTTCAAGTGTCGAGCTGGTATAGGTGCCGAGTAATACAGAGGTGTCGAGCACTAGTAACTCAATAAAGCCGAGTTGCCGCATTATTTAGGAAATCTAAGATTTACTAGATCTAAGCCGACAAGGTTGTTATCTAGAAATCTGTGAATTAAAAAGAAGATAAGAATGATGAGTTGGTGGCACAGAACACCATGTAGAACGTTTTTAAGATACAACTGGCAAAGTTTAAAGAAGAAAACAAGATATGGGGTAGATACACTGTATCCTACCTAATCAATTTTGAAACCCTAAAATTGAAGAGGGAGAATTGAGCGGTAAAGGAAAATCAGACTTCTATATATGAAGACATAAACTTCATTGTAAAATGAAAAAAAAAAAAGAGATAAGAGGTATGAGAAGATATACAAGGGTTCGCAAGGAAGTCTATTTTCAGAAGTGAGGATTATCAGATCACAAAAGGATCTAGATCAGAGAAAGCAGAACAAGTTCTTACAATCAGCAATCAAGGATTGTAATCAGTCAGGTTTATTGTACCTAATACTTTCTAGCAATTGTATTGGAATAAAAATCCTATGATGATAGGTTAGTGTAACAGCTATTTTGATAAATCCTTTAACTAGGTGATAAAATCCTTTAACAGGATATGTTAAGTGTTTAAAAGCCTCTAACCAGGTCACTATTGACACAGTGTAAAGCATTTAATAGGGTAGGCCTTTAACAGGGAAAACCATCAGAAGTGGTTAAACAATATTGCTGCAGTAATTTTTGTGGGTATCATCCCCACCCCAGTTTTACCTTCTTATTTTTGGAGGGTTTCTGGGTTACCAAATTCTAGTGTTAAGTGTTATTGATGCATGTGTTTGGTTTCATGATTATTTGATATACTTGCATGGATGCAATTTACTTTCAGTTAAAAGTTTTATTGGCTAAAGTATGATACTTATGATTCACCCCCCCCCCCCTTCTCATAAGTACTCTTTCCATATTTGAATATTCCAACAATTGGTATCAGAGCTTAATCCAGGTTCTCTTAAGGAAAATCCTAACAACTTGGAAGAAAAGATCTAAAGATGGAAGCCTTCAATCTTGGAAAGATCATTGAAAATCAGGTGATAGATGTGCAACTTGCTTTGCATAGCTTGGAGGAATTCAGAAACAAGTTGAGAAACTCATTAAAAAAAAGGAAGGATCTAGCTATAGCTGAAAATGATATACACTACAAGGAGATTGATACCACCAACATATTTTCTAGTGGAGACACTCAAGAGTTTGATGCAGAAATAGCGGAACTGATGGAGAAAAATAAAGTCCAAGTAGATGAGATAAGATCTCTCAAGATGGAACATGAATCACAAGCTATAATGATATGTGAAATTACTGAACAAAAGAAAAGAGCAGTTGATGATAAGGTCATGATGGAAAATGACAAAAGGAATCCTGCAAACAGACTTGAAGAAAAATGTACTGAACTGACAAGGATCTCAAACATGCAGATCGATACACTTGCCCAAATGATGAATCTTCATCATGAACTCAATGTAAAGGATATTGAGATCTCTACCTTGAAGATGCAAAATGAACAAATGTAGAATGAATTGAATAGAGAAAAAGAGGTAGCCGAGAATCTCAACAAATCAAGTGAAGCAATCAAGTATTTTGAACAGTTGCTGAAATCACCAAAATCTGCCCATGATACATCAGGACTAGGATACAACAGCACTAAAGTTGGAGAATCATCAAAGAGTGCTAAACAAAGAAGTGATAAAGGTAAGAATTCAAAACCCACTTTTCATTTCTGTAATAAGAAGGGACATACAGCTAATGTGTGCAGGAGTAGAAGATTCAATCAATCAAACATACCCAAAAGTTTCTATCACAAGTGCAACATGCAAGGACATATGACACAAAATTGCAGATCCAATGTCACAAGGACTTAAAGATTTGATGGAAATTGTTATAATTGCAAAAAGTATGGACATAGGGCATTTGAATGCAGATCAAAACCTATGTGGACATTAAATCAACCAGCAAAAATAGAAGGAAATGAAAGTCATTATCATTTGGATTACAACACCAGGTACAATTGTCACTATTGTCAAGAATATGGACATATACCACAAAACTGTATAAGAACACATTTCAAAGTAAACTACAAAAGATGGTTGAATCAAACCACATGTTTTAGTTGCTTAAAAATTGGTCATATCAGCAAGAATTGGCCAACAAAATCAAAGGCACCCAAGACTGAAGATTGCAAAGGGAAACAAATAATTGATGTTGAAAACATAAGAGGGCAAATGACTAAGACTTGGAAAAAGAAGGAAGGGTGCAACACATCATGTGGAGGGATCACCTTACCCAATGGGTTAAGTGATCATACTTCATCAAACTAAGCACAAGAAGTACACATGACTGATATACAAAGCTATATCATACATCAGTCCCAAGAAAAGGAAGTTAAGAAAAGTATAAATCTACATGAAACAAGATGTTAAGATAAAACTAAATGTTGATATCGAACTGCCTTTGGATGCCGAGCTCCCAACAGCGACCGAGCTAAAAATTGATGCCGAGTTGGATAACTCCATTAGAAGCTGAGTAAAATGGAAATAATGGAAGCCGAGTTAGGTCAAAATTTCTTTAGAAGCCGAGTTGGCAGTTGAGCATTCAATGCAATAAAATTAGGGTATATTATCACGATTTCAATTAGTTTTTCGCATCGCGATCAAGAAGCAAAGAAGAAGAAAGAGAGTTGAGCGACTTCATAACAAGAATCGAGTATTTTAAGCAGATTGCAAACTCATTCAACATGTTTTTCATCGATCTAAAGGTATTTTCATTTGTGCCAAGCTACACAATTTTATACCCATTTGTTGTATAAACCCTAGTTCGTAATAATGGCATCAAGTTCAAAGAAAACCCAAGAAAAAGAGTCATTTGAAGTCCAGTTAGTTTCAAATGAAGTGAAGCAACCTGATTTTCACCCTATTCCCGAAGTTGCCTATAAAAATGACCCAGTCGGAGCTCTCTCCCACATTCTCCCAAAAGTTGTAATGGTTCAAGATGTGAGGAAATGTTACAATTGCAAAATTGGTGCCATAGGAGACTTAGAAATTCTGAATGCATATGATAAACTGTGTGAAAACAAAGTACTAAAAAATGAGTTTTCAATAGTAGAAAGAAAAAGATTGACCAAAACTCTAGCATTTTCGATTGTTTTTAAAACATAATGGGTACGAATAATTTTGAGCTAAATACATGACGAAGTTTTTTGGTTAGAGTCAGGGCTAGTAAAATTTACCAAGAAAACTGTTCATAGGGTTACTGGTATTCCAACCCTAGATCGGCCAAAGACCCTGCAAAGTGACAAAAGGGAAATAATAGAGAAAAATATAGGTGTCAAATGGAATAATAGAGGAATGACTATCGACACAGTCACATATCCCCTACTAGATTTTGCTGTGAGAATTATTTCACACAAATTCTATCAATCAAGCAGGTTGAACAGTGTACCTTGTATAGCAGTTGATGTTGCATACAAGATAATCAAAAGAGATCACACTTATGATCTGGCAGAGCTCATGTTTCAACAGATTAATGAAAATCTGGGAGCCATAAGGAAAAGCAAAGGAGCTCAATGCAAATTTGGATCAGTTTTGATATGTATGTTCTTCTATCTGATGAAAGAATTTCCTTCTATAGGGAAAGTAAAATGGAATTTAGATAAAAAAATTGTTGAAAAAATTAATGGATATATAGAGCAAATGGGTGAAAATTTTGATGCCCAAATGACAGGTTATTTTGAGGATTTCAAGAAATCCATGAAGCAAAGGTCAAGGATACCAGCTTCATTAAAAGAAAAGCATACAAATGACATATGTTTCTTAGTTGAAATAGATTTTACTTACATTCAAGCAGTAATTCCAAGGGTAAGATGGCTAAGGCCATTTGGATATGAAATCAATATTAATGAGGCATCAGTAGCAATAATTGCATTATTGGCAGAGGAAGCAGATAAAAATGCATAACATTTTGGCACTTGTGATGTGGTAAGATCAAAAATAAACATGGAATTAAAAACTACTTCTACATTGAAGAAGAAAGATAAATTAGTCAAGAAGATCAAGAAGAAGTTTGGCAAAGAAATTGAGGCTGAGGTAGAAGAAGAAGATGATAGTAAGGATGAAGATGAGTAGGAACAAGGGCCAATAGAACTAACCCAAGGTCTTGGAGAAGACAAGGAGGAAGGTGCAGAGGAAGAAGAAGCCAAAGAAGCACCAATTGAAGCCGAGCCAAAGAAGAGAAAGGCAACAAAATAGACTTCAGCCAATCCCAGAACGAAGAAAGCTGCCACTCCATCACCTCAAAAGCCAACAACACGAGCATCAACAAGAGCCTCTACTCAAAAGGCTAAAGAGGAAGTTTCCAAGAAGAAACAAGTCAAGGAATCTCAAGAAGAGCCGAGGAAAAGAAGAAAGTATGTGGCTCAACCTGACACTGATAACGAAGAAAAACCAGAAGAGGTAAGCAATTCATCAGTTGATACCCTATGTAAAAGGATTGCAAGTGGTGACTTGAATTATTTAAATAAAGTTGATTTTAGTAAATTTAATAAAGAAGAACAAAATAAGATAGAAGAAATAGTGTATGGAATGATGGCACAGTTCAAGTACACCCCACTTGAACTAGATGGTCAATTGCCAAAGGAGCTATCAAAAATTATAGAAGACAGATGGCATTTTTGCTTAAAAATGGAGAAGGAGATGAGGGAATCAACCCTAGCCAGTGTATTGCCGGATTTGACTAGAGAACAAATTAGCAAAGAAGTCAAAAGGCATAATAACAGGTTCACACCCAAATACAAGGCATTCTTTATACTTCAAAACAGAATGGAAGAGATTGTTCAAAGAACAAAAAAATCGTGGAAGAATTTGTATGAAAAGATTGAAGATTTTCTTAAGGAAGAATACAAGGAAGAAGCAGCCATACCAATAGAAGAGAAGGAAAAGAGGAAAGAAGAAGAAGAAAAGAGAAGAGAAGAAGAGAAGAGAGAAGAAGAAAAGATAGATGAAAAGGAGGAAAAGACACAAAAACAGGATACAATGGCAACAACTAGACAAGAGGAGCAACTAGATCAGAGTGTGCAAGACACACAATTGCCACCCCCTAGCCCTCCACAAGCATCCATTCCACCTGCAGATACTATAACAATTACTGATGTTCCTGATACTTCTGGTTAGAATGTCAATCCATTAACTACAGAAGATCTAAAAAGAATTCTTGACCAGTCAACACAACAAGTAATATTGTGTACAGAACCAGTATTGGTCAGTATAGATGAGTTACAGAAACTAGTAGAAAGTATAGTTAAAGATAAGGTGAATACACAAGAACCACCTTCTATCACAACTACTAGTAGTCAATTTGAAATACCAACTAGTATAATTGATGCTGCAAGACAAAAACAAAGTGCAGTTGTAGAACAAGGAAAAGAACAAATAGGACAAACCATTACATCTGATCCTACAACACAAATACAAGGTGGACTTCCACAGATAACAATAATTGATCATGGTAAATAGAAAGAGGAGGAAATAGTAAAAACCCCTAAAGAACAGGTGGCAATACAAACACTAATAAATTTGCCTACCTCGAGGACTCCTTCACACAAGCCATTACAAATTTCAGTACCATCATCCAGCACCACCAGAGTTGCAAGGGTACTTCACTATGGAGACCCTGAATTAGATGAAGAGATAGTCATACCAAGTTATGACTCAAAATCAATAACCATTGATCAAATCAATGAAGTGCAGGATGCACTAAATAGAAGGAAAAGATAGGAAATACTCAGGAAAGAGTATAAAAATAAGAAAACACTTTATGAGATCAAGGACATCTTTATGGATTCCTTCAATTTGCAATCACCGGATGAGTCAAAGCATATCACAGAGCAATTAACATATATTGTTGACCAGGTGACAAATGAAGACCTAGAAACCAATGCAAAACTTATGGAATGGTCAGAAAAGGAATTTCAAAGGAGAGTGAACGAGAAAATATCAAGACAAATCACACTTTCCCAAGTAGAATTGGAAAAGCTTATTGATAAGGTGAAGAAGGTACTTGAGAATATATTCTCACTATACAAAAAGTTGTGTGATTTTTCATATTTCACACAAGAAACAAGCAAAAAGATATTGAGCTTGGAAAGAAACTTAAACATTTCAAGCATGCAACTACCAAGTGATCTAGCTCAAAGTGAGAAGCATTTTTCCCAATCGCTTCACACAAACAAAGAAACAGCTGTATTAATAGCAGATGAGGCCAATATCAAGGTCAAAGTAATACATCTCCAGTCCTCCATTACCCCACATTTAGAGATACTCCATAAAGAGCAAGTATATGCTAAAAATGTACTCAAGAAAGATCCAAATCTTTCTACATTAGATGGACTTGTTCATCTTTCTGCCGAGACTATCATCCAGCATAAGTCACTAGAAATTGCTTTGAATAATTGGGATGCAGCTCTCAAAATGATTATGGAGGTAAATAGCACATTCTTGGCCAAATATGGTCTTAACCCTTAAACACTCTTTGACATAAGTGTCAAAAAGGGGGAGATATAGATTGTAAAGGGGGAGTTATACAGATTAATAAGGGGAGAATAGATACAAAGGACGAGCATTGATATACAAATAATATATAGATAAGGCACAATCAACTCAGGGGGGGGTACAAATTTTTTGAGATATATATTGTAAGATTGTAAGACATAAATTTTGATCAAAGTTTTCAATATGTACATACCAATCAAATTAGTAAATGTACTTAAAAGGTCAATTAAGTGTTTTTTTCACTCATGTCAAAGGGGGAGATTGTTAACATCATAATGTTTTTGACACTTGAGTGCCAACACACTTAATCATATTCCACATTGGATGCCGAGTACATCATGCATTCCGAGTAAGTTCAAATGCTGAGTAACTCCAAGTGTCGAGTAAGTTCAAGTGCCGAGCTAGTATAGGTGCCGAGTAACACAGAGGTGCCGAGCACAAGTAACTCAATAATGCTGAGTTGCCACATTATTTAGGAAATTGAAGATTCGCCAGATCTAAGCCGACAAGGTTGTTATCTAGAAATCTGTCAATTAAAAGGAAGATAAGAATGATGAGTTGGTGGCATAGAACACCATGTAGAACATTTTTAAGATACAACTGGCGAAGTTTCAAGAAGCAAACAAGATATGGGGTAGATACACTGTATCCTACCTAATCAATTTTGAAACCCTAAAATTGAAGAGGGAGAATTGAGCGGTAAAGGCAAATCAGACTTCTCTATAGGAAGACAAAAACTTCATTGTAAAATGAAAAAAAAAGAGATAAGAGGTATGAGAAGATATACAAGCGTTCGCAAGGAAGTCTATTTTCCGAAGTGAGGATTATCAGATCACAAAAGGATCCAAATCGGAGAAAGCAGAACAAGTGCCTACAATCAGCAATCAAGGATTGTAATCAGTCAGGTTTATTGTACCTAATACTTTCTAGCAATTGTATTAGAATAAAAATCCTATGATGATAGGTTAGCTTAATAGCTATTTCGATAAATCCTTTAACTAGGTGATAAAATCCTTTAACAGGGTAACACTTCATGTTAAGTGTTTAAAAGCCTCTAACCAGGTCACTATTGACATAGTGTAAAGCCTTTAATAGGGCACGCCTTTAATAGGGCAAACCATCAGAAGAGGTTGAACAATATTGCTGTAGTAATTTTTGTGGGTATCATCCCCACCCCAGTTTTACCTTCTTATTTTTGGAGGGTTTCTGGGTTACCAAATTCCAGTGTTAATTGTTATTGATGCATGTGTCTGGTTTCATGATTATTTGATATACTTACATGCATGCAATTTACTTTCAGTTAAAAGTTTTATTGGCTAAAGTATGATACTTATGATTCACCCCCCCTCTCATAAGTACTCTTTCCATCTTTGAATATTCCAACAGTAAGTACTCCATTTAATTAAATAATTTTGTCTAATTATTTCAAAATTCTTTTCGAAACTAGTCAACTCAAGTCAATCGTGGTTAAATCTGATCAACTTTTGGTCAAACTTGATCTTTGCATATGTGAATATGAAAAAATGTGAGTATGAATTCCATCAAAAATTCGATGTAAATTCTCATTCAACCTTTCAAAATGAAAAGATGAGGGTCTCTTAAATAGACTTTCCTTGAATTCATCAATGGTTGAGATTGATTTCAATCAACGGTCAAGATTAAAGGTGAAGTTCAGTCATAAAGGGAGATTTCCAAATTAAAGAAAGTTAATAGATTTAATTTGAGTAAAATAAGGAGTTAACTGATTCAATTTGAGAAGAAAAAAAAATTAATTGATTTAACTCATTTTTGATCACTAGTGAATTGGAAATTTCCATTTTTGAACTGAAGAGAGATTTTGTTGAGATATTTAATTTAATAAAATGAGATATGCTCTCATAATTACTTTTTCTATTTAATTAAATAATCTTAAATTAATTAGAGACACTTTTCTTATTTAATTAAATAACTTCATTTAATTAATTAGGAATGGTTTCTCATTTAATTAAATAACTTTGTTCAATTAATTAGAAGTAAGTACTCTATTTAATTAAATAATTTCATCTAATTATTTTTAAATTCTTTTCGAAACTAGTCAAGTCAAGTCAACCGTGGTTAAATCTGGTCAACTTTTGGTCAAACTTGATCTTTGCGTATGTGAATATGAGCAAATGTGAGTATGAATTGTAGCAACAATTCGATGCAAATTCTCATTCAACCTTTCAAAATTAAGAAATGAGGGTCTCTTAAATAGACTTTCTGTGAATTCATCAATGGTTGAGATCGATTTCAATCAACGGTCAGGATTAAAGGTGAAGTTCACTCATAAAGGGAGATTTCCAAATTAAAGGGAGTTAACAGATTTAATTTGAGTAAAATAAGGAGTTAACTGATTCAATTTGAGTAGAAAATGGAGTTAACTGATTTAACTCATTTTTGATCAATAGTGAACTGGAAATTTCCCTTTTTGAACTGAAGAGAGATTTTGTTGAGATATTTAATTTAATAAAATGAGATATGCTCTCATAATTACTTTTTCTATTTAATTAAATAATCTTTAATTAATTAGAGACACTTTTCTTATTTAATTAAATAACTTCATTTAATTAATTAGGAATGGCTTCTCATTTAATTAAATAACTTTGTTTAATTAATTAAAAGTAAGTACTCCATTTCATTAAATAATTTCGTTTAATTATTTTTAAAATTCTTTTCGAAACTAGTCAACTCAAGTCAACCGTGGTAAAATTTGGTCAACTTTTGGTCAAACTTGATCTTTGCATATGTGAATATGAGCAAATGTTAGTATAAATTCCAGCAACAATTCGATGCAAATTCTCATTCAACCTTTCAAAATGAAGAGATGAGGGTCTCTTAAATAGACTTTCGTGGAATTCATCAATGGTTGAGATCAATTTTAATCAACGGTCAGGATTAAAGGTAAAGTTTAGTCATAAAGGGAGATTTCCAAATTAAAGGCAGTTAACAGATTTAATTTGAGTAAAATAAGGAGTTAACTGATTCAATTTCAGTAGAAAAAGGAGATAACTCATTTAACTCATTTTTGATCAATTTGTCTTTTTGAACTGAAGAGAGATTTTGTTAAGATATTTAATTTAATAAAATGAGATATGCTCTCATAATTACTTTTTCTATTTAATTAAATAATCTTTAATTAATTAGAGACACTTTTCTTATTTAATTAAATAACTTCATTTAATTATTTAGGAATGGCTTCTTGGTGCGGGGGCCCTAGCTCGGTTGGCTAAATCTTCCCTATTGCAGGGGGTTGGTCACAGGTTCTAGTCTCCCCCGTCCTCGTGGTACCGGTGGGCGTGTCACGCCAGCGCTACCGGTCACGTTAAGCAGTCTACCAAGCGCACTGCAGTTTAAAGGGGGGCCGTGTTGCATCGATTCCTACAATCTAAAAAAAAAAAAATTAGGAATGGCTTCTCATTTAATTAAATAACTTTCTTTAATTAATTAGAAGTAAGTACTCCATTTAATTAAATAATTTCATCTAATTATTTCTAAATTCTTTTTGAAACTAGTCAACTCAAGTCAACTGTAGTTAAATCTGGTCAACTTTTGGTCAAACTTGATCTTTGCATATGTGAACATGAGCAAATGTGAGTATGAATTCCAGCAACAATTCTATGCAAATTCTCATTCAACCTTTCAAAATGAAGAGATGAGGGTCTCTTAAATAGACTTTCCTGGAATTCATCAACGGTTGAGATCGATTTTAATCAACAGTCAGGATTAAAAGTGAAGTTCAGTCATAATGGGAGATTTCCAAATTAAAGGGAGTTAACAGATTTAATTTGAGTAAAATAAGGAGTTAACTGATTCAATTTGAGTAGAAAAAGGAGTTGACTGATTTAACTCATTTTTTTATCAATAGTGAACTGGAAATTTCCCTTTTTGAACTGAAGAGAAATTTTGTTGAGATATTTAATTTAATAAAATTAGATATGTTCTCATAATTATTTTTTCTATTTAATTAAATAATCTTTAATTAATTAGAGACATTTTTCTTATTTAATTAAATAACTTCATTTAATTAATTAGGAATGACTTCTCATTTAATTAAATATCTTATTTTAATTAATTAGAAGTAAGTACTCCATTTTATTAAATAATTTCGTCTAATTATTTCAAAATTCTTTTCGAAACTAGTCAACTCAAGTCAACCGTGGTTAAATCTAGTAAACTTTTGCTCAAACTTGATCTTTTTGTATGTGAATATAAGCAAATGTGAGTATGAATTCCAGCAACAATTCGATACAAATTTTCATTTAACCTTTCAAAATGAAGAGATGAGGGTCTCTTAAATAGACTTTCCTAGAATTCATCAATGGTTGAGATTGATTTCAATCAACGGTCAAGATTAAAGGTGAAGTTCAGTCATAAAGGAAGATTTCAAAATTCAAGGGAGTTAACAGATTTAATTTGAGTAAATTAAGGAGTTAACTGATTCAATTTGAGTAATAAAAGGAGTTAACTGATTTAACTCATTTTTGATAAATAGTTAACTGGAAATTTCCCTTTTTGAATTGAAGAGAGATTTTGTTGAAATATTTAATTTAATAAAATGAGATATGCTCTCATAATTACTTTTTCTATTTAATTAAATAATCTTTAACTAATTAGAGACACTTTTCTTATTTAATTAAATAACTTCATTTAATTAATTAGGAATGGCTTCTCATTTAATTAAATAACATTGTTTAATTAATTAGAAGCAAGTACTGCATTTAATTAAATAATTATGTTTAATTATTTCAAAATTCTTTTCAAAATTGGTCAACTCAAGTCAACCGTGGTTGAATCTAGTCAACTTTTTGTCAAACTTGATCTTTGCGTATGTGAATATGAGCAAATGTGAGTATGAATTCCAGCAAAAATTCAATGCAAATTCTCATTCAACCTTTCAAAATGAAGAGATGAGGATCTCTTAAATAGACTTTCCTGGAATTCATCAACTGTTGAGATCGATTTCAATCAACGGTCAGGATTAAAGGTGAAGTTCAGTCATAAAGGAAGATTTCCAAATTAAAGGGAGTTAATATATTTAATTTGAGTCAAATAAGGAGTTAACTGATTCAATTTGAGTAGAAAAAGGAGTTAACTGATTTAACTCATTTTTTATCAATAGTGAACTGAAAATTTCCCTTTTTGAACTGAAGAGAAATTTTGGTGAGATATTTAATTTAATAAAATGAGATATGCTCTCATAATTACTTTTTCTATTTAATTAATTAGAGACAATTTTCTTATTTAATTAAATAACTTCATTTAATTAATTAGGAATGGTTCTCATTTAATTAAATAACTTTGTTTAATTAATTAGAAGTAATTACTCCATTTAATTAAATAATTTTGTTTAATTATTTCAACATTATTTTCAAAACTAGTCAACTCAAGTCAACCGTGGTTAAAACTGGTCAACTTTTGGGCAAACTAGATCTTTGCGTATGTGAATATGACAAAATGTGAGTATGAATTCTAGCAAAAATTTGTTGCAAATTCTCATTCAACCTTTCAAAATTAAGAGATGAGGGTCTCTTAAATAGACTTTCCTGTAATTCATCAACGGTTGAGATCGATTTCAGTCAACGATCAGGATTAAAGGTGAAGTTCAGTCATAAAGAGAGATTTGCAAATTAAAAGGAGTTAACAGATTTAATTTGAGTAAAATAAGGAGTTAACTGATTCAATTTGAGTAGAAAAAGGAGTTAACTGATTTAAC
Organism: Cupressus sempervirens; assembly: GCA_028749045.1. Taxonomy (NCBI): domain Eukaryota; kingdom Viridiplantae; phylum Streptophyta; class Pinopsida; order Cupressales; family Cupressaceae; genus Cupressus; species Cupressus sempervirens. The sequence continues at coordinate 371,093,410 of CM053788.1, forward strand.
ACATTTTTAATCAATAGTGAACTAGAAATTTCTCTTTTTGAACTGAAGAGAGATTTTGTTGACATATTTAATTTAATAAAATGAGATATGCTCTCATAATTACTTTTTCTATTTAATTAAATAATCTTTAATTTATTAGAGACACTCTTCTTATTTAATTAAATAACTTTATTTAATTAATTAGGAATGGCTTCTCATTTAATTAAATAACTTTGTTTAATTCATTAGAAGTAATTAAATAATTTTGTTTAATTATTTCAAAATTCTTTTCGAAACTAGTCAACTCAAGTCTACCGTGGTTAAATCTGGTCAACTTTTGGTTCAACTTGATCTCTGTGTATGTGAATATGAGAAAATGTGATTATGAATTTCAGCAACAATTCGATGCAAATTCTCATTAAACCTTTCAAAATGAAGAGATGAGGGTCTCTTAAATGGACTTTCTTAGAATTCATCAATGGTTGAGATCGATTTCAATCAACGGTCAAGATTAAAGTTGAAGTTCAGTCATAAAGGGAGATTTCCAAATTAAAGGTAGTTAACAGATTAAATTTGAGTAAAAGGAGTTAACTGATTCAATTTGAGTAGAAAAACGAGTTAACTGATTTAACTCATTTTTGATCAATAGTGAACAGAAAATTTTCCTCTTTCAACTGAAGAGAGATTTTGTTGAGATATTTAATTTAATAAAATGAGATATGCTCTCATAATTAATTTTTCTATTTAATTAAATAATCTTTAATTAATTAGAGACAATTTTCTTATTTAATTAAATAACTTTGTTTAATTAATTAGAAGTAAGTACTCCATTTAATTAAATAATTTGGTCTAATTATTTCAAAATTATTTTCGAAACTAGTCAACTCAATTCAATCGTGGTTAAATCTATTCAACTTTTGGTCAAACTTGATCTTTCCGTATATGAATATGACCAAATGTTAGTATGAATTCTAGCAGCAATTCGACGCAAATTATCATTCAAGCTTTCAAAATGAAGAGATGAGGGTCTCTTAAATAGACTTTCCTGGAATTCATCAACGATTGAGATCGATTTCAATCAACGGTCAGGATTAAAGGTGAAGTTCAGTCATAAAGGGAGATTTCCAAATTAAAGGGAGTTAATAGATTTAATTTGAGTAAAATAAGGAGTTAACTGATTCGATTTGAGTAGAAAAAGGAGTTAACTGATTTAACTCATTTTTGATCAATAGTGAACTGGAAATTTCCCTTTTTGAACTGAAGAGAGATTTTGTTGAGATATTTAATTTAATAAAATGAGATATGCTCTCATAATTACTTTTTCTATTTAATTAAATAATCTTTAATTAATTAGAGACACTTTTCTTATTTAATTAAATAACTTCATTTAATTAATTAGAAATGGCTTCTCATTTAATTAAATAACTTTTTTTAATTAATTAGAAGTAAGTACTCCATTTAATTAAATAGAAAAAGTAATTATGAGAGCATATCTCATTTTATTAAAATAAATATTCCAACAAAATCTCTCTTCAGTTCAAAAAGGGAAATTTCCAGTTCGCTATTGATCAATAATGAGTTAAATGAGTTAACTCCTTTTTCTACTCAAATTGAATCAGTTAACTCCTTATTTTATTCAAATTAAATATGTTAACTCATTTTAATTTGGAAATCTCCCTTTATGACTGAACTTCACCTTTAATCCTGACTGTTGATTGAAACTAATCTCAACCATTGATGAATTCAAGAAAAGCCTATTTAAGAGATCCTCATCTCTTCATTTTGAAAGGTTGAATGAGAATTTGCATCGAATTGTTGCTGGAATTCATACTCACATTTTTTTATATTCACGTACGCAAAGATCAAATTTGACCAAAAGTTGACCAGATTTAACCACGGTTGACTTGAGTTGACTAGTTTCGAAAAGAATTTTGAAATAATTAAACGAAATTATTTAATTAAATGGAGTACTTACTTCTAATTAATTAAAAAAAGTTATTTAATTAAATGAGAAGCCATTCCTAATTAATTAAATGACGTTATTTAATTAAATAAGAAAAGTGTCTCTAATTAATTAAAGATTATTTAATTAAATAGAAAAAGTAATTATGAGAGCATATCTCATTTTATTAAGTTAAATATCTCAACAAAATCTCTCTTCAGTTCAAAAAGGGAAATTTCCAGTTCACTATTGATAAAAAATGAGTTAAATCAGTTAACTCCCTTTAATTTGGAAATCTCCGTTTATGACTGAACTTCACCTTTAATCCTGGCCGTTGATTGAAATCGATCTCAACGCTTTATGAATTCCAGGAAAGTCTATTTAAGAGACCCTCATCTCTTCATTTTGAAAGGTTGAATGAGAATTTGCATCGAATTGTTGCTGGAATTCATACTCACATTTACTCATATCCACATACGCAAAGATCAAGTTTGACTAAAAGTTGACCAGATTTAACCATAGTTGACTTGAGTTGACTAGTTTCAAAATTTTCTTTGAAATAATTGAACGAAATTATTTTTCAAATGGAGTACTTACTTCTAATTAATTAAATAAAGTTATTTAATTAAATGAGAAGGCATTCCTAATTAATTAAATGAAGTTATTTAATTAAATAAGAAAAATGTCTCTAATTAATTAAAGATTATTTAATTAAATAGAAAAAGTAATTACGAGAGCATATCTCAATATATTAAATTAAATAACTCAACAAAATCTCTCTTCAGTTCAAAAAGGGAAATTTCCAGTTCACTATTGATCAAAAACGAGTTAAATTAGTTAACTCCTTTTTCTACTCAAATTGAATCAGTTAACTCCTTATTTTACTCAAATAAAATCCATTAACTCCCTTTAATTTGGAAATCTCTCTTTATGACTGAACTTCACCTTTAATCTCGATCATTGATTGAAATCAATCTCAACCATTGATGAATTCCAGGAAAGTCTTTTTAAGAGACCCTTATCTCTTTATTTTGAAAGGTTGAATGAGAATTTGCATCAAATTGTTGCTTGAATTCATACTCACATTTGCTCATATTCACATATGCAAAGATCAAGTTTGACCAAAAGTTGACTAGATTTAACCACGGTTGACTTGAGTTGACTAGTTTCAAAAATAATTTTGAAATAATTAAACGAAATTATTTAATTAAATGGAGTACTTACTTCTAATTAATTAAACAAAGTTATTTAATTAAATGAGAAGCCATTCCTAATTAATTAAGTGAAGTTATTTAATTAAATAAGAAAAGTGTCTCTAATTAATTAAAGATTATCTAATTAAATAGAAAAAGTAATTATGAGGGCATATCTCATTTTATTAAATTAAATATCTCAACAAAATCTCTCTTCAGTTCAAAAAGAGAAATTTCCAGTTCACTATTGATAAAAAATGAGTTAAATCAGTTAACTCCCTTTTCTACTCAAATTGAATCATTTAACTCCTTATTTTACTCATATTAAATCTGTTAACTCCCTTTAATTTGGAAATCTCTCTTTATGACTAAACTTCACCTTTAATCCTAACCGTTGATTGAAATCGATCTCAACCGTTGATGAATTCCAGGAAAGTCTATTTAAGAGACCCTCATCTCTTCATTTTGAAAGGTTGAATGAGAATTTGCATCGAATTGTTGCTGGAATATGCGAGGCCTCGCCCCAACCCTTCATAACCTTAGTTGTTATTTTATCATTTTGATACTCATGACTCAAGATGTCGAGACATTATCAAATACTTGAACAATGTATCATATTATTTCATGTTGTGTGATGTTATTTTCAGATATTTGATAACCGACATTTAATGCTTTATGTATATTTATGTTGATGGATTAAGTAAAATGTAGGATTAACACATTAATTTTGGAATCTTTATTATGAAGGAAATAAGAAGGATGCAAGAAACCCTGATTGATGTATGTTTCAATTTATGTGAATTTCTGATACATACATATATGTACATGTGAATTTACGGGACTACTGATGTGTGCAATGAGTGTGCAAATATTTAGCCGGGAAAATCGAGGGAGGAACAAAACTGATCTCTATGTGCTAATTTTGGAAACCTTGTTGTTCGTAATTCATGTATTGTACTGTGAGATGTATGTATGTATCTTCATTGTTTAGTGAATGTTAATGTTCGTAATTATGTTCTTTTAGTGTCGCTTGACACTCGTAAAGGATTTATGTGCTTCAATGTGTTGTTTAGGGTTAGTTGTTTAACCTTTGGACCTAGGTCAGATTAAGTTAGTATCTTTTGCTAATTTGGTTATTAATTGAGGTTAGTCTTCCCTAATCCAGATTAGTGTTTAATCTGCTTGTTAAAATTGTTAGTTGGTCCTAATTATTTTCCTAGCCTTTGTTTGGCTCTAAACCTATTCCTAAGGCTTCAAAACATGAAATAATTATACCCAAGGGGTATGGGTATGGGTTGGGGGTCTTTTACAACCCCTAAGCCCCTTTTGTTGACTTTGGAGATCACTCAAAAAGTCTCATTTTACCTTTGTGCGAAAATTACAAGTGGTTACCATGAGTTTCATTACCCCACCTCCACTTAGGGTTTAACCATAGTGTAGGTTGAGTTGGAGGCTTATTTATAGGCCTTCATTGGACTAGTAGAGGTTGTTACCCAATCTCTACATTTAGAGAGGATTTCTTGAAGATTGAAGGAAGGAAAGGGAAACTCTACTCAAACTTGTTCATTTCCATTACCCTTGTGAAGGTAGGAAATTCTCATCTTCCTTGTTCAGTTTCCATTTTTGTTTCATGCTTATGCTACCTTGTTGTTGTTTCAATGATTGTATGTTTGTGGGTATGTTGGGAAGCTTTGAAAACCATGTTATTTTTGGATGATTTCCTTTCATGTTTATGTTTGAAATTTTGAAATTTTTCTTGCATGGGTGTTTTGGTATTACTCACCCTTAAAGAGGGCAGAAGTGACCAATTTTGGGAAAGGTCTGTTTAGTTTAATTTAATTAAGTTTAAGTTAGCCTTCATGATGTTGTTTAAAAGTTAGTTGTTTTTAAATATTAATGTATAATTGGTAGTATTAGTTATTGGCATGTTTTAGATAATTAGCTCTATTTTTTTTTAAAACAAAAAAAAAAGGTTTTAAGGTTATTTTATGTTTTGTTAATGACTTCTTTTGTTATTTGTTAATAATTTTTAGTTACATAGTTTTGTTTAATTTTGTAAATACTAATTTAGTTAGTTTTAATTTAAATGTAATCTAACTGTTTTTTACCATTAAGTAGATTAAATTTATCAATTAATTGGCTATTTAAATAAGATTTAATGTAGGTTTGATTGATATGATATTGCAAGTAATTTTAAATCCGAATTCATGTACATTGTTATTTAAGTAATTTTTTTGCATATCATTATAAGTTAATGTAATATCATAATTTTATCGATATAAGTCTAATAACGAAAGTTTAAAAATCTTAACGATGTTATCATCCTCATGTTTATAATCTTAAGACGTAACGTAGAGAACCTATACTTAAACTGTGATTGCAAAACTTATCAAACATGAGTATTATAATAATTATTAAAATTATCTTAAAAAATAATAATAATAGTTTGTGTGTTCTTGCCCTCATAGTTTGGGCATGACAGAATTTATACTCACATTTGCTCATATTCACATACACAAAGATCAAGTTTGACCAAAAGTTGACCAGATTTAACCACGGTTGACTAGTTTTGAAAAGAATTTTGAAATAATTAAATAAAATTATTTAATTAAATGGAGTACTTACTTCTAATTAATTAAACAAAGTTATTTAATTAAATGAGAAGCCATTCCTAATTAATTAAATGAAATTATTTAATTAAATAAGAAAAGTGTCTCTAATTAAATAAAGATTATTTAATTGAATAGAAAAAGTAATTATGAGAGCATATCTCATTTTATTAAATTAAATATCTCAACAAAATCTCTCTTCAGTTCACTATTGATCAAAAATGAGTTAAATCAATTAACTCTTTTTTCTACTCAAATTGAATCAGTTAACTCCTTATTTTACTCAAATTAAATCTGTTAACTCCCTTTAATTTGAAAATCTCCCTTTATGACTAAACTTCACCTTTAATCCTGACCGTTGATTGAAATTGATCTCAACTATTGATGAATTTCAGGAAAGTCTATTTAAGAGACCCTCATCTCTTCATTTTGAAAGGTTGAATAAGAATTTGCATCAAATTGTTGCTGAAATTCATACTCACATTTGCTCATATTCACATACGCAAAGATCAAGTTTGACCAAAAGTTGACTAGATTTAACCACGGTTGACTTGAGTTGACTAGTTTCGAAAAGAATTTTGAAATAATTAAATGAAATTATTTAATTAAATGGAGTACTTACTTCTAATTAATTAAACAGAGTTATTTAATTAAATGAGAAGCCATTCCTAATTAATTAATTGAAATTATTTGATTAAATAAGAAAAGTGTCTCTAATTAATTAAAGATTATTTAATTAAATAGAAAAAGTAATTATGAGAGCATATCTCATTTTATTAAATTAAATATCTCAAAAAAATCTCTCTTCAGTTCAAAAAGGGAAATTTCCAGTTCACTATTGATAAAAAATGAGTTAAATCAGTTAACTCCTTTTTCTACTCAAATTGAATCAGTTAACTCCTTATTTTACTCAAATTAAATCTATTAACTCCCTTTAATTTGGAAATCTCCCTTTATGACTAAACTTCACCTTTAATCCTGCTCGTTGATTGAAATCGATCTCAACCGTTGATGAATTCCAGGAAAGTCTATTTAAGAGACCCTCATCTCTTCATTTTGAAAGGTTGAATGAGAATTTGCATCGAATTGTTGCTAGAATTCATACTCACATTTGCTAATATTCTGTAGTGTCTACCCTCGTTCACATCTTTTCTGGACATTGTTGTTATTATCAGACTATGATGGACTAGTTTTATGTTGATGGATTAGTGGTATTATTTTGACATGATTAGACATTATGTTATGGATTCAGAGGTTATGAGATGAGATCATTTAGACTTTACATTTCATGCATACATGATGATCATTATACTGTTTTCAGTTATTATTGATGATTAGTTGATGATTATTATCTCATGTGTTTTATTATAGATACTTACCCCATACTTGCATGTGTATGGTGTGTGTATTTTCTTATTGTATGGCGTTTCTGATGTGGTTAAGGAAGGGAGTCGTAGTCACCTGCTTAGTCGGGATCTACACAATGCACCACTTCTTGCCATTGTCTGTTTAGCTTAGCATATATATATATATATATATATATATATATTGTATGTACATGCATGGTCTTTCTACAGGTTGCAGGTACTGGGTATTGACTTCCCTGAATATCCAGGATGAGCGTACCCTATTATACTATCTCAATGATAAGAGAAGGGAGATAAAATCTCAAGTCCAAATCCCAAACCCTTAAACCAATAGTCCTAGTGAGGTAGGACAAGTATCTGGATATTTTACCCATCGAATGTGTTGGATGACATAATTCATGATTTTTAACCCTTTAGACTGATTTTGAGTGATTTTCTCTATGATGGGTTTTCATATTTTATCTTGGAAGTCTATAGTGAATTTTCTATTAATTAAGTCTTAATAAATAGATTTAATTAATAAATTAATTATTTGAGAAAATTAATATAAAATGTCATGTTATTTGATATTTTGATTATAATTAATTGAATGGGAATTAATTGAGGAAAAAGAATTAAATAAAAGAAAATTAGAAATTAAAATTAATAATAATAATAAAATAATAATAAAGTAATAAATAAATAATAATAATAAAAGTTATAAAAATTAAAATAAAAGTTATAAATATTTAAATAGAAATTATACTAAAGTGAATTGGAGTTATAAGCTTGCATGGGAATTAATGCACTTCTCTATTTCTCATGTGTCAACAACACAGGGGTTAGTGCATCAATTAAGCACATGGTGTGTACAACCCTATGGCTCATCTTGAAGGTCGGAAAAGACCCATGCTTAGTTGGTGACACCTTCTAGCTGTTTCTAGAAGCATTCTAGATGTTTCCTGAAAGCTCTTTATATTCAGGCATTCATAGAAGCTTAGACATAGCGTTGGGAGAGCAATTGGAGCATTAGAGGACTCGAGAATTCTGAAGAAGGGAGGAGCTTGCTTTGCAGATTTTTTGAGGAAGAGCGATTTAGCACCAGAATCCAAGTAGATTCTTGTGATTTTAATTATGTTATTTTCACATCACACATTCCCTGTCTTCTTCATGTCTTCCATATGTCTTCTGAAAAGTTTCATATTTATATGCATTCTCAATATGGGTAGATTAACTTATTGGAGAATTTTATATGCATTCTATAATGCAAATATTTTATTCTTAAATTGTAGATATAATCTTTGTGAAAAAAAAAAAAAAACATACATGGTTATATATTCAAATCAGCATACATATACATATATATATATGCATATGCATACATTTATTATGAATCTATTATAAAATTTGAATATATATATATATACCTATATATATTTATATATAATATGCCGAATGAGTGATTGATAAATCACAGTGGAGAAATTTAATAAATCGCATCGCGATTCATATCGCATGAATCAATGTATATAATAAAATGCCTGCGGAAGGTAGAGACCTACCGTCGCAAGTCTGTGGCGACAAGGGTACTACATACCCGCTGTCGGCGTAGTGCCTGCGACTGCAGGTACTTCGTGTCACAGCAAGTGTTTGGGGGGGTAAATTAATGTTAATGTGATGCAAAAAAATATATTTATGTTAAAATATTTATAAACAATCAATTCTCATTGTTATATAATATGGTGTCAATCGAAATTGTTAAATCGATTTTATGAAAACGTATTAACTATATATATATATATATATATAATATGTACACATGTTATTTATAAATTTAAGTTATTATTATTTGATAAATGATTTATATTGAAGGTTTATTTTCATAAAAGTGACTCTTTAATAACTTTCAACTATTTAATAATTTAATTGTTTTAAATTATTAAATAAAGAATTGATAGTTTGGTGGGGAATGTATCAAACAAATATTATTAATTGGAAAATGGATTTTTTTTAGTTCTAATAAAGAAAATTGAAATGTCCCTTTACTGGTTTTGTATGATATTTTCAACCTCTAATCAAATTTTCAAGATCAAACAATTAATATCACAAAGATCCACCAAATTTCTCAAGAAACCCCGAATCGGGTATGCCAGAAATTGTGCCAAAAGCTTCACAGCTTCACCTATTATTAATAAATCTGAAAGTGGAAAATTTTATAGAAATTTCAACAGCATAATAGCCTACAAAATGACATTTCTAGATTTGTATAGCCTTTACACAACAGTTCTCAAATGTAGGACAAAAACTATGCTCATCGGGCTCCCGAAATTAACACAAAAATGCCCGTAAACACCACAAAAACACTAATAATCTATCTCAAAAGTTTAATAATGTTCTAATACATATATTTAGCTCTATTTTAACACCTTAAAGTCTAAAATATAGCAGCAATCCAAACTAATATGAAATACTCAACTGAAAACACCAAACTCATACAAAAAACACACCCGAAAACCCACAAATCTGCATTGTTCAGCACAAAGGAAAACTCTATATGAGCATGCACAAGGAATGGCTTCAAACTCCCATCCTTAGCCTTCTTAGAAACCTGAAAACTCTCATTCTTGGGTCTCCCTGGAAACCTGCAAACTCCCGTTCTTGGGTCTCCTTCTCCACAGGTTTGGCAGCCTCTGAAGAATAACAAAGAATGAGCAAAAATCAAGTTCTGGAATCTGCCCAAAATGCCTCCAAACCCCTTAAAAGAGGGAATAATTGTAACTCATGTCCAAAAGAGGTTAATGAAACATATTTTAATAATAATTTTCATTTATTAGTCCAACGGTTTCCAAAGATTAACCCCTTTTTTCCGAAACTTCACTTTCTTGAGCCTGCCTGCCTTAGCAAAGATTATTATTTTTTAATTATTTGAAAAGGGGACATGAAAATTCCTCCCATCCCAAACATTGCTTGTCCTCAAGCAATGGCTGAACAATAAACCAATCAATCCACCTAAATCCCAAATGTAGTCATGAACTATACTACTACCAATTAACACAGGCTCCTGCAATATCCTCTACAATATGACCAAGAGGAATCCATAATCAAACTGACAATTATAGCTCAACCAAACTCCAAAATCACCACTACCATAGTCAAAAACCCATGAGACACAAACTCTTAGAACATCTGAACCCAAAAAAAATGGACAAATCAAACTACCAACACAGTAAATACCATCAACGCATCCCACTGGCCTATACGGAATGTAGAATCCAACTCTGCAACAATGGTGAACGCTCTCGAATGAAACTGTACCAAGTATGGAGAATCCACACACTGTACAACTCCTGTAGTCAACACAACTCTGCAAATCACCGACCACTATCTCATAACCATAACTCCCATGCACTGCTAATGGTGAAAAGACATTACAAGATAAAGAGTAAGAAATGGAATCCAAACCAAATTTTCCTGCCATCAACTCCTCAAAACAAGGATCAAATGCTAACTGATGTACATACCCTACAATATAATGTTGATTAAAAAAACCAACATCAGTCAACAGCTCACCATGAACAAGTGATACAACCCACTATGACTGATCACTAGCTAAGTCAGGAGATGTCATAGCCAAAGGAGTAGAATCAATAACAACACCCACTGAAGTATCACTCCCAAACTCCTGCTCTAAGTCACATATTATCAAGCTATCAACTGCAGAACCTATCACCATGTCATGCCCATCACAACTCTCATCTTGAGGCATCAAACTATCTCATAACTGATGATAAGCACTAGGAACCAAAGTACATCTTTGTATCATCATCCCATCAACATGGTCATCAAAGGTAAATTGATGAGCATACCTCACAGTGTAATGCCGATAGAATTCGCCAATCTCAGTCAGTGGCTCATACTGTAATCTAGATGAAACAAACTACAATTGATCATTAACCATGTTGGAACTTACTACTACCTCCGAAGATATCACCAAGGGAGTAGTATTACTAGCAGGAACCATGCCCACTACCGACTCACCAACATCACACATGATCTTTGACACATCTCTAGTCTCTGTGCCATCAGTACTAGAGGCCACCACTATGTCAAGCATACAACAATCTACTACAACACCCAACTCAACTGAACCTGACTCTAGTGGGAATGAACCTGATATGCCAATGTTAGTATCAAGGATGGATGCATCCCCATCTCCACTGTCTCTAACAATCTTGGCCATGGACATCCTCGGATCACCAAACACCATAGCTTGTGACTGTATAAAATCAGGTAAAGACTGTAGTCACTCTAACTCCATGGTCACCTTAGCCAAATGAAACTATGACTCCTTGAAAGCCAACTGTGTACTCTCAAGAATCTCATAAGTCACCTCAAGCTGCTCAATAAGCTCACTCACCTCATCTTCCTTGGCCAACAATGCATCATATGTTGTACTGTCCCACTCCATAAGATAATCTTTGTCGACTACCAACTGCATATAATCCTGTCTCAGAATCTGGATAGCCTCCCATAAAGAGTGGAACTCTGTCAAGGAAAGATAACTGCCTCCCTGCTCATCACTACTAGGAGAACCCCATCCATAAACTGCTAACAACTAACGAGAAGCATCGAAATGCTGGCAAGTGATAGCAATGTCTCAGTCACTAACTCTCAACTGATTAGACACATGATGACACTGGCTTGATTGTCTCCTACAAACCTCCTCTGATGCACTGTCTAAAGGAGTATCCTCAAAGTTACTAGTCTCTAGAGTATTACCATCCATATCCTGTGAATCAAATCTAAAGCTCATATCAACATACGGAGTATCAAAAACATTAGCATTTCTGTCCAACTTCTCTATACCCAAGGAAACTAAGTCTTCAAAACTACCCATTGCATCCTCCTGGATGTCATCAATGCCAATATGATCCTGGGACTCATCTATACACACTGCCAAATATGAAATATCATCAACACATTCCAGCAAGTATGGTCGACTGGATATATGAACAAAGCCCAACATCGGTGTATAAAAACTAATACCAACATCAAACAAGATACTGGCACAAGAAAAGACAACACTGTGTAATCTGCTAATCAAATCCATGATAGCACCCAAACAAACACTGCTACCAAAAAGTGTTAAAGATCTCCAGTCAACTGAATCCCAAACGCCAATATAACAATCTCGAGTCCATATCTGTAAACTAGAATCAACTGGTAACTCAAGAAAACTCCTCACCTGAGTAATATGACCAATACCAACTAACTCCACATACCTGTCATGATGAGATAATAAAGTCACAATACTATCTTTGTTCACCTTCAGCTGGATGGACAAATCATGTGAAGTACTACCAGCCTCAACCTCATGTGATGAAGCATCTAGCTGTGCCTGGTACTCTTTCTCAGCAAAGTCATGAATGCTCAATGTCTACTCATCTCTATCAGGTATCTCACCATCCTGCACAACAACATCCTCATAATCATCATCTGAACCCACTACACTGTAGTCACTGCCTATTGTAACTATACCATGCTAAATACCTGTGGCATCACCCTTTGACGACCTGTAAACAATTATCTCAATTTGAGTATCAAGTTGATCATTACTATCAATCTGTGTAATATCCTTTCTCACCACCTCCTATGGTAGAGTAGAATCTGAGACCTCTACCTGGCTATCAGCTAGTTTCTCAAACTCCTCATGCAAGTTCTTGGGAATTGTGTCATCTGTCCTGTGAGAAAATCTGCCAAATAGAAATCCAGTCAACTTATCCACCTTAGCTGGGTTAGACAACATGTCATTCATTATACGGTGGTGCTCAACCAACTGTTCAGACATGTCATGGCTTATTTTCATAAGTTTATCTCGAATGTCTAAATAACCATCCTTTCTATTGTTTTGACTCTAGATATCAATTGCCCAAGATCGTGTCCTCTGAGACTCAGTACTATACCTGTCCATTCTGGATAAAGTAGAGTGTAACCCCAATAGGATATAACTTCTTCAAACACCAAGAACTAACATGCAAATGATTAGAAGTAGCATTCAACCATAGATTTTGACATGCAACTGATTAGAAGCAACATGCAACCACCAAATTCACCAAGAACTAACATGCAAATGATTAGAAGTAGCATGCAACTATAAATTTTGACATGCAACTGATTAGAAACAACATGCAATCATAAATTATGACATGCAAGATCTGGGTAGTTGTCAAAAATGCAAGATCTGGGTAGTTGTCAAAACTGACATGCAAGATCTAGGTAGTTGTCAAAACTGACATGCAAACTTTTACAACCACCAAATTCACCAAGAACTAAAATGCAAATGATTAGAAGTAGCATGAAACCATAAATTTTGACATTCAGTTGATTAGAAGCAACATGCAACCATAAATTATGACATGCAAGATTTGGGTAGTTCTCAAAACTGAAATGCAAGATCTGGGTAGTTGTCAAAACTGACATGCAACTTCTACAAACCCTCAGGCTGGCAAGATCATGGCTCTGATACCACTAAAATGTCCCTTTACTAGTTTTGTGTGATATTTCCAACCTCTAATCATATTTTAAAGATCAAAAAACTAATATCACAAAGATCCACCAAATTTCTCAAGAAACCCCAAATCGGGTATGCTAGAAATTGTGCCAAAAGCTTCACAGCTTCACCTATTATTAATAAATTTGAAAGTGGAAATTTTTATAAAAATTTCAGTAGCATAACAGCCTACAAAATTACATTTCTAGATCCGTATAGCCTTTACACAACAGTTCTCAAATGTAGGACAAAAACTATGCTCATCAAGCTCCCGAAATTAACACAAAAATGCCCGGAAACACCACAAAAACACTAATAATCTATCTTAGAAGTTTAATCACATCCCAATACATATATTTAGCTCTATTTTAACACCTTAAAGTCTGAAATATAGTAGCAACCCAAACTGATATGAAATACTCAACTGAAAACACCAAACTCATACAAAAAACACACCCGAAAACTCACAAATCTGCACTATTCAGCACAAAGGAAAACTCTGTATGAGCATGCACATGGAATGGCTTCAAACTCCCATCCTTAGCCTTCCTGAAAACTTGCAAACTCTCATTCTTGGGTCTCCCTGGAAACCTGCAAACTCCCGTTCTTGGGTCTCCTTCTCCACAGGTTTGGCAGCCTCTGAAGAATAACAAAGAATGAGCAAAAATCAAGTTCTGGAATCTGCCCAAAATGCCTCCAAACCCCTTAAAAGAGGGCATAATTGTAACTCACATCCAAGAGAGGTTAATGAAACATATTTAAATAATAATTTTCATTTATTAGTCCAACGGTTTCCAAAGATTAACCCCCTTTTTCCGAAACTTCACTTTCTTGGGCCTGTCTGCCTTAGCAAAGATTATTATTTTTTAATTATTTGAAAAGGGGACATGACAAAATTTTTTATCCAAAAACAATATATGTGTTCCTCCATTCAAACTTGGAAACTAAAACTAAGATCTCTACATTTTGTAAACTTGGTATAACCAAAACATGTGTTTGCATTGTGTATTCTTTAAGCTATTATTTTGGGTTTTGGGTTGACTAGTGTTGACTAGTATAGGACGTCTACCAGAGGCTTGGGGGTTATGTGATTGTGGTGACATGATGATGTTTTAATCTCAATTTTTATAAACCCAACCATGGTTATGTGATGGAATGCTCTATGTATTGGTTGTGATTACTGATTGTTATAGTTGAGATTTTTATGTATAAGACACTTGATTTAACCATTATTTTGGTGATCGATCAGTTATCCTTTGTTATTTTCTAGTCGCCATGATGGGACTGTAATGTGGATTTATTTTTTATGATTTCATGTTGTGACATGTTTGACTCAACCATTTTTGGAGTCTTCGATCAGTATGATTGAGATATATATTTTGGTTATTGAGAACCATTGGATATTTGATTATCAGTGATACTTCAATTGCCAATAGAGAGTTGTTGTGTTCATGATTTTCTATGGATGATAGCTCATGGAGATTTGATGCTTTTTATGCATATTTGATGATTTTATTATGGATTATCTTTTGTGATTTTGAGATTTATGATTCCATGAGCATTAGGGTAGGATATCTGCATGTAGTGACGGGAAGTGGCTTGCAATGGGGGTCGGGGCCCTAAGAGGCTTCCAAAGTAACTCATTGTAAGTTGGATTAATAAGTGATAACATTCACACCTAATACTAACTGAATGAACCTAAAAAGATAAGTGTTTTGATCTCGCCCATGCCTTGAGTGCTTGTACAAGCTAGGATGGGAGTAGTGAGATGCATGGTTGTGACCTTGCATTCCGTAGTATGCCTCGTTAGTATGAGAGGATACTAGTGACCACATGAAATCAGTATGGACCCGTGGAGTTTAGCTAACTTCCAGGGTAACTTGTACATGATGATTGTGATGACACTTTTTCGCTTGCATAGTAGGTTCCTACATGTCATTGTGTGCCTCTGGGATTAGATGTCAGATTTTGTGTTGGAACCTTTGAGTTAGTATACTTTTAGGATTCTTGGACTTATAAAGATATGTGCTATGTGAATTTGATAGCCTGTTTGGGACTTGAGGTTATCTCCTTAGCACGGTGGGAGTGGACCACTTAGGTACCATGTGGTCGGGTGGTAGTGTATTTTCCACTCTTATCATTTTGAGATTCAATGAGATATCCTGGCTAATGTGTCCTTCATGATGGTGGATATGTATCATTTTTCATTGATGATTAGCATATGTTAGATGATGTTATCTTATGCTTTTATTTGCATGTTAGATTACTTCTACATATGATGTCGTATTTATTAGGAGTGACATTCCTACTATGTAATACCGATGATCTCTTTGGTGATTTGGAATGTTACACAAGGAGGGATGGCTAGGATCCACGATGGTCTAATGATGCTATTAATGGTTGGGAGGAACCGTGCACTTAGTTTATTATGTTTGATCTTTATGATGGATGTATATGACTTCTATGATGATGTATCATGTGTATCATGTGATTATCTCTACTTTGATGTATCATGGATTAGAATAGGATGATGTACCTTATTCTATGTATGTATATTCTTTTGAGCTTGTCATACCCTGTGACATGTACAGTGGATGATTGAGTATTTGAAATGTAATGTATAAACATTGGACGTATCATTATCATTATTATTTCATGTGGATGTTGTACTAAATGGATTCATGTATGTAATTCAACGTTAAGGGATATTAAAGAATGTAATTTTTTATTTATGTTATGTTTATTTTCAGATGGACATTACTATTGCTTCTGTTATTGTGCATTAGTTATATGTGGTATTTGCTTTCAAAAAAAATAAAAATGCTACTAAACTTAGCAAAATTCTACGCTAATTCTTCGGATCCCTTGGCGGGGCATTACATATTCACATACGCAAATATCAAGTTTGACCAAAAGTTGACCAGATTTAACCACAATTGACTTGAGTTGACTAGTTTCGAAAAGAATTTTGAAATAATTAAACAAAATTATTTAATTAAATGGAGTACTTACTTCTAATTAATTAAACAACGTTATTTAATTAAATGAGAAGGCATTCCTAATTAATTAAATGAAGTTATTTAATTAAATAAGAAAAGTGTCTCTAATTAATTAAAGATTGTTTAATTAAATAGAAAAACTAATTATGAGAGAATATCTCATTTTATTGAATTAAATATCTTAAAAAAATCTCCCTTCAGTTCAGAAAGGGAAATATCCAGTTCACTATTGATAAAAAATGAGTTAAATCAGTCAACTTCTTTTTCTACTCAAATTGAATCAGTTAACTACTTATTTTACTCAAATTAAATCTGTTAACTCCCTTTAATTTGAGAATCTCCCTTTATGACTGAACTTCACCTTTAATCCTGACCGTTGATTGAAATCAATCTCAACCATTGATGAATTCAAGGAAAGTCTATTTAAGAGACCCTCATCTCTTCATTTTCAAAGGTTGAATGAGAATTTGCATCGAATTCTTATTGGAATTCATACTCACGTTTGCTCATATTCACATACGCAAAGATCAAGTTTGACCAAAAGTTGACCAGATTTAACCACGGTTCACTTGAGTTGACTAGTTTTGAAATATTTTTTTAAATAATTAAATGAAATTATTTAATTAAATAGAGTACTTACTTATAATTAATTAAACAAAGTTATTTAATTAAATGAGAAGAGATTCTTAATTAATTAATTGAAGTTATTTAATTAAATAAGAAAAGTGTCTCTAATTAATTAAAAATTATTTAATTAAATAGAAAAAGTAATTATGAGAGCATATCCAATTTTATTAAATTAAATATCTCAAAAAAATGTCTCTTCAGTTCAAAAAGGGAAATTTTTAGTTCACTATTGATAAAAAATGAGTTAAATCAGTTAACTACTTTTTCAACTCAAATTGAATCAGTTAACTCCTTATTTTAATCAAATTAAATCTGTTAACTCCCTTTAATTTGGAAATCTCCCTTTATGACTGAACTTCAACTTTCATCCTGACCGTTGACTGAAGTCGACCTCAACCACTGATGAATTCAAGGAAAGTTTATTTAAGAGACCCTCATCTCTTCATTTTGAAACGTTGAATGAGAATTTACATCGAATTGTTGCTGGAATTCATACTCACATTTGCTCATATTCAAATATGCAAAGATCAAGTTTAAACAAAAGATGACTAGATTTAACCACAGTTGACTTGAGTTGACTAGTTTCAAAATTTTTTTTGAAATAATTAAATGAAATTATTTAATTAAATGGAGTACTTACTTCTAATTAAGTAAACAAAATTATTTAATTAAAGGAGAAGCCATTCCTAATTAATTAAATGAAGTTATTTAACTAAATAAGAAAAGTGTCTCTAATTAATTAAAGATTATTTAATTAAATAGAAAATGTAATTATGAGAGAATATCTCATTTTATTAAATTAAATATCTCAACAAAATCTCTCTTCAGTTCAAAAAAGGGAAATTTCTAGTTCACTATTGAAAAAAAATGAGTTAAATATGTTAACTCCTTTTTCTACTCAAATTGAATAAGTTAACTCCTTATTTTACTCAAATTAAATCTGTTAACTCTCTTTAATTTGAGAATCTCCCTTTATGACTTAACTTCACCTTTAATCTTGACCGTTGATTAAAATCGATCTCCACCGTTGATGAATTCATGGAAAGTCTATTTAAGAGACCCTCATTTCTTCATTTTGGAAGGTTGAATGAGAATTTACATCGAATTGTTGCTAGAATTCATACTCAAATTTGCTCATATTCACATACGCAAAGATCAAATTTGACCAAAAGTTGACCAGATTTAAGCATGGTTGACTTGAGTTGACTAATTTCGAAAAGAATTATGAAATAATTAAATGAAATTATTTAATTAAATGGAGTACTTACTTCTAATTAATTAAACAAAGTTATTTAATTAAATGAGAAGCCATTCCTAATTAATTAAATGAAGTTATTTAATTAAATAAGAAAAGTGTTTCTAATTAATTAAAGATTATTTAATTAAATAAAAAAAGTAATTATGAGAGAATATATCATTTTATTAAATTAAACATCTCAAAAAAATCTCCCTTCAGTTCAAAAAGGAAAATTTCCAGTTCACTATTGATAAAAAATGAGTTAAATCAGTTAACTCCTTTTTTTACTCAAATTGAATCATTTAACTCCTTATTTTACTCAAATTTAATCTGTTAACTCCCTTTAATTTGAGAATCTTCGTTTACGACTGAACTTCACCTTTAATCCTGACTGTTGATTGAAATCAATCTCAACCGTTGATGAATTCAAGGAAAGTCTATTTAAGAGACCCTCATCACTTCATTTTGAAAGGTTTAATGAGAATTTGCATCGAATTGTTGCTAAAATTCATACTCACATTTGCTCATATTCACATACGCAAAGATCAAGTTTGACCAAAAGTTTACCAGATTTAACCACGGTTGGCTAGTTTTTAAAAGTATTATGAAATAGTTAAATGAAATTATTTAATTAAATGGAGTACTTACTTCTAATTAATTAAACAAAGTTATTTAATTAAATGAGAAGCCATTCCTAATTGATTAAATGAAGTTATTTAATTAAATAAGAAAAGTGTCTCTAATTAATTAAAGATTATTTAATTAAATAGAAAAAGTAATTATGAGAGCATATGTAATTTTATTAAATTAAATATCTCAACAAAATCACTCTTCAGTTCAAAAAAGGAAATTTCCAGTTCACTATTGATCAAAAATGAGTTAAATCAATTAACTCCTTTTTCTACTCAAATTGAATCAGTTAACTCCTTATTTTACTCAAATTAAATCTATTAACTCCCTTTAATTTGGAAATCTCCCTTTATGACTGAACTTCACCTTTAATCCTGACCGTTGATTGAAATCGATCTCAACCGTTGATGAATTCAAGGAAAGTCTATTTAAGAGACCCTCATCTCTTCATTTTGAAAGGTTGAATGAGAATTTGCATCGAATTGTTGTTGGAATTCATACTCACATTTGCTCATATTCACATACGCAAAGATCAAGTTTGACCAAAATTTGACCTGATTTAACCACGGTTGACTTGAGTTGACTAGTTTCAAAAATTTTTTTGAAATAATTAAACGAAATTATTTAATTAAATAGATTACTTACTTCTAATAAATTAAACAAAATTATTTAATTAAAGGAGAAGCCATTCCTAATTAATTAAATGAAGTTATTTAGTTAAATAAGAAAAGTGTCTTTAATTAATTAAAGATTATTTAATTAAATAGAAAAAGTAATTATGAGAGCATATCTCATTTTATTAAATTAAATATCTCAACAAAATCTCCCTTCAGTTCAAAAAGGGAAATATCCAGTTCACTATTGATAAAAAATGAGTTAAATCAGTCAACTCCTTTTTCTACTCAAATTGAATCAATTAACTCCTTATTTTACCCAAATTAAATCTGTTAACTCTCTTTAATTTGAGAATTTCCCTTTATGACTGAACTTCACCTTTAATCCTGACCGTTGATTGAAATCAATCTCAACCATTGATGAATTCAAGGAAAGTCTATTTAAGAGACCCTCATCTCTTCATTTTGAAAGGTTTAATGAGAATTTGCGTCGAATTCTTAATGGAATTCATACTCACATTTGCTCATATTCACATACGCAAAGATCAAGTTTGACCAAAAGTTTACCAGATTTAACCACGGTTGGCTAGTTTTTAAAAGTATTATGAAATAGTTAAATAAAATTATTTAATTAAATGGAGTACTTACTTATAATTAATTAAACAAAGTTATTTAATTAAATGAGAAGCCAATCTTAATTGATTAAATGAAGTTATTTAATTAAATAAGAAAAGTTTCTCTAATTAATTAAAGATTATTAATTAAATAGAAAAAGTAATTATGAGAGCATCTCTCATTTTATTAAATTAAATATCTCAACAAAATCTCTCTTCAGTTCAAAAAAAGAAATTTTCAGTTCACTATTGATAAAAAATGAGTTAAATGAGTTAACTCCTTTGTCTACTCAAATTGAATCAGTTAACTCCTTATTTTACTAAAATTAAATCTATTAATTGTCTTTAATTTGGAAATCTCCTTTTATGACTGAACTACACCTTTAGTCCTGACCGTTGATTGAAATCGATCTCAACTGTTGATGAATTCAAGGAAAGTCTATTTAAGAGACCCTCATCTCTTCATTTTGAAAGTTTGAATGAGAATTTGCATCAAATTGCTGCTGGAATTCATACTCACATTTGCTCATATTCACATATGCAAAGATCAAGTTTGACAAAAAATTGACCTGATTTAACCACAATTGACTTGAGTTGAATAGTTTCGAAAATAATTTTGAAATAATTAAACGAAATTATTTAATTAAATGGAGTACTTACTTCTAATTAATTAAACAAAGTTATTTAATTAAATGAGAAGCCATTCCTAATTAATTAAATGAAGTTAGTTAATTAAATAAGAAAAATGTCTCTAATTAATTAAATATTATTTAATTAAATATAAAAAGTAATTATAAGAGCATATCTCATTTTATTAAATTAAATATCTCAACAAAATCTCTTTTCAGTTCAAGAAGGGAAATTTTTCGTTCACTATTGATCAAAAATGAGTTAAATCAGTTAACTCCTTTTTCTACTCAAATTGAATCTATTAACTCCTTATTTTACTCAAATTAAATCTGTTAAGTCCCTTTAATTTGGAAATCTCCCTTTATGACTGAACTTCACCTTTAATCCTGACCGTTGATTGAAATCAATCTCAACCGTTGATGAATTCCAAGAAAGTCTATTTAAGAGACCCTCATCTCTTCAATTTGAAAGGTTGAATGAGAATTTGCATCGAATTGTTGCTGGAATTCATACTCACATTTGCTCATATTCGCATATGCAAAGACCAAGTTTGACCAAAAGTTGATCAGATTTAACAACCATTGACTTGAGTTGCCTAGTTTCGAAAACAATTTTGAAATAATTAAACGAAACTATTTAATTAAATCGAGTACTTACTTCTAATTAATTAAACAAAGTTATTTAATTAAATGAGAAGCCATTCCTAATTAATTAAATGAAGTGATTTAATTAAATAATAAAAGTGTCTCTAATTAATTAAAGATTATTTAATTAAATAGAAAAAGTAATTATGAGAGCATATCTCATTTTATTAAATTAAATATCTCAACAAAATCTCTCTTCAGTTCAAAAAGGAAAATTTTCAGTTCACTATTTATCAAAAATGAGTTAACTCCTTTTTCTACTCAAATTGAATCAATTAACTCTTTATTTTACTCAAATTAAATCTATTAACTCCCTTTAATTTGGAAATCTCCCTTTATGACTGAACTTCACCTTTAATCCTGACCGTTGATTGAAATCGATCTCAACCGTTGATGAATTCTACGAAAGTCTATTTAAAAGACCCTAATCTCTTTATTTTGAAAGGTTGAATGAGAATTTGCATCGAATTGTTGCTAGAATTCATACTTACATTTGCTCATATTCACATACGCAAAGATCAAGTTTGACCAAAAGTTGACCAGATTTAACCACGGTTGACTTTAGTTGACTAGTTTTGAAATATTATTTGAAATAATTCAATGAAATTACTTAATTAAATGGAGTACTTACTTCTAATTAATTAAACAAAGTTATTTAATTAAATGAGAAGCCATTCTTAATTAATTAATTGAATTTATTTAATTAAGTAAGAAAAGTGTCTCTAATTAATTGAAGATTATTTAATTAAATAGAAAAAGTAATTATGAGAGCATATCTCATTTTATTAAATTAAATATCTCAACAAAATCTCTCCTCAATTCAAAAAAGGAAATTTCCAGTTCACTATTGATCAAAAATGAGTTAAATCAGTTAACTCCTTTTTCAACTCAAATTGAATCAGTTAACTCCTTATTTTAATCAAATTAAATCTATTAACTCCCTTTAATTTGGAAATCTCCCTTTATGACTGAACTTCACCTTTTATCCTGACCGTTGACTGAAGTCGACCTCAACCATTGATGAATTCTAGGAAAGTCTATTTAAGAGACCCTCATCTCTTCATTTTGAAACGTTGAATGAGAATTTGCATCGAATTGTCACTAGAATTCATACTCACATTTGCTCATATTCAAATACGCAAAGATCAAGATTGATCAAAAGATGACCAAATTTAACCACAGTTGACTTGAGTTGACTAGTTTCGAAAAGAATTTTGAAATAATTAAATGAAATTATTTAATTAAATCGAATACTTACTTCTATTTAATTAAACAAAATTATTTAATTAAAGGAGAAGCCATTCCTAATTAATTAAATGAAGTTATTTAATTAAATAAGAAAAGTGTCTCTAATTAATTAAAGATTACTTAATTAAATAGAAAAAGTAATTATGAGAGAATATCTCATTTTATTAAATTAAATATCTCAACAAAATCTCCCTTCAGTTCAAAAAGGGAAATTTCGAGTTCACTATTGAAAAAAAATGAGTTAAATCTGTTAACTCCTTTTTCTACTCAAATTGAATCAGTTAACTCCTTATTTTACTCAAATTAAATCTGTTAACTCCCTTTAATTTGAGAATCTCCCTTTATGACTTAACTTCACCTTTAGTCCTGACCGTTGATTGAAATAAATATCAACCGTTGATGAATTCATGGAAAGTCTATTTAAGTGACCCTCATTTCTTCATTTTGAAAGGTTGAATGAGAATTTGCATCGAATTGTTGCTGGAATTCATACTAACATTTGCTTATATTCACATACGCAAAGATCAAGTTTGAACAAAAGTTGACCAAATTTAACCATGGTTGACTTGAGTTGACTAGTTTCGAAAAGAATTTTGAAATAATTAAACGAAATTATTTAATTAAATGGAGTACTTACTTCTAATTAATTAAACAAAGTTATTTAATTAAATGAGAAGCCATTCCTAATTGATTAAATGAAGTTATTTGATTAAATAAAAAAATGTCTCTAATTAATTAAAGATTGTTTAATTAAATAGAAATGGTAATTATGAGTGCATATCTCATCTTATTAAATTAAATATCTCAACAAAATCTCTCTTCAGTTCAAAAAGGGAAATTTCCAGTTCGCGATTGATAAAAAATGAGTTGAATCAGTTAACTCCTTTTTCTACTCAAATTGAATCAATTAACTCCTTATTTTACTCAAATTAAATCTATTAACTCCCTTTAATTTGGAAATCTCCCTTTATGACTGAACTTCACCTTTAATCCTGACCGTTGATTGAAATCGATCTCAATCGTTGATGAATTCAAGAAAAGTCTATTTAAGAGACCCTCATCTCTTCATTTTGAAAGGTTGAATGAGAATTTGCATTGAATTGTTGCTGGAATTCATACTCACATTTGCTCATATTCACATACGCAAAGATCAAGTTTGACCAAAAGTTGACCAGATTTAACCACGGTTGACTTTTGTTGAGTAGTTTCGAAAAGAATTTTGAAATAATTAAACAAACTTATTTAATTAAATGGAGCACTTACTTCTAATTAATTAAACAAAGTTATTTAACTAAATGAGAAACCATTCCTAATTAATTAAATGAAGTTATTTAATTAAATAAGAAAAGTGCCTCTAATTAATTAAAGATTATTTAATTAAATAGAAAAATTAATTATGAGAGCATATCTCATTTTATTAAATTAAATATCTCAACAAAATCTCTCTTCAGTTCAAAAAGGGAAATTTTCAGTTCACTATTGATCAAAAATGAGTTAAATCAGTTAACTCCTTCTTTTACTCAAATTGAATCAGTTAACTCATTATTTTAATCAAATTAAATCTGTTAACTCCTTTTAATTTGGAAATCTCCCTTTATGACTAAACTTCACCTTTAATCCTAACCGTTGATTGAAATCGATCTCTACCGTTGATGAATTCTAGGAAGGTCTATTTAAAAGACCCTCATCTCTTCATTTTGAAAGGTTGAATGAGAATTTGCCTCAAATTGTTGCTGGAATTCATACTCACATTTGCTCATATCCACATACGTAAAGATTAAATTTGACCAAAAGTTGACCAGATTTAACCTCGGTTGACTTGAGTTAACTAGTTTCGAAAAAAATTTTGAAATAATTAAACGAAATTATTTAATTAAATGGAGTACTTACTTCTAATTAATTAAACAAAATTATTTAATTAAATGAGAAGCCATTCATAATTAATTAAATGAAGTTATTTAATTAAATAAGAAAAGTGTCTCTAATTAATTAAAGATTATTTAATTAAATAGAAAAAGTAATTATGAGAGCATATCTTATTTTATTAAATTAAATATCTCAACAAAATCTCTCTTCAGTTCAAAAAGGGAAATATCCAGTTCACTATTGATTAAAAATGAGTTAAATCAGTTAACTCCTTTTTCTACTCAAATTGAATCAGTTAACTCCTTGTTTTACTCAACTTAAATCTGTTAACTCCCTTTAATTTGGAAATCTCCCTTTATGACTAAACTTTACCTTTAATCTTGACCGCTAATTGAAATCGATCTCAACCGTTGATGAATTCTAGGAAAGTCTATTTAAGAGACACTCATCTCTTCATTTCGAAAGGTTGAATGAGAATTTGCATCGAATTGTTGCTTAAATTGATACTCACATTTGCTCATATTCACATACGCAAAGATCAAGCTTGACCAAAAGTTGACCAGATTTAACTATAGTTGACTTGAGTTGACTAGTTCAAAAAGAGAAATTTTCAGTTCACTATTCATCAAAAATGAGTTAAATTAGTTAACTCTTTTTTCTGCTCAAATTGAATCAGTTAACTCCTTATTTTACTCAAATTAAATCTGTTAACTCCCTTTAATTTGGAAATCTCCCTTTATGACTGAACTTCACTTTTATTCCTGACCGTTGATTGAAATCGATTTCAACCGTTGATGAATTTCAAGAAAGTCTATGTAAGAGACCCTCATCTCTTCATTTTGAAAGGTTGAATGAGAATTTGCATCGAAATGTTGCTGGAATTCATACTAACATTTGCTCATATTCACATATGCAAAGATCAGGTTTCACCAAAAGTTGACCAGATTTAACAATGATTGACTTGAGTTGACTAGTTTCGAAAAGAATTTTGAAATAATTAAATGAACTTTTTAAATAAAATGGAGTACTTGCTTCTAATTAATTAAACAAATTTATTTAATAAAATAAGAATCAATTCCTAATTAATTAAATGAAGTTATTTAATTAAATAAGAAAAGTTACACTAATTAATTAAAGATTATTTAATTAAATAGAAAAAGTAATTATGAGAGCATTTCTCATTTTATTAAATTAAATATCTAAACAAAATCTCTCTTCAGTTCAAAAAGGGAAATTTCAAGTTCACTATTGATAAAAAATGAGTTAAATCAGTTAATTCGTTTTTCTACTCAAATTGAATCAGTTAACACTTTATCTTACTCAAATTAAATCTATTAACTCCCTTTAATTTGGAAATCTTCCTTTATGACTGAACCTCACCTTTAATCTTGACCGTTGATTGAAATCGATCTCAACCGTTGATGAATTCCAGGGAACTCTATTTAAGAGACCCTCATCTCTTCATTTTGAAAGGTTGAATGAGAATTTGCATTGAATTGTTGCTAGAATTCATACTCACATTTGCTTATATTCATATACGCAAAGATCAAGTTTGAGCAAAAGTTGACTAGATTTAACAACGGTTGACTTGAGTTGACAAGTTTCGAAAAGAATTTTGAAATAATTAAATGAAATTATTTAATTAAATGGAGTATTTACTTCTAATTAATTATACAAAGTTATTTAATTAAATGAGAAGCCATTCCTAATTAATTAATTGAAGTTATTTAATTAAATAAGAAAAGTGTCTCTAATTAATTAAAGATTATTTAATTAAATAGAAAAAGTAATTATGAGAGCATATCTCATTTTATTAAATTAAATATCTCAACAAAATCTCTCTTCAGTTCAAAAAGGGAAATTTCCAGTTCACTATTGATCAAAAATGAGTTAAATCAGTTAACTCTTTATTTTACTCAAATTAAATCTGTTAACTCTTTTTAATTTGAAAATCTCCCTTTATGATTGAAATTCACCTTTAATCCTGACTGTTGATTGAAATCGATCTCAACCGTTGATGAATTCCAAGAAAGTCTATTTAAGAGACCCTCATCTCTTCATTTTGAAAGGTTGAATGAGAATTTGCATCGAATTGTTGCTGGAATTGATATTCGCATTTGCTCATATTCACATATGCAAATATCAAGTTTGACCAAAAATTGACCAAATTTAACCACGGTTGAATTGAGTTGACTAATTTCGAAAAGAATTTGTAAATAATTAAATGAAATTATTTAATTAAATGGAGTACTTACTTCTAATTATTTAAACAAAGTTAATTAAATGAGAAGCCATTCGTAAATAATTAAATGAAGTTATTTAATTAAGTAAAAAATGTACCTCTAATTAATTAAAGATTATTTAATTAAATAGAAAAAGTAATTATGAGAGCATATCTCATTTTATTAAATTAAATATCTTAACAAAATCTCTCTTCAGTTCAAAAAGAGAAATTTCCTGTTCACTATTGATCAAAAAATGAATTAAATAAGTTGACTCCTTTTTCTACTCAAATTGAATCAGTTAACTCTTTATTTTACTCAAAGTAAATCTATTAACTCCCTTTAATTTGGAAATCTTCCTTTATGACTGCACTTCACCTTTAATCCTGACCATTGATTGAAATCGATCTCAACCGTTGATGAATTCCAAGAAAGTCTATTTAAGAGACCCTCATCTCTTCATTTTCAAAGGTTGAATGAGAATTTGCATCAAATTGTTGCTAGAATTCATACTCACATTTGCTCATATTCACATATGCAAAGATCAAGTTTGAACAAAAGTTGACCAGATTTAACCACAGTTGACTTGAGTTGACTAGTTTCGAAAAGAATTTTGAAATAATTAAATGGAGTACTTACTTCTAATTAATTAAAAAATGTTATTTAATTAAGTGAGAATCCATTCCTAATTAATTAAATGAAGTTATTTAATTAAATAAGAAAAGTGTCTCTAATTAATTAAAGATTATTTAATTAAATAGAAAAAGTAATTATGAGAGCCTATCGCATTTTATTAAATTAAATATCTCAACAAAATCTCTCTTCAGTTCAAAAGGGGAAATTTCCAGTTCACTATTGATCAAAAATAAGTTAAATCAGTTAACTCCATTTTCTACAAAAATTACATCAGTTAACTCTTTATTTTACTCAAATTAAATCTGTTAACTCCCTTTAATTTGGAAATCTCCCTTTATGACTGAACTTCACCTTTAATTCTGACCGTTGATTGAAATCGATCTCAACGGTTGATGAATTTCAGGAAAGTCTATTTAAGAGACCCTCATCTCTTCATTATGAAAGGTTGAATGTGAATTTGCATCAAATTGTTGCCGGAATTCATACTCACATTTGCCCATATTCAAATACGCAAAGATCAAGTTTGACAAAAAGTTGTCCAGATTTAACCACGGTTGATTTGAGTTGACTAATTTGGAAATTTTTTTTTAAATAATTAAACAAAATTATTTAATTTAATAGAGTACTTGCTTCTAATTAATTAAAAAAAGTTAATTAAATGAGAAGTCATTCCTAATTAATTAAATGAAGTTATTTAATTAAATAAGAAAAGTGTCTCTAATTAATTAAAGATTATTTAATTAAATAGAAAAAGTAATTATGAGAGCATATCTCATTTTATTAAATTAAATATCTCAACAAAATCTCTCTTCAGTTCAAAAAGAGAAATTTCTAGTTAACTATTGATAAAAAATGAGTTAAATATGTTGATTCCTTTTTCTACTCAAATTGAGTCAGTTAACTCTTTATTTTACTCAAAGTAAATCTATTAACTCCCTTTAATTTGAAAATCTCCTTTTATAACTGAACTTCACCTTTAATCCTGACCGTTGATTGAAATCGATCTCAACCGTTGAGAAATTTTAGGAAAGTCTATTTAAGAGACCCTCATCTCTTCATTTTCAAAAGTTGAATGAGAATTTGCATCGAATTGTTGCTAGAATTCATACTCACATTTGCTCATATTTACATATTCAAAGATCAAGTTTGAACAAAAGTTGACCAGATTTAACCACGGTTGACTTGAGTTGACTAGTTTTGAAAAGAGTTTTGAAATAATTAAATGAAATTATTTAATTAAATGGAGTACTTACTTCTAATTAATTAAAAAAAGTTATTTAATTAAATGAGAAGCCATTCCTAATTAATTAAATGAAGTTATTTAATTAAATAAGAAAAGTGTCTCTAATTAATTAAAGATTATTTAATTAAATAGAAAAAGTAATTATGAGAGCTTATCTCATTTTATTAAATTAAATATCTCAACAAAATATCTCTTCAGTTCAAAAAGGGAAATTTCCAGTTCACTATTGATCAAAAATAAGTTAAATCAGTTAACTCCTTTTTCTACTCAAATTGAACAAGTTAACTCTTTATTTTACTCAAATTAAATCTATTAACTCCCTTTAATTTGGAAATCTCCCTTTATGACTAAACTTCACCTTTAATTCTGACCGTTGATTGAAATCGATCTCAACTGTTGATGAATTTCAGGAAAGTCTATTTAAGAGACCCTCATCTCTTCATTTTGAAAGGTTGAATGAGAATTTGAATCGAATTGTTGCTGGAATTCATACACACATTTGCTCATATTCACATACACAAAGATCAAGTTTGACCAAAACTTGACTATATTTAACTTCGGTTGACTTGAGTTGACTAGCTTCGAAAAGAATTTTGAAATAATGAAACAAAACTATTTAATTAAATGGAGTACTTACTTTTAATTAATTAAACAAAGTTATTTAATTAAATGAGAAGCCATTCTTAATGAATTAAATGAAATTATTTAATTAAATAAGAAAAGTGGTTCTAATTAATTAAAGATTATTTAATTAAATAAAAAAGTAATTATGAGAGCATATCTTATTTTATTAAATTAAATATCTCAACAAAACCTCTCTTTAGTTCAAAAAGGGAAATTTTCAGTTCACTATTGTTCAAAAATGAGTTAAATCAGTTAATTCCTTTTTCTACTCAAATTGAATTAGTTAACTTCTTATTTTACTCAAATTAAATCTATTAACTCCCTTTAATTTGGAAATTTCCCTTTATGACTGAACTTCACCTTTAATCCTAACCGTTGATTGAAATCGTTCTCAACCATTTATGAATTTTAGGAATGTCTATTTAAGAGACCCTCATCTTTTCATTTTGAAAGGTTGAATGAAAATTTGCATCAAATTGTTGCTGGAATTCATACTCACATTTGCTCATATTCAGATACGCAAAGATCAATTTTGAGCAAAAATTGACCAGATTTAACCATGGTTGACTTGAGTTGACTAGTTTCGAAAAGAATTTTGAAATAATTAAACAAAATTATTTAATTAAATGGAGTACTTACTTCTAATTAATTAAACAAAGTTATTTAATTAAATGAGAAGCCATTCCTAATTAATTAAAAGAAGTTATTTATTTAAATAAGAAAAGTGTCTCTAATTAATTAAAGATTATTTAATTAAATAGAAAAAGTAATTATGAGAACATATATCATCTTATTAAATTAAATATCTCAACAAAATCTCTCTTCAGTTCAAAAAGGGAAATTTTCAGTTCACTGTTGATCAAAAATGAGTTAAATCAGTTGACTCCTTTTTCTACTCAAATTGAATCAGTTAACTCCTTATTTTACTCAAATTAAATCTGTTAACTCCCTTTAATTTGAAAATCTCCCTTTATGACTGAACTTCACCTTTAATCCTGACCATTGATTGAAATCGATCTCAACCGTTAATGAATTCTAGGAAAGTCTATTTAAGAGACCCTCATCTCTTCATTTTGAAAGGTTGA
Source organism: Cupressus sempervirens (assembly GCA_028749045.1). Taxonomy (NCBI): domain Eukaryota; kingdom Viridiplantae; phylum Streptophyta; class Pinopsida; order Cupressales; family Cupressaceae; genus Cupressus; species Cupressus sempervirens. The sequence continues at coordinate 371,123,948 of CM053788.1, forward strand.
ATGAGAATTTGCATCGAATTGTTGCTGGAATTCATACTCATATTTGCTCATATTCACATACGCAAAGATCAAGTTTGAGCAAAAGTTGACCAAATTTAACCACGGTTTACTTGAGTTGACTAGTTTCAAAAATAATTTTGAAATAATTAAACGAAATTATTTAATTAAATAGAGTACTTACTTCTAATTAATTAAACAAAGTTATTTAATTAAATGAGAAGCCATTCTTAATTAATTAAATAAAGTTATTTAATTAATTAAGAAAAGTGTCTCTAATTAATTGAAGATTATTTAATTAAATAGAAAAAGTAATTATGAGAGCATATCTAATTTTATTAAATTAAATATCTCAACAAAATCTATCTTCAGTTCCAAAAGAGAAATTTCTAGTTCACTATTGATAAAAAATGAGTTAAATCAGTTTACTCCTTTTTCTACTCAAATTGAATCAGTTAACTACTTATTTTATTCAAATTAAATCTGTTAACTCCCTTTAATTTGGAAATCTCCCTTTATGACTGAACTTCACCTTTAATTGTGACCGTTGATTGAAATCGAGCTCAACCGTTGATGAATTCCAGGAATGTCTATTTAAGAGACCCTCATCTCTTCATTTTGAAAGGTTGAATGAGAATTTGCATCGAATTATTGCTGGAATTCATAGTCACATTTGCTCATATTCACATACGCAAAGATCAAGTTTGACCAAAAGTAGACCAGATTTAACCACAGTTGACTTGAGTTGACTAATTTCGAAAAGAATTTTGAAATAATTAAACGAAATTATTTATTTAAATGGAGTACTTACTTCTAATTAATTAAACAAAGTTATTTAATTAAATGAGAAGCCATTCCTAATTAATTAAATAAGAAAAGTGTCTCTAATTAATTAAAGATTATTTAATTAAATAGAAAAAGTAATTATGAGAGTATATCTCATTTTATTAAATTAAATATCTCAATAAAATCTTTTTTCAGTTTAAAAAGTGAAATTTCTAGTTCACTATTGATAAAAAATGAGTTAAATCAGTTGACTCCCTTTTCTACTCAAATTGAATCAGTTCACTCCTTATTTTACTCAAATTAAATCTGTCATGCCCAAACTACAAGGGCATAAACACACACAGATTTTTTTATGTTTATTTTTATTTTTAATTAAAATTCACTAAGATGATAAGGTTATGCTCACGGTTTTAGGTAAAGTTTTTCTACACTACTAAATTTATACTCTCGTTATAAAATTGATATTGATCATTAATTACGTTCTTACATTTACTTACAATGATGCGTGAAAATCATTTAAATAACAATGTAAAAGAATATCAGGTTTAGATTAATAGAAAATATTTAATCAGGTAAAATGTACATTCAAAGTTGAAAAATCAAATCTAAATTAACGATTACATCCATAATATCAAAAATTGAATGAATCGAAATCAAGCTAATTTTCATTATTTAAACTTTACTAACCTAAATTAAATCTACTAATTACATTTCAAAATTGGAAACGTTCCCAAACAATATCAATTTTACTTAATTTAAATATTTTTAAATTAGAATATGATGTTAACAATTGCTAACCAAGTCTTGATTAAACTAACACAATTACATATAATTATTTAGAGAAAACCTCAAACAACGTAAATACACTACTTACTAACTAGTACTACTAAATAACATTAACTAAATCTAATTTAATCTAAAATTTAATTATATAACAACCAACTAAATTTAACTAATCGTTAAATTAAAATTTTCTAAAATAATAAATCAACTAAATTAAATAAAAACTAAACTAATATATATATATATATATACATATACACATATATATATATACATATATACATATATACATATATACATATATACATATATATATATATGTATATATATATATATATGTATATATATAGATATATGTATATATATAGATATATGTATACATATATATATATATATATATATATACATATATGTATATATATATATATATATATATGTATATATGTATATATGTATATATGTATATATGTATATATGTATACAATTTACAAACTTTAAACAATACAATTAACATAACATAATGAATAACTATCTAATCTTACTATCAATAAAAGACTAACTTAAAACTTTAGTAAACTAAATTAACACCACATAAACTAACACAAATCTAACTTAATTAAATTTAACACTACAAACATATTACTAACAAAAAAACTAAACCTAAAATATCCTACACTAACCTAGGACTATCCTACTCTCAAACCACTCATGTCACCACCTACACTCTACCCTAGATTCCACTCTACACTCACCCAAAGGAGGGCTTGGGTGAAACCCCATGCAATCCCACGCAACTTGAGGGTCTGCAACACGCAGCCCCAAGAAGACCTGGCCCAAGTACGTGGGTCAGCAAGTCAAGCAAAACATAAACTCCCTTGCAAGGTGATTGGTGGTGGAGGTAAGTTAAAAGGGTAAAGATTAATACAAACCTTCACTCATCCAAAGGCAATGTCCAACCAAAAAGGTCTTGGCAGGTGGCATCATGAAACTTGATTAATTTCAAAAAGAACAACTTTTTTAAAAACGCAACCCATGATCAAACTGACCAAGGCAACAAACTTTTTTTTTAAAATTTATTAAATATTCTTTCCAAAACTAGCGTTCCCCAAGGAATGGAAATTGCATTGAAGACATAAAGTTTTATGGTTGATGATAGACAACAACATGTATTGAATTATTTTTAATTCTCAAAAGTAATTGACTTATATTCTTTTTATATGAATTAATATTAGATTTTAATTGCAAGACAAAGGAATTTTACAGAGAATATTCTCTATGGCAAAAGAGGGAATTAAATTTTTTCCATGGCAAACAAGGTTTATAATTTCTCCTTCTCTCCAATAATCTATGTTTTATCAATCGTACTATATTCAAGGTGTGTGTTCATGCTTTAAAAATTCAAGGAGATACATAATCTCTTAGTCAAATTGATTTGTTCATAAGAAAATTTAACAAAGAAGAGATAATTTGAGTTCTCAAAGTAGGAATCCTAACTCATCCAATACTTATACATCAACTTGGAAGTTTCATCATATCAAATTACTCTTCATTAACAAATTAAAAACTTGAAATATCACAATTCAAGACATTATCTATGATTCTATTTTCTCACCTATATATACAAATTTATTTATTTATTTTTGAAATCACATGAGGACAATGCAAAGAGATTTCCATAATCTTTTCCTTTATCTATTATTCATCCTATTTTGATGTGCATCCATCCAAATTAAAATTTACGATTAAAACACAAGATAACCAATCATACTTAAACACCAATTTTATTGGCAAACCTGATTCAAAGGCTCAGCCGGGAAAGAATCAGGAAGAAAATCGGGCTTCGTTGCCAATCCAACAAAGTTTTGAGATACAAGTTACATAGGATTTCAATCCTGAATTACAACACTTAAATGAAATTTCTTTCATGACCCTCAACAAGGGTTCCATATCCAATTCTTCAACACATCTCTACGAACCGTGGAGGAAACAAAATCTGATCAGGTGATAACAAGCATGACCAAGAAACAAATCAAACATGCGTAATCATACAAGGTTTTCACTATAGGATTCACAACGAATCAACACTAGGGAAGGGTGGATTCTTCCGACCAGGAGAAGTCAAGCACCACACCAAACAGATGCCCAATCGGGGCTATAAACCAAGAACTTCCGTTCTTCCATTTCAACATACCATAATCATACCAGGTTTGTGCTGACAGGTAGGGGCCCATAACACCCTACCCTTTCTCCCTCTTCTCATCCTGAGAAGAGACTCTACACTGGTTGGACTCCGACTAAACAGACTTTTCCCAAAATTGGTCACTTCTGCCCTCTCCAAGGGTGAGTAATACCAAAACACCCATGCAAGAAAAGTCTCAAAATTGCAAACATAAACATGAAAGGAAATCATCCAAAAATACATGGTTTTCAAAGCTTCCCAACATACCCACAAACATACAAACATTGAAACAACAACAATGTAGCATAAGCATGAAACTAAAAAGAAATTTGAACAAGGGAGATGAGAATTCCAACCTTCACAAAGAGGTACTGGCAATGAACAAGTTTGAGTTCCTTCCTTCAACCTTCAAGAACTCCTCTCTAAATGTAGAGATTGGGTAACAACCTCTACTAGACCAAGAAAGGCCTCTAAATAAGCCTCCACTCAACCACCCAAGGGATCAATAACTACACCCACCCACTAACAAGTCTAGAAACTCCTAACTCAACCCACACTATGGTTAAACCCTAAGTGGAGGTGGGGTAATGAAACTCATGGTAACCACTTGCAATTTTTGCACAAAGGCAAAAAGGGACTTTTTGAGTGGCCTCAAAAGTCAACAAAAGGGGCTTAGGGATTGAAAAAGAACCCTAACCCATACCCATACCTTTTGGGTATAGTAATTTCATGATTTAAAGCCTTAGAAATAGGTTTAGAGCCACACAAAGGCTAGGAAATAAATAGGATCAAACTAACAACTCTAAAAAGTAAATTAAGCACTAATCTGGATTAGGGATGACTAGCCTTGATTAAGAACCAATCAGAAAACTAACACTAACTTAAACCGACTTAGGTCCAAGGGTTACACAGCTAACCCTAACTAGCATGCTAAAGAGCACAAACAATTCACGAGTGTCAAGTGACACTAAAAGAACATAGTTATGAACATTGACATTAACTGAACACAGAAATACAATACATACATCTCACAGTACAATACTTGAATTATGAACAACAAGGTTTCCAAAATTAGTACATAGAGATTAGTTATGTTCCTCCATCGATTTCCTCGGCTAAAAATCTACACACTCATTGCACACATCAGTAGTCCCGTAAAATCACATGTACATAAATGTATACATATCAGATATTCTCATAAATTATAACATACATCAATAAGGGTTTCGTCATCCTGCTTAATTCTTAATCATTTAAAATCTCTCAAATCAAAGTCTCAATCCTACATTTATTGATTTCATCAACATACATATACAGCAAACATTGAATAAAAATCATCAAATATATCTGAAAGTAACATCACACAACATGAAATAATAGAGTATGTTCTAAGCATTAGATAATGTCTTGACATCTCGAGTCGTGAGTCTCAAAATGATAAAGTAACAACTAAGGCTGTGAAGGGTCAGGGCAAGGCCTCACACCTTCTCCACTAGGCATGAACTTCCTCCTAGAATTCATCAAAAGATAAGGGTATTGAGATCGCATCCGTGCTGCATCCTCCCAATAAATCATGACCTCATTGTGACATTCCCACTAGACCCTAACTTGGTCCAGCTCTCGACCTCGAGGAGCTAGGGTCTATCGAGCAATAATAAGGATAGTCTCTAGCACTAACTGGTTAACCAACTCCACCTGTAGCCTCAATAACTGTACTTTGATGCTCAATCTGATGGTTGTCAACCGCTATAAAAACTCTATGGGACCTGCCCATGTCTCCAACTGTCGGCTCTGAAAAAGCCCCTCTCTGACCACTGAATGGTTGTCCCTACGGACACTCTCTAGCTATATGACCCATGCCTCCACAAGTATAGCATGGTCCTTGGGTATAAGATTGTGCATCCTGTGATCTAGACTACTGTGGACCTCCTAACCTGCTAGAACCACTGTATCCACCCCTGGAAGATTGCTGAGTCTGCACTGCCTATGACTGTAGGGCCTGTACTTTCTGATCCTACTGTGACTGCCACTGCTTGGGCTTAGAGCCTTGGTAACCCTGTGAGAGTACCTGCTGCTACTGAGACTGTTGGCCCTTAGAGGACCCTGGTGTATAATTCTGATTCCCTTTCCGAAGGGGTTTTTGCCAGGTAGAGTTTCGGTTCTGAGATCGATCTCGTGATTCTTGTATACCCCGAGTATCCTCTGCTACTAGTGCTATCTCCACTACCTGTCTGAAGGTGGTAGGGAAGGCCATCCAAACTGGACCCTGAAGTGAGAAATTCAGACCCATGATAAAATGATGTACCCGTAGTTTCTCGTCCTTCATGTATTCCACATAAGGAAGGAGCTCGAGAGACCTGCTCTCATACTGTGCCACTGTAAGAACTCTCTGATAAAGAGAATGGAACTCCTCTATCTATTTCTATAAGAAATGCTCTGACAAGTACCTCTCTCGAAATCTTTCTAGGAATGATTCCCATGTGAGGGTATCCATCTTCACTCCACCTATGATCTCCTCCTGATGCCACCAATTGGAGGCATCCCCTCTCAACTGATGAACTGCTAGGCATGCCTTTAGATTACTTCCATAGGGTCGTAATCCAAAGCACCACTGTAGGCTCTGTAACCATGCCTCTGCTACTCTCCCCTTAGTAGAACCAATAAATAACGGTGGCCCAAATCGAATCAATTCCCTGATATCATCCCCTATATGTCTAGGAGGTTTGTCAAGTGTGGGTTTTCTCTGGGGTATTAACTCTCCTTCATGCTCATCTTGCCCCTCTAACTGTCTCGGCGGGGGACTCCTAGTCCTCTCTCTACCTTTGGGTCCGCCTCCTTCGAGTCCCTCTACTTCCACTACTGGAATCTGCTGAACTGGCTGAATTATAGGTACTATTCTCTGTTGAACTACACCGATCAAAGTCTGAACTGCATCAATAATGTCCTGATTCGGGTTCGGTGGTGGTGGAGGTGGAGGTGGTAGTGGAGGTGGTCCATCCCCCCGTCCCGCTCTACCACCTCTCGCCCTACGACCTCTGCCTCGTTGGTTGCTTCGAGTAACAGGAGGCATCCTACACAATTAAATGTTTAGTTTTAAGTTTCAGAAGCATAAGAGTTTAAGGTTCCTAGTGTTGAAACACGAGCTCTGATAAAATCTGTTAACTCTCTTTAATTTTGAAATCTCCCTTTATGACTGAACTTCAACTTTAATCTTGACCATTGATGAATTCCAGGAAAGTCTATTTAAGAGACCCTCATCTCTTCATTTTGGAAGGTTGAATGAGAATTTGCATCGAATTGTTGCTAGAATTCATACACACATTTGCTCATATTTACATACTTAAAGATCAAGTTTGACCAAGAGTTGACTAGATTTAACCATGGTTGACTTGAGTTGAGTAGTTTCAAAAATAATTTTGAAATAATTAAACGAAGTTATTTAATTAAATGGAGTACTTACTTCTAATTAATCAAACAAAGTTATTTAATTAAATGAGAAGCCATTCCTAATTAATTAAATGAAGTTGTTTAATTAAATAAGAAAATTGTCTCTAATTAATTAAAGATTATTTAATTAAATAGAAAAAGTAATTATGAGAGCATATATCATTTTATTAAATTAAATATCTCAACAAAATCTCTTTTCAGTTCAAAAAGAGAAATTTCCAGTTCATTATTGATCAAAAATGAGTTAAATTAGTTGACTCCTTTTTCTACTCAAATTGAATCAGTTAACTCCTTATTTTACTAAAATTAAATATGTTAACTCCCTTTAATTTGGAAATCTCCCTTTATGACTGAACTTCACCTTTAATCCTGACCGTTGATTGATATCGATATCAACTGTTGATGAATTACAAGAAAGTTTATTTAAGAGACTCTCATCTCTTCATTTTAAAAGGTTGAACGAGAATTTACATCAAATTCTTGCTAAAATTTATACTCACATTTGCTCATATTCACATACGCAAAAATCAAGTTTGACAAAAAGTTGACCAGATTTAACCATGGTTGACTTCAGTTGACTAGTTTCAAAAAGAATTTTGAAATAATTAAACAAAATTACTTAATTAAATGGAGTACTTACTTCTAATTAATTAAGAAAAGTTATCTAATTAAATGAGAAGCCATTCCTAATTAATTAAATGAAGTTATTTAATTAAATAAGAAAAGTGTCTTTAATTAATTAAAGATTATTTAATTAAATAGAAAAAGTAATTATTAGAGCATATCTCATTTTATTAAATTAAATATCTCAACAAAATCTCTCTTTATTTCAAAAAGGGAAATTTTTAGTTCACGATTGATCAAATATGAGTTGAATCAGTTGACTCCTTTTTCTACTCAAATTGAATCAGTTAACTCCTTATTTTACTCAAATTAAATCTGTTAACTCCCTTTAATTTGGAAATCTCCCATTATGACTGAACTTCACCTTTAATCCTGACCGTTGATTGAAATCGATCTCAACCATTGATGAATTCCAAGAATGTCTATTTAAGAGACCCTCATATCTTCATTTTGAACGGTTGAATGAGAATTTGCATCGAATTGTTGTTGGAATTCATACTCACATTTGCTCATATTCACATACGCAAAAATCAAGTTTGACAAAAAGTTGACCAAATTTAACCTCGATTGACTTCAGTTGACTAGTTTCGAAAAGAATTTTGAAATAATTCAACAAAATTATTTAATTAAATGGAGTACTTAATTCTAATTAATTAAACAAAGTTATTTAATTAAATGAGAAGCCATTCCTAATTAATTAAATAAAATTATTTAATTAAATAAGAAAAGTGTCTCTAATTAATTAAAGATTATTTAATTAAATAGAAAAAGTAATTATGAGAGCATATCTCATTTTATTAAATTAAATATCTCAACAAAATCTCTCTTCAGTTCAAAAAAGGAAATTTCCAATTCACTATTGATAAAAATTGAGTTAAATCAGTTGACTCTTATTTCTACTCAAATTGAATCAGTTAACTCTTTATTTTACTCAAATTAAATCGATTAACTCTTTTTAATTTGGAAATCTCTCTTTATGACTGAACTTAACCTTTAATCCTGACCATTTATTGAAATTGATCTCAACCGTTGATGAATTCAAGGAAAGTCTATTTAAAAGACCCTCATCTCTTTATTTTGAAAGGTTGAATGAGAATTTGCATCGAATTGTTGCTAGAATTCATACTCACATTTGCTCATATTCACATACGCAAATATCAAGTTTGACCAAAAGTTGACCTGATTTAACCACGATTGACTTGAGTTGACTAGTTTTGAAAAGAATTTTAAAATAATTAAACGAAATTATTTAATTAAATAGAGTACTTACTTCTAATTAATTAAACAAAGTTATTTAATTAAATGATAAGCCATTCCTAATTAATTAAATGAAGTTATTTAATTAAATAAGAAAAGTGTCTCTAATTCATTAAAGATTGTTAAATTAAATAGAAAAGGTAATTATGAGAGCATATCTCATTTTATTAAATTAAATATCTCAACAAAATGTCTCTTCAGTTCAAAAAGGAAAATTTCTAGTTGACTATTGATAAAAAATGAGATAAATCAGTTGACTCCTTTTTCTACTCAAATTGAATCAGTTAACTCCTTATTTTACTCAAATTAAATCTGTTAACTCCCTTTAATTTGGAAATCTCCGTTTATGACTGAACTTCACCTTTAATCTTGACCGTTGATTGAAATCGATCTCAACCGTTGATGAATTCCACGAAAGTCTATTTAAGAGACCCTCATCTCTTCATTTTGAAAGGTTGAATGAGAATTTGCATCGAATTGTTGCTGGAATTCATACTCACATTTGCTCATATTCACATACGCAAAGATCAAGTTTGACCAAAAGTTGACCAGATTTAACCACAGTTGACTTAAATTCACTAGTTTCGAAAAGAATTTTGAAATAATTAAACAAAATTATTTAATTAAATGGAGTACTTACTTCTAATTAATTAGACAAAGTTATTTAATTAAATGAGAAGCTATTCCTAATTAATTAAATGAAGTTATTTAATTAAATAAGAAAAGTGTCTCTAATTAATTAAAGATTATTTAATTAAATAAAAAAAGTAATTATGAGAGCATATCTCATTTTATTAAATTAAATATCCCAACAAAATCTCTCTTTAGTTCAAAAATGAAAATTTCCAGTTCACTATTGATCAAAAATGAGTTAAATTAGTTGACTCCTTTTTCTACTCAAATTGAATCAGTTAACTCCTTATTTTACTCATATTAAATCTGTGAACTCCCTTTAATTTTGAATTCTCCCTTTATGACTGAACTTCAGATTTAATCCTGACCGTTGATTGAAATCTATCTCAACTGTTGATGAATTCCAGGAAAGTCTATTTAAGAGACCCTCATCTCTTCATTTTGAAAGGTTGAATGAGAATTTGCATCGAATTGTTGCTAGAATTCATACTCACATTTTCTCATATTCACATACGCAAAGATCAAGTTTCACCAAAAGTTGACTAGATTTAACCACGGTTGACTTGAGTTGACTTGATTCGAAAAGAATTTTGAAATAATTAAATGAAATTATTTAATTAAACAGAGTACTTCTAATTAATTAAACAGAGTTATTTAATTAAATGAGAAGCCATTCCTAATTAATTAAATGGAGTTATTTAATTAAATAAGAAAAGTGTCTCTAATTAATTAAATATTACTTAATTAAATAGAAAAAGTAATTACGAGAGCATATCTCATTTTATTAAATTAAATATCTCAACAAAATCTCTATTCACTTCAAAAAGGGAAATTTCCAGTTCACTACTGATAAAAAGTGAGTTAAATCAGTTAACTTCTTTTTCTACTCAAATTGAATCAGTTAACTTCTTATTTTTTTCAAATTAAATCTGTTAACTTCTTTTAATTTGGAAATCTTCCTTTATGACTGAACTTCAACTTTAATCCTGACCGCTGATTGAAATCAATCTCAATTGTTGATGAATTCTAGGAAAGTATATTTAAGAGACCCTCATTTCTTCATTTTGAAAGGTTTAATGAGAATTTGCATCGAATTGTTGCTGAAATTCATACTCACATTTGCTCATATTCACATATGCAAATATCAAATTTGACAAAAAGTTGACCAGATTTAACCATGGTTGACTTGAGTTGATTAGTTTCGAAAAGAATTTTGAAATAATTAAACGAAATTATTTACTTAAATGGAGTACTTACTTCTAATTAATTAGACAAAGTTATTTAATTAAATAAAAAAGTGTCTCTAATTAATTAAAGATGATTCAATTAAATACAAAAAGTAATTATGAGAGCATATCTTATTTTATTAAATTAAATATCTCAACAAAATCTCTCTTCAGTTCAAAAAGAGAAATTTCCAGTTCACTATTGATAAAAAATGAGTTAAATCAGTTAATTCTGTTTTATACTCAAATTGAATTAGTTAACTCCTTATTTTACTCAAATTAAATATGTTAACTCCCTTTATGACTGAGCTTCACCTTTAATCCTAATCATTGATTGAAATCGATCTCAACCGTTGATGAATTCTAGGAAAGTCTATTTAACAGACCCTCATCTTTTTATTTTGAAAGGTTGAATGAGAATTTGAATCGAATTGTTGGTAGAATTCATACTCACATTTGCTCATATTCACATAGGCAAAGATCAAGTTTGACCAAAATTTGATCAAATTTAACCACGGTTGACATGAGTTGACTAGTTACGAAATTTTTTTTGAAATAATTAAACAAAATTATTTAATTAAATGGAATACTTACTTCTAATTAATTAAAAAAAGTTATTTAATTAAATGAGAAGCCATTCCTAATTAATTAAATGAAGTTATTTAATTAAATAAGAAAAGTGTCTCTAATTAATTAAAAATTATTTAATTAAATAGAAAAAGTAATTATGAGAGCATATCTCATTTTATTAAATTAAATATCTCAACAAAATCTCTCTTCAGTTCAAAAAGAAAAATTTCTAGTTCACTATTGATAAAATATGAGTTAAATCAGTTAACTCCTTTTTCTACTCAAATTGAATCAGTTAACTCCTTATTTTACTCAAATTAAATCAGTTAACTCTCTTTAATTTGAAAATCTCCATTTATGACTGAAATTCACGTTTAATCCTGACTGTTGATTGAAATCGATCTCAACCGTTGATGAATTCCAAGAAAGTCTATTTAAAAAACCCTCATCTCTTCATTTTGAAAGGTTGAATGAGAATTTGCATCGAATTGATGCTGGAATTCATACTCACATTTGCTCATATTCACATAAGCAAAGATCAAGTTTGACCAAAAGTTGACCAGATTTAACCACGGTTGACTAGTTTCAAAAAGAATTTCGAAATAATTAAACAAAATTATTTAATTAAATAGAGTACTTACTTCTAACTAATTAAAAAAAGTTATTTAATTAAATGAGAAGTAATTCTTAATTAATTAAATGAAGTTAATTAAATAAGAAAAGTGTCTCTTATTAATTAAAGATTATTTAATTTAATAGAAAAAGTAATTATGAGAGCATATCTCATTTTATTAAATTAATTATCTCAAAAAAATCTCTCTTCAGTTCAAAGAGGAAAATTTTCAGTTCACTATTGATAAGAAATGAGTTAAATCAGTTAACTCCTTTTTCTACTCAAATTGAATCAATTAACTCCTTATTTTACTGAAATTAAATCTGTTAACTCCCTTTAATTTGGAAATCTCCCTTTATGACTGAACTTCACCTTTAATCCTGACCGTTGATTGAAATCGATCTCAACCGTTGATGAATTCTAAGAAAGTCTATTTAAGAGAGCCTCATCTCTTCATTTTGAAAGGTTGAATGAGAATTTGCATCGAATTGTTGCTGGAATTTGTAATGCCCCGTCAAGGGATCCGAAAAATTTTGCTAAGTTTGCCAAACTTTTTTTTTTTTTTAAAACATGAAAGATAAAACCATTCATATCATTTGCGGAAGCAATAGTAACAATTCAAATGAAAATAAACATAACATACATATACATAACAGACTACATTTTTTAAAAATCCATTAACGTTGTATCACATCTATATTAACTATTCATCTAACATCTCATCCTTATGAAATAACAATGATACATCCAACGTACTTAAACAATATACAAGTGTCCTTTTGTAATTATATTTTAGTTTAGCTCAATCATCCACTGTACATATCACAGGGTATGAAAAGCTTAAACGAAGAAACATCCATGTAAATAAAGTACATCATCATCATCTAATATTAATCCATCATGCAATAACATTAATGAAACCACTTATCATACATGATACATCATCACAAAAGATACAAACATCCATCACAAAAGATAATCATATATCACAAACATAAATAACTAAGTGCACGGTTCCTCCCAACCATAAATAGCATCATTAGACCATCGTGGATTCTAGCCATCCCTCTGTGCGTAACATTCCAAAGCACCGAAGAGATCATCGATATTAACATAGTAGGAATGTCACTCGTAAAACATCATACTAATATGCAAAGTAAAGCATAATAAATTATCAACTAACATATGCAAAGTAAAGTAAATTATCAATATAAGAAACATACCAGTAAATACATCCATCATAAGGTATATTATCTATCATAATGCTCTAAGAACATAATGAAGAATAATTACCAACCAAGGATACTCCAGCCACGGTGTCTCGGACGGATCTCAAATGAGAAGAGTAAAAATACACTACCACCCGATCGCTTGGAACCTAAGTGGTCCACTCCCACCGTGCTGAGGAGATAATCTCAAGTCCCAAACAGGATATCAATTCATGAAGCACAAATCTCTATAAGTCCAAGAATCCTAAAAGTATACTAACTTGAAGGTTTTATCGCACAAAACTGACATCTAATTCTCAGAGGCACATAAAGACATGTAGGAAACCTACTCTGCAAGCGAGAAAGTGTCATCGCAATTATCACGTACAAGTTACCTTGGCAGTTAGCTAAACTCCACGAGTCCATATTGATCTCATGCGGCCACTAGTATCCTCTCATACAAACGAAGCATACTACGGAATGCACGTTCATAACCATGCTTTCTCACTACTCCCATCCTAGCCTGTACAAGCACTCAAGGCATGGGCGAGAACATCAAAACAATTATCTTTTTAGGTTCATTTAATCCCCATTTAGTGTGTAAATGTTATCACTTATTAACCAAATTTACAATGAGTTACCCTAGCAGCCACTTAGGGCCTCGACCCCCATTGCAAGCCACTTCCCGACACTACAAGTAGATTACCTACCCTAAGCTCATGAAATCATAAATCTCAAAACCTTAAAAGATAATCCATAATAAAATCATCAAATATGCATAAAAGCATCAAATATCCATAATAAGAATCATCAAATCTCTAAGATAAGAATCATAATATCTCCATGAGCATCTGAAAAAAGCATCCATAGAAAATCATGACCACAATAGTTCTCTATTGGCAACTGAAGGCATCACTAATAATCATAAATATCAATTGGTTTTCAATAACCAAAATATATCTCAAGATAAATGGTTCTCAACAAGCAACCAAGAATATCTCAAAATCATACTGATCGAAGATTCCAAAATGGTTGAGTCAAACATGCCACAACATGACATCATCAAGAAATAAACTCATATTTCAGTCCCATCATAGTGACTAGAAAGCAAGCTAAGGATAACTGATCGATGACTCAAAAATGATTAGCTCAAGCATCTCAGATATATATACATCTCAGCTTCACACATGAAGGCTGAAGAACAAATAAAAATATTTCATAGAGCATACGATCACATAACCATGGTTGGGCTTATAAAGATCAAGACCAAATAAGATCAACATGCCATCACATCTCATAACCCTTGAGCCTCTGGTAACAACCTAAGATTGGTCAACACTAGTCAACCCAAAACCCAAAACAAGAAGCATATAGAATACACGATGCAAACACATGTTTTGGTTTACTAAATTCACATAGTTGAATAATGTGTAGGGGTTTCTAGTTTTTTGTTTGCAAGTATACTTCAAGTGTATAAAGTTATCATTTGGCCTACAAGTCAACCCATTTATTCTCCGATAGCATTACCCTTTTATTATTAAGAATTACATTCTAAGAATAACTTAAGGATAAATATTCACTAAACTGATCATCATTGACCTTAATTAAATCGTTCTTTATATTTAACCATGATCCATATTCTAATTGATTAACCTTTCAACTTTATTAGGATCATTATTCGTTATATTATAAGAGGATCAATTATCATTCTTTGAATAAGAGATTATAACTTAATTAAAATGATCAATTTAATTTATCAATTAACATAGGTACATGATTCCATGACTTTTGTCATTTAATAGTTTTCAATTCAATATTACTACGTCTCACTATTAAAACATCTAAAGTTATTATTCAAGTCATGAGAATAAGGCCTATCAACTTTGATATCAATATTTTACAACCTCGTTAAAAGAATTATATCAATTAAATCTCTATTACATAACTTAATTATTAATTAAATTTAATTAACTTTCATTAATTTATTTAATTAAGAATTGCATAACCATAGCAACATTCTAATTAATATCGGTTGACTAATAACTAACTAGAATTATGTATAATAAAAGTCAACTATAATTCAATACTCAAATGATCATATTAATAGTTTAATAACAATACCTTGATAAATATTAAATACAAACTATGTTGGGAATCTTAATAATAATTTCGTATGAACACATTTTTCATTTTTTAAAGAATACCTGCATTCCCTTGACAAATTCTTATTATCATATTTCAAATAAAATTCTATCGCACAACTTAATTATTAATATCATAGTTATAATATCAACTCAATGAATATCAATTGATTAAAAATCAATTATAATCCAACTCCAAAATTGATTATCTTTTACCAAACTTCAATCAATAAATAATCACCAGTAGATTAACTCTAATCAAATTTGTTGATATCTATTTAAACTATTATTTATTAATAGTTTGCTAGTCCTTACAAGCATTAACAAATAATAAACTCCTCAAACTATACATACTTGATCTATAGAATCCTTCCATAAACTAATTAGTTAATATTTGGCTAACTTTTAACTCCATTAAGGTATTCAAACGTATTAACCAATAATATAATAATTCAGTCTTAATCCAATATCATTCAAAGTTTTTAAATTTAAATCAACATAATATAAATTATCATCTTACAATTATTTAATTAATATTAAAATCAACCATTAGACTCCATTTTCTAATTGTTCTAATACTATTTTGTCTATATAAATGTTGTTTGAAAGAGATCCCTATGACAAATCAATACGACTCATTGTAGATTTTAACATGAATAATCACCAAATTCTTAACATTATCATCTTCATTAAACAACTCTAAAATTGTTTAATATATATTAAATAGTATCCAATATACATTATAAAAAGTCCACTATATAAACTATATTAAAATCTCTTTTCTCTATTAATTTTCTCTCATTAAAAAATCTATTTACTAATAATTAATTACACTTCTTCTACTATTAACTAATCTTAATTAAATTTGATTTAATTATATTAGATAATAAACCATATAAAAAAAATGCATATTAATAAGATTCTAATAAGGGAAGATTTTGATAATATCTTTAATTCATTCCATGCTTTAATATATATTTTTTGTGAAGTTTAAGCATAAAGAACTCTTGGTTATGGGAAGTGGAGAAATATCTGTCTTTGAATAAAACAGTCCCAGTACAACGGACATATCTCCTTAATGAACCGTTGGATCGGACTGAAATTTAAATATGTTGGAGAGGGTCAAGTTGCGCCAATTCTGACCAAAGCGATCGAATAAATTCTATCCCAATAAAAAGTTATGAATGGCTGATTTCAGGTCTATCCAAGGGGCAGCGATAGGTCAATTTGTGATGAATTAAGAATTTCCTGTTAAAATAATTGTTCTCTAAATTTAACCATAAAAGGGTTTGTTCATATGCATCTAAAAATATAATTAATAGAAAGATTACATCTAATAATTTGAATTTTCAATATAAAATTTTTATTTTAATTCCAAATCTTGTCTTTCTAATTTAATATAAATTCGAACCCAAACCCGATTAAAATCTAATTTCTTTCTCATTTGGAACTAGAGTTTTTTTTATTGTTTTCTTCTCATCCAAATAAAATATCTAGATTCCAATTTCAAATACAGAAAGTATTCAGACACATAAATCAGATATGATGAAGACAGGAAGAGAAAGAGTGCAAAGATAATATGAGAATATCACGAGTGCACCTAGACACTGATGCTGATTTGCCATGCCTCAGAAGTCCATGGAAAATTCCTTCCTTCTCCATCATTCACAATTCTTCCAATAATCCAAGCCGATCGAACACTCCAAGTGATTAGAAGTGCTAGAAGGAGCATAGAAGCAAGTAGAAAATATATGAGCATATGAATCTTCTCCCATGCATGTAAGCTTTGAAGCTTCTATTTTTTTTTTAGCTTGTAGCTCCCATTAAGATTTTTATTTAAGCTTTTATGAATGCCTGAATATAAAGAGCTCTCAAGAAACCTTTGGATTGCTTCTTGAAACCGCTGAAAGGTGTTGCCAACTAAGCATGGGTCTTTTTCAATTCTTTTTGATAAGTCATAAAATTGTAGACACCTTGTGCTTAATTGATGCACTAACCCTCGTGTTGTTGACACATCTTAATTCTCATGCAAGCTTGTAACTCCAATTTACTTTTTAAATAATCTGTATTTAAATTTTATAACTTTTATTTTAATTTTTATACCTTTTATTATTATTATTTTATAATTATTATTAATTTTAATTTCTAGTTTTCTTTTATTTAATTCTTTTTCTCCAATAATTCACATTTAATTAATTACAATCAAAATATCAAAGATTATGATATTTTATTAATTTTATCAAATAAATAATTTATTAATTAAATCTATTTATTAAGACTTAATTAATGAAAAATTCACCATAGACTTCCAAAATAAAATATGAAAACTCATCATAGAACAAATCATACAAAATAAATCTAAAGGGTTAAAAATCATAAAATATGTCATCCGACACATTCGGTGAGTATTCAACTCAGATACTTGTCCTAATTTTTTAGTTAGGAAGAATGGCTCAAAGGGTTGAGATTTGGACTTGAGAATTTATCTCCCCTCTCTTATCATTGAGATAATGTGATAGGGTACGCTCATCTTGACAATTCAGAGAAGTCGATATCCGATACCTGCAACATGCATAAAAATTATGCATGTACAAACACAATATATAGTAAACTAAACAAACAATGATAGGATGTGGTGAATTGTGTAGATCCCAACTAGCAGGTGACTACGACTCTCTTTCTTAACCACATCAGACACGCCATACAAAAGCAAACACACAAAGCAAACATGCACATCATACACATGCAAGTATGGGGTAAGTATCCATAAGAAAACACATATGATAATAAATCATCTTACTAATCATCATTAATAACTGAAAACAATGTAATAATCATCATCAATAATTGCGAACACTAAAAATAATCATCATACATACATGAAATGTAGAGTCTAAATAATCAGATCACATAATAAACTGAATCCATAGCACAATATATGATAATATCAAAAGAATGTTGCTAACCAACAACATAAAACTAGCTCTAAAAGAGTTCAACAATGATAACAAAATGTGAACCAGAGGCAAGAACTAAAGAATTCATACTCGCATTTGCTTATATTCACATAAATAAAGATCAAGTTTGACCAAAAGTTGACCATATTTAACCACGGTTGACTTGAGTTCCCTAGTTTCGAATTTTTTTTTAAAATAATTAAAGAAAATTATTTAATTAAATGGAGTACTTACTTCTAATTAATTAAACAAAGTTATTTAATTAAATAAGAAGCCATTCCTAATTAATTAAATAAAGTTATTTAATTAAATAAGAAAAGTGTCTTTAATTAATTAAAGATTATTTAATTAAATAGAAAAAGTAATTATGAGAGAATATCTCATTTTATTAAATTAAATATCTCAACAAAATCTCTCTTCAGTTCAAAAAGAAAATTTTTCAGTTCACTATTGATCAAAATTGAGTTAAATCAGATAACTCCTTTTCTATACTCAAATTGAATCAGTTAACTCCTTATTTTACTCAAATTAAATCCGTTAACTCCCTTTAATTTGCAAATCTCCCTTTATGACTGAACTTCACCTTTAATCCTAACCGCTGATTGAAATCGATCTCAACCATTGATGAAATCCAAGAAAGTTTATTTAAGATACCCTCATCTCTTCATTTTGAAAGGTTGAATGAGAATTTGCATCGAATTGTTGTTAAAATTCATACTCACATTTGCTCATATTCACATACGCAAAGATCAAGTTTGACCAAAAGTTGACCAAATTTAACCACGGTTGACTTGAGTTGATTGGTTTCGAAAAGAATTTTGAAATAATTAAACAAAATTATTTAAATAAATGGAGTAATTAGTTCTAATTAATTTAACAAAGTTATTTAATTAAATGAGAAGCCATTCCTAATTAATTAAATAAAGTTATTTAATTAAATAAGAAAAGTGTCTCTAATTAATTAAATATTATTTAATTAAATAGAAAAAGTATTTACGAGAGCATATCTCATTTTATTAAATTAAATATCTTAACAAAATCTCTCTTCAGTTCAAAAAGAGAAATTTTCAATTCACTATTGATCAAAAATGAGTTAAATGAGTTAACTCCTTTTTCTACTCAAATTAAATCTGTTAACTCCCTTTAATTTGGAAATCTCCCTTTATGACTGAACTTCACCTTTAATCTTGGCCGCTGATTGAAATCGATCTCAACCGTTGATGAATTCTAAGAAAGTCTATTTAAGAGACCCTCATCTCTTCATTTTAAAAGGTTGAATGAGAATTTGCATCGAATTGTTGCTGGAATTCGTACTCACATTTGGTCATATTCACATACGCAAAGATCAAATTTGACCAAAAGTTGACCAGATTTAACCACGGTTGACTTGAGTTGACTAGTTTCAATTTTTTTTTGAAATAACTAAACAAAATTATTTAATTAAATGGAGTACTTACTTCTAATTAATACAAAAAATTTATTTAATTAAACGATAAGCCATTCCTAATTAATTAAATGAAGTTATTTAATTAGATAAGAAAAGTGTCTCTAATTAATTAAAGATTACTTAATTAAATAGAAAAAGTAATTATGAGAGCATATCTCATTTTATTAAATTAAATATCTCAACAAAATCTCTTTTCAGTTCAAAAAGGGAAATTTCTAGTTCACTATTAATAAAAAATGAGTTAAACTAGTTAACTCCTTTTCTTACTCAAATTGAATAAGTTAACTCCTTATTTTAATCAAATTAAATCTTTTAACTCCCTTTAATTTGAAAATCTCCCTTTATGACTAGACTTCACCTTTAATCTTGACCACTGATTGAAATCGATCTCAACCGTTGATAAATTCCAGAAAAGTCTATTTAGGAGACCCTCATCTCTTCATTTTGAAAAGTTGAATGAGAATTTGCATCGAATTGTTGCTGGAATTCATACTCACATTTGGTCATACTCACATACGCAAAGATCAAGTTTGATGAAAAATTGACGAGATTTAACCACGATTGACTTGAATTGACTAGTTTCGAAAAGAATTTTGAAATAATTAAATAAAATTATTTAATTAAATTGAGTACTTACTTCTAATTAATTAAACAAAGTTATTTAATTAAATGAGAAGCCATTCCTAATTAATTAAATGAAGTTATTTAATTAAATAATAAAAGTGTCTCTAATTAATTAAAGATTATTTAATTAAATAGAAAAAGTAATTGTGAGAGCATATCTCATTTTATTAAATTAAATATCTGAACAAAATCTATTTTCAGTTCAAAAATGGAAATTTTTAGTTCACTATTGATCAAAAACGAGTTAAACCAGTTAACTCCTTTTTCTACTCAAATTGAATCAGTTAACTCCTTATTTTACTCAAATTAAATCTGTTAACTCTCTTTAATTTGAAAATCTCCCTTTATGACTGAACTTCACCTTTAATCATGACCACTGATTAAAATCGATCTCAACAGTTGACGAATTTCAGGAAAGTCTATTTAAGAGACCCTCATTTCTTCATTTAGAATGGTTGAATTAGAATTTGCATTGAATTGTTGCTAGAATTCATACTCACATTTGCTCATATTCACATACACAAAGATCAAGTTTGATGAAAAGTTGACCAAATTTAACTACGGTTGATATGAGTTGACTAGTTTCGAAAAGAATTTTGAAATAATTAAACGAAATTATTTAATTAAATAGAGTACTTACTTCTAATTAATTAAACAAAATTATTTAATTAAATGAGAAGCCATTCCTTATTAATTAAATAAAGTTATTTAATTAAATAAGAAAAGTGTCTCTAATTAATTAAAGATTATTTAATTAAATAGAAAAAGTAATTATGAGAGCATATCTCATTTTATTAAATTAAATATCTCAACAAAATTTCTCTTTAGTTCAAAAAGGGAAATTTTCAATTCACTATTGATCAAAAATGAGTTAAATCAGTTAACTCCTTTTTATACTCAAATTGAATCAGTTAACTCCTTATTTTACTCAAATTAAATATTTTAATTTCTTTTAATTTAAAAATCTCCCTTTATGACTGAACTTCACCATTAATGTAGACCACTGATTGAAATCGATCTCAACAGTTGATGAATTTTAGGAAAGTCTATTTAAGAGACCCTTATCTCTTCATTTTGAAAGGTTGAATGAGAATTTGAATCGAATTGTTGTTAGAATTCATACTCACATTTGCTCATATTCACATACGCAAAGATTAAGTTTGACCAAAAGTTGACCAGATTTAACCATGGTTGACTTGAGTAGACTAGTTTCGAAAAGAATTTTAAAATAATTAAACGAAATTATTTAATTAAACGGAGTACTTAATTCTAATTAATTAAACAAAGTTATTTAATTAAATGAGAAGCCATTCCTAATTAATTAAATGAAGTTATTTAATTAAATTAAAAATTGTCTTTAATTAATGAAAGATTATTTAATTAAATAGAAAAAGTAATTATGAGAGCATATGTCATTTTATTAAATTAAATATCTCAACAAAATCTCTCTTCAGTTCAAAAAGGGAAAATTTCAGTTCATTATTATTCAAAAATGAGTTAAATCAGTTAAATCAGTTAACTCCATTTAATTTTGAAATCTCCATTTATGACAGAGCTTCACCTTTAATCCTGACCGTTGATTGTAATTGATCTCAACCATTGATGAATTCTAGAAAAGTCTATTTAACAGACCGTCATCTCTTCATTTTGAAAGGTTGAATGAGAATTTGCATCAAATTGTTGCTGAAATTCATACTCAAATTTGCTCATATTCACATACGCAAAGATCAAGTTTGACTAAAAGTTGACCAAATTTAATTACGGTTGACTTGAGTTGACTAGTTTCGAAAAGAATTTTGAAATAATTAAACAAAATTATTTAATTAAATGGAGTACTTACTTCTAATTAATTAAGCAAATTTATTTAATTAAACGACAAGCCATTCCTAATTAATTAAAAGAAGTTATTTAATTAACTAAGAAAAGTGTCTCTAATTAATTAAAGATTACTTAATTAAATAGAAAAATTAATTATGAGGGCATATCTCATTTTATTAAATTAAATATCTCAAGAAAATCTCTATTTAGTTCAAAAAGGGAAATTTTCAGTTCACTATTGATAAAAAATGAGTTACATCTGTTAACTCCTTTTTCTACTCAAATTTAGTCAGTTAATTCCTTATTTTACTCAAATTTTGAAAGGCCGAATAAGAATTTGCATCAAATTTTTGCTCATATTCACATACGCAAAGATCATGTTTGACCAAAAGTTGACCTGATTTAACCACAGTTGACTTGAGTTGACTAGTTTCGAAAAGAATTTTGAAATAATTAAAAGAAATTATTTAATTAAATGGAGTACTTACTTCTAATTAATTAAACAAAGTTATTTAATTAAATGAGAAGCCATTCCTAATTAATTAAATGAAGTTATTTAATTAAATAACAAAAGTGTCTTTAATTAATTAAAGATTATTTAATTAAATAGAAAAAGTAGTTATGAGAGAATATCTCATTTTATTAAATTAAATATCTCAACAAAATCTCTCTTCAGTTCAAAAAGGGAAATTTTCAGTTCACTATTAATCAAAAATGAGTTAAATTAGTTAACTCTTTTTTCTACTCAAAATGAATTAGATAACTCCTTATTTTACTCAAATTAAATCTGTTAACTCCATTTAATTTGGAAATCTCCCTTTATGACTGAACTTCACCTTTAATCTTGACCGTTGATTAAAATCGATCTCAACCGTTGATGAATTTCGGGAAAGTCTATTTAAGAGACCCTCATCTCTTCATTTTGAAAGGTTGAATGAGAATTTGCATCGAATTGTTGCTTAAATTGATACTCACATTTACTCATATTCACATACACAAAGATCAAACTTGACCAAAAGTTGACCAGATTTAACTATAGTTGACGAGTTTAAAAAAGAATTTTGAAATAATTAAACGAAATTATTTAATTAAATAGAGTACTTACTTTTAATTAATTAAACAAAGTTATTTAATTAAATGAGAAGCCATTCCTAATTAATTAAATAAAGTTATTTAATTAAATAAGAAAAATGTCTCTAATTAATTAAAGATTATTTAGTTAAATAGAAAAAGAAATTATGAGAGCATATCTCATTTTATTAAATTAAATATCTCAACAAAATCTTTCTTCAGTTCAAAAAAAGAAAATTTCAGTTCACGATTGATCAAAAATGAGTTAAATCTATTAACTCTTTTTTCTACTCAAATTCACTCAGTTAATTCCTTATTTTACTCAAATTAAATCTGTTAACTCCCTTTACTTTGAAAATCTTCCTTTATGACTGAACTTCATCTTTAATCGTGACTGCTGATTGAAATCAATCTCAACCGTTGATGAATTCTAGGAAAGTCTATTTAAAAGACCCTAATCTCTTCATTTTGAAAGGTTGAATGAGAATTTGCATCGAATTGTTGCTACAATTCATACTCACATTTGTTCATGTTCACATACGCAAAGATCAAGTTTGACCAAAAGTTGACCAGATTTAACCACGGTTGACTTGAGTTGACTAATTTCAAAAAAAAATTTGAAATAATTAAATGAAATTATATAATTAAATAGAGTATTTACTTATAATTAATTAAACAAAGTTATTTAATTAAATGAGAAGCCATTCTTAATTAATTAAATGAAGTTATTTAATTAAATAATAAAAGTGTTTTTAATTAATTAAAGATTGTTTAATTAAATAGAAAAAGTAGTTATGAGAGCATATCTCATTTTATTAAATAAAATATCTCAACAAAATCTCTCTTCATTTCAAGAATGGAAATTTTCAGTTCACTATTGATTAAAAATGAGTTAAATCAGTTAACTCCTTTTTCTACTCAAATTGAATCAGTTAACTCCTTATTTTACTCAAATTAAATCTGTTAACTCCCTTTTAATTAGAAAATCTCCCTTTACGACTGATCTTCGCTTTTAATTTTGATCGCTGATTCAAATCGATCTCAACCGTTGATGAATTTTAGGAAAGTCTATTTAAGACACCCTCATCTCTTCATTTTGAAAGGTTGAATGAGAATTTGCATCGAATTTTTGCTGGAATTCATACTCACATTTGCTCGTATTCAGATACGGAAAGATCAAGTTTCATGAAAAGTTGACCAAATTTAACCACAGTTGACTTGAGTTGACTAGTTTCGAAAAAAATTTGAATTAATTAAACGAAATTATTTAAATAAATGGAGTACCTACTTCTAATTAATTAAACAAAATTATTTAATTAAATGAGAAGCCATTCCTAATTAGTTAAATGAAGTTATTTAATTAAATAAGAAAAGTGTCTCCAATTAATTAAAGATTACTTAATTAAATAGAAAAAGTAATTATGAGAGCATATCTCATTTTATTAAACTAAATATCTCAAAAAAATCTCTCTTCAGTTTAAAAAGGAAAATTTCCAGTTCACTATTGATCAAAAATGAGTTAAATCAGTTAACTCCTTTTTCTACTCAAATTGAATCAGTTAACTCCTTATTTTACTTAAATTAAATCTATTAACTCCCTTTAATTTAGAAATCTCCTTTTATGACCCAACTTCACCTTTAATCCTGATCGCTGACTGAAATCGATCTCAACCGTTGATGAATTTCAGAAAAGTCTATATAAGAAACCCTCATCTCCTCATTTTCAAAAGTTGAATGAGAATTTGCATCGAATTGTTGCTGGAATTCATACTCACATTGTCTCATATTTATATACGCAAAGATCAAATTTGATCAAAAGTTGACCAGATTTGACAACGGTTGACTTGAGTTGACTAGTTTCGAAATGAATTTTGAAATAATCAAACGAAATTATTTAATTAAATGGAGTACTTACTTCTAATTAATTAAACAAAGCTATTTAATTAAATGAGAAGCCATTCCTTATTAATTAAATGAAGTTATTTAATTAAATAAGAAAAGTGTCTTTAATTAATTAAAGATTACTTAATTAAATAGAAAAAGTAATTATGAGAGTATATCTCATTTTATTAAATTAAATATCTCAACAAAATCTCTCTTCAGTTCGAAAAGGGAAATTTTTAATTCACTATTGATAAAAAATGAGTTAAATCAGTTAACTCCTTTTTTTACTCAAATTTAATCAGTTAACTCCTTATTTTACTCAAATAAAATCTGTTAACTCCCTTTAATTTGAAAATCTCCCTTTATGATTGAACTTAACCTTTAATCCTAACCGCTGATTAAAATCGATCTCAACTGTTGATGAAATCCAGGAAAGTCTATTTAAGAGACCCTCATCTCTTCATTTTGAAAGGTTGAATGAGAATTTGCATCAAATAGTTGCTGGAATTCATACTCACATTTGCTCATATTCACATACGCAAAGATCAAGTTTGACCAAAAGTTGATCAGATTTAACCATGGTTGACTTGAGTTGACTAATTTCGAAAAGAATTTTGAAATAATTAAATGAAATTATTTAATTAAATGAAGTACTTACTTCTAATTAATTAAACAAAGTTATTTAATTAAATGAGAAGTCATTCCTAATTAATTAAGTGAAGTTATTTAATTAAATAAGAAAAGTGTCTCTAATTAATTAAAGATTATTTAATTAAATAAAAAAAGTAATTATGAGAGCATATCTCATTTTATTAAATTTAATATCTTAACAAAATCTCTCTTCAGTTCAAAAAGGAAAATTTTCAGTTCACTATTGATCAAAAATAAGTTAAATCCGTTAACTCCTTTTTCTACTCAAATTGAATCAGTTAACTCCTTATTTTACTCAAATAAAATCTGTTAACTCCCGTTAATTTGGAAATCTCGCTTTAGGACTAAACTTCACCTTTAATCCTAACCGCTGATTGAAATCGATCTCAACCGTTGATGAATATCAAGAAATTCTATTTAAGAGACCCTTATCTCTTCATTTTGAAAGGTTGAATGAGAATTTGCATCAAATTGTTGCTAAAATTCATACTCACATTTGCTAATATTCACATACGCAAAGATCAAATTTGACCAAAACTTGACGAAATTTAACTACGGTTGACTTGAGTTGACTAGTTTCGAAAAGAATTTTGAAATAATTAAATAAAATTATTTAATTAAATGGAGTAGTTACTTCTAATTAATAAAACAAAGTTATTTAATTAAATGAGAAGCCATTCCTAATTAATTAAATGAAGTTATTTAATTAAATAAGAAAATTTTCTCTAATTAATTAAAGATTATTTAATTAAATAGAAAAGGTAATTATGAGAGTGTTCACTATTGATCAAAAATGAGTTAAATGAGTTAACTCTTTTTTGTACTCAAATTAAATCAGTTAACTCCTTATTTTACTCAAATTAAATCTCTTAACTATCTTTAATTTGAAAATCTCCCTTTATGACTGAACTTCACCTTTAATCCTGACCGCTGATTGAAATCGATCTCAACCTTTGATGAACTCCAGAAAAGTCTACTTAAGAGACCCTCATCTCTTCATTTTGAAAGGTTGAACGAGAATTTGCATCGAATTGTTGCTCGAATTCATACTCACATTTGCTCATATTCACATACGCAAAGATCAAGTTTGACCAAAAGTTGACTAGATTTAACCACGGTTGACTAGTTTTGAAAAAAAAATTGAAATAATTAAACGAAATTATTTAATCAAATGGAGTACTTACTTCTAATTTATTAAATAAAGTTATTTAACTAAATGAGAAGCCATTCCTAATTAATTAAATGAAATTATTTAATTAAATAAGAAAAGTGTCTCTAATTAATTAAAGATTACTTAATTAAATAGAAAAAAGTAATTATGAGAGCATATCCCATTTTATTAAATTAAATATCTCAACAAAATTTCTCTTCAGTTCAAAAAGGGAAAATTTCAGTTCACTATTGATCAAAAATGAGTTAATTCTGTTAACTCTTTTTTCTACTCAAATTGAATTAGTTAACTCCTTATTTTACTCAAATTAATTCTGTTAACTCACTTTAATTTGAAAATCTTCCTTTATGACTGAACTTCAACTTTAATCCTCACCGTTGATTGAAATAGATCTCAACCGTTGATGAATTTCAGAAAAGTCTATTTAAGAGAGCCTCATCTCTTCATTTGGAAAGGTTGAATGATAATTTGCATCGAATTGTTGCTGGAATTCATACTCACATTTTCTCATATTCACATACGCAAATATCAAGTTTGACCAAAAGTTGACCATATTTAACCACGATTGACTTGAGTTGACTAGTTTCGAAATTTTTTTTGAAATAATTAAACGAAATTATTTAATTAAATGGAGTACTTACTTCTAATTAATTAAAAAAAGTTATTTAATTAAATGAGAAGCCATTCCTAATTAATTAAATGAAGTTATTTAATTAAATAAGAAAAGTGTCTCTAATTAATTAAAGATTATTTAATTAAATAAAAAAAGTAATTATGAGAGCATATATCATTTTATTAAATTAAATATCTCAACAAAATCTCTCTTCAGTTCAAAGAGGGAAATTTCCAGTTCACTATTGATAAAAAATGAGTTAAATCAGTTAACTCCTTTTTTTACTCAAATTGAATTAGTTAACTCTTTATTTTACTGAAATTAAATCTGTTAACTCCCTCTAATTTGAAAATCTCCCTTTATGACTGAACTTCACCTTTAATCTCGACCGTTGATTGAAATCGATCTCAACCGTTGATGAATTCCATGAAGGCTATTTAAGATACCCTCATCTCTTCATTTTGAAAGGTTGAATGAAAATTTGGATTGAATTGTTGCTGGAATTTGTAATGCCCCGCCGAGGGATCCCATCCTTATGAAATAACAATGATACACCCAATGTACTTAAACAATATACAAGTGTCCTTTTGTAATTAGATTTTAATTTTGCTCAATCGTCCACTGTACATATCACAGGGTATGAAAAGCTTAAAAGAATAAACATGCAAAGTAAATAAAGTACATCATCATCATCTAATATTAATCCATGATGCAATAACATAAATGAAACCACATATCATACATGATACATTATCAGAAAAGATATAAACATTCATCACAAAAGATAACCATATATCACAAACATAAATAACTAGGTGCAGAGTTCCTCCCAACCATAAATAGCATCATTAGACCATCGTGTATTCTAGCCATCCCTCCATGCGTAACATTCCAAAGCACCGAAGAGATCATCAATATTAACATAGTAGGAATGTCACTCCTAAAACATCCTACTAATATGCAAAGTAAAGCATAATAAATCATCAACTAATATATGCAAAGTAAAACAAATAATCAATATAAAAAACATTCCAGTAAATACATCCATCATAAGGTATATTATCTATCATAATTCTCTAAGAACATAATGAAGAATAATTACCAACCAAGGATACTCCAGCCACGATGTCTCAGAAGGATCTCAAATGATAAGAGTGAAAATACACTACCACCCGACCGCGTGGAACCTAAGTGGTCCACTCCCACTGTGCTGAAAAGATAATCTCAAGTCTCAAATAGGATATCAATTCATGAAGTACAAATCTCTATAAGTCCAGAAATCCTAAAAGTATATTAACTCAAAAGTTCCATCACACAAAACCGACATCTAATTCTCAGAGGCACATAAAGACATGTAGGAAACCTACTCTGCAAGCGAGAAAGTGTCATCACAATTATCACATACAAGTTACCCTGACAATTAGCTAAACTCCACGGGTCCATACTGATCTCATGCGGTCACTAGTATCCTCTCATACTAACGACGCATACTACAGAATGCATGGTCGCAACCATGCATCCTCACTACTCCCATCCTAGCCTATACAAGCACTCAAGGCATGGGCGAGAACATCAAAACAATTATCTTTTTAGGTTCATTTAATCTCCATTTAGTGTGTAAATGTTATCACTTATTAACCAAACTTACAATGAGTTACCCTGGCAGCCACTTAGGGCCCCTGCCCCCATTGCAAGCCACTTCTCGACACTACAAGTAGATTACCTACCTTAAGCTCATGGAATCATAAATCTTAAAATCATAAAAGATAATCCATAATAAAATCATCAAATATGCATAAAAGCATCAAATATCTATAATAAGAATCATCAATCTCTAAGATAAGAATCATCAAATCTCCATGAGCATCTGAAAAAAATATTCATAGAAAATCATGACTACAACAGTTCTCTATTGGCAACTGAAGGCATCACTGATAATTATAAGTATCAATTGGTTGTCAATAACCAAAATATATCTCAAGATAAATGGTTCTCAACAAGCAACCAAGAATATCTCAAAATCATACTAATCAAAGACTCCAAAATGGTTGAGTCAAACATGCCACAACATGACATCATAAAAAAATAAATCTATATTTCAGTTTCATGGCGACTAGAAAGTAATCCAAGGATAACTGATCGATGACTGAAAAATGATTAGCTCAAGCATCTCAGATATATATACATCTCAGCTTCACACATGACGGCTAAAGAATAAATACAAACATTTCATAGACCATATGATCACATAACCATGGTTGGGCCTATAAAAATCAAGACCAAATAAGATCAACATGCTATCACATCTCATAACCCCTGAGCCTCTGGTAACAACCTAGGACTGGTCAACACTAGTCAATCCAAAATTCAAAACAAGAAGCATATAAAATACACAATGCAAACACATGTTTTGGTTTACTAAATTCACATAGTTGAATAATGTGTAGGGGTTTCCAATTTTCTATTTGCAAGTATACTTAAAGTGTATAAAGTTATCATTTGACCTACAAGTCAACCCATTTGTTCCCCGATAGCATTACCCTTCCATTATTAAGAATTACATTGTAAGAATAACTTAAGGATAAATAGATAAGTAGGAGATGATTTCTATAGCTAGTCAAATTGTGATGTGAATATCAGGATTTAACTGTGTGATTTTGAGTCAAACTCGATGACCTATGTTTCATGAGTAGTGATTCAACATGAATCCATCTCTCATGACAATAAATGGAACACTTAGCACTCATTGGATCTAGGTGAATGGTTCATAAGGCACAATACTTGGTGAAGGTTTTGCAAATGGGGTTGCAAGCTTTGGGTTTAACTGTGGAGGAAACTCCGTAGTTAAGCGCGCTCAGGCTGGAGTAGTACTGGGATGGGTGACCTCCCGGGAAGTCCCGGTGCTTCACCCCTGTGAGCATCACCTAGATCCAATGAGTGCTAAGTGTTCCATTTATTGTCATGAGAGATGGATTCATGTTGAATCACTACTCATGAAACATGGGTCATCGAGTTTGACTCAAAATCACACAGTTAAATCCTGATATTCACATCACAAATTAAGGATAAATATTCACTAAACTGATCATCATTGACCTTAATTAAATTTTCTTTTATATTTAACCATGATCCATATTCTAATTGATTAACCTTTCAACATTATTAGGATCATTATTCGTTATATTATAAGAGGACCAATTATCATTCTTTAAATAAGAGATTACAACTTAATTAAAATGATCAATTTAATTTATCAATTAACATAGATACATGATTCCATGACTTTTGTCATTTAATAGTTTTCAATTCAATATTACTACGTCTCACTATTAAAACATCTAAAATTATTATTCATGTCATGAGAATAAGGCCTATCAACTTTGATATCAATATTTTACAACCTCTTTAAAAGAATTATATCAATTAAATCTCTATTAAATAACTTAATTATTAATTAAATCTAATTAACTCTCATTAATTTATTTAATTAATAATTGCATAACCATAGCAACGTTCTAATTAATATCGATTGACTAATAACTAACTAGAATTCTGTATGATAAAAGTCAACTATAATTCAATACTCAAATGATCATATTAATAGTTTAATAACAATAACTTGATAAATATTACATACAAACTATGTTGGAAATCTTAATAATAATTTCGTATGATCACATTTGTCATTTTTTAAAAAATACCTACATTCCCTTGACAAATTCGTATTATCATATTTCAAATAAAATTCTATCGCACAACTTAATTATGTAGTGCCTGCCCCTAAGTCGCATTTCAGTCTTCATTGCCAAACTCTTTTAGGCCAGTTTTATACTTGATGTTTAGTAGCATTACTTTCAGATTATTAGATGTTGTTTTACACTCAATTTATTATATGATGAGATTACTTGGTACTCTATATTTCGTGCATGTATGATGATTATTCAATATTTTCAGTTATCGATGATGATTAGTTAGATGGTTTATTATCACACGTGCTTTCTTATGGATACTTACCCCATACTGCATGTGTATGGTGTGCGTGTTTGTTTTCTTTATGTATGGTGTTTCTGATGTGGTTAAGGAAGGGAGTCGTAGTCACCTGCTAGTCGGGATCTACACGATGCACCACTTCCTGCCATTGTCTATTTAGCTTAGAATATTGTGTTTGTACATGCATGAATTTTATGCAGGTTGCAGGTACCGGGTATCGACTTCCCTGAATTGCCAGGATGAGCGTACCCTATCGCATTATCTCAATGGTAAGAGAGGGGAGATAAACTCTTAAGTCCAAATCCTAAACCCTTTAGCCAATTGTCCTAATTGATAATTAGAACAAGTATCTGAGTTAAGTACCCTCCGAATGCATCAAATGATGTTATTTCGTGATTATAACCCTTTTTGTTTGATTTAGTATGTGTTCTTCTATGATGGGTTTTCATATGTTGCTTTATGAGTCCTTGATGTATTTTCTATTAATTAAGTTTAATTAAAATGATTAATTAATGATTTAATTTAATAGAAAATTATTATAATATTTTAATATTTAATTATATTTAATTAATTGAGAAATTAATTAAATAAAAAGTATTAAATTTGGAAATAAAAGCTTTAAGTCTAAATTTAGAACGTGATAATATTTAGTTAATTTAATAATAATATATTTAGAGTTCATTTTTAAATAAATGCTAAATATTATTATTATTTGAGTTAATAAATATTTTTATCAATTTAGTTTCTAAAATAATTTAAAAAGTGAAAATATAATTATTTAATAAAAGATTCTAGTTCGCATGACTTATGCATAAGATTAAATAAAAGAAATTTATTAAAAGATAAAAAAATAAGTGAAAATAATAATGTTACTTTAATTTCATAAAGTGCGCATGAGATTAAAAGTAATAAAGATTAAAAATAGAAGTCAAGTGGAATATTAAATAAAGTTATTTAATAATTCAACTTAATGTGCATGAAAGATGAATGCAAAATAAAAGAAAAGATAATAAAGGTTAATTTGGAGTTAACTGAGTTGTGCAAAGAGTCTTCTCGGGTAAACGCACAATTAGTGCTCCGATTTGAGAAGAAATTGCTTATCACAACTTTGGGGGTTCATTTTTGAGATAGACGTATTTTGGATTGGGAATTTAGGGGGAGACAAAAATTTTTGGAGAGACAACTTTTAGAAGCGAATTTTAGAGGAGCGGATTCTCGGGGTTTTCATTTTAGCATCAGAATCAGGTAGGGTCTTGTGCTTTGATCACTGGTTAAATTATGCAATTTGAGATTCCTGTTTTCTTCGTGAGTGTTTTAAAGAAAAATCAAGTCTCTGGGTTCCATTGCATGAATCTCTTTTTTTTTAGTTCTGTATCTACGATAGGGTGTTGTTAAATTATGAATAGTAGAAAAATAAATTTACTTAGGAACCCTCATCTTCTAGCTTAAACAAGACACGATTGGATTGGGAAGGGTTCGAATTTTTTTTATAGCCGGAGTAGTATTAGGATGGGTGACCTCCCGAGAAGTCTCCGTGTTGCACCCTTCTTTTAACGAAATTTTAAATTGATAATTTGGATAGTTGGCAATAGTTTCTCTATCAAAGTAATGTGGAGATCAAATTTTAAAAAAAAAAAAATTTTTAAAAAAAAATAATAATAAACTTTAAACTTTAAAAAAAAAATATAATAATAAATAAATTTTTGGGAGGGGGCGGGAATACCCACACCCCCCCCGTACCGCTCCGACAGCTTTGTCATCCCTGTCGCAGAGTACTGCGATAGCGGCAGTATAGAGTACTACCGACGTCCGCAGTCCTCTGTGGCAGGCCGCAGGCGGCCTTTAGGATTAAGCCGGCGGGCTTATAAAAAAATACGCATTTTTTTTTTAATAATTCAATTTTTTTTTTAAGGTTATTCATAAAAAGGTTTTATGAATATTTAAAATTTTTATTTATAAATTTTAATATGTTTTTATAATGTTTTAATAATAATCTTTATTAATATTTAATAATTAAATATTAATGCATTTCATATAGTCTTTTTTTGTAAGTATTAATTTATTAATAATTTTTGGGTAAATATTAATAAATTAGTAATTAATGAAGATATTAAAATAGGTAATTAGAACAATAATTATTGAGTAATTTAATTAAAATTAGTTTAATTAAGTTAATTAATAATGAATTTTATTTGACTAAATTATAAATTTGGATATTGATTTAATGAAAGTTATTATAGAAAAGGGTTAATCGTAAAGGGTAGTTGAGAAAACCTAGTTACTTGAATTTGACATTAAACTGAAACATAAACCTTACCTTAACTCAATAATATACTTTCAAATCCAATCTCCGAGACTTTGATGTTTTCCTTGTGCTTTGAGTGTTTTGGGGTTGTTCTAGTATTGACCAGTTTAGGTTGTTACCAGAGGCTCGAGGTTGTGAATGTGATGTCATGATGATTTGGTTTCGATCTTTCTTAACCCGACCATGGTAATGTGATGAAGTGCTCTATGACATGATTGTGTTTACTATTTGTTATTGCTTTCCAGTTTCCTTGTGTGAAGCTGAGGTGTATGTATTTGAGATACTTGACTTAACCATTTTTGAGTCTCGATCAGTTATACTTGGTTTTCTTTTCGGTCGCTTGAGAGGACTGAAGTGTTTGTTATATTCTTGATGATGTCATGTTTTGACTTGACCATTTTGGAGTCTTCGATCAGTATTGTAATTTACTATTGGGTTACTTTCTGGTTGCTCATTGGAGAACCATTGGATTTTGTGATTTATCATTGATGCCTTCAGTTGCTGATAGAGAACTGTCGTGATCATATGATTATTATTGGATGCTTATCTGTTGCTCATGAAGAACTAGTGTAATTTTGTGGCTTATCTTTTATGATGTTTTTCAGTTGCTTGTATAGGACTAAGGTGATTTTATTATGATTCTTGATTTGTGATTTCATGAGCCTAGGGTAGGTTATCTATGTGTAGAGTTGGGAAGTGGCTTGCAATGGGGATCGGGGCCCTAAGAGGCTACCTGGAGTAACCCATTGTAAGTTGATTTAATAAGTGAAAACATTTACACTAAATGGGAGAAAATGAACCTAACAAGATAATTGTATGTTCTCTCCCATGCCTTGAGTGCTAGTACAGACTAGGATGGGGTAGAGAGAATGCTTGGTTATGACCTTGCATTCCATATTATGCCTCGTCAGTACGAGAGGATACTAATGGCCGCAGGGATCAGTAGGGACCCGGGATTCCTAAAGGATTGCTCGGGTAACTTCTACGTGACTTTTGTGATGACACTTTCCTGCTTGCATATTAGGTTTCCTACGTGTCTTGTGGTACCTCTGGGATTTAGATGTCGATCTTTTTAGGAATCCTTGAGTTAGCATACTTATAGGTTTTCCTGGACTTAGAGAGTATTTATGATTATAGGTTTTGTTATCCTATTTGGGACTTGAGAATATCTCCTCAGCGCGGTGGGAGTGGACCATTTAGGTTCCACGCGATCGGGTGGTAGTGCTTTTTACTCTTACCATTGAGATCCGTACCATGGTCACCGTGGCTGGAGTGTTCGTGATTGGCATTTACCTTCACTATGTTCTTGGATTATTATGATGGATGGGTAGATTTTATGATAGATGTTTTATCATTATGGATGTATGGATGTATCATGTATGGTGAATAGTTTTGTATATATCTTTACTGTACTTTGTATCATGGATTCATGGAGGTTGATGTATTTCTATTATTACATATGTATATTCTTTTAAGCCTTTCATACCCTGTGACTTGTATAGTGGATGATTGAGCATTCTGAATTAGTTTGCCGAGAGGCATTCGGATCAAATGTATATTATGGACATGGGACTTTCTGATTATTCTTTCATATGTATGTGATAGTTGTTAGACTTAGATTTAATTAAATTTAAACGTGACTCAACGTCTTGGGATCTTTAAGAAATGTAACTTGCAATGTATGGTTGTCAATGATTACATGTTATTGCTTCCGCTACTATGTGTTTGATGTGTATGTTATACATTCTTACTTTTAAAAAAAAAAAAATGTTTAGCAAACTTAGTGAAACTTTAGGTTAATTCTTTTATCCCTTGATGGGGTGTTACAAATTATTAATATCATAGTTATAATATCAACTCAATTAATATCAATTGATTAAAAATCAATTATAATCCAACTCCAAAAATTATTATATTTTACCAAACTTCAATCAATAAATAATCTCCACTAGATTAACTCTAATCAAATTTGTTGATATCTATTTAAACCATTATTTATTAATAGTTTGCTAGTCCTTATAAGCATTAATAAATAATAAACTCCTCAAACAATACATACTCGATCTATAGAATACTTTCATAAACTCATTAGTTAATATTTGGCTAACTCTTAACTCCATTAAAGTATTCAAACGTATTAACCAATAATATAATAATTTAGTCTTAATCCAATATCATTCAGAGTTTCTAAATTTAAATCAACATAATATAAATTATCATCTTACAATTATTTAATCAATATTAAAATCAACCATTAGACTCTATTTTCTAATTGTTTTAATAATATTTTGTCTATATAAACATTGTTTGAAAGAGATCCCTATCACAAACCAATAAGACTCATTGTAGATTTTAACATGAATAATCTTCAAATTCTTAACATTATCATCTTCATTAAACAACTCTAAAATTATTTAATATATATTAAATAGTATCCAATATACATTATAAAAAGTTCACTATATAAACTATATTAAAATCTCTTTTCTCTATTAATTTTCTCTCATTTAAAAATTCATTTACTAATAATTAATTACACTTCTTCTACTATTAACTAATCTTAATCAAATTTGATTTAATTATATTAGATAATAAATCATATAAAACTAATGCATATTAATAAGATTCTAATAAGGGAAGATTTCAATAATATCTTTAATTCATTTCATGCTTTAATATATTATATTTGTGAAGTTTAAGCATAATGAACTCTTGGTTATGGGAAATGGAGAAATATTTGTCCTTGAATAAAATAGTCCCAGTACGACGGCCATATCTCCCTAATAAACTGTTGGATCGGGCTGAAATTTAAATATATTAGAGAGGGTCAAGTTGCGCCAATTCTGACTAAAGGGATTGAATAAATTCAATCCCAATAAAAATTTATGAATGACTGAGTTCAGGTTTATCCAAGGGGCAGCGACAGGTCAATTTGTGATGAATTAAGAATTTTTTGTTAAAATAATTGTTCTCTAAATTTAATCATAAAAGGGTTTGTTCATATGCATCTAAAAATATAATTAATAGAAAGATTACCTCTAATCATTCAAATTTTTAACATAAAATTTCTATTTTAATTTCAAATCTTGTCTTTCTAATTTAATATAAATTCGAACTCAAACCTGATTAAAATCTAATTTCTTTATCATTTGGAACTAGGATTTTTTTATTATTTTCTTCTCATCCAAATAAAATATCTAGATTCCAATTTCAAATATAGAGAGTATTCAGACACATAAATCAGATATGATGAAGACAGGAAGAGAAAGAGTGCAAAGGGAATATGAGAATATCACGAGTGCACTTGGACACTGATGCTAATTTGACATGCCTCAGAATTCTATAGAAAATCCCTTCCTTCTCCATCATTCAAAATTCTTTCAATAATCCAAGCCGATTGAATACTCCAAGTGATTAGAAGTGCTAGAAGGAGCATAGAAGCAAGTAAAAAATATATGAGCATATGAATCTTCTCCCATGCATGTAAGCTTTGAAGCTTTTTTTTTTTTTTTAGCTTGTAGCTCCTATTAAGCTTTTTATTTAAGCTTCCATGAATGTCTGAATATCAAGAGCTCTCAAGAAACCTTTGGATTGCTTCTTGAAACCGCTGAAAGGTGTTAGCAACTAAGCATGGGTCTTTTTCAATTTTTTTTTATGAGTCATAGAATTGTAAACACCTTGTGCTTAATTGATGCACTAAACCCTGTGTTGTTGACACATGTTAATTCTCATACAAGCTTGTAACTCCAATTTACTTTTTAAATAATCTCTATTTAAATTTTATAACTTTCATTTTAATTTTTATAACTTTTATTATTATTATTTTATAATTATTATTAATTTTAATTTTTAGTTTTCTTTTATTTAATTCTTTTTCTCCAATAATTCATATTTAATTAATTACAATCAAAATATCAAAGATTATGATATTTTATTAATTTTCTCAAATAAATAATTTATTAATTAAATCTATTTATTAAGACTTAATTAATGAAAAATTCACCATAGACCTCCAAGATAAAATATGAAAACCCATCATAGAACAAATCATACAAAATAAATTTAAATGGTTAAAAATCACGAAATATGTCATCTGACACATTCGATGGGTATTCAACTCAGATACTTGTCCTAATTTTTTAATTAGGACAAATGGTTCAAAGGGTTGGAATTTGGACTAGAGAATTTATCTCCCCTCTCTTATCATTGAGATAATGTGATAGGGTACGCTCATCTTGGCAATTCAGAGAAGTCGATACCTCGTACCTGCAACTTGCATAAAAACCATGCATGTACAAACATAATATATACTAAACAAAACAAACAATGGTAGGAAGTGGTGCATTGTGTAGATCTCGACTATCAGGTGACTACGACTCTCTTCCTTAACCACATCAGACACGCCATACAAAAGCAAACACGCAAGGCAAACACGCACACCATACAGATCCAAGTATGGGGTAAGTATCCATAAGAAAGCACATATGATAATAAATCATCTTACTAATCATCATTAATAACTGAAAAAAATGTAATAATCATCATCAATAATTGCGAACACAAAAAATAATCATCATACATACATGAAATGTAGAGTTTAAATAATCACATCACATAATAAACTGAATCTATAGCACAATATCTGATAATCTCAAAAGATTGTTGCTAACCAACAACATCAAACTAGCTCTAAAAGAGTTTAACAATGATAACAAAATGTGAACTAAGGGTAGGCACTAAAGAATTCATACTCACATTTGCTCATATTCACATAAATAAAGATCAAGTTTGACCAAAAGTTGACCATATTTAACCATGGTTGACTTGAGTTGACTAGTTTCGAAAAAAAAATTAAAATAATTAAATAAAATTATTTAATTAAATGGAGTACTTACTTCTAATTAATTAAACAAAGTTATTTAATTAAATGAGAAGCCATTCCTAATAAATTTAATAAAGTTATTTAATTAAATAAGAAAAGTGTCTCTAACTAATTGAAGATCATTTAATTAAATAGAAAGAGTAATTATGAGCGCATATCTCATTTTATTAAATTAAATATCTCAACAAAATCTCTCTTCAGTTCAAAAAGGAAAATTTTCAATTCACTATTGATAAAAAATGAGTTAAATCAGATAACTCCTTTTTCATACTCAAATTGAATCAGTTAACTCATTATTTTACTCAAATTAAATCCATTAACTCCCTTTAATTTGAAAATCTCCCTTTGTGACTGAACTTCACCTTTAATCCTGACTGCTGATTGAAATCGATCTCAACCGTTGATGAATTCTAAGAAAGTCTATTTAAGATAACCTCATCTCTTCATTTTGAAAGGTTGAATGAGAATTTGCATCAAATTGTTGCTGGAATTGATACTCACATTTCTTCATATTCACATATGCAAAGATCAAGTTTGACCAATAGTTGACCAGATTTAACCACAATTGACTTCAGTAGACTAGTTTAGAAAAGAATTTTGAAATAATTAAATGAAATTATTTAATTAAATGGAGTAATTACTTCTAATTAATTTAACAAAGTTATTTAATTAAATGAGAAGCCATTCCTAATTAATTAAATAAAGTTATTTAATTAAATAAGAAAAGTGTCTCTAATTAATTAAAGATTATTTAATTAAATAGAAAAAGTATTTACGAGAGCATATCTCATTTTATTAAATTAAATATCTCAACAAAATTTCTCTTCAGTTCAAAAAGCGAAATTTCCAGTTCACTATTGATCAAAAATGAGTTAAATCAGTTAACTCCTTTTTCTACTCAAATTGAATCAGTTAACTCCTTATTTTACTCAAATTAAATCTGTTAACTCCCTTTAATTTGGAAATCTGCCTTTATGACTGAACTTCACCTTTAATCCTGACCGCTGATTGAAATCGATCTCAACCGTTGATGAATTTCAGAAAAGTATATTTAAGAGACCCTCATCTCTTCATTTTGAAAGGTTGAATGAGAATTTGCATCGAATTGTTGTAGGAATTCATACTCACATTTGCTCATATTCACATACGCAAAGATCAAGTTTGACCAAAAGTTGACCAGATTTAACCACGGTTGACTTGAGTTGCCTAATTTCGAAAAGAATTTTGAAATAATTAAATGAAATTATTTAATTAAATGGATTACTTACTTCAAATTAATTAAACAAAGTTATTTAATTAAATGAGAAGCCATTCCTAGTTAATTAAATGAAGTTATTTAATTAAATAAGAAAATTGTCTCTAATTAATTAAAGATTATTTAATTAAATAGAAAAATTAAT
Organism: Cupressus sempervirens; assembly: GCA_028749045.1. NCBI lineage: Eukaryota > Viridiplantae > Streptophyta > Pinopsida > Cupressales > Cupressaceae > Cupressus > Cupressus sempervirens. The sequence continues at coordinate 371,164,225 of CM053788.1, forward strand.
TATGAGAGGATATCTCATTTTATTAAATTAAATATCTCAACAAAATCTCTCTTCAGTTCAAAAAGAGAAATTTTCAGTTCACTATTGATAAAAAATGAGTTAAATCAGTTAACTCCTTTTTCTACTCAAATTGAATTAGTTAACTCCTTATTTTACTCAAATTAAATCTGTTAACTCCCTTTAATTTCAAAATCTCCCTTTTATGATTGAACTTCACCTTTAATCTTGACCGCTGATTGAAATTGATCTCAACCGTTGATGAATTGTAAAAAAGTCTATTTAAGAGACCCTCATCTCTTCATTTTGAAAGGTTGAATGAGAATTTGCATCGAATTGTTGTTGAAATTCATACTCACATTTGCTCATATTCACATACGCAAATATCAAGTTTGACCAAAAGTTGACTAGATTTAACCACACTTGACTTGAGTTGACTAGTTTTGAAAAGAATTTTAAAATAATTAAATGAAATTATTTAATTAAATGGAGTACTTACATCTAATTAAGTAAACAAAGTTATTTAATTAAATGAGAAGCCATTCCTAATTAATTAAATGAAGTTATTTAATTAAATAAAAAAAGTGTCTCCTATTAATTAGTGATTACTTAATTAAATACAAAAAGTAATTATGAGAGCATATCTCATTTTATTTAATTAAATATCTCAACAAAATCTCTCTTTAGTTCAAAAAGGGAAATTTCCAGTTCACTATTGATAAAAAAAGATTTAAATCAATTAACTCCTTTTTCTACTCAAATTGAATCAGTTAACTCTTTATTTTACTCAAATTAAATCTGTTAACTCCCTTTAATTTGGAAATCTAACTTTATAACTGAACTTCACCTTTAATCTTGAACGCTGATAGAAATCGATCTCAACCATTGATGAATTCTAGGAAAATCTATTTAAGAGACCCTCATTTATTCATTTTGAAAGGTTGAATGAGAATTTGCATCCAATTGTTGCTGAAACTCATACTCACATTTGCTCATATTCACATAAGCAAAGATCAAGTTTGACCAAAAGTTGACCATATTTAACCAGGGTTGACTTGAGTTGACCAGTTTCGAAAAGAATTTTGAAATAATTAAAGAAAATTATTTAATTAAATGGAGTACTTACTTCTAATTAATTAAACAAAGTGATTTAATTAAATGAGAAGCCATTCTGAATTAATTAAATGAAGTTATTTAATTAAATAAGAAAAGTGTCTCTAATTCATTAATGATTATTTAATTAAATAGAAAAATTAATTATGAGAGCATATCTCATTTTATTAAATTAAATATCTCAACAAAATCTCTCTTCAGTTTAAAAAAGGAAATTTTCAGTTCACTATTGATCAAAAATGAGTTAAATCAGTTAACTCCTTTTTCTTCTCAAATTGAATCAGTTAACTCCTTTTTCTTCTCAAATTGAATCAGTTAACTCCTTATTTTACTCAAATTAAATCTGTTAACTCCCTTTAATTTGGAAATCTCCCTTTATGACTGATGTTCACCTTTAATCATGACCGCTGATTGAAATCGATCTCAACCGTTGATGAATTTTAAGAAAGTCTATTTAAGAGACCCTCATCTCTTCATTTTGAAAGGTTGAATTAGAATTTGCATCAAATTTTTACTAGAACTCATACTCACATTTGCTCATATTCACATATTCAAAGATAAATTTTGACCAAAAGTTGACCAGATTTAACTACAGTTGACTTGAGTTGACTAGTTTCAAAAAAAATTTGAAATAATTAAACAAAATTATTTAATTAAATGGAGTACTTACTTCTAATTAATTAAACAAAGTTATTTAATTAAATGAGAAGCCGTTCCTAATTAATTAAATGAAGTTATTTAATTAAATAAGAAAAGTGTCTCTAATTAATTAAATATTATTTAATTAAATAGAAAATGTAATAATCAGAGGATATCTCATTTTATTAAATTAAATCTCTCAAAAAAATCTCTCTTTAGTTCAAAAAGGGAAATTTGCAGTTCACTATTCATCAAAAATGAGTTAAATTAGTTAACTCTTTTTCTACTCAAATTGAATCAGTTAACTCCTTATTTTACTCAAATTAAATCTGTTAACTCCCTTTAATTTGAAAATCTCCGTTTGATGATTGAACTTGACCTTTAATCTTGACCGCTGATTGAAATCGATCTCAACCGTTGATGAATTCCAAGAAAGTCTATTTAAGAGACCCTCATCTCTTCATTTTGAAAGGTTGAATGACAATTTGCATCGAATTGTTGCTGGAACTCATACTCATATTTGCTCATATTCACGTACGCAAAGATAAAGTTTGACCAAAAGTTGACCAGATTTAACTATAGTTGACTTGAGTTGACTAGTTTCAAAAAAAAATTGAAATAATTAAACGAAATTATTTAATTAAATGGAGTACTTACTTCTAATTAATTAAACAAAGTTATTTAATTAAATGAGAAGCCATTCCTAATTAATTAAATGAAGTTATTTAATTAAATAAGAAAAGTGTCTATAATTAATTAAAGATTATTTAATTAAATAGAAAATGTAATTATGAAAGGATATCTACTTTTATTAAATTAAATCTCTCAACAAAATCTCTCTTCAGTTCAAAAAGGGAAATTTGTAGTTCACTATTCATAGAAAATGAGTTAAATTAGTTAACTCTTTTTCTACTCAAATTGAATCAGTTAACTCCTTATTTTACTCAAATTAAAACTGTTAACTCCCTTTAATTTGAAAATCTCCCTTTGATGATTGAACTTCACCTTTAATCTTGACCGCAGATTGAAATCGATCTCGACCGTTGATGAATTCCAGGAAAGTCTATTTAAGAGACCCTCATCTCTTCATTTTGAAAGGTTGAATGACAATTTGCATTGAATTGTTGTTGAAATTCATACTCACATTTGCTCATATTCACATACGCAAATATCAAGTTTGACCAAAAGTTGACCAGATTTAAACACAGTTAACTTGAGTTGACTAGTTTCGAAAAGAATTTTGTAATAATTAAACAAAATTATTTAATTAAATGGAGTACTTACTTCTAATTAATTAAACAAAGTTATTTAATTAAATGAGAAGCCATTCCTAATTAATTAAATGAAGTTATTTAATTAAATAAGAAAAGTGTCTCCAATTAATTAAAGATTACTTAATTAAATAGAAAAAGTAATTATGAGAGCATATCTCATTTTATTAAATTAAATATCTCAACAAAATCTCTCTTCAGTTCAAAAAGAAAAATTTCTAGTTCACTATTGATAAAATATGAGTTAAATCAATTAACTCTTTTTTCTACTCAAATTGAATCAGTTAACTCCTTATTTTACTCAAATTAAATTTGTTAACTCCCTCTAATTTAGAAATCTCCCTTTATGACCAAACTTCACCTTTTATCCTGATTGCTGATTGAAATCGATCTCAACCGTTGATGAATTCGAGGAAAGTCTATTTAAGAGTCCCTCATATCTTCATTTTAAAAGGTTGAATGAGAATTTGCATCGAATTGTTGCTGGAACTCATACTCACATTTGCTCATATTCACATACGCAACGATCAGGTTTGACCAAAAGTTGACCAGATTTAACCACGATTGACTTGAGTTGACTAGTTTCGAAAAGAATTTTAAAATAATTAAATGAAATTATTTAATTAAATGGAGTACTTGCTTCTAATTAATTAAATAAAGATATTTAATTAAATGAGAAGCCATTCCTAATTAATTAAATGAAGTTATTTAATTAAATAAGAAAAGTGGCTCTAATTACTTACAGATTAATTAATTAAATAGAAAAAATAATTATTAGAGAATATCTCATTTTATTAAATTAAATATCTCAACAAAATCTCTCTTCAGTTCAAAAAGGAAAATTTCCAGTTCACTATTGATAAAAAATGAGCTAAATCAGTTAACTCTTTTTTCTACTCAAATTGAATCAGTTAACTTCTTATTTTACTCAAATTAAATCTGTTAACTCCCTTTAATTTAGAATCTCCCTCTATGACTGAACTTCACCTTTAATCCTGACTGCTGATTGAAATCAATCTCAACCGTTGATGAATTCCATGAAAGTCTATTTAATAGACCCTCATCTCTTCATTTTGAAATGTTGAATGAGAATTTGCATTGAATTGTTGCTGAAATTCATACTCACATTTGCTTATATTCATATACACAAAGATCAAGTTTGATCAAAAGTTGACCAAATTTAACCACGGTTGACTAGTTTCAAAAAGAATTTTAAAATAATTAAACAAAATTATTTAATTAAATGGAGTACTTTCTTCTAATTAATTAAAAAAAATTATTAATTTAAATGAGAAGCAATTCCTAATTAATTAAATGAAGTTATTTAATTAAATAAGAAAAGTGTCTACAGTTAATTAAAGATTACTTAATTAAATAGAAAAAGTAATTTTGAGAGCATATTGTCATGCCCAAAAAGTAAGGGCAAAAGTACAGAAATTTTTTTTTAATTTTTTTTAAACAGTTAAAACTTAAACCAATGTAGGCTTGATATACTTGTGCTCAAATTTAAGCAAAGGTTCTCTACACTACATCTAAGTTTTATAATTTTCTCACGTGAATTAAACATGAATTAATCTTTCATCATAAATGATCTTGAGCTAATTTACAAATTCAACTATCCCTAATTTAAAACTGAATTTTTACAACTACCTAAGAGATAATTATAAATTAAGTTTAAATGAAGAAACCTAATCTAAAGCATACTATGACAATTAATATATAATGCATCCATTAACTTTCCTTACCAATCTTATCATCTTAATTGACAATTAACTCCAACATACTTATACAATCTAATTAATTAGTTTATTATTTATCATTAACATTGATGACAAGAATAATTTAATACTCTATATTTTAATCTAAGCTTTGTTTGAACCATCATAAAATTTAAGTCCATATTAACATTGATCTATAAAGCTCATAATAATATAGAACTAATTAATAAAACGTTAAAATCGTTCTAATTGGAATATTCAAATTTCGCATTTAAAACTCTTTAAATAACTAATTTAATATTAACAACATTTCTTAACACAATACATTACCTCCTAATGCCATCAAATTTCAAATCTAGTTTATCAATTAATGTCATCCTTAATTAAAACTATAAACAATCTATAATTTATCTAAACATCTAATACCCTAGCTTGAATACTATTGATCAAGTAACAAAAACCACAAATCCTCATTCAAAACTAACATACATTTCCACTAATTAAACATAAATATTAACTTGAACGAACTTGGACTATTAATATAAATTAACATTAATTAAATTTTAAATTAACATGATTTAGCACTACACTAACAATGTAACAACTAAATTTAACTCAAATAAATTTAAAACTATCCTAACTAACTTCATATTGAAACACAACTTAACTAACTAAAATCTGGACGTCCATCTACACAACTAACCTAATTACTAATTTAACATGAGTACTACTAATTTGAAATTGCAACTAAATCTAATTGCTCTAAAATTTAAAAAGCTCATAATACTAACTAAACTAATGATTCTTAATCCAAACTAAACTTACTAACTTACAATTACCCAATCAAATATTAATTTAATACTAGACTAGATTTAAAAGCCATTAATTACTAAACTCTACAATCTTGATCTAAGCTAACTTAAATCAAAACAAGAAGAAATTAACTAACTAATACAATAAAACCTAACTACATAAACATAACTAGCTATACTAACCTGACATTTGTTTTAACCACCAACGTTACCTACCCATACCCCCTTACCCTAGACCAAGTGGGCTAGCTGCCCACATTTCCCCCACATCCCAATGACTATGCGCTGCCCTAGGTCTGTAGTACGCAGACCAATCCTGTGCTTCCCTAAGTCTGCAGTACGCAGACCTATTTCCCCGGCTCCTCTTTAAGTCTTTACGAGATTTTGGGGGGGGGGGGGGGGGGGTGGGGGGGGGGAGGGAATGAAGCCAGTGCTTGGGAGGGGAGGTGACAGCATTTGCCTTGCATTAAATTTGTTTTTGTGAGACACTTACTTTGCCCCTTATGACGTGACCTAGCCATCGATTGGCTTGGGTACAATGCAGGTGGTGGTAAAGTCCACGCCTAGCATTGATAAGGCTAAAGAAAATAGTATAGTTAAATGAAATAACAATAATTTTAAATTGCAATGCAAGGAAGGATATTTTATGAAATATTCTCTGTGACGTGGGGAATTTTAAGGGTTCTCCATACATTTTCCAGAGAGCCTTTTTAGACCTGGAGGTGCACATTTTCTTTTTTTTGTTTTTTTTTTTTAAAGCCAATTTGACTAAGTGTTGGCATGCTTTCTTGCTTAAGTTCTTTGATATGCAAGATGAGTTTAACCATTTCTAGAGGCAATATGGAGTGATAATCCTCTTAATCAAATTGATTCAAAAGCATGCAAAGGATTATAATCTTCTTAATCAAATTTAATTTTATTCCTTATGAAGCTTAACAAGGAATTATGATCTTATAATCAGAGTTCAAAAAAGGTGATGAATTAATCCTTTTTAAATTTAATTGTATCACTAGTGTAACTTAACAATGAAAGTTCTGGACCAAAGTTGGTAATATGGTGCAAGATTGTGACATTAAGAAAGGTATAATCATGGGAGACTTTAACACACTGGTAGAAGATAAAGAGAAAAAGGGAGGTATGCCCTCGGATTGGGAAAGTAAACAGGATCTTTCTAACTTCATAAATAATCTGGCCCTCAGGTTTGAGAAAATGTGGACCTCTCACCCTGACCTCCTGGATAATATCAAGAAATGGTGGGGGATAGAGGTGGAGGGCTCAGCCATGTTCAAAGTCACCAGAAAACTTAGCAATGTGAAGAGGATGATTAAAATTTGGAACAAGTCTGATTTTGGTCATATCTTCCATGAAAAGAAAGAGTTATTTGATAATTTAACTATTATGCAAGATTGCATTCAGAAGGAAGGCTACACTGAGACCAATAGGGTTTCGGAGCTCAAGACCCTGTCTGAAATTCATAACATTATTAATAACGAAGAAAAACTTTGGAGGCAAAGATCAAGGATCACCTGGCTAAAGGAAGGAGATCGGAACACTAAGTTTTTTCACCTAACCACCCTCAAGCACTGTGCTAGTAACATGATCTATGGTATCAGAAAGGGGCAGGAGCTGTTAACTGAAGAATCTGCCATCTCGAAAGAAGCTGTTTCCTTTTTCTCTAGCCTTCTCTCTGAGGACCCAATGCTTTCCAATTTGGACCAGGAGGATTTGTTACACTATATCCCTCAGCTCATTCAACCTATCCATAATAAACAGCTCTGTGCTATTCCTAATGCTTCGGAAGTTAGAGAGGCTCTCTTTTCTCTGCCTACTGACAAGGCTCTAGGCCTGGACGGTTTTCCCACTTTTTTCTTCCAAAGGTTCTGGCCGGTGATCATGGGAGAGGTTGTTCAAGCTGTCCAAGAATTCTTTGGAGCCAAATCTATTCTCAAGGAGCTAAACTCGACTTTTGTGGTTCTCATTCCTAAATCCCCTGGGGCGGACTTGTTGGACAACTTTAGACCTATTAGTCTGTGCAACTCACTCTACAAGATCATCTCTAAAGTTCTCACTTTAAGAATGCTCAAGATCTTGCCCTTGATAATCTCGCAGCATCAATCGGGTTTTGTTCCAGGGAGACAAATTTTGGATTCTGTCCAGATGGTGCACGAAGTCATCCACTCTCTTGAGGCATCCAAACGGGAAGGTATGTTTCTCAAACTGGATCTTTCTAAAGCTTATGACAGGGTGGACTGGTCTCTCCTTGGGAAGGTCCTCTCGACTTTTGGCTTTGACAGTAAAGTTTGCAAAATTTTCTCTCAATTGGTGTCCACCTCCTCCTTGGCTGTTCTGGTTAATGGAGTCCCTTCTAATTTTTTCAAACCTTCCAGAGGCCTCAGACAAGGAGACCCCCTTTCGCCCATTTTGTTCATCATTTTAGCTGAATGCTTAGGAAGGATTATAGACTGTAGAAAGCGTGAGGCTTGTATCAAAGGGATCCTTCCCTCCTCTAATTGCGTTCCCTTCACTCATCAGCAATTTGTTGACGATACTATCTTGGGGGGGGAAGCTTCTATCAAAGAGGCTAGAGCCCTGAAGAAGATTCTTGATACTTTCTCCAGTGGGACGGGTCAGCTGATTAATTGGAACAAAAGCTCGCTCTTTTTCATCAACACCTCTGAGGTTAGACAAAGAAAAATCGCCAGGATTCTGGGTTGTGGGGTAGGCTCTTTCCCCTCTACCTATCTTGGTCTCCCTTTGGGATCCTCACCCCCGGAGTCTTTTTGGAATGGTATTTTGGACAGATTCAATAGGAAGATGGCTGGTTGGAAAGGGGTCTCTCTTAGTCAAGCGGGGAAATGCCTCTTAGTCAAATCTTCTCTTCAAAATCTGCCAATCTACGCCCTGAGCCTCTTTGGAATTCCGGGGAAAATAGCTGAAAGAATGGAGAAAATCCAGAGAGACTTCCTTTGGAATGGTAATGAAGGGAAGAAAAGATACCCTCTTGTTGCTTGGGAGAAGGTTTGCCTCCCTAAGAGGTACGGAGGTCTAGGCATTAGAAAGATCACCCACCTCAATAAGGCTCTCCTAGCTAAACAAATATGGCGGATCTTCAGTAGCACCGGTGAATGGAGGGAAACCCTGGTAAACAAGTACCTTAGAAGACCCACTCTTCTTTTCACCCTTTTTAATGAAGATATCCCAAAAGGATCGAACATTTGGAATGGGATCATGAAAGCCAGGGACCTGGCTAAGGCCAAGATATCATGGAAATTGGGAAATGGGAAGGACATCCAGTTCTGGTCGGATAGATGGCTTTCCCAAGATCCACTTATCAATAACCCTATTTTTGAGAGATGGATGCAAGCTTGTACTGATCAAATTGGGTCCAAAGTTTGTGATTATTGGAATGGCCAGGAATGGAGTGACCTATCCCTCATCTCTGAGGACTTGACTCCTATAATGCTTATGCTCAATTCCATGATTCCTATCAATTTGGGGGATGAGCTGGTCTGGAGGGATAATCCCAATGGAAGATACTCTGTTGCCTCAGGCTATAATTCCCTTTGGAGCTTAAAAGAGAAGGCCCCTTGGGCGGAGGCTTGGATTCTGGGTCTCACTCCAAAGATCAACATTTTTTACTGGCTGGCTCTTCAGAACAAAATCCTTACTCATGACAATCTCATGAAGTGAGGACATGTTATGCCCAGTAGATGTCCCTTGTGTAAGAATCAGGCTGAGACCGGAAATCACATTTTCATCTTATGTGACTATGCCAGGGAGGTGTGGAACGTCATCACACATGAAAATGAAACCCTCTAGTGCAAACCGGATAATCTCATGGATTTTTTCCATCAGTGGAAAGGTCTTTGTAAGATTGCTGGTTGGCAGGATCACTCGGACTGGATTTTACCCCATTTTTGCTGGGGAATTTGGAAGGAAAGGAATAATAGAATATTTAGAGACAGAGAGGAGCCAGCTATAATCCTTGGCAGGAAGGTCTCAAAGAATATAAAGGAAAATCTCCAAGTGCTGAAGGAGGAAGAAGAAGAAGAAGGGGACAGAAAGATAGCTAAAGAAAAAGACAGGAACCTCAAAAGGTAGGATGCTAGCTGGCTTCTCCCCCCAGATGGTTGGTCAAAAGCCAACTTTGATGGGGCTTCTAAGGGTAACCCAGGCCCTTCAGGTTGTGGTGGAATCATAAGAAATAGCTATGGGGAGGGAATAGCTGCCTTTGCTTCCCCACTGGGAATCCAGACTATTCATTTGGCTGAAGCAAGAGCTGCGAGTAAGGTGGTCAAGTTGGCTTTTGAAGCTAGGATTACTAAACTCTGGCTTGAGGGGGACTCCAAAAACATTATTAATACCATTAATGGTATTTCCCCTCCCTCGTGGACGATTGCGAACATAATTGCTGAGACTTGCGCCACTCTCACAAAGTTCGATAAGGTCCACGTCACTCATGTTTACAGAGAGGCAAACCCAGTCGCTGATTGGTTTGCTAATAAAGGGGTTAACGACACCAATAGTCTGACTTGGTATGCCGAAAAAGATTTTTCGGCGGAGGCAAAGTTGCTTATCGACCAAGATAAAATCTTGGGAAGGATGGCTTAAATCCAATGCAATTATGGATAATAAAGATTGCCCAGACCATGCTCGAGATGGAGAAGTAGTCTGCTAGGTTGGGTCTCTGTCCTTTGGTTTTTGTTTCTCCTGGCTTTGGCTTTTTGTCTGGTCTCTATTTTTCTGGTTGGTTCTCTGGCCTTTTTAGTGGGCAGTTGTTTCAGGCTGGGCCTTTGGGCTTATTCTCAGCCGTAAGGCTTATGTTTTGGCTGGGCATTTTTTCGCTTATTTTCAGCCTTTCTTGTTGTTAAACTTATGGGTTTCAGGACCCCTTAAAACCTGTTTACCTTATCAAAAACTTAACAATGAAAGTGCTAGCTTGGTGATCACAATATAGGATTGATATTATAACATGGTAATGTTCAAGACATTGAATTGAAACTTCAATACATCCATTGCCTTTCATTATCATAATTGAAACTCAGAATTCCCAATTTAAGACATTTACTATCATTCTAATTTCTCACATACGTATGCCAAAGTTTGGAAAAACATATGAGGACATTTGCAAAGAAAATTTCATCATCTTTTTCTTTCCTCTATTATTCATCCTGGTTCAAGGCTCCATCGAGAAAGAACCAGTAAGAAAACCCGATGTCTTTGCCACTACATCAAATTCAATTACAATTTACATAATATTACAATTCATTGAGTTTTCTTCAAGGCTTGCACAATAGAACTTTTATCAAATGTCTTCATTGCATCAAGGAAAAGTATGAAAGAGACAAGAATCAACATGGAGATAACAACACAAGGAGATAAGCAATTTGAACATGCATTACCACCCGGTTGCACAATAGGTCCAACAATGGACCAATATAGGGGAAAGGCGAATTTTCTCAATAGGAGAAGTCAATCACCATACCTTCACTTAGCCCTTTCGAGGCTAAAACTTCAAGAACTTCCATTCTTTCACAAAGCCCTTTCGAGGCTATATCCACAAGGATTTTCATTCTATTCCACATTCAAGAATTCTCAATAACAACAAGGTATGGGATGACAAGTAGGGACCCATACACTCTACCCTTTCTCCCTCCTCTCTCTATGAGAGGAGACTCTACACTATTGAGGTCCAACTAATGCCCTTTCCCCAAGCATGGCCACTTCTTTCCTATCCAAGGGTGAGTGTTTCCAAAAACATCCCCATGAAAATCTCTCATAAACAATCAACACACCAAGAAGGCATATGAATAACCTCAAAAGAAAACAAGATAAAATCCCTCCCAAATCCACCCCCAACACACAAAAAAAAGAAGCAAAACTACATAATGTCTCCAACATGATTCAAGCAAGATCCAAATATGAACACACATGAAGAACCATTCATAGAGTGAAGAACTCCTACCTTCTTAAAAGAGTTATGGTAATGGTGGTTTGAGAAGAGCTTCCCTTTTTCTTCCTTCAATCTTCAAGACTTCCTCCAAAACTAGAGGATTGGGTGACAAAAACTAAACTCCCCCAAAAATGCCTCTAAGTATGCTCCTTAACTCCACCAAGCTTCAAGTAACTCAAGATGGAGGTTTGGTTTCACTAACCAAAGTAAAGAGCAACCCATTTTCGAAATCAGCCTATAATAGGGTTTTTAAGAGATCCTAAGAGTCAACCTAGGAGGCTAAAGGGTTGGAAAGTACCCCCACCCATACCCTTACCCATAGGGGTACTTAAATTTAATGTTTCTAAGCCTTTAAAGGCTTATTAGGAACAATTAAAAGTTAGGAGAATAGTAAGATCAAATTACAACCTTTAAAGAATTACAATATAAGGTTCACACAAAATTAACAAGTAGTTTAGCTCCGCTTTTTCGTTGAATTGTCTCGGCTAATTTTCCTGCACACTCACTGCACACATCAGTAGGTCCAAAACCACATGCATAATGTGAATTACATATTAGAGGAATTATATAAATTAAAGCATCCATTTCTCAATAAATAATTGTTTATCTAGTTCTACTCATATTTCTAACCTTTCAACCTGCATAACCAAATGTGTTAGTGTTGCATACATTTTCTTCATCGTTATACATATTTATAAGCATTAAATGACAAAATCAAATAACTGAAGTAAGCATCACACATCGAAAAAAAAAATAGCTTAACTATGTTCAATGTATCCAATAATGTTCTGACATGACGAGCATGAGTATCAAAATAACAATGTATCATCGGTGCTAAGATGGGTCGGGATGAGGCCTCACATCCTCCCCCACTAGGCATGAACTTACTCCTGGAGTTCATCAAAAAGATAAGGGTACTGTGCTCACATCCTCCCAAGAAGCCATAACCTCTTCATAGAAATCCCACTGGACTCTAACCTGGTCCAGCTCTCGACCTTGAAGTGCTAGGGTCTATTGGGCAATAATACGGATGGGCTATAGCGCTAACTGGCCGTCCAACTCCACCTGCAAAGCATTCCAATCTATAATATGAGACGCATCATAAATGTATCCTTTATGTAAAAAATTTTGAAACACATCGTGGATGCGTGACTGGCTAGGTGGTAGGGCTAAACGGTAGGCAATTGGTCCTATCCTCTCTAGGATCTCGAACGGTCCAACAAATTGGGGCACCAACTTAGAGCCCTTTCTGAATTGAATCAGACTCTTATGTGGCCACACCCTCAATAAAACTCTGTCGCCAACTTGATATTCCCGATCTATCCTCTTTGCATCTGCATACTTCTTCTATCGATCCTATGCCTCTCTCAGGCATTGTCTAATCAGAGTCACCTGCTGCTCCATCTCCTTAACCAAATGAGGGACAATAGATACTCGGTCCTCGATCCTATCCCAACTCAATGGCATCCTGCAAGGTCTTCCATACAAGGCCTCATAAGGCGGCATACCTATGGAAGAATGGTGCCCATTGTTATAGGAAAACTTGACAAGGTGTAGGTATTCCTCCCACTTGACCTGATGGTCCATCACGCACATATGCAACATGTCCTCCAAAACTTGATTCACTCGCTCGGTTTGCCCATCGGTCTGAGGATGGTACGCTGTACTAAAATTGAGCTTAGTGCCCAATGCTAACTGCAACTCTCTCCAAAAAGATTAGGTGAACAATGAGTCCCTATCGGAGATGATCTTATGGGGAATGCCATGAAGTCTAACAATATCCCGTAGAAACACTTGCGCTATGTTCTGTGTTGTATATGTAGTACGCACAAGAGAGAAGTGGGCAACCTTGGTCAATGTGTCAACTGTCACCAAAATGGCATCATGGCGATGAGACGACAAGGGGAGACCAACAATAAAGTCCATAGATATAACATCCCACTTCCACTCAGCGATCTCGTGAGGCTGAAGGAGCCCATCAGGATGCCGATGCTCTGCCTTCACCCTCTGATACTTGAGGCATCTCGCAACTATGTTAGCAATCTGCACTCTCATGCCTGGCCAGTGATATAACTGCCTCAAATCTGCATGTAACTTCTTGACACCGAGGTGCGCTACATAAGGTGCTCTATGAGCCTCAAGTATAATAAACTCACGCAAACCCCTAGTGGAAGGTACATACATACGTCCTCTATGGCGCAAGAGTCCATCAGACTCCAAGGAATACTCTAAATACTTCCCTTCTAAGGGTCTCTGAGAACGCACCACCTGACTAACCTCTGTTTAAAGCTCATCTACTGCCAAGTGTTGAAAAATCCTTTCCCTCAAATCAGTACAAGTAGTCATAGATGATAACTCATGGCACCTTCTACTTAAGGCATCCGCAACTACATTCTCCTTCCCCTTGATGTAATTGACATCAAAATCATACTCACAAAGGAACTCCATCCACCTTCTCTGCCTAGCATTAAGGTTCGGCTGTGTGAATATGTACTGTAAGCTCTGGTGGTCGGAATGAAGCTCAAATTTATGACCCAGTAGAAAGTGTCACCACCTCACTAAGGCATGAACTACTGTCACAAGCTCTAGGTCATGAGTAGGGTAGTTGAGTTCATGAGTCTTCAACTTCCTAGACTCAAAGGAAATGGGTCGGCCATCCTGCATAAGGACTGCCCCTATACCATCCAAAGATGCATCACTGCACACCACAAAGTCTGCAAATGGATCTGGTACTACAAGAATCAATGTGCTCGTTGTAATGCCTGCCCCTAGTTCGCATTTTGTTATCGTTGCTGAACTCTTTTAGAGCTAGTTTTATGTTGTTGGTTAGCATCATTTTTTTGAGACTATCAAATATTGTGCTATGGATTCAGCTTATTATGTGATGAGATTACTTAGACTCTATATTTCATGTATGTATGATGATTATTTTTAGTGTTTGCAATTATTGATGATGATTATTACATTGCTTTCAGTTATTAATGATGATTAGTAAGATGATTTATCATCATATGTGTTTCTTATGGATACTTACCCCATACTTGCATGTGTATGGTGTGCGTGTTTGTTTTGCGTGTTTGCTTATGTATGGCATGTCTGATGTGGTTAAGGAAGGGAGTCATAGTCACCTGCTAGTCGGGATCTACATGATGCACCACTTCCTTCCATGTCCTATTTAGTTTAGTATATTTGTGCTTGTACATGCATAGTTTTTATGCAGGTTGCAGGTACCGAGTATCGACTTTCCTGAATTGCTAGGATGAGCGTACCCTATCACATTATCTCAATGATAAGAGAGGGGAGATAAATTCTCAAGTCCAAATCCCAACCCTTTAAGCCATTTGTTCTAATTGGAAAATTAGGACAATTATTTGAGTTGAGTACCCTCCGAATGCGTCAGATAACGTAATTCGTGATATTAACCCTTGGTTTGATTTTGTATATATTTTGGCTATGATGAGTTTTTCATATTTTTACCTTACGATTCTTTGATATATTTTTTATTAATTAAGCCTAATTAAAAGATTTAATTAATGGTTTAATTAAATGAAAAATTAATATGGTATTTTAATATTTATTTTATTTGCCAATAGTGGCATGTTGTGATGGTTAAGTTGTTGAGTTGTTATCCTTGCCATCAAGGTTCAAATCTTATGGGAATGAGGTCCCATGTTTGTGGCCTCACTGGTTCATAGCTCCAGGTCAAAGCATTTACCCCTTCATCAAAAAAAAAAAAATATTTATTTTATTTAATTAATTGGAAAATTAATTAAATAAAATAATTAAATTTGAAAATAAAAAGTTAAAAGTTTAAATTTGGAATGTGACAATATTTATTTTAATAATAATATATTTGGAGCTCATTTTTAAATAAATGACTAAATAATTAAAGCTAATAAATATTTTAGCAATTAAGTTTTGGAAAATAAAATTTAAAAGTGGAAAATATATTTTAAATTATTAAAAGATTCTAAATCTTATGTGATTAAAATATAAATATATTAAGTTTGAAAAGTGGAATTATTAAAGTTAGTGCATGAGATTTAATAAATAAATAAATAAATTTGGAAAGAATAAAGTAAATATTATATTAATTATTGTGCATTATTTGCTCACAAAGGAGTTGGCAAATTCTCAAGAGTTGTCATGTAGACAACACTGGAGTTTGCACTCTAAAAATGCACAAGTTGTCTACACTTAGAAGTTAGCATTTTATTTGAGCACATGGTGTCTACAACCCTAAGACTCATCTAGAAAGTTGGAGAAGACTCATGCTTGGTTGTCATGCTTATCTTCTAGTTGTTTCTAGAGACACTCTAGATGCATCTTAGAGGCCTTTAAATAGAGGCTCTCTTAGTGTGTTTGGACAAACTTAATGGAAGCTACAAGCTAAAAGCTAAAATGGAAGCTTCAAAGCTTACATGCATTGGAGAAGTTCATATGCTCATATATTTTCTACATGCTTCTATGTTCCTTCTAGCTCTTCTAGTCACTTGGAGGATTCAGTTGGCTTGGATCTTGGAAGAGTTGCGAATGATGGAGAAGGAAGGGATTTTCTATGGACTTCTGAGGCATGATGGATTAGCATCAGTGTCCAGGTGCACTTGTGATATTCGCATATTCTCTTTGCACTATTTCTCTTCCTGTCTTCATCATGTCTGTTATATGTGTCTGAATACTCTTTGTGATTGAATCTACAATTAAATTGGAATTTAGATATTTTATTTGGTTGAGAAGAAAACATTAGAAAACCTTAGATTCAATTAAAGAGAAATTATTTCTAAATGGGTTTGGGTTCGAATTAGAATCAAATTGAAAATGATGATTTCAAATTTATAGTTAGACTTATTGGATGGATTAATAGTCATGTTTAGGAAACAATTATTTAAAAGGGAAAAAATTCTTGTTAGAAAAGCCCTTTTCGTTTTGATCTAAATATATGTTCTCTTTTGTAAAATCTACATATATATATAATTATATATATATTTTTTTTAATGCAGTGATAATTGATAACAAATTTTGTATATATATATATATATATATATATATATATATACATACATACATACATACATACATATATATATATACATACATACATATACGTATATACATATGTACATATATGTATATATATTCATGTAAGTCGAAATGAGAAACTTTATTTACAAATCCAAATTCATATATGGTAAAAGTGTTTATTATAACTCATAAATCGTTATACATATATAAATTGATACTGGGGGGGGGGACGGACCCATGCCCTGTACTCCCCTCTACTCTCATGGCGGCGGCGGTCGCAAATTACCTGCGACTGTAGAGTACCCGTGACCGATGACGGGACGGCGGGACAGTCATGGCACGACTATTATTTTAAAAGAAAAGCCAGCCAGCGATTTGAAATCACTTACGTATCAAGCCACAGGGCGAGTAAAAAATTGCGGGAATCCGCACTTGCATTATATCCACATGACTATATTTTATAAAATTATATATATATATATATATATATATATATATATATATATATATATATATATATATATATATATATGTAAATATATATATATATATATATGTAAATATATATTATATACAAATTGACTTTAACATTGTTATTTTATAAATGCTATTTTATGTTGATAATTGTAAAAGAAACAATTTGTCATTAATTGAAAAGATGTTGATTATTAAATTATTATATATATATTCATTATTATATAATTAGTTATTAATTAATATATATATATAATTTGTTAATGGAATTTTTAACTTGTTATGAAGCTTTAAATATTTAAGTTATATATTATTTGAGGTTCTCAATAATTTGTTAATAGAGAAGAATGAACTTTTAATATTAACTGTTTAATGTATATTCAATATTATTTAATATATATTAAATAGTTAAGAGGTGGTAATTTATATAGGTGTTTAATGATGATTATTAAGAGACTCAAATTTTAATGATATTGGATTTAGATTTAAATAAAAATTATTATATTGACAAGGAGTCATAGTTACATTATAACCTTGTTATAATATAGCAACGGTCTGAATTATTAATACGTTTAATAGATTAATGGAGCACCTTAATTGTGCTAAGAATTAAGTTAAATATTAACTAATGAAGTTTGTAAGGTTTCTTTAAGATCAATTAATAATAATTTTGATAAGTTTATTATTTATTAATGTTGGTTGGATCTAACAAACTATTAATAAATAATAGTATAAATGGTTTAATTAATTATCAACTAACCTGATTAGAGTTAATCTAGTGAAGATTATTTAATGATTAATATTTTGTAAAAGATATTAGTTTTTGGATTTGGATTATAATTGATTTTAATCAATTAATGTTCATTGAGTTGACAATATGATTATATGCGATAGAGTTTTAACTTGAAATGATTATCATGATGAATGTGATCTATTATTAAATATTAACCAGTTATTATTATTGAACTAAGAACATGAATATTTGTGTATGGCTGACTTTTAGTTATTAGTCAACTAATATCCATTGGGTTGATGGTTTGGTTGTGAAGTTATTAACTAAATCAATTAACTAGAGTTAATTGGATTTAATTATTAATCAAGTTATGTAACAGAGATTTATTTGATATAATTCTTTTAACGAGATTGTAGATTATCTATATTGAAGTTGATAAGTCTTATGACTTGAATTATGACTTTAGATATTATATGGTTATCAATGATGATAACGATTAATTTAAAAGACTCAAGCTTTAGTAATACTTAATTATGTTTCTAATTGAAGACTATTAGAATATTAATAGGTCATGGATGATGTACCTATGTTAATTGATTGATCAAGTTGATCATTTTAATTAAGTTATAATCTTCTTAATCAAAGATTGATAATTGGTTCTTTTATAAATGAATAGTGATCTTTGATTACGTTGAAAATTTGAAGTAACATTAAAGAAGAGTTAATTAATTGGAATATGGATCATGGTTAAATATAGAGAACAATTTAATTAAAGGTCAATGATGATCAATTTTAGTAAATATTTATCCTTAAGTTATTCTTAGAATGTAATTCTTAATAATGGTAGGATAATGCTATTGGGGAACAAATAGGTTGACTTGTAGGTCAAATGATGAACTTAAGATACTTGAAGTATACTTGAAACGAAAACTAGAAACCTCTACACTTTATTCAACTATGTGAATTTAGAAAACCAAAACATGTGTTTGCATTGTGTATTCTATATGCTTCTTGTTTTGGGTTTTGGGTTGACTAGTGTTGACCAGTCCTAGGTTGTTACCAGAGGCTCAGGAGTTATGAGATGTGTTGGCATGTTGATCTTATTTGGTCTTGATCTTTATAAGCCCAACCATGGTTATGTGATCGTATGCTCTATGAAATGTTTGTATTTACTGATTGTTATTGTTCATCAGTCTTCATGTGTGAAGCTGAGAGGTATGTGTATGAGACACTTGAGCTAATCATTTTTGAGTCATCGATTAGTTATCTTTGGATTACTTTCTAGTCGCCATGATGGGACTGAAATGTTGATTTATTTCTTGATGATGTCATATTGTAATATGTTTGACTCAACCATTTTGGAGTCTTCGATCAGTATGATTTTGAGATATTCTTGGTTGCTTGTTGAGAACCAATGGATACTGTGATCTATTTTGAGATATATTTTGGTTATTGAGAATCAATGATTATTATGATTATCAGTGATACTTCAGTTGCCAATAGAGAACTATTGTGGTCATGATTTTCTATGGATGCTTTTTCAGATGCTCATGGAGATTTGATGATTCTTATCTTGGAGATTTGATCATTCTTATTATGGATTTTTGATACTTTTATCATGGATATTTGATGATTCTTTTTATGGATTATCTTTTAGATTTTTTTTACAGTCACTTGTACAAGATTGTGGTGATTTTATGATTCCATGAGCTTAGGGTAGGTTATCTACTTGTAGTGTCGAGAAGTGGCTCTCAATGGGGGTCAGGGCCCTAAGTGGCTGCTAGGGTAACTCATTGTAAGTTTGGTTAATAAGTGATAACATTTACACACTAAATGGGGATTAAATGAACTTAAAAGGATAATTGTTTTGGTTCTTGCCCATGCCTTGAGTGCTTGTATAGGCTAGGATGGGAGTAGTGAGAACGCATGGTTGCGATCGTGCATTCCGTAGTATGCCTCGTCAGTATAAGAGGATACTAGTGGCCGCATGAGATCAGTATGGACCCGTGGAGTTTAGCTAACTACCAGGGTAACTTGTACATGATAAATGTGATGACACTTTCTCGCTTGCAGAGTAGGTTTCCTACATGTCATTATGTGCCTCTGGGAATAGATGTCAATTTTGTGTGATGGAACCTTTGAGTTAGTATACTTTTAGGATTCTTAGACTATAGATATTTATTCTATGTGGTTTGATAGCCTATTTGAGACTTGAGATTATCTCCTTAGCACGGTGGGAGTGGACCACTTAGGTTCCACACGGTCGGGTGGTAGTGTATTTTCCACTCTTATCATTTGAGATCCGTCCGAGACACTGTGGCTGGAGTATTCTTGGTTGGTATTTATCTTCATTATGTTCTTGAATCATTATGATAGATGATATACCTTATGATGGATCTATTTACTGGTATGTTTCTTATACTGATGATTTGTATATGTTAGATGATGATATCTTATGCTTTACTTTGTATGTTAGTAAGATGTTTTAGGAGTGACATTTCTACTATGATAATATCGATGATCTCTTCTGTGCTTTGGAATGTTACGCACGGAGGGATGGCTAGGATCCATGATGGTCTAATGATGCTATTTACAGTTGGGAGGAACCGTGCATTTAGTTATTTATGTTTGTGATATATAGTTATCTTTTATGATGGATGTTTAAATCTTTTATGATGATGTATTATGTGTGACATGTGGTTTCATTTATGTTATTGTATCATGGATTAATATTGGATGATGAAGTACTTTATTTACATGGATTTTTATTCTTTTATGTTTTTTCATACCTTGTAACATGTACAATGGATGATTGAGCAATCTGAAATGCAATTACAAAAAAAGGAACTTGTATATTGTTAGGAACATTGGGTGTATCATTGTTATTTCATAAGGATGTAATGTTAGATGAATAGTTAATTTAGATGTGATACAACGTTAAGGGATCTTTAAAGGAATGTGATATGTTATGTTATGTTATGATTACTTTCAAATGGATGTTACTATTGCTTCCGTTACTATGTGAATGTTATGAATGGTTTTACTTTCATGTTTAAAAAAAAAAAAATTGTTTGGCAAACTTAGTGTAATTCTTTGGATCCCTTATCAGGGCATTACACTCATGAGGGCTCTCTTGAGCTCTTGAAAAGCTCTATCACACTTCTCCGTTCACTCATACTTCTTTCCCTTCCTTTGAAGAGATGTGATGGGATGTGCCAATCTAGAGAATCCTGTAATGAAGCGTTGATAATACCCTGCTAGTCCCATAAAGCTCCTCACCTCAGTGACACTGGTGGGTGCTGACCAATCCATGATGGCCCTAATCTTCGATAGGTCCACTGAGACACCATTTCCTGATATGACATGACCCAAATAACGTATCTCAAGTCTAAAGAATGCACACTTTGACAAGCTGCCAAATAATTGGTTCTCCCTCAATTTCTACAATACCTGTCTCAAGTGCTCTTCGTGCTCTTTCTCATCACGTGAATATATCAAGATGTCATCTAGAAAAAAAACCACAAACTTATCCAAAAAGGTATTAAATACTCCATTCATGAGGCTCATGAATATAGCTGGAGCATTCGTGAGGCCAAATGGTACCACAGTGAACTCGTAGTGGCCATACCTAGTACGAAATGCAGTCTTAGGAATATCACTATCCACAATCCTCAATTGATGATAGCCTAACTTGAGATCAATCTTCGATAATACTTGAGCACCCTGCAACTGATCAAAGAGGTCATCAATCCTAGGAAGAGAGTATCGGTTCTTGATGGTTACTTTGTTCAATTGCTGATAATCAATACACAACCTAAGTGATCTGTCCTTCTTCTTAACGAAGATCACTAGTGCGCCCCAAGGTGACACACTATGTTGAATATGCCCCTTCTCTAAGAGTTCCTCCAACTAAATATTAAGTTCACTAAGCTCATGAGTAGTCATCCTCTACGGTGCTCTTGACACTGGCTCTGCTCCTGGCACAAGATCAATATGAAAATCCACTGCTCTAGGTGGAGGCCTACCAGGAAGCTCTGAAGGAAAGACATCTGCAAACTCCTACAATATAGGAAAATCATCAAGGGATGTCTCCCCCTTAGGATCTTCCTCCTTGTCACTGATGGTGATAGTGAATGACTGACATCCCTTCCGCATGCACCGTCTAAGCTGCATAGCGAGAATCATACGAAGGGATATGGGTCTCTTAACCCCAAGGATTACTCTAGAGATACCATACTCATCCACACATTCCACCCTCTTTTGTCGACAATCCATCTTGGTGTTGTGGGCATACAACCAATCTATACCAAGAACAACATCATAAGAACCTAGAGGGGTAATACGTAGATCAGACATCGTGGACATGTCTCTAATCTGAATTGGGCAACCATGCACCATGGAACTAACTGACACTCTAGCTCCTGAGGCTAACTCTACCTCCTAGCTGACATCCTGACTAATTGCCACTAGCCTGCAACGCTCCATGACGAAAGGAGATATAAATGAATCAGTAGCTCTAGAATCAAATAAAATAGTAACCATGCTACCTCGTATACTACCTGTAGCCTCAATAACCATGGCCTGATGCTCGACCTAGCGGTCGTCAATCGCTGCAAAAACTCTATGAGATCTTCCTACATCGCCAACTGTCAGCTCTAAAAAAGCCCCTCTCTGACCACTAGAGGACTGGCCCTAAGAACACTCTCTAGCAATATGCCCCATGCCACCACAACTACAACATGGACCTCGTGTATAGGATCGGGCACCCTATGATCTAGACTGTTGTGGGCCTCCTGACCTGCTAGATCCACTGAATCCACCCCTAGAAGACTGTTGAGTCTTCACTGGCTATGACTGTGGGGCCTATACTTTCTGATCCTACCTCAGACCTTGTGAATTCCACTGCTTGGGCTTGGAGCCCTGATAACCCTGTGAGGGTTTCTGCTACTGAGACTGTTGGCCCTTAGGGGACCCTGCTATGTAGTTCTGATTCCCTTTCCAAGGGGGTTTCTGCTAGGTAGAGTTTCGATTTTGAGATCGATCCTGTGACTCCTGTCTACCTCGAGTGTCCTCTGCCACTAGTGCCATCTCAACAACCTATCTGAAGGTGGTAGGAAAGGCCATGCGAACTAGACCCTGAAGTGAGAAATTCAGGCCCATGATAAATTGATGCACTCGTAGTTTCTCGTCCTTCATGTACTCAACATATGGAAGGAGCTCGAGAAACCTACTCTTAGACTGAGCCATGGTGAGACCCCTTTGATGTAGTGAATGAAATTCCTCTATCTTCTTCTGCGTGAAATGCTCAAACAGGTACCTCTCCCTAAACCTCTCTAGGAATGACTCCCAGGTGAGGGTATCCATGCTCACTCCTCCAATGGTCTTCTCCTGATGCCACCAATTGGAGGCATCACCTCTCAACTAATGAACTGCTAGTCATGCCTTTAGATTAATCCCATACGGACGTAATCCAAAGCACCGCTATAGTCTTTGTAACCATGCCTCTACTACTATCCCCTCAGTGGAATAGGTAAATAAAGGTGGCCCGAGTCGAATCAATTACCTGATATCATCTCCTATATGTCTAGGAGGTCTATCACGTGGGGGCCCTCTTTGGTGTATTGACTCTCCCTCGTGCTCACTCTGACCCTCTAACTGTCTTGGTGGGGGACTCCTAGTCCTCTCTCGGACTCTGGGTCTGCCTCCTCCGGGACCCTCTGCTTTCACAATTGGAATCTGCTGACCTGGCTGAACTACATGTACTACTCTCTGCTGAACTACACTGATCAAAGTCTGAAGTGCATCTATAATGTCCTGGTTCAGGTTTGGTGGTGGTGGAGGTGGAGGTGGTGGTGGAGGTGGAGGTCCATCCTCCTGTCCTGCTCTACCACCTCTCGCCCTATGACCTCTACCTCGTCGATTGCTCTATGTAACAGGAGGCATCCTACACAATTAAAGTTTTGAGTTAAGTTCAGAAGCATCATGGTTTTAGGTTCCTAGTGTTGAAACACGCGCTCTGATACCAAAATGTCAATCCCAAAAAGTAAGGGCAAAAACACACACAATTTTTTTATTTTTTTTAAACAGTTAAAACTTAAACCACTGTAGGCTTGATATACTTGTGCTCAAATTTAAGCAAGGTTCTCTACACTACATCTAAGTTTTATAATTTTCTCACGTGAATTAAACATTAATTAATCTTTCATCATAAATGATCTTAAGCTAATTTACAAATTCAACTATCCCTAATTTAAAACTGAATTTGTACAACTACCTAAGAGATAATTATAAATTAAGTTTAAATGAAGAAACCTAATCTAAAGCATACTATGACAATTAATATATAATGCATCCATTAACTTTCCTTACCAATCTTATCATCTTAATTGACAATTAACTCCAACATACTTATACAATCTAATTAATTAGTTTATTATTTATCATTAACATTGATGACAAGAATAATTTAATACTCTATATTTTAATCTAAGCTTTGTTTGAACCATCATAAAATTTAAGTCCATATTAACATTGATCTATAAAGCTCATAATAATATAGAACTAATTAATAAAATGTTAAAATCGTTCTAATTGGAATATTCAAATTTCGCATTTAAAACTCTTTAAATAACTAATTTAATATTAACAACATTTCTTAACACAACACATTACCTCCTAATGCCATCAAATTTCAAATCTAGTTTATCGATTAATGCCATCCTTAATTAAAACTATAAACAATCTATAATTTATCTAAACATCTAATACCCTAGCTTGAATACTATTGATCAAGTAACAATAACCACAAATCCTCATTCAAAACTAACATACATTTCCACTAACTAAACATAAATATTAGCTTGAACGAACCTGGACTATTAATATAAATTAACATAAATTAAATTTTAAATTAACATGATTTAGCACTACACTAACAATGTAACAACTAAATTTAACTCAAATAAATTTAAAACTATCCTAGCTAACTTCATATTGAAACACAACTTAACTAACTAAAATCTGGAAGTCCATCTACACAACTAACCTAATTACTAATTTAACATGACTACTACTAATTTGAAATTGCCACTAAATCTAATTGCTCTAAAATTTAAAAAGCTCATAATACTAACTAAACTAATGATTCTTAATCCAAACTAAACTTACTAACTTACAATTACCCAATCAAATATTAATTTAATACTAGACTAGATTTAAAAGCCATTAATTACTAAACTCTACAATCTTAATCTAAGCTAACTTAAATCAAAACAAGAATAAATTAACTAACTAATACAATAAAACCTGACTACATAAACATAACTAGCTTTACTAACCTGACATTTGTTTTAACCACCAACGTTACCTACCCATACCCCCTTACCCTAGACCAATTGGGCTAGCTGCCCATGTTTCCCCCACATCCCAATGACTACGTGCTCCCCTAGGTCTGTAGTACACAGACCAATCTTGTGCTTCCCTAAGTCTGTAGTACGCAGACCTATTTCCCCAGCTCCTCTTTAATTCTTTGTGTGATTTGGGGGGGGAATGAAGCCAGCGCTTGGGAGGAGAAGTGACAGCATTTTCCTTGCATTAAATTTGTTTTTGTGAGACACTTACTTTGCCCCTTATGATGTGACCTAGCCATTGATTGGCTTGGGTACAATGCAGGTGGTGGTAAAGTCCACACCTAGCATTGATAAGGCTAAAGAAAATAGTATAGAAGATGGAAAGGGTAGTACTAAGGTGGGTGAGATTTAGATTTATTTGATTTTTTTAAAAAAGGATGGACATAGGGTCCTAGTTTAGAGCCTTGCCTCCTAGCTACTAGGAGTAAATGTAAAAGTTTTATAGTTGAGGGATGTGATTTTAAAAGCATTAACATATATATATATATATATATATATATATATATATATATATATATATATATATATATATATATATATATATATATATATATATATATATATATATATATATATATATATATATATAATCCATCTAATTAAAGTTGTATAGTTAAATGAAATAACAATAATTTTAAATTGCAATGCAAGGAAGGATATTTTATGGAATATTCTCTATGACACGGGGAATTTTAAGGCTTCTCCCAACATTTTCCAGAGAGCCTTTTTAGACTTGGAGGTGCACATTTTCTTAATTTTTTTTTCAAAATCCAATTTGACTAAGTGTTGGCATGCTTTCTTGCTTAAGTTCTTTGATATGCAAGATGAGTTTAACCATTTCTAGAGGCAATATGGAGTGATAATCCTCTAAATCAAATTGATTCAAAAGCAAGCAAATGATTATAATCTTCTTAATCAAATTTGATTTTATTCCTTATGAAGCTTAACAAGGAATTATAATCTTATAATCAGAGTTCAAAAACGGTGATGAATTAATCCTTATCAAATTTAATTCTATCACAGTGTAACTTAATAATGAAAGTGCTAGCTTGGTGATCACAATATAGGATTGATATTATAACATGGTAATGTTCAAAACATTGAATTGAAACTTCAATACATCCATTGCCTTTCATTATCATAATTGAAACTCAGAGTTCCCAATTTAAGACATTTACTATCATTCCAATTTCTCACATACATATGCAAAAGTTTGGAAAAACAAATGAGGACATTTGCAAGGAAAATTTCATCATCTTTTTTTTCCCTCTATTATTCATCCTGGTTCAAGGCTCCATTGGGAAAGAACCAGTAAGAAAACCCGATGTCTTTGCCACTACATCAAATTCAATTACAATTTACATAATATTACAATTCATTGAGTTTTCTTCAAGGCTTGAACAATAGAACTTTTATCGAATGTCTTCATTGCATCAAGGAAAAACATGAAAGAGACAAGAATCAACATGGAGATAAAAACACAAGGAGATAAGCAATTTGAACATGCATTCCCACCCGGTTGCACAATAGGTCCAACAATGGACCAATATAGGGGAGAGGTGGATTTTCTCAATAGGAGAAGTCAATCACCATACCTTCACTTAGCCCTTTCGAGGCTAAAACTTCAAGAACTTCCGTTCTTTCACAAGGCCCTTTCGAGGCTATATCCACAAGGATTTTCATTCTATTCCACATTCAAGAATTCTTAATAACAACAAGGTATGGGATGAAAAGTAGGGGCCCATACACCCTACCCTTTCTCCCTCCTCTCTCTATGAGAGGAGACTCTACACTATTGAAGTCCAACTAATGCCTTTTCCCCAAGCATGGCCACTTCTTCCCTATCCAAGGGTGAGTGTTGCCAAAAAAATCCCCATGAAAATCTCTCAAAAACAATCAACACACCAAGAAGGCATATGAATAACCTCAAAAGAAAATAAGATAAAATCCCTCCCAAATCCACCCCCAAAACACAACAAAAAAAAGAAAAACTACATAATGTCTCCAACATGATTCAAGAAAGATCCAAATATGAACACACATAAATAACCATTCATGGAGTGAAGAACTCCTACCTTCTTAAAAGAGTTATGGTAATGGTGGTTTGAGAAGAGCTTCCCTTTTTCTTCCTTCAATCTTAAGGACTTCCTCCAAAACTAGAGGATTGGGTGACAAAAACTAAACTCCCCCAAAAATGCCTCTAAGTATGCTCCTTAACTCCACCAAGCTTCAAGTAACTCAAGATGGAGGTTTGGTTTCACTAACCAAAGTAAAGAGCAACCCATTTTCGAAATCAGCCTATAATAGGGTTTTTAAGAGATCCTAAGAGTCAACCTAGGAGGCTAAAGCGTTGGAAAGTACCCCCACCCATACCCTTACCCATAGGGGTACTCAAATTTAATTTTTCTAAGCCTTTAAAGGCTTATTAGGAACAATTAAAAGTTAGGAGAATAGTAAGATCAAATTACAACCTTTAAAGAATTACAATATAAGGTTCGCACAAAATTAACAAGTAGTTTAGCTCCGTTTTTTCGTTGAGTTGTCTCGGCTAATTTTTCTGCACACTCATTGCACATATCAGTAGGTCCAAAACCACATGCATAATGTGAATTACATATTAGAGGAATTATATAAATTAAAACATCCATTTCTCAATAAATAATTGTTTATCTAGTTCTACTCATATTTCTAACCTTT
Organism: Cupressus sempervirens; assembly: GCA_028749045.1. Taxonomy (NCBI): domain Eukaryota; kingdom Viridiplantae; phylum Streptophyta; class Pinopsida; order Cupressales; family Cupressaceae; genus Cupressus; species Cupressus sempervirens. The sequence continues at coordinate 371,192,063 of CM053788.1, forward strand.
CGACCTGCATAACCAAATGTGTTAGTGTTGCATACATTTTCTTCATCGTTATACATATTTATAAGCATTAAATGAAAAAATCAAATAACTGAAGTAAGCATCACACATCGTAAAAAAAAATAGCTTAACAATGTTCAATGTATCCAATAATGTTCTGACATGACGAGCATGAGTATCAAAATAACAATGTATCATCGGTGCTAGGATGGGCCGGGTCGAGGCCTCACACATATCTCATTTTATTAAATTAAATATCTCAACAAAATCTCTCTTCAGTTCAAAAAAGGAAATTTCCAGTTCACTATTGATAAAAAATGAGTTAAATCAGTTAACTCCTTTTTCTACTCAGATTGAATCAGTTAACTCCTTATTTTACTCAAATTAAATCTTATAACTCCCTTTAATTTAGAAATATTCTTTTATGACTGAACTTCACCTTTAATCCTAACTGTTGATTGAAATCAATCTCAACTGTTGATGAATTCCAGGAAAGTCTATTTAAGAGACCCTTATCTCTTCATTTTGAAAGGTTGAATGAGAATTTGCATCAAATTGTTGCTAGAAGTCATACCCACATTTACTCATATTCACATACGCAAAGATCAAGTTTGACAAAAAGTTGACCAGATTTAACCTCGGTTGACTTGAGTTGACTAGTTTCGAAAAGAATTTTGAAATAATTAAACAAAATTATTTAATTAAATGGAGTACTTACTTCTAAATAATTAAAGAAAGTTATTTAATTAAATGAGAAGCCATTCATAATTAATTAAATGAAGTTATTTAATTAAATAATAAAAGTGTCTCTAATTAATTAAAGATTATTTAATTAAATAGAAAAAGTAATTATGAGAGCATATCTCATTTTATTAAATTAAATATCTCAACAAAATCTCTCTTCAGTTCAAAAAGGGAAATTTTCTGTTGACTATTGATAAAAAATGAGTTAAATCAGTTAACTCTTTTTTCTACTCAAATTGAATTAGTTAACTCCTTACTTTACTCAAATTAAATCTGTTAACTCCCTTTAATTTGGAAATCTCCCTTTATGACTGAACTTAACCTTTAATCCTGATCGTTGACTGAAATCGATCTCAACCGTTAAAGAATTTTGAAAAAGTCTATTTAACAGACCCTCATCTCTTCATTTTGAAAGGTTGAATGAGAATTTGTTTCAAATTGTTGCTGAAATTCATACTTGCATTTGCTCATATTCACATACGCAAAGATCAAGTTTGACAAAAAGTTGACTAGATTTAACCACGGTTGACTTGAGTTGACCAATTTCAAAAATAATTTTGAAATAATTAAACAAAATTATTTAATTAAATGGAATACTTACTTTTAATTAATTAAATAAAGTTATTTAATTAAATGAGAAGCCATTCCTAATTAATTAAATGAAGTTATTTAATTAAATAAGAAAAGTGTCTCTATTTAATTAAAGATTATTTAATTAAATAAAAAAAGTAATTATGAGAGCATATCTCATTTTATTAAATTAAATATCTCAACAAAATCTCTCTTCAGTTCAAAAAGAGAAATTTCCAGTTCACTATTGATAAAAAATGTGTTAAATTACTTAACTCCTTTTTCTACTGAAATTGAATCAGTTAACGCCTTATTTTACTCAAATTAAATCTGTTAACTCCCTTTAATTTGGAAATCTCTCTTCATGACTGAATTTCACTTTTAATCTTGACCGTTGATTGAAATCGATCTCAACCGTTGATGAATTCTAGGAAAGTCTATTTAAGAGATCCTCATCTCTTCATTTTGAAAAGTTGAATGAGAATTTGCATCGAATTGTTGCTGGAATTCATACTCACATTTGCTCATATTCACATACGCAAAGATCAAGTTTGACCAAAAGTTGAGAAGATTTAACCACGATTGAATTGAGTTGACTAGTTTTGAAAAGAATTTTGAAATAATTAAACGAAATTATTTATTAAATGGAGTACTTACTTCTAATTAATTAAACAAAGTTATTTAATAAAATGAGAAGCCATTCCTAATTAATTAAATGAAGTTATTTAATTAACTAAGAAAAGTGTCTCTAATTAATTAAAGATTATTTAATTAAATAGAAAAAGTAATTATGAGAGCATATCTCATTTTATTAAATTAAATATCTCAACAAAATCTCTCTTCAGTTCAAAAAAGGAAATTTTCAGTACACTATTGATCAAAAATGAGTTAAATTAATTAACTCCTTTTTCTACACAAATTGAATCAGTTAACTCCTTATTTTACTCAAATTAAATCTGTTAACTCCCTTTAATTTGGAAATCTCCCTTTATGACTGAACTTCACTTTTAATCCTGATCGTTCATTGAAATCGATCTCAACCGTTGATGAATTCCAGAAAAGTCTATTTGAGAGACCCTCATCTCTTCATTTTGAAAGGTTGAATGAGAATTTTCATCGAATTGTTGCTGGAATTCGTACTCACATTTGCTCATATTCACATACGCAAAGATCAAGTTTGACCACAAGTTGACCAGATTTAACCACGGTTGACATGAGTTGACTAGTTTCGAAAAGAATTTTAAAATAATTAAATAAAATTATTTAATTAAATGGAGTACTTACTTCTAATTAATTAAACAAAGTTATTTAATTAAACGAGAAGCCATTCCTAATTAATTAAATAAAGTTATTTAATTAAATAAGAAAAGTGTCTCTAATTAAATAAAGATTATTTAAGTAAATAGAAAAAGTAATTATGGGAGCATATCTCATTTTATTAAATTAAATATCTCAACAAAATCTCTCTTCAGTTCAAAAAAGGAAATTTCCAGTTCACTATTGATCAAAAATGAGTTAAATGAGTTAACTCCCTTTTCTACTCAAATTGAATCAGTTAACTCCTTATTTTACTCAAATTAAATCTATTAACTCCCTTTAATTTGGAAATATCCCTTTATGACAGAACTTCACCTTTAATCCTGACCGTTGATTGAAATCGATCTCAACTGTTGATGAATTCAAGGAAAGTCTATTTAAGAGAACCTCATCTCTTCATTTTGAAAGATTGAATGAGAATTTGCATCGAATTGTTGCTGGAATTCATACTCACATTTGCTCATATTCACATACGCAAAGATCAAGTTTGAAAAAAAGTTGACCAGATTTAACCACGATTGACTTGAGTTGACTAGTTTCGAAAATAATTTTGAAATAATAGAAGAAAATTATTTAATTAAATGGAGTACTTACTTCTAATTAATTAAACAAAGTTATTTAATTAAATGAGAAGCCATTCCAAATTAACTAAATGAAGTTATTTAATTAAATAAGAAAAGTGTCTCTAATTAATTAAAGATTATTTAATTAAATAGAAAAAGTAATTATGAGAGCATATCTCATTTTATTAAATTAAATATCTCGACAAAATCTCTCTTCAATTCAAAAAGGAAAATTTTCAGTTCACTATTGATCAAAAATGAGTTAAATCATTTAACACTTTTTTCTACTCAAATTGAATCAGTTAACTCCTTATTTTACTCAACTTAAATCTGTTAACTCCCTTTAATTTGGGAATCTCCCTTTATGACTGAACTTCACTTTTAATCCTGACCGTTGATTGAAATCGATCTCAGCCATTGATGAATTCAAGGAATGTCTATTTAAGAGACCCTCATCTCTTCATTTTGAAAGGTTGGATGAGAATTTGCATCGAATTGTTGCTGGAACTCATACTCACATTTGCTCATATTCACATACGGAAAGATCAAGTTTGACCAAAAGTTGACAAAATTTAACCACGGTTGACTTCAGTTGACTAGTTTTGAAAAGAATTTTTAAATAATTAAAAAAAATTATTTATTAAATGGAGTAATTACTTCTAATTAATTAAACAAAGTTATTTAATTAAATGAGAAGCCATTCCTATTTAATTAAATGAAGTTATTAATTAAATAAGAAAAGTGCCTCTAATTAATTAAAGATTATTTAATTAAATATAAAAAGTAATTATGAGAGCATATCTCATTTTATTAAATTAAATATCTCAACAAAATCTCTTTTCAGTTCAAAAAGGGAAATTTCTAGTTCACTATTGATAAAAAATGAGTTAAATGAGTTAACTCTTTTTTCTAGTCAAATTGATTCAGTTAACTTCTTATTTTACTCAAATTAAATGTATTAACTCCCTTTAATTTGGAAATCTCCCTTTATGACTGAACTTCACCTTTAATCCTTACCGTTGATTGAAATCGATCTCAACCGTTGATGAATTCTAGGAAAGTCTATTCGAGAGACCCTTATCTCTTCATTTTGAAAGGTTGAATGAGAATTTGCATTGAATTGTTGCTGAAATTCATACTCACATTTGCTCTTATTCACATACGCAAAGATTAAGTTTGACCAAAAGTTGACCAGATTTAACCACGGTTGACTTGAGTTGAATAGTTTCGAGAAGAATTTTGAAATAATTAAACGAAATTATTTAAATAAATGGAGTACTTACTTCTAATTAATTAAGAAAAGTTATATGATTAAATGAGAAGCCATTCCTAATTAGTTAAATGAAGTTATTTAATTAAATAAGAAAAGTGTCTCTAATTAATTAAAGATTATTTAATTAAATAGAAAAAGTAATTATGAGAGCATATCTCATTTTATTAAATTAAATATCTCAACAAAATCTCTCTTCAGTTCAAAAAGGGAAATTTCTAGTTCACTATTGATAAAAAATGAGTTAAATCAGTTAAATCTGTTAACTCCCTTTAATTTGGAAATCTTCCTTTATGACAGAACTTCACCTTTAATCTTGACCATTGATTGAAATTGATATCAACCGTTGATGAATTCCAAGAAAGTCTATTTAAGAGACCCTGATCTCTTCATTTTGAAAGGTTGAATGAGAATTTGCACCGAATTGTTGCTGGAATTCATACTCACATTTGCTCATATTCACATACACAAAGATCAAGTTTGACCAAAAGCTGACCAGATTTAACCACAGTTGACTTGAGCTAGTTTCAAAAATAATTTCTAAATAACTAAACGAAATTACTTAATTAAATGGAGTACTTACTTCTAATTAATTAAACAAAGTTATTTAATTAAATGAGAAGCCATTCTTAATTAATTAAATGAAGTTATTTAATTAAATAAGAAATATTTCTCTAATTAATTAAAGATTATTTAATTAAATCGAAAAAGTAATTATTAGAGCATATCTCATTTTATTAAATTAAATATCTCAACAAAATCTTTCTTCAGTTCAAAAAGAGAATTTTCTAGTTCACAATTGATAAAAAATGAGTTAACTCCATTTTCAACTCAAATTGAATCAGCTAACTCCTTATTTTAGTCAAATTAAATCTGTTAACTCCCTTAAATTTGGAAATCTCCCTTTATGACTGAACTTCACCTTTAATTCTGACCATTGATTGAAATCGATCTCAACCGTTGATGAATTCTAAGAAAGTCTATTTAAGAGACCCTCATCTCTTCATTTTGAAAGGTTGAATGAGAATTTGCATCGAATTGTTGCTAGAATTCATACTCACATTTGCTCGTATTCGCATACGCAAAGATCAGATTTGACCAAAAGTTGACCAGATTTAACCACGGTTGACTTGAGTTGACTAGTTTCAAAAAGAATTTTGAAATAATTAAACAAAATTATTTAAATAAATGGAATACTTACTTCTAATTAATTAAACAAAGTTATTTAATTAAATGAAAAGCCATTCCTATATATATATATAAATGAAGTTATTTAATCAAATAAGAAAAGTGTCCCTAATTAATTAAAGATTATTTAATTAAATAGAAAAAGCAATTATGAGAGCATATCTCATTTTATTAAATTAAATATCTCAACAAAATCTCTCTTCAGTTAAAAAAGGGAAATTTTTAGTTCACTATTGATCAAAAATGAGTTAAATCAGTTAACTCCTTTTTCTACTCAAATTGAATCAGTTAACTCCTTATTTTACTCAAATTAAATCTATTAACTGCCTTTAATTTGGAAATCTCCATTTATGACTGAACTTCACTTTTAATCCTGACCGTTGATTAAAATCGATCTCAATTGTTGATGAATTCCAAGAAAGTCTACTTAAGAGACCCTCATCTCTTCGTTTTGGAAGGTTGAATTAGAATTTGCATCGAATTGTTTCTGAAATTCATACTCACATTTGCTCATATTCACATACGCAAAGATCAATTTTGACCAAAAGTTGACAAGATTTAACCACGGTTGACTTGAGTTGACTAGTTTCGAAAAGAATTTTGAAATAATTAAATAAAATTATTTAATTAAATGGAGTACTTCTAACTAATTAAACAAAGTTATTTAATTAAATGAGAAGCCACTCCTAATTAATTAAATGAAGTAATTTAAATAAATAAGAAAAGTGTCTCTAATAATTAAAGATTATTTAATTAAATAGAAAAAGTAATTATGAGAGCGTATCTCATTTTATTAAATTAAATATCTCAACAAAATCTCTCTTCAGTTCAAAAAGAGAAATTTTCAGTTCACTATTGACCAAAAATGAGTTAAATCTGTTAACTCTTTTTTCTACTCAAATTGAATCAGTTAACTCCTTATTTTACTCAAATTAAATCTATTAACTCCCTTTAATTTGGAAATCTCCCTTTATGACTGAATTTCACCTTTAATCCTGACTGTTGATTGAAATTGATCTCAACTGTTGATGAATTCCAAGAAAGTCTATTTAAATGACCCTCATCTCTTCATTTTGAAAGGTTGAATGAGAATTTGCATCGAATTGGTGGTGGAATTCATACTCACATTTGCTCATATTCACATAAGTAGAGATCAATTTTGACCAAAAGTTGACAAGATTTAACCACGGTTGACTTGAGTTGACTAGTTTTGAAAAGAATTTTGAAATAATTAAAAGAAATTATTTAATTAAATGGAGTACTTACTTCTAATTAATTAAACAAAGTTATTTAATTAAATGAAAAGCCATTCCTAATTAATTAAAAGAAGTTATTTAGTCAAATAAGAAAAGTGTCTCTAATTAATTAAAGATTATTTAATTAAATAAAAAAAGCAATTATGTGAGCATATCTCATTTTGTTAAATTAAATATCTCAACAAAATCTCTCTTCAGTTAAAAAAGGGAAATTTCCAGTTCACTATTGATAAAAAATGAGTTAAATCTGTTAACTCCTTTTTCTACTCAAATTGAATCAGTTAACTCCTTATTTTACTCAAAGTAAATCTGTTAACTCCCTTTAATTTGGAAATCTCCCTTTATGATTGAACTTCACCTTTAATCCTGACCGTTGATTAAAATCGATCTCAACTGTTGATGAATTCCATGAAAGTCTATTTAAGAGACCCTCATCTCTTCATTTTGAAAGGTTGAATGAGAATTTGCATCGAATTGTTGTTAGGAGTCATTCTCACATTTTCTCATATTCACATACGCAAAGATTAAGTTTGACCAAAAGTTGACTAAATTTAACCACAGTTGAATCGAGTTGACTAGTTAAGAATTTTTTTTTGAAATAATTAAACGAAATTATTTAATTAAATGGAGTAGTTAGTTCTAATTAATTAAACGAAGTTATTTAATTAAATGAGAAGCCATTCCAAATTAATTAAATGAAGTTATTTAATTAAATAAGAAAAGTGTCTCTAATTAATTAAAGATTATTTAATTAAATAAAAAAAGTAATTATGAGAGCATATCTCATTTTATTAAATTAAATATCTCAACAAAATCTTTCTTCAGTTCAAAAAGGGAAATTTCCAATTCACTATTGATAAAAATTGAGTTAAATCAGTTGACTCTTTTTTTTACTCAAATTGAATCAATTAACTCCTTATTTTACTCAAATTAAATCTGTTAACTCCCTTTAATTTGGAAATCTCCCTTTATGACTGAACTTCACTTTTAATCCTGACCGTTGATTGAAATCGATCTCAGCCATTGATGAATTCAAGGAAAGTCTATTTAAGAGACCCTCATCTCTTCATTTTGAAAGGTTGAATGAGAATTTGCACTGAATTGTTGCTGGAATTCATACTCACATTTGCTCATATTCACATATGCAAAGATCAAGTTTGACTAAAAGTTGACAAAATTTAAGCACAGTTGACTTGAGTTGACTAATTTTGAAAAAAAATTTAAAATAATTAAACAAAATTATTTATTAAATAGAGTACTTACTTCTAATTAATTAAACAAAGTTATTTAATTAAATGAGAAGCCATTCCTATTTAATTAAATAAAATTATTTAATTAAATAAGAAAAGTGCCTCTAATTAATTAAAGATTATTTAATTAAATAAAAAAAGTAATTATGAGAGCATATCTCATTTTATTATGTTAAATATCTCAACAAAATCTTTTTTCAGTTCAAAAAGGGAAATTTCTAGTTCACTATTAATCAAAAATGAGTTAAATCAGTAAAGTCTTTTTTCTACTCAAATTGATTCAGTTAACTTCTTATTTTACTCAAACTAAATCTATTAAGTCCCTTTAACTTGGAAATCTCCCTTTATGACTGAACTTCAACTTTAATCCTGACCGTTGATTGAAATCGATCTAAACCGTTGATAAATTCCAGGAAAGTCTATTTAAGAGACCCTCATCTCTTCATTTTGAAAGGTTGAATGAGAATTTGCATTGAATTGTTGTTAGAATTCATACTCACATTTGCTCATATTCACATACGCAAATATCAAGTTTGACCATAAGTTGACTAGATTTAACCACAGTTGACATGAGTTGACTAGTTTCGAAAAGAATTTTGAAATAATTAAATGAAATTATTTAATTAAATGGAGTACATACTTCTAATTAATTAAACAAAGTTATTTAATTAAATGATATGCCATTCCTAATTAATTAAATGAAGTTATTTAATTAAATAAGAAAAGTGTCTCTAATTAAATAAAGATTATTTAATTAAATAGAAAAGGTAATTATGAGATCATATCTCATTTTATTAAATTAAATATCTCAACAAAATCTCTCTTCAGTTCAAAAAATGAAATTTCCAGTTCACTATTAATCAAAAATGAGTTAAATGAAATAACTCCTTTTTGTACTCAAATTGAATCAGTTAACTCCTTATTTTACTCAAATTAAATCTATTAACTCCTTTTAATTTGAAAATCTCTCTTTATGAATGAACTTCACCTTTAATCCTTACCATTGATTGAAATCGATCTCAACCATTGACGAATTCCAGGAAAGTTTATTTAAGAAACCCCCATCTCTTCATTTTGAAAGGTTGAATGAGAATTTGCATTGAATTTTTTCTGGAATTCATACTCACATTTGCTCATATTCACATACGCAAAGATCAAGTTTGACCAAAAGTTGACCAAATTTAACCACAGTTGACTTGAGTTGACTAGTTTCGAAAACAATTTTGAAATAATTAAAGAAAATTATTTAATTAAATGGGGTACTTACTTCTAATTAATTAAAAAAAGTTATTTAATTAAATGAAAAGCCATTCCTAATTAATTAAATGAAGTTATTTAATTAAATGAGAAAAATGTCTCTAATTAATTAAAGATTAATTAATTAAATAGAAAAAGTAATTATGAGAGCATATCTCATTTTATTAAATTAAATATCTTGACAAAATCTCTCTTCAGTTCAAAAAAGAAAATTTTTTAGTTCACTATTGATCAAAAATGAGTTAAATCAACTAACTCCTTTTTCTGCTCAAATTGAATCAGTTAACTCCTTATTTTACTCAAATTAAATCTGTTAACTCCCTTTAATTTGGAAATCTCCCTTTCTGACTGAACTTCACCTTTAATCCTGACCGTTGATTGAAAGCGATCTCAGCCATTGATGAATTCCAGGAAAGTCTATTTAAGAGACCCTCATCTCTTCATTTTGAAAGGTTGACTGAGAATTTTCATCGAATTGTTGCTGGAATTCATACTCACATTTGCTCATATTCACATATGCAAAGTTCAAGTTTGAGCAAAAGTTGATCAGATTTAACCACGGTTGACTTGAGTTGACTAGTTTCAAATTTTTTTTTGAAATAATTAAAAAAAAATTATTTAATTAAATGGAGTACTTACTTCTAATTATTTAAACAAAGTTATTTAATTAAATGAGAAGTCATTCCTAATTAATTAAATGAAGTTATTTAATTAAATAAGAAAAGTGTCTCTAATTAATTAAAGATTATTTAATTAAATAAAAAAAGTAATTATGAGAGCATATCTCATTTTATTAAATTAAAAATCTCAACAAAATCTGTCTTCAGTTCAAAAAGGGAAATTTCTAATTCACTATTGATCAAAAATGAGTTAAATCAGTTAACTCCTTTATCTACTCAAATTGAATAAGTTAACTCCTTATTTTACTCAAATTAAATCTTTTAACTCCCTTTAATTTGAAAATCTCCTTTTATGACTGAACTTCAGTTTTAATCTTAACCGTTGATTGAAATCGATCTCAACCGTTGATGAATTCAAAGAAAGTCTATTTAAGAGACCCTCACCTTATCATTTTGAAAGGTTGAATGAGAATTTGCATCGAATTGTTGCTGGAATTCATACTCACATTTGCTCATATTCATATACGTAAAGATCAACTTTGACCAAAAGTTGACCAGATTTAACTACGATTACATGAGTTAACTAGTTTTGAAAAGAATTTTGAAATAATTAAACAAAATTATTATATTATATGGAGTGCTTACTTCTAATTAATTAAACAAAGTTATTTAATTAAATGAGAAGCCATTCCTAATTAATCAAATGAAGTTATTTAATTAAATAAGAAAAGTGTCTCTAATTAATTAAAAATTATTTACTTAAATAGAAAAAGTAATTATGAGAGCATATCTTATTTTATTAAATTAAATATCTCAACAAAATCTCTCTTCAGTTCAAAAAGGCAAATTTCCAGTTCACTATTAATAAAAAATGAGTTAAATCAGTTAACTCCTTTTTCTACTCAAATTGAATCAGTTAACTCCTTCTTTTACTCAAATTAAATCTGTTAACTCCCCTTAATTTGGAAATGTCCCTTTATGACTGAACTTCACCTTTAATCCTGACCATTGATTGAAATCGATCTCAACCATTGATGAATTCCAAGAAAGTCTATTTAAGAGACTCTCATCTCTTCATTTTGAAAGGTTGAATGAGAATTTGCATCGAATTGTTGCTGGAATTCATACTCACATTTGCTCATATTCACATACGCAAAGATCAAGTTTGACCAAAAGTTGACCAAATTTAACCACGGTTGACTTGAGTTGACTAGTTTCAAATTTTTTTTGAAATAATTAAATGAAATTGTTTAATTAAATTTAGTACTGATTTCTAATTAATTAAACAAAGTTATTTAATTAAATGAAAAGCCATTCCTAATTAATTAAATGAAGTTATTTAATTAAATAAGAAATGTGTCTCTAATTAATTAAAGATTATTTAATTAAATAGAAAAAGTAATTATGAGAGCATATCTCATTTTATTAAATTAAATATCTCAACAAAATGTCTCTTCGATTCAAAAAGGAAAATTTTCAGTTCACTATTGATCAAAAATGAGTTAAATCAGTTAACTCCTTTTTCTACTCAAATTGAATCAGTTAACTTCTTATTTTACTCAAATTAAATATGTTAACTCCCTTTAATTTGAAAATCTTCCTTTATGACTGAACTTCACCTTTAATCCTGATCGTTGATTGAAATCGATCTCAACCGTTGATGAATTCCAGGAAAGTCTATTTAAGAGACTCTTATCTCTTCATTTTGAAAGGTTGAATGAGAATTTGCATTGAATTGTTGCTGGAGTTCATACTCACATTTGCTCATATTCACATACGCAAAGATCAAGTTTGACCAAAAGTTGACCAGATTTAACCACGGTTGACTTGAGTTGAATAGTTTTGAGAAGAATTTTGAAATAATTAAATGAAATTATTTAATTAAATGGAGTACTTATTTCTAATTAATTAAGAAAATTTATTTAATTAAATGAGAAGCCATTCCTAATTAGTTAAATGAAGTTATTTAATTAAATAAGAAAACTGTCTCTAATTAATTAAAGATTATTTAATTAAATAGAAAAAGTAATTATGAGAGCATATCTCATTTTATTAAATTAAATATCTCAACAAAATCTCTCTTCAGTTCAAAAAGGGAAATTTTCAGTTCACTATTGATAAAAAATGAGTTAAATCAGTTCACTCCTTTTTCTACTCAAATTGAATCAGTTAACTCCTTATTTTACTCAAATTAAATCTGTTAACTCCCTTTAATTTCGAAATCTCCCTTTATGACAGAACTTCACGTTTAATCTTGACCATTGATTGAAATTGATATCAACCGTTGATGAATTCCAAGAAAGTCTATTTAAGAGACCCTCATTTCTTCATTTTGAAAGGTTGAATGAGAATTTGCAACGAATTGTTGCTGAAATTCATACTCACATTTGCTCATATTCACATACGCAAAGATCAAGTTTGACCAAAAGTTGATCACATTTAACCACAGTTGACTTGAGTTGACTATTTTTGAAAAGAATTTTGAAATAATTAAATAACATTATTTAATTAAATGGAGAACTTACTTCTAATTAATTAAACAAAGCTATTTAATTAAATGAGAAGCCATTCCTAATTAATTAAATGAAGTTATTTAATTAAATAAGAAAATTTTCTCTAATTAATTAAAGATTATTTAATTAATTAGAAAAAGTAATTATTAGAGCATATCTCATTTTATTAAATTAAATATCTCAACAAAATCTGTCTTCAGTTCAAAAAGAGAAATTTCTAGTTCACTATTGATAAAAAATGAGTTAAATGAGTTAACTCCATTTTCAACTCAAATTGAGTCAGCTAACTCCTTATTTTAGTCAAATTAAATCTGTTAACTCCCTTAAATTTGGAAATCTCCCTTTATGACTGAACTTCACCTTTAATTCTGACCATTGATTGAAATCGATCTCAACCGTTGATGAATTTCAAGAAAGTCTATTTAAGAGACCCCCATCTCTTCATTTTGAAAGGTTGAATGAGAATTTGCATCAAATTGTTGCTGGAATTCATACTCACATTTGCTCGTATTCGCATACGCAAAGATCAAGTTTGACCAAAAGTTGACCAGATTTAACCACGGTTGACTTGAGTTGACTAGTTTCGAAAAGAATTTTGAAATAATTAAACAAAATTATTTAATTAAATGGAGTACTTACTTCTAATTAATTAAACAAAGTTATTTAATTAAATGAAAAGCCATTCCTAATTATATAAATGAAGTTATTTAATCAAATAAGAAAAGTGTCTCTAATTAATTAAAGATTATTTAATTAAATAGAAAAAGCAATTATGAGAGCATATCTCATTTATTAAATTAAATATCTCAACAAAATCTCTCTTCAGTTAAAAAAGGGAAATTTTTAGTTCACTATTGATCAAAAATGAGTTAAATCAGTTAACCCATTTTTCAAGATTTAAATCAGTTAAATCAGTTGACAAGATTTAACCACAATTGACTTGAGTTGACTAGTTTCGAAAAGAATTTTGAAATAATTAAACAAAATTATTTAATTAAATGGAGTACTTCTAACTAATTAAACAAAGTTATTTAATTAAATGAGAGGCCACTTCTAATTAATTAAATGAAGTTATTTAAATAAATAAGAAAAGTGTCTCTAATAATTAAAGATTATTTAATTAAATAGAAAAAGTAATTATGAGAGCATATCTCATTTTACTAAATTAAATATCTCAACAAAATCTCTCTTCAGTTCAAAAAGAGAAATTTTCAGTTCACTATTGACCAAAAATGAGTTAAATCAGTTAACTCCTTTTTCAACTCAAATTGAATCAGTTAACTCCTTATTTTACTCAAATTAAATCTATTAACTCCCTTTAATTTGGAAATCTCCCTTTATGACTGAATTTCACCTTTAATCCTGACTGTTGATTGAAATTGATCTCAACCGTTGATGAATTCCAGGAAAGTCTATTTAAGAGACCCTCATCTCTTCATTTTGAAAGGTTGAATGAGAATTTGCATCGAATTGGTGGTAGAATTCATACTCACATTTTCTCATATTCACATAAGCAGAGATCAATTTTGACCAAAAGTTGACAAGATTTAACCACGGTTGACTTGAGTTGACTAGTTTCGAAAAGAATTTAGAAATAATTAAACAAAATTATTTAATTAAATGGAGTACTTACTTCTAATTAATTAAACAAAGTTATTTAATTAAATGAAAAGCCATTCCTAATTAATTAAATGAAGTTATTTAGTCAAATAAGAAAAGTGTCTCTAATTAATTAAAGATTATTTAATTAAATAGAAAAAGCAATTATGAGAGCATATCTCATTTTATTAAATTAAATATCTCAACAAAATCTCTCTTCAGTTCAAAAAGGGAAATTTCCAGTTCACTATTGATCAAAAATGTGTTAACTGAGTTAACTCTTTTCTCTACTCAAATTGTATTAGTTAACTCCTTATTTTACTCAAATTAAATTTGATAACTCCCTTTAATTTCGTTATCTCCCTTTATGATTGAACTTCACCTTTAATCCTCACCGTTGATTGAAATCTGTAGTGCCTGCCCCTAGTTTACATTTTTCGAACTACATTTATGATATGATTGCCAAACTCTTTTAGGCCAATTTATGTTTGATGAGTAGTATCATTATTTTAGAGATTATCAGAGGATGTTTACACTCAGTTTATTATATGATGAGATTACTTGGTACTCTATATTTCATGCATGTATGATGATTATTCAATGGTTTTAGTTATCGATGATGATTAGTTAGATGGCTTATTATTTCATGTGCCTCTTATGGATACTTACCCCATACTGCATGTGTATGGTGTGCATGTTGTTTTATTTATGTATGGTGTTTCTGATATGGTTAAGGAAGGGAGTCGTAGTCACCTGCTAGTCGGGATCTACACGATGCACCACTTCCCGCCATTGCCTGTTTAGCTTAGAATATTGTGTTTGTACATGCGTGGATTTTATGCAGGTTGCAGGTACCGGGTATCGACTTCCCTGAATTGTTAGGATGAGCGTACCCTATCGCACTGTCTCAATGGTAAGAGAGGGGAGATAAACTCTTAAGTCCAAATCCTAAACCCTTTAGCCAATTGTCCTAATTGATAATTAGGACAAGTATCTGAGTTAAGTACCCTCCGAATGCATCAAATGATGTAATTTTGTGATTATAACGCTTTTGTTTGATTTGGTATGTATTTTTCTATGATGGGTTTTCGTATGTTGCTTTATGAGTCCTTGGTGTATTTTCTATTAATTAAGTCTAATTAAAAAGACTAATTAATGATTTAATTTAATAAGGAATTATTATGATATCTTTATATTTAATTAATTAATTAATTAATTAAATAAAAAGAATTAAAGTTGGAAATTAAAGTTCAAGGTATATTTAGAGCAGGATAATATTTATTTAATTTAATAATAATATATTTGGAGTTCATTTTTAAATAAATGCTAAATATTATTGTTATTTAAATTAATTAAATATGTCATCAATTAAATTCTAAAAGAAATTAAAAAGTTGAAAGATATTAATTTATTAAGAATTCTAGATCGCATGATCTAAACATGAGTTAAATATAAGAATTAAATTAAAAGATTAAATTATAAAAATTAATAATGTTATTTTAATTTCTTAAAAGTGCACATAAGATTTAAAGTAATAAATTAATTAAGAATTGAAGTCAAGTGAAATTTTAAATAAAGTTATTTAATCATTCAACTTAATGTGCATGAAAGTTGAATGCAAAAGAATTAGAAAAGATAATAAAAGTTAATTTGGAGTTAACTGAGTTGTGCAAAGAGTCTTCTCGGGTAAACGCACAATTAGTGCCCCGACTTGAGGAGAAATTGCTTATCACAACTTTGGGGGTTCATTTTTGGGGATTGAGAGGAATTTGGACGGGAATTTTTGGGGGACAATTTTTGGAAGCAAATTTCAGAAGGCTGATACGAAGAAAGTCTTCGAGGGGAAGGTTATTAAGAGGAGAAAATTCGCATACAGTTCCTGGAGATTTCATAATAGCATCAGGATCAGGTAGGGTCTTGTGTTTTGACTATCCATGAAATATGCAATTATCCCTTCTTGTCTTCTGCGTGTCTGGGGTTTGTAGATCTAAATTCGCTGTGATGAAAGTTTTAACTGTTCAATATTGTGAATTTTATTAATTACTCTTCAACAATTTCTGTATCCATGGAGACTGGATGAATTTTTAGAACCCTTGTTTTCTCGATTTAGAAATTAACATTTAATTTAGTAGGGGTTTTGATTTTTTTTGAAATTAAAAAGTTTTAAATAAAAATAAATAAATAAATATAGATATATTATATATTTATCCTTTGGGAGAAATTGTTTTATTGAAAATTAAACAAAATTAATTTTTAAAAAAATAATAAAACTTGATTTATTTTATTTATATTAAAATTAAATAAAATAAAACTAAAATATATATATATATAAATATATATTAATATTATAGTGGGGGGGGGAGGGAATCACCCCGTACCCGCCCCCCACTGTCGGAGGCCGACAGTACCTGCGTCGTAGGTATTGTGACGGCAGGTACAGAGTACCTGCCGCCGCAGGCCTTGCGACCGCAGGCCTGCGGCCAAAGCCGACGGGCTATAAACGTGGTATGATAGAAAATAAAATATAAAACTTTGTTTTTGTTTTTTATTTTTTTTTATAATTTTTAAAAATTATTAAAAACAAATTTTATTTATTTAAAAATTTTAAATAATAAAATTATAATATATTCAATTTTATAATAGATTAAACTTTTGTAATATTTAATAAATAAATATTAAATGCATAGATATAGTTGTAAATTTTAATTTATTAATAATTTTGCTTAAATATTAATAAATTAATAATTATTAGTTGGATTAAAATAAGTAATTAGATCAAATGAATATTGCTTATTTTAATTAAAATTAGTTTAATTAAGTTAATTAATAATGAATTTTATTTGACTAAATTATAAATTTGGATATTGATTTAATGAAAGTTATTATAGAAATGGGTTATTCGTAAAAGGGTAGTTGTGAAAACTTTGTTACTTGAATTCGACATTAAACTAAAATATAAACCTTACCTTAACTTAAATAATATACTTTCAGATCCAATCTCTGAGACTTTGATATTGTCTTTGTACTTTGTATGTTTTGGGGTTGGTTTAGCGTTGACCAGTTTAGGTTGTTACCAGAAGCTTGGGGTTGTGAATGTGATGTCATGATGATTTAGTCTCGATCTTTCTTAAGCTGACCATGGTAATGTGATGAAGTGCTCTATGACATGATTGTGTTTACTGTTTGTTATTGCTTCCGCTACTGTTTGTTTGATGTGTATGTCATACTTTCTTACTTTAACAAAAAAAAAAAAAGTTTAGCAAACTTAGTGAAACTTTAGGTTAATTCTTTTGGATCCCTTGGCGGGGCGTTACAAAATCGATCTCAACTGTTGATGAATTCCGAGAAAGTCTATTTAAGAGACCCTCATCTCTTCATTTTGAAAGGTTGAATGAGAATTTGCATCGAATTGTTGTTGGAATTCATTCTCACATTTTCTCATATTCACATACGCAAAGATTAAGTTTGACCAAAAGTTGACCAAATTTAACCACGATTGAATTGAGTTGACTAGTTTCGAAAAGAATTTTGAAATAATTAAACAAAATTATTTAATTAAATGGAGTACTTAGTTCTAATTAATTAAATGAAGTTATTTAATTAAATGAGAAGCCATTCTTAATTAATTAAATGAAGTTATTTAATTAACTAAGAAAAGTGTCTCTAATTAATTAAAGATTATTTAATTAAATAAAAAAAGTAATTATGAGAGCATATCTCATTTTATTAAATTAAATATCTCAACAAAATCTCTCTACAGTTCAAAAAGAGAAATTTCCAGTTCACTATTGATCAAAAATAAGTTAAATCAGTTAACTCCTTTTTCTACTAAAATTGAATTAGTTAACTCCTTATTTTACTCAGATTAAATCTGTTAACTCCTTTTAATTTGGAAATCTCCCTTTATGATTGAACTTCACCTTTAATCCTGACCGTTGATTGAAATCGATGTCAACCGTTGATGAATTCCAAGAAACTCTATTTAAGAGACCCTCATCTCTTCATTTTGAAAGGTTGAATGAGAATTTGCATCAAATTGTTGCTGAAATTCATACTCACATTTGCTCATATTCACATACGCAAAGATCAATTTTGATCGAAAGTTGACCAGATTTAACCACGGCTGACTTGAGTTGACTAGTTTCGAAAAGAATTTTGAAATAATTAAACGAAATTATTTAATTAAATGGAGTACTTACTTCTAATTAATTAAACAAAGTTATTTAATTAAATGAGAAGCCATTCCTAATTAATTAAATGAAGTTATTTAATTAAATAAGAAAAGTGTCTCTAAGTAATTATAGATTATTTAATTAAATAGAAAAAGTAATTATGTGAGCATATCACATTTTATTAAATTAAATATCTCTACAAAATCTCTCTTCAGTTCAAAAACGGAAATTTTTAGTTCACTATTGATCAAAAATGAGTTAAATCGGTTAACTCCTTTTTCTGCTCAAATTGAATCACTTAACTCTTTATTTTACTCAAATTAAATTTGTTAACTCTTTTTAATTTGGAAATCTCCCTTTATGACTAAACTTCATCTTTAATCTTGAGCGTTGATTGAAATCGATCTCAACCATTGATGAATTCCAGCAACAATTCGATGCATATTCTCATTCCACCTTTCAAAAAGAAGAGATGACTGTCTCTTAAATAGACTTTCCTAGAATTCATCAACGGTTGAGATCGATTTCAATCAACGGTCAGGATTAAAGATGAAGTTCTGTCATAAAGGGAGATTTCCAAATTAAAGGGAGTTAACAGATTTAATTTGAGTAAAATAAGGAGTTAACTGATTCAATTTGAGTAGAAAAAAGGGTTAACTAATTTAACTCATATTTGATCAATAGTGAACTCAAAATTTCTCTTTTTGAACTAAAGAGGGATTTTGTTGAGATATTTAATTTTAATAAAATGAGATATGCTCTCATAATTACTTTTTCTATTTAATTAAATAATCTTTAATTAATTAGAGACACTTTTCATATTTAATTAAATAACTTCATTTCATTAATTAGGAATGGCTTCTCATTTAATTAAATAACTTTGTTTAATTAATTAGAAGTAAGTACTCCATTTAATTAAATAATTTTGTTTAATTATTTCAATTTTTTTTTGAAACTAGTCAACACAAGTCAACTGTGGTTTAATCTGGTAAACTTTGGTCAAACTTGATCTTTGCGTATGTGAATATGAGCAAATGTGAGTATAAATTCCAGCAACAATTCAATGCAAATTCTCATTGAACCTTTCAAAATGAAGAGATGAGGGTCTCTTAAATAGACTTTTCTGGAATTCATCAATGGTTGAGATCGATTTCAATCAACGGTCAGGATTAAAAGTGAAGTTCAGTCATAGAGGGAGATTTCAAAATTAAAGGGAGTTAATAGATTTAATTTGAGTAAAATAAGGAGTTAACTGATTCAATTTGAGCAGAAAAAGGAGTTAACTGATTTAACTCATTTTTGATCAATAGTGAACTGGAAATTTCCGTTTTTGAACTGAAGAGAGATTTTGTTGAGATATTTAAAATAATAAAATGAGATATTCTCTCATAATTACTTTTTCTATTTAATTAAATAATCTTTAATTAATTAGAGACAATTTTCTTATTTAATTAAATAACTTCATTTAATTAATTAGGAATGGCTTCTCATTTAATTAAATAACTTTGTTTAATTAATTAGAAGTACTCCATTTAATTAAATAATTTCGTTTAATTATTTCAAAATTCTTTTCGAAACTAGTTAGCTCAAGTCAACGGTGGTTAAATCTTGTCAACTTTTGGTCAAACTTGATCTTTGCGTTTGTGAACATGAGCAAATGTGAATATGAATTTCAGCAACAATTCGATACAAATTCTCATTCAACCTTTCAAAATGAAAAGATGAGGGTCTCTTAAATAGACTTTCCTAAAATTCATCAACGGTTGAGATCGATTTCAATCAACGGTCAGGATTAAAGGTGAAGTTCAGTCATAAAGGGAGATTTCCAAATGAAAGGGAGTTAACAGATTTAATTTGAGTAAAATAAGAAGTTAACTAATTCAATTTGAGTAGAAAAAGGAGTTAACTGATTTAATTCATTTTTGATCAATAGTGAACTGAAAATTTTCCTTTTTGAACTGAAGAGTGATTTTGTTGAGATATTTAATTTAATAAAATGAGATATGCTCTCATAATTACTTTTTCTATTTAATTAAATAATCTTTAATTAATTAGAGACACTTTTCTTATTTAATTAAATAACTTCATTTAATTAATTAGGAATGGCTTCTTGTGAGGCCTTGCCCTGACCCTTCATAGCCTTAGTTGTTATTTTATAATTTTGACACTCACGACTCGAGATGTCGAGACATTATCTAATACTTAGAACATATGATATTATTTCATGCTGTGTGAAGTTACTTTCAAATATTTGATGTTTTGTCATTTAATGTTTTATGTATATGTATGTTGATGAAAGTAGTAAATTTAGGATTGATACTTTAATTAAGAGATTTTAAATGATTAAGAATTAAGTAGCATGAAGAAACCCTTATTGATGTATTTTTCAATTTATGTGAATTTCTGATACGTATATACATATGTACTTGTGATTTTACAGGACTACTGATGTGTGTAATGAGTGTGCAGATACTTAGCCGAGAAACCCTACGGAGGAACAAAATTGATCTCTATGTCCTAATTTTGGAAACCTTGTTGTTTGTAATTCACGTATTGTAGTGTGAGATGTATGTATGTATCTTTATATGTTTAGTGAATGTTAATGTTTGTAATTATGTTCTTTTAGTGTCGCTTGAGACTCGTAAATTGGTTGTGTTCTTTAGTATGTTGATGAGGGTTAGTTGTGTAACCTTTGGACCTAGGTTGGATTTAAGTTAGTGTCAGTTTGCTAATTGAGTTCTTAATCGAGTTTAGTCATCCTTAATCTGGATTAGTGCTTAATTTGCATTTTAGAGTTGTTAGTTGGTCCTAACTATTTCTTAGCTTTTGTTTGGCTCTAAACCTATTCCTAAGGCTTTAAATTATGAAATTATTATAACCAAAGGGTATGGGTATGGGTTAGGGGTCTTTTCCAACCCCTAAGCCCCTTTTTTTGACTTTTGAGGTCACTCAAAAGGTCTCTTTTTGCCTTTGTGCGAAAATTGACCATGGTTCCATGAGATGCCTCACCCCACCTCTTTTTGGTGTCTAACCATAGTGTGGGTTGAGTTAGGAGTTTCTAGAATTGCTAGTGGGTGGAAGTAGTTATTGCTCCTTTTTGGTGGTTGAGTTGGAAGCTTATTTAGAGGCCCTTCTTGGACTTGTGGAGGTAGTTACCTAATCTCTATATTTAGAGAGGAGATTCTTGAAGATTGAAGCAAGGAAAGAGAAGCTCTACTCAAACTTGTTCATGGCCATTACCTCTTTGTGAAGGTTGGAATTCTCATTTGCCTTGTTCAGATTTCATTCTTGATTCATGCTTATGCTACCTTGTTGTTGTTTCAATGTTTGTATGTTTGTGGGTATGTTGAGAAGCTTTGAAAACCATGTTATTTTTGGATGATTTCCTTTCATGTTTATGTTTGCAATTTTGAAGTTTTTCTTGCATGGGTGTTTTGGTATTACTTGCCCTTGGAGAGGGCAAAAGTGATCAATTTTGGGAAAGGTCTGTTTAGTCGAACTCCAACCAGTGTAGAGTCTTTTCTTAGGATGAGAAGAGGGAGAAAGGGTAGGGTGTTATGGGCCCCTACCTGTCAGCACAAACTTTGTATGATTATGGTATGTTTAAATGGAAGAACGAAAGTTCTTGGTATATAGCCCCGATTGGACATCTGTTTTGTGTTGTGCTTGACTTCTCCTGGTTGGAAGAATCCACCTTTCCCTAGTTTTAATTCATTGTGTAAACCATGTATGATTATTCTTGTTTGATTGTCTCTTGGTTATGCTTGGTTGTCACCTGATCAGATTTTGTTTCCTCCATGGTTCATAGAAATGTGTTGCAGAATTGGATATGGAACCCTTGTTGAGGGTCATGAAGGAAATTTCATTTAAGTGTTGTAATTCAGGATTGAAATCCTATGTAATTTGTATCCCAAAACTTTGTTGGATTGGCGACGAAGCCGAGTTTTCTTCCTGATTCTTTCCCGGCTGAGCCTTTGAATTAGGTTTGCAAATAAAAGTGGTGATTGAGTATATTTGGTTATCATGTGATTTGATTTTGAATTAAATTTAATATGGTTGCACACTAAAAATAGGATAAAAATGATGACATTTAATTATGCAAATTTTGAGTTTAAGTATGTTAAGAATGGAAGGTGGATATGATTAATATTTAAATTCAATTTTGTACCTATTAGAAGATCAAATAAATATTGTATTGTTGTGAATAAACTATTGAACCTATGTTTTGAAGCCATTAAGAACATAAAATAATAATACCCCTTGTTGAAAAAAAATCAAATACATTGCTTTGAAATCTTTACTTAGAAAAATTAAGCCAAAAAAAAAAAAAAATCTCCCCCAAGAGCAAAAAGCTCTCTGGATTTTGCATGGGGAGAGGAAATTAATTCATTTGTAGAACAGAGAATATTCTTTGTTGATTCCTTGTTTTCAATTTTAATTCAAAATAAATAATTAATAAAACAAATATGAATAACTAAGAAAACATAAAACTAAAAGTATATCCTAAATATCTATAATCTTACCTAATAAACTTTATAACTTGAATGTGTCTCCACCTTCCCTTGGATGTTTCCCTTGGAATGTATATTTAAAAGAAAAAAAGAAAGTTTTATAATATATGTTTGTGCTTGGTCAACTTTAATCATTGGGGGTGGGGGGGGGGGGTGATGTCACCCTACCCCTTGTCCCATCTCCTTTTGATTTGAGCACTCACCCATCTTTGGTGGATTTAAACAAAGTGAAAAGTTTCTTTTTAAAAACTACCTCCACTTCATTGGATCGCATGAGTTGGGAGGCCTGCCACTGTACAACACTAACCTTGTGCAGTGGTCATATCTTCTTGTTTTGCGCTGGCTTGTCCTTGCTTGTTTTTTTGTAATGTATTGAAGTTTTGTTTTAATTTAAACTTTCTTTCCACCCTCCCTACTGGTTGCCACCTCATGGTTGCAGTCTGCACACGTTTCTCTGTGTCTTGGTCTGCGCTTGTGTGGATTGGGTAGAGCGCTATCCCAAGGATAGCGCTCCTTGGGAAGCGCTGCCCAAGGCTGTAGGGTTGGGGTTGTAGGAGGGTAGGTTAGATATAGGTGTTAGTAGTATTTTGTTATTTTTTAATTTGTGTTTTAGTTAATGTTTAAAATAAGTTAGTAATTAAAATTTTAGATTAGTTAGAAGTAGAGTTAGATAGGGTAGTTAGTATATGTTAAGTTATTTAGTTAAGTTATTTTATTAGTATTAAATTAAGTTAGTTTAGATTGTTGTATATTAGTTAAATTGGCTTAGTTTAGATTTAATTTAGCTAGTATTTTAAAATATAGTTTAGCTTAGTTTTGTATCAAAAATTAAGATAGAATTCAATTGAAGTTAGTTTAGTTTTAAATCAATTTAGTTGTTTTACTATTTTATAAAGTTTTAAATTAATGATATGTTAATTAATAGACTTTATTAAAATGATAATCAGAATGATTGATTTAAAATTATAGCTAATAATGTTTTAGTTTTGTTAAAGTATTGTTAAAAATTGTAGATTACGTTTCATGAAATATTTTTACTATCCTAATTTAAATTCATATGGTCATTATATTAGAAATGTTTTATTTGATTTTGATAAAATTATGATTGGAATAAAATTAAGTATAGTTTATATAGGTGTATGTGTAGATGCGATATGTCTTTTAATGAGTTCTTGTTTTGATAATTTGAATGAATTTAAGAGAAGTCAGTTTTAATTTATTTAAGTATAGATATTAGATTTAGATAGTTTAGTTTTTTAGATTTGTTTTAATTGTTTAATTTTTTTAGGAAGCTTTAAATTTTATAATTAGTTAGAATTTATTTAGTTGTTAGTGGATTAAATTTAAAATTAGTAAGTTTATGATGTTGATTAGATACTTTCAATTAATCTAAACTCGAATACATTTACATTATCATCTAAATAATGGATTCATATTGTTGTAAGTTAATAAAATAATGTATCCTATAATCGATATCAATCTTATAACAAAAGCTTCAATATCTTAACGATGTAATCGTACTTATGTTTATAATCTTAAGACATAATGGAGACAACCTTTACTAAAACTTCTATCTCAATAATTTCAAATTTAGAGCATGTTTAATTAATTAGAAGTAAGTACTCCATTTAATTAAATAATTTCATTTAATTAATTTAAAATTCTTTTCGAAACTAGTCAACTCAAGTCAACCGTGGTTAAATCTAGTCAACTTTTGGTCAAACTTGATCTTTGCGTATGTGAATATGAGCAAATGTGAGTATGAATTCCAACAACAATTTGATGCAAATTCTCATTCAACCTTTCAAAATGAAAAGATGAGGGTCTCTCAAATAGACTTTCCTAGAATTCATCAACGGTTGAGATCGATTTCAATCAACGGTCAGGATCAAAGGTGAAGTTCAGTCATAAAAAGAGATTTCCAAATTAAAGGGAGTTAACAGATTTAATCTGAGTAAAATAAGGAGTTAACTGATTCAATTTGAGTAGAAAAAGGAGTTAACTGATTTAACTCATTTTTGATCAATAGTGAACTGAATATTTCCCTTTTTGAACTGAAGAGATATTTTGTTGAGAGATTTAATTTAATAAAATGAGATATGCTCTCATAATTACTTTTTCTATTTAATTCAGTAATGTTTAATTAATTAGAGACACTTTTCTTATTTATTTAAATAACTTTGTCTAATCCATTAATTAGAAGTAAGTACTCTATTAATTAAATAATTTCATTTAATTATTTCAAAATTCTTTTCAAAACTAGTCAACTCAAGTCAACTGTGGTTAAATCTAGTCAACTTTTGGTCAAACTTGATATTTGCGTATGTGAATATGAGAAAATGTGAGTATGAATTCCAGCAACAATTCGATGCAATTTCCCATTCAACCTTTCAAAATGAAGAGATGAGGGTCTCTTAAATAGACTTTCCTAAAATTCATCAACGGTTGAGATCAATTTCAATCAACGGTCAGGATTAAAGGTGAAGTTCAGTCATAAAGTGAGATTTCCAAATTAAAGGGTGTTAACAAATTTAATTTGAGCAAAATAAGGAGTTAACTGATTCAATTTGAGTAGAAAAAGGAGTTAACTGATTTAACTCATTTTTTATCAATAGTGAACTGAAAATTTCCCTTTTCAAACTGAAGAGAGATTTTGTTTACATATTTAATTTAATAAAATGAGATATGCTCCCATAATTACTTTTTCTATTTAATTAAATAATCTTTAATTAATTAGAGACACTTTTCTTATTTAATTAAATAACTTCATTTAATTAATTAGGATTGGCTTCTCATTTAATTAAATAACTTTGTTTAATTAATTAGAAGTAAGTACTAAATTTAATTTAATAATTTCATTTAATTATTTCAAAATTCTTTTCGAAACTAGTCAACTCAAGTCAACTGTTGTTAAATTTGGTCAACTTTTGGTCAAACTTGATCTTTGCATATGTGAATATGAGCAAATGTGAGTATGAATTCCAGCAACAATTCGATGCAAATTCTCATTCAACCTTTCAAAATGAAGAGATGAGAGTCTCTTAAATAGACTTTCCTAGAATTCATCAACGGTTGAGATCGATTTCAATCAATGGTCAAGATCAAAGGTGAAGTTCAGTCATAAAGGGAGATTTCCAAATTAAAGGGAGTTAACAGATTTAATTTGAGTAAAATAAGGACTTAACTGATTCAATTTGAGTAAAAAAAAGAGTTAACTGATTTAACTCATTTTTGATCAATAGTGAACTGAAAATTTTCCCTTTTAAAATGAAGAGAGATTTTGTTGAGATATTTAATTTAATAAAATGAGATATGCTCTCATAATTACTTTTTCTATTTAATTAAATAATCTTTAATTAATTAGAGACACTTTTCTTATTTAATTAAATAACTTCATTTAATTAATTAGAAATGGCTTCTCATTTAATTAAGTAACTTTGTTTAACTAATTAGAATTAAGTACTCCATTTAATTAAATAATTTAATTTAATTATTTCAAAATTCTTTTTGAAACTAGTCAACTCAAGTCAACCGTAGTTAAATTTGGTCAACTTTTAGTCAAACTTGATCTTTGCGTATGTGAATATGAGGAAATGTGAGCATGAATTCTAGCAACAATTCGATGCAAATTCTCATTCAACCTTTCAAAATGAAGAGATGAGGTTCTCTTAAATAGACTTTCCTGGAATTCATCAACGGTTGAGATTGATTTCAATCAACGGTCAGGATTAAAGGTGAAGTTCAGTCATAAAAAGAAATTTCCAAATTAAAGGGAGTTAACAGATTTAATTTGAGTAAAATAAGGAGTTAACTGATTCAATTTGAGTAGAAAAAGGAGTTAACTGATTTAACTCATTTTTTATCAATAGTGAACTAAAAATTTCCCTTTTTTAACTGAAGATAGATTTTGTTAAGAAATTTAATTTAATAAAATGAGATATGCTCTCATAATTACTTTTTCTATTTAATTAAATAAACTTTAATTAATTAGAGACACTTTTCTTATTTAATTAAATAACTTCATTTAATTAATTAGGAATGGCTTCTCATTTAATTAAATAACTTTGTTTAATTAATTAGAAGTAAGTACTCCATTTAATTAAATAATTTCATTTAATTATTTCAAAATTCTTTTCAAAACTAGTCAACTCAAGCCAACCGTGGTTAAATTTGGTCAACTTTTGGTCAAACTTGATCTTTGCGCATGTGAATATGAGCAAATGTGATTATGAATTCCAACAACAATTCGATGCAAATTCTCATTCAACCTTTCAAAATAAAAAAGATGAGGGTCTCTGAAATAGACTTTCCTAGAATTCATCAACAGTTGAGATCGATTTCAATCAACGGTCAGGATCAAAAATGAAGTTCAGTCATAAAGGGAGATTTCCAAATTAAAGGGAGTTAACAGATTTAATTTGAGTAAAATATGGTGTTAACAAATTCAACTTTAGTAGAAAAAGGAGTTAACTAATTTAACTCATTTTTTATCAATAATGAACTGGAAATTTGCCATTTTTAACTGAAGAGAGATTTTGTTGAGATATTTAATTTAATAAAATGAGATATGCTCTCATAATTACTTTTTCTATTTAAGTAAATAATCTTTAATCAATTAGAGAAACTTTTCTTATTTAATTAAATAACTTCATTTAATTAATTAGGAGTGGCTTCTCATTTAATTAAATAACTTTTTTTAATTAATTAGAAGTAAGTACTCCATTTAATTAAATAATTTCATTTAATTATTTCAAAATTCTTTACGAAACTAGTCAACTCAAGCCAACCGTGATTAAATCTTGTCAACTTTTGGTCAAACTTGATCTTTGCATATGTGAATATGAGAAAATGTGAGTATGAATTCCAGCAACAATTCGATGCAAATTCTCATTCAACCTTTCAAAATAAAAGAGATGAGGGTCTCTTAAATAGACTTTCCTGGAATTCATCAACGGTTGAGATCGATTTCAATCAACGGTCAGGATTAAAGGCGAAGTTCAGTCATAAAGGGAGATTTCCAAATTAAAGGGAGTTAACAAATTTAATTTGAGTAAAATAAGGAGTTAACCGATTCAATTTGAGTAGTAAAAGGAGGTAACTGGTTTAACTCATTTTTTATGAATAGTGAACTGAAAATTTCTCTTTTTGAATTGAAGAGAGATTTTGTTGAGATATTTAATTTAATAAAATGAGATATTCTCTCATAATTACTTTTTCTATTTAATTAAATAATCTTTATTTAATTAGAGACACTTTTCTTATTTAATTAAATAACTTCATTTAATTAATCAGGAATGGCTTCTCATTTAATTAAATAACTTTGTTTAATTAATTAGAAGTAAGTACTCCATTTAATTAAATAATTTTATTTAATTATTTCAAAATTCTTTTCGAAACTATTCAACTCAAGTCAACCGTGGTTAAATTTGGTCAACTTTTGGTCAAACTTGATCTTTGCGTATGTGAATATGAGCAAATGTGAGTATGATTTCCAGCAACAATTCGATGTGAATTCTCATTCAACCTTTCAAAATGAAGAGATGAGGGTTTCTTAAATAGACTTGCTTGGAATTCATCAATGGTTGAGATCGATTTCAATCAACGGTCAAGATTAAAGGTGAAGTTTAGTCATAAAGGGAGATATCCAAATTAAAGGGAGTTAACAGATTTAATTTGAGTATAATAAGGAGTTAACTGATTTAATTTTAGTAGAAAAAAGAGTTAACTGATTTAACTCATTTTTTATCAATAGTGAACTGAAAATTTTCCATTTTGAACTGAAGAAAGATTTTGTTGAGATATTTCATTTAATAAAATGAGATATGCTCTCATAATTACTTTTCCTATTTAATTAAATAATCTTTAATTAATTATAGATACTTTTCTTATTTAATTAAATAACTTCATTTAATTAATTAGGAATGGCTTCTCATTTAATTAAATAACTTTGTTTAATTAATTAGAAGTAAGTACTCCATTTAATTAAATAATTTCGTTTAATTATTTCAAAATTCTTTTCGAAAGTATTCAACTCAAGTCAACCGTGGTTAAATCTGGTCAACTTTTGGTCAAACTTGATCTTTGTGTATGTGAATATGAGCAAATGTGAGAATGACTTCTACCAACAATTCGATGCAAATTCTCATTCAACCTTTCAAAATGAAGAGATGACGGTCTTCTAAATAGACTTTCCTGAAATTCATCAACAGTTGAGATCAATTTCAATCAACGGTGAAGATTAAAGGTGAAGTTCAGTCATAAAGGGAGATTTCCAAATTAAAGGGAGTTAACAGATTTAATTTGAGTAAAATAAGGAGTTAACTGATTCAATTTGAGTAGAAAAAGGAGTTAGCTCATTTAACTCATTTTTGATCAATACTGAACTAAAAATTTCCCTTTTTGAACTGAAGAGAGATTTTGTTGAGATATTTAATTTAATAAAATGAGATATGCTCTGATAATTAGTTTTTCAATTTAATTAAATAATCTTTAATTAATCAGAGACACTTTTGTTATTTAATTAAATAACTTCATTTAATTAATAAGGAATGGCTTCTCATTTAATTAAATATCTTTATTTAATTAATTAGAAGTAAGTACTCCATTTAATTAAATAATTTCGTTTAATTAATTAAGAATTCTTTTCGAAACCAGTCAACCGTGGTTAAATCTAGTCAACTTTTGGTCAAACTTGATATTTGCGTATGTGATTATGAGAAAATGTGAGTCTGAATTCCAGCAACAATTCGATGGAAATTCTCGTTCAACCTTTCAAAATGAAGAGATGAGGGTCTCTTAAATAGACTTTCCTGAAATTCATCAACGGTTGTGATCGATTTCAATCAATGGTCAGGATAAAAGGTGAAGTTCAGTCATAAAGGGAGATTTCCAAATTAAAGGGAGTTAACAGATTTAATTTGAGGAAAATAAGGAGTTAACTGATTCAATTTGAGTAGAGAAAGGAGTTAACTAATTTAACTCATTTTTTTATCAATAGTGAACTAAAAATTTCCCTTTTTGAATTGAAGAAAGATTTTGTTCAGATATTTAATTTAATAAAATGAGATATGCTCTCATAATTACTTTTTCTATTTAATTAAATAATCTTTTATTAATTAGAGACACTTTTCTTATTTAATTAAATAACTTCATTTAATTAATTAGGAATGGCTTCTCATTTAATTAAATAACTTTGTTTAATTAATTAGAATTATGTACTCCATTTAATTAAATAATTTTGTTTAATTATTTCAAAATTCATTTCGAGACTAGTCAACTCAAGTCAACCGTGGTTAAATCTGGTCAACTTTTTGTCAAACTTGATCTTTGCGTCTGTGAATATGAGCAAATGTGAGTATGAATTCTAGCAACAATTTGATGTAAATTGTCATTCAACCTTTCAAAATGAAGAGATGAGAGTCTCTTAAATAGACTTTCCTAGAATTCATCAACAGTTGAGATCGATTTCAATCAACGATCAGGATTAAAGGTGAAGTTCAATCATTCATAAAGGAAGATTTCAAAATTAAAAAGAGTTAACAGATTTAATTTGAGTAAAATAAGGAGTTAACTGATTCAATTTGAGTAGTAAAAGGAGGTAACTGGTTTAACTCATTTTTTATGAATAGTGAACTGGAAATTTCCCTTTTTGAACTGAAGAGAGATTTTGTTGAGATATTTATTTTAATAAAATGAGATAGACTCTCATAATTACTTTTTCTATTTAATTAAATAATCTTTAATTAATTAGAGACACTTTTCTTATTTAATTAAATAACTTCATTTAATTAATTAGGAATGGCTTCTCATTTAATTGAATAACTTTGTGTAATTAATTAGAATTAAGTACTCCATTTAATTAAATAATTTCATTTAATTATTTAAAAATTCTTTTCAAAACTGATCAACTCAAGTCAACCGTGGTATAATCTGGTCAACTTTTGGTCAAACTTGATCTTTGCGTATGTGAATATGAGAAAATGTGAGTATGAATTCCAGCAACAATTTGATGCAAATTCTCATTCAACCTTTTAAAATGAAGAGATGAGGGTCTCTTAAATAGACTTTCTTGGAATTTATTAACGGTTGAGATCGATTTCAATCAAGACACGTAGGAAACCTAATATGCAAGCGGGAAAGTGTCATTGCAAAAGTCATGTAGAAGTTAGCCGAGCAATTCCTTATGAATCTCGGGTCCCTACTGATCCTGCGGCCACTAGTATCCTCTTGTACTGACGAGGCATACTACGGAATGCAAGGTCGTAACCAAGCTTCCTCTCTACCCCATCCTAGCCTGTACTAGCACTCAAGGCATGGGAGAGAACATACAATTATCTTGTTAGGTTCATTTTCTCTCATTTAGTGTAAATGTTTTCACTTATTAAAAATGACCTACAATGGGTTTCTCAAGGCAGCCTCGTAGGGCTCTGACCCCCATTGCAAGCCACTTCCCGACTCTACACATAGATAACCTACCCTAGGCTCATGAAATCACGAATCAAAGAATCATAATAAAATCACCTCAGTCCTATACAAGCAACTGAAAAACATCATAAAAGATAAGCCACAAAAATTACATCAGTTCTTCATGAACAACAGATAAGCATCAAATAATAATCATATGATCATGACAGTTCTCTATCAGCAACTGAAGGCATTAATGATAAATCACAAAATCCAATGGTTCTCCAATGAGCAACCAGAAAGTATCTCAATAGTAAATTACAATACTGATCGAAGACTCCAAAATGGTCAAGTTAAAACATGACATCATCAAGAACATAACAAACACTTCAGTCCTCTCAAGCGACCGAAAAGCAATCCAAGTATAACTGATCGAGACTCAAAAATGGTTATCAAATATAACTGATCGAGACTCAAAAATGGTTAAGTTAGGTATCTCAAATACATACACCTCAGCTTCACACAAGGAAACTGGAAAGCAATAACAAACAGTAAATACAATCATGTCATAGAGCACTTCATCACATTACCATGGTCAGGTTAAGAAAGATTGAGACCAAGTCATCATGACATCACATTCATAACCCTGAGCCTCTGGTAACAACCTAAACTGGTAAATACTAGAACAACCCCAAAATATAGAGAACACATAGAAAACATCAAAGTCTCAGAGATTGGATTTGAAAGTATATAATTGAGTTAAGGTAAGGTTTATGTTTCAGTTTAATGTCGAATTCAAGTAACTAAGTTTTCATAACTACCCCTTACGATTAACCCATTTCTATAATAACTTCCATTAAGTCAATCTTCCAAATCTACCATTTAATCAGATAATATTCATTATTAATTAACTTTAATTAAACTAATTTTAATTAAATTAATCAATAATTACTTGTTCTAATTACTTATTTTAATCTATTCATTAATTGTTAATTTATTAATATTTAACCAAAATTATTAATAAATTAATATTCACAAACTATGTTAAATGTATTATTATTTAATTATTAAATATTAATAAAGATTAAAATATTTATTAATTAAAATATATTAAAAATTTATTAATTGAAAATTTTAAATAATAATAAAATTTGTTTTTTATAAATAATAAAAATTATATATTAAAAAAAATGAATTTAACAAAACCTTTTAAAACGTTTTAAAGCCCGTCGGCTTAATCAAAGACCCTGCGGTTTGTCGCAAGCCTGCGATCGCAGGGCTTGCGGCGGCAGGTACTCTGTACCTACTGTCACAGTACCTGCGACGTAGGTACTGTCGGCCCGCCGGCAGTGGGGGTGGGTACGGGGTAAATCCCTCCCCCCCCACTTAAATATATATTTTTTGTTTTATATATTTATTATTTTATTTTATTTTTTAAAAGAATACCATTTTGTTTATAATAAGATTTTATTAATAAACCAATTAATTAAGAATATATATAAATTTATAAATATATATATATATATATATATATAATTTCTTTTAATATATATATATATAAATAAATGCATTGAAAAATTGTTTCCTTCTTTAAATTGATATAGAAAATATAGTCAACCATTCGAACTTCTAATTTAGAATTTCGGTATTAGATTCAACCCTTCCCATTTAAATCTCATGTATACAGAAGTTTATAAACAAGCATCTGATAAATTCCAATATCGTAATGTTTAAACATTCATCACAGAGAATTCAGATTTACAAAGCCCAGACACGAAGAAGACAAGAAAGGATAATTGCGTAATAAATCGATAATAAAAAACACAAGACCCTACCTGATCCTGATGCTATTATGCAATCTCCAAGAACTGTAAGAGAATTCGCTTCCCTCAATAACCTTCCTTTGGAAAACTTTCTTGGTCTCAGCCTTCTGAAATTCGTTTCCCAAAGTAGTCTCCCAAAAATTTCCGTCCAAATACGTGTCCCCCTAGAATGAACCCCCAAAGTTGTGATAAGCAATTTTCTCCTCAAATCGGGGCACTAATTGTGCGTTCACCCGAGAAGACTCTTTGCACAACTGAGTTAACTCCAAATTAACCTTTCTTATCTTTTCTTTTAATTTGCATTCATCTTTTATGCACATTAAGTT
Source organism: Cupressus sempervirens (assembly GCA_028749045.1). Classification (NCBI taxonomy): domain Eukaryota; kingdom Viridiplantae; phylum Streptophyta; class Pinopsida; order Cupressales; family Cupressaceae; genus Cupressus; species Cupressus sempervirens. The sequence continues at coordinate 371,225,442 of CM053788.1, forward strand.
AATTTATTAAATAACTTTATTTAATATTCTACTTGACTTCTATTTTAAATTAATTTATTACTTTAATCTCATGTGTACTTCATGAAATTAAAATAACATTATTAATTTCTATTATTTAATCTTTTAATTTAATTCTCATATTTAAACTCATGCTTAGATCATGCGATCTAGAATTCTTAATAATTTTATATCTTTCAACTTTTAATTTATTTTATAACTTAATTGATAACATATTTAATTAATTTAAATAACAATAATATTTAGCATTTATTTAAAAATGAACTCCAAATATATTATTATTAAATTAAATAAATATTATCCTATTCTAAATTTATCTTTGAACTTTAATTTCCAAATTTAATTCTTTTATTTAATTAATTTCTCAATTAATTAAATATTAAAGATATCATATTAATTCTCTGTTAAATTAAATCATTAATTAATCTTTTTAATTAGACTTAATTAATAGAAAATACATCAAGGACTCATATAACAACATACAAAAACCCTACATAGAAAAACACATACTAAATCAAAACAAAAAGGTTATAATCTCGAAATTATATCATTTGATGCATTCAGAGGGTACTTAACTCAGATACTTGTCCTAATTATCAATTAGGACAATTGGCTAAAGGGTTTAGGAATTGGACTTAAGAGTTTATCTCCCCTCTCTTACCATTGAGACAATGCGATAAGGTACGCTCATTCTGATAATTCAGGGAAGTCGATACCCGGTACCTGCAACCTACATAAAATTCATGCATGTACAAACACAATATTCTAAGCTAAACAGACAATGGTAGGAACTGGTGCATCGTGTAGATCTCGTCTAGCAGGTGACTACGACTCCCTTCCTTAACCACATAAGAAACACCATACATAAATAAAACAAACACGCACACCATACACATGCAGTATGGGGTAAGTATCCATAAGAAGCACATGGAATAATAAACCATCTAACTAATCATCATCGATAACTAAAAACATTGAATAATCATCATACATGCATGAAATATAGAGTACCAAGTAATCTCATCATATAATAAACTGAGTGTAAAACAACATTTGATAATCTCTAAAATAATAATACTAATCATCAAACATAAATTGGCCTAAAAGAGTTTGGCAATGATATCAGGAATATAACTAGAAAATGTAGACTAGGGGCAGGCACTACATTTAATTAATTAGAAGTAAGTACTCCATTTAATTAAATAATTTCAAAATTGGTCAACGCAAGTCAACCCTGGTTAAATCTGGTCAACTTTTGGTCAGACTTGATCTTTGCGTATGTGAATATGAGCAAATGTCAGTATGAATTCCAGCAACAATTTGATGCAAATTCTCATTCAACCTTTCAAAATGAAGAGATGAGGGTCTCTTAAATAGACTTTCCTAGAATTCATCAACGGTTGAGATCGATTTCAATCAACGGTCAGGATTAAAGGTGAAGTTCAATCATAAAGGGAGATTTTCAAATTAAAGGGAGTTAATAGATTTAAGCCGAGTAAAATAAGGAATTAACTGATTCAATTTGAGCAGAAAAAGGAGTTAACTGATTTAACTCATTTTTGATCAATAGTGAACTGGAAATTTCTCTTTTTGAACTGAAGAGAGATTTTGTTGAGATATTTAATTTAATAAAATGAGATATGCTCTCATAATTACTTTTTCTATTTAATTAAATAATCTTTATTTAATTAGAGACACTTTTCTTATTTAATTAAATAACTTCATTTAATTAATTAGGAATGGCTTCTCATTTAATTAAATAACTTTTTTTAATTAATTAGAAGTAAGTACTCCATTTAATTAAATAATTTCATTTATTTATTTCAAAATTCTTTTAGAAACTAGTCAACTCAAGTCAACCGTGGTTAAATTTGGTCAACTTTTGGTCAAACTTGATCTTTGCGTATGTGAATATGAGCAAATGTGAGTATGAATTCCAGCAACAATTCGATGCAAATTCTCATTCAACCTTTCAAAATGAAGAGATGAGGGTCTCTTAAATAAACTTTCCTGAAATTCATCAATGGTTGAGATCGATTTCAATCAACGGTCAGGATTAAAGGTGAAGTTCAGTCATAAAGGGAGATTTCTAAATTAAAGGGAGTTAACATATTTAAGTTGAGTAAAATAAGGTGTTAACTGATTCAATTTGAGTAGAAAAAGGAGTTAACTGATTTAGCTCATTTTTTATCAATAGTGAACTGGAAATTTCCCTTTTTGAACTGAAGAGAGATTTTGTTGAGATATATTGGTATGTGATTTACTGGTATTTACTGGTCTGTATGATGTGATTTTAATTTCCATAAAATCACATAGCACAAACACTTTCTAAAACAGTAATCCTAAAAGTATACTACCTCAAAGGTTCCAATCACAAAATCGACATCTAATCCCAGAGGCACAATGTAATATCCTCCCCTGATTTGAACTTTGACTTGCAAAAATTTAACTAAAGGAATATTGTCAAAGCCTTTGTATGCAAACTCATAAAGCTGATTTCCTCAATAAATTGCTTTCCAATGAGTAGATTTATGAACAACTATGAAGTGACATTAAAATGCATAATACACATCATAACATTTTCACAAACACTTGGCACACATTCAATAGTATATGAAAAATCTGGAAACTCTTTCAATCTGCTAATAAAGGGTGATTTTTAAATGTAGATGTGCACTTACAACTGCAAAATATCAAAATTTGATAGAAGAAACCTGGAATTAGTTGTCATAGTATTTTGCAGATGTAGTCGGCCAGCACTCCAAACTTCTAATCAGCCGAAAAAACAAGTAAACTTGATACCAACACTGTTCACGCCATACTGTAGCAAAATACTATTCATGCCGACTGTAGAAAAATTGCTGTTCATGCGGAACTATAGCAATAACTAACTTCAAATCTGCACCTCAAACCCTTGTAAATTTCTTTATGCAAACGCCCCAAATGAAACCCAGTGTGTTTCCTGAAGTGAAAACACACTTGATCCTCCTGACTGTGTCTTCCAACAGTGAAGAGAATGCTATCAAAGAGGGATTCCATCCTCCAAGCCCGATAATCAGATATCTAACAACATAACATTAATCTTCATCCAAGCATACAAAAAAAAAGCTCTTCCATTTCTTTTATAGTGTTCTCACAAAAGCTCAATCTTTCGTTTTCTCAATGTGGGATAAAACATAACTCCCTTTATGTACTTTATGTCTCCAATGTGTTATAAAAATAAAAGGAACTCTTTTAATTTAAATATTTCCCACAAACTATACTCTATGCATTAATAAAGTTAAATATTTAAATTTAACTTTATAAAATGGCTTTATCAATGCATAACAAATCTTATCAATGATAAATAAGTCTTCCTGTCGATTTTAAACAATTACCATCGACATAACACTGTGACTGAATGTTCGGCCATGTCCAAGATGACTTACTATAAATAGTAAGTATGCCTAAAGTTGCCTCAAAACCCCTCAGAAAGACCTGCAACTGAAACTGTCTAGGCCAAATGGCCTCTAAGCCCCTTTAATGTCCTAGTTAGCCTATGGGACTATGGGGAAATAGGCTAACTACAACATCATGCTATGAATGCTAGAAAGGGGACATTACAGTCCACCCTTCCCAAAATTGCTTGTCCTCAAGCAATTTCAGCTCTGGATGCTGCAATATCTGCTCATTTTCCCAAGTAGCATCCTCGACGGGTAGGTTCCTCCACTTCACTATATACTCCCTGATAGTCCTCCTACGAAGCACCCTCTCTCTGGAGTCAAGTATGGCCTCGGGAACCAAGATAAGCTTTCCCTCATCATCAAGAGGTGGCAATACTACTGAAGGCACCACATTGTGACCCAATGCCTTCTTAAGGCATGACACATGGAACACATTATGCACTTTACTGTCTGCAGGCAACTCCAACTCATAAGCTACTTTGCCCACTCTCCTGATTACTTTGAACGGTCCATAGTAGCGTGGTTTCAATTTCTCTACTCCACTCTTCTTGAGAGAGGACTGTCTATACGGTTGTAACATGAGGTACACCATATCTCCCACCTCAAAAGACCTCTCAACCCTGTGCTGATCAGCATATTGCTTCTGCTGATTTTGTGCATTTTGAAAATTTTCCTTTAAGGATCACATAATGTCTTGACACTCCTACAAAGTATCCTTGGCCTTAGGCACCTTGCTATCCCCAAATAACAAATCCAAACAATTAGGAGCATCATACCCGTACAGTGCCATAAAAGGGGACATTTGAATAGACATATGGAAAGAGGTATTATAGCAGTACTCCCCTAGATGTAGCCACTTCACCCAAGCCTTCTGCTCTCCTGCAATGTAGTTTCAAAGGTACCCCTCAACCCATTTGTTCACTATCTCTGTCTACCCATCAGTTTGGGGGTGGTAGCTGGTACTCAGAGTGAGCTCTGTTCCACATAAACTGAACAACTCCTACCAAAAGTGGCTCATAAATCTGTTGTCTCTATCACTGACTATGCTTTGTGGTATCCCATGTAGTTTGAATACCTCTCAAAAAAATAGTTCTGCTATTTGTGCTGTTGAATATGTAGATGAAATTGCAAAGAAATGTGCAAATTTTGTCAATATGTCTACCACAACAAAGATACAATCCCGACCCTGTGCCTTGGGGAGGCTTGTGATAAAATCCATGGAAATGCTATCCCACTTCTTCTCTGGTATGGGTAGGGGTTGTAGTAAACCACCCAAAAAAGAATGTTCCTATTTGTTCTGCTGACACATAGGGCATTCCCTAACAAACTGAAGCACCTCTGATTTGAGTCCTTTCCAAGTGAAGCGCTCTCTCACCTGCCGATATGTCTTAAATAATTTGGGATGTCCTTCCATTGGTGAATCATAAAATGCCCTCAAAATCTTTTGCTTCATAGCAGACCCGGGTACTAAATAAATCCTTTCCTTGTAGATGATCAGATCATTTACGATAGTGTATCGACTATCTTGAATAGCTCCCTCAATAATGCTAGATGCCCAACTATCCTTAGCATATTCTGCCAAGATCATCTCTCTCCAATCATCCATGACTATCCCAACAGCAAGCAAATGAGGCCTTCTAGATAAAGCATCTGCAACAATATTTTTCTTCCCTTTGACATAGGCTATGTCGAAATCATAGGCCTGTAATTTACTCACCCATTTCTGTTGCCTGTCATTAAGGTCCTTCTGTCCAAGGAAATGTTTCAAGCTATTATGATCTACTTTTACTATGAACCGGCTTCCCACTAAGTACTGCCTAAACCTAGCTAGCGCGTGCATGATTGCTAGCATCTCTTTGTCATAGATGCTGTAGGTTCTCTCCACACCTCATAATTTTCTACTCTCATATGCGATGGGATGTTTTTCTTGCATGAGAACAGCTCCTATGCCCTCTCCCGAGGCATCACACTGCAGCTCAAAGGGCCTGGTGAAATCTGGAATGGCTAAAACAAGACATGTACTCATTAGCTCCTTAAACCTGTCAAAACAATCCTGAGCCCTCTCTGACCACTTGAAACTATCTTTCCGTGTCAAATCTGTAAGTGGTGCTGCTATCTATGAAAATCCCTTCACAAATCTGCAGTAGAACCCACAAAGCCTAAGAAATCTCTTGAGTTGTGAAGTGTTCCTCGGTGGTGGCCAATCCAGAATGGCCCTGATCTTGTCTGGGTCAACCTGAACACTTCCTATACTAATAATATGCCCTAGATAGAGAAACTCTGTCATCCCAAACTCACATTTACTCATCTTGGCATATAATGACTCCCTCTCTAGAATACTGAGCACTGTATCAATATGCTTCAAATGTTCCTCCCAAGTACAACCGTATATCAGTATATCATCAAAAATATCAACACAAAATTCCTCAACTGATTTCTGAACACTCTATTCATACAGGACTAGAAAGTGGCAGGGGCATTTGTCAACCCAAAGGGCATGACTAAGAACTCAAAATGTCCATAGTGGCATCTAAAAGCTGTCTTCTCCACATCCACCTCTCTAACCCGTATCTGATGGTAGCCGGATCTCAAATCAATCTTGGAGAAGTAGCATGCACCATGCAATTCATCAATAAGCTCATCGATGCGCAAGATAGGGTATCGGTTCTTGATTGTCTTCTTGTTTAGCTCCCTATAATCAATGCACATCCTCATTGTACCATCCTTCTTCTTCACCAATACTACTGAAGAAGCGAAAGGACTTTTTCTTGGCCGTATGTGCCCCATGTCAATCAACTCCTTAATTGCCTTTTCTATTTCATCCTTACATCTCTTTGAATGGCAGTAAGGTGTGATGATAACTGGCTTAGCCCCTTCCTCTAATTCAATAACATGCTCGATTCCCCTGGGGGTCTCCCTGGAGGTATCTCACCAAACACCTTAGTATGTTTGGTTATTATTTTTTGTACATCAGGTGGATACTCTTGTTTATGCTGCTCTGTCATCTCAGGCATTACTCTAAACTCTGCTACCCACTACACCTGATCATGTCTAAAGAAACTCTGCATCCGCTTGAGTGACACCACTCGAAGTCTCCCATCTGACAAACCTCTGAGAACTATCTTCTTACCATTTGCCTCAAACCTCATTTCCATTTTCTCAAGGTTAAATGTAAACTCTACCAGAGACTTCATCCAGTTCATCCCAAGCACCATATCCTGATCACCAATGTTGACCACAAAGAAATCTCCTGTCATGTCATAATCTCCCAAACGAAGCTGCAAGTTGGAGATTTTCTTGGTACATTCAATTTTGAAGCCATCGGAAACCATCACCTTAAATCCCCTATGCTCCTTTGTATGTAGCCCTCTGCGTGTCACAAACTTCTCATCAATGAAGTTATGTGTTGCCCCTATATCAATGAGTGCCACAACTCTCTGTCCATCCAAGGTTCCCCTAACTCTGAAAGTGATAGCCTCCTGTATACTTGACAACTGAGCTATTGTGCTATCACCGCGTGCTTCCTCCTATGAAGAACTATCATCATCTCCATCTGATTCGAATGACTGCTCTGAATCTCCATCTACTGACTCTTCGACTGAAAAGTACTCCATCTTCTTAGCTTTTTCTTTCAATGGATACTTATGTGACAAATCCCAAGGCTCCCTGCAATGAAAACAAAGCTTCTTCTTCCTGAGATCATTAAGTGTCTCATTGTCCAACCTCTTACTTTCCTCCTTAGTTGGCTAAACCTCTTTATGAAAAGGTTTCCTGTCCTTATCTTTCCCTGAAGGGAATCTCTTTGCCTGGAATTTATTTTTTGAAGATGAAGAGGAATCCATGTCATGAGCTTTCTTAATGGCTTCCTGCAAAGTGGGAGGGTTGAGAGCTTTAATCCACCCTCTCAACGGATCAGCTAACGCATCCATAAATAGAACTAGTATCCTCCGTTCAGATACATCTGTTACTAATACTGCAAGTTTCTGAAACTCTAAAATGTATGTTTCCAATGATCCCCACTGTTTAAGTTGAGCTAACTCCTTGAAATGGAGTTCTGGATCCTTCCTATCAAAATGTTCAATCAGCCTCTCTGTAAACTCCACATATGAGGTAATGTGTGCATGTCCCATAGTGACCATACCATGATGCCACCACTCGTGTGCTAATCCATCTAGATGAATTGCTACGTACTTAATAGCTTGTTCTTCAGGCATAGGATTCAATTGAAAGTATGTGTCAAGCTTTTGAACCCAAGCTCTTGCTGTAGACTTTCCTGAGCCATCATAATATGGTAACTCAAGTCTCCCTACTTTCTTCTGTAGCTCATAGCTCTGGTTCCTGTCATGTCCACGTGGCATATGTTTCATCCGCACATCCATATACTCCCTAAAGGTAATTGCAAGAGTAAAATCTGGCCCTCCGGCTTCCCAATCTCTCCTCAACTAGTCCTGTATATCAGTAATCTGGGGCTCTGGTACGAGTTGCTCTGGAGCTCTAGGAGGAAATGTAGGAATCACGGGCCTTGAACTCACTGTCCTAGCTCGCTGGGGTGCATGACCGAAATTGTTCCCAACTTGTTCATCTCCATTATGTGTCCCATCCTAATCATTTCCATTCTAATTGTTACCATTTTGATTATTTCCTCCACCCATGTTAGCATTCAACCCCATTTGACGAGCCATCATCTGCATCATAAGATCCAATCTCTGATTCTGTTCCTGTGCCCTTTGTTCTAGTACTCGCTGACCCTGTACCAAGGTCTCTAATAACTGTAAGAATCTTTCCTCTCCAAGCTCTAGACTGGCATTCTTGCCTCCACCTAATCTTGTATTCCTATCATCTTGGTCACCCATATTGCTGTCTTGATCAAAGAATACCTCCGCTGTGTCTGTATGACTGGATTCTATACCCTCCTATACGGATGAACTAGATTGTTTTCTTTGCAGGTCTGAACTCCTATTTTGTCTTGCTCTGGTATTACAAAAATTATAAGGCCCCTGTCGCATGCTCAAACATAAATGCTTTGATTTTAGTGTTTTGACATTTCATCAAACACTTTCCCCTCTATCCACCAGTTCTAAATTTCCTATAAGACCTCCACAGGATGGCAGAACTTATAGCTCTGATACCACTATAATATCCTCCCCTAATTTGAACTTTGACTTGCAGAAATTTAACTAAAGGAATATTGTCAAAGCCTTTGTATGCAAACTCATAAAGCTGATTTCCTCAATAAATTTTTTTCCAATGAGTAGATTTACGAACAAGTATGAAGTGACATTAAAATGCATAATACACATCATAACATTTTCACAAACACTTGGCACACATTCAATAGTATATGAAAAATCTAGAAACTCTTTCAATCTACTAATAAAGGGTGATTTTTAAATGTAGATGTGCACTTACAACTACCTTAAAGGCTGCAACAACTATTCAGACTTGTATTCAACAATTATTATGCAAAATATCAAAATTTGGCAGAAGAAACCTGGAATTAGTTGCCGTAGTATTTTGCAGATGTAGTCGGCCAGCCCTCCAAACTTCTAATTAGCCGAAAAAACAAGTAAACTTGATACCAACACTGTTCACGCCATACTGTAGCAAAATACTATTCATGCCGACTGTAGAAAAATACTATTCATGCGGAACTATAGCAATAACTAACTTCAGATCTGCACCTCAAACCCTTGTAAATTTCTTTATGCAAACGCCCCAAATGAAACCCAGTGTGTTTCCTGAAGTGAAAACACCCTTGATCCTCTTGACTGTGTCTTCCAACAGTGAAGAGAATGCTAGCAAAGAGGGATTCCATCCTCCAAGCCCGATAATCAAATATCCAGCAACATAACATTAATCTTCATCCAAGCATACAAAAAAAAAGCTCTTCCATTTCTTTTATAGTGTTCTCACAAAAGCTCAATCCTTCATTTTCTCAATGTGGGATAAAACATAACTCCCTTTATGTACCTTATGTCTCCAATGTGTTATAAAAATAAAGGGAACTCTTTTAATTTAAATATTTCCCACAAACTATAGTCTATGCATTAATAAAGTTAAATATTTAAATTTAACTTTATAAAATGGCTTTATCAATGCATAACAAATCTTATCAATGATAAATAAGTCTTCTTGTCAATTTTAAACAATTACCATCGACATACCACTGTGACTGAATGTCTGGCCATGTCCAAGATGACTTACTATAAATAGTAAGTATGCCCAAAGTTGCCTCAGAACCCCTTAGAAAGACCTGCAACTAAAATTGTCTTGGCCAAATGGCCTCTAAGCCCCTTTAATGTCCTAGTTAGCCTATGGGATTGTGGGGAAATAGGCTAACGACAACATCATGCTATGAATGCTAGAAAGGGTACATTACAAACAACAATAAGTACACCACCAAAGGTACACAAAATCTATAGAGGAGAGTTAGGCTACATACTAGGGAGTGTCATCACATGGCTGCTTGAGTTACCCTGGACTGGTCTCTCATTAGACCCTGAACCTTCAAGCATTGAGTTACCCTGGACTGGTTACTCTAAACCCCAGACCCCAAGAAGCCCTCTCAAGAAGATGAGGCACTTCTCCCATTCTTAGTCTATACAAGCACTCAAGGCATGGGTGGTTTAAATATCTCTTACTTATCTTTTTAGTGTCTTTTCCCCCCCATAAATTTTAATTACTAGATTATCACTTATTACATAAATTGCATTAGGTTACCTTGGTACTAACCACTTTGGGCCCCGGACCCCTATGCAAGCCACTCCCATAGTCATGTACCTAGACAACCTCTCCTAAGCACAAAAATCCACAGTTGTGTCCCATACCACAACACTCTTAAAGATCAAACTCGGTTCCTTAATAGGCAACCTGACAATAAGATGGTTCTCCCATCCAAGAAACATAAAAGCACCACAAAATATAACTCATAAATATAATCTCCAACATGAATCATAATATCCATTGGTTCTTTAACAAGCAACCAAAATATATCTCAAAATCATACTGATCGAAGACTCCAAAATGGTTGAGTCAAAACATGTCACAACATGATATCATCAAAAAATAAATCAACATTCCAATCCCATCATGGCGACTAGAAAATAATCAAGGATAACTGATCGATGACCAAAATAATGGTTAGGTCAAGTGTCTCATACACAAGAATCTCAACTATACCAATCAGTAATCACATCCAATACATAGAGCATTCCATCACAAACCATGGTTGCATTTATAAAGATCAGAATTAAGACATCATCGTGACATCACAATCATAACCCCTTGAGCCTCTGGTAGACATCCTATAACTGGTCAACACTAGTCAACCCAAAACCCAAAACAAGAAGCATATAGAATACACAATGCAAACACATGTTTTAGTTTACTAAAATTACATAGTTGGGATAAATGTGGGGTTTCATTGTCGCCATATATTTCAAGTGAATAAGATTCATCATTTAATCTATAGGTCAACCCATTTATCCCCTCATTTGAGACATAGAATCAAACCATTGGACGATACAAATCAACTTTTGAATGTTTAATTAGTAATTGTCTTAGAGCACTTCAAGAATGATCATTTATTTAAAATAATCTTCCCTTGTTTTAAAACAAGATCACCGTCAATCTTATTAATAGTTCAATAGTACATAATTTTGTTAGACACTTATGTCAATATCTCATTTCTTTTGAATCGATCTTACTTAAAATCCATTCACCCAAGTTAACTGTTAATTAATTACAATTCTTCCAATATAACTAATCTTAATTAAATTAATTTTAATTACATTAATTAACACTAATACATAATAAGGAGATTTCAATTTCCATATAAACTTTCGAGTCAATAAGAGTCGCCATTGTGTTTTTGCTCCTGTACATTTAATAAGTCATAACATGGCTTGAAAGTAAGTAATAGTATTTGACTATTGATCCAAACCTAACCCAAATCCTTAAATAAAAACTTAATTGAGAACTCACTAAATTTTATCATAATTCAAACCTCTCAATTAAATTATTATTTATAATAATTTAATTAAACACCATTTCAAGTGGTTAATAATAACCCACATTGCTTTAAATAAAGTTTATAACTCCTTAGAGAAAAACTAGTATTTAATACTCCATATTTAGTAATTACAACCTCTAAAGGCAAAAAAAATATTATTTAATAATTAATATTTAATATTAATTATTAAATAATAATCATACATTACTATTTTATAAGTTAAAACCTATTACTAGTTGAATAAGAATAATATATTCTAGATAACATATAATAGTTTTAATATCATTTAATATATTACTACAACCCTACAAAATTGTGCAGTTGAGTCTTATCAATCAAGCTTGAGAGACATCTTAAAAATATACCTCGCATCTACATCAGCATACTAATTCATATGCAAAAGCTTCAAAATGAATTTTTTAAGAAAGCTTTAGAGATTTTCTGGTATCTAGAGCTTGAACATTAATTCGGTAGTCCACGTAGAAAATGCCCATCTTCAGTAAGGAAAGCTTCCCACTTTCAAATTGGGAAATTTTCTATTATTAAAAGAGGACACCATGAAACTTACTATATAAAAAAATAATGCAAATGGATTTTATAGGCCGTGCATAATATCAACCCAGGGTTGTGCAAAAAGACCATCTATCTTAACAGCACCACTACATGCTGAATTGTCTTATCACAGTCTTGAGTTATTTGTATCCTTTTCGTGAGACATTATCAATGCCCCTTGTTGATTGTAAAAGGATAAAAGTCCCCATTTGCAGATTTCTCATGATGTATCTCTGCATCACAAGAAGTCTAAGTCATCTTTACCCATTGATTACGGCATGCCACTACTTCAATCTTCATGTTCTGCAATTGAAAAGGGACTATGCCTATCAGTTTGCTATTTGTTAGCCGTTTGATTACTTGTTCTTTCTGTGATCCTCATAATAGTATAGAAGATCGTAAAACCTTAAAAGCTCAGGTAAATGATATAATAAACTATATTTGAGAATGACGTATATAACTAAAGGCAGGACCAAGCATGATGTGTTCGATTGGTGAGATCTATACATAAATCAGAAAACAAACCCTAACTGTATATATATGTTTTTATAATAATAAATTATTAACAACCACCCTTCATAATTCTCATAGGTATGAGCCTAAGCTATTATAGCCGCTGCCAACAATAGAAAAACAATCTTACACTGCTGCTATTGCTCAGCAATCGATATTGTGGGGATCAGTGACTTCTTTTGTTTCATAAATTATACTGGTTGAAAGTAATGTTGATCAAATCAATCAGTTCCAAATTCAAAATCATTGTATAATGATTGCACTGCTGACCTGAAAACATAGACGTCGTGCGTCCGAGAAGGGGTGCTGCATTAGCAGCAGAGCCTGCTGCTCGATCGACATGGAAAAGGTGACAAGGAGAAAGGTGAGGGACACAAGATCGTTCCCTCTCGGCTCCTTATATATATGTGTTCCCGACAATTTAGATGGGAACTTCCTTGATCTATTATCGTCACTCCCACATCTAATGTATCACTAAGTCCTCGAATCATATAAAACAATGAAGCATATAAACTTCATTAATCTGTCTATTGTTACATTAGTTTCTGCTAAATTTGGAATCGCAGAGCAGTACCGTTGAGTACATCATTTAAAGAAATCACTTACATTCAATCAAGATGCAAGACAGCTACGGGTCAACCTTAGATAAAGTTTCAATGAGTTGTTGGAAAAACAACACATTCATCACTTAATTTTCAATTCTATCTTAAATTCTTTCCCGACTTATTTCACCAATTTGAATTCTACTCATGGAATTATAGATTCATATATATTTGAACTTTCCTATAGCCAACAATGTCATGAAATCTAAGAGTCATTCACAAAGAGTTATTCTACCAACACTAACAGACATGAAGAAGGTAGAAGAAGAGAGAGTAATGGAATATGCAGAATGATCTTGGGTACTTAGCTGGACTCTGATGCTAAACCACTATGCCTTCAAAGGCTGTAGGTATATCCCCTCTTTCTTCAATGTTCACAATTCCTTCGACAATCGAACCTCCTTCCGAGTGTCTAGAAGCACTTGTAGAAGCAGACAAGGATGTTGAAGCATATGAACTTCTCAAATGCATATAAGCTTGTAGATGCCTATCAGGATGATCATACACACTAAGAGAGCCTCTATATAAAGGCCTCTAAGATGCATCTAGAGTATCTCTAAAAATAACTAGAAGATAAGCATGACAACCAAGCATGGGTCTTCTCCAACCTTCTAGATGAGTCTTAAGGTTGTAGACACCATGTGCTCAAATCAAATGCTAACTCCTAAGTGTAGACAACTTAGTGCATTCTTAGAGTGCAAACCCCTGTGTTGTCTACATGACAACTCCCGAGAATTTGCAAACTCCTATGTGAGCAAATATTAAAATAATGCACAATAATTAATATAATATTTACTTTACTCTTTCCAATTTTAATTAATTTATTTATTAAATCTCATGCACTAACTTTAATAACTCCACTTTTCAATCTTAATATATTTATATTTTAATCACATGAGATTTAGAATCTTTTAATAATTTTAAAATATATTTTCCACTTTTAAATTTCATTTTCCAAAACTTAATTTGCTAAAATATTTATTAGCTTAATAATAATATTATTTAGTCATTTATTTGAAAATGAACACTAGATATATTATTATTAAAATAAATATTGTCACATTAAAAATTTAAACTTTTTAACTTTTTATTTTCAAATTTAATTATTTTATTTAATTAATTTTTTAAATAATTAAATAAAATAAATATTAAAATAATATATTAATTTTCCATTTAATTAAACCATTAATTAGGATTAATTAATAGAAAATACATCAAAGACTCATAAGGTAAAAATATGAAAATCCATCATAGCCAAAATACATACAAAATCAAACCAAAGGTTTAAATCATGAATTACATACCCTCACACATTCAGAGGGTACTCAACTCGGGTACTTGCCCTGATTTTCCAATTAGGAAAAATGACTTAAAGGGTTGGGATTTGGACTTGAGAATTTATCTCCCCTCTCTTATCATTAAGATAGTGTGATAGGGTATGCTCATCTTCGCAATTCAAGGAAGCCGATATCCGGTACGTGCAACCTACATAAAAACCATGCATGTACAAGCACAATATATATACTAAGCTAAATAGGCAATGTCAATAAATCATCTTACTAATCATCATTAATAACTGCAAACACTGAAAATAATCATCATGCATACATGAAATGTAAAATCTAAGTGATCTCATCACATAATAAACTGAATTTATAGCACAATATCTGATAATCTCATAAGAATGCTACTAACCAACAACATAAAACCAACTCTAAAAGAGTTTAACAATGATAAAAAAATGCAAACTAGGGGCAGGCACTACATGATTTAACTCATTTTTTATCAATAGTAAACTGGAAATTTCCCTTTTTGAACTGAAGAGATATTTTGTCGAGATATTTAATTTAATAAAATGAGATATGCTCTCATAATTAATTTTTCTATTTAATTAAATAATCTTTAATTAATTAGAGACACTTTTCTTATTTAATTAAATAACTTCATTTAATTAATTAGGAATGGCTTTTCATTTAATTAAATAACTTTGTTTAATTAATTAAAAGTAAGTACTCCATTTAATTAAATAATTTTGTTTAATTATTTCAAAATTCATTTCGAAACTAGTCAACTCAAGTCAACCATGGTTAAATCTGGTCAACTTTTGGTCAAATTTGATCTTTGCGCATGTGAATATGAACAAATGTGAGTATGAATTCCAACAACAATTTGATGCAAATTCTCATTCAACCTTACAAAATGAAAAGATGAGGGTCTCTTAAATAGACTTTCTCAGAATTCATCAACGATTGATATCGATTTCAATCAATGGTCAGGATTAAAGGTGAAGTTCAATCATAAAGGGAGATTTCCAAATTAAAGAGAGTTAACAGATTTAATTTGAGTAAAATAAGGAGTTAACTGGTTCAATTTGAGTAGAAAAAGGAGTTAACTAATTTAACTCATTTTTGATGAATAGTGAACTGGAAATTTCCCTTTTTGAACCGAAGAGAGATTTTGTTGAGATATTTAATTTAATAAAATGAGATATGCTCTCATAATTGCTTTTCCTATTTAATTAAATAATCTTTAATTAATTAGAGACACTTTTCTTATTTAATTAAATAACTTCATTTAATTAATTAGGAATTGTTTCTCATTTAATTAAATAACTTTGTTTATTTAATTAGAAGTACGTACAATATTTAATTAAATAATTTTATTTAATTATTTCAAAATTCTTCTCGAAACTAGTCAACTCAAGTCAACCGTGGTTAAATCTGGTCAACTTTTGGTAAAACTTGATCTTTGCGTATGTGAATATGAGCAAATGTGAGTATGAATTCCAGCAACAATTCGATGCAAATTCTCATTCAACTTTTCAAAATGAAGAGATGAGGGTCTCTTAAATAGACTTTCTTGGAATTCATCAACGGTTGAGATCGATTTCAATCAACAGTCAGGATTAAAGGTGAAGTTCAGTCATAAAGGGAGATTTCCAAATTAAAGGGAGTTAACAGATTTAATATGAGTAAAATAAGGAGTTAACTGATTCAATTTGAGTAGAAAAAGGAGTCAACTGATTTAACTCATTTTTTATCAATAGTGCACTGGAAATTTTCCTTTTTGAACTGAAGATAGATTTTATTGAGATATTTAATTTAATAAAATGATATATGCTCTCATAATTACTTTTTCTATTCAATTAAATAATCTTTAATTAATTAGAGACAATTTTCTTATTTAATTAAATAACTTCATTTAATTAATTAGGAATGGCTTCTCATTTAATTAAATAACTTTGTTTAATTAATTAGAAATAAGTACTCCATTTAATTACATAATTTTGTTTAATTATTTTAAAATTCTTTTCAAAAGTAGTCAACTCAAGTCAACCGTGGTTAAATCTAATCAACTTTTGGTCAAATTTGATCTTTGCGTATGTGAATATGAGAAAATGTGAGTATGAATTATAGCAACAATTCGATGCAAATTCTTATTCAACATTTCAAAATGAAGAGATGAGGGTCTCTTAAATAGACTTTCCTAGAATTCATCAACGGTTGAGATCGATTTCAATCAACGGTCAAGATTAAAAGTGAAGTTCAGTCATAAAGGGAGATTTCAAAATTAAAGGGAGTTAACAGATTTAATTTGAGTAAAATAAAGAGTTCACTGATTCAATTTGAGTAAAAAAAGGAGTCAACTGATTTAACTCATTTTTTATCAATAGTGAACTGGAAATTTCCCTTGTTGAACTGAAGAGAGGTTTTGTTGCGATATTTAATTTAATAAAATGAGATATGCTCTCATAATTGCTTTTTCTATTTAATTAAACAATCTTTAATTAATTAGAGACACTTTTCTTATTTAATTAAATAACTTCATTTAATTAATTAGGAATGGCTTCTCATTTAATTAAATAACTTTATTTAACTAATAAGAAGTAAGTACTCCATTTAATTAAATAATTTCGTCTAATTATTTCAAAATTCTTTTCGAAACTAGTCAACTCAAGTTAACCGTGGTTAAATCTGGTCAACTTTTGGTCAAACTTGATCTTTGAGTATGTGAATATGAGAAAATGTGAGTATGAATTCTAGCAACAATTCGATGGAAATTCTCAGTCAACCTTTCAAAATGAAGAGATGAGGGTCTCTTAAATAGACTTTCCTGGAATTCATCAACGGTTGAGATCGATTTCAATCAACGGTCAAGATTAAAGGTGAAGTTCAGTCATAAAGGGAGATTTCCAAATTAAAGGCTGTTAACAGATTTAATTTGAGTAAAATAAAGAGTTAACTGATTCAATTTGAGTACAAAAAGGAGTTAACTGATTTAACTTATTTTTGATCAATAGTGAATTGGAAACTTTCCTTTTTGAACTGAAGAGAGATTTTGTTGAGATATTTAATTTAATAAAATGAGATATGCTCTCATAATTAAATATCTCAACAAAATCTCTCTTCAGTTCAAAAAAGAAAATTTCATGTTCACTATTGATAAAAAATGAGTTAAATCAGATAACTCCTTTTTCTACTCAAATTGAATCAGTTAACTCTTTATTTTAGTCAAATTAAATCTATTAACTCCCTTTAATTTGGAAATCTCCCTTTATGACTGAACTTCAACTTTAATCCTGACCATTGAGTAAAATCGATCTCAACCATTGATGAATTACAGGAAAGTCTATTTAAGAGACCCTCATCTCTTCATTTTGAAAGGTTGAATGAGAGTTTGCATCGAATTGTTGCTGAAATTCATACTCACATTTGCTCACATTCACATATGCAAAGATCAAGTTTGTTCAAAAGTTGACGAGATTTAACCACCGTTGACTTGAGTTGACTAGTTTCGAAAAGAATTTTGAAATAATTGAATGAAATTATTTAATTAAATGGAGTACTTACTTCTAATTAATTAAACAAAGTTATTTAATTAAATGAGAAGCCATTCCTAATTAATCAAATGAAGTTATTTAATTAAATAAGAAAAGTGTCTCTAATTAATTAAAGATTATTTAGTTAAATAGAAAAAGTAATTATGAGAGCATATCTCATTTTATTAAATTAAATATCTCAACAAAATCTCTCTTCAGTTCAAAAAGGGAAATTTCCAGTTCACTGTTGACCAAAAATGAGTTAAATCAGTTAACTCCTTTTTCTACTCAAATTGAATCCGTTAACTCCTTAATTTACTGAAATTAAATCTGTTAACTCCCTTTAATTTGGAAATCTCCCTTTATGACTGAACTTCACCTTTAATCATGACCTTTGATTGAAATCGATCTCAACCATTGATGAATTCCAAGAAAGTCTATTTAAGAGACCCTCATCTCTTAATTTTGAAAGGTTGAATGATAATTTGCATCGATTTGTTGTTGGAATTCATACTCACATTTGCTCATATTCACATACGCAAAGATCAAGTTTGACCATATTTAACCACAGTTAACTTGAGTTGATTAGTTTCGAAAAGAATTTTCAAATAACTAAACAAAATTATTTAATTTAATGGAGTACTTACTTCTAATTAATTATACAAAGTTATTTAATTAAATGAGAAGCCATTCCTAATTAATTAAATGAAGTTATTTAATTAAATAAGAAAAGTGTCTATAATTGATTAAAGATTATTTAATTAAATAGAAAAAGTAATTATGAGAGCATATCTCATTTTATTAAATGAAATATCTCAAAAAAATCTCTCTTAAGTTCAAAAAGGGAAATTTTCAGTTCACTATTGATAAAAAATGAGCTAAATCAATTAACTCTTTTTTCTACCCAAATTGAATCAGTTAACTCTTTATTTTACTCAAATTAAATATGTTAACTCCCTTTAATTTGGAAATCTCCCTTTATGACTGAACTTTACCTTTAATCCTGACCGTTGATTGAAATCGATCTCAACCGTTGATGAATTCCATGAAAGTCTATTTAAGAGACCCTCATCTCTTCATTTTGAAAGGTTGAATGAGAATTTGCATCGAATTGTTGCTGGAATTCATACTCACATTTGCTCATATTCACATACGCAAAGATCAAGTTTGACCAAAAGTTGACTAAATTTAACCACGGTTGACTTGAGTTGATTAGTTTCGATAGGAATTTTGAGATAATTAAATGAAATTATTTAATTAAATGGAGTACTTACTTCTAATTAATTAAACAAATTTATTTAATTAAATGAGAAGCGATTCCTAATTAATTAAATGAAATTATTTAATTAAATAAGAAAAGTGTCTCTAATTAATTAAAGATTATTTAATTAAATAGAAAAAGTAATTATGAGAGCATATCTCATTTTATTAAATTAAATATCTCAAAAAAATCTCTCTTCAGTTCAAAAAGGGAACTTTGTAGTTCACTATTGATAAAAAAATGAGTTAAATCAGTTAACTCCTTTTTCTACTCAAATTAAATCAGTTAACTGCTTATTTTATTGAAATTAAATCAGTTAACTCCCTTTAATTTAGAAATCTCCCTTTATGACTGAACTTCACCTCTAATCCTGACCATTGATTGAAATCGATCTCAACCGTTGATGAATTCTAGGAAAGTCTATTTAAGAGACCCTCATCTCTTCATTTTGAAAGGTTGAATGAGAATTTGTATCGAATTGTGGCTAGAATTCATACTCACATTTGCTCATATTCACATACGCAAAGATCAAGTTTGACCAAAAGTTGACCAAATTTAACCACAGTTGACTTGAGTTGACTAATTTCGAAAAGAATTTTTAAATAAATAATAAAAAATATTTAATTAAATGGAGTACTTACTTCTAATTAATTAAACAAAGTTATTTAATTAAATGAGAAGCCATTCCTAATTAATTAAATGAAGTTATTTAATTAAATAAAAAAAGTGCCTCTAATTAATTAAATATTTTTTAATTAAATAGAAAAAGTATGAGAGCATATCTCATTTTATTAAATTAAATATCTGAACAAAATCTGTCTTCAGTTCAAAAAGAGAAATTTCAAGTTCATTATTGATCAAAAATGAGTTAAATCAGTTGACTCCTTTTTCTACTCAAATTGAATTAGTTAACTCCTTATTTTACTCAAATTAAACCTGTTAACTCCCTTTAATCTGGAAATCTTCCTTTATGACTGAACTTCAACTTTAATCCTGACTGTT
This sequence comes from Cupressus sempervirens, assembly GCA_028749045.1. NCBI lineage: Eukaryota > Viridiplantae > Streptophyta > Pinopsida > Cupressales > Cupressaceae > Cupressus > Cupressus sempervirens. The sequence goes on from CM053788.1 coordinate 371,245,663, forward strand.
GATTGAAATCGATCTCAATCGTTGATGAATTTCGAGAAAGTCTAATTAAGAGACCCTCATCTCTTTATTTTGAAAGGTTGAATGACAATTTGCATCGAATTGTTGCTGAAATTCATACTCACATTTGCTCATATTCACATACGCAAAGATTAAGGTTGACCAAAAGTTGACCAGATTTAACCACGGTTGACTTGAGTTGAATAGTTTCAAAATTTTTTTTGAAATAATTAAATGAAATTATTTAATTAAATGGAGTACTTACTTCTAATTAATTAAATAAAGTTATTTAATTAAATGAGAAGCCATTCCTAATTAATTAAATGAAGTTATTTAATTAAATAAGAAAAGTGCCTCTAATTAATTAAAGATTTTTTAATTAAATAGAAAAAGTAATTATGAGAGCATATCTCATTTTATTAAATTAAATATCTCAACAAAATCTCTCTTCAGTTCAAAAAGAAAAATTTCCAATTCACTATTGATAAAAAATGAGTTAAATCAGTTGACTCCTTTTTCTACTAAAATTGAATCAGTTAACTCCTTATTTTACTCAAATTAAATCTGTTAACTCCTTTTAATTTGGAAATCTCCCTTTATGACTAAACTTTACCTTTAATCCTAACCGTTCATTAAGATCGATCTCAACCGTTGATAAATTTCAAGAAAGTCTATTTAAGAGACCCTCATCTCTTCATTTTGAAAGGTTGAATGAGAATTTGCATCGAATTGTTGCTAGAATTCATACTCACATTTGCTCATATTCACATACGCAAAGATCAAGTTTGACCAAAAGTTGACCAGATTTATCCACGGATGCCTTGAGTTGACTAGTTTCAAAAAGAATTTTGAAATAATTAAACGAAATTATTTAATTAAATGGAGTACTTACTTCTAATTAATTAAACAAAGTTAGTTAATTAAATGAGAAGTCATTTCTAATTAATTAAATGAAGTTATTTAATTAAATAAGAAAAGTGTCTCTAATTAATTAAAGATTATTTAATTAAATAGAAAAAGTAATTATGAGAGCATATCTCATTTTATTAAATTAAATATCTCAACAAAATCTATCTTCTGTTCAAAAAAGAAAATTTCCAGTTCACTATTGATCAAAAATGATTTAAATTAGTTTACTCCTTTTTTACTCAAATTGAATCAGTTATCTCCTTATTTTACTCAAATTAAATCTGTTAACTCCCTTTAATTTGAAAATCTCCCTTTATGACTAAACTTCACCTTTAATCCTGACCGTTGATTGAAATCGATCTCGACAGTTGATAAATTTCAGGAAAGTCTATTTAAGAGACCCTCATCTCTTCATTTTGAAAGGTTGAATGAGAATATGCATCGAATTGTTGTTGGAATTCATACTCACATTTGCTCATATTTATATACGCAAAGATCAAGTTTGACCTAAAGTTGAGCAGAGTTAACCACGATTGACTTGAGTTGACTAGTTTCGAAAAAAAATTTTAAATAATTAACCGAAATTATTTAATTAAATGGAGTACTTACTTCTAATTAATCAAACAAAGTTATTTAATTAAGTGAGAAGCCATTCCTAATTAATTAAATGAAGTTATTTAATTAAATAAGAAAAGTGTCTCTAATTAATTAAAGATTATTTAATTAAATAGAAAAAGTAATTATGAGAGCATATCTCATTTTATTAAATTAAATATCTCAACAAAATCTCTCTTCAGTTCAAAAAGGGAAATTTCTAGTTCACTATTGATTAAAAATGAGTTAAATCAGTTGACTCCTTTTTCTACTCAAATTGAATCAGTTAACGCATTATTTTACTGAAATTAAATTTGTTAACTCCATTTAATTTGGAAATATCCGTTTATGACTGAACTTCACCTTTAATCTTGAGTGTTGATTGAAATCGATCTCAACCGTTGATGAATTTCAAGAAAGTCTATTTAAGAGACCCTCATCTCTTTATTTTGAAAGGTTGAATGAGAATTTGCATCTAATAGTTGCTGGAATTCATACTGAAATTTGCTCATATTCACATACGCAAAGATCAGGTTTAACCAAAAGTTGACCAAATTTAACCACGGTTGACTTGAGTTGACTAGTTTCGAAAAAAAAATTGAAATAACTAAACAAAATTATTTAATTAAATGGAGTACTTACTTTTAATTAAATAAATAAAGTTATTTAATTAAATGACAAGCCATTCCTAATTAATTAAATGAAGTTATTTAATTAAATAAGAAAAGTGTCTCTAATTAATTAAAGATTATTTAATTAAATAGAAAAAGTAATTATTATAGCATATCTCATTTTATTAAATTAGATATCTCAACAAAATCTCTCTTCAGTTCAAAAAGGGAAATTTTCAGTTCACTATTGATCAGAAATGAGTTAAATCAGTTGACTCTTTTTTCTACTCAAATTGAATCAGTTAACTCCTTATTTTACTCAATTTAAATCTGTTAACTCCCTTTAATTTGGAAATCTCCCTCTATGACCGAACTTCACCTTTAATTCTGACCATTGATTGAAATCGATCTCAACCGTTGATGAATTCTAGGAAAGTCTATTTAAGAGATCCTCATCTCTTAATTTTGAAAGGTTGAATGAGAATTTGCATCGAATTGTTGCTGGAATTCATACTCACATTTGCTCATATTCACATACGCAAATATCAAGTTTGACCAAAAGCTGACCAGATTTAACCACTGTTGACTTGAGTTGATGAGTTTCGAAAAGAATTTTGAAATAATTAAAAAAAATTATTTAATTAAACAGAGTACTTACTTCTAATTAATTAAACAAAGTTATTTAATTAAATGAGAAGCCATTCCTAATTAATTAAATGAAGTTATTTAATTAAATAAGAAAAGTGTCTCTAATGAATTAAAAATTATTTAATTAAATAGAAAAATTAATTATGAGAGCATATCTCATTTTATTAAATTAAATATCTCAACAAAATCTCTCTTCAGTTCAAAAAGGAAAATTTCTAGTTCACTATTGATCAAAAATGAGTTAAATCAGTTAACTCCTTTTTCTACTCAAATTGAATCAGTTAACTCCTTATTTTATTCAAATTAAATTTGTTAACTCCCTTTAACTTGGAAATCTCCCTTTATGACTGAACTTCACCTTTAATCCTGACTGTTGATTGAAATCGATCTCAACCGTTGATGAATTCCAAGAAAGTCTATTTAAGAGAACCTCATCTCTTCATTTTGAAAGGTTGAATGAGAATTTGCATCGAATTTTTGTTGGAATTTATACTCACATTTTCTCATATTCACATATGCAAAGATCAAGTTTGACGAAAAGTTGACTAGATTTAACCACAGTTGACTTGAGTTGACTAGTTTCAAATTTTTTTTGAAATAATTAAATGAAATTATTTAATTAAATGGAGTACTTACTTCTAATTAATTAAACAAAGTTATTTAATTAAATGAAGTTATTTAATTAAATAAGAAAAGCGTCTCTAATTAATTAAAGAATATTTAATTAAATACAAAAAGTAATTATGACAGCATATCTCATTTTATTAAATTATATATCTCAACAAAATCTCTCTTATTAACATATATCTCTCTTATTAAATTAAAATATAAAAAGCCGATTATCATTCTTTGAATAAGAAGATCATAACTTTATTTATCTTGATCCACTAACACAAGTGCACCATCCATGACCTATTAACATCTTATTAGTTTTCAAATAGAAACTTAATTAAGTATTACTAAAGTTTGAGTCTTTTAATTTAATCATCACCATCGTTGACAACCATATAATATCTAAAGTCATAATTCAAGTTATTGGAATAAAACCTATCAACTTTGATATCAGTATTTTTATGATCTCATTAATAGAATTATATCAATTAAATTTTCATTACATAACTTAATTATTAATTAAATCCAATTAACTCTAGTTAATTGATTTAATTAATAACTTCACAACTAAACCATCAACCCAATGAATATTAGTTGACTAATAATTAAAAGTCAGCCATACACAAATATTCATGTTCTTAGTTCAATAATAGTAACTTGCTAATATTTAATGACAAGCTATATTGGGAATCTTATTAATAGATCACATTCATGATGATAATCATTTCTATCGCATATAATTATATTGACAACTCAATAAACATCAATTGATTAAAATCAATTATAATCCAAATCCAAAAATTATTACCTTTTACAAAACTTCAATCAATAAATAATCTCCACTAGATTATCTCTAATCAAATTTATTGATAATTATTTAAATCATTATTTATTAATAGTTTTCTTGTCTTTACAAACATTAATAAATAATGAACTCATCAAACTATAAATACTCGATCTATAGAACCTTTACATAAAACTTCATTGGCTAACTCTAATCACTATTAAGGTATATCGACAAGTTATCTAATAATACATAATGTATTAATAATAACAATTCTGCTTAAAATAATGTTATAATAATGACTTCATGTCAATTAAGTCTTAATCAATTATCATTAAAGTCTCTTCATTTGAAAAAACGTAATATGGAATTACCATCTCTAAATTATTAAATAGTATTTAATATACATTATAAAAAGTCCACTATATAAACTATATTAAAATCTCTTTTTTAATTTTTTTTTCTCTCATTTAAAAATCTATTTACTTAGATTGACTAATAATTAATTACACTTCTTCTACTATTAACTAATCTTAATTAAATTTGATTTAATTAGATTAGATAATAATTCATATAAAACTAATGCATATTAATAAGATTCTACTAAGGGAAGATTGCAATAATATATTTAATCCATTCCATGGTTTGATATATTATTTTTGTGAAGTTTAAGCATAAAGAACTCTTGATTATGGAAAATAGAATATTAAATAAAATAAATATTAAAATATCATATTAATTTTTCATTAAATTAAACCATTAATTAAATCTTTTAATTAGGCTTAATAAATAGAAAATACATCAAAGACTCATAAGGTAAAAATATGAAAACTCATCATAGCCACATACATACAAAATCAAACCAAGGGTTTATATCACAAATTATGTTATCCAACGTATTCGGAGGGTACTCAACTCGGATACTTGTCCTAATTTTTCAATTAGGGCAAATAGCTTAAAAGGTTAGGATTTGGACTTGAGAATTTATCTCCCATCTCTTATAATTGAGATAATGTGATAGGGTACGCTCATCTTGACAATTCAGGGTAGTCGATACCCGGTATCCGCAACCTGCATAAAAGCCATGCATGTACAAGCACAATATATACTAAACTAAATAAGCAATGGCAGGAAGTGGTGCATCGTGTAGTTTCCGACTAGCAGGTGACTACGACTCCCTTGCATCGAATTGTTGCTGAAATTCATACTCACATTTGCTCATATTCACATTCGCAAAGATCAAGTTTGATCAAAAGTTGAGCAGATTTAAGAACGGTTGACTTGAGTTGACTAGTGTCAAAAAGAATTTTGAAATAATTAAACGAAATTATTTAATTAAATGGAGTACTTACTTCTAATTAATTAAACAAAGTTATTTAATTAAATGAGAAGTCATTCCTAATTAATTAAATGAAGTTATTTAATTAAATAAGAAAAGCGTCTCTAATTAATTAAAGCTTATTTAATTAAATAGAAAAAGTAATTATGAGAGCATACATCATTTTATTAAATTAAATATCCCAACAAAATCTCTCTTCAGTTCAAAAAGGAAAATTTTCAGTTCATTATTGATAAAAAATGAGTTAAATCAGTTATCTCCTTTTTCTACTCAAATTGAATCAGTTAACTGATTATTTTAGTCAAATTAAATCTGTTAACTCCCTTTAATTTGAAAATCTTCCTTTATGACTGAACTTCACCTTTAATCCTAACCATTCATTGAAATCGATCTCAACCGTTGAAGAATTAAAAGAAAGTCTATTTAAGAGACCCTCATCTCTTCATTTTGAAAGGTTGAATGAGAATTTGCATCGAATTGTTGCTGGAATTCATACTCACATTTGCTCATATTCACATACGCAAAGATCAAGTTTGACCAAAAGTTGACTAGATTTAACCACGGTTGACTAGTTTCGAAAAGAATTTTGAAATAATTAATCGAAATTATTTAATTAAATAGAGTACTTACTTCTAATTAATTAAACAAAGTTATTTAATTAAATGAGAAGCCATTCCTAATTAACTAAATGAAGTTATTTAATTAAATAAGAAAAGTGTCTCTAATTAATTAAAGATTATTTAATTAAATAGAAAAAGTAATTATGAGAGCATATCTCATTTTATTAAATTAAATATCTCAACAAAATCTCTCTTCAGTTCAAAAAGAGAAATTTTCAGTTCATTATTGATAAAAATGAGTAAAATCAGTTAACTCCTTTTTCTACTCAAATTGAATCAGTTAACTCCTTATTTTACTCAAATTAAATCTGTTAACTCCTTTTAATTTGAAAATCTCCCTTTATGATTGAAGTTCACCTTTAATACTAACCGTTGGTTGAAATCAATCTCAACCGTTGATGAATTCCAAGAAAGTCTATTTAAGAGACCCTCATCTCTTCATTTTGAAAGGTTGAATGAGAATTTGCATTGAATTGTTTCTGGAATTCATACTCACATTTGCTCATATTCACATACGCAAAGCTCAAGTTTGACCAAAAGTTGACTAGATTTAACCACGGTTGACTTGAGTTGACTAGTTTCAAAAAAAAATTTGAAATAATTAAATGATATTATTTAATTAAATGGAGTACTTACTTCTAATTAATTAAACAAAGTTATTTAATTAAATGAGAAGTCATTCCTAATTAATTAAATGAAGTTATGTAATTAAATAAGAAAAGTGTCTCTAATTAATTAAAGATTATTTAATTAAACAGAAAAAGTAATTATGAGAGCATATCTCATTTTATTAAATTAAATATCTCAACAAAATCTCTCTTATTAACATATATCTCTCTTATTAAATTAAAATATAAAAAAGTCGATTATCATTCTTTGAATAAGAAGATCATAATTTTATTTATCTCAATCCATTAATATAAGTGCACCATCCATGACCTATTAACATCTTATTAGTTTTCAAATAGAAACTTAATTAAGTATTACTAAAGTTTGAGTCTTTTAATTTAATCGTCACCATCGTTGACAACCATATAATATCTAAAGTCATAATTCAAGTTATTGGAATAAAACCTATCAACTTTGATATCAGTATTTCTACAATCTCATTAATAGAATTATATCAATTAAATCTTCATTACATAACTTAATTATTAATTAAATCCAATTAACTCTAATTAATTGATTTAATTAATAACTTCACAACTAAACCATCAACCCGATGAATATTAGTTGACTAATAACTAAAAGTCAGCCATACACAAATATTCATGTTCTTAGTTCAATAATAATAACTTGCTAATATTTAATGACAAGCTATATTGAGAATCTTATTAATAGATCACATTCATCATGATAATCATTTCTATCGCATATAATTATATTGACAACTCAATAAACATCAATTGATTAAAATAAATTATAATCCAAATCCAAAAATTATTACCTTTTACAAAACTTCAATCAATAAATAATCTCCACTAGATTATCTCTAATCAAATTTATTGATAATTATTTAAATCATTATTTATTAATAGTTTGCTAGTCTTTACAAACATTAATAAATAATGAACTCATCAAACTATAAATACTCGATCTATAGAACTTTTACATAAAACTTCATTGGCTAATTCTAATCACTATTAAGGTATATTGACAAGTTATCTAATAATACATAACATATTAATAATAACAATTCTACTTAAAATAATGTTATAATAATGACTTCATGTCAATTAAATCTTAATCAATTATCATTAAAGTCTCTTCATTTAAAAAAATGTAATATAAAATTACCATCTCTAGATTATTAAATAGTATTTAATATACATTATAAAAAGTCCACTATATAAACTATATTAATAGAAAATACATCAAAGACTCATAAGGTAAAAATATGAAAACCCATCATAGCCAAAATATATACAAAATCAAACCAAGGGTTTATATCACAAATTACGTTATCCAACGTATTCGGAGGGTACTCAACTTGGATACTTGTCCTAATTTTTTAATTAGGCAAAATAGCTTAAAAGATTAGGATTTGGACTTGAGAATTTATCTCTCATCTCTTATCATTGAGATAATGTGATAGGGTACGCTCATCCTGACAATTCAGGGAAGTCAATACCCAATACTTGCAACTTGCATAAAAGCCATGCATGTACAAGCACAATATATACTAAACTAAATAAGCAATGGCAGGAAGTGGTGCATCGTGTAGTTTTCGACTAGCAGGTGACTACGACTCCCTTATTTAACCACATCAGACACACCATACAAAAGCAAACACGCACACCATACACATGCAAGTATGGGGTAAGTATCCATAAGAAAACACATATGATAATAAATCATCTTACTAATCATCATTAATAACTGGAAGCAATGTAATAATCATCATCAATAATTGTGAAAACAAAAAGTAATCATCATACATACATGAAATGTAAAGTCTAAGTAATCTCATCACATATCAACTGAATCCATAGCACAATATCTAATAATATCAAAAGAATGCTGCTAACCAACAACATAAAACTAGCTCCAAAAGAGTTCAACAACGATAACAAAATGCGAACCAGGGGCAAGCACTACAAAGTAATTATGAGAGCATATCTCATTTTATTAAATAAAGTTATCTAATTAATTAAATAAAGTTATTTAATTAAGTGAGAAGCCATTCCTAATTAATTAAATGAAGTTATTTAATTGAATAAGAAAATTGTCTCTAATTAATTAAAGATTATTTAATTAAATAGAAAAATTAATTATGAGAGCATATCTCATTTTAGTAAATTAAACATCTCAACAAAATCTCTCTTCAGTACAAAAAGGGAAATTTTTAGTTCACTATTGATAAAAAATGAGTTAAATCAATTAACTCCTATTTCTACTCAAATTGAATCAATTAACTCCTTATTTTACTCAAATTAAATCTGTTAACTCCCTTTAATTTAGAAATCTTCCTTTATGACTGAACTTCAACTTTAATCCTGACCGTTGATTGAAATCAATCTCAATCGTTGATGAATTCCAAGAAAGTCTATTTAAGAGACCCTTATCTCTTCATTTTGAAAGGTTGAATGAGAATTTGCATCGAATTGTTGCTAGAATTCATACTCGCATTTGCTCATCTTCACATACGCAAAGATTAAGTTTGACCAAAAGTTGACCAGATTTAACCACGATTGACTTGAGTTGACTAGTTTCAAATTTTTTTGAAATAATTCAACAAAATAATTTAATTAAACGGAGAACTTACTTCTAATTAATTAAACAAAGTTATTTAGTTAAATGAGAAGCCATTCCTAATTATTTAAATGAAGTTATTTAATTAAATAAGAAAATGTCTCTAATTAATTAAAGATTATTTAATTAAATAAAAAATATAATTATGAGAGTATATCTCATTTTATTAAATTAAATATCTCAACAAAATCACTCTTCAGTTGAAAAAGGAAAATTTTCAATTCACTATTGATCAAAAATGAGTTAAATGAGTTAACTCTTTTTTCTACTCAAATTGAATTAGTTAACTCCTTATTTTACTCAAATTAAATCTGTTAACTCCCTTTAATTTGGAAATCTACCTTTATGACTAAACTTCACCTTTAATCCTGACCGTTGATTGAAATCGATCTCAACCGTTGATGAATTTTAGGAAAGTCTATTTAAGAGATCCTCATCTCTTCATTTTGAAAGTTGAATGAAAACGTGCATCGAATTGTTGCTGGAATTCATACTCACATTTGCTTATATTCACATATGCAAAGATCAAGTTTGACCAAAAGTTGACCAGATTTGACCACGGTTGACTTGAGTTAACTAGATTCGAAAAGAATTTTGAAATAATTAAACAAAATTATTTAATTAAATGGAGTACTTACTTCTAATTAATTAAACAAAGTTATTTAATTAAATGAGAAGCCATTCTTAATTAATTAAATGAAGTTATTTAATTAAATAAGAAAAGTATCTCTAATTAATTAAACATTATTTAATTAAATAGAAAAAGTAATTATGAGAGCATATCTCATTTTATTAAATTAAATATCTCAACAAAATCTCTCTTCAGTTCAAAAAGGGAAATTTTCAGTTCACTATTGATAAAAAATGAGTTAAATCAGTTAACTCCTTTTTATACTCAAATTGAATCAGTTAACTCCTTATTTTACTCAAATTAAATCTGTTAACTCCCTTTAATTTGAAAATCTCCCTTTATGACTAACCTTCACCTTTAATCCTAACCGTTGATTAAAATCGATCTCAACCGTTTATGAATTTGTCATGCCCATATTTTCCTACCCAAAATAAGAAATAAATTTCTTTAAAGGAAGACATGATTAAGATAACTATTTTCAACTACAAATTTCAGATCCACACTATAAGGAAATGAAACTTTGATTAACTAATTGATTTGAACTCAAAAGAGCATTAGATTTCCATTTAACAGTCTTTCAAATATGCATCTTAATAAGACATAGAACTATTTCTTTTATTTTCTTTGTTTTCTTGTATTCAAATAGGAAACCTTTCATACATCACAAATGTAAGATCACAAACTTCTCTTTTGCATTGAATCATATACACAATCTTAAATCAAGTAGCAAGGCTTAGCTTTTATAAGTTTCATTTTCATTTCTTTGCAAGATACAACAATAATTATCAAAACCATTCACACAAGTGCCCTTTTCCACCCTACCATAATGGCATCATGAGGCTGATTGTGCCCTAGCCATACCCCCGGGCAAGAGAACTCATTTCAACCAAGAGATCATGGATGCAATCCTAAGAGTTCTCTCTAAACACTATGTCATAAATTTTCTAACAATATTTCGTCTCAATAAGTAAGAACTATTCTAAATGTATATAAGTTACTTATCTTTTCAAGAGCTCTCCCTTTAGATGGATCTTCATCTTCAACCAAGAATCATTCCTCCTCTTCCTCCATCTTCTTCTTCCTCTCCACATTTCTGTCATTCTCCCCTCCTCTTCTGCATATATCTCCTCGTTTCATCTCCAACAATGGTGAAAAAGTCCCTCCTCCAAAGTCTTCCTCACTCTTTAATGAAGGCACATGGCTCTCTTATCAGTGTGTCATAACCCATTGTTTCCCACTATTCATTTTCGTCACATTTGAAGTGGGGCCCTTTTGAGGTGTCATAATGTAAATTTTAACCATGATTTGACCCTCAACTAACCCCCAACCTTAGGTAGTATAAGTGGGTTAGGTTATTTTAACCCAGAATGCACTCTAGGATCCATTCTAACCAATCTAAAGTCCAACTTTAGTTCATATCGGATTTTACAAAAAGTTTGCATTGAGGTTGACTTTGATTGTTGTACAAGAGTTGGCATAGTTTTCTCAAAGGTCTTCATAATCATTCGATTAGGCCTTCATAATCATCTGCTGTACAAATTCAAATTTAACATCAGTAACTCAAACATATAAATATAAGACTGTAAACATTAATACATATCCTTGAATTAACCATAGATCAACCCATTAGATCAATATCATATTCCAACATCATTTCTTCATAATCATTTGCATATGAAATTCATTTACAAATAAGTATCATTCTTTTTACTTTAATTTCTCTAATTACAGACTTTTCAAGAATAATAACCACATTAATAATTCATAGCATATGTATCAAAACACCTTACACCTTACACATACATTAATCAAATTTATCAAGCATAAGTACTTACTCTCACTAATTATAGGATTCAAATCATAATATCTCTTAGAATAACATAACAAGTATCACTAGTATTCATTGTGTTATCTATATTCTATTCATTTCTGTACTTCTTTATTTTGAATTAAAATGATACATAATTTACTTCAAAACAATAATCACATAACGCAAACTTGATTTCCATTTTCATAGTCACCTTATGTAGAATGTATTTACCACAACACAATATCTATTCAATTCAATTGACCATAATTTCAATTACTAAAATTATCTAATTATCATGATGAGATAAGATGAATAATATAAATTATTTATCCATAAGGTAACTCACATTAGCTAATCAAGATGTTAACATAAATTACGCAATTCATCATAGTGTGAATTAGTTCTAATGCTACCAGTCTCATAAACTATCTAAACTATCGTATCATATGTAAAGAGGTCCGACCATTTCTATTTATAATTATTGTCAATTGTATGAACAAAATCCATAGTTGATCATAAGTTGAGTCTAACTTTGCACATTAATTAAATAAGTAGAATTCTTCTATACAAAGTATCACATACACATTTGCACCTAATATTTAGATAGTTACGAATGATAAGTCAATCTTTTTTAAACAATACTAATCATAGCAAGTCACATAAGGATTCTCCCTAATCATGTTACTGCATAAGTCTTATAATGTTCCTCTAATGAGAAAATTAATATTTACTACTAATCAAATTATATTGTAGACAAATTAACAATCGTTCTAGTCCTTACTTGGATGGGACCTTACAGAATTCCAGCAAAGCCTATTTAAGAGACCCTCATCTCTTCATTTTGAAAGATTGAATGAGAACTTGCATCGAATTGTTGCTGAAATTCATACTCACATTTACTCATCTTCACATTCGCAAAGATCAAGTTTGATCAAAAGTTGAGCAGATTTAACCACGGTTGACTTGAGTTAACTAGATTCGAAAAGAATTTTGAAATAATTAAACAAAATTATTTAATTAAATGGAGTACTTACTTCTAATTAATTAAACAAAGTTATTTAATTAAATGAGAAGCCATTCCTAATTAATTAAATGAAGTTATTTAATTAAATAAGAAAAGTGTCTCTAATTAATTAAAGCTTATTTAATTAAATAGAAAAAGTAATTATGAGAGCATACCTCATTTTATTAAATTAAATATCTCAAAAAAATCTCTCTTAAGTTCAAAAAGGGAAATTTTCAGTTCACTATTGATAAAAAATGAGTTAAATCAATTATCTCCATTTTCTGATCAAATTGAATCAGTTAACTCCTTCTATTACTCAAATCAAATCTGTTAACTCCCTTTAATTTGAAAATTTTCCTTTATGACTGAACTTCACCTTTAATTCTAATTGTTCATTGATATCGATCTCAACCATTGAAGAATTCCAGGAAAGTCTATTTAAGAGACCCTCATCTCTTCATTTTGAAAGGTTGAATGAGAATCTGCATCGAATTGTTGCTGGAATTCATACTCACATTTGCTCATATTCACATACGCAAAGACCAAGTTTGACCAAAAGTTGACTAGATTTAACCACGGTTGACCTAAGTTGACTAGTTTCGAAAAGAATTTTGAAATAATTAAATGAAATTATTTAATTAAATAGAGTACTTACTTCTAATTAATTAAACACAGTTATTTAATTAAATGAGAAGCCATTCGTAATTAATTAAATGAAGTTATTTAATTAAATAATAAAAGTGTCTCTAATTAATTAAAGATTATTTAATTAAATAGCAAAAGTAATTATGAGAGCATATCTCATTTTATTAAATTAAATATCTCAACAAAATCTCTCTTCAGTTCAAAAAGAGAAATTTTCAGTTCACTATTGATCAAAAATGCGTTAAATCAGTAAACTCCCTTTTCTACTCAAATTGAATCAGTTAACTGCTTATTTTACTCAAATTAAATCTGTTAACTCTATTTAATTTGGAAATCTCCCTTTATGACTGAACTTCAGCTTTAATCCTGACCGTTGATTGAAATCGATCTCAACCGTTGATGAATTCTAGAAAAAGTCTATTCAAGAGACTCTCATCTTTTCATTTTGAAAGGTTGAATGAGAATTTGCATCGAATTGTTGCTGGAATTCATACTCACATTTGCTCATATTCACATACGCAAAGATCAAGTTTGACAAAAAGTTGACCAAATTTAACCATGGTTGACTTGAGTTGACTAGTTTCGTAAAGAATTTTGAAATAATTAAATAAAATTATTTAATTAAATGGAGTACTTACTTCTAATTAATTAAACAAAGTTATTTAATTAAATGAGAAGTCATTCCTAATTAATTAAATGAAGTTATTTAATTAAATAAGAAAAGTGTCTCTAATTAATTAAAGATTATTTAATTAAATAGAAAAAGTAATTATGAGAGCATATCTCATTTTATTAAATTAAATATCTCAACAAAATCTCTCTTCAGTTCAAAAAGAGAAATTTTTAGTTCACTATTGATAAAAAATGAGTTAAATCAGTTAACTCCTTTTTCTACTAAAATTGAATCAGTTAACTCCTTATTTTACTCAAATTAAATCTGTTAACACCCTTTAATTTGAAAATCTCCTTTTATGACTGAACTTCACTTTTAATCCTGACCGTTGATTGAAATTGATCTCAACCGTTGATGAATTTCAGGAAAGTCTATTTAAGAGACTCTAATCTCTTCATTTTGAAAGGTTGAATGAGAATTTGCATCGAATTGTTGCTGGAATTCATACTCACATTTGCTCATATTCACATACGCAAAGATCAAGTTTGACCAAAAGTTGACCAGATTTAACCATGGTTGACTTGAGTTGACTAGTTTCGAAAAGAATTTTGAAATAATTAAACAAAATTATTTAGTTAAATGGAGTACTTACTTCTAATTAATTAAACAATGTTATTTAATTAAATGAGAAGCCATTCCTAATTGATTAAATCAAGTTATTTAATTAAATAAGAAAAGTGTCTCTCATTAATTAAAGATTATTTAATTAAATATAAAACGTAATTATGAGAGCATATCTCATTTTATTAAATTAAATATCTCAACAAAATCTCTCTTCACTACAAAAATAGAAATTTCCAATTCACTATTGATCAAAAATGAGTTAAATCAGTTGACTCCTTTTTCTACTTAAATTGAACCAGTTAACTCCTTATTTTACTCAAATTAAATATGTTAACTCCCTTTAATTTGGAAATCTCCCTTTATGACTGAACTTCAACTTTAATCCTGACCGTTGATTGAAATCGATCTCAACCGTTGATGAATTCCAAGAAAGTCTATTTAAGAGACCCTCATCTCTTCATTTTGAAAAGTTGAATGAGAATTTGCATCGAATTGTTGCTAAAATTCATACTCACATTTTCTCATATTCATATACGCAAATATCAAGTTTGACCAAAAGTTGACCAGATTTAACCACGGTTGACTTGAGTTGACTAGTTCCGATAAGAATTTTGAAATAATTAAACAAAATTATTTAATTAAATGGAGTACTTACTTTTAATTAATTAAACAAAGTTATTTAATTAAATAAGAAGCCATTCCTAATTAATTAAATGAAGTTATTTAATTAAATAAGAAACGTGTCTTTAATTAATTAAAGTTTATTTAATTAAATAGAAAAAGTAATTATGAGAGCATATCTCATTTTATGAAATTAAATATCTCCACAAAATCTATCTTCAGTTCAAAAAGGGAAATTTTCAATTCACTATTGATAAAAAATGAGTTAAATCAGTTGACTCCTTTTTCTACTCAAAGTGAATCAGTTAAATCTTTATTTTACTCAAATTAAACCTATTAACTTCCTTTAATTTGGAAATCTCCCTTTATGACTGAACTTCACCTTTAGTCATGACCGTTGATTGAAATCGATCTCAACCGTTGATGAATTCCAGGAAAGTCTATTTAAGAGACCCTCATCTCTTCATTTTGAAAGGTTGAATCAGAATTTGCATCGAATTGTTGCTAGAATTCATACTCACATTTGCTCATATTCACATACGTAGAGATCAAGTTTGACCAAAAGTTGATCAAATTTAACCACGGTTGACATGAGTTGACTAGTTTCGAAAAGAAGTTTGAAATAATTAAACAAAATTATTTAATTAAACAGAGTACTTACTTTTAATTAATTAAAAAAAGTTATTAATTAAATGAGAAACCATTCCTAATTAATTAAATGAAGTTATTTAATTAAATAAGAAAAGTGTCTCTAATTAATTAAAGATTATTTAATTAAATAGAAAAAGTAATTACGAGAGCATATCTCATTTTATTATATTAAATATCTCAACAAAATCTCTCTTCAGTTCAAAAAGGGAAATTTACAGTTCACTGTTGATAAAAAATGAGTTAAATAAGTTGACTCCGTTTTCTACTCAAATTGAATCAGTTAAATCCTTATTTTCATCAAATTAAATCTGTCCTTTTAATTTGGAAATTTCTCTTTATGACTAAACTTCACATTTAATCCTGACCGTTGATTGAAATCAATCTCAACCGTTGATGAATTCTAGGAAAGTCTATTTAAGAGACCCTCATCTCTTCATTTTGAAAGGTTGAATAAGAATTTGCATCAAATTGTTGCTTGAATTCATACTCACATTTGCTCATATTCACATAAGCAAAGATCAAGTTTGACCAAAAGTTGATTAGATTTAACCACGGTTGACTTGAGTTGACTAATTTCGAAAAAAATTTTGAAATAATTGAACAAAATTATTTAATTAAATGGAATACATACTTCTAATTAATTAAACAATGTTATTTAATTAAATAAGAAGCCATTCCTAATTAATTAAATCAAGTTATTTAATTAAATAAGAATAAATTGTCTCTAATTAATTAAAGATTATTTAATTAAATTGAAAAAGTAATTATTAGAGCATATCTCATTTGATTAAATTAAATATCTTAACAAAATCTCTCTTCGGTTCAAGAAGGGAAATTTCTAATTCACTATTGATCAAAAATGAGTTAAATCAGTTGACTCCTTTTTCTACTCAAATTGAATCAGTTAACTCCTTATTTTACTGAAATTAAATCTGTTAACTCCATTTAATTTGGAAATCTCCTTTTATGACTGAACTTCACCTTTAATCCTGATTGTTGATTGAAATTGATCTCAACCGTTGATGAATTCCAGAAAAGTCTATTTAAGAGACCCCCATATCTTCATTTTGAAAGGTTGAATGAGAATTTGAATCAAATTGTTGCTGGACTTCACACTCAAATTTGGTCATATTCACATACGCAAAGATCAACTTTGACCAAAAGTTGGCCAAATTTAACCACGGTTGACCTTAGTTGATTAGTTTCAAAAAGAATTTGGAAATAATTAAACGAAATTATTTAATTAAATGGAGTACTTACCTCTAATTAACTAAATAAAGTTATTTAATTAAATGAGAAGCCATTCCTAATTAATTAAATAAGAAAAGTGCCTCTAATTAATTAAAAATTATTTAATTAAATAGAAAAAGTAATTATGATACCATATGTCATTTTGTTAAATTAAATATCTCAACAAAATCTCTCTTCAGTTCAAAAAGTGAAAATTACAGTTCACTATTGATAAAAAATGAGTTAACTCAATTGACTCCTTTTTCTACTCAAATTGAATTAGTTAACTTCTTATTTTACTCAAATTAAATCTGTTAACTCCCTTTAATATCAAAATCTCCCTTTATGATTGAACTTCACGTTTAATCCTTACCGTTGACTGAAAACGATCTCAACCGTTGATGAATTCTAGGAAAGTCTATTTAAGAGACCCTCATCTCTTCATTTTGAAAGGTTGAATTAGAATTTGCATCGAATTGATGCTAAAATTCATACTCACATTTGCTCATATTCACATACGCAAAGATCATGTTTGACAAAAAGTTGACCAGATTTAACTACGGTTGACTTGAGTAGACTAGTTTCGAAAAGAATTTTGAAATAATTAAATAAAATTATTTAATTAAATGGAGTACTTACTTCTAATTAATTAAACAAAGTTATTTAATTAAATAATAAGCCATTCCTAATTAATTTAATGAAGTTATTTAATTAAATAAGAAAAGTGTCTTTAATTAATTAAAGATTATTTAATTAAATAGAAAAAGTAATTATGAGAGCATATCTCATTTTAAGAAATTAAATTTCTCCACAAAATCTATCTTCGGTTCAAAAAGGGAAATTTCTAGTTCACTATTCATCAAAAATGAGTTAAATCAGTTGACTCCTTTTTCTACTCAAAGTGAATCAATTAACTCTTTATTTTAATCAAATTAAACCTATTAACTCCCTTTAATTTTGAAATCTCCCTTTATGACTGAACTTCACCTTTAATCTTGACCATTGATTGAAATCGATCTCAATCGTTGATGAATTCTAGGATAGTCTATTTAAGAGACCCTCATCTCTTCATTTTGAAAGATTGAATCAGAATTTGCATCGAATTGTTGCTGGAATTCATACTCACATTTGCTCATATTCACATACGCAAGAAATTTTGAAATAATTAAATAAAATTATTTAATTAAATGGAGTACTTAGTTCTAATTAATTAACCAAAGTTATTTAATTAAATTTGAAGCCATTCCTAATTAATTAAATGAAGTTATTTAGTAAAATAAGAAAAGTGTCTCTAATTAATTAAAAATTATTTAATTAAATAGAAAAAGTAATTATGAGAGCATATCTCATTTTATTAAATTAAATATCTCAACAAAATCTCTCTTCAATTCAAAAAGAGAAATTTTCAATTCACTATTGATAAAAATGAGTTAAATCAGTTAACTCCTTTTTCTACTAAAATTGAATCAGTTAACTCCTTATTTTACTCAAATTAAATCTGTTAACACCCTTTAATTTGAAAATCTCCCTTTATGACTGAACTTCACTTTTAATCCTGACCGTTGATTGAAATAGATCTCAACCGTTGATGAATTTCAGGAAAGTCTATTTAAGAGACTCTAATCTCTTCATTTTGAAAGGTTGACTAAGAATTTGCATCGAATTGTTGCTAGAATTCATTCTCACATTTGCTCATATTCACATACGCAAAGATCAAGTTTGACCAAAAGTTGACCATATTTAACCATGGTTGACTTGAGTTGACTAGTTTTGAAAAGAATTTTGAAATAATTAAACAAAATTATTTAATTAAATGGAGTACTTACTTCTAATTAATTAAACAAAGTTATTTAATTAAATGAGAAGCCATTCCTAATTAATTAAATGAAATTTTTTAATTAAATAAGAAAAGTGTCTCTAATTAATTAAAGATTATTTAATTAAATAGAAAAAGTAATTATGAGAGCATATCTCATTTTATTAAATTAAATATCTCAACAAAATCTCTCTTCAGTTCAAACAGGGAAATTTCCAGTTCACTATTGATAAAAAATGAGTTAAATCAGTTAACTCCTTTTTTTACTCAAATTGAATCAGTTAACTCCTTATTTTACTCAAATTAAATTTGTTAACTCCCTTTAATTTGGAAATCTCCCTTTATGACTGAACTTCACCTTTAATCTTGACCGTTGATTGAAATCGATTTCAACCATTGATGAATGCCATGAAAGTCTATTTAAGAGACCCTCATTTCTTCATTTTGAAACGTTGAATGATAATTTGCATCGAATTGTTGCTGAAAATCATACTCACATTTGCTCATATTCACATACGCAAAGATCAAGTTTGACCAAAAGTTGACCAGATTTAACTATGGTTGACTTGAGTTGACTAGTTTCGAAAAGAATTATGAAATAATTAAACAAAATTATTTAATTAAATAGAGTTCTTACTTCTAATTAATTAAACAAAGTTATTTAATTAAATGAGAAGCCATTCCTAATTAATTAAATGAAGTTATTTAATTAAATAAGAAAAGTGTCTCTAATTAATTAAAGATTATTTAATTAAATAGAAAAATTAATTATGAGAGCATATCTCATTTTATTAAATTAAATATCTCAACAAAATCTCTCTTCAGTTCAAAAAGGGAAATTTTCAGTTCACTATTGATAAAAAATGAGTTAAATCAGTTAACTCCTTTTTCTACTCAAATTGAATCAGTTAACTCCTTATTTTACTCAAATAAAATCTATTAACTCCCTTTAATTTGGAAATCTCCCTTTATGACTGAACTTCACCTTTAATCCTGACCATTGATTGAAATCGATCTCAATCGTTGATTAATTCCAAGAAAGGCTATTTAAGAGACCCTCATCTCTTCATTTTGAAAGGTTGAATGAGAATTTGCATCGAATTGTTGCTGGAATTCATATTCACATTTGGTCATATTAACATATGCAAAGATCAAGTTTGACCATAAGTTGACTAGCTTTAACTGTGATTGACTTGAGTTGACTACTTTCGAAAAGAATATTGAAATAATTAAACAAAATTATTTAATTAAATGGAGTACTTACTTTTAATTAATTAAACAAAGTTATTTAATTAAATGAAAAGTCATTCCTAATTAATTAAATGAAGTTATTTAATTAAATAAGAAAAGTGTCTCTAATTAATTAAAGATTATTTAATTAAATAGAAAAAGTAATTATGAGAGCATATCTCATTTTATTAAATTAAATATCTCAACAAAATCTCTCTTCAGTTCAAAAAGGGAAATTTTCAGTTCACTATTGATAAAAAATGAGTTAAATATGTTAACTCCTTTTTCTACTCAAATTGAATCAGTTAACTCTTTATTTTACTCAAATAAAATCTGTTAACTCCCTTTAATTTGGAAATCTCCCTTTATGACTTAACTTCACCTTTAATGCTGACCATTGATAAAAATCGATCTCAATCGTTGATTAATTCCAAGAAAGTCTATTTAAGAGACCCTCATCTCTTCATTTTGAAAGGTTGAATGAGAATTTGAATCGAATTGTTGCTGAAATTCATACTCACATTTGGTCACATTAACATATGCAAAGATCAAGTTTAACCAAAAGTTGACCAGATTTAACTGCGATTGACTTGAGTTGACTAGTTTCGAAAAGAATTTTGAAATAATTAAAGGAAATTATTTAATTAAATGGAGTACTTACTTCTAATTAATTAACCAAAGTTATTTAATTAAATTTGAAGCCATTCCTAATTAATTAAATGAAGTTATTTAGTAAAATAAGAAAAGTGTCTCTAATTAATTAAAAATTATTTAATTAAATAGAAAAAGTAATTATGAGAGCATATCTCATTTTATTAAATTAAATATCTCAACTAAATCTCTCTTCAGTTCAAAAAGGGAAATTTTCAGTTCACTATTGATAAAAAATGAGTTAAATCAGTTAACTCTTTTTTTTACTCAAATTGAATCAGTTAACTCCTTATTTTACTCAAATAAAATTTGTTAATTCCCTTTAATTTGGAAATCTCCCTTTATGACTGAACTTCACTTTTAATCCTGACCATTGATAAAAATCGATCTCAATCGTTGATTAATTCCAAGAAAGTCTATTTAAGAGACCCTCATCTCTTCATTTTGAAAGGTTGAATGAGAATTTGAATCGAATTGTTGCTAGAATTCATACTCACATTTGCTCATATTCACATACGCAAAGATCAAGTTTGACCAAAAGTTGATCAAATTTAAGCACAGTTGACTTGAGTTGACTAGTTTCGAAAAGAATTTTGATTTAATTAAATGAAATTATTTAATTAAATGGAGTACTTACTTCTAATTAATTAAACAAAGTTATTTAATTAAATGAGAAGTCATTCCTAATTAATTAAATGAAGTTATTTAATTAAATAAGAAAACTGTCTCTAATTAATTAAAGATTATTTAATTAAATAGAAAAAGTAATTATGAGAGCATATCTCATTTTATTAAATTAAATATCTCAACAAAATCTCTCTTCAGTTCAAAAAGGGAAATTTCCAGTTTACTATTGATAAAAAATGAGTTAAATTAGTTAACTCCTTTTTTTACTCTAATTGAATCAGTTAACTCCTTATTTTACTCAAATTAAATCTGTTAACTCCCTTTAATTTGGAAATCTTCCTTTATGACTAAACTTCACCTTTAATCCTGACCGTTGATTGAAATCGATCTCAACCGTTGATGAATCTCAAGAAAGTCTATTTAGGAGACCCTCATCTGTTCATTTTGAAAGGTTGAATGAGAATTTGCATCAAATTGTTGCTGGAATTCATACTCACATTTGCTCATATTCATATACGCAAAGATCAAATTTGACTAAAATTTGACCAGATTTAACAACGGTTGACCTGAGTTGACTAGTTTCGAAAAAAAAATTTGAAATAATTAAACGAAATTATTTAATTAAATTTAGTACTTACTTCTCATTAATTAAACAAAGTTATTTAATTAAATGAGAAGCAATTCCTAATTAATTAAATGAAGTTATTTAATTAAATAAGAAAACTGTCTCTAATTAATTAAAGATTATTTAATTAAATAGAAAAAGTAATTATTAGAGCATACTTCATTTTATTAAATTAAATATCTCAACAAAATCTCTCTTCAGTTTAAAAAGAAAAAAATTCAGTTCACTATTGATCAAAAATGAGTTAAATCAGTTGACTCCTTTTTCTACTCAAATTGAATCAGTTAAATCCTTATTTTACTCAAATAAAATCTGTTAACTCCCTTTAATTTGGAAATCTCCCTTTATGACTGAACTTCACCTTTAATCTTGAACATTGATTGAAATCAATCTCAATCGTTGATTAATTCCAAGAAAGTCTATTTAAGAGACCCTCATCTCTTCATTTTGAAAGGTTGAATGAGAATTTGCATCGAAGTGTTGCTGGAATTCATACTCACATTTGGTCATATTAACATATGCAAAGATCAAGTTTGACCAAAAGTTGACCAGATTTAACTGCGATTGACTTGAGTTGACTAGTTTCGAAAAGAATTTTGAAATAATTAAATGAAATTATTTAACTAAATGGAGTACTTACTTTTAATTAATTAAACAAAGTTATTTAATTAAATGAGAAGCCATTCCTAATTAATTAAATGAAGTTATTTAATTAAATAAGAAAAGTGTCTCTAATTAATTAAACATTATTTAATTAAAATGAAAAAGTAATTATGAGAGCATATCTTATTTTATTAAATTAAATATCTCAACAAAATGTCTCTTCAGTTCAAAAAGGTAAATTTCGAGTTCACTATTGATAAAAAATGAGTTAAATTAGTTGACTCCTTTTTCTACTCAAATTGAATCAGTTAACTCCTTATTTTACTCAAATTAAATCTGTTAACTCCCTTTAATTTGGAAATCCCCTTTATGATTGAACTTCACCTTTAATCCTGACCGTTGATTGAAATCGATCTCAACCGTTGATGAATTTCAAGAAAGTCTATTTAGGAGACCCTCATCTCTTCATTTTGAAAATTTGAATGAGAATTTGCATCGAATTGTTGCTGGAATTCATACTCACATTTGCTCATATTCATATACGCAAAGATCAAGTTTGACCAAAATTTGACCAGATTTAACCACGGTTGACTTGAGTTGACTAGTTTCGAAAAAAAATTTGAAATAATTAAACAAAATTATTTAATTAAATGGAGTACTTACTTCTCATTAATTAAACAAAGTTATTTAATTAAATGAGAAGCAATTCCTAATTAATTAAATGAAGTTATTTAATTAAATAAGAAAAGTGTCTCTAATTAATTAAAGATTATTTAATTAAATAGAAAGAGTAATTATGAGAGCATATCTGATTTTATTAAATTAAATATCTCAACAAAATCTCTCTTCAGTTCAAAAAGGAAAATTTATAGTTCACAATTGATCAAAAATGAGTTAAATCAGTTCACTCCTTTTTCTACTCAAATTGAATCAGTTAACTCCTTATTTTACTCAAATAAAATCTGTTAACTCGCTTTAATTTGAAAATCTCCCTTTATGACCGAACTTCACCTTTAATCCTGACCGTTGATTGAAATCGATCTCAACCTTTGATGAATTCTAGGAAAGTCTATTTAAGAGACCCTCATCTCTTCTTTTTGAAAAGTTGAATGAGAATTTGCATCGAATTGTTGCTGGAATTCATACTCACATTTGCTTATATTCACATACGCAAAGATCAACTTTGAGCAAAAGTTGACCAAATTTAACCACGATTGACTTGAGTTGACTAGTTTCAAAAAAAAAAATTTAATAATTAAACGAAATTATTTAATTAAATGGAGTACTTACTTCTAATTAATTAAACAAAGTTATTTAATTAAATGAGAAGCCATTCCTAATTTATTAAATGAAGTTATTTAATTAAATAAGAAAAGTGTCTCTAATTAATTAAAGATTATCTAATTAAATATTAGAAGTAAGTATGAGAGCATATCTTATTTTATTTGATTAAATCTGTTTACTCCCTTTAATTTTGAAATCTCCCTTTATGACTGAAGTTCACCTTTAATCCTGACCATTGATTGAAATCGATCTCAACCGTTGATGAATTCCAAACAAGTCTATTTAATAGACCCTCATCTCTTCATTTTCAAAGGTTGAATGAGAATTTGCATCGAATTGTTGCTGGAATTCTGTAATACCCCACTCGGGAACCCAAGAGAAATAAACCTAACTTGTTACAATGTTTACTGGACTATTTTTTTTTTTAAAGTTTAAACAACGTCAAGATAACATTAATACGGAAGCAATAAGAACATACACATCAAATACACATTTGCAATTACAAATATAGTTTCAATCCCTCAAGGGCTCCTTTATGTTGAGTCACATTTAATAATTTTAAATTAATTATTTTAAGTTCCAAGTACAATTTCTCAAGATCATAAAGAAATAACAGATACATAATCACATAAGCAAAGCATAAGTATAACTAATACAATGAAAGTACATCCAATTAATAACATCCACTGCACATGTCGCAGGGTATGTGAGAATAGATACAATACATCCGAATACATGATCACATATATATACATCATCTGAAAAGAAGTCTTTGAGATAAGAAATAAGAATGATAAAGTTACATCTTCTGCAAAGAACATCCAACAACTAGCAATGTGAAGGGGGACCCAAATGGTAAGAAGACACTACATGCCGATCGCGTGGTTACCTAGTTAGGCTTCCACTCCCACCGTGCAGGGAAGATAATGAACAATCCACATACAGCTATCAAATATACAACATTCCTAGGCAAGGTACCCCTAATAGTCAAAACTACCTCAAAGGTAACACATGCTACTCAAGAAGATAAAATAATCCAAAAGTAAGACCACTCAATCCAATACCAACAGCTCATAACCAAACATCATTCGCAAACCAAGTATAAACCAAATACCAAGATCATAAGATAAACTCAACGAAAGATAATCACCTCAAGTCAAAAACCACATATCAAGAGTACATCATCCATGAATCACCAATTATCCTCAATGAAAGTAATAACCGCAATAAACACATCCAACAATAAGTACACCACCAGAGGCACACAAAATCTAGAAAGATCTACAGAGGAGACTCAGGCTACATACTAGGGAGTGTCATCACATTGCTGCTTGAGTTATCCTAGACTGATCTCTTAATAGACCCCGAACCCTCAAGCGTTGAGTTACCTTGGACTGGTTACTCTGAACCCCAGAACCTCAACATCACACATGTAGAAACCAGAAAGCCCTCTCAAGAAGACGACGCACTCATCCCATTCCCATCCTTAGTCTATATAAGCACTCAAGGCATGGGTGGATCAAATATCTCTAACTTATCTTTTTTTTTTTAGTGTGTTTTCCCCCCATAAATTTTAACTACTAGATTATCACTTGTTACATAAATTGCATTAGGTTACCCTAGCACTGACCACTTTGGGTCCCGGACCCCTATACAAGCCACTCCCAAGTCACATACCTAGACAACCTCTCCTAAGCACATAAATCCATAGTTGTGTCCCATACCATAACACCCATAAAGATCAAACTCGGTTCCTTAACAGGAAACCTAATAATAAGATGGTTCTCCCATTCAAGTAGACATAAATGCTCCATAAAGTAACCTCATAAATATAATCTCAATTTGAATCACAAAACACATCATGACATCTAGCCACATAAATGGTATCAAAGAAATCTCACAAAACCTTTGGTGTACATCCTAGACTGGTCAACATCTAAACAACTCAAGAATCCATACACATAAGCCATACAATCAAAACAACACAGTTTCATAGTTTGGGTTTGATTTTAAAATACACAATAGAATAAAAAGTAAAGTTTCATTTTTGTGTTCACTATACATTTTAAGTAAATGAATTCTCAGTTTATTCCACAAGTCAACTCTTTCATTAATTTGGATAAATATAAAAATTACCCCGACTAATTTTACGTAAATCAATTATTAAAATAATAATGATTGTCCTTTCAATAAAAATAATTTTTCTTTTATTAAAGTTAATATCATTATTATTAAGGTAAGTCTAAATTCCACTAAATATTTTCGTATATATTTCATTTAATTTAACTAATTAATAATGTAGAAAATAAAATAAAATAATCTTACTCCTTTATTAAATATTTATTAAAATAATAAATATTAATAAATTCATTTAAATAATAACATTTATTAATCAAATTTCTAAATAATAATAAAATTTGTTAATAAAATATTATTCAATATTAATAAAAAACTAGCACATTAAAACACATTAATAAAATTATAAACAATAACTAAGTTTATGAAACATTATTATTAAATATTAATAAACTTTAATAAAAAGGACAAACTTTATGAAAAAGAAACTTACGTATCATATTATGAAAAAAGGCTGCTAGTCTAATTATAGGCATGCTGCCTTCCAAAAAGAGGCCACTGGTTTTAATGCTTGTGCGGCATTTAAAGTAGGTAAATCGTCGGGCGCCAATCTTTAAAAAATAGATGGGGTGCGGTGGGGTACCCACCCCAATTATAATGTATATGATTTATTTGTTCTTTTTAATTTAATTCCATTCAAAATTTAATACGCATTATATATATATATATATATATATATATATATATATATATATATATATATATATATATAAAATATTATATATGAAATTTTAAGAACTGTTTTATAATTTTAAAATTTATGATATTTGTTTCAGTCAATTCTACAATAATAATATTATTATATATATATATATATATATATATATATATATATATATATATATAATAACATTTACATTATTATTCTGATAGGAAAACTAATTTTAAACATTCAAATTTCTAATTCAATATTTTGTTTTTATTTCAAACTTTTCCCCAAATTAATTTTTGTTCTTAAAATCTATTGAAAATGGACAACATTTATCTTTTAAATCTCAAGCCCGATTTCAATATCCAATAGATTCTCATATTTGTTTGATTTCTTATTCAATCTTATTCATATTAAAATACAATCCTCTAAAATAAACTCAGCGAAGTATCCCTCTAGGTCATGTATAGATATTTCTCAATCAAGAACAATTATTTGCATACCAGAAATACAACACATGCAACAGACACGAAGCAGATAGAAATTTGAAGAGCAAAACTACTATACAATTAAACCACGAGATCCTACCTGGATCTGATGCTAAACTCTGGTAGCTAGATAAAGATTCCTATTGTAAGCGAAATCCTTCAAGCTACGAAAAACTTCCCTTCTTTTCCAAACCCTCTGATTTTCTCTTCAAACCTGTGTGTGCCCTGAAACTTGTGTCTAAAAAACTTGTGTCTATAATAATGACCCAAAAACCCACTAATATAGAATCTAATTACCTTTTAGGGTTTCTGTCTCCACAACTCTAAAATTATAATTATTTTATTTAATTAATTCTTTCATGCACAATTAATTCGCTTTTAATTAAAATATTATTTTATTTTTCCTTCATGCACTTTAAGTGAATTATTAAATTACTTTATTTAATTTTCCACTTGACTTCGCTTTATTTAATTTATTAACTTTTTAAATCTCATGCGCACTATAATAAAATATCTCAATCAAGTTCACATATTTTATCTTTTAAATTAATTTTCTATATTTTAAACTCATACACGCATCATGCAAACTAAAATCTTTTTCATAAATTAATATCTTTTCACTTTTTAATTTATTTTTGAACGTTTAATTTGATAAATATTTATTAACTTAAATAAAAATAATATTTATCATTTATTTAAAAATGAACTCTAAATATATTATTATTAAATTAAATAATTATTATCACGTTCTAAATTTATTCTTAAAACTTTTATCTTCAGTTCAATTCTTTATTTTTAATTAATTTCTTAATTAATTAAATATAATTAAATATTCAAAATATCATAATAATTTTCCTTTAAATTAAATCATTAATTTAATCTTTTAAATAGACTTAATTAACAAAAAATTCATCAAAGACTCACAAAACAACATATGCACAAAATACTCACATGTTTAAAAAGGGTTGACAGTCTGTTACGAGTCCTCCTTGCAGGACAAGTATTTTAGGCTATGGCTAGGATTGGACCTAATCATTCTCTTCCCATTCTCACCATTTGAGTATTTGTAATAGGGCATGCTCATCTTGGCAATTCAGGGAAGTCGATGCCCGATGCCTACATCCTACATAAAAGACGAGCATGTACATGTATATAATATATCTAAACTAAACAGACTATGGCGAGGAGTGGTTCATCGTGTAGATCTCGACTAGCAGGTGACTACGACTCCCTCCCTTAACCAAATCAAACACGTCAAACAGAAAGATAAAATAAACACGTGCACCATACACATGCAAGTATGGGGTAAGTATCATAAAAATCACAAGTCTAATATCAAATGCGTACATATAATAGTGCATCTCTATCAATACAACATAATCATCATTAAAGACATCACGTTAACACTGTTACAAAAGAAACCACATTTACTAATTAGGAATCATTAAGACATCATTAACGTCATATGAAATGAAATCAACAAGCATATATGTAATCCAAAACATGAAATAATATCATAATATTGTAAATCCAATATCTCTAAACTAATCAATGCATAAAATCAACCTAAAAGAATTTGACAATGATAACAAAAATGTGAACTAGGGGCAGGCACTACATTCGCCCCCCCTAGAATTAGGTGCACTCCTGGAAGCCCATTACAAGAAACATGAATCAACTCAAAACTAAGGCCCATGATCGGGGCAATTGGTCGCTCTATGACCATATTGTCCACAATAGTAGAAATCTCCACTAAAGCCTCCCTGAGCTCTAGGTGCATGCGACTAATCAAAACTACCAACACTAGCATCCTAACTATAATCCTGAGGAACTCGATCCAATCTATTGCGCATACTATGCTTCCAGTTGTGATAGTTCCCTGACTGTGAACCACCACTGTTACCATGGAAGAACTTTCTTCCCAGCTTCTCCTGATTACCCTTAGAGAAGTTAGGAGAATTTTTAGAACTTCCAACCCCTTGAGACTGGTTATCCCTCAATGCTCCTAAATAAAGTGCCCCTCTAGCATGAACACCTGGTAGGCCACCTTGACCCGAAGTCACACTCATCTCAACAAAAGTAGCTCACAAAATTGCATCCTTAAGGGTTTTAGGTTGAAAAACCTTAACACCCCCAATGATGTTAGCATTAAGTCCTCTAATGAAATGTTGGACCATCAATGGTGAGCTATCACTAACTCCTGCATAAGACATAAGCTCGAAGAACTTACGCTCATACTCCACCATAGTCTTAGTACCCTGTCTCAAGTCGTGAAACTCATCTGCCCTTTGAAGTTGCCACTGCTTTGATAGAAATCGCTCACAGAAGTGTTCGTGGAACAACTCCCATGTGACAGTCTGCATATTTATCCCAAGTTTCCTCTCTTCCATATTCCACCAAATCACTGCAAAGTGTTCTAAATGGGTGATGGCATATCTTGCTTTGACGTTGGAGTCAAAGTCTTGCATGGAAAAACATCTATCTAGTGCAATCAACCAATTCTTAGCATCATATCCAGTACCTTCTCCATTGAAAGGTTTGATCTTGATCCGTAATAGCTCCTTCATCTGGATGGACTGGCTAGACCGCCTTATGCTCTCTAGGTTCCTCCCTCTAGGACTCATGGACCTATCTCTATCTCCATGCTCTAAATGATGAGCTCTATCCTGCAAGGGTAGTCATGCTAGGATCTCCTTGACCAAGTCTCTAGTGACCGGTCCTTCTATCTCAGCATGATGCTTAACACTATCATCCTCTCTAGCCTCTTCCTAAATAGGGTCTCCTGAATGGACCAAGGAAGGAATATGGTGACTAACTCTCCCATGACTTCTACCATGTCCTGAGCTATGACCCCTAGCAATGTATCTAGAACCAGAAGTCATCTCCCTACAACACCCAAACACAACAACGAAATATAAGAATCCATCATAACCATAGGGTCATAACATACTGACATGAAGCAATAATCTAGAAAGTTTTATGAGTTTTCTAGTTCCATGTTCAGAATTTGTATCATTTCAAAGTTTGTTGTTCAATCGTTTGGTTTCAAGTTTGATGTCAAAATAAGTTTGTCATTTAAATGAGTTGCAATTTTACTAATTTCTCAAGTGATGGCGCACATTATTACCAGAGTTCCCAATGTTGAAACTCTGGCTTTGATACCAGATGTAACGCCCCGCTCAAGAACCCAAGAGAAATAAACCTAACATGTTACAATGTTTACTGAAGTATTTTTTTTAAAAAGTTTAAAAAACGTCAAGATAACATTAATACGGAAGCAATAAGAACATACACATCAAATACACATTTGCAATTACAAATATAGTTTCAATCCCTCAAGGGGTCCTTTACGTTGAGTCACATTTAATAATTTTAAATTAATTAGTTTAAGTTCCAAGTACAATTTCTCAAGATCATAAAAAAATAACAGATACATAATCGCATAAGCAAAGCATAAGTATAACTAATACAATGAAAGTACATCCAATTAATAACATCCACTACACATGTCGCAGGGTATGTGTGAATAGATACAATACATCAGAATACATGATCACATATATATACATCATCTGAAAAGAAGTCTCTGAGATAAGAAATAAGAATGATAAAGGTACATCTTCTACAAAGAACATCCAATAGCTAGCAATGTGAAGGGGGACCCAAATAGTAAGAAGACACTACCTCTCGACCGTGTGGTTACCTAGTCAGGCTTCCACTCCCACCGTGCAGGGAAGATAATGAATGATCCACATACGGCTGTCAAACATACAACATTCCTAGCCAAGGTACCCCTATTAGTCAAAACTACCTCAAAGTTAACACATGCTACTCAAGAAGATAAAATAATCCAAAAGTAAGACCACTCAATCCAATACCAACAGCTCATAACCAAACATCATTCACAAACCAAGTATAAACCAAATACCAAGATCATAAGATAAACTCAACGAAAGATAATCACCTCAAGTCAAAAACCACATATCAAGAGTACATCATCCATGAATCACCAATCATCCTCAATGAAAGTAATAACCACAATAAACACATCCAACAATAAGTACACCACCAGAGGCACACAGAATCCAGAAAGATCTACAGAGGAGACTCGGGCTACATACTAGGGAGTGTCATCACATGGCTGCTTGAGTTACCTTAGACTGATCTCTTAATAGACCTCAGACCCTCAAGCGTTGAGTTACCCTAGACTGGTTACTCTGAACCCCGGACCCTCAACATCACACATGTGGAAACCAGAAAGCCCTCTCAAGAAGACGACGCACTCATCCCATTCCCATCCTTAGTCTATATAAGCACTCAAGGCATAGCTGGATCAAATATCTCTAACTTATCTTTTTTTTTTAGTGTGTTTCCCCCCCCATAAATTTTAATTACTAAATTATCACTTGTTACATAACTTGCATTAGGTTACCCTGGCACTGACCACTTTGGGTCCCGGACCCCTATGCAAGCCACTCAAAAGTCACGTACCTAGACAACCTCTTCTAAGCACATAAATCCACAGTTGTGTCCCATACCACAACACCCATAAAGATCAAACTTAGTTCCTTAACAGGCAACCTAATAATAAGATGGTTCTCCCATTCAAGTACACATAAATGCTCCATAAAGTAACTTCATAAATATAATCTCAATTTGAATCACAAAACACATCATGACATCCAGCCACATAAATGGTATCAAAGAAATCTCACAAAACCTTGGGTGTACATCCTAGACTAGTCAACATCTAAACAACTCGAGAATCCATATGCATAAGCCATACAAGAAAAACAACACAGTTTCATAGTTTGAGTTTGATTTTAAAATACACAATAGAATAAAAAGTAAAGTTTCAATTTTGTGTTCAATATACGTTTTAAGTAAATGAATTCTCAGTTTATTCCACAAGTCAACTCTTTCATTAATTTGGATAAATATAAAAATTACCCCCATTTATTTTACATAAATCAATTATTAAAATAATAATGATTGTCCTTTCAATAAAAATAAATTTTCTTTTATTAAAGTTAATATCATTATTATTAACGTAAGTCTAAATTCCACTAAATGTTTTCATATATATTTCATTTAATTTAACTAATTAATAATGTAGAAAATAAAATAAAATAATCTTACTCCTTTATTAAATATTTATTAAAATAATAAATATTAATAAATTCATTTAAATAATAACATTTATTAATCAAATTTCTAAATAATAATAAAATTTGTTAATAAAATATTATTCAATATTAATAAAAAACTAGCATATTAAAATTCATTAATAAAATTATAAATAATGACTAAGTTTATGAAACATTATTATTAAATATTAATAAACTTTAATAAAAAGGAAAAACTTTATGAAAAAGAAACTTACGTATCATATTAAGAAAAAAGGTTGCCAATCTAATTATAGGCATGCCGCCTTCCAAAAAGAGGCCGCTGGTTTTAATGCCTGTGCGGCATTTAAAGTAGGTAAATCGTCGGCCGCCAATCTAAAAAAAATAGATGGGGTGCGGTGGGGTACCCACCCGAATTATAATGTATATGATTTATTTGTTCTTTTTAATTTAATTCCATTCAAAATTTAATACGCATTATATATATATATATATATTTAAAAAAATATTATATATGAAATTTTAAGAACTGTTTTATAATTTTAAACTTTATGATATTTGTTTTAGTCAATTCTACAATAATAATATTATTATATATATATATATATATATATATATATATATATATATATATATATATATATATATATATATATATATATAATAACATTTACATTATTATTCTGATAGGAAAACTAATTTTAACCATTCAAATTTCTAATTGAATATTTTTTTTTTATTTCAAACTTTTCCCCAAATTAATTTCTATTCTTAAAATCTATTGAAAATGGACAACGTTTATCTTTTAAATCTCAAGCCCGATTTCAATATTCAATAGATTCTCATATTTGTTTGATTTCTTATTCAATCTTATTCATATTAAAATACAATCCTCTAAAATAAACTCAGCAAAGTATCCCTCTAGGTCATGTACAAATATTTCTCAATCAAGAACAATTATTTGCATACCAGATAAACAACACATGCAATAGACACGGAGCAGACAGAAATTTGAAGAGCAAAACTACTATACAATTAAACCACGAGATCCTACCTGGATCTAATGCTAAACTCTGGTAGCTAGATAAAGATTCCTACTGTAAGCGAAATCCTTCAAGCTACGAAAAACTTCCCTTCTTTTCCAAACCCTCTAATTTTCTCTTCAAACCTGTGTGTGCCCTGAAACTTGTGTCTAAAAAACTCGTGTCTATAATAATGACCCAAAAACCCTCTAATATAGAATCTAATTACCTTTTAGGGTTTCTGTCTCCACAACTCTAAAATTATAATTATTTTATTTAATTAATTCTTTCATGCACAATTAATTCGCTTTTAATTAAAATATTATTTTATTTTTCCTTCATGCACTTTAAGTGAATTATTAAATTACTTTATTTAATTTTCCACTTGACTTCGCTTTATTTAATTTATTAACTTTTTAAATCTCATGTGCACTATAATAAAATATCTCAATCAAGTTCACATATCTTATCTTTTAAATTAATTTTCTATATTTTAAACTCATACACGCATCATGCAAACTAAAATCTTTTTCATAAATTAATATCTTTTCACTTTTTAATTTATTTTTGAACGTTTAATTTGATAAATATTTATTAACTTAAATAACAATAATATTTATCATTTATTTAAAAATTAACTCTAAATATATTATTATTAAATTAAATAATTATTATCACATTCTAAATTTATTCTTAAAACTTTTATCTTCAATTCAATTCTTTATTTTTAATTAATTTCTCAATTAATTAAATATAATTAAATATTCAAAATATCATAATAATTTTCCATTAAATTAAATTATTAATTTGATCTTTTAATTAGACTTAATTAACAAAAAATTCATCAAAGACTCACAAAACAACATATGCACAAAATACTCACGGGTTTAAAAAGGGTTGACAGTCTGTTACGAGTCCTCCTTGCAGGACAAGTATTTTAGGCTATGGCTAGGATTGGACCTGATCATTATCTTCCCATTCTCACCATTTGAGTATTTGTAATAGGGCATGCTCATCTTAGCAATTCAGGGAAGTCGATGCCTGGTGCCTGCATCCTGCATAAAAGATGAGCATGTACATGTATATAATATATCTAAACTAAACAGACAATAGCGAGGAGTGGTTCATCGTGTAAATCTCGACTACTAGGTGACTACGACTCCCTCCCTTAACCAGATCAAACACGTTAGACAGAAAGATAAAATAAACACGTGCACCATACACATGCAAGTATGGGGTAAGTATCGTAAAAATCACAAGTCTAATACCAAATGCATACATATAATAGTGCATCTCTATTAATACAACATAATCATCATTAAAGACATCACGTTAACATTGTTAAAAAAGAAACCACATTTACTACTTAGGAATCATTAAGACATCAATAACGTCATGTGAAATGAAATCAACAAGCATATATGTAATCCAAAACATGAAATAATATCATAATATTGTAAATCCAATATCTCTAAACTAATAAACGCATAAAATCAACCTAAAAGAATTTGACAATGATAACAGAAATGCGAACTAGGGGCAGGCACTACAAATCCATACTCACATTTGCTCATATTCACATACGCAAAGATCAAGTTTGACCAAAAGTTGACAAAATTTAACTACGGTTGACTTGAGTTGACTGGTTTTGAAAAGAATTTTGAAATAATTAAACGAAATTATTTAATTAAATGGAGTAGTTACTTCTAATTAATTAAACAAAGTTATTTAATTAAATGAAAAGCAATTCCTAATTAATTAAATGAAGTTATTTAATTAAATAAGAAAAGTGTCTCTAATTAATTAAAGATTATTTAATTAAATAGAAAAAGTAATTATGACAGCATATCTTATTTTATTAAATTAAATATCTCAACAAAATCTCTCTTTAGTTCAAAAAGGGAAATTTCCAGTTCACTATTGATAAAAAATGAGTTAAATCAGTTAACTCCTTTTTCTACTCAAATTGAATCAGTTAACTCCTTATTTTACTCAAATTAAATCTGTTAACTCCCTTTAATTTGGAAATCTCCCTTTATGACCAAACTTCAACTTTAATCCTGACCGTTGATTGAAATCGATCTCAACCGTTGATGAATTTCAAGAAAGTCTATTTAAGAGACTCTCATCTCTTCATTTTGAAAGGTTGAATGAGAATTTGCATCGAATTGTTGCTGAAATTCATACTAACATTTGCTCATATTCACATACACAAAGATCAAGTTTGACCAAAATTTGACCAGATTTAACTACGAGTGACTTGAGTTGACTAGTTTTGAAAAAAAATTTGAAATAATTAAACGAAATTATTTAATTAAATGGAGTACTGACTTCTAATTAATTAAACAAAGTTATTTAATTAAATGAGAAGCCATTCCTAATTAATTAAATGAAGTTATTTAATTAAATAAGAAAAGTGTCTCTAATTAATTAAAGATTATTTAATTAAATAGAAAAAGTAATTATGAGAGCATATCTCATTTTATTAAATTAAATATCTCAACAAAATCTCTCTTCAGTTCAGAAAGAGAAATTTCCAGTTCACAATTGATAAAAAATGAGTTAAATCAGTTGACTCATTTTTCTACTCAAATTGAATTAGTTAACTCCTTATTTTACTGAAATTAAATCTGTTAACTCCCTTTAATTTAGAAATCTCCCTTTATGACTGAACTTCACCTTTAATCCTGACCGTTGATTGAAATCGATCTCAACCGTTGATGAATTCTAGGAAAGTCTATTTAAGAGACCCTCATCTCTTCATTTTGAAAGGTTGAATGAGAATTTGAATCGAATTGTTGCTGGACTTCATACTCACATTTGCTCATATTCACATACGCAAAGATCAAGTTTGACCAAAAGTTGACCAAATTTAACCACGGGTGACTTGAGTTGACTAGTTTCGAAAAGAATTTTGAAATCATTTAAAAAAATTATTTAATTAAATGGAGTACTTACTTCTAATTAATTAAACAAAGTTATTTAATTAAATAAGAAGCCATTCCTAATTAATTAAATGAAGTTATTTAATTAAATAAAAAAAGTGCCTCTATTTAATTAAAGATTATTTAATTAAATAGAAAAAGTAATTATGAGAGCATATCTCATTTTATTAAATTAAATATCTCAACAAAATCTCTCTTCAGTTCAAAAAGGGAAATTTCCAGTTCACTATTGATCAAAAATGAGTTAAATCAGTTCACTCCTTTTTCTACTCAAATTGAATCAGTTAACTCCTTATTTTACTCAAATTAAATCTGTTAACTCCCTTTAATTTGGAAATCTCCCTTTATGTTTGAACTTCACCTTTAATCCTGAACGTTGATTGAAATCGATCTCAACCGTTGATGAATTCTAGGAAAGTCTATTTAAGAGACCCTCATCTCTTCATTTTGAAAGGTTGAATGAGAATTTGCATCGAATTGTTGCTGGAATTCATACTCACATTTGCTCATATTCAGATACACGAAGATCAAGTTAGACCAAAAGTTGACTAGTTTTAACCACGGTTGACTTGAGTTGACTAGTTTCGAAAAGAATTTTGAAATAATTAAACGAAATTATTTAATTAAATGGAGTGCTTACTTCTAATTAATTAAACAAAGTTATTTAATTAAATGAGAAGCCATTCCTAATTAATTAAATGTAGTTATTTAATTAAATAAGAAAAGTGTCTCTAATTAATTAAAGATTATTTAATTAAATAGAAAAAGTAATTATGAGAGCATATCTCATTTTATTAAATTAAATATCTCGACAAAATCTCTCTTTAGTTCAAAAAGGGAAATTTCTACCTCACTATTGATCAAAAATGAGTTAAATCAGTTAACTCCTTTTTCTACTCAAATTGAATTAGTTAACTCTTTATTTTACTCAAATTAAATCTATTAACTCCCTTTAATTTGGAAATCTCCCTTTATGACTGAACTTCACCTTTAATCCTGACTGTTAATTGAAATCGATCTCAACTGTTGATGAATTCCAGGAAAGTCTATTTAAGAGACCCTCATCTCTTCATTTTGAAAAGTTGAATGAGAATTTGCATCGAATTGTTGCTGGAATTCATACTCACATTTGCTCATATTCAGATACGCAAAGATCAGGTTTGACCGAATTTAACCATGGTTGACTAGTTTCGAAAAGAATTTTTTAATAATTAAACAAAATTATTTAATTAAATGGAGTACTTACTTCTAATTAATTAAACAAAGTTATTTAATTAAATGAGAAGCCATTCCTAATTAATTAAATGAAGTTATTTAATGTGAGGCCTCGCCCCGACCCTTCGTAGCCTTAGTTGTTGCTTTATCTTTTTGTTACTCACGACTTGAGATGTCGAGACATTATCTGATACTTAGAACATATTATATTAATTGATGCTATGTGATTTTACTTTCAGATATATTTATGTTTGTCATTTAATATTTTATGTATATGTATGTTGATGAAATCGGTAAATGTACGATTGATACGTTGATTTAAGAGTTTTTTTTTATGATTAAGAATTAAGTAGGATGAAAGAAACCCTGATTGATGTATGGTATAATTTATGTGAATTTCTGATACGTATACATGTAATTTTTGGGACTATTGATGTGTGCAATGAATGTGCAGATATTTTAGTCGAGGAAACCGACGGAGGAACAAAACTGATCTCTATGTGCTAATTTTGGAAACCTTGTTGTTCGTAATTCAAGTATTGTACTGTGAGATGTATGTATTTGATTTCTGTGTTCAATAAATGTTAATGTTATAATTATGTTCTTTTAGTGTCGCTTGACACTTGTAAATTATTTATGTGCTTCAGTGTGCTGTTTAGGGTTAGTTGTTTAAACTTTGGACCTAGGTTGGTTTAGGTGGTGTCAGTTTGCTTTTGGGTTCTTAATCGAGGTTAGTCTTCCCTTAATCCGGATTAGTGTTTAATCTGCATTTTAGAGTTGTTAGTTTGATCCTAATTATTTTCTAGCCTTTGTTTGGCTCTAAACCTATTCCTAAGGCTTCAAAACATGGAATATTTATACCCCAGGGGTATGGGTATGGGGTAGGGGTCTTTTCCAACCCCTAAGCCCCCTTTGTTGACTTTTGAGCCCACTCAAAAAGTCTCTTTTTTCCTATGTGCGAAAATTGCAAGTGGTTGCCATGAGTTGTCTCACCCCACCTCCACTTAGTGTTTAACCATGGTATGGGTTGAGTTAGGAGTTTCTAAAATTATAAGTGGGTGGGTGAAGTTATTGGTCCTTTTGGGTGGTTGAGTTTGAGGCTTATTTAGAGGCCCTTCTTGAACTTGTGGAGATGGTTACCAAATCTCTACATTTAGAGAGGAGTTTTGAAGATTGAAGGAAGGAAGTGGAAACTCTATTAAAATTTGTTGATTGCCATTACCACTTTGTGCAGGTAGGAATTGTCATCTCCCTTGTTTAGATTTCATTCTTGTTTCATGCTTATGCTACCTTTGTGTTGTTTCA
Source organism: Cupressus sempervirens (assembly GCA_028749045.1). Taxonomy (NCBI): domain Eukaryota; kingdom Viridiplantae; phylum Streptophyta; class Pinopsida; order Cupressales; family Cupressaceae; genus Cupressus; species Cupressus sempervirens. The sequence goes on from CM053788.1 coordinate 371,284,582, forward strand.
ATGTTTGTATGTTTTGTGGGTATGTTGGGAAGCTTTGAAAACCATGTTATTTTTGGACGATTTCCTTTCATGTTCATGTTTGCAATTTTGAGATTTTTCCTACATGGGTGTTTTGGTATTACTCACCCTTGGAGAGGGCAGAAGTGACCAATTTTGGGAAAGGTCTGTTTAGTCAAACTCCAATCAGTGTAGAGTCTCTTCTCAGGATGAGAGGAGGGAGAAAGGGTAGGGTGTTATGGGCCCCTACCTGTAAGCACAAACCTTGTATGATTATGGTATGTTGAAATGGAAGAACGGAAGTTTTTGGTATATAGCCCCGATTGGGCATCTGTTGGTGTTGTGCCTGACTTCTTCTGGTTGGAAGAATCCACTTTTCCCTAGTGTTGATTCATTGTGAATCTTATAGTGAAAACCTTGTATGAATATGCATGTTCGTCTTGTTTCTTGGTCATGCTTGTTATCACCTGTTCAGATTTTGTTTCCTTCACGGTTCGTAGAAATGTGTTGCAGAATTGGATATGGAACCCTTGTTGAGGGTCATGAAGGAAATTTCATTTAAGTGTTGTATTCAGAATTGAAATCGTATGTAATTTGTATCTCAAAACTATGTTGTAATGGCAACGAAGCCGAGTTTTCTTCTTGATTCTTTCCCAGTTGAGCCCTTGAATTAGGTTGTTAATAAAATAAGTGATCGAGTATTCCTTGGTTCTCTTGAAGTTTTCATATTTTATTTGGTCACTTGAATGTATATTAAAGATGATATGAATCGATGATGTTCAATTATGCAAGATTCAATTTGTAAATGTATGGTATCTCTTTTGAGTTTGATATGATTTAGTTCATGGTTGTTTGTGTTGAAAGTAAATTTGCAAGAACATGTAGGAAAGAATTATGTCAAGATATCCAAAATTTAAATTTGAAACATGATAGAGGAAAGAACTCGGTGTGTTTTGATACTCCCTTCAAATGAATAGAGCATTATCTTTTTTTGATCTCTTTATTTTCTCAATTGCCCTAAGATTAGTTAGTCTCTATGTTACTCAAATTTTGCTCCATCACTTATAGTAGATAGTTAAATGAATATATAGTTGATTTTGTTGAGCATGATACATAATAAGGTGATAAGTTAATATCATTATGAATTAAAACATGAATCCTATAAAACTCCATAGTAAGACTTAAACCTACAAGTAAGTTTTCAAATGCATGTAAAAAAAAAATAAGGCCTATAGGAGCACATATATCATTCTGGAAATTATATGGCAAAAAAAAAAAAAAAAGTTCATACTATTACAGTTTAATATAATAATAGACCCTCAATGATTTAAAAACAATACTTTATAAACATCTAAATATCCTAGCTTCTTATATCCTTTCCTACCATATAAACTTTATTGTCATTAATGTTTCCTCACCTCTACTTGGACGTTAGTTGGAAGAAGGTTTCAAAATATTTATATAAAAATGTTTTATTTACTTACTCTTTGTATCATCATAATGATGATGTCACCCCTATTCTGCACCCCACCTTGACTTTGTGCTTGTCTCAGCTCATGAGGAAACGTGAGGCCTTGGGATGAAGTGACAGCATATATTTAAAACCTTATTCTTTTCCCCATGTCTGATCCCCTCTGTCTGAGCACTCAATTGCCTTCTCATTTATGAAAGTTGTTGTTGCTTTGTTTAGTTTTTTTTTGGGTGCTATTTCCTTTGTTGGGGCTTGCCATCGTACTACCCACGTACTTGACCCAAGGTTGGACTGCGCCTTGCAAACCTTGGGCTACGTGGGGCAGCTTTGGTATCCACCCAAGTATGTTGGTAGGGAGTGTAGGGGGGGGGGGAGAGGGTAAGGTTAGATGGTTAGGTGTAAGTTAGTATTAAGTTTTTTTTTGTTAGTTATTTTGTTTAATATTAGATTAGTGTAAAATATGTTTTAGTAAGTATTTATTTTTATTATTGTCTTTTCATATATTTTTTAATTAAGCAAATTTTAAATGTAAATTAATGTGTTAGTTGATATTAGTAGATAGTTAACTATTAAAAGATTAAGTCAGTTGTTCATTTTGTTAATTTAAATTATTTTTGTTTTTAGTTAGTAGCATATATTCAATTTTATAGTTACTTTATTTATGTTTTTGCTAATTGCTATTTATTTTAATTAGTTAAGTTGTAAACGTAAATTAAGTAAGTTTTAGTTAGTTATTACTTGTGTTATTGGTGTAATCCATTGTTCAAAATTTTAATATATAAGTTTCTTAGTAATGTTAGTTTTTATATTGATGATATATTAGTTAAATATAGTTTAGCTTAGTTTTGTATCAAAAATTAAGATAGAATTCAATTGGAGTTAGTTTAGTTTTAAAGCAATTTAGTTGTTTCACTATTTTAGAAAGTTTTAAATTAATGATTGGTTAATTAATAGACTTTATTAAAATGATAATCAGAATGATTGTTTTAAAATTATAACTAATAATGTTTTAGTTTTGCTAAAGTATTGTTAAAAATTGTAGATAACGTTTCATGAAATATTTTTATCATCTTAATTTAAATTCATATGGTCATTATATTAGAAATGTTTTATTTGATTTTTTTATAAAATTACGATTGGAATAAAATTAAGTATAGTTTATATAGGTGTATGGGTAGATGTGATATGTCTCTTAATGAGTTCTTGTTTTGATAATTCGAATGAATTTAAGACAAGTCAGTTTTAATTTATTTAAGTATAGGTATTAGATTTAGATAGTTTAGGTTTTTAGATTTGTTTTAATTGTTTAATTTTTTTAGGAAGATTTAAATTTCATAATTAGTTAGAATTTATTTAGTTGTTAGTGGATTAAATTTAAAATTAGTAAGTTTATGATAGTTGATCTTTATGTTAAAATAGTCGAAATGTTTAAGTTAATAAATTATATATATATATATATATATATATATATATATATATATATATATATATATATATATATATATATATATATATATATATATATATATATATATATATATATATATATATATATATATATATATATATATATATATATATATATATATATATATATTCAATTTTAATTTTAGTTAATTGTTTTCTTAGAGTGACTTTCCTATATTTAATAAGATTGTCAATCGATAATTGTCAAAGAGATTTATAGTTGATGTTGATTAGATACTTTCAATTAATCTAAACTCGAATACATTTACATTATCATCTAAATAATGGTTTCATATTGTTGTAAGTTAATTATATAACGTACCCTTTGATCGATATCAATCTTCTAACAAAAACTTCAATATCTTAACAATGTAATCGTACCCATGTTTATAATCTTAAGACATAATGGAGAGAACCTTTACTAAAACTTCTATCTCAATCATTTCAAACTTAGAGCAATTTAATTATTATTATAAAAAAAAAAATTTGTGTGTTTTTATTGCCCTCGTAGTTTTGGCATGACATTTAATTAAATAAGAAAAGTGCCTCTAATTAATTAAAGATTATTTAATTAAATACCAAAATTAATTATGAGAGCATATCTCATTTTATTAAACTAAATATCTCAACAAAATCTCTCTTCAGTTCAAAAAGGGAAATTTCCAGTTCACTATTGATCAAAAATGAGTTAAACCAGTTAACTCTTTTTTCTACTCAAATTGAATCAGTTAACTCCTTATTTTACTCAAATTAAATCCGTTAACTCCCTTTAATTTGGAAATCTCCCTTTATGACTGAACTTCACCTTTAATCCTAACCGTTGATTGAAACCGATCTCAACCGTTGATGAATTCCAGGAAAGTCTATTTAAGAGACCCTCATCTCTTCATTTTGAAAGGTTGAATGAGAATTTACATCGAATTGTTGCTGGAATTCATACTCACATTTGCTCATATTCACATACGCAAAGATCAAGTTTGACCAAAAGTTGACTAGATTTAACCATGGTTGACTTGAGTTGACTAGTTTCGAAATGGAGTACTTACTTCTAATTAACTAAACAAAGTTATTTAATAAAATTAGAAGACATTCCTAATTAATTAAATGAAGTTATTTAATTAAATAAGAAAAGTCCCTCTAATTAATTAAAGATTATTTAATAAAATAGAAAAAGTAATTATGAGAGCATATCTCATTTTATTAAATTAAATATCTCAACAAAATCTCTCTTCAGTTCAAAAAGGGAAATTTCCAGTTCACTATTGATAAAAAATGAGTTAAATGAGTTAACTCCTTTTTCTACTCAAATTGAATCAGTTAACTCCCTTTTTTACTCAAATTAAATCTGTTAACTCCCTTTAATTTGGAAATCTCCCTTGATGACTGAACTTCACCTTTAATCCTGACCGTTGATTGAAATTGATCTCAACCGTTGATGAATTCTAGGAAAGTCTATTTAAGAGACACTCATCTCTTCATTTTGAAAGGTCGAATGAAAATTTGCATCGAATTGTTGCTGAAATTCATACTCACATTTGCTCATATTCACATATGCAAAGATCAAGTTTGGCCAAAAGTTGACCAGATTTAACCATGGTTGACTTGAGTTGACTAGTTTCAAAAAGAATTTCAAAATAATTAAACAAAATTATTTAATTAAATGGAGTACTTACTTCTAATTAATTAAACAAAGTTATTTAATTAAATGAGATGCAATTCCTAATTAATTAAATGAAGTTATTTAATTAAATAAGAAAAGTGTCCCTAATTAATTAAAGATTATTTAATTAAATAGACAAAGTAATTATGAGAGCATATCTCATTTTATTAAATTAAATATCTCAATAAAATCTCTCTTCAGTTCAAAAAGAGAAATTACCAGTTCACTATTGATAAAAAATGAGTTAAATCAATTGACTCCTTTTTCTACTCAAATTGAATCAGTTAACTCCTTATTTTACTCAAATTAAATCTGTTAACTCCCTTTAATTTGGAAATATCCCTTTATGACTGAACTTCACCTTTAATCCTAACCGTTGATTGAAATCGATCTCAATCATTGATGAATTCAAGGAAAGTCTATTTAAGAGACCCTCATCTCTTCATTTAGAAAGGTTGAATGAGAATTTGCATCGAATTGTTGCTGGAATTCATACTCACATTTGCTCATATTCACATACGCAAAGATCAAGTTTGACAAAAAGTTGACCAGATTTAACCACGGTTGATTTCAGTTGACTAGTTTCGAAAAGAATTTTGAAATAATTAAATAAAATTATTTAATTAAATGGAGTACTTACTTCTAATTAATTAAACAAAGTTATTTATTTAAATGAGAAGCCATTCCTAATTAATTAAATGAAGTTATTTAATTAAATAAGAAAAGTGCCTCTAATTAATTAAAGATTATTTAACTAAATAGAAAAAGTAATTATGAGAGCATATCTCATTTTATTAAATTAAATATCTCAACAAAATATCTCTTTAGTTCAAAAAGGGAAATTTCTAGCTCACTATTGGTCAAAAATGAGTTAAATGAGTTAACTCCTTTTTTTACTCAAATTGAATCAGTTAACTATTTATTTTTCTCAAATTAAATCTGTTAACTCCTTTTAATTTGGAAATCTCCCTTTATGACCGAACTTCACCTTTAATCCTGACTGTTGATTGAAATCGATCTCAACCGTTGATGAATTCTAGGAAAGTCTAATTAAGAGACCCTCATCTCTTCATTTTGAAAGGTCGAATGAAAATTTGCATCGAATTGTTGCTGGAATTCATTCTCACATTTGCTCATATTCACATACGCAAAGATCAAGTTTGACCAAAAGTTGACCAGATTTAACCACGGTTGACATGAGTTGATTAGTTTCGAAATGAATTTTTAAATAATTAAACAAAATTATTTAATTAAATGGAGTACTTACTTCTAATTAACTAAACAAAGTTATTTAATTAAATTAGAAGACATTCCTAATTAATTAAATGAAGTTATCTAATTAAATAAGAAAAGTCCCTCTAATTAATTAAAGATTATTTAATTAAATAGAAAAAGTAATTATGAGAGCATATCTCATTTTATTAAATTAAATATCTCAACAAAATCTCTCTTCAGTTCAAAAAGAGAAATTTCCAGTTCACTATTGATCAAAAATGAGTTAAATCAGTTGACTCCTTTTTCTACTCAAATTGAATCAGTTAACTCCTTATTTTACTCAAACTAAATTTTTTAACTCCCTTTAATTTGGAAATCTCCCTTTATGACTGAACTTCACCTTTAATCTTGACCGTTGATTGAAATCGATCGCAACCGTTGATGAATTCCAGGAAAGTCTATTTAAGAGACCCTCATCTCTTCATTTTGAAAGGTTGAATGAGAATTTGCATCGAATTGTTGCTGGAATTCACACTCACATTTGCTCATATTCACATATGCAAAGATCAAGTTTGACCAAAAGTTGACCAGATTTAACCACGGTTAACTTGAGTTGACTAGTTTCAAAAAGAATTTTGAAATAATTAAATGAAATTATTTATTTAAATGGTGTACTTACTTCTAATTAATTAAACGAAGTTATTTAATTAAATGAAAAGCCATTCCTAATTAATTAAATGAAGTTATTTAATTAAAAAAAGAAAAGTGCCTCTAATTAATTAAAGATTATTTAATTAAATAGAAAAAGTAATTATGAGAGCAAATCTCATTTTATTAAATTAAATATCTCATCAAAATCTCTCTTCAGTTCAAAAAGGGAAATTTCGAGTTCACTATTGATAAAAAATGAGTTAAATCAATTAACTCCTTTGTGTACTCAAATTGAATCAGTTAACTCCTTATTTTACTCAACTTAAATCTGTTAACTCCCTTTAATTAGGAAATCTCCCTTTATGACTAAACTTCACGTTTAATCATGACCGTTGATTGAAATCGATCTCAACCGTTGATGAATTCTAGGAAAGTCTATTTAAGAGACCCTCATCTCTTCATTTTGAAAGGTCGAATGAAAATTTGGATCGAATTATTGCTGGAATTCATACTCACATTTGCTCATATTCACATACGCAAAGATCAAATTTGATCAAAAGTTGACCAGATTTAACCACGGTTGACTTGAGTTGACTAGTTTCAAAAAGAATTTTGAAATAATTAAACGAAATTATTTAATTGAATGGAGTACTTACTTCTAATGAATTAAACGAAGTTATTTAATTAAATGAGAAGCCATTCCTAATTAATTAAATGAAGTTATTTAATTAAATAAGAAAAGTGTCTCTAAGTAATTAAAGATTGTTTAATTAAATAGTAAAAGTAATTATGAGAGCATATCTCATTTTATTAAAGTAAATATCTGAACAAAATCTCTCTTCAGTTCAAAAAGGGAAATTTCTAGTTCACTATGGATCCAAAATGAGTTAAATCAGTTGACTACTTTTTCTACTCAAATTGAGTTAGTTAACTCCTTATTTTACTCAAATTAAATTTGTTAACTCCCTTTAATTTGGAAATCTTCATTTATGACTGAACCTCACCTTTAATCCTGACCGTTGATTGAAATCGATCTCAACCGTTGATGAATTCCAGGGAAGTCTATTTAAGAGACCCTCATCTCTTCATTTTGAAAAGTTGAATGTAAATTTGCATCGAATTGTTGTTGGAATTCATACTCACATTTGCTCATATTCACATACGCAAAGATCAAGTTTGACCAAGAGTTGACTAGATTTAACCATGGTTGACTTGAGTTGACTAGTTTCGAAATGAATTCTCAAATAATTAAACAAAATTGTTTAATGAAATGGAGTAATTACTTCTAATTAATTAAACAAATTTATTTAATTAAATGAGAAGCCATTCCTAATTAATTAAATGAAGTTATTTAATTAAATAAGAAAAGTGTCTCTAATTAATTAAAGATTATTTAATTAGACTGAAAAAGTAATTATGAGAGCATAGCTTATTTTATTAAATTAAATATCTCAACAAAATCTCTCTTCAGTTCAAAAAGGGAAATTTCCAGTTCACTATTGATAAAAAATGAGTTAAATTAGTTGACTCCTTTTTCTACTCAAATTGAATCAGTTAACTCCTTATTTTACTCAAATTAAATTTGTTAACTCCCTTTAATTTGGAAATCTCCCTTTATGACTGAACTTCACCTTTAATCCTGACCGTTGATTGAAATCGATCTCAACCGTTGATGAATTGCAGAAAAGTCTATTTAAGAGACCCTCATCTCTTCATTTTGAATGGTTGAATGAGAATTTGCATCGAATTGTTGCTAGAATTCATACTCACATTTGCTCATATTCACATACGCAAAGATCAAGTTTGACAAAAAGTTGACCAGATTTAACCACGGTTGACTTGAGTTGACTAGTTTCGAAAAGAATTTTGAAATAATTAAATAAAATTATTTAATTAAATGGAGTACTTACTTCTAATTAATTAAACAAAGTTATTTATTTAAATGAGAAGCCATTCCTAATTAATTAAATGATGTTATTTAATTAAATAAGAAAAGTGCCTCTAATTAATTAAAGATTATTTAACTAAATAGAAAAAGTAATTATGAGAGCATATCTCATTTTATTAAATTAAATATCTTGACAAAATATCTCTTTAGTTCAAAAAGAGAAATTTCTAGCTCACTATTGGTCAAAAATGAGTTAAATGAGTTAACTCCTTTTTCTACTCAAATTGAATCAGTTAACTCTTTATTTTTCTCAAATTAAATCTGTTAACTCCTTTTAATTTGGAAATCTCCCTTTATGACCGAACTTCACCTTTAATCCTGACCGTTGATTGAAATCGATCTCAACCGTTGATGAATTCTAGGAAAGTCTATTTAAGAGACCCTCATCTCTTCATTTTGAAAGGTCGAATGAAAATTTGCATCGAATTGTTGCTGGAATTCATTCTCACATTTGCTCATATTCACATACGCAAAGATCAAGTTTGACCAAAAGTTGACCAGATATAACCACGGTTGACATGAGTTGAGTAGTTTCCAAATGAATTTTTAAATAATTAAACAAAATTATTTAATTAAATGGAGTACTTACTTCTAATTAACTAAACAAAGTTATTTAATTAAATTAGAAGACATTCCTAATTAATTAAATGATGTTATTTAATTAAATAAGAAAAGTCCCTCTAATTAATTAAAGATTATTTAATTAAATAGAAAAAGTAATTATGAGAGCATATCTCATTTTATTAAATTAAATATCTCAACAAAATCTCTCTTCAGTTCAAAAAGAGAAATTTTCAGTTCACTATTGATCAAAAATGAGTTAAATCAGTTGACTCCTTTTTCTACTCAAATTGAATCAGTTAACTCCTTATTTTACTCAAATTAAATTTTTTAACTCCCTTTAATTTGGAAATCTCCCTTTATGACTGAACTTCACCTTTAATCCTGACCGTTGATTGAAATCGATCGCAACCGTTGATGAATTTCAGGAAAGTCTATTTAAGAGACCCTCATCTCTTCATTTTGAAAGGTTGAATGAGAATTTGCATCGAATTGTTGCTGGAATTCACACTCACATTTGCTCATATTCACATACGCAAAGATCAAGTTTGACCAAAAGTTGACAAGATTTAACCACGGTTGACTTGAGTTGACTAGTTTCGAAAAGAATTTTGAAATAAATTAAATGAAGTTATTTAAAAAAAAAAAAAAGTGCCTCTAATTAATTAAAGATTATTTAATTAAATAGAAAAAGTAATTATGAGAGCATATCTCATTTTATTAAATTAAATATCTCATCAAAATCTCTCTTCAGTTCAAAAAGGGAAATTTCCAGTTCACTATTGATCAAAAATGAGTTAAATCAATTAACTCCTTTTTGTACTCAAACTGAATCAGTTAACTCCTTATTTTACTCAAATTAAATCTGTTAACTCCCTTTAATTAGGAAATCTCCCTTTATGACTAAACTTCACCTTTAATCATGACCGTTGATTGAAATCAATCTCAGCCGTTGATGAATTCTAGGAAAGTCTATTTAAGAGACCCTCATCTCTTCATTTTGAAAGGTCGAATGAAAATTTGCATCGAATTATTGCTGGAATTCATACTCACATTTGCTCATATTCACATACGCAAAGATCAAGTTTGACCAAAAGTTGACAAGATTTAACCACGGTTGACTTGAGTTGACTAGTTTCGAAAATAAGTGCCATTCCTAATTAATTAAATGAAGTTATTTTTAAAAAAAAAAGTGCCTCTAATTAATTAAAGATTATTTAATTAAATAGAAAAAGTAATTATGAGAGCATATCTCATTTTATTAAATTAAATATCTCATCAAAATCTCTCTTCAGTTCAAAAAGGGAAATTTCCAGTTCACTATTGATCAAAAATGAGTTAAATCAATTAACTCCTTTTTGTACTCAAATTGAATCAGTTAACTCCTTATTTTACTCAAATTAAATCTGTTAACTCCCTGTAATTAGGAAATCTCCCTTTATGACTAAACTTCACCTTTAATCATGACCGTTGATTGAAATCGATCTCAGCCGTTGATGAATTCTAGGAAAGTCTATTTAAGAGACCCTCATCTCTTCATTTTGAAAGGTCGAATGAAAATTTGCATCGAATTATTGCTGGAATTCATACTCACATTTGCTCATATTCACATACGCAAAGATCAAGTTTGACCAAAAGTTGACAAGATTTAACCACGGTTGACTTGAGTTGACTAGTTTCGAAAAGAATTTTGAAATAATTAAACAAAATTATTTAATTGAATGGAGTACTTACTTCTAATGAATTAAACAAAGTTATTTAATTAAATGAGAAGCCATTCCTAATTAATTAAATGAACTTATTTAATTAAATAAGAAAAGTGTCTCTAAGTAATTAAAGATTGTTTAATTAAATAGTAAAAGTAATTATGAGAGCATATCTCATTTTATTAAAGTAAATATCTGAACAAAATCTCTCTTCAGTTCAAAAAGGGAAATTTCCAGTTCACTATGGATCCAAAATGAGTTAAATCAGTTGACTACTTTTTCTACTCAAATTGAGTTAGTTAACTCCTTATTTTACTCAAATTAAATTTGTTAACTCCCTTTAATTTGGAAATCTTCATTTATGACTGAACCTCACCTTTAATCCTGACCGTTGATTGAAATCCATCTCAACCGTTGATGAATTCCAGGGAAGTCTATTTAAGAGACCCTCATCTCTTTATTTTGAAAAGTTGAATGTAAATTTGCATCGAATTGTTGTTGGAATTCATACTCACATTTGCTCATATTCACATATGCAAAGATCAAGTTTGACCAAGAGTTGACTAGATTTAACCATGGTTGACTTGAGTTGACTAGTTTCGAAATGAATTTTCAAATAATTAAATGAAATTGTTTAATGAAATGGAGTAATTATTTCTAATTAATTAAACAAATTTATTTAATTAAATGAGAAGCCATTCCTAATTAATTAAATGAAGTTATTTAATTAAATAAGAAAATTTTCTCTAATTAATTAAAGATTATTTAATTAAACTGAAAAAGTAATTATGAGAGCATATCTTATTTTATTAAATTAAATATCTCAACAAAATCTCTCTTCAGTTCAAAAAGGGAAATTTCCAGTTCACTATTGATAAAAAATGAGTTAAATTAGTTGACTCCTTTTTCTACTCAAATTGAATCAGTTAACTCCTTATTTTACTCAAATTAAATTTGTTAACTCCCTTTAATTTGGAAATCTCCCTTTATGACTGAACTTCACCTTTAATCCTGACCGTTGATTGAAATCGATCTCAACCGTTGATGAATTGCAGGAAAGTCTATTTAAGAGACCCTCATCTCTTCATTTTGAATGGTTGAATGAGAATTTGCATCGAATTGTTGCTGGAATTCATACTCACATTTGCTCATATTCACATACGCAAAGATCAAGTTTGACCAAAGCTTGATCAGATTTCACCACAGTTGACTTGAGTTGACTAGTTTTGAAAAAAATTTGTTATAATTAAAAGAAATTATTTAATTAAATGGAGTACTTACTTCTAATTAATTAAAAAAAGTTATTTAATTAAATGAGAAGCCATTCCTAATTAATTAAATGAAGTTATTTAATTAAATAAGAAAAGTGCCTCTAATTAATTGAAGATTATTTAATTAAATAGAAAAAGTAATTATGTGAGCATATCTCATTTGTGAGGCCTCACCCAATCCACTTTAGTATAGATGACAATTGCATTGTGGTACTTTTAGTTTGACGTGTTGATATAGTTTCAAGACTATAGGTTTATGTCATTTTAATATCGACATTTTAGTGATTTGCAATTATTAGAATCTATTTGATATATTTAACAGTTTCATTTCATTTTCTAAATTCATTTAGCGGCTTAAATAAATACTTGAATGTCAAATTGTAATGTTCAAATGAAAATTAGCACCAAAGGATAGATTTGGATATGCAAACGAACCCAACTCATATGTTTGATTGTTTAATGATTATAAGAATGGTGGTAGTACTTAGAACGTTAATTTCGTAAGGATAAGAAGGATAAATGTTGATATTGTAATGTTTTGAATATGAATCAAATGAAAGTTAATTATATATGGACTTAGATGCAAGTTAAATGAATATGACATTTCAATGCTTCTTTTTATATTATTTAGAACAGAAATGATTAGATGAAGTTAAATGTACATGTTGACGTGAATTATGAGACATTGAATTTATTCTGCACTTATCTATATGTAATTGTAAAGTATTTTATTTGGCTACTAATGTTTAAGTTGAGTGTGAAGGAAAATTGAACCATGGAGATAAATGGGGGAAACAAGGTTCAATCTTATGTGAACACATTTAAGCCAAGGTGAATCTTTGAAAGATTCAAAACCTCGTTGTATTGTGTTTATTTTGTACTGTGACTATGTATGAGTGTTATACTCAGAGAGCATGGTTGATTAGTGACATGTCATCGTAATGTGTGAAGTGTTTTTATGTGCATGTGTGTGTCATTTGACACTTGTTTTGTCTATGTGTAAATGACATGTCAAATATGATTCTTTGGCATGAAGTCAGTCAACCTAAGCCTAATCCTCATTGCGAAATCCATTAAACCACCTTGGAGAGTGTTAGGAAGAATCACCTTCTTGATGGAATGCAAGTTACTAGTGATAGGAATTTTTAGAGAGCCTAAGTGATTCTTAAGTGCTAATTTTGTGAAAAAAAGTCACCCACATGGTATTAGTATGGATTGGGGGGTTAAATATTATCATAAGTAAGTCTAGGGGACTTAGGGGACCCTCAAAAATAGTCATTTCCAAGCCAATTCGAAAATCATATTGTAACCTAACTTCTTTCCTCATGACACCACTTGGTTAAGTCCTCATTGATGGAAAAACACAAAAGTAAAAAGAGGTAGGTGAGGATGAAAGTGAAGGTCTTTATAGGGAAGTTGTGCCAATCTTGGGGATTCATTCACCCACTCTCTAATTTTAGAGAAAACCAGGGATTGGGAAGGAGAAGCTTGAAAGCCAAGCAGGAAGAGGTCTTTACTCCATTGCCATAGCTTGTAATCAGGTTAGTGCTTCATGCCATGCTTCTTCATTGGAAATTGTAAGAGTGCCTTTGGTAGGATTGTTTTTGGAATTCTTGTGTTGTGATAATGTGATGTACTCTTGAAAATTTCTTGTTTTATTTTTACTTGGTTTTGTTTTCTTGTTTGTGCTTGAGTGTTGCTATAGGTGTGGGACTTTCACTCACCCTTGTGGGAAGGGAAGAGAAGTCCAGGGTGAATGGGCAGCAGTTGGATTGCATAGTTGAGGACCCTGGAGTATGGGCTCCATTGTATGCCATTGTCATATTCATATTTTGCCTTGGGGGAGGATAAGAAAAAAAAAATAACAGAGAGAGAAATGGTGAGGAAGGAAGTAATTGAAGTATGAATTGTAGGAAGCTAAAGCTGTTGGTTGTGTGTGGTGGAGGATGTTGTTTTGGTAGTGTGTGTGGTGGAAGATGTTTATGAAGCCCCGAAAGGGCATGATATTATGAAGCCCCAAAAGGGCCTTGTATTTTGTTGATTTAGCCCCGAAAGAGCATGATTTTTATGGCAGATATGATATGAAATGGTAAACCTCCTTGTGTTTCCACCTTCACCCAATGTTATGATTCCATGTGTGAATCATTGTGCAAGCCTTGGTTGGGGATTGTAAATGTGTTACAAAATATGTAATTGTGATAGTTTATGTGTTGTGATGGTGTGTGGATGAAACCTGGTTGAGCCTTGTTTCCCCTAGTGCGGGGGTGGTCTCCTTGAGGCCTAGGTTGGGAGGTGAGCCTCCATGGTTCTTTATTTTTTTTAATTTTCTCTTGAATTTGCAGGATAATTGATGTCTTGGATGCTTGGGAGTCATGAGGATTTCTCTGCACAAGAGATGAGAATGTTGTTGTAAGTGGATTGATATGGAGGTGCCATTTTCAACTTGATATGTGTATCTTGTTGAGATTAAAGTGTATGGTGTTGTTTATATCCTTTTGGCAATAGGGGTATTGAGAAAACATCTAAGTATGGTAGCAAGGTATGTTCATCAAGGTTTGTTCATTTGTGAAATTCCATTATCATGATTTCACCACCTTATTGTGTATGTTTTGAATTTGGATTTTCACCACCTTTGTGTATCATGGAAGTGTTGTAATGACTGAGGTCGTATCTCCTTTGTATTATCCTGTTGTTAACCTTATCTTATGATAGATATGCATACACATTCAAAGTGATTCTCTTAAGAGATAGTATTGGTAGAAGGAATTATTCTTGTGGGTATTGTTATCAATTTAGTTTCATTGGATGACAAATATGAATGCATATTCAGAATCAAAATCTTCTTAAGAATATAACGTTCATCTTTTGTTTGGAGTAAATAGATTCTAAATTCATATTATAAAAATAGTAATTAATTTAGATAGATGTAGGTTATATCTTATCATGCAATTTATATTCATTGCATTGAGCTCAGAGTTTGGATGTTGAATGGAAAATCATCAATCCAAATCATCCTACATAAGGAGTTCTTCCAAACTAGCGTAGTAATATTGTAGGAATGATAGTGTGAACTTAGAGGTAGGAAATTTATGGATAAAGAAGGAAGAATATGGTGAAAATAAAACATAGGCTGTAGATGCCCAAACCCTCTCTGGAAAATGTATGAGTTAAACAAATTAAGACTCTTGCCAATACAGAACAATAAAATATTCACCCCCTTCATATTAAACTAATATAAATTTGGGTGATAATACCACATATATACAATCATATAAGAATTTAGTCGCCCTCATGATAATGGCAGTCAGTTTAGAACGTGGCAAGATATAGGACAATGCTAATTAAAAATATATTTATTGAAAAATGAGCTCCCCAAGGAAATGGCGACATAAGAGGAAAGATGGGACACATAGAAATTAAATAATAAAATAAGATACTTCTTCAACCTTCTCTTTGTGATGCCTATAATTGCATTGGGCGTCCAGTACTTAGTTGTCAGCAAACAGATTACGCAGGGAAGAGGGATGGGATGGGTTCTACCATTCCATCTCCCCATTTACGCCTACCATGCTTGAAAATAAAAACTTGGAGCACTGCCCCATGCTGACTTGATGTCAGACAATCAATGCACTCTCTCATTATGAAGTCGCCACCTTGCTTGAAACAAAGAAAAGAAAATTAAAGTTTAAAAGACTGTATTCAATATGACATCCAATTACTTCATAACATTAGGTAACAATGAAAAGTGCGCTAGAAAGAGAAGTACACAGGCCTAGGCTTATAGGGCCATAGACATTTCGCCCTTTGCTCTCACATGTCACATTGAAACAAGAACCAAATGAAGACCTTAGCCACCTAGGTGCCTTGGGCATAGGGAAAGAAGTGGGAGGGATGTAGACTAGGGTAGATAGGATGATTAGGAAATTGTGAGTATTATAGTACTTTATTATCATATTTGATGACTTGGTAGTGTGGATTGGTTAGTAGAAGTTAAGAGTTAGGAAAGATATTAGTAATAATAATATTAACAATAGAAAGTTGTTAGATAAACATCCTTAGAAATAAGTTAGTAGGGAAAGGTAGGAAAGTGATATAAATTTAGTTAGTAAGAAAGTATATATATGTTTAGTGAAATAAATGAATAATGTTAAACAATATTAATAAGTAAACAAATCGATAATCTAGTTACAATAAGACTAAATAAAGGAATAATGATTAACTTAATCTAGGAGACAAAGTTGAAAGGTGGTGTAAAACGGAGTGAGACTTGTGTAGCATAGTATGGAAGGTAAACATTTAAAGACTTAAAATATAATTAAGAACTACATCTTTAAAAAAAAGATTAAATTAAAATTAAGAATCAGAGGGCATGTCATTTGCTTGAAATTATCAGAGATATATTTATTGTACTAACTTAGAGTATGAGTGCTAATTAAATAATTTATCAAGTGTATCAATATTGTGATAACAAGAAAATTAGGCATGGTGTGTATCCATCATTGCTACAAATGAAATCTAATGAAATTTATTGTAATAGATTTAAGTAATTCAAATTCAAAGTTGTTAGTTCACCAATGTTATGTGAAAAGGTCCTTGATCAAATGGATTATGACTAATGTCTCATGTAAACAAATTAAGAATGTAACAAAAAATAAAAATCAAAAAAAAAAATTTGGTAGTGTTTTGCCTTGTAAAAAAAAAAGGGCATGACATCATTTTATTAAATTAAATATCTCAACAAAATCTCTCTTCAGTTCAAAAAGGGAAATTTCCAGTTCACTATTGATAAAAAATGAGTTAAATTAGTTAACTCCTTTTTTCACTCAAACTGAATCAAATAACTCCTTATTTTACTCAAATTAAATCCGTTAACTCCCTATAATTTGGAAATCTCCCTTTATGACTAAACTTCACCTTTAATCCTGACCGTTGATTGGAACCGATCTCAACCGTTGATGAATTCCAGGAAAGTCTATTTAAGAGACCCTCATCTCTTTATTTTGAAAGGTTGAATGAGAATTTGCATCGAATTGTTGCTGGAATTCATACTCACATTTGTTCATATTCACATACACAAAGATCAAGTTTGACCAAAAGTTGACCAAATTTAACTACGATTGACTTGAGTTGACTAGTTTCGAAAAGAATTTTGAAATAATTAAACGAAATTATTTAATTAAATGCAGTACTTACTTCTAATTAATTAAACAAAGTTATTTAATTAAATGAGAAGCCATTCCTAATTAATTAAATGAAGTTATTTAATTAAATAAGAAAAGTGTCTCTAATTAATTAAAGATTATTTAATTAAATAGAAAAAGTAATTATGAGAGCATATCTCATTTTATTAAATTAAATATCTCAACAAAATCTCTCTTCAGTTCAAAAAGGAAAATTTCCAGTTCACTATTGATCAAAATTGAGTTAAATCAGTTAACTCCTTTTTCTACTAAAATTGAATCAGTTAACTCCTTATTTTACTCAAATTAAATCTGTTAACTCCCTTTAATTTGGAAATCTCCCTTTATGACTGAACTTCACCTTTAATCCTGACCGTTGATTGAAATCGATCTCAAACGTTGATGAATTCCAGAAAAATCTATTTAAGAGACCCTCATCTCTTCATTTTGAAAGGTTGAATGAAAATTTGCATCGAATTGTTGCTGGAATGCATATTCACATTTGCTCATATTCACATACGAAAAGATCAAGTTTGACCAAAAGTTGACCAGATTTAACCATGGTTGACTTGAGTTGACTAGTTTTGAAAAGAATTTTGAGATAATTAAACGAAATTATTTAATTAAATGGAGTACTTACTTCTAATTAAATAAACACAGTTATTTAATTAAATGAGAAGCCATTGCTAATTAATTAAATGAAGTTATTTATTTAAATAACAAAAGTGTCTCTAATTAATTAAAGATTATTTAATTAAATACAAAAAGTAATTATGAGAGCATATCTCATTTTATTAAATTAAATATCTCAACAAAATCTCTCTTCAGCTCAAAAAGGAAAATTTCCAGTTCACTATTGATCAAAATTGAGTTAAATCAGTTAACTCCTTTTTCTACTTAAATTGAATCAGTTAACTCCTTATTTTACTCAAATTAAATCTGTTAACTCCCTTTAATTTGGAAATCTCCCTTTATGACTGAACTTCACCTTTAATCCTAACCGTTGATTGAAATCGATCTCAACTGTTGATGAATTTCAAGAAAGACTATTTAAGAGACCCTCACCTCTTCATTTTGAAAGGTTGAATGAGAATTTGCATCGAATTGTGGCTGGAATTCATACTCACATTTTCTCAAATTCACATACGCAAAGATCAAGTTTGCCCAAAAGTTGACCAGGTTTAACCACGGTTGACTTGAGTTGACTAGTTTCGAAAAGAATTTTGAAATAATTAAACGAAATTATTTAATTAAATGGAGTACTTAGTTCTAATTAATTAAACAAAGTTATTTAATTAAATGAGAAGTCATTCCTAATTAATTAAATGAAGTTATTTAATTAAATAAGAAAAGTGTCTCTAATTAATTAAAGATTATTTAATTAAATAGAAAAAGTAATTATGAGAGCATATCTCATTTTATTAAATTAAATATCTCAACAAAATCTCTCTTCAGTTCAAAAAGGGAAATTTCCAGTTCACTATTTATCAAAATTGAGTTAAATCAGTTAACTTCATTTTCTACTCAAATTGAATTAGTCAACTCCTTATTTTACTCAAATTAAATCTGTTAACTACCTTTAATTTGAAAATCTCCCTTTATGACTGAACTTCACCTTTAATCTTGACCGTTGACTGAAATCGATCTCAACCGTTAATGAATTCTAAGAAAGTCTATTTAAGAGACCCTCATCTCTTCAGTTTGAAAGGCTGAATGAGAATTTGCATTGAATTGTTACTGGAGTTTATACTCAGATTTGCTCATATTCACATACGCAAAGATCAAGTTTGACCAAAAGTTGACTAGATTTAACCACGGTTGACTTGAGTTGACTAGTTTTGAAAAAAATTTGAAATAATTAAACGAAATTATTTAATTAAATGGAGTACTTACTTATAATTAATTAAACAAAGTTATTTAATTAAATGAGAAGCCATTCCTAATTAATTAAATGAAGTTTTTTAATTAAATAAGAAAAGTGTCTCTAATTAATTAAAGATTATTTAATTAAATAAAAAAATTATGTAATACCCCACCAAGGGATCCAAAGAATTAATCTAAAATTTCACTAAGTTTTCCAAACAATTTTTTTTTAAATATGAAAGTAAAACCATTCACAACTTATACATAGTAGCAAAAGCAATATCAACAATTCAAATGAAAGTAAACATAACATACATAACAGATTATGTTCTTTAAAGATCTCTTAACGTTGAATTGCATCTAATGATAACTATTCATCCAACATCACATCCTTAGCAATGTTACATCCAATGCTCTTAAACAATATACAAGTATCCTTCTGTAATTACATTTTAATTTGGCTGAATCATCCACTGTACATGTTACAAGGTATGAAAAATTTAAAAGAATAAACATCCATGTAAATAAAGTACATCATCATCCAATATTAACCTATGATGTAATTAAAGTAAATGAAACCAAATATCATACATGATACATCATCACAAAAGATATAAACATCCATCATAAAAGATAATCATATATTACGAACATAAATAACTAAGTGCATGGTTCCTCCCAACTGTAAATAGCATCATTAGACCATCGTGGATCCTAGCCATCCCTCCGTGCGTAACATTCCAAAGCACCAAAGAGATCATCAGTATTATCATAGTAGGAATTTCACTCCTAAAAACATCCTACTAATATGCAAAATAAAGCAAAAGATATCATCATCTAACATGCAAATCATCAATGTAAGAAACATACCAGTAAATACATCCATCATAAGGTACATCATCTATCATAATGCTCCAAGAATAGAATGAAGATAAATAGCAACCAAGAATACTCCAGCCACAGTGTCTCGAACGGATCTCAAATGATAAGAGTGGAAAATACACTACCACCCGACTGCGTGGAACCTAAATGGTCCACTCCCACCGTGCTGAGGAGATAATCTCAAGTCCCAAACAGGCTATCAAAACCACTTAGCACAAATCTCTAATAGTCCAGGAATCCTAAAAGTATACTACTCAAAGGTTCCATCACACAAAATCGACATCTAATTCCTAGAGGCACACAAAAATATGTAGGAAACCTACTATGCAAGTGGGAAAGTGTCATTGCATTTATCACGTACAAGTTATCCTAGCAGTTAGCTAAACTCCATGGGTCCATACTGATCTCATGCGGCCACCAGTATCCTCTCATACTAACGATGCATACTACGGAATGCAAGGTCACAACCATGCGTTCTCACTACTCCCATCCTAGCTTGTACAAGCACTCAAGGCATGGGCAAGAGCCAAAACAATTATCTTTTTAGGTTCATTTAATCCCCATTTAGTGTGTAAATGTTATCACTTATTGACCAAACTTACAATGAGTTACCCTGGCAGCAACTTAGGGCCCCAACCCTCATTGCAAGCCACTTCCCGACATTACAAGTAGATAACCTACCCTAAGCTCATGGAATCATAAATCACCACAGTCCTGTACAAGCGATTGTAAAAAAAATCCAAAAGATAACCCATAAAAAGATTCATCAAATATCCATGATAAAAGCATCAAATATCCATAATAAGAGTCATCAAATCTCCAAGATAAGAATCATCAAATCTCTATGAGCATATGAAAAAGCATCTATAGAAAATCATGGCCACAACAGTTCTCTCTTAGCAACTGCAGGCATCACTGATAATCATAAATATCCATTGGTTCTCAATAACCAAAATATATCTCAAAATAAATCACCATATCTATTGGTTCTTCAACAAGCAACCAAGAATATCTCAAAATTATACTGATCGAAGACTCCAAAATGGTTGAGTCAAACATGTCACAACATGAAATCATCAATAAATCAACATTTCAGTCCCATCAGGGCGATTATAAAATAAACCAAGAAAAACTGATCGATGACTCAAAAATGATTAGCTCAAATGTCTCAACACATACATCTCAGCTTCACACATGAAGACTGATGAACAATAACAATCAGTAAATACAAACATTTCATAGAGCATACAATCAAATTACCATAGTTGGGCTTATAAAAATCGAGACCAAATAAAATCAACATGCCATCATATCTCATAGCCCTCGAGCCTCTGGTAACAACCGAAGACTAGTCAACACTAGTCAACCCAAAATCCAAAACAAGAAGAAAAGAGAATACATGATGCAAACACATGTTTTGGTTTACTAAATTCACATAGTTGAATAATGTATAGGGGTTTCCTATTTTCTGTTTGCAAGTATACTTTCAAGTGTCTTAAGTTTCATCATTTGACCTACAAGTCAACCCAATTGTTCCCCGATAGCATTATCCTTCCATTATTAAGAATTACATTCTAAGAATAACTTAAGGATAAATATTCACTAAACCTGATCATCATTGACCTTTAATTAAATTATTCTCTATATTTAATCATGATCCACATTCAAATTGATTAACTCTTTTTTTAAGCTTACTTCAACTTCCAACATAAATCAAGGATCATTATTCGTTAAAATATAAGAAAGCCAATTATCATTCTTTAAATAAGAAGATCATAACTTTATTTATCTCAATCCATTAACATAGGTGCACCATCCATGACCTATTAACATCTTATTAGTTTCCAAATAGAAACTTAATTAAGTATTACTAAAGTTTGAGTCTTTTAATTTAATCGTCACCATCGTTGACAACCATATAATATCTAAAGTCATAATTCATGTTATTAGAATAAAACCTATCAAGTTTGATATCAGTATTTCTACAATCTCATTAATAGAATTATATCAATTAAATCTTCATTACATAACTTAATTATTAATTAAATCCAATTAACTCTAGTTAATTGATTTAATTAATAACTTTACAACTAAACCATCAACCCGATGAATATTAGTTGACTAATACTAAAAGTCAGCCATACACAAATATTCATGTTCTTAGTTCAATAATAATAACTTGCTAATATTTAATGACAAGCTATATTGGGAATCTTATTAATAGATCACATTCATCATGATAATCATTTCTATCGCATATAATTATATTGACAACTCAATAAACATCAATTGATTAAAATCAGTTATAATCCAAATTCAAAAATTATCTTTTACAAAACGTCAATCAATAAACAATCTTCACTAGATTATCTCTAATCAAATTTATTGATAATTATTTAAATCATTATTTATTAATAGTTTGCTAGTCCTTACAAACATTAATAAATAATGAACTCATCAAACTATAAATACTCGATCTATAGAACCTTTACATAAAACTTCATTGGCTAACTCTAATCACCATTAAGGTATACCAAAATGTTATGTAATAATACATAACGTATTAATAATAACAATTCTACTTAAAGTAATTTTATAATAATGACTCCATGTCAATTAAATCTTAATCAATTATCATTAAAGTCTCTTCATTTAAAAAAATGTAATATAAAATTATCATCTCTAGATTATTAAATAGTATTTAATATACATTATAAAAAGTCCACTATATAAACTATATTAAAATCTTTTTTTTTTAAATTTTCTCTCATTTAAAAATCTATTTATTTAGATTGACTAATAATTACTTACACTTCTCCTACTATTAAATAATCTTAATTAAATTTGATTTATTTAGATTAGATAATAATCCATATAAAACTAATGCATATTAATAAGATTCTACTAAGGGAAGATTGCAATAATATCTTTAATCTATTCCATGCTTTGATATATTATTTTTGTGAAGTTTAAGCATAAATAACTCTTGGTTATGGAAAATAGAGAAATATCTGTCTTTGAATAAAACAGTCTCAGTACGATGACCATATCTCCCTAATGAACCGTTGGATCAGGCTAAAATTAAAATATGTTGGAGAGGGCCAAGTTGCGCCACTTCTGACAAAGCGATCGAATAAATTTGATCACGATAAAAAGTTATGAATGACTGAGTTCGGGTCTATCCAAGGGGTAGCGACAAGACAGTTTGTGATGAATTAAGAATTTTCTCTTAAAAGGTAATTGTTCTCTAAATTTATCCAATAATTTCACTAATGGATTTGGCCATAAATCTTGAAACCATTTTGAAATCTATCTCAATTTGATTCTAATTCGAATCCAAACCCGTTTAGATCTAATTTCTTCCTTAATTGGATCTAAGGTTTTTCTATTGTTTTCTTTGCAACCATACATATCTAGATTCTAATTTAATTGTAGATTCAATCACAAAGAGTATTCAGACACATATAACAAACTTGATGAAGACAGAAAGAGAAATAGTGCAAAGAGAATATGTGAATATCACGAGTGCACCTGGACACTGATGCTAATCCACCATGCCTCAGAAGTCCATAGAAAATCCCCTCCTTCTCCATTATTCGCAATTCCTCCAAGATCCAAGCCAACCAAATCCTCCAAGTGACTAGAAGAGCTAGAAGGAACATAGAAGCATGTAGAAAATATATGAGCATATGAACTTCTCCAATGCATGTAAGCTTTGAAGCTTCCATTTTAAGCGTGTAGCTTGTAGCTTCCATTCAGCTTTCTTTTAAGCTTGTCCAAACACACTATGAGAGCCTCTATTTAAAAGCCTCTAAGATGCATCTAGAGTGTCTCTAGAAACAACTAGAAGATAAGCATGACAACCAAGCATGAGTCTTCTCCAACTTTCTAGATAAGTCTTAAGGTTGTAGATACCATGTGCTCAAAATAATATGCTAACTCCTAATTATAGACAACTAGTGCATTCTTAGAGTGCAAACTCCAGTGTTGTCTACATGACAACTCTCGAAAATTTGCCAACTCCTATGTGAAAAAATATTAATATAATATTTAATTTACTCTTTCTAATTTTATTTATTTATTTATTAAATCTCATGCACTTACTTTAATAATTCCACTTTTCAATCTTAATATATTTATATTTTAATCACATAAGATTTAGAATCTTTTATTAATTTAAATATATTTTTCACTTTTAAATTTAATTTTCCAAAACTTAAATTGCTAAAATATTTATTAGCTTTAATAATATTATTATTTAGTCATTTATTTAAAAATGAGCTCCAAATATATTATTATTAAAATAAATATTGTCACATTCCAAATTTAAACTTTTAACTTTTTATTTTCAAATTTAATTATTTTATTTAATTAATTTCTCAATTAATTAAATAAAATAAATATTAAAATATCATATTAATTTTTCATTAAATTAAACCAGTAATTAAATCTTTTAATTAGGCTTAATTAATAGAAAATACATCAAAGACTCATAAGGTAAAAATATGAAAACCCATCATAGCCAAAATACATACAAAATCAAACCAAGGGTTTATATCACAAATTACGTTATCCAACGTATTCAGAGGGTACTCAACTCAGATACTTGTCCTAATTTTTCAATTAGGGCAAATAGCTTAAAGGGTTGAGATTTCGACTAGAGAATTTATCTCCCCTCTATTATCATTGAGATAATGTGATAGGGTATGCTCATCCTGGCAATTCAGGAAAGTCGACACCCGGTACTTGCAACCTGCATAAAAGCTATGCATGTACAAGCACAATATATACTAAACTAAATAAGCAATGGTAGGAAGTGGTGCATCGTATAAATCCCGACTAGCAGGTGACTACGACTCCCTTCCTTAACCACATCAGACACACCATACAAAAGCAAACACGCAAAGAAAATATGCACACCATACACATGCAAGTATGGGGTAAGTATTCATAAAAAAACACATATGATAATAAATCATCTTACTAATCATCATTAATAACTTGAAGCAATGTAATAATCATCATCAATAATTGTGAATACTAAAAATAATCATCATACATACATGAAATGTAAAGTCTAAGTAATCTCATCACATATCAACTGAATCTATAGCACAATATCTGATAATCTCAAAAGAATGTTGCTAACCAACAACATAAAACTAGCTCCAAAAGAGTTCAACAACAATAACAAAATGCGAACTAGGGGCAGGCACTACATCCACCCCCCTGGGATTAGGCTTACTCCTGAAAGCTTACAAGAATGAAAAGATAACATACTCACTATGTGGGTCCCATTGAACCCTTTTTCCCCATAGAAAAATATGATTCCACTGAGGATACTACAACACCCTTAGAGCAATATGATTCTGGTTTAATGGTAAATTGAAAATCATATCGATCCAACATTCATTCTTTTAACAACTACTAAAATAGATCCCTTAATATATTCTAAACAAGAGCAACTTAATGCTTGCAAAAATAACAAAGGTATACTACCTTAAATCATAGATAAAAGATAAATGCTTTACAACTAGAATGAGTTTCAATTTTTCCAGTTTTGCCCATGTTCAGGTTTAAGTAGAATTTTCAGATTTGAAAGCTAAGTGTTGAAGCATGAAAAATATACAAGTAATAGTTTAGATTCTGTTTCAGTTCACCTAGTTTCAAATTTTTAAGTTGAAAGAGATACACATGATAGCTCAAAGTTTTTATTTTGTTCAACTAGTTAACAACTAGTGGCATTCCAAATATACCCAGAGCTCCCAATGTTGAAACTCGGGCTCTGATACCAAATGTAATGCCCCGCCAAGGGATCCAAAGAATTAATCTAAAATTTTACTAAGTTTGCCAAACAATTTTTTTTTAAACATGAAAGTAAAACCATTCACAACTTATACATAGTAACAGAAGCAATATCAACAATTCAAATGAAAGTAAACATAACATACATAACAGATTACATTCTTTAAAGATCCCTTAACATTGAATCACATCTAATCATAACTATTTATCCAACATCACATCCTTAACAATGTTACATCCAATGCTCTTAAACAATATACAAGTATCCTTCTGTAATTACATTTTAATTTGGCTCAATCATCCACTGTACATGTTACAAGGTATGAAAAACTTAAAAGAATAAACATCCATGTAAATAAAGTACATCATCATCCAATATTAACCTATGATGCAATTAAAGTAAATGAAACCACATAACATACATGATACATCATCACAAAAGATATAAACATCCATCATAAAAGATAATCATATATTACAAACATAAATAACTAAGTGCACAGTTTCTCCCAACCATAAATAGCATCATTAGACCATCGTGGATCCGAGCCATCCCTCCGTGCGTAACATTCCAAAGCACCGAAGAGATCATTGATATTATCATAGTAGGAATGTTACTCCTAAAAACATCCTACTAACATGCAAAATAAAGCATAAGATATCATCATCTAACATATGCAAATCATCAATGTAAAAAACATACCAGTAAATACATCCATCATAAGGTACATCATCTATCATAATTCTCCAAAAACAGAATGAAGATAAATATCAACCAAGAATACTCCAGGCACGGTATCTCAGACAGATTTCAAATGATAAGAGTGGAAAATACACTACCACCCGACTACGTGGAACCTAAGTGGTCCACTCCCACCGTGCTGAGGAGATAATCTCAAGTCCCAAACAGGCTATCAAAACCACATAGCACAAATCTCTAATAGTTTAAGAATCCTAAAAGTATACTACTCAAAATTTCCATCACACAAAACTGACATCTAATTCCTAGAGGCACACAAAAATATGTAGGAAACCTACTATGCAAGCGGGAAAGTGTGATCGCATTTATCACGTACAAGTTACCTTGGTAGTTAGCTAAACTCCACGGGTCCATACTGATCTCATGCGGTCACTAGTATCCTCTCATACTAACGAGGCATACTATAGAATGCAAGGTCGTAACCATGCATTCTCACTACTCCCATTCTAGCCTATACAAGCAGTCAGGGCATGGGCGAGAACCAAAAAAATTATCTTTTTAGGTTCATTTAATCCCCATTTATTGTGTAAATGTTATCACTTATTAAATAAACTTATAATGAGTTACCCTGGTAGCCACTTAGGGCCCCGACCCCTATTGCAAGCCACTTCCCGACACTACAAGTAGATAACCTACCCTAAGCTCATGAAATCATAAATCACCACAGTCCTGTACAAGCGACTGTAAAAAAAATCCAAAAGATAATCCATAAAAAGAATCATCAAATATCTATGATAAAAATATCAAATATCCATAATAAGAATCATCAAATCTCCAACATAAGAATCATCAAATCTCCAAGATAGAATCATCAAATCTCCATGAGCATCTATAGAAAATCATGACCACAACAGTTCTCTCTTGGCAACTGAAGGCATCACTGATAATCATAAATAACCATTGGTTCTCAATAACCAAAATATATCTCAAAATAAAGCACCATATCCATTGGTTCTTCAACAAGCAACCAAGAATATCTCAAAATTATACTAATCGAAGACTCCAAAATGGTTGAGTCAAACATGTCACAACATAATATCATCAATAAATCAACATTTCAGTCCCATCATGGTGACTATAAAATAAACCAAGGAAGACTGATCGATGACTCAAAAATGATTAGCTCAAATGTCTCAACACATACATCTTAGCTTCACATATGAAGACTGATGAACAATAACAATCAGTAAATACAAACATTTCATAGAGCATACGATCACATTACCATTGTTGGGCTTATAAAGATCGAGACCAAATAAAATCAACATGCCATCATATCTCATAACCCCTGAGCCTCTGGTAATAACCTAGGACTGGTCAACACTAGTCAACCCAAAACCCAAAACAAGAAGCATAGAGAATACACAATGCAAACACATGTTTTGGTTTACTAAATTCACATAGTTGAATAATGTGTAGAGGTTTCTTGTTTTTTGTTTGCAAGTATACTTTCAAGTGTCTTAAGTTTCATCATTTGACCTACAAGTCAACTCAATTGTTTCCCGATAGCATTATCCTTCCATTATTAAGAATTACATTCTAAGAATAACTTAAGGATAAATATTCACTAAACTTGATTATCATTGACCTTTAATTAGATTATTCTCTATATTTAATCATGATCCACATTCAAATTGATTAACTCTTCCTTTAAGGTTACTTCAACTTCCAACTTAAATCAAAGATCATTATTCGTTAAAATATAAAAAAGCCAATTATCATTCTTTGAATAAGAAGATCTTAACTTTATTTATCTCAATCCATTAACATAGGTGCACCATCCATGAGCTATTAACATCTTATTAGTTTTCAAATAGAAACTTAATTAAGTATTACTAAAGTTTGAGTCTTTTAATTTAATCGTCACCATCGTTGACAACCATATAATATCTAAAGTCATAATTCAAGTTATCGAAATAAAACTTATCAACTTTGATATTAGTATTTCTACAATCTCATTAATAGAATTATATCAATTAAATCTTCATTACATAACTTAATTATTAATTAAATCAAATTAACTCTAGTTAATTGATTTAATTAATAACTTTACAACTAAACCATCAACCCAATGAATATTAGTTGACTAATAACTAAAAGTCAGCCATACACAAATATTCATGTTCTTAGTTCAATAATAATAACTTGCTAATATTTAATGACAAGCTATATTGAGAATCTTATTAATAGATCACATTCATCATGATAATCATTTCTATTGCATATAATTATATTGACAACTCAATAAACATCCATTGATTAAAACCAATTATAATCCAAATCCAAAAATTATTATTTTTTTCAAAACTTCAATCAATAAATAATCTCCACTAGATTATCTCTAATCAAATTTATTGATAATTATTTAAATCATTATTTATTAATAGTTTGCTAGTCCTTACAAACATTAATAAATAATGAACTCATCAAACTATAAATACTCGATCTATAGAACCTTTACATAAAACTTCATTGGCTAACTCTAATCACCATTAAGGTATATCGACAAGTTATGTAATAATACATAACGTATTAATAATAAAAATTCTACTTAAAGTAATTTTATAATAATGACTCCATGTCAATTAAATCTTAATCAATTATCATTAAAGTCTCTTCATTTTAAAAAATGTAATATAAAATTACCATCTCTAGATTATTAAATAGTATTTAATATATATTATAAAAAGTCCACTATATAAACTATATTAAAATCTCTTTTTTAAAATTTTTTTTTCTCATTTAAAAATCTATTTACTTAGATTGACTAATAATTAATTACACTTCTTCTACTATTAACTAATCTTAATTAAATTTGATTTAATTAGATTAGATAATAATTCATATAAAACTAATGCATATTAATAAGATTCTACTAAGGGAAGATTGCAATAATATCTTTAATCCATTCCATGCTTTGATATATTATTTTTGTGAAGTTTAAGCATAAAGAACTCTTGGTTATGGAAAATAGAGAAATATCTGTCCTTGAATAAAATAGTCTCAGTATGACAGCCATATCTCCCTAATGAACCCTTGGATCGAGCTGAAATTGAAATATGTTGGAGAGGGCCAAGTTGCGCCACTTTTGAGTGGAGCGATCAAATAAATTCGATCACGATAAAAAGTTATGAATGACTGAGTTTGGGTCTATCCAAGGGGCAGCGACAGGACAGTTTGTGATGAATTAAGAATTTTCTCTTAAAAAGTAATTGCTCTCTAAATTTAATCAATAATTTCACTAATGGATTTGGTCATATATCTTGAAACCATTTTCAAATCTATCTCAATTTGATATTAATTTGAACCCAAACCAGTTTAGATCTAATTTCTTCCTTAATTTGATCTAAAGTTTTTCTATTATTTTCTTTGCAACCATACATATCTAGATTCTAATTTAATTGTATATTCAATCACAGAGAGTATTCAGACACATATAACAAACATGATGAAGACAAGAAGAGAAATAGTGCAAAGAGAATATGTGAATATCATGAGTGCACCTGGACACTAATGCTAATTCGCCATGCCTCAGAAGTCCATAGAAAATTCCTTCCTTCTCCATCATTCGCAATTCCTCCAAGATCCAAGCCAACCAAATCCTCCAAGTGACTAGGAGAGTTAGAAGGAACATAGAAGCATGTAGAAAATATATGAGCATATTAACTTCTCCAATGCATGTAAGCTTTGAAGCTTTTATTTTAAGCTTGTAGCTTGTAGCTTCCATTCAGCTTTCCTTTAAGCTTGTCCAAACACACTATGAGAGCCTCTATTTAAAAGCCTGTAAGATGCATCTAGAGTGTCTCTAGAAACAACTAGAAGATAAGCATAACAACCAAGCATGAGTCTTCTCCAACCTTCTAAATAATTCTTAAGGTTGTAGACACCATGTGCTCAAAATAATATGCTAACTCTTAAGTATAGACAACTAGTGCATTCTTAGAGTGCAAACTCCAGTGTTGTCTACATGACAACTCTCAAGAATTTGTCAACTCCTATGTGAGCAAATATTAATATAATATTTAATTTACTCTTTCTAATTTAATTTATTTATTTATTAAATCTCATGCACTTACTTTAATAATTCCACTTTTCAATCTTAATATATTTATATTTTAATTACATGAGATTTAGAATCTTTTATTAATTTAAATATATTTTGCACTTTTAAATTTTATTTTCCAAAACTTAAATTGCTAAAATATTTATTACCTTTAATAATATTATTATTTAGTCATTTATTTAAAAATGAGCTCCAAATATATTATTATTAAAATAAATATTGTCACATTCCAAATTTAAACTTTTAACTTTTTATTTTCAATTTTAATTATTTTATTTAATTAATTTCTCAATTAATTAAATAAAATAAATATTAAAATATTATATTAATTTTCCATTAAATTAAATCATTAATTAAATCTTTTAATTAGGCTTAATTAATAGAAAATACATGAAAGACTCAAAAGGTAAAAATATGAAAACCCATCATAGCCAAAATACATGCAAAATGAAACCAAGGGTTTATATCACGAATTATGTTATCCAACGTATTCGGAGAGTACTCAACTTGGATACAAATAGCTTAAAGGGTTAGGATTTGGACTTGAGAATTTATCTCTCCTCTCTTATCATTGAGATAATGTGATAGGGTACACTCATCTTGGCAATTCAGGAAAGTCGATACTTGATACCTACAACTTGCATAAAAGCCATGCATGTACAAGCACAATATATATTAAACTAAATAAGCAATGGCAGGAAGTGGTGCATCGTGTAGTTCCCGACTAGCAGGTGACTACGACTCCCTTCTTTAACCACATCAGACACACCATACAAAAGCAAACACGCAAAGCAAACACGCACACCATACATATGCAAGTATACGATAAGTATCCATAAGAAAATACATATGATAATAAATCATCTTACTAATCATCATTAATAACTGGAAGCAATGTAATAATCATCAACAGTCATATTTAATTTAATAAAATGAGATATGCTCTCATAATTATTTTTTCTATTTAATTAAATAATCTTTAATTAATTAGAGACACTTTTCCTATTTAATTAAATAACTTTGTTTAATTAATTAGAAGTAAGTACTCTATTTAATTAAATAATTTCGTTTAATTATTTCAAAATTCTTTTCGAAACTAGTCAACTCAAGTCAATCGTGGTTAAATCTAGTAAAATTTTGGTCAAACCTGATCTTTGCGTATGTGAATATGAGAAAATGTGAGTATGAATTCCAGCAACAATTTGATGCAAATTCTCATTCAACATTTCAAAATGAAGAGATGAGGGTCTCTTAAATAGACTTTCCTTGAATTCATCAACGTTTGAGATCAATTTCAATCAACGGTTAGGATTAAAGGTGAAGTTCAGTCATAAAGGGAGATTTCCAAATTAAAGGGAGTTAACAGATTTAATTTGAGTAAAATAAGGAGTTAACTGATTCATTTTGAGTAGAAAAAGGAGTTAACTGATTCAACTCATTTTTGATCAATAGTGAACTGAAAATTTTCCTTTTTGAACTGAAGAGAGATTTTGTTGAGATATTTAATTTAATAAAATGAGATATGCTCTCATAATTACTTTTTCTATTTAATTAAATAATCTTTAATTAATTAGAGACACTTTTCTCATTTAATTAAATAACTTCATTTAATTAATTAGGAATGACTTCTCATTTAATTAAATAACTTTGTTTAAATAATTAGAAGTAAGTACTCCATTTAATTAAATAATTTCGTTTAATTATTTCAAAATTCTTTTCGAAACTAGTCAACTGTGGTTAAATCTGGTCAACTTTTGGTTAAACTTGATATTTGCGTATGTGAATATGAGCAAATTTGAGTATGAATTCTAGCAACAATTCGATGCAAATTCTCATTCAACCTTTAGAAATTAAGAGATGAGGGTCTCTTATATAGACTTTCCTAGAATTCATCAACGATTGAGATCGATTTAAATCAACGGTCAGGATTAAAGGTGAATTTTAGTCATAAAGGGAGATTTCCAAATTAAAGGGAGTTAACAGATTTAATTTGAGTAAAATAAAGAGTTAACTGATTCAATTTGAGTAGAAAAAGGAGTTAACTGATTTAACTCATTTTTGATCAATAGTGAACTGGAAATTTTCCTTTTTGAACTGAAGAGAGATTTTGTGGAGATATTTAATTTAATAAAATGAGATATGCTCTCAAAATTACTTTTTCTATTTAATTAAATAATCTTTAATTAATTAGAGACACTTTTCTTATTTAATTAAATAACTTCATTTAATTAATTAGGAATGGCTTCTCATTTAATTAAATAACTTTGTTTAATTAATTAGAAGTACTCTATTTAATTAAATAATTTCATTTAATTATTTCTAAATTATTTTTGAAACTAGTTATTGATTTTTTTTTTTGATCTTTGCCTATGTTATTAAAGAGTCACCTTTATGAAAATAAACCTTCAATATAAATCATTTATCAAATAATAATAACTTAAATTTATAAATAACATGTTTACATATATATGTGTGTGTGTGTGTGTGTGTGTGTGTGTGTGTGTGTGTGTGTGTGTGTGTGTGTAAATATATAAATAGTTAATACGTTTTCATAAAATCGATTTAACAATTTCAATTGACACCATATTATTTAGCAATGAGAATCGATTGTTTATAAACGTTTTAACATAAACATTTTTTTTGCATCACATTAACATTAATTTACCCCTCCAAACACTTGCTACGGTATGCAGTAACTGCGGTTGTAGGCACTACGCCGACAGCAGGTATGTAGTACCCCTGTCGCCGCAAACTTGCGACGGTAGGTCTCTGCCTTCAGGCGTGGGTACAATTCATGCCCACGTGATTTTATTATATACATTGATTCATGCGATATGAATCGTGATGCGATTTATTAAATTTCTCCACTGTGATTTATCAATTGCTCATTCGGCATATTATATATAAATATATATAGGTATATATATATCAGTATATATATATGTATGTATGTATATATGTATATATGTATGTATGTATGTATGTATGTATCTATGTATGTATGTATGTATATATATATATTCAAATTTTATAATAGATTCATAATAAATGTTTATATATGCATATATATATATGTATGTATGCTGATATGAATATATAACCATGTATTTTTTTTTCCACAAAGATTATATCTATAATTTAAGAATAAAATATTTACATTATAGAATGCATATAAAATTCTCTAATAAATTAATCTACCCATATTGAGAATGCGTATAAATATGAAACTTCTCAAAAGACATATGAAAGACACGAAGAAGACAAGGAATGTGTGATGCGAAAATAGCATAATTAAAATCACAAGAATCTACCTGGATTCTGATGCTAAATCGCTCTTCCTCAGAAAATCTGCAGAGCAAGCTCCTCCCTTTCTTCAAAATTCTCGAGTCCTCCAATGCTTCAATTGCTCTCCCAACACTATGTCTAAGCTTCTATGAATGCTTTAATATAAAGAGCTTTCATGAAACATCTATAATGCTTCTAGAAATAGCTAGAAGGTGTCACCAACTAAGCATGGGTCTTTTCCAACCTTCAAGATGAGCCATAGGGCACTAACCCTTGTGTTGTTGACACATGAGAAATAGAGAAGTGCGTTAATTCTCATGCAAGCTTATAACTCCAATTCACTTTAATATAATTTCTATTTAAATATTTATAACTTTTATTTTAATTTTTATAACTTTTATTATTATTATTTATTTATTACTTTATTATTATTTTATTATTATTATTAATTTTAATTTCTAATTTTCTTTTATTTAATTCTTTTTCCTCAATTAATTCCCATTCAATTAATTATAATCAAAATATCAAATAACATGATATTTTATATTAATTTTCTCAAAATAATTAATTTATTAATTAAATCTATTTATTAAGACTTAATTAATAGAAAATTCACCATAGACTTCCAAGATAAAATATGAAAATCCATCATAGAGCAAATCACTCAAAATAAGTCTAAAGCGTTAAAAATCATGAATTATGTCATCCGATACATTCGGTGGGTAAAATATTCAGATACTTGTCCTACCTCACTAGGAAAATTGGTTTAAGGGTTTGAGATTTGGACTTGAGAATTTATCTCCCTTCTCTTATCATTGAGATAGTATAATAGGGTACGCTCATCCTGGATATTTTGAGAAGTCGATACCTAGTACTTGCAACCTGTAGAAAAACCATGCATGTACATACAATATATATATATATGCTAAGCTAAACAGACAATGGCAAGAAGTGGTGCATCGTGTAGATCCTGACTAAGTAGGTGGCTATGACTCCCTTCCTTAACCACATCAGAAACGCCATACAATAAGAAAATACACACACCATACACATGCAAGTATGGGGTAAGTATCTATAATAAAACACATGAGATAATAATCATCAATAATAACTGAAAACAGTATAATGATCATCATGTATGCATGAAATGTAAAGTCTAAATGATCTCATCTCATAGAGTCTAAATCCATAACATAATGTCTGATAGTGTCAAAACAATACCACTAATCCATCAACATAAAACTAGTCCATCATAGTCTGATAATAACAACAATGTCCAGAAAAGATGTCAACGAGGGTAGGCACTACAGAATATGAGCAAATGTGAGTATGAATTTCAGCAACAATTCGATGCAAATTCTCATTCAACCTTTCAAAATGACGAGATGAGGGTCTCTTAAATTGACTTTCCTGGAATTCATCAACAGTTGAGATCGATTTCAATCAACGGGCAGGATTAAAGGTGAAGTTCAGTCATAAACGGAGATTTCCAAATTAAAAGGAGTTAATAGATTTAATTTGAGTAAAATAACGAATTAACTGATTCAATTTGAGTAGAAAAAGGAGTTAACTGATTTAACTCATTTTTTATCAATAGTAAACTGAAAATTTCCCTTCTTGAACTGAAGAGAGATTTTGTTGAGATATTTAATTTAATAAAATGAGATATATTCTCATAATTACTTTTTTTATTTAATTAAATAATCTTTAATTAATTAGAGACACTTTTCTTATTCAATCAAAAAACTTCATTTAATTAATTAGGAATGGCTTCTCGTTTAATTAAATAACTTTGTTTAATTAATTAGAAGTAAGTACTCCATTTAATTAAATAATTTTGTTTAATTATTTCTAAATTCTTTTCGAAACTAGTCAACTCAAGTCAATCGTGGTTAAATCTAGTCAACTTTTGGTCAAAATTGATCTTTTCGTATGTGAATATGAGAAAATGTGAGTATGAATTTCAGCAACAATTCGATGCAAATTCTCATTCAACCTTTTAAAATGAAGAGATGGGGGTCTCTTAAATAGACTTTCCTGGAATTCATCAACGATTGAGATTGATTTCAATCAACGGTCAGGATTAAAGGTGAAGTTTAGTCATAAAGAGAGATTTCCAAATTAAAAAGAGTTAATAAATTTAATTTGAGTAAAATAAGGAGTTAACTAATTCAATTTGAGTAGAAAAAAGAGTTAACTGATTTAACTCATTTTTTATCAATAGTGAATTAGAAATTTCCCCTTTTGAACTGAAGAGAGATTTTGTTGAGATATTTAATTTAATAAAATGAGATATGCTCTCATAATTAATTTTTCTATTTAATTAAATAATCTTTAATTAATTAGAGACACTTTTCTTATTTAATTAAATAACTTCATTTAATTAATTAGGAATGGCTTCTCATTTAATTAAATAACTTTGTTCAAATAATTAGAAGTAAGTATCCTATTTAATGAAATAATTTCGTTTAATTATTTCAAAATTCTTTTTGAAACTAGTCAACTCAAGTCAACCGTGGTCAAATTTGGTCAACTATTGGTCAAACTTGATCTTTGCGTATGTGAATATGAGCAAATGTGAGTATGAATTCTAGCAACAATTCAATGCAAATTCTCATTCAACCTTTCAAAATGAAGAGATGAGGGTCTCTTAAATAGACTTTCTTGAAATTCATCAACGATTGAGATTGATTTCAATCAACGGTCAGGATTAAAGGTGAAGTTCAGTCATAAAGAGAGGTTTTCAAATTAAAGGGAGTTAACAGATTTAATTTGAGTAAAATAAGGAGTTAACTGATTCAATTTTAGTAGAAAAATGAGTTAACTGATTTAACTCATTTTTGATCAATAGTGAACTGGAAATTTCCCTTTTTCAACTGAAGAGAGATTTTGTTGACATATTTAATTTAATAAAATGAGATATGCTATCATAATTACTTTTTCTATTTAATTAAATAATCATTAATTAATTAGAGATAATTTTCTTATTTAATTAAATAACTTCATTTAATTAATTAGGAATGACTTCTCATTTAATTAAATAACTTTATTTAATTAATCAGAACTAAGTACTCCATTTAATTAAGTAATTTCGTTTAATTGTTTCAATTTTTTTTTCGAAACTAGTCAACTCAAGTCAACCGTGGTTAAATCTAGTCAACTTTTGGTCAAACTTGATCTTTGCGTATGTGAATATGAGCAAATGTGAGTATGAATTTTAGCAACAATTCGATGCAAATTCTCATTCAACCTTTCAAAATGAAGAGATGAGTGTCTCTTAAATAGACTTTCTTTGAATTCATCAACGGTTGAGATCGATTTCAATCAATGGTCAAGATTAAACGTGAAGTTTAGTCATAAAGGAAGATTTCCAAATTAAAGGGAGTTAACGGATTTAATTTGAGTAAAATAAGGAGTTAACTGATTTAACTCATTTTTTATCAATAGTCAACTGGAAATTTCCCTTTTTGAACTGAAGAGAGATTTTGTTGAGATATTTAATTTAATAAAATGAGATATGCTCTCGTAATTACTTTTTCTATTTAATTAAATAATCTTTAATTAATTAGAAAATTTTTTTTTATTTAATTAAATAATTTTATTTAATTAATTAGGAATGGCTTCTCATTTAATTAAATAAATTTGTTTAATTAATAAGAAGTAAGTACTCCATTTAAATTATATAATTTTGTTTAATTATTTCAAAATTCTTTTCGAAACTAGTCAACTTATGTCAACCGTGGTTAAATCTAGTCAACTTTTTGTCAAACTTGATCGTTGCGTATGTGAATATGAGCAAATGCGAGTATGAATTCCAACAAAAATTCGATGCAAATTCTCATTCAACCTTTCAAAATGAAGAGATGAGGGTCTCTTAAATAGACTTTCCTGAAATTCATAAACAGTTGAGATCGATTTCAATCAACGGTCAAGATTAAAGGTGAAGCTCAGTCATAAAGGGAGATTTCCAAATTAAAGGGAGTTAATACATTTAACTTAAGTAAAATAAGGAGTTAACTGATTCAATTTGAGTAGAAAAAAGAGTTAACTGATTTAACTCATTTTTTATCAATAGTGAACTGAAAATTTTACTTTTTGAACTGAAGAGAGATTTTGTTGACATCTTTAATTTAATAAAATGAGATATGCTCTTATAATTACATTTTCTATTTCATTAAATAATCTTTAATTAATTAGAGACACTTTTCTTATTTAATTAAATAACTTCATTTAATTAATTAGGAATGGCTTCTCATTTAATTAAATAACTTTGTTTAATTAATTAGAAGTAAGTATTCTAGTTAATTAAATAATTTCGTTTAATTATTTCAAAATTCTTTTCAAAAGTAGTCAACTCAAGTCAACTGTGGTTAAATCTGGTCAACTTTTGGTCAAACTTGATCTTTGCATATGTGAATATGAGCAAATGTGAGTATGAATTCCAACAACAATTCAGTGCGAATTCTCATTTAACCTTTCAAAATGAAGAGATTAGGGTCTCTTAAATAGACTTTCCTGGAATTCATCATCGGTTGAGATCGATTTCAATCAACGGTCAGGATTAAAGGTGAAGTTCCGTCATAAAGAGAGATTTCCAAATTAAATGGAGTTAATAGATTTAATTTGAGTAAAATAAGGAGTTAACTGATTCAGTTTGAGTAGGAAAATTTGTTAACTTATTTAACTCATTTTTTATCAATAGTGAACTGAAAATTTCCCTTTTTAAACTGAATAGAGATTTTGTTGAGATATTTAATTTAATAAAATGAGATATGCTCTCATAATTACTTTTTCTATTTAATTAAGTAATCTTTAATTAATTAGAGACACTTTTCTTATTTAATTAAATAACTTCATTTAGTTAATTAAGAATGGCTTCTCATTTAATTAAATAACTTTTTTTAATTAATTAGAAGTAAGTAATCCATTTAATTAAATAATTTCATTTAATTATTTCAAAATTTTTTTCGAAACTAGTCAGCTCAAGTCAACCATTGTTAAATTTGGTCAACTTTTGGTCGAACTTGATCTTTGCGTATGTGAATATGAGCAAATGTGAGTATGAATTTCTGCAACAATTCGATGCAAATTCTCATTCAACCTTTCAATTAAATAACTTCATTTAATTAATTAGGAATGGCTTCTCATTTAATTAAATAAGTTTGTTTAATTAATTAGAAGTAAGTACTCCATTTAGTTAAATAATTTCGTTTAATTATTTCAATTTTTTTTCAAAACTAGTCAACTCAAGTCAACCGTAGTTAAATCTGGTCAACTTTTGGTCAAACTTGATCTTTGCGTATGTGAATATGAGCAAATGTGAGTATAAATTCTAGCAACAATTCGATACAAATTCTCATTCAACCTTTCAAAATGAAGATACGAGGGTATGTTAAATAGACTTTCCTGGAATTCATCAACTATTGAGATTGATTTCAGTCAACGGTCAGGATTAAAAGTGAAGTTTAGTCATAAATGGAGATTTACAAATTAAAAAGAGTTAACAGATTTAATTTTAGTAAAATAAGGAGTTAGCTGGTTCAATTTGAGTAGAAAAAGGAGTTAACTGATTTAACTCATTTTTTATCAATAGTGAACTGGAAATTTCCCTTTCTGAACTAAAGAGAGATTTTGTTGAGATATTTAATTTAAAAAAATGACATATGCTCTCATAATTACTTTTTCTATTTAATTAAGTAATCTTTAATTAATTAGAGACACTTTTCTTATTTAGTTAAATAACTTCATTTATTTAATTAGGAATGACTTCTCATTTAATTAAATAACTTTTTTTAATTAATTAGAAGTAAGTACTCCTTTTAATTAACTAATTTCATTTAATTATTTCAAAAAAAAATTCAAAACTAGTCAACTCAAGTCAACTGTGGTTAAATTTGGTGAACTTTTGGTCAAACTTGATCTTTGCGTATGTGAATATGAGCAGATACGAGTATGAATTCCAGCAACAATTCGATGCAAATTGTCATTCAACCTTTCAAAATGAAGAGATAAGGGTCTCTTAAATAGACTTTCTTAGAATTCATCATCCATTGAGATCGATTTCAATCAACTATCGGGATTAAAGGTGAAGTTCAGTCATAAAGGGAGATTTCCAAATTAAAGGGAGTTAACAGATTTAATTTGAGTAAAATAAGGAGTTAACTAATTCAATTTGAGTAGAAAAAAGAGTTAACTAATTTAACTCATTTTTGATCAATAGTGAACTGAAAATTTTTATTTTTGAACTGTAGAGAGATTTTGTTGAGATATTTAATTTAATAAAATGAGATTTGCTCTCATAATTACTTTTTGTATTCAATTAAATAATATTTAATTAATTATAGACACTTTTCTTATTTAATTAAATAACTTTATTTAATAAATTAGGAATGGTTTCTCATT
This sequence comes from Cupressus sempervirens, assembly GCA_028749045.1. Taxonomy (NCBI): domain Eukaryota; kingdom Viridiplantae; phylum Streptophyta; class Pinopsida; order Cupressales; family Cupressaceae; genus Cupressus; species Cupressus sempervirens. The sequence goes on from CM053788.1 coordinate 371,324,769, forward strand.
TGATTAAATAACTTTGTTTAATTAATTAGAAGTACTCCATTTAATTAAATAATTTCGTTTAATTATTTCAAAATTCTTTTCGAAACTATTCAACTCAAGTCAACTGTAGTTAAATTTGGTCAACATTTGGTCAAACTTGATCTTTACATATGTGAATATGAGCAAATGTGAGTATGAATTCCAGCAACAATTCGATGCAAATTCTCATTCAACCTTTAAAAACGAAGAGATGAGGGTCTCTTAAATAGTTCCTGGAATTCATCAATGGTTGAAATCAATTTCAATCAACGGTCAGGATTATACGTGAAGTTCAGTCATAAAGGAAGATTTTCAAATTAAAAGTGTTAACAGATTTAATTTGAGTAAAATAAGGAGTTAACTGATTCAATTTGAGTAGAAAAAGGAGTTAATTGTTTTAACTCATTTTTGATCAATAGTGAACTGAAAAGTTTCCTTTTTGAACTGAAGAGAGATTTCGTTGAGATATTTAATTTAATAAAATGAGATACGCTCTCATAATTACTTTTTCTATTTAATTAAATAATCTTTAATTAATTAGAGACACTTTTCTTACTTAATTAAATAACTTCGTTTAATTAATTAGGAATGGATTCTAATTTAATTAAATAACTTCGTTTAATTAATTAGAAGTAAGTACTCCATTTAATTAAATAATTTCATTTAATTATTTCAAAATTCTTTTCGAAACTAGTCAACTCAACTTAACAGTGGTTAAATCTGATCAAATTTTCGTCAAACTTGATCTTTGCGTATGTGAATATGAGCAAATGTAAGTATGAATTTCAACAACAATTTGATGCAAATTCTCATTTAACCTTTTAAAATTAAGAGATGACGGTCTCTTAAATAGACTTTCCTAGAATTCATCAATGGTTGAGATCGATTTCAATCAACGGTCAGGATTAAAGTTGAAGTTTAGTCACTAAGGGAGATTTCCAAATTAAAGAGAGTTAACAAATTTAATTTGAGTAATATAAGGAGTTAACTAATTCAATTTTTGTAGAAAAAGGAGTTAACTAATTTAACTCATTTTGATCAATAATGAACTAGAAATTTCCCTTTTTGAACTGAAGAGAGATTTTGTTGTGATATTTAATTTAAAAAAATGAGATATGCTCTCATAATTACTTTTTCTATTTAATTAAATAATCTTTAATTAATTAGAGACACTTTTATTATTTAATTAAATAACTTTATTTAATTAATTAGGAATGGCTTCTCATTTAATTAAATAACTTTGTTTAATTAATTAGAAGTAAGTACTCCATTTAAATAAATAATTTCATTTAATTATTTCAAAATTCTTTTCAAAACTAGTCAACTCAAGTCAATCATGGTTAAATTTGGTCAACTTTTGGTCAAACTTGATCTTTGCATATGTGAATATGAGCAAATGCGAGTATGAATTTCAGCAACAATTCGATGCAAATTCTCATTCAACCTTTCAAAATAAAGAGATGAGGGTCTCTTAAATAGACTTTCCTGAAATTCATCAACGGTTGAGATCGATTTCAATCAATGTCAAGATTAAAGGTGAAGTTCAATCATAAAGGGAGATTTCCAAATTAAAGGGAGTTAACAGATTTAATTTGAGTAAAATAAGGAGTTAACTGGTTCAATTTGAGTAGCAAAAGGAGTTAATTGATTTAATTCATTTTTGATCAATAGTGAAAAGAAAATTTCCCTTTTTGAACTGAAGAAAGATTTTGTTGAGATATTTAATTTAATAAAATGAGATATGCGCTCATAATTCCTTTTTCTATTTAATTAAATAATCTTTAATTAATTAGAGACATTTTTCTTATTTAATTAAATAACTTCATTTAATTAATTAGGAATGTCTTCTCATTTAATTAAATAAATTTGTTTAATTAATTAGAAGTAAGTACTCCATTTAATTAAATAATTTCGTTTAATTATTTCAATTTTTTTTGAAACTAGTCAACTCAAGTCAACCGTGGTTAATTCTGGTCAACTTTTGGTCAAACTTGATCTTTGCATATGTGAATATGAGCAAATGTAAGTATCAATTCCAACAACAATTCGATGCAAATTCTCATTCAACCTTTCAAAATGAAGAGATGAGGGTCTCTTAAATAGACTTTCCTAGAATTCATCAATGGTTGAGATCGATTTCAATCAACGGTCAAGATTAAAGGTGAAGTTTAGTCATAAAGGGAGATTTTCAAATTAAAGGGAGTTAACAGATTTAAATTGAGTAAAATAAAGAGTTAACTGATTCAATTTGAAAAGAAAAAGGAGTTAACTAATTTAACTCATTTTTTATCAATAATGAACTGAAAATTTCTCTTTTTGAATTGAAGAGAGATTTTGTTGAGATATTTAATTTAATAAAATGAGATATGCTCTCATAATTAATTTTTCTATTTAATTAAGTAATATTTAATTAATTAGAGACAATTTTCTTATTTAATTAAAGAATTTCATTTAATTAATTAGGAATGACATCTCATTTAATTAAATAACTTTTTAAAATTAATTAAAAGTAATTACTCCGTCTAATTAAATAATTTTGTTTAATTATTTCAAATTTTTTTTCGAAACTAGTCAACTCAAATTAACCGTGGTTAAATCTAGTCAACTTTTGGTCAAACTTGATCTTTGCGTATGTGAATATGAGAAAATGTGAGTATGAATTCCAACAACAATTCGATGCAAATTCTCATTCATTCTTTCAAAATGAAGAGATAAGGGTCTCTTAAATAAACTTTCTTGGAATTCATCAATGGTTGAGATCGATTTCAATCAACGGCCAGGATTAAAGGTGAAGTTCAGTAATAAAGGAAATTTCCAAATTAAAGGGAGTTAACAGATTTAATTTGAGTAAAATAAGGAGTTAACTAATTCAATTTGAGTAGAAAAAGGAGTTAACTAATTTAACTAATTTTTGATCAATATTGAACTGAAAATTTCCGTTTTTGAACTAAAAAGAGATTTTGTTGAGATATTTAATTTAATAAAATGAGATATGCTCTCATAATTACTTTTTCTATTTAATTAAATAAACTTTAATTAATTAGAGATACTTTTCTTATTTAATTAAATAACTTTATTTAATTAATTAGGAATGGCTTCCCATTTAATTAAATAACTTTGTTTAATTAATTAGAAGTAAGTACTCCATTTAATTAAATAATTTCGTTTAATTATTTCAAAATTCTTTTTGAAACTAGTCAACTCAAGTCAGCCTTGGTTAAATATGGTCAACTTTTGGTCAGACTTGATCTCTGCGTATGTGAATATGAGCAAATGTGATTATGAATTCTAGCAACAATTTGATGCAAATTCTCATTCAACCTTTCAAAATGAAGAGATGAGGGTCTCTTAAATAGACTTTCCTAGAATTCATCAACGGTTGAGATCGACTTCAATCAATGGTCAGAATTAAAGGTGAAGTTCAGTCATAAAGGGAGATTTCCAAATTAAAGGGAGTTAACAGATTTAATTTGAGGAAAACAAGGAGTTAACTGATTCAATTTGAGTAGAAAAACGAGTTAACTAATTTAACTCATTTTTTATCAATAGTGAACTGAAAATTTCCCTTTTTGAACTGAACAGAGATTTTGTTGAGATATTTAATTTAATAAAATGAGATATGCTCTCATAATTACTTTTTCTATTTAATTAAGTAATCTTTAATTAATTAGAGACACTTTTCTTATTTAATTAAATAACTTCATTTAGATAATTAGGAATGGCTTCTCATTTAATTAAATAACTTTGTTTAATTAATTAGAAGTAAGTACTCGATTTAATTAAGTAATTTCATTTAATTATTTCAAAATTGTTTTCAAAACTAGTCAAATCAAGTTAACCGTGGTTAAATTTGATCAACTTTTGGTCAAACTTGATCTTTACGTATGTGAATATGAGCAAATGTGAGTATGAATTCCAGCAACAATTTGATGCAAATTTTCTTTCAACCTTTCAAAATGAAGAGATGAGGGTCTCTCAAAATAGACTTTCCTGGAATTCATCAATGGTTGAGATCGATTTCAATCAATGGTCAGGATTAGAAGTGAAGTTCTGTCATAAAGGGAGATACTAAAGGGAGTTAACAAATTTAATTTGAGTAAAATAAAGAGTTAACTGATTCAATTTTAGTAGAAAAAAGAGTTAATTGATTTAACTCATTTTTTATCAATAGTTAACTGGAAATTTTTCTTTTTGAACTGAAGAGTGATTTTGTTGAGATATTTAATTTAATAAAATGAGATATGCTCTCATAATTATTTTTTGTATTTAATTAAGTAATCTTTAATTAATTAGAGACACTTTTCTTATTTAATTAAATAACTTCATTTAATTAATTAGGAATGGCTTGTCATTTAATTAAATAACTTTGTTTAATTAATTAGAAGTAAGTACTCCATTTAATTAAATAATTTCATTTAATTATTTCAAAATTCTTTTTGAAACTAGTCAACTCAAGTCAATCGTGGTTAAATTTGGTCAACTTTTGGTCAAACTTGATCTTTGCGTATGTGAATATAAGTAAATGTGAGTATGAATTCCAACAACAATTCGATGCAAATTCACATTCAACCTTTCAAAATGAAGAGATGAGGGTCTCTTAAATAGACTTTTTTAGAATTCATCAACGGTTGAGATCGATTTCAATCAGCGGTCAGGATTAAAGGTGAAGTTCAGTCATAAAGAGAGATTTCCAAATTAAAGGGAGTTAACAGATTTAATTTTCAAGTAAAATAAGTTGTTAACTGATTCAATCTGAGTAGAAAAAGGAGTTAACTGATTTAACTCATTTTTGATCAATAGTGAACTGGAAATTTCCCTTTTTGAACTGAAGAGAGATTTTGTTGAGATATTTAATTTAATAAAATGAGATATGCTCTCATAATTACTTTTTCTATTTAATTAAGTAATCTTTAATTAATTAGAGACACTTTTCTTATTTAATTAAATAACTTCATTTATTTAATTAGGAATGACTTCTCATTTAATTAAATAACTTTTTTTAATTAATTAGAAGTAAGTACTCCTTTTAATTAAATAATTTCATTTAATTATTTCAAAATTCTTTTCAAAAATAGTCAACTCAAGTCAACCATGGTTAAATCTGGTCAACTTTATGTCAAACTTTGTAATGCCCTGCCGAGGGTTCCAAAGAATTAACCTAGAGTTTAACTAAGTTTGGTAACATTTTTTTTTTTTACATGAAAGTAAATACCATACATAACTTATTCACAATAACAGAAGCAATAGTAATGTCCATCTGAAAGTATACATAACATACATAACAGATTACATTCTTCAAAGATCCCTTAATGTTGAATCACATACAAGCATCCATCTAGTACAACATCCACATGAAATAATAATGATAAGTCCAATGTTTAAACATTACATTTCCAAATGCTCAATCATCCTCTGTACATGTCACAGGGTATGACAAGCTCAAAGAATATACATATGTAGAATAAGGTACATCATCCTATTCCAATCCATGATACATCAAAGTAGAGATAATCACATGATACATCATCATAGAAGACATATACATCCATCATAAAGATCAAACAAAATAAATTAAGTGCACGGTTCCTCCCAACTGTTAATAGCATCATTAGACCATCATGGATCCTAGCAATCCCTCCGTGCATAACATTCCAAGTCACCGAAGAGATCATTGGTATTAACATAGTAGGAATGTCACTCCTAACATATACAACATCATATGTAGAAAGTAATCTAACATGCAAATATAAGCATAAGGTAGCATCATCTAACATATGCTAATCATCAATGAAAAGATACATATCCACCATCATGAAGGACGCATCAGCCACGATGTCTCAATGAGTCTCAAATGATAAGAGTGGAAAATACACTACCACCCAACCGAGTGGTACCTAAGTGATCCACTCCCACCGTGCTAAGGAGATAATCTCAAGTCCCAAACAGGCTATCAAAATCACATAGCACATATCTCTATAAGTCTAGGAATCCTAAAAGTATACTAACTCAAAGGTTCCAATCACAAAACTGACATCTACTTCCCAGAGGCACACAATGACATGTAAGAACCTACTATGCAAGCGGGAAAGTGTCATCGCATTTATCACGTACAAGTTACGCTGGCAGTTAGCTAAACTCCATGAGTCCATACTGATCTCATGCGGCCACTAGTATCCTCTCATACTGACAAGGCTTACTATGGAATGCAAGGTCGCAACCATGCATCTCACTACTCCCAGCCTAGCTTGTACAAGCACTCAAGGCATGGGCGAGAACAAAACACTTATATTTTTAGATTCATTCAGTTAGTATTATGTGTGAATGCTATCACTTATTAATCCAACTTACAATGAGTTACCCTGGCAGCCTCTTAGGACCCCGACCCCCATTGCAAGCCACTTCTCGTCACTACATGCAGATATCCTACCCTAATGCTCATGGACTCATAAATCTCAAAATTACAAAAGATAATGTATAAAATCATCAAATATGCATTAAAGCATCAAATCTCCATGAACAAACATCCATAAAAAATCATGAACACAACAACTCTCTATTTGCAACTGAAGTATCACTGATAATCACAAGTATCCAATGGTTCTCAATAACCAAAATATATCTCAATCATACTGATCGAAGACTCCAAAAATGGTTGAGTCAAACATGTCACAACATGACATCATCAAAATAAATCCACATTACAGTCCCATCATGGCGACTAGAAAATAACTAAGTATAATTGATCGATGACCTAAATTAATGGTTAAGTCAAGTGTCTAATAAATAAAAAATCTCAACTATAACAATCAGTATTCACATCCAATACATAGAGCATTCCATCACATAACCATGGTTGGGTTTATAAAGATCGAGATTAAAACATCATCATGACATCACAATCACAAAACCCCCAAGCCTCTGGTAGACGTCCTAGAACTGGTCAACACTAGTCAACCCAAAACGCAAAACAATAGCATAAAGAATACACAATGTAAACACATGTTTTGGTTTCGCTAAGTTTTCAGTTTTGAATTCAAATGCAAAAGTCTTGATTTACGTTTCCCAAACTATATCAAGTGGAGAAATTTCACGTTTTACCTAACCCATGTATTTATAACCAAAGCCGAAAGCAATTTATATGTTTGAATCGCTGCCGATGACGTGCGATCATACCCGTTGCGAGTACCCTGCGACCACTGCCATATGGCAGTTCTTTTGTCGTGGGTACACTACGTTGTAGGTACCCTGCGACCCGCCAATATAAATATTGGTGGACAGATAAAGGTGGGGGGGGGGGGGGGGTGGGGTACATACCCGCCCAAAGATATTTATTTTTTATTATTATTATTTTTTAAACAACATTTTTTTTAAAACATTTTTCGCAGAGATAAATCGCGATACGAATTCTTAATAAAATATAACGTTTTTAATAAAATGTTTCCCCATTGATGTGGTTCGAAATTGAATAACAAAATGCCCTTGTTCAGTGTATATATATATATACATATATATATATATATATGTATATATATATATATATGTATATATATATGTATATATATATATATATATTTGTATATGTATATATATATGTATTTGTATATATGCATTCGCAAACTTTAATCAAGTTTTACAGCATATATATATATATAAATGTTTTCTGTATGCAGATTTGACCAATATAAACATGCATATACACAATTTATTAAAAACCTCTAATTTTCAGAATTCCCCCATAGACCTTTGATCTCCAAAATTTCTAATAATTAATTCTAATGGGTTTGACTATGAAGTTCAACCCTAGCCCCGTTTTCCTTTTTGATCTATGCATATAAAATTCTCAAATAAATTTATATGCCCAAATTGAAAATGCATACAATAAAAATATGAAATTCCTCAGAAGACATATGGAAGACATGAAGAAGACAGGGAAAGAAAGATGCAGAAATAGCATAAGTAAAATCACAAGAATCTACCCAGATTCTGATGCTAAATCGCTCTTTCTCAAAAAACTTGCAAAGCAAGCTCCCTTCTTCAAAACTCTCGAATCCTCCAATGCTCCAATTGCACTCCAAACGCTATGTCTAAGCTTCTAGGGATGCCTGAATATAAAGAGCTCTCAAGAAACCTCTAGAATGCTTCTAGAAACAGTTAGAAGGCGTCACCAACTAAGTATGGGTCTTTTCCAACCTTTTTGATGAGCCACAGGGTTGTAGACACCATGTGCTCAATTGATGAACTAAGCCCCGTGTTGTTGACACATGAGAAATAGAAAAGTGTGTTAATTCCCATGCAAGCTTATAACTCCAATTTACTTTTTATATAATTTTGATTTAAATATTTATAACTTTCATTTTGATTTTTATAACTTTTATTATTATTATTTTATTTGTTACTTTATTATTATTTTATAATTATTATTAATTTTAATTTACTAATTTTCTTTTATTTAATTCTTTTTCCTCAATTAATTCTCATTTAATTAATTATAGTCAAAATATCAAAGATCATGATATTTAATATTAATTTTCTCAAATAAATAATTTATTAATTAAATCTATTTGTTAAGACTTAATTAATAAACAATTCACCATAGACCTCCAAGATAAAATATGAAAAACCATCATAGAACAAATCATACAAAATCAGTCTAAAGGGTTAAAAATCACGAATTATGTCATCCGACATATTCGGTGGGTAAAATATCCAGATACTTTTCCTACCTCACTAGGAAAATTGGTTTAAAGGTACGCTCATCCTGGTAGTTTAGGGAAGTCGATACCCGATACCTGCAACCTGTAGAAAAACCATGCATGTACATACTATATATATATAATGCTAAGCTAAATAGACAATGGCAGGAAGTGGTGCATCGTGTAGATCTCGATTAAGCAGGTGACTATGACTCCTTTCCTTAATCACATCAGAAATGCCATACAATAAGAAAACACGCACACCATACACATGCAAGTATGGGGTAAGTATCCATAATAAAACAAATGAGATAATAAACCATCTAACTGATCATCATTAATAACTGAAAACAATATAATGATCATCATGTATGCATGAAATGTAAAGTCTAAATGATCACATCATATAACCACTGAATCCATAACATAATGTCTGATAGTCTCAAAACAATACCACTAATCCATCAACATAATACTTGTCCATCAAAGTCTAATAATAATAGCAACAATGAGTCTAGAAAAGATGTGAACGAGGGTAGGCACTACATCCACCCCCCTTGGATTAGGCTTACTCCTGGAAGCCTACAAACAAGTAGGGATATAACTCCCATAATCTAGCTGCATCCTCCCAAGTAGCTAAAGAATCATCAGTAGGGTCCCATTGGACCCTTACCTGCTCGATGGTTCAACCCCTGAGGGTCAACCCCCGCTACTCCAGAATACGAACCGGCTCCAAAGCCAACTGCCCATCCTCTACCTACAACGCATTCCAATCAAGAACATGCACAATATCAGGAATATACTGCCTAAGCATTGAAACATGAAAAACATCATGAATGCGAGCTAGGCTGGGTGGTAGAGCAAGACGGTAAGCAATCGGGCCAATCCTCTCAAAAATCTCTAATGGTCCCACAAAGAGAGGTACTAGCTTAGAACCCTTTTCATACCGGATTGGACTCTTTCACGATCACACTCTCAAGAAAACCTTATCACCCACAACAAACTGCTTATCTGTCCTATGAGGATCGGCATACTTCTTCTGCCTATCCTATGTCGTAGTCAAATGCTCACGGATACGCACTACCTGTTGCTCCATATCATGAAGCATCTCAAGACCCAATAGAATGCGATCCTCGAGGCTGTCCCAACTCAATGGTGTATGACAAGGATGTCCATATAATGCCTGAAAAGGTGCCATGCTAATAGAACTATGATACCCATTGTTGTAAAAAAACTCCACTAGGTAGAGATAGTCCTCCCAATGTGTCTGCCTATCCATCACATACATTCGTAACATATCCTCCAAAACATGGCTCACCCTCTTTGTCTGACCATCAGTCTCTGGATGATATGCTAAACTAAATTTTAGCTGCGCTCCAAGCTCATGCTGCAACGATGTCCAGAATGTAGATGTGAATACAGGATCCCTGTCAGAAATGATCTTTCTAGGAATACCATGTAATCTCACAATGTCACGCACGAAGACATTCACTACAGAAGCTGTTGTGTAGGAAGACCTGATCGGTGAGAAATGTGCCACCTTAGTCAACTGATCAATGGTAACCATGATAGTATCATGACGTCGAATTGCCATAGGTAATCCTACTATAAAATCCATGGAGATGATATCCCACTTCCAAGAAGGAATGAGATTTGGCTGCAATAGTCCTGCCGGGTGCTGGTGTTCTACTTTGACTCTCTAACACTCAAGACACCTAGCCACAAAATCAGCAATGTCTCACTTCATCCCAGACCAAAAGAACAAATGTCTTAAATTAGCATGCATCTTCTTGACACCTGGATGTGCTGAGTAAGGTGTACGATGGGCTTCTGCTAGAATCAAGGTGCAAAGCTCATCTAGTAATGGCACATAAATCCTCTCCAAATGTCTCAAAAGACCATCAGATTCTCGAACGTAACCTGCAAACTTACCTTCCAAGGGTCTTCCTGAATCTATCTCTCTGCACACTTCCTGATACCAAGAATCCGTAGGAAGTGCCTGAAGAATCCGACTCCTCAAATTCACACTAAGAGTCATAGATGATACCACGTGTCTCTTGTGACTCAAAGCATTTGCCACCACATTCTCCTTACCCTAAATGTACTTAACCTCTAAATCATACTCGCATAGAAATTCCATCCATCGTCTCTGGCGAGCATTCAAATTAGGCTGAGTAAAAATATACTAAAGACTACGATGGTCGCTATGTAGCTCAAACCTGTGCCCCAACAAAAAATGTCTCCATCTTGTCAAAGCATGAACTACTGCTGCTAACTCAAGATCATGCGTAGGATAATTTAACTCATGATCCTTGAGCTTGCATGATTCATACAAAATCACCCATCCATTCTGCATCAACACTGCCCCAATTCTTTCAAGAGAAGCATTTGTACACACCATGAAATCACCTTCTAGATCAGGTACAGCTAAAATCGGTGCACTAGTCAAAAGCTCCTTGAGCCTCTGAAAAGCTTCCTCACATTTCTCTATCCACACAAACTTCTTACCTTTCCTCTGAAGAGAAGTGATAGGATGTTCTATCCTAGAGAAGTTCTGGACAAATCTATGATAATAACCAGCTAGGCCCATGAAACTACAAATCTCTGACACATTAGTCGGTATAGGCCACTCTATTATTGCTTGAATCTTTCTAGGATCCATTGAAATACCATCACCTGAGATGACATGCCCTAAATACTGAATCTCTGATTTGAAGAATTCACACTTAGCTACATTGGCATAAAGCTGATTGTCTCTCAAACACTGTAAAACCAACCGCAGGTGTTCCTCATGATCTTTCTGAGTCTTATAATATATCAATATGTTTTCAAGAAACACGAGAACAAACCTATCAAGATATGATCGAAAAACACCATTCATCAAACTCATGAACACTGATGGAGTGTTAGTCAACCCAAAAGGTACCACTGTGAACTCGTAATGCCCATAGCGAGTTCGAAAAGTGGTCTTGTGAATGTTTGCTTCCTTAATATGAAGCTGGTGGTATCCTGACTTAAGGTCAATCTTGGAGAATACTGTAGCTCCCTTGATGTGATCAAATAAGTCATCAATCGTAGGAAAAGGATACCTGTTCTTAATAGTCACCTTATTCAACTGTCTGTAGTCAATAGAAAGGTGCAAAGAATCGTCTTTCTTCTTCACAAAGAGCACTGGAGCTCCCCATGGTGATACGCTAGGTCGAATGCTCCCTTTGGCCAGAAGTTCCTCTAGCTGAAGACATAGCTCAACCAATTCTTGAGTAGTCATACGATAAGGAGCTTTAGAGATAGGCTTCGCTCCAAGAATTAGATCAATACTAAAATCAATGTCCCTCTTTGGAGGCATGCCTGGAATCTCACTTGGAAAAACATTTGCTTCCTCACAGAATGTTCCCCATCAAGATCATTTACCATAACAACAAATATCTGACATCCCTTACGAAAAATCTGTTTCATTTGCATAACAGAAATCATCCACAGAGATATAGGCCTTGGTATCCCAACTATCTTCACATCATTCCCTTGGTCATCTTGGCACAAAATAATCTTCTTCTTGTAATCTATACTGGCTCTATGAGATCCAAGCCAGTCCATGCCTAAAACCACATCATAGGAACCAAGGGGTATGACTCGAAGATCCACTGCAGTATTAAAGCTTCCTAATCTAAGCCCACACTTCTGAACTACAGAATCCGTGGAGACCTTAATCCCTGAGGCTAGTTCCACTTGCCAACCATGATCTTGCTTCATCGCATCTAGCTTACACTTAGAAACTATAGATGGTGAAATAAATGAATCTGTAGCTCCTGAATCAAACAATACTGAAAGAGATATACCTCGAATAGCACCTGTTGTCTCAACCACTGTTCCCTGATGATCTGCCTGACGCTGATCAACTGCTGCAAAAACTCTATGAGCTCTACCTGCATCACCAACTGTGGATTCTGAAGCTGTAGGCCTAGGTACTAAAAACTGAGGTGCTCACTGTGGGCACTGAGCTGTATAATGTCCAATCTATCCACATGAAAAACATTTTGTATTACTGCCAGATCCTCTACCCATAGGTGGTACATTAGATTGCTAGCGACTGTTCCTGCTAACAAAAGACTGGCTACTCTGAGCTGGCTGATTGGGTTGATTCTGTTTATTGGGTTGAGCATTGCAATTGTTATTAAAATTAGAACCTTTGCCACCACCTTGAGCTTGAGAATTCGATCCTTTTTGCTGTTGAGACTGCTATTGATACTATTTTCCCTTAGAAAAGAAAGGCTTCTTGTTACCACTTGAATTGAAGTTGCCTTTAGATCCTGATGCTGCTGGTGCTCCTACAAAACCACCTTGACCAAGGTTGACACTTTTCTCAACAAGGATTGCTCGATGTACCGCATCCTTGAGAGTTTTTGGCTCAAATACCTTGACACCCCCAATTATACGGTCATTCAAACCCCTAATAAAGTGTTGTGTCAACTGAGCTGAATTTTCACTGAACCCTGAAAAAGACATGAGCTCATAAAACTTACGCTCATACTCAGTCATTGACATAGTGTACTGCTTGAGATTATGAAACTCATCTTCCCTTTGCTGCTTCCATTCCTCTGGTAGGAATTGTTCACGAAAACTCTCTAATAATAGTTCCCACGTGACACTACTCATATCGATTCCCAGCTTCTTCTCCTCAATTGTCCACCAAGTGGCCCCAAAATTCTCCAAATTAGTGATTGCAAATCTTGCCTTAACATTGCTATCGAACTCCTACATAGCAAAAATCCTGTCGAGAGAAATAAACCACTGCTCAACCACATAACCAGAACCTTTCCCATTGAAAGGCTTGACCTTGGATCTTGAAAGATCTTTTATCTGAGTGGACACAATGGACCTTTGACGATCCTTCCGAGGACTCCTTGACCTAGGTCTATGCTCTTGTTCTGTCTAATGCACTTTAGGCTATTCTTGAACAGGACGTAAACATTTTAGAATAGTCTACATCATATGTCTCAGACTAACCTCATCAGACTCAGCTTGGTCCTCTCTACGACTCTCTTCCTACTGCCTACTAGAGTGCTCTTCCCTACTCTCTACACGAGCTGATCCCTCATGGGTAGACTCATGGGCACTGACAGCTCTGCCACAACCACGACCTCTTCCACGGCCTCTACCATGGCCTCTAACAAAAGACCTAGTCCCAAATACCATCCTACAATAGTACAAAGTACTATTAAAATAAAAAGAAGCATGTTTGCAATAGACTAAGTTCAATTCTATGTTTAAGTAAGATTTCTAGTTTTGAAAACTAAGTGTTGAAGTATCAAAAATATTCAAGTAACAGTTCAGGTTCTATTTTAGTTCACCTAGTTTCAAGTTGAAGAGATATACTTTATAGTTCAAAGATCTAGTTCTTCCAAAATACCCAAAGCTCCCAATGTAGAAACTCGGGCTCTGATACCAAATGTAACGCCCCGCCAAGGGATCCAAAGAATTAACCAAGAGTTTCACTAAGCTTAGTAACATTTTTTTATTTTAAATAAATACCATACATAACGTATTCACAATAAGGGAAACAATAGTAATATCCATCTGAAAGTAAACATAACATGCATAACAGATTACATTTTTTAAAGATCCCTTAATGCTGAATCACGTACAAGAATCCATCTAACAACATCCACATGAAATAATAATGATAAGTCCAATGTTTAAACATTACATTTTCAAATGCTCAATCATCCTCTGTACATGTCACAGGGTATGACAAGCTCAAAGAATATACATATGTAGAATAAGGTACATCATCCTATTCCAATCCATGATACATCAAAGTAGAGATAATCATATGATACATCATCATAGAAGACATATACATCTATCATAAAAATCAAACAAAATAAACTAAGTGCACGGTTCCTCCCAACCGTTAATAGCATCATTAGACCATCATGGATCCTAGCCATCCCTCCGTGCGTAACATCCCAAGTCATCGAAGAGATCATTGGTATTAACATCGTAGAAATGTCACTCCTAACATATACAACATCATATGTAGAAAGTAATCTAACATGCAAATATAAGCATAAGGTAGCATCATCTAACATATGCTAATCATCAATGAAAGGATATATATCCACCATCATGAAAGACGCATCAGCCACGATGTCTCAATGAGTCTCAAATGATAAGAGTGGAAAATACACTACCACCCGACCACATGGTACCTAAGTGATCCACTCCCATCGTGCTAAGGAGATAATCTCAAGTCCCAAACAAGCTATCAAAATCACATAGCACATATCTCTATAACTCCAAGAATCCTAAAAGTATACTAACTCAAAGGTTCCAATCACAAAACTGACATCTACTTCCCAGAGGCACACAATGACATGTAGGAACCTACTATGCAAGCGAGAAAGTGTCATCACATTTATCACGTACAAGTTACCCTGGCAATTATCTAAACTCCACGGGTCCATACTGATCTCATGCGGCCACTAGTATCCTCTCATACTGACAAGGCATACTATGGAATTCAAGGTCGCAACCATGTGTCTCACTACTCCCATCCTAGCCTATACAAGAACTCAAGGCATGGGCGAGAACAAAACACTTATCTTTTTAGATTCATTCAGTTAGTATTAGGTTTGAATGTTATCACTTATTAATCCAACTTACAATGAGTTACCCTGGTAGCCTCTTAGGACCTCGGCCCCCATTGCAAGCCGTTTCCCGTCACTACATGCAGATATCCTACCCTAATGCTCATGGACTCATAAATCTCAAAATTACAAAAGATAATCCATAAAATCATCAAATATGCATTAAAGCATCAAATCTCCATGAACAAACATCCATAGAAAATCATGAACAGAACAACTCTCTATTGGCAACTGAAGTATCACTGATAATCAAAAGTATCCAATGGTTCTCAATAACCAAAATATATCTCAATCATACTGATCGAAGACTCCAAAAATGGTTGAGTCAAACATGTCACAACATGACATCATCAAAATAAATCCACACTATAGTCCCATCATGGCGACTAGAAAATAACCAAGGATAACTAATCGACGAACAAAATTAATGGTTAAGTCAAGTGTCTTATAAATAAAAAATCTCAACTATAACAATCAGTATTCACATCCAATACATAGAGCATTCCATCACATAACCATGGTTGGGTTTATAAAGATCGAGATTAAAACATCATCATGACATCACAATTACAAAACCTCCAAGCCTCTGGTAGACGTCCTATAATTGGTCAACACTAGTCAACCCAAAACCCAAAACAATAGCATAAAGAATACACAATGTAAACACATGTTTTGGTTTTGTTAAGTTTTCAGTTTTGAATTCAAATACAAAAGTCTCGGTTTACGTTTCCCAAACTATATCAAGTGGAGAAATTTCACGTTTTACCTAACCCATGTATTTGTTTGATAGATAAAGTATTTCTCCATTAGACTCAATTTTTTAATTGATCTAATAATATTTTATTCATATAAACTTTGTTTGAAAAAAAGACATTTCCATTGAACAAAATTTGCATATATCAAAACTTATATCACGTTCTAATAATTAACCTTAATTAACTAAATTAAGTTAATTATTATTATCTCTTCATTATAATTATTAATCATATTCTTTTAATCTTTTATCTTTACAAAATGGTCCATCTATATAAATCATTTTAATTAAAATAATTATTTATAACTATTATACATATACTTATATACATATATTTATGTATATATATATATACATATATTTATGTATATACATATATATATATATATATATACATATATATATACACATATATTTATGTATACATACATACATATATATATATATATATACATAAATATATATTTATATATTAATATCAATTGATAATAACTTTTTTTTTTTAAATTATATAAAAATCGATCACAATTTATAACCAAAGCTGAAAGCAATTTATATGTTTGAATCGCCGCCAATAAAGTAATCTTTAATTAATTAAAGACACTTTTCTTATTTAATTAAATAACTTCATTTAATTAATTAGTAATGCCTTCTCATTTAATTAAATAACTTTGTTTAATTAATTAGAAGTAAGTACTCCATTTAAATATATAATTTCATTTAATTATTTAAAAATTCTTTTTGAAACTAGTCAACTCAAGTCAACCGTGGTTAAATCTGGTCAACTTTTGGTCAAACTTGATCTTTGCATATGTGAATATGAGCAAATCTGAGTATGAATTCCAGTAACAATTCGATGCAAATTCTCATTCAACCTTTCAAAATGAAGAGATGAGGGTCTCTTAAATAGACTTTTTCAAAATTCGTCAACAATTGAGATCGATTTTAATCAACGATCAAGATTAAAGGTAAAGTTCAGTCATAAAGGGAGATTTCCAAATTAAAGGGAGTTAACAGATTTAAATTGAGTAAAATAAGGAGTTAACTGATTCAATTTGAGTAGTAAAAGGAGTTAACTGATTTAACTCATTTTTGACCAATAGTGAACTGAAAATTTTCCATTTTGAACTGAAGAGAGATTTTGTTGAGATATTTAATTTAATACAATGAGATATGCTCTCATAATTACTTTTTCTATTTAATTAAATAATCTTTAATTAATTAGAGACACTTTTCTTATTTAATTAAATAACTTCATTTAATTAGTTAGGAATGGCTTCTCATTTAATTAAAATAGTTTATTTAATTAATTATAAGTACTCTATTTAATTAGGTAATTTCGTTTAATTATTTCAAAATTCTTTTCAAAACTAGTCAACCCAAGTCAATCGTGATTAAATTTGGTTAACTTTTGGTTAAACTTGATCTTTGCGTATGTGAATATGAGCAAATGTGAGTATGAATTCCAGCAACAATTCCATGCAAACTCTCATTCAAACTATCAAAATGAAGAGATGGGGTATTCTTAAATAGGCTTTCCTAGAATTCATCAACGGTTGAGATCGATTTCAATCAACGGTCAGAATTAAAGGTGAAGTTCAGTCATAAAGGGAGATTTCCAAATTAAATGGAATTAACAGATTTAATTTGAGTAAAATAAAGAGTTAACAGATTCAATTTGAGTAGAAAAAGGGGTTAACTGATTTCACTCATTTTTTATCAATAGTGAACTGGAAATTTCTTTTTTTTAACTGAAGAGAGATTTTTTTGAGATATTTAATTTAATAAATAAAGATATGATCTCATAAGTACTTTTTCTATTTAGTTAAATAATCTTTAATTAATTAAAGACACTTTTCTTTTTTAATTAAATAAGTTCATTTAATTAATTAGGAATGGCTTCTCATTTAATTAAATAACTTTTTTTAATTAATTAGAAGTAAGTACTCCATTTAATTAAATAATTTTATTTAATTATTTCGAAATTCTTTTCGAAACTAGTCAATTCAAGTCAACTGTGGTTAAATCTGGTCAAACTTCATCTTTGTGTATGTGAATATGAGCAAATGTGAGTATGAATTCTAGCAACAATTCGATGCAAATTCTCATTCAACCTTTCAAAATGAAGAGATGAGGGACTCTTAAATAGACTTTTCTGGAATTCATCAACGGTTGAGATAGATTTCAATCAACGGTCAAGATTAAAGGTCAAGTTCAGTCATAAAGGGAGATTTTCAAATTAAAGCAAGTTAATAGATTTAATTTGAGTAAAATGAGTTAACTGATTCAATTTGAGTAGAAAAATGAGTTAACTGATTTAACTCATTTTTTATCAATAGTCAACTGAAAATTTTCCTTTTTGAATGAAGCGAGAGTTTTTTGAGATATTTAATTTTATAAAATGAGATATGCTCTCATAATTATATTTTCTATTTAATTAAGTAATCTTTAATTAATTAGAGACACTTTTCTTATTTAATTAAATAACTTCATTTAAATAATTAGGAATTGCTTCTCATTTAATTAAATAACTTTATTTAAATAATTAGAAGTAAGTATTCCATTTAATTAAGTAATTTCATTTAATTATATCAAAATTCTTTTCGAAACTAGTCAACTTAAGTCAACCGTGGTTAAATCTGGTCAACTTTTGGTCAAACTTAATCTTTACGTATGTGAATATGAGAAAATGTGAGTGTGAATTCCAGCAACAATTCAATGCAAATTCACATTCATCCCTTAAAAATGAAGAGATGAGGGTCTCTTAAATAGACTTTTCTGAAATTCATCAACGGTTGAGATCGATTTTAAACAGCGGTCAGGATTAAAAGTGAAGTTCAGTCATAAAGGGAGATTTCCAAATTAAAGGGAGTTAACAGATTTAATTTGAGTAAAATAAGGAGTTCACTGATTCAATTTGAGTAGAAAAAAGAGTTAACTGATTTCACTCATTTTTTATTAATAGTGAATTGAAAATTTCCCTTTTTGAACTGAAGAGAGATTTGGTTGAGATATTTAATTTAATAAAATGAGATATGCTCTCATAATTACTTTTTCTATTTAATTAAGTAATCTTTAATTAATTAGAGACACTTTTCTTATTTAATTAAATAACTTTACTTAATTAATTACGAATGGTATCTCATTTAATTAAATAACTTTGTTTAATTAATTAGAAGTAAGTACTCCATTTAATTAAATAATTTCATTTAATTATTTTAAAATTCTTTTCGAAACTAGTCAACTCAAATCAACCGTGGTTAAATTTGGTCAACTTTTGGTCAAATTTGATCTTTGCGTATGTGAGTATGAGCAAATGTGAGTATGAATTCCAGCAACAATTCGATGCAAATTCTCATTCAACCTCTCAAAATGAAGAGATGAGGGTCTCTTAAATAGACTCTCTTGGAATTCATCAACGGTTGAGATCGATTTCAATTAGCGGTCAGGATTAAAGGTGAAGTTTAGTCATAAAGGGAGATTTCCAAATTAAAAAGTGTTAACAGATTTAATTTGTGTAAAATAAGGAGTTAAGTGATTCAATTTGAGTAAAAAAAGGAGTTAACTGATTTAACTCATTTTTTATCAATAGTGAACTAGAAATTTCCCTTTTTGAATTGAAGAGTGATTTTCTTAAGATATTTAATTTAATAAAATGAGATATGCTCTCATAATTACTTTTTCTATTTAATTAAGTAATCTTTAATTAATTAGAGACACTTTTCTTATTTAAATAAATAACTTCATTTAATTAATTAGGAATGGCTTCTCGTTTAATTAAATAACTTTGTTTAATTAATTAGAAGTAAGTACTCCATTTAATTAAGTAATTTTGTTTAATTAATTCAAATTTTTTTTCAAAACTAGTCAACTCAAGTCAACCATGGTTAAATCTGGTCAACTTTTGGTCAAACTTGATCTTTGCATATGTGAATATGAGCAAATGTGAGTATGAATTCCAGCAACAATTAGATGCATATTCTCAGTCAACCTTTCAAAATGAAGAGATGAGGGTTTCTTAAATAGACTTTCTTAGAATTCATCAACGATTGAGATCGATTTCTATCAGCGGTCAGGATTAAAGGTGAAGTTCAGTCATAAAGGGAGATTTCCAAATTAAAGAGAGTTAACAAATTTAATTTGAGTAAAATAAAGTGTTAACTGATTGAATTTCACTAGAAAAAGGAGTTAACTCATTTAACTCATTTTTTATCAATAGTGAACTGAAAATTTCCCTTTTTGAACTGAAGAGAGATTTTATTGAGATATTTAGTTTCATAAAATGAGATATGCTCTCATAATTACTTTTTCTATTTAATTAAGTAATCTTTAATTAATTAGAGACACTTTTCTTATTTATTTAAATAACTTCACTTAATTAATTAGGAATGGCTTCTCATTTAATTAAATAAATTTGCTTAATTAATTAGAAGTACTCTATTTAATTAAGTAATTTCTTTTAATTATTTAAAAATTCTTTTCAAAACTAGTCAACTCAAGTCAATCGTGATTAAATTTGGTCAACTTTTGGTTAAACTTGATCTTTGCGTATGTGAATATGAGCAAATGTGAGTATGAATTCCAGCAACAATTCGATGCAAATTCTAATTTAACCTTTCAAAATGAAGAGATGAGGGTCTCTTAAATAGACTTTCCTAGAATTCATTAACGGTTGAGATTGATTTCAATCAACAGGCAAGATTAAAGGTGAAGTTCAGTCATAAAGGGAGATTTTCAAATTAAAGTAAGTTAACAGATTTAATTTGAGTAAAATAAGCAGTTAACTGATTCAATTTGAGTAGAGAAAAAAGTTAATTGATTTAACTCATTTTTTATCAATAATGAAATGGAAATTTCCCTTTTTGAACTGAAGAGAGATTTTTTTGAGATATGTACTTTAATAAAATGAGATATGCTCTCATAATTAATTTTTATATTTAATTAAATAATCTTTAATTAATTAGAGACACTTTTCTTATTTAATTAAATAACTTAATTTAATTAATTATGAATGGCTTCTCATTTAATTAAATAACTTTGTTTAACTAATTAGAAGTAAGTACTCCATTTAATTAAATAATTTCGTTTAATTATTTCCAAATTCTTTTCAAAATTAGTCAAATCAAGTCAACCGTAGTTAAATTTGGTCAACTTTTGGTCAAACTTGATCTCTGCGTATGTGAATATGGCCAAATGTGAGTATGAATTCTAGCACCAATTCAATGCAAATTCTTATTCAACCTTTCAAAATGAAGAGATGAGGGTCTCTTAAATAGAGTTTCTTGGAATTCATCAACGGTTTAGATCGATTTCAATCAACAGTCAGGATTAAAGGTGAAGTTTAGTCATAAAGAGGGATTTCCAAATTAAAGGGACTTAACAGATTTAATTTGAGTAAAATAAGGAGTTAACTGATTCAATTTGAGTAGAAAAAGGAGTTAACTGATTTAGCTCATTTTTGATCAATAGTGAACTGGAAATTTCGCTTTTTGAACTGAAAAGAGATTTTGTTGAGATATTTAATTTAATAAAATGAGATATGCTCTCATAATTACTTTTTCTATTTAATTAAGTAATATTTAATTATTTGGAGACACTTTTCTTATTTAATTAAATAACTTCATTTAATTAATTAAGAATGGCTTCTTATTTAATTAAATAACTTTGTTTAATTAATTAAAAGTAAGTACTCCATTTAATTAAATAATTTCATTTAATTATTTTAAAATTCTTTTCGAAACTAGTCAACTCAAATCAATCATGGTTAAATTTGGTCAACTTTTGGTCAAACTTGATCTTTGTGTATGTGAATATAAGCAAATGTGAGTATGAATTCTAGCAAGAATTCGATGCAAATTCTCATTCAACCTTTCAAAATGAAGAGATGAGGGTCTCTTAAATAGACTATTCTGAAATTCATCAACAATTGAGATCGATTTTAATCAGCGATCAGGATTAAAGGTGAAGTTTAGTCATAAAGGGAGATTTTAAAATTAAAGAGAGTTAACAGATTTGATTTGAGTAAAATAAAGAGTTAACTGATTCAATTTGAGTAGAAAAAAGAGTTAACTCATTTAACTCATTTTTATGAATAGTGAATTTGAAATTTCCCTTTTTGAACTGAAGAGAGATTATGTTGAGATATTAAATTTAATAAAATGAGATATGCTCTCATAATTACTTTTTCTATTTAATTAAGTAATCTTTTATTAATTAGAGACACTTTTCATATTTAATTAAATAACTTCATTTAATTAATTAGGAATAGCTTCTCATTTAATTAAATAACTAGTCAACTCAAGTGAACCGTGGTTAAATTTGGTCAACTTTTGGTCAAACTTGATCTGTGCGTATGTGAATATGAGCAAATGTGTGTATGAATTCTAGGAACAATTCGATGCATTTTCTCATTCAACTTTTCAAAATGAGGAGATGAGGGTCTTTTAAGTAGACTTTCTTAGAATTCATCGACGGTTGAGATCGATTTCAATCAGCAATCATGATTAAAGGTGAAGTTCAGTCATAAAGGGAGATTTCCAAATTAAAGGGAGTTAACAGATTTAATTTGAGTAAAATAAGGAGTTAACTAATTCAATTTGAGTAGAAAATGGAGTTAACTGATTTAACTCATTTTTTATCAATAGTGAACTCGAAATTTCCCTTTTTGAACTGAAAAGAGATTTTGTTGAGATATTTAATTTAATAAAATGTGATATGCTCTCATAATTACTTTTTCTATTTAATTAAATAATCTTTAATCAATTAGAGACACTTTTCTTATTTAATTAAATATTTTCATTTAATTAATTAGGAATGGCTTCTCATTTAATTAAATAACTTTGTTTAATTAATTAGAAGTAAGTACTCTATTCAATTAAATAATTTCGTTTAATTATTTCAAAAAAAATTTTGAAATTAGTCAACTCAAGTCAACCGTGGTTAAATCTGGTCAACTTTTCGTCCAACTTGATCTTTACGTATGTGAGTATGACCAAATGTGAGTATGAATTCCAGCAACAATTCGGTGCAAATTCTCAGTCAACCTTTCAATGAAGAGATGAGGATCTCTTAAATAGACTTTCCTGTAATTCATCAACAGTTGAGATCGATTTCAATCGATGGTCAGGATTAAAGGTGAAGTTCAGTCATAAATAGAGATTTCTAAATTAAAGGGAGTTAATAGATTTAATTTGAGTAAAATGAGGGGTTAACTGATTCAATTTGAGTAGAAAAAGGAGTTAACTCATTTAACTCAATTTTGATCAATAGTGAACTGGAAAATTTCTCTTTTTGAACTGAAGAAAGATTTTGTTGAGATATTTAATTTAATAAAATGAGATATGCTCTTATAATTACTTTTTCTATTTAATTAGATAATCTTTAATTAATTAGAGACACTTTTCTTATTTAATTAAATAACTTCATTTAATTAATTAGGAATGGCTTCTCATTTAATCAAATAAGTTTGTTTAATTAATTAGAAGTAAGTACTCCATTTAATTAAATTATTTCGTTTAATCATTTCAAAACTCTTTTCAAAATTAATCAACTCTAGTCAACCATGGTTAAATCTGGTCAACTTTTGGTCAAACTTGATCTTTGCATATGTGAATATGAGCAAATGTGAGTATGAATTCCAACAACAACTCGATGCAAATTCTCATTCTACCTTTCAAAATGAAGAGATGAGGGTCTCTTAAATAGACTTGCCTGGAATTCATCAACGGTTGAGATCGATTTCAATCAACGGTCAGGATTAAAGATGAAGTTCAGTCATAAAGGGAGATTTCCAAATTAAAGGGAGTTAACAGATTTAATTTGAGCAAAATAAGGAGTTAACTGATTCAATTTGAGTAGAAAAAGGAGTTAACTGATTTAACTCATTTTTGATCAATAGTGAACTGAAAATTTCCCTTTTTGAACTGAAGAAAGATTTTGTTGAGATATTTAATTTAATAAAATGAGATATGCTCTAATAATTACTTTTTCTATTTAATTAAATAATGTTTAATTAATTAGGGGCACTTTTCTTATTTAATTAAATAACTTCATTTAATTAATTAGGAATGGCTTCTCATTTAATTAAATAATTTCGTCTAATTATTTCAAAATTCTTTTTTAAACTAGTCAACTCAAGTCAACCGTGGTTCAATCTGGTCAACTTTTGTTCAAACTTGATCTTTGCATATGTGAATATGAGCAAATGTGAGTATGAATTCTAGTAACAATTCGATGCAAATTCTCATTCAACCTTTCAAAATGAAGAGATGAGGGTCTCTTAAATAGACTTTCTTGGAATTCATCAACAGTTGAGATCGATTTCAATCAACGGTCAGGATTAAAGGTGAAGTTTAGTCATAAAGGGAGATTCCCAAATTAAAGGGAGTTAACATATTTAATTTGAGTAAAATAAGGAGTTAATTGATTCAATTTGAGTACAAAAAGGAGTTAACTAATTTAACTCATTTTTTATCAATAGTGAACTGAAAATTTCCCTTTTTGAACTGAAGAGAGATTTTGTTGAGATATTTAGTTTAATAATATGAGATATGCTCTGATAATTAATTTTTCCATTTAATTAAATAATCTTTAATTAATTAGAGGCACTTTTCTTATTTAATTAAATAACTTCATTTAATTAATTAGGAATGGCTTCTCATTTAATTAAATAACTTTTTTTAATTAATTAGAAGTAAGTACTCCATTTAATTATTTCAAAAAAAAATTCGAAGCTAGTCAACTCAAGTCAACCGTTGTTAAATCTGGTCAACTTTTGGTCAAACTTGATCTTTGCGTATGTGAATATGAGCAAATGTGAGTATGATTTTCAGCAAAAATTCGATGCAAATTCTCATTCAACCTTTCAAAATAACGAGATGAGGGTCTCTTAAATAGACTTTCATGGAATTCATCAGCGGTTGAGATTGATTTCAATCAGCGGTCAGGATTAAAGTTGAAGTTCAGTCATAAAGGGAGATTTCCAAATTAAAGGGGGTTAATAGATTTAATTTAAGTAAAATAAGGAGTTAACTGATTCAATTTGAGTAGAAAAACGAGTTAACTGATTTAACTCATTTTTGATCAATAGTGAACTGGAAATTTCCCTTTTTGAACTGAAGAGAGATTTTATTGAGATATTTAATTTAATAAAATGAGGAATGCTCTGATAATTACTTTTTCTATTTAATTAAGTAATCTTTAATTAATTAGAGACACTTTTCTTATTTAATTAAATAACTTCATTTAATTAATTAGGAATGGCATCTCATTTAATTAAATAACTTTGTTTACTTAATTAGAAGTACTCCATTTAATTAAATAATTTCGTTTAATTATTTCAAAAAAGAATTTGAAACTAATCAACTCAAGTCAACCGTGGTTAAATCTGGTCAACTTTTGGTCAAACTTGATCTTTGCGTATGTGAATATGAGCAAATTCTAGTATGAATTCTAGCAACAATTCGATGCAAATTCTCATTCAACCTTGCAAAATGAAGAGATGAGGGTCTCTTAAATAGACTTTATTGGAATTCATTAACGGTTGTGATTGATTTCAATCAACGGTCAGGATTAAAGGTGAGGTTCAGTGATAAAGGGAGATTTCTAAATTAAAGGGAGTTAACAAATTTAATTTGAATCAGACTCACAGATAATCTTACTCCATCCCTGCAAGCAACACTGTTCCACAACATATAAAATAGCCTGAGCTTCCATGAGATTGTTAGTATAATCACCCTTATGAAATAAGAAGAAAAATTTAACATCCCCAGAACTACAACAAGCCACTCTACCAATACCAACCGGACCAGGATTCCCACAGGAAGAACCATCAGTGTTAATTTTTAGAACTCCACAGGGAGGAGGATTCCAGTGCCCATCTCGGTTAACCCGACCCTTCCTCTGATGGTGAAGCTGCCTGGACATAGAAGGAAACCTATGAGCTGCAGCCCCATCCTACAGATGAAAATTGAGGCGATTACAAATAGCAAGATCAACCGAATCCATACCCCCATCAGGCTCACACTTCACAAGAATAGTTTCCTGAAGAGAATTTGATATTTTCCACCAAAGATGCAAAACACCAAGTCGAACATCTTTGAATATGCGACAATTCCTCTCTAACCAGATATGCCAAAGCATGAAAGATGGGCTAGCAATCCAAGCAGCATGGAGAGAAGAAGACTTCGAGGGAGCACTACCCAAGCGGGCCCAGAACTCAGGCAAAGAGGAAGCATGCCGACAAGAGCAACCCCAAGCGCTCCACCAAAGGTGCCAAATCTGAGTAGAATAGGAGCAATGGAAGAACAGATGGGAGACAAACTCCTCTCCATTACCACACAAAACAAAATAAGAGGGGCCCTGAAATCCACATTTACAAAGATTATCCCAAGTAAGAAAATGATTGTGAGCCACTAGCCATATGAAAAAATTGCACTTGGACCAAGAAACTTTATTCCAAACTTGCTTCCACCAAGGGACCTCAGCATCCCCAAATAATTGTCTAGTTATCTCCTGATACCTAGTAGAGACATGATATTTACCAAACAAGGTACCGCCCCAAGCCAAAACATCTAGACCAAGCAAAGAAGAACACTCTCTAAAGGAAAGAAGTTGAGAATGCTCCTAATGATCCATGTCTGTACCTCCAGGAGGCCAATCAGAAGAATGCTTCCATCTGTAACCAACAACAGGTCCCAATTGATAAGGAGTCTTGTAATGAGCCACTTTATCCCATCCAGTAGCAAGAAAAGAGTCACAAAGAGGCTGAAGATGAGGGTATATGGATAAAATGGAAGGAAATCCATCCCAAGTATTAGACCAAAATAAAGCCTGAGAACCTCCTTTACATATCGAGAACAGACCCCTCTTCACCAACATCGCACCTGTCTTCAAAGTATGCCAAACCATTGAGCCACAACCTTCAAGAGGAAGTGCAGAAACAGAGCAAGGATCAGCACCATGAAAATATTTATGAGTGATAATATGAGCCCAAAGTTGATGTTGTCCAGAGCACCATCGCCAATAAAGTTTAGCAGCCAAAGCTTGACTACTCAATAGAGCAGATCGAAGACCAAGACCACCCTCCTTTTTAGGCCTACAAATAGTTGCCCAATTAACCAAGCTCCATTTAGTACTATGCAAATTACCAATCCAAAGGAATTGTTGAGAAAGAGTATCAAACTCCTTGAGAAAGTAAATAAGTGTAGTGTGAACCATGCTTCTATAAGTAGGAAGAGCTTGGATAACAACTTGAAGAAGAGTAACTCGGGCAGCAGTAGAAAGCCATCTATGAGTCCAATGATTTACTTTATCCTGAAGCTTGGTAATCAAATTTTTCCAGAAGAGACGTGGCTACCTAGAAACAACAATAGGAATGCCAAGATAAGTCAAAGGAAGTGATCCTATTTGAAACCATAGGATAGTAACAATCCTGTGCTAAATAGAATCAGGAGTGTTAAAAAAGTAAATGGAAGATTTGTGCTCATTAACTTTCTAGCCTAAAGCTACCAAATAAATGTCCAAAGCATGTTGAAAGGCTTCAGCTTCCTTGATCCTAGCAAGACCGACAAGAGCAGAATCATCAAAAAATTGAAGATGGGAAAGAGAAGGTAAGCCATTACCCCACCGCCAGCCTTGAATAGAACTCTGGGATGCCTAATGCTTAATGAATCTGCCCAAGCCTTCAACCATGATGATGAATAGATATGGGGAGAAAGGGTCACCCTGGCGGAGGCCTCTAGAAGCACCAAATAGTTGAGAAGGTTGACCATTAATAAGAACAGAAAAAGAGGCAGAAGTAACACAACTCATAATCCAACTCACTCAGTCAGAGCTAAATCCAAAAGAAAGAAGAATACTCCTTAGGAAGCTCCATTTAACTCTATCGTAGGCCTTAGCCATATCCAGCTTAACAAACATGGCTCTCTCCCTTGAAGTAGTCATAGAGTGAATAGCCTTAGTAGCAATAACCACCCCATCCAAAATTTGTCCGCTAGCAACAAAACCACCTTGTTCTTCTTAGATAATAATGGGAAGCCACCTTTTCAATCTCTTAGCAATCAACTTAGTAATAACTTTGTAAATCACATTACATAAGGAAATTGGTGTAAAAAACTCCAATTGATTAGCACCCTCTCTCTTAGGAATAAGAGTCAAGAATGTAGAGTTCAAAGCTCGAAGCATCTGCTTGCTAGCACAGGATTCTTTAACCACCTCCAACAAATCATGATTAATGATGTCTCAAAATTCCTGAAAGAATTCAACTGGAAAGCCATTAGGACCAGGAGCCTTCCCTTTAGGCATGCCAAAGACCACCTCCTCCAGCTCTTCCAAAGAGATAGGACGCATGAGATAATCATTCATTTTCTAAGTGATAAGGGTAGGAATACAGGACAAAATAAGATTTTCTTCATTATCAATAGGAGGAGAGTCCTCAAAGAAGAGGGTAGAGAAGTACCAAATAGCCTCCTGGAACAAAGCTGGCAAGGAATTTACTTGGATACCTTGAGAATTAACCAAAGAAGAGATAGTGCTCTAATTTCGGCGAGATTGCACTGCTTTATGGAAAAAGTTAGTGTTTCAATCACCTTCCTAGAGCCAATCAACTCTAGCCTTTTGCTTCCAAAAAATTTCCTCTCGAAGTTCCCATTCTTCTAGAGCTCTAGAAGCAAGGGATTCAGCCTTGCCAAGATCCTCTGAGAAACCTCGATCTCTAATCTCCCTTGTGATGACATCAAGATCTTCTTGAGCAAGCCTCTTCATAAAGTGAAGGTTCCCAAAGCATTCCCTATTCCATATCTTGAGCTACCTTTTAACATATTGAAGCCTTTTACAAAATGAGAACATTGTAGTACCATATGCAGAAGCACCATCTTTCCACCAACAAAAAACAAAATCATGAAGAGAGGAGTCACGAAGCCACATCAACTGGAACTTAAAAGGAGGATGCTTCAGAACATAAGCCCCTATAGCGGAAAATTTGATTGGCCAATGATCTAAACCCCTCCAATCAAGAATTTCTGAAGAGATAGTAAGGGTGCCACTAACCCAGAAGCAAGAAACAAGAAATCTATCCAGATGTTCTGAGATAGTAGCAACACCAGTCCTGCGATTATTCCAGGTATAGAGACCATTAGAAGGCTTAACATCAGAGAGATGCAAAAGAGATATGTGTTGCCAAAGAAGAGCAGAAGAAGGCCCCAATCTAGCCAAACCACCATGCTTCTCCTCTAGACTTAAAACTGAATTGAAGTCCCCTACTAACACCCAAGGATGATAAGGATGACAATTTCTAACATATTGAATATGTTCCCAAAGTTCCTCCTTTCCCACAAGATCAACAGGTGTATACACATTAGTAACCATGATTACCTCTCCTGAGTCTAGAGCAGAAGCTACCATAGAGAGAGTTGAGTGAGAAGACATCTAGCCAAGAGGAGAAATCTTTTGAGGATCCCAAAATATAGCTAAACCCCCTGCACTGCCTGTTGCCCCAACACACTGGCATTGGCCACGAGACCAAATACTAGAGGCATGTTGGACCATAGACTCCACAGAGAGCTTAGTCTCTTGGATACAAAAAACATCAAAACTATGATCAACCACCAAGTTATGAATAGCCTTTTGTCTAGGGATGCTATTCAACCCCCTTACATTCCATGAGAGAATAATCATCATTGGGTAGAATTGAGAAAATGAGAATCCAAAGGTTTCATTGAACCAGACTTAATCAATATATCTTCTGTGAGTTTAATCTTCTCTTGGTCTATTTTGCACCCACTCCTTAGAGGGGGAGTAGAAGAAGCCCACTTAAAAGGTCAAGACATCAACCCCAAGGGGAGAGGAGATCCCTTGCCCTTACCTAATGGTAGCACATCCTTAACTAAGTCAGCTAAAACATCATTATCCTCCAATATTGCAGGAGTCACCAGAGCCTCTGTCACAGGAGCTACAAGGACCTCACAGTTCTGATATACTACAACTTGGGATGCCCCACAAGCATCATTAGGAATAGATCTCTCATATGGGCAAACTGGATCAGAAGAGATAGGAGGAGGAATACCCTCCTCTAGAACCATACTATCCAACACCTCAAAGCGGTTAAAACCTGAATCAGATAATCTTTCTTTCAAAGGCCTCTTTTGACCACGTCCCTTAGCTCGAGGGCGAACAGGGGTAAATCCATCCTTATCCTGCATTTGAGCCTTACCCTTACCTGTAGCATCTTGCGAATTCATCCCCTTGGTAGTATTAGCCATTTGAGATTGTCCTTTCCCTGTAGTATCTGCCAAACCACCAGCATTGCCAGCTATAGAACCATCCACTCCTTTGAAACTTGAGTTACGGGGGCATTGACGTTGTAAATGACCATACTCATGACAAATTCGGCAACGAAAAGGGAGGGATTCATAATCTAACTGCTGCACCCAAGAAGAATCCCCCATACAAATTTTCAAAAAATCTGGTAATGGGTTATTCAAATTCATTTCAACACAAATTCTAGCATAAGAAATAACCTTTTTATTGAGGGATTGATGTGCGATCGCAGCCGGCTTCCCCAACAAAGCAACAATTTGTCGAAGGATGTCTTCACACCAAAATTCCAAGGGAAGATGAGGCAAGCGAACCCAAACTGGCACTGTTGAAGGGAGATCCTCAGCAAAATTAAAACCTGAATGCCAAGGTTTGACAAATAACCCCACATAGTTGTAGAAATAAGGGCCTCCTTCAAAAACACAATCCCGATTAGACATGCAAGAGAATACAACAAAAAAAAACTATTCCCTGCCAACATAATCTCCATATCACCTTCTACCTGCCATGAGCGGCGGATCCATGCCTCAAGAGCGGATAGAGAAATCCAGATTCAGAGAAATTTGCATATCAAAGCATGCTTGGTCCAATAATTAATGTCCTCCATTACAGCCATTGGAGGAATAACCAGAACAGGTCAATCATGGCTATGTGAAAAACAACCATTAACTTTTTTCAGCTTGGAGCTCTCCCCTGAATAAAACGATTCAGATGGCATTGCATGCATAGTTGGAAAAGAACCATCTGTTCTCACCAACGGAGAAGAAACCCCAAGCCCTGCCATGCAAACAATAAAATCACAATCCAAAATTGACTGCAAAAAATTTGCAAAAATACCAACGCAAATTATATCCAGTAGCTAGCAATCCAAACAGAACAGAAAAATAGTAAAAAATGGCTTCTCATTTAATTAAATAACTTTGTTTAATTAATTAGAAGTAAGTACTCCATTTAATTAAATAAATTTGTTTAATTATTTCAAAATACTTTTCGAAACTAGTCAACTGAAGTCAACTGTGGTTAAATCTGGTCAACTTTTGGTCAAACTTGATCTTTGCGTATGTGAATATGAGGAAATGTGAGTATGAATTCCAGCAACAACTCGATGCAAATTCTCATTCAACCTTTCAAAATGAAGAGATGAGGGTCTCTTAAATAGACTTTCCTGGAATTCATCAACGGTTGAGATCGATTTCAATCAACGGTCAGGGTTAAAGGTGAAGTTCAGTCATAAAGGGAGATTTTCAAATTAAAAGGAGTTAACAGATTTAATTTGAGTAAAATAAGGAGTTAATTGATACAATTTCACTAGAAAAAGGAGTTAACTGATATAACTCATTTCTAATCAATAGTGAACTAGAAATTTACCTTTTTGAACCGAAGAGAGATTTTGTTGAGATATTTAATTTCATAAAATGAGATATGCTCTCATAATTACTTTTTCTATTTAATTAAGTAATCTTTAATTAATTAGAGACACTTTTCTTCTTTAATTAAATAACTTCATTTAATTAATTAGGAATGGCTTCTCATTTAAGTAAATAACTTTGTTTAATTAATTAAACGTAAGTACTCCATTTAATTAAATAATTTTGTTTAATTATTTCAAAATTCTTTTCAAAACTAGTCAACTCAAGTCAACCATGGTTAAATCTCGTCAACTTTTGGTCAAACTTGATCTTTGCGTATGTGAATATGAGCAAATGTGAATATGAATTCAAACAATAATTCGATGCAAATTCTCATTCAACCTTTCAAAATGAAGAGATGAGGGTCTTTTAAATAGACTTTCGTGAAATTCATCAATGGTTGAGATCGATTTCAATCAATGGTCAAAATTAATGGTGAAGTTCAGTCATAAAGCGAGATTTCCTAATTAAAGGGAGTTAACAAATTTAATTTGAGTAAAATAAGGAGTTAACTGATTCAATTTGAGTAAAAAAAGGAGTTAACTGATTTCACTCATTTTTTATCAATAGTGAACTGAAAATTTCTCTTTTTGAACTGAAGAGAGATTTTGTTGAGATATTTAATTTAATAGAATGAGATATGCTCTCATAATTACTTTTTCTATTTAATTAAATAATTTTGTTTAATTAATTAGAAGTAAGTACTCCATTTAATTAAATAATTTTGTTTAATTATTTTAAAATTCTTTTCAAAAATAGTCAACACAAGTCAACCATGGTTAAATTTGGTTAACTTTTGGTCAAACTTGATCTTTGCGTATGTGAATATGAGCAAATGTGAGTATGAATTCCAGCAACAATTCGATGCAAATTCTCATTCAAGCTTTCAAAATGAAGAGATGAGAGTCTCTTAAATAAACTTTTCTGGAATTCATCAACGGTTGAGATCGATTTCAATCAACGGTTAGGATTAAAGGTGAAGTTAAGTCCTAAAGGGAGATTTCCAAATTAAAGGGAGTTAACAGATTTAATTTGAGTAAAATAAAGAGTTAACTGATTCAATTTTAGTAGAAAAAGGAGTTAATTGATTTAACTCATTTTTGATCAATAGTGAACTGGAAATTTCCTTTTTTCAACTGAAGAGAGATTTTGTTGAGATATTTAATTTAATAAAATGAGATATGCTCTCATAATTACTTTTTCTATTTAATTAGAGGCACTTTTCTTATTTAATTAAATAACTTTATTTAATTAATTTCGAATGGCTTCTCATTTAATTAAATAACTTTTTTTAATTAATTAGAAGTAAGTACTCCATTTAATTAAATAATTTCATTTAATTATTTCAAAATTCTTTTCGAAGCTAGTCAACTCATGTCAACTGTGGTTAAATCTGGTCAACTTTTGGTCAAACTTGATATTTGCGTATGTGAATATGAGCAAATGTGAGTATGAATTCTAGCAACAACTTGATGCAAATTCTCATTGAACCTTAAATAGACTTTCTTAGAATTTATAAATGGTTGAGATTGGTTTCAATCAACGGTAAGGAGTAAAGGTGAAGTTCAGTCATAAACGGAGATTTTCAAATTAAAAGAAGTTAACACATTTAATTTGAGTAAAATAAAGAGTTAACTGATTCAAATTCAGTAGAAAAAAGAGTTAACTGATTTAATTCATTTTTTATCAATAGTGAACTGATAATTTCCCTTTTTGAACTGAAGAAAAATTTTGTTGAGATATTTAACTTAATGAAATGAGATATG
The DNA here is from genome assembly GCA_028749045.1 of Cupressus sempervirens. NCBI lineage: Eukaryota > Viridiplantae > Streptophyta > Pinopsida > Cupressales > Cupressaceae > Cupressus > Cupressus sempervirens. The sequence continues at coordinate 371,358,369 of CM053788.1, forward strand.
CTCTCATAATTACTTTTTCTATTTAATTAAGTAATCTTTAATTAATTAGAGACGCTTTTCATATTTAATTAAATAACTTCATTTGATTAATTAGGAATGGCTTCTCATTTAATTAAATAACTTTGTTTAATTAATTAGAAGTAAGTACTCCATTTAATTAAAAATTTTCATTTAATTATTTCAATTTTGTTTCAAAACTAGTCAACTCAAGTCAACCGTGGTTAAATATGATCAACTTTTGCTCAAACTTGATCTTTGCGTATGTGAATATGAGCAAATGTGAGTATGAATTCCAGCAACAACTCGATGCAAATTCTCATTCAACCTTTCAAAATGAAGAGATGAGGGTCTTTTAAATAGACTTTCCTGAAATTCATCAATGGTTGAGATCAATTTCAATCAATGGTTAGGATTAAAGGTGAACTTCAGTCATAAAGGGAGATTTGCAAATTAAAGGGAGTTAACAGATTTAATTTGAGTAAAATAAAGAGTTAATTGATTCAATATGAGTAGAAAAAGGAGTTAACTGATTTAACTCATTTTTGATCAATAGTGAACTGGAAATTTTCCTTTTTGAACTGAAGAGAGATTTTGTTGAGATATTTAATTTAATAAAATGAGATATGCTCTCATAATTACTTTTTCTATTTAATTAAATAATCTTTAATTAATTAGAGACACTTTTCTTATTTAATTAAATAACTTGATTTAATTAATTAGGAATGGCTTCTCATTTAATTAAATAACTTTGTTTAATTAATTAGAAGTAAGTACTCCATTTAATTAAATAATTTTGTTTAATTATTTCAAAATTCTTTTCGAAACTAGTCAACTCAAGTCAACCATGGTTAAATCTGGTCAACTTTTGGTCAAACTTGATCTTTGCGTATGTGAATATGAGCAAATGTGAGTATGAATTCCAGCAACAATTCAATGCAAATTCTCATTCATCCTTTCAAAATGAAAAGATGAGGGTCTCTTAAATAGATTTTTTTGAAATTCATCAACGATTGAGATCGATTTCAATCAACGATCAGGATTAAAGGTGAAGTTCAGTCATAAAGGGAGATTTCCAAATTAAAGAGAGTTAAAAGATTTAATTTGAGTAAAATAAGGAGTTAACTGATTCAATTTGAGTAGAAAAAGTAGTTAATTGATTTAACTCATTTTTGATCAATAGTGAACTGGAAATTTCCCTTTTTGAACTAAAGAGAGATTTAGTTGAGATATTTAATTTAATAAAATGAGATATGCTCTCATAATTACCTTTTCTATTTAATTAAATAATCTTTAATTAATTAGGGACACTTTTCTTATTTAATTAAACAACTTCATTTAATTAAATCTGGTCAACTTTTGGTCAAACTCGATCTTTGCGTATGTGAATATGAGAAAATGTGAGTATGAATTCCAGAAATAATTCGATGCAAATTATTATTCAACCTTTCAAAATTAAGAGATTAGGGTCTCTTAAATAGACTTTCTTGGAATTCATCAACGATTGAGATCGATTTCAATCAACGGTCACGATTAAAGGTGAAGTTAAGTCATAAAGAGAGATTTTCAAATTAAAGGGAGTTAACAAATTTAATTTGAGTAAAATAAGGAGTTAACTGATTCAATTTGAGTAGAAAAAGGAGTTAACTGATTTAACTCATTTTTTATCAATAGTAAACTGGAAATTTCTCTTTTTGAACTGAATAGAGATTTTGTGTAGTGCCTGCCCCTGATTCACATTTTTTTATCATTTCTGAACTCTTTTAGAACTAGTTTTATGTTGTTGGTTAGCAACATTCTTTCGAGATTATCAGATATTGTGCTATGGATTCAGTTTATTATGTGATGAGATTAATTAGACTCTACATTTCATGTATGTATGATGATTATTTTATTGCTTTCAATTATTAATGATGATTAGTAAGATGATTTATTATCATATGAGCTTTCTTATGGATACTTACCCCATACTTGCATGTGTATGGTGTGCGTGTTTGCCTTACGTGTTTGCTTTTGTATGGCGTGTCTGATGTGGTTAAGGAAGGGAGTCATAGTCACCTGCTAGTCGGGATCTACACGATGCACCATTTCTTACCATTGTCTGTTTAGTTTAGTATATATTGTGTTTGTACATGCATGGTTTTTATGCAGGTTGCAAGTACCGGGTATCGACTTCTCTGAATTGCTAAGATGAGCATACCCTATCACATTGTCTCAATGATAAGAGAGGGGAGATTAATTCTCAAGTCCAAATTCCAACCCTTTGAGCCATTTGTCCTAATCAGAAAATTAGGACAAGTATTTGAGTTGAATACCCACCGAATGTGTCGGATGACATATTTCATGATTTTTAACCCTTTAGATTTATTTTGTATGATTTGTTCTATGATGGGTTTTTATATTTTATCTTAGAGGTCTATGGTGAATTTTTCATTAATTAAGTCTTAATAAATAGATTTAATTAATAAATTATTTATTTGAAAAAATTAATAAAATATCATGTTATTTGATATTTTGATTGTAATTAAATAAATGTGAATTATTGGGGAAAAAGGAATTAAATAAAAGAAAACTAGAAATTAAAATTAATAATAATTATAAAATAATAATTAAGTAATAAATAAAATAATAATAATAAAAGTTATAAAAATTAAAATGAAAGTTATAAAATTTAAATAGAGATTATTTAAAAAGTAAATTGGAGTTATAAGCTTGCATGGGAATTAACATGTGTCAACAACACGGGGGTTAGTACATCACTTAAGCACAAGGTGTCTACAACTCTATGACTCATCAAAAAAGAATTAGAAAAGACCCATGCTTAGGTTGTGACACCTTTCAGCGGTTTCAAGAAGCATTCCAAAGGTTTCTTGAGAGCTCTTGATATTCAGGCATTCATAGAAGCTTTAGAAAAAATAGAAACTTCAAAACTTACATGCATGGGAGAAGATTCATATGCTCATATATTTTCTACTTACTTCTATGCTCCTTCTAGCTCTTCTAATCACTTGGAGGATTCGATTGGCTTGGATTCTTGAAAAAATTATGAATGATGGAGAAGGAAGAGATTTTCTATGGACTTCTGAGGCATGACAAATTAGCATCAGTGTCCAGGTGCACTCGTGATGTTCTCATATTCTCTTTGCACTCTTTCTCTTCCTGTCTTCATCATATCTGTTTTATGTGTCTGAATACTCTCTGTATTTGAAATTGGAATTTAGATATTTTATTTGGATGAGAAGAAAACAACAAAAAAATCTTAAATCCAATTAAGGAGAAATAATGAGATCTTAATTGGGTTTGGGTTCGAATTTATATTGTGAAATTAGATAGACAAGATTTGAAATTAAAATAGAAATTCTAAGTTGAAAATTCGTATGATTAGATGTAATCTTTCTATCAAATTATATTTTCAGATGCATATCGACAAACCTATTAGATGGATGAATGCGTAAATTTAGAGAACAATTACATTTTAAGAAAAAAAATTTAATTGTCATGTCGCTGCCCCTTGGATAGACCCGAACTCAGTCACTCATAACTTTTTATTGGGATCGAATTTATTCGATCGCTCTAGTCAGAAATGGCGCAATTTGGCCCTCTCCAACATACTTAAATTTCAGCCCGATCCAATGGTTCATTAAAGAGATATGGCCGTCGTACTAGGACTGTTTCATTCAAGGATAGATATTTCTCCATTTTCCATAACCAAGAGTTCTTCATGCTTAAACTTCACAAAAATAATATATCAAAGCATGAAATGAATTAAAGATATTATTGAAATCTTTTCTTATTAGAATCTTATTAATATGCATTAGTTTTATATGGTTTATTATCTAATTTAATTAAATCAAATTTAATTAAGATTAGTTAATAGTAGAAGAAGTGTAATTAATTATTAGTCAACTAAGTAAATGGATGAGAGAAAATTAAAAGAAAAGAGATTTTGATATAATTTATATAGTGGACTTTTTATAATGTATATTGAATACTATTTAATATATATTAAACAATTTTAGAGTTGTTTAATGAAGATGATAATGTTAAGAATTTGAAGATTATTCATGTTAAAATCTACAATGAGTCTTATTGATTTGTGATAGGGATCTCTTTCAAACAACGTTTATATAGACAAAATATTATTAAAACAATTAGAAAATGGAGTCTAATGGTTGATTTTAATATTGATTAAATAATTATAAGATGATAATTTATATTATGTTGATTTAAATTTAAAAACTTTGAATGATATTGGATTAAGACTGAATTATTATGTTATTAGTTAATATTTTTGAATACCTTAATGGAGTTAAGAGTTAGCCAAATATTAACTAGTGAGTTTATGGAAGGATTCTATAGATTGAGTATGTATAGTTTGAGGAGTTTATTATTTATTAATGTTTGTAAGGAATAACAAACTATTAATAAATAATGGTTTAAATAGATATCAACAAATTTGGTTAGAGTTAATCTAGAGGAGATTAGTTAATGATTGAAGTACTGTAAAAGATATTAATCAAATTGAATTGGTTAACAATTTGGAGTATTAATTAATTGAATTATCGTACATAGAGAAAACTTATTTGAGATAATAATACTTAGTATTGGATATTTATTATAACTTGTTATTATTAAAATAAAATAGAAACATTGTTGAAAGAATGACGAATGTGGGCATTCTAGATTTATTAATAAGATTTCCAATATAGCTTGTTATTAAATATTAACAAGTTATTATTATTGAACTATGAATATGAATATTTGTGTACTAAATTATAGATGACTTTTAACTTACAAAATTATAGTTAGTTATTAGTCAACTGATATTAATTGGAATGTTGTCTTGGATATGTAATTATTAATTAAATTAATTAAAGTTAATTAGATTTAATTAATAATCAAGTTATGTAATAGTGTTTTAATTGATATGCTAATATCGATTCTTCTAGAAAAGTTGTGAAGTATTTACATCGAAGTTGATAAGTCGTACTCTCATGACTTTAATAATGACCTTAGATGTTTTAATGGTGAGACTTAGTATTATTGAATTGGAAACTATTAGATGTTAATAGGTCATGGATGGTGTACCTATGTTAATTGTTTGATTTAATTGATCATTTTAATAAAGTTATAATCTCTTATTCGAAGAATGATAATTGATTCTCTTATAATATAACGGATAATGATCCTTGACCTATGTTGAAAGTTGTTGAAGTAACATTACAGAAGAGTTAATCAACTAAAATATGGATCATAGTTAAATAAAGAGAATAATTTAATTAAAGGTCAATGATGATCAGTTTAGTGAATATTTATTCTTAATTTATTCTTAGAATGTAATTCTTAATAATATAAGGATAATGCTATCGGGGAACAAATGGGTTGACTTGTGTGAGGCCCCGCCTCGACCCATCCTAGCCTCGATGATACTATATATTATTTTTTTTTATGGCTCGATATGTCAGAGCATTATTTGTGGCACTGAACATTATTTTGCTAATTATGATGTATGATGCTTTATTTCAGATATTTGATTTCTGTAGTTTAATGTTTGATAACGTATATGCTGATAAAATGAATGAATGCAAACTAACACTTTGAATCTCCAATTTTAATGAGTAGAATGAGATGAATGAATAGATTATGGAAGAATGGATGTTTTAAATTTCATGAAATTGTTGATGCGTATTTTTATATATATATATATATATATACATGTGCTTCTCGAATTACTGACGTGTGCAATGAGTGTGCAGGAAATTTAGCCGGGAAATCCAATGGGAAGACAAAAGCTGAACCCCATGTTTATTTTGTGCTATATTCTTTTTTACCTAGTCCATCTTTAAGGTGTATTTCTTTTGGTAGTTTTTTTACCCTAGTTTTATTGTCCTTATTAAATCCTTAAGTCTTAAAACTTCAAAATTAATTACCCTAAGGGTAAGGGTTTGGGTTGGGAGTGTTTTCCACTCCCCAAGTCTCCTTGGTTGACCTTTATGGTCACTCAAACACTCCATCTTTGCTTGAATTCGAAATTGGTTGTCACTTCATAGGTTGGTGACCTTGACTCCACCAAGGGGTTACCCTAAGCCTAGTTAAGTAGATTCTTATTTAGAGGCACTTGGGAAGTAGTGAAGGGGGTTACCCAATCTCTAGTTTTTAGAGAGCAAGCTTGAAGATTGAAGGAAGGAGAAAGGAAAGAAGCTCTTCTCAAAAACTTCCATTGTTGCCATAACACTTGTGGAGGTAGGAATTTCTCTCTCATGGGCTTAGCTTTCCTTTTTGTTGATCATGTGTGAATCTTGTTATAGTATTGTGAAGGTTCTTGTCCTTTTATGTTGTGTGTATTGGGAGGATATTGGAGGGAATTTTACCTTGTTTTGGATTTCATTTCTTGCTTTGTTGAGACCTTGTTCTTTGAGTTTCCATGGGGATTGTGATGGCATCACTCACCCTTGGATAGGGAAGAAGTGGCCATGTATGGGGGTAGGGCTTTAGTTGGACCTCATTGGTGAGAGTCTCCTTTCATGGTGAGAGGAAGGAAAAAAGGGTAGGGTGTATGGGCCCCTACTTGTCATCACCTTCCTTATTGATGTTGTGAAATCATGTGTATGAAGAGAAAATGAGTATCCTTGTGATTGGAGCCCCGAAAGGGCCTTATATAGAATGGAAATTCTTAAAATTCAAGCCCCGAAAGGGCCATGTAATGGAATGGTGATTGACTTCTCCCATTGGGAAAATCCACCTCCCCCCTTGTTTTGATTCCATGTATAGATCTATTGTGCAAATCGGGTTTGGAGTGTATGTTTGATTTGATGTTGTTGTGATTATCCACCTTGTTTTAGTTTTGTCTTCCCCATTATCCTTTATTGTGATTTTGAAGTTATTTGGAAGATAGCACATGTTGGAAGTTTGTAGAGATTTATGTGAGTTGTAAAATGATGTAAAATGGATTGGAAACTTGGAAGTATTGGGCAATGACCTCGGGTTTTCTTACTGGTTCTTTCCCGAGTGGAGCCTTTGAACCAGGATGAATAATACAAAAAAAAAAAAGATTATGAGAATTTCCTTGCATTGCTCCCATGTTCTTTGGAAAAATTGCGTAATGTATGTTAAATGGTCTTCTCATTTTGTGAAACTTGTTATAGCCAATTCAACCACCTTTTTGTTCATGCATATTATTGTGATGGATGTATAACAAAAAAAAATGGATATGTAAGGGAGAATTGTTGGTTGTGTGAAACTATATTAATTACTCTCAAACCTTGGGATGTATTGAAGAAAGAAAGGAAAGAGGTATTGAGTTATCTTATATCTTGTATGATGGATTGAGAATGTTGAATGTTAATCTTGTATATGAAGGAATTATGTTAGGAAAGGCTGAGTTCAAATAGACATTAGAATGGCATGGAGAAAATATATGCATATGAAATTATAGAGAATTTAAACATCCATTGTGATCTTTCTATTTTCCATTCCCATAGAGTAATTAGTTGCATTATGTATAAAATTGGATTCATATGCAGTTGTTGCATTTGTATGTGAAAGAAAATAGAATTGTATTGATCCAACAACAAAGGAAGAGGAACTAAAGTTAGTTTAAAAAAAAAAAAATGTTATAAGCATATCATTTGATTAATGTATGGTTGTGTTCATGATGTAATATGCAATGTATAGATTCACCAATCTATTGACACCCATGTCTCAAGATCAATGGAGAAATTTGATAAAGACTTAATCTCCAAAAAAAAATAGAGGCCTGTAGGTGCTCAAACTTGCTGGAAAATGTATGGGCAAAAAAAAAAGGGGAGACCCCTCTATTACAGTCAATAAATTATAGTAAATCACCCTCCTATTATAAGGCTTCAAAGGGTGGGCGACCTACCTTATTTAATACAACCCATCAAAAAAAAAATTTTAAAAAAAAAAAAACAAAAAAAAATTTCGAATTTCGGGCAGAGCCTGCGGCTCGTACCCGGCGGCCAGTCCCCGTACGCATGGAAGACCCCACGCATACCCATGCGTGAGGACCACACATTTAAATGTGTGGGATCCCCACGCATGTGTATGCGTGAGGCCCACGCATATATTGCGTGGGATCCCCCACGCATATATATGCGTGGGGCGGCGTTTTAAAAATTTTTTTATTATTTTTTTAAAATTTTTTTTATAGTTTAGTTAAAATTAAATTTTCATTTATATAGTTTAGTTTAAATTAAATTTTTGTTTATATAGATTAGTTAAAAATAGTTGTTAGTAGTTTTTATTTTTATTTTATTTAATTATTAGTTTAAATTATAATGTGTATTAATGAAGTTCATTAACAACTTATAAATTTAATAATTTTAGCTTAGTGAATTTAATAATTAATGAATATTATTAATTAAAGAATCGTTCTAAAATAGTTTTATCTGTTTATTTATTAATTGTTAATTTGTAACGTTAATTATTAAATTCTGTGAATGCAATATAGTTATTATTTAATGTAGTTAAGGATAACTTAATTAAGTTTAATTAGTCGATTAGCAGTTCTTAATGGGAAGTTTTATTTTTGGGATTAGTAAAATGTGGTTTAAATTATAAGTCTTAAACATTAGAATTTTATAGTTTAAAATTGATCTATGTCTATTGGAGGGTCATGCAATCCAGATTAACTCATAAAATGAATGATAATTTTAGTTTTACTCCTTGTCGAAGTTGACGACAAATTCATATGTAAAATTGAAATAAAATTGTATTTAAGAAATTTACTAATGTTCTTAGAGTGTAAATCTTTTAAAGGGATTTATTAAATCTATCAATTAATTGGGTCTTCTAATTAAATAAGAGGGGTTGTTAACTGAATCAATTGATTGTTAAGAGTTCGTGTAACCGCCTTCTTGGCATCCTTGTTTCATGTGAACTTACTGTATCAACTTAGTGCACTTAAGTTTAAATAAATACATTTAAATAAAAAAATTTAAAAAAAAAAAAAAAAAAAAAAAAATTTCGTGTGTTTTTTTGGCCATAATTTTTGGGCATGACAACTTGTAGGTCAAATAATGATAACTTTATACACTTGAAAGTATACTTGCAAATAGAAAACTGAAAACTTCTACACATTATTCAACTATGTGAATTTAGTAAATCAAAATATGTGTTTGCATCATGTATTCTATATGCTTCTTATTTTGGGTTTTGGGTTGACTAGTGTTGTCCAGTCCTAGGATGTTACCAGAAACTCGGGGGTTATGAGATATGATGGCATGTTGATCTTATTTGGTCTCGATCTTTATAAGCCCAACCATGGTAATGTGATCGTATGCTCTATGAAATGTTTGTATTTACTGATTGTTATTGTTCATCAGTCTTCATGTGTGAAGCTGAGAGGTATGTGTATGAGACACTTGAGCTAATCATTTTTGAGTCATCGATCAGTTATCCTTGGATTATTTTTTAGTTGCCATGATGAGATTGAAATATGGATTTATTTCTTGATGATGTCATGTTGTGACATGTTTGACTCAACCATTTTGGAGTCTTCGATCAGTATGATTTTGAGATATTCTTGGTTGCTTGTTGAGAACCATTTATCTTGAGATATATTTTGGTTATTGAGAATCAATTGATACTTATGATTATCAGTGATGCCTTCAGTTGCCAATAGAGAACTATTGTGGTCATGATTTTTTATGGATGCTTTTTCAGATGCTCATGGAGATTTGATGATTCTTATCTTAGAAATTTGATCATTCTTATTATGGATATTTGATGCTTTTATGCATATTTGATGATTTTATTATGGATTATTTTTTATGATTTTGAAATTTATGATTCTATGAGCTTAGGGTAGGTAATTTACTTGTAGTGTCGGAAAGTGGCTTGCAATGGGGGCCGGGGCCCTAAGTGGCTGCCAGGGTAACTCATTATAAGTTTGGTTAATAAGTGATAACATTTAAACACTAAATAGGGATTAAATGAACCTAAAAAGATAATTTTTTTGATGTTCTCGCCCATGCTTTGAGTGCTTGTATAGGCTAGGATGGGAGTAGTGAGAACACATGGTTGGGACCGTGCATTCCGTAGTATGCCTCGTCAGTATGAGAGGATACTCGTGGCCGCATGAGATCAGTATGGACCCGTGAAGTTTAGCTATCTGCCAAAGTAACTTGTACGTGATAATTGCGATGACACTTTCCCACTTGCAGAGTAGTTTTCCTACATGTCTTTGTGTGCCTCTGAAAATTAGATGTCGATTTTGTGTGTGTTGAAACTTTTGAGTCAGTATACTTTTAGGATTCCTAGACTTATAGAGATTTGTGCTTCGTGAATTGATATCCTGTTTGGGACTTGAGATTATCTCCTCAGCATGGTGGGAGTGGACCACTTAGGTTCCACGTGGTCGGGTGGTAGTGTATTTTCACTCTTATCATTTGAGATCCGTCCGAAACACCGTGGCTGGAGTATCCTTGGTTGGTATTTATTCTTCATTATGTTCTTGGAGCATTATGATAGATAATATACCTTATGATGGATGTATTTGCTGGTATGTTTCTTATATTGATGATTTGCTTTACTTTGCATATGTTAGTTGATGATTTATTATGCTTTACTTTGCATGTTAGTAGGATGTTTTAGGAGTGACATTCTTACTATGTTAATATCGATGATCTCTTCGGTGCTTTGGAATGTTACGCACGAAGGGATGGCTAGGATTCACGATGGTCTAATGATGCTATTTACAGTTGGGAGGAACCGTGCACTTAGTTATTTATCTACTTTATTTACTTGGATGTTTATTCTTTTAAGCTTTTCACACCCTATGATATGTACAGTGGATGATTGAGCTAAACTAAAATATAATTACAAAAGGACACTTGTATATTGTTTAAGTACATTGGATGTATCATTGTTATTTCATAAGGATGGGATGTTAGATGAATAGTTAATTTAGATGTGATACAACGTTAAGGGATCTTTAAAGAATGTAACCTGTTATGTATATATGTTATGTTTATTTTTATTTGAATTGTTTCTATTGCTTCCGCAAATGTTATGAATGGTTTTATCTTTCATGTTTAAAAAAAAAAAAATTTGTTCGCCAAACTTAGTAAAATTCTTTGGATCCCTTGGCGGGGCATTACATTTTGTTGAGATATTTAATTTAGTAAAATGAGATATGCTCTCATAATTACTTTTTCTATTTAATTAAATAATCTTTAATTAATTAGAGACACTTTTCTTATTTAATTAAATAACTTTATTTAATTAGTTAGGAATGGCTTCTCATTTAAATAAATAACTTTGTTTAATTAATTAAAAGTAAGTACTCCATTTATTTAAATAATTTTGTTTAATTATTTAAATTTTTTTTTCGAAACTAATCAACTCAAGTCAACTGTGGTTAAATCTGATCAACTTTTGGTCAAACTTGATCTTTGCATATGTGAATATGAGCAAATGTGAGTATGAATTCCACCAACAATTCGATGCAAATTCTCATTCAACCTTTCAAAATGAAGAGATGAGGGTCTCTTAAATAGACTTTCCTTGAATTCATGAACAGTTGAGATCGATTTTAATCAATGGTCAGGATTAAAAGCAAAGTTCAGTCATAAAGGAAGATTTTCAAATTAAAGGGAGTTAACAGATTTAATTTGAGTAAAATAAGGAGTTAACTGATTCAATTTGAGTAGAAAAAGGAGTTAACTGATTTAACTCATTTTTGATCTATAGTGAACTAAAAATTTTCCTTTTTGAACTGAAGAGAGATTTTGTTGAGATATTTAATTTAATAAAATGAGATATGCTCTCATAATTACTTTTTCTATTTAATTAAATAATTTTTAATTAATTAGAGACCTTTTTCTTATTTAATTAAATAACTTCATTTAATTAGTTAAGAATGGCTTCTCATTTAATTAAATAACTTTGTTTAATTAATTAGAAGTAAGTACTCCATTTAATTAAATAATTTCATTTAATTATTTCAAAATTCTTTTTTAAACTAGTCAACTCAAGTCAACCGTGGTTAAATCTAGTCAACTTTTTGTCAAACTTGATTTTTGCGTATGTGAATATGAGCAAATGTGAGTATGAATTCCAGCAAAAATTTGATGCAAATTCTCATTCAACCTTTCAAAATGAAGAGATGAGGGTCTCTTAAATAGACTTTTCTAGAATTCATCAACGGTTGAGATCGATTTCAATCAACGGTCAGGATTAAAGGTGAAGTTCAGTCATAAAGGGAGATTTCCAAATTAAAGGGAGTTAACAGATTTAATTTGAGTAAAATAAGGAATTAACTGATTCAATTTGAGTAGAAAAAGGAGTTAACTGATTTAACTCATTTTTTATCAATAGTGAACTGAAAATTTCTCTTTTTGTACTGAAGGGAGATTTTGTTGAGATATTTAATTTAATAAAATGAGATATGCTCTCATAATTACTTTTTCTATTTAATTAAATAATCTTTAATTAATTAGAGACACTTTTCTTATTTAATTAAATAACTTCATTTAATTAGTTAAGAATGGCTTCAGATTTAATTAAATAACTTTTTTTAATTAATTAGAAGTAAGTACTCCATTTAATTAAATAATTTTGTTTAATTATTTAAAAATTCTTTTCGAAACTAGTCAACTCAAGTCAACCGTGGTTAAATCTGGTCAACTTTTGGTCAAACTTGATCTTTGCATATGTGAATATGAGCAAATGTGAGTATGAATTCCAGCAACAATTTGATGCAAATTCTCATTCAAACTTTCAAAATGAAGAGATGATGGTCTCTTAAATAGACTTTCTTGGAATTCATCAACGGTTGAGATCGATTTTAATCAACGGTCAAGATTAAAGGTGAAGTTCAGTCATAAAGGGAGATTTCCAAATTAAAGGGAGTTAACAGATTTAATTTGAGTAAAATAAGGAGTTAACTGATTCAATTTTAGTAGAAAAAAGAGTTAACCGATTTAACTCATTTTTTATCAATAGTGAACTGAAAATTTCCCTTTTTGAACTGAAAAGAGATTTTGTTGAGATATTTAATTTAATAAAATGAGTTATGCTCTCATAATTAATTTTTCTATTTAATTGAATAATCTTTAATGAATTAGAGTCACTTTTCTTATTTAATTAAATAACTTCATTTAATTAGTTAGGAATGGCTTCTCATTTGATTAAATAATTTTTTTTAATTAATTATAAGTAAGTACTCCATTTAATTAAATAATTTTGTTTAATTATTTCAAAATTCTTCTCAAAAATAGTCAACTCAAGTCAACCGTGGTTAAATCTGGTCAACTTTTGGTCAAAGTTGATCTTTGCGTATGTGAATATGAGCAAATGTGAGTATGAATTCTAGCAACAATTCGATGCAATTTCTCATTCAACCTTTCTGTAATGCCCCGCCAAGGGATCCAAAGAATTAACCTAAAATTTCACTAAGTTTGGTAACATATTTTTGTTTTTTATTTTTTATTTTTTAGAAATTACATGAAAGTAAATACCACATATAACTTATTCACAATAACGGAACCAATAACAATGTCCATCTACAGAGTAAACATAACATACACAACAGAGTACATTCTTTAAGATCCCTTAACATTGAATTACATACATGAATCTATCTAGTACAACAACCACATTAAATAATAATGGTAAGTCCAATGTTCATACATTACATTTCCAAATGCTCAATCATCCATTGTACATGTCACAGGGTATGAAGGCTTAAAAGAATATACATATGTGAAATAAGGTACATCATCCTATTCTAATCCATGATACATCAAAGTAAAGATAATCACATGATACACATGATACATCATCATAAAAGTCATATACATCCATCATAAAGATCAAACAAAATAAACTAAGTGCACGGTTCCTTCCAACCGTTCATAGCATCATTAGACCATTGTGGGCCTTAGCCATCCCTCTGTGCGTAACATCCAAAATCACCGAAGAGATCATCGGCATTAACATAGTAGGAATGTCACTCCTAATAAATACAACATTGTATGTAGAAAGTAATCTAACATGCATATATAAGCATAAGATAACATCATCTAACATATGCTAATCATCAATGAAAGGATACATATCCACCATCACGAAGGACACTTTAGCCACGATGTCTCAATGAATCTCGAATGATAAGAGTGGAAAATACACTACCACCCAACCGCGTGGTACCTAAGTGGTCCACTCCCACCGTGCTGAGGAGATAATCTCAAGTCCCAAACAGGCTATCAAAATTACATAGCACAAGTTTCTAAAGTCCAAGAATCCTAAAAGTATACTAACTCAAGGTTCCAATCACAAAACATATATCTACTTTCGAGAGGCGCACAATGACATGTAGGAACCTACTATGCAAGCAGGAAAGTGTTATCGCATTTATCTCGTACAAGTTACCCTGGTAGTTAGCTAAACTCCACGGGTCCATACAGATCTCATGCGGCCACTAGTATCCTCTCATACTGACAAGGCATACTATGGAATGCAAGGTCGCAACCATGCATTCTCACTACTCCCATCTTAGCCTATACAAGCACTCAAGGCATGGGCGAGAACCAAAACTCTTATCTTTTTAGGTTCATTCAATTAGTATTAAGTGTAAATGTTATCACTTATTAATCCAACTAACAATAAGTTACCCTGGTAGCCTCTTAGGGCCCCGACCCCCATTGCAAGCCACTTCTCGACACTACATGCAGATATCCTAGCCTAATGCTCATGGTATCATAATCATAAAGAAAATCCATAAAATCATCAAATATCCACAATAAGAATCATCAAATATTCATGATAAAATCATCAAATATGCATAAAAGTATCAAATCTCCAAGAGCAACATCCATAGAAAATCATGACCACAATAGCTCTCTATTGGCAACTAAAGTATCACTAATAATCAAAGTTTCCATTGGTTCTCAATAACCAAAATATATCTCAAAATAAATCACCATATCCATTGGTTTTCAACAAGCAAAAAAGTTCATATCTCAAAATCATACTGATCGAAGACTCCAAAATGGTTGAGTCAAACATTTCACAACATGACATCATTAAGATTAAATCTACATATCAGTCCCATCATGGCGACTAGAATATAACCAAGGATAACTGATCGATGACCAAAAATAATGGTTAAGTCAAGGGTCTCAAACAAAAGAATCTCAACTTTAACAATCAGTAATCACAACCAATACATAGAGCATTCCATCACATAATCATGGTTGGGTTTATAAAGGTCAAGAATAAAACATCATCATGACATCACAATCACATAACACCCAAGCCTCTGGTAGACGTCCTATAACTGGTCAACACTAGTCAACCCAAAACCCAAAACATAAGCATAAGGAATACACAATGTAAACACATGTTTTAGTTTTGCTAAGTTTTCAAATTTGAATTCAAATGCAAAAGTCTCAGTTTTATGTTTCCAAGTTTAGAGAAAGAATTTAAAGGAACATTTTGTACATTTTTCCCATGTACTAGTTTTGGATGGATTAAAAGTTTTCCTCTAAACTCCAACTTCCAATTATAATATTTTATTAAAATCATTCCCCACCAACTTTCAATTAAATTTCATATACTTAATATATTTTATAATTTAAAACTTATTAATTAAATCTTAATAATTAAATTATAAAATTATTCATCATTATAAAAGATGAATTCCTAAATCTTTTATCAAATAATTTTAAATCTTTTAATAACATATTTACATATCATATATATATATATATATATATATATATATATTTATTTATTTATATTTAAATATATATACATACATATATATAATATATAAATATTTATTATTTCATAAAATTGAATTAACAATTTCGTTTTACACCATACAACATATGAAAAATAACAATGTGAATCGATTTCCATAAACGTTTTATGCCACATAAACATTTTTAACAAAAAACATATCATATAACATAAAATGTGCTTTGAAAAAAAACACATAAATATACTGCTGCTATGGCATGCAGAGCTCTGCGGTCGCAGGCCTGCGGCAGAAGCTGGTATGTATTACCTGCGACGATAGGTACTCCGCACCCGGCAAAGCGCGTGGGGTATGGGTACTGTCCCTCCCACTGCGCATAAAAAATTATATATATATTTTTTCCCCAATGCGATTTTTGAATAACCTTTTTTTTATATAAACTTTCTCATGCGATATTAATATGAATCTCTACTACGATTCGATATTCGATTCTTCAATTAAATATATATATACATATGTATATATATATGTATATATACGAATCTTATATCATAGTATATGTGTAAATAATGCATATATATATATATATATGTATGCAGATTTAAAAAAAAAATATAAACATATATATACACAATATATTCTAATTCTTAGAATTTTCTTATAAAATTTTAAATCCCAAATTTATCCAATAATCTAATGGATTTGGTCATGAGTTTAACCCTAGCCCCATTATCCTTTCAGATCTATGCATATAAGATTCTAAAATAAATTAACTACTCAAATTGAGAATGCATATAATAGAAACATGAGATTCCTCAGAAGACATATGGAAGACACAAAGAAGACAGGGAAAACAAGATGCAGAAATATCACAAGAGTCTACCCGAATTTTGATGCTAATTCACTCTTCCTCAGAAAACCCACAGAGCAAGCTCCCTTCTTCAGAATTCTTGAGTCCTCCAATGCTCCAATTGTTCTCCATGCTATCATGCTATCCACGCTATGACTAAGCTTTTAGGAATACCTGAATATAAAGAGCTCTTAGGAAACCTCTAGAATGCTTCTAGAAATAGCTGAAAGGTGTCTCCAACTAAGCATGGGTCTTTTCCAACCTTTTTGATGAGCCATAGGGTTGTAGACACCATGTGCTCAATTGATGCACTAACCCCCATGTTGTTGACACATGAGAAATAGAGAAATGCGTTAATTCCCATGCAAGCTTATAACTCCAATTACTTTTTAAATAATTTCCATTTAAATATTTATAACTCCCATTTTTAATTTTATAACTTTTATTTTAATTTTTATAACTTTTATTATTATTATTTGTTTATTAATTTATTAGTATTTTATAATTATTATTTATTTTAATTTTTAATTTTATTTTATTTTAAATTTAATTCTTTTCTCTCAATTAATTCTCCTTTAATTAATTATAATCAAAATATCAAAGATCATGATATTTAATTTTCTCAAATAATTAATTTATTAATTAAATCTATTTGTTGAGACTTCATTAATAGAAAATTCACCATAGACCTTCAAGATAAAATATGAAAACCCATCATAGGACAATTCATACAAAATCAGTCTAAAGAATTGAAAATCATGAGATATGTCATCCGACACATTCAGTGGGTACTCAATTCTGATACTTGTCTTAACTCACTAGGACAAATGGTTTTAGGGTTTGGGATTTGGACTTGAGAATTTATCTCCCCTCTCTTATCATTGAGATAGTATATAACAGGGTACGCTCATCCTAGCAATTCAGGGAAGTCGATACCCAGTACCTGCAACCTGCAGAAAACTATGCATGTACATACAATATATATAGTGCTAAGCTAAACAAGAAATGGCAGGAAGTGGTGCATCGTGTAGATCCCAACTGAGCAGGTGACTACGACTCCCTTCCTTAACCACATCAGAAATGCCATACAATAAGAAAACACACACACCATACACATGCAAGTATGGGGTATGTATCTATAATAAAACAGATGAGATAATAAACCATCTAACTAATCATCAACAATAACTGAAAACAATATAATGATCATCATACATACATGAAATGTAAAGTCTAAATGATCTCATCATATAACAACTGAATCCATAACATAATGTCTGATAGTGTCAAAACAATACCACTAATCCATTACATAAAGCTAGTCTATCATACTCTGATAATAATAGAAATAATATGTCCAGAAAAGATGTGAACGAGGGTAGGCACTACACTTTCAAAATGAAGAGATGAGGGTCTCTTAAATAGACTTTCTTAGAATTCATCAACGGTTGAGATCGATTTCAGTCAACGGTCAGAATTAAAGGTGAAGTTCAGTCATAAAGGGAGATTTCCAAATTAAAGAGAGTTAACAGATTTAATTTGAGTAAAATAAGGAGTTAACTGATTCAATTTGAGTAGGAAAAGAAGTTAACTGATTTAACTCATTTTCTATCAATAGTGAACTAGAAATTTCCCTTTTTGAACTGAAGAGAGATTTTTTTGAGATATTTAATTTAATAAAATGAGATATGCTCTCATAATTACTTTTTCTATTTAATTAAATAATCTTTAATTAATTAGAGACACTTTTTTTATTTAATTAAATAACTTTATTTAATTAGTTAGGAATGGCTTCTCATTTAATTAAATAACTTTGTTTAATTAATTAGAAGTGTATATGTGAAAATGCGGCCTATGCTAACACACACACTTCAACATGGTCCTTATGTGCGGATTCATCGCGAAATGAACATTGAATTGTTCATCCGAAATTTGCCCTGCAAAGTAATCTGTTGCCTTCTATCTAAATGGATTTTGCCTGTTAATATCCTCAGAATCGAGGTGTAGGCAACCAGACCCTCTAAGAACAAAGGATTTGACAATGGAATTATGCTAAGAATGAGTATATAGATTAATCTAAAAAATGAAAGATGCAATGTAATCTAACAACAAATGAAGCAAACTAGATTAAGCATATGCATGATTAAACTAAAATGAGATTAAACCAAGAATGAGAATGTATGCAAGAAATGTAAGTAAATATGAGCATGAATTTTAACAGCAATTCGATAGCAAATCAATTCATCCTCCTAAAATGAAGAGATGAGGGTCTCTTAAATAGATTCTCCTGGAATCCATCAACGGTTGAGATCGATTCAGATCAACGGTCAGGATTGATGATGAGTTTCAGTCATAAAGGGAGATTCCTAAATTAAAGGGAGTTAACAGACTTAATTTGAGTAAAATAAGGAGTTAACTATTTTAATTTGAGTAGAAAAAGGAGTTAACTGAGTTAACTCATTTTTGATCAATAGTGAACTGAAAATTCCCCTCTTTTGAATTGAAGAGAGATTTTGTTGAAATTTTTAATTTAATAAAATGAAATATGCTCTCATAATTACTTTTTCTATTTAATTAAATAATCTTTAATTAATTAGAGACACTTTTGTTTAATTAAATAACTTCATTTAATTAATTGGGAATGGCTTCCCATTTAATTAAATAACTTTGCTTAATTATTTAGAAGTAAGTACTCCATTTAATTATATAATTTATTTTAATTAATTATAAATACCTTTCCCATTTAATTAAATAATTACATTTAATTAATTAAGATAGGCATATTTATTAAATTAAATAAATTTAATTCCATAGTACATTAGCCCTTGGATATAATTTAATTTAATTAAAGTATAAATACTTTAATAATTAAATTAAATATTAATCAATAGGTTTAATGTGACTAATATGAGTAAATACTATAGGAATTAAATAATAAGCATGATGAATGTAAATTTAGGTTTTCTGCATCTGACAATTAAGTCAAGTAGCGAATAACAGAATGAGAATTGCATATTAGAATAGGACTTTGAAATTATCAGGAATAGACTAGAATTGGTATAATGGAAATGAGCCAATTTTGGGGTATTACATTTTGCCCCTCTTTGAATGAATGTGCGAGCAACATGTTCAATTCAAAGAAAATCAGAAAGCATGATGCAAAGATGAGATTGGTTCTGAAGGTGATGATACATAGACCAATTGATAAGCTTTTTAAGGTATCTCTAGAACAGAGCTTAATCCTAAGGAATCCAAGAAGAGCACTTAGATACCTAAGATTGATAGCATTTAAAAGACTACATCCAGAACGAAGCGTAATCTTTAAGGATCTAGACAGAATGTCTAGATACCTAAAATTGATAAGCATTTAAAAGACTACCTCCAAAACGAAGCGTAATCTTTAAGGATCCAGACAGAACGTTTAGATACCTAAAATTGATAAGCATTTAAAAAGTTTTTTCAGAATGAAGTTTAACCTTTAAGGATCCAGATAGAATACATGGATACCCGAGAGTGATAGAGCATTTAGAAGACTATCTCCAGAACAGAGCTTAATCTTCAAGGATCCAGATAGAACACCTAGATACCCAAAATTGATAAAAGAAAGATAACAAAGTTCAATCATGAGTCATAGAATCATCCTCAAAATGAGGCTTGATCCTCAGGAGAAGGGGTTTAGACTATCCCAATACCTGTCTATCAAACTCTGAGAAGAGTTGTTATAAGGTTGATCAATTGATGAAAAGATAAGATAGATGGCAGAGATGCCAGATAGAAGGGAACAATATACCCCAAGTGATGTGATGCCCCAAGTGACTAGGACATAAGATAGAGAAGTAGATGCCCTGAGCAATAAGTATTTAATGATGTAATCATCCTGCCCCCTTGGGAGCAAAATCGAAAGATGACACACCAGAAATATGATTGAAGCAATATATCATGTCAGCAGAATCTAGAAGAGATCAGAACGATCTAAAGATTAGGTTGATTTGAAATGACTGTGAAGTCGCAATGAGTTTGACCAAAATTTGACCAGAGTCAGCCATAGTTGATTTAAGTTGACTATTTTCAAAATGAATTTTGAAAATATGGAGAATGTAAAGTTGAAAGAATTCCAAGAATCATGAAGTATCAGAAAGATTTGGGCTACACAAGCGTTCGATTACGTCGGTCCCCAAAATTTTAAAATGCATTTTTAAGGCTCTTAGGTGTGTCAGATTTTGAATTTGATCCCAAAAATGGATCCGGAACGGTCCAATTAGCCAGGGGTGCAATTTTTGCGTAAATCTGAGCATTTTGAAAAATTTGGTCAACACTTATATAATGGCTCGAAGGGTCATTTTCAATTCATTTGTTCTTTTTGTCTTGTAGTGATTTTGAGTTCTGATAGAGACATGGTAGTGAACCTGAGATATCATCATTTCAAGTACTCCAGACGACACAGCCGGCCAGCAGATTATGGACCACTGGTGAGTCATCGATTTCCCATCTTCGTACTTTCATTTTCATGCATTTCGAGTTCATTTATGCACATTTTTAGCATGTTTTAGGTTTGTGAAATCTTTCTTTGTGCGAGACCAATCTCTTCTCACGTGAAGATCTTCTTTCTTTGCACGAAGAAACAGGATGCGTTGTTTCTTCGCGCGCAGCCGGAATATCTTCGCGCGGGGCGATTTTGGTTTCGCGCGAAGGTGGAGATTCTTCGCGCAAGGCAATTCATGTTTCGCGTGAGAACCTCTTTTCTCGTGCGAGAAGATCTATCTTCATGCGAGGAGATCTTTTTTCACGCGAAGGCTAGATTCTTCGCATGAAGAAAGAACTATTTCGTGCGAAACTGTATGTCTTTGCGTGAGATTTCATGAGTCTCACCCGAAATTCTGTGCCAGTTTTGTGATTTTTGCATTTAGAATTTCCATTTTATTTCATTCTGATGCTTCGATTCATCTTGATACTGATCATTTGTTTGTCATTTTTTGTTGTGCGTGCAGGAGGTCTTTGGAGATGTGTCATTTAGATCTCATTATCTGCCTTATGAAGAGTTATTGCGGAGTTTGGATGACGCAGATTGGGCACACATTGCCCGATTGAGTTTGTCTTCACTATGTCAGATTCTTGTCGTGATGGTGAATCACGGTTTACTGACTGCATTGGTAGAGTGTTTCCATTCAAAGATGAACATATTTCATTTGCCGATGGGTGAGATGACCATCACACCAGAGGACATATGGAGGATCTTGAGGATTCCATTTCACGGTGCCCGGGTTGTGTATGATACAGTGCCTCGATTAGGGACAGAGGCACTTTCCATTGTATTTGGGAGAGAGCTACCAAGATGCAGAGCCATCAGCTGGGATGAGCTGATGCATACTTATGGACCCACACACAGGTTGGCATCCATGCTTGGTATTTTCTTGAGTTGCTTCCTATGTCCTGACAGGGGACAGCATGGATTGGAGTGTGGATGGGGTGTCATGCTCCGTAGGATGGTTAAGGCACCCGAGATCTTTGGGTGGGGTCAGTGCATGTTGGCCCATCTTTTTCATGAGATGCATGAGGTCGTCTTCCATGAGAAGAAGACCATGGTAGACGATGTTTACATGCTATAGATTTGGGCTTGGGAGCATCTTCCTGTATGTAGGCCAATTTTTTAGGATTCTCGGGAGCCCATGGAGCCCTACATCTATAGATATCGAGGGCATATTACCCAGGCCCACCTAGGTAATACTGAGCACTGGCAGACTCATCTTGATGACCTGGTGTCTATTATATGGCGACCCTGGAGAGAGATAGAGGACTGGGATGATGCCCTAAGAGAGTTACCTTGGATGTTTAGTTCTCGACCGCTAGCAGGCAGGACAACATCCATTATAGAGAGATTCGTGATCTCACGAGTGTGGCGGCAGTACGGCCAACCACAGGACATTTCAGGTGAGTACTATGCCTATGCCAGGGTGCAGAAGGATATAGAGTGGGGATGGCCTCCACGGATGGATCCAGGACAATCCATGATAGATATCTGCAGCTTAGTTGCAGTTCAGTGGGACTACCTGCCGAAGGTAGTAGATGCCGGCATGATGCTTGCATATCAGGCATTTTTGATGAGCCATCCGTTCCCACGCTTCACGGATCCACTAGGGATGGCAGGGTAGGTACAGGGATAGAGACAGGTGCCCCAGCAGCAGTAGGCATAGCCACAGATGCCACCATAGGTCCAGCACCGGGTACAGAAAATACCTATTCCTCCATGTCAGATGGGATCAGACCCAGGTGCTGGGGGTAGTGGGGCAGGACATAGTCAACGGAGGAGGCAGAGGACAGAGGAGCAGGCCCCTCAGCAAGAGGTCCCACAGCAGTAGGTGCCTCCACAGCCACAGGTACCTCCACTAGAGATGGTTGATGAGGATATGCCAGATCAACCGGCAAGTGGGGTACAGGATGCAGTACGACGGTACTGAGAGTAAGTTTTTGCAACCTCCCGATAGTTGGGAGAGTTGCAGATTGCATTGGCAGTTAGGGATGCGCAGCTGGTAGAGCGACAATGAGAGACAGATTATCAAAGAGAGCACGTGGAGGCTGCAAAGCATAGGCTGGAGTGGCACAGCATGAGATCCGCTTCCAGTCTGCTTGAGCTACATATTATTATGTTGCATACACTAGTGTCATACATGATATTGTAGGTGCAACAATTCTCTCAGTATGCGCGAGAGTCTGGAGGTGCACGACCTCCTATCAGGCTAGATATGCCACCACCGCCTCCACCACCTGCTGCCCCTGCTCCTCTTGCTTTTCCTAGAGGCAAGAGTTCGGGACAGAGTTAGATGATCTATGCCTAATTTTTTATTTTGATCTCTAGCTATGTATCGATTGGTGTGCCAGCACCACATGTATCATTTTTTATCGATTGCGCTCGAGTAGCGCCCATTTTTGTACTGACCCATTCTTTGATATATATATATATATGAGATTTTGAGCCGAGTATTTCTGTGTACATGTCATTGTCTATTTTGTTTTTCTCTGATGTACATGAGATGTATGTTTAGATAGAACGCATATGTATGAGCTAACATTTGACGTAGTGTTGTGTGTTTTTGTTTGATAGTCACAGGTATTCTATTGAGGAGCGTGAATAGACAAATTAAATGCTTGTGCAGCCGTGGAAGAATCTGATGCATGTGGAGTATGAACAGAATTACCATCGAATTACATGCTAATGCAAATGGAGTATGTAATGCAAGACTATGTTAAATGCAACCCTAGGTCTGGTTACCAAGCCTCGATGATTTATCATCATTGGATATAAAATAAAGCTTGTATGTTATACAATTTCCACTGTCATTGCAATTATGAAAATATGAATATAACATACGTTATTGGGATGTCGGGATTAAATGTAAGCATTCGAGGCACAAGAAGCCAGAATGACCAGTACATTTGTCCCTTTTAATGTGGCAAGTTAACATAAGAATCAAAGCATGAATGCTAAGATGACCTGAATGTTGCTTGCATGAAAAGCACACCAAACACATGGGAGATTCCTCTTATGCTAAGTATTCAGTATTCATTCTGTCTGCAATGACCTTTGCGTTCATAACCTGAGACAGAAGTGTGCTAGATATACTCGCAGTGACCCGTACGTTCACTTAATATGATGAGTATCAATATTTACTGTAGCATGAAGAGTTCACTCCAACAAACAAGAAGAACCAATGTCATTGACTTATCTGTATAAAAGGAGTCGAGGTACACACGGCCATCCAATACGAGATGGAGGCTCTTATAGTGGACACCCCTCTTATAGGAATAGATCAACTTATTAGAACTAAACCACAAACAGAAAGCAAAGAAAAAGATCATGCCCCCAGTCATTACTTCTCTAGTCGAAGATGACATCATTGAGTTACTCGAGGAGATATGATAAAGCAAAATAAAGCAAACAAAGAAAATGCTCAGCATATCCAAACAAGTATATCATTGAGTTTAATGTTTTCGGGATTGATGTCAAGTGTCAATGTCCAGAATATGTAAGAAAGAAATCTCTTCAGTAGGGTGACAATAGTAGGTAGATGCAGTCAAAATGATTGGTGACTGAGGTCAAAGAGGAATCTTCACGATGAAGAACCTAAGAAGGACTAAGCAATAGTAGACAGACACAACCAGGACGACTGGTGACTAATGCAAAAGAGATCTTCCATAAAGGAATCTTGAGACATGACCTGAGCAACGGTAGGTAGACATAGCTAAAACAACTGGTGACCATTGCAAAAGAGATTCTATGAGGATAATCTCGAAAAGAGTGACACTGGTGACAGCAGGCAGACGCAGTCAAAATGACTGGTGACTGTCGCATAGGAGATTCTTATGAGGAGAATCTCAAAAAAGAGTGACACTGGTGACAGTAGGCAAACCCAGTCAGAACGACTAGTGACTGTCATGTAGGAGATTCTTATGAGGAGAATCTCGAAAAGGTAACACTAAGGGAGGAATGCCCCCGAGCTATGACAAGACTCAATCCATGGATACATGAGCAAGAAAAGCAGGAAAGCGACTATACAGAGTAGCCAGAAGATGCGCTGCAAGATGGAGCATTGGAAACAAGAGGCGCCTATTTACCAGGTTTTCACCTTCTTGGCAGGATTTTCCTTTTTTTGCTACCATGATGCCTATTTCTAGATTTTCATCAATGGCGCTTTTCTTGTTTTTCAATTTTTTTGTGTTTTTTTTTTTTTTTTTTGTTACGAAGGCACCTATTGCTAAGTTTTCACTAGGGTAACAATTTTTTTCAAGACTTTTTCTGATTTTTAGGATTTCTTTTCAAGACATTTATATATGTACAGAGAGTTTGCTGAGATTGAATCAACTATAAAATCGCTTTAGGTGGAGAGTGTTCATAGGCTCTTTAAGCACTTCTCCTTCGGTTGTGGAAAGTTGATAGGCGCCTGATCCATATACTATAGTAATGATGTAAGGACCTAGCCAGTTTGGTTCAAACTTTCCCTTTTGCATTCATTGTTGTTGATTCTTAGGATTCTCTCTTAGGATGAGATCACCTAGCTGGAAGTCATGTGGCCTAATTCTCCTATTGTAGCTTCATGCCATTCTTTGTTGATATGCTCATAGATGATCACAAGCCACTTGTTGTCGTTCATCCAGCAACACAAGCTCTTGAAGCCGGGCTCTCCTGTAGTCATCATCTGTGATAAGACCTTTCATAGAGATTCTCAAGGTAGGAATCTCGACCTCTATCGAAAGCACAACATCCGCCCCATATACCAATGCAAAAAGAGTCATGCCCGTTGGAGTTCTAATGCTTGTTCTATATGCCCATAGGGCTGGATTGATCTGGAGATGCCAGTCTCGTCCTGACTTACTGACTGTGCGATGAAGAATTTTGAGGATCGCCTTATTGGATGCCTCAGCTTGGCCATTACCCTGGGGGTAATAAATGGAAGACCAATGTTGTGTAATTTTGAATTTCTCGCACAGTTCCTTAAAGTCTTTACTTTTGAACTGTCCTCCATTGTTAGTAATGATTGAGGATGGTATACCATATCTACAGATGATGTAGTTTGTAATAAAAAGTGCTACAGCTTTGCCATCAACAATTGTGAGAGGGACTGCCTCTACCCATTTCATGAAATAATCTGTAGCGGTGATAATGAATTTATGTCCATTAGAAGAGGTTGGGTGAATCTGCCCCACCAAGTCAAAGGCCCATTGTTGAAATGGCCATGTTGTAGTAGAGGGAATCAACTCTCTAGCTGGAGTGTGAATGAGATTCCCATGTAGCTAACACTTTTTACAGGACCTAGCATATTTAATAGCTTCTTGCTCCATTTTAGGCCAGTAGTAACCAACACGAAGGAGTTTACGAGCTAGTGTTAGGCCATTGGAATGAGATACGCAAATGCCTTCATGAACGTCAATTAGTGCGCATTTTGACTTGTCGGGTTCTAAACACCTAAGGAGTGTTCCGTCGACACCTCTCGTATATAGATCGTCAGCAATAATGACATAATGTAAAGCGTTACGGATTATGTAACGTTTCTCATTCCGCGTCAGACCTTCTGAAATGGTTTGATTACGAAGGTAGGAATAGATGTGATGGTAGCGGGATGATTCTTGTCCTATAATAGAACATATCATCTTGGAATCAGGTGTGTCATAGGCTGGGTAGTGTAACGCTTCCACCAATAACTCGTGTCGTAGATCATTTTTAGGCATTTGGAGAAGGGAGGCCAGAGTGGCCATGGCATCAGCCGCTTTATTATCTGCACATGGAACTTGTTGGAAGGTGATGTGTGCAAAATATTTTGTCAAGTCATCAACCATGCATTTGTAAGGATTTAGTTTTTCATCCTTTGTTTGATACACATCATTTACTTGGTTGATGACAAGCTAAGAGTCATCGAAGATATCCAACTGATCTACTCTCCATTCAGCTGCAATTTTCATACCATTGATCAAAGCTTCATATTCAGCAATGTTTTTTGTACAAGGAAACAAAATCTTGTACGCTTTGGGTAATGAGTATTTCTGTGGTGTGATGAAAAGTAATCCAACACCTGATCCTTGTTGTGTGAAGGATAGATCAAAGAACATAACCCATGTATGGTGAGTGAGTGTTAGAATTGACTCATCTGGGAAATCAATGTTTATTGGTAGAAGACTCTATATGGGTGCCTCAACTAGTTGGTCTGCAATTGCCTATCCTTTTATAGATTTGTGTTCAACATATTGGATGTCAAACTCACTTAGTATCATGACCCATTTAGCCAATCTTCCTGTAAGAGCTGCCTTACTAAGCAAATACTTTAATGGATCTATTTTAGCCACAAGTCATGTAGTGTGGGAAAGCATGTAGTGTCTCAACTTTTGGGAAGCAAAGACAACTGCCAAGCAAGCTTTCTCAATAATACTATAGTTTTTCTCATAAGAGACCAATGTTCGGCTCAAGTAATAAATAGCTCTTTCTTTGTTATCATTGTCTTCCTGAGCCAACAAGATTCCCAAAGATGTTTCAGTGGCTGAAATGTATAAAAGCAAAAGCTTCCCATGCATAGGAGGCATCAGGATTGGTGGATTGACAAGATATTGTTTAATCTGTGTTAAGCTTTTCTCATAATCCTGGCTCCAATTGAATTTCGCACCCTTATGTAAGGTCTTTGTGAAGGGTTGTGATTTATCCACCAATTGTGAAATAAATCTGCAAATAGATTGAAGCCTTACCTGTAGTCCTCTTATCTAACTGATGTTTCAAGGTGGTGGCATGTCCATTATTTCTTGTACTTTTTTTGGATCTACTTCAATTCCCTTTGCAGAAACAATATATCCTAACAGTTTTCTTGATGTGACACCAAATGGGCATTTCTTAGGATTGAGCCGAAGACTAAACTCTTCCATACGATCTAGGATTGGTCCGAAATTGTACAAATGGGTATTGCGTTTAGCACTTTTGACCAAAGTATCATCAACATAGTTCTCCATAGTTCTATGCATCATGTCATGGAAAATTGTAGTAACAGCTCGCTGATATGTAGCTCCAACATTCTTTAAACCAAATGGTATCACATTCCAACAAAAGGTTCCCCATGCACATGTGAAGGCTATTTTCTCTTGATCTTCTGGTGCAATTTTTATCTGATTGTATCTAGAAAAACCATCCATAAGTGAGTACATCTCATAGCCAGCCGTCATGTCCACAATCATATCAATATTAGGGAGTGGGAAGTCATCTTTAGGACATGCCAAGTTAATATCATGGAAATCTGTACAAACTCTGATAGACTTATCATGTTTGGACATAGGGACAATATTGGATATCCATTCAACATAATCAATTGCATGAATGAAACCAACCTTCAGAAGTTTCTCCAATTTGGCTTTGACTAGCAATGAAACATGAGGATGCATTTTCCGAAGCTTCTGTTTAATTGGTTTTATGCTTGGTGTTATGGACAAGTGATGCATAATAAGATTAGGATCCAATCCTGGCATGTCAGAATATGTCCAGGCAAAATTTATTTTCTTTCCCTTGAAAAAGGCAATGAATTGTTCTTTCTCTTCAGGCAACAATGACTGTGCCAGATGTATCACATGAGGATGTTCTTCTGTGCCTAGGTTAATCGGTTGTGTTGGCTCTATTAACACTGATGATCTCTCCTGAAAGTGACTAGGAAGGACATCGAATATCTCATCCGCGGGTGCCTTAGAGAGGTTTTCACCCTTGGATACGTCTTTTTTTTTTTACTTTTTTTTTATTTATAAAATTATGTGACTGAGATATTTGATGTCAACCTCAGTCATGTTGACGCTCTGCTCATTGGTAGAAGACATTACAGGTTCAATAGTGTTTAGGTAATAGGCAAGAGTATAGTCATTCTGAAATGTGGGGACTTTGTTAGATGCACTGGGGTTCCAGTCTATAAGCTCGGGATGTGCGAGTGAGAGAGTAGTGGCTGGTTCAATTGCGTTCATAGTATAATTATTAAATGTGTGGACCAGCACTTCGAGACCTATGGCGACCTCACCCACAGGTGTATTCAAACATCTCAGAGTATGAACATTAGTATTTGATGACTCTAAGACACTAGTTGGATCAGACCCCTGTGACCTATCCCTAGACGTTTCGCTCACTTCGATTTGATTTTCATAGACATGCACTTGGTCAATGTCTTTATCAGTAGTTGCTTCTGAAAGATTGTCAAATTCATATTCATGAGAATCGGTGCTACATGGTGAGAGGCTATAGAACTCCCCAACAGTGATAGGGACATACTCTCCTTCAGCCTCTGGATTCTTACACAAATACTCAATATGGCATGACTAACTAGATTCCCCCTTTTCTGAATGATATTTGAGTTGCTCAGTATTTTCCTCAGAAGAATCACTAGTATCATCCACAGTGCTAACATGTGGCACAAAGTCATCTGGCTCAAAAAAGAATTTAGCAAGATCATAAGGAATAGGATGAGGGTAAGAATCCTCATGATCAGATTCTTCCTCTCGAGTACCTGATTCAGATTGTGACTCATTTTGAGATGAACTCTCAGGTACGGGCATGAATTTATTGGATCCCAAATGGAAAGGGACCTTATTGAACCCTAGGCCAGTTGTGTCACTATTTCTTCAAGCTATTGCTTTGACAAGATCTATTAAACCATTGTTATTGCACCCAATAGGGTGGGTTCCCTTGTAGCCAAAATGCTTCACAAGCTTAAGACCAGGTCCATACTTCTTAGGAGTGATTTCTTGAGCTTGTTCTGTTAGGTCTACTGGAGACTCTTCTTTGTAAAGCCATGCAGGAATGGCTTTGTTTTCACTTTCATCTTCTAAGGGAACTGTAGCTTTGACAAAAGAGCCATTAAAATTGGTCTGAGGTGTCAACACGAATGGCTTCTTTGCTACTGAGGGTCTCCCAAAATGTTGAGTGGACTCTGGAATTGATGTTAATGATAACACTGGTTCCATGTGGTACTCTCCCATACCAGTTTCTTTCAATTTAAATGACTACTCAATTTGTTTCAGCTTATTGTTGTGACAATCAGTAGACTCATGGTTAGCAGGGACGAAAGAATCAGCAACTTTGAGCATATTACGAGTGTAGCTAGTAGTTGCAGGAATAGTAACTTCAGAGCCATGAAATGGGAATTCAATGCATTGGTGGTATGTGGATGGCACAACGCGCATCTCATGTATCCATGGCCGTCACAACAAAATGTTGTAGGCTAAGGGAATGCCAAGCACCTGACAGGTGACATCCCTTTTGACAGGATCGACGCGAATTGGTAAAGTCACAAGACCTTGTGACTTTCGTTCTACTTCATCGTATGCTTTAATAGTGATCTTTCGTCGAGGATCAATAGAGTCCTCAGAATAATCCAATTATCTAAGTAGAGGAGCAAAAACAATGTTTAGGCTAGCGCCATTGTCAATGAGTACTCGACGACACGTGTCTGGTGGATCATAACCTCAATGTGTAGAGGCTGAT
This sequence comes from Cupressus sempervirens, assembly GCA_028749045.1. NCBI lineage: Eukaryota > Viridiplantae > Streptophyta > Pinopsida > Cupressales > Cupressaceae > Cupressus > Cupressus sempervirens. The sequence continues at coordinate 371,388,927 of CM053788.1, forward strand.
TGTGTGGGTGATTCAGTGAGTTGTCATCCTCCTCAGAGAAGGTCATAAGATGAGGTGAGGTCAAGTGACCTACCATGGATTAAAATCGCTCAAGATCAAGATCTTGAGGAATGTTTGCCTCAGTGAGGGCTTTGTCCAGAATTTGCCTATGAGCAGGCGAGATTTTAAGCAACTCAAATATGGAAATGTGAGCATTGGTTCGTTTCAATTGATCTAGAACACTATAATTGGTTGTAGTCAAGTTCCTCGTGTGTTTTGCACCTTTACCAGATGGACCAGTAAAGGCTTTGTCCTTGTGTTGTTCAAGATTTGAAGTAGGAGGTGTAGGGCCTTTGAGAACCAATTTCGCATGAGAGCGAGTAACAGCATTAGCACAGTGTTGCGAAGATGCATTATCCATGTTATTGGAAGTAGGGCCTCTCAAGACAAATGGTGTCTTGGTTTTATCATTATCTTGCTTCCCCTTTATAGTAATAATGTCGTAGTATTCAGAATCTACAGGTTCAACCATGTGAATGACATTGTCATCATTGGAATATGTATAGTTGACCTTATTGTAGGGTTCTAGTTTTGAAGTCTCTCCTTTTTCATAAGCTGGGAAAGGCTCTTTGAATGCCTTGTGGTCCAAGTTTTTGTTATGTCCATCTACCAAAAGTTCACCAACATCAATCATGTCTTGGACTTTATGACGTAAGTTTATATAGTTGCTGGTTTTGTGTCCCTTGTTTTGTGATACTCACAGAATGAGGTCTCATTCCACCATGGTGGACGTGGTTGTAGATCATAGGGACGAGGGTTATCCATTGGTGAGATAAGCTTGTGTTGTAGCAATGTTTTGTAAACCACATCCAAAGGTTCTCCTAAAGGCATATACTCTCATTTGGGTCGTGTTGCCCATGAGTTTCTCGGTTTGTTCCCAGACGCCTTATTGTCAGGAGGAGGCTTCTCAACACTTTTTGCCACTTTGAAGCAGTCTGTGAGATTAAATGTTTCTTTAGCAAGTTTTGGTGTGACATTATCAACAACCCCATCATGTACAATTTCTCGATTCTTGTTGACATGTTTGCTTTTATCCCTGTTGGAAGTGGAACCTTGTTTTGAGTCTCTCTGAAGAGTGAGCTCACCTTTCTTAACCATAAATTCTTCGATACGGATAGCCTGTGTAATCATGTCTTCAAAGGTACGTGGACCTTGTAGTTGGACTCTATACCCGAAATTAGGTAAGAGGTTATCAGTAAAAATGTCGAGCTTCTCCGTTTCTGGGATTTTACGGGAGTACTTAGTATAAAGTTGTCTCCACCATTGGAGGAAAGTGAGAAAAGGCTCACCAACCTTCTGTTTAAGGTTGCATAGATCTCGAATATTTATAGGATGTTGAATGTTATGAGAATATTGCTGAACAAATGAATTAGCAATTTCGTCAAACGTCTTGATACCAGGAGGTAAATGTGAGAACCACTCCAAAGTTTGACCACCTAGGCTTCTAGGCAATAAATGCATGAGGTACGTTTGATTGTGTATAAACTCCATAGACAAAGCACCAAATTCCCACAAGTGATCTTGGAGATCAGTAGTACCAAAGTACTTGTCATATTTGGGTAGTTCTACACCTCTTGGGAAAGGCGGCATGTTTATACTTTTGTCAAATGGAAATGAACAAAGAGCGTCCAATGTGTATGTCTTTTTGGGTTTCTCTTTCTCATGCATCATCTGAGCCAATTGGTCTTGCATAATTTTCAGTTGTTTTTGGAGTTTAGTGGTCTCAGTTTCTTCTTCACGTGTGATAATGGTCTCCACATTGAAATGTGTGGGCAGTTTAGCTCCCTCTTGGGTGAGTTTGAGAAAGTACTTTTCTTTCTCTTCGTTGATTAGGATTCCCATGACCTTCTGAAAGTTTTTGTCTCTTTGACATCTTGCTATGTGTTCAGGAAAGATTTCCACCTCTTCTTGTTCTTCATCAGTGTCATTTTCTTTCTCTTTCTCTTTGTCATCCCTAGGTTGTTCTTGATATCGACTATGGCTACCCCGTTCAGGTTCACGATTAGTCATCATAGGAACTTGTTCAGTTTCCGTACGTTGTGTTTCAAAAGGGTCCGTAGAGAAAGGATCATACATTGTGTTTGAGGATGCAGGACTCCTACCTGTCTTGATATCCGTTTGGTAAAAAGGATTCCTAATTTTTTGCAAATTGGAAAATGTTCGTTGAACTTGAGATGACCTTGCAGGTGAGGAAGACTGTGAAGATGCCTCACTAGCCAAACTAGATATAGATTGCGTAGCGAAAGGTAAGCTACCTCTACCACGATTATGACCCCTAGCACGACCACATCTAATGTTATCAGGATAAAACACATTGCCGCTTCTGGTTGTGATAGTCATAGGCAAGGACAAGAAGCTAGAATCTAGACAAGGACTATACTAAGACTGAGTCTCAAAAAGGATAGGATAGTAGCAAGAATGCTGTTCACTAAGGCACAAATGGTCTGATTTAAAGGCTAGAACAACTAGAGATTATGACCACTGTGACACAAAGTATGACAAGCATTAGGACGAGGACCAAGATTACGTATGAGACGAGACTAGACAAGGTATAAGACACAAGTTTTAGTTAAGCAAAGTGTCGCTATTCCAAGACTGTTTGCGAATAGAGAGTGATAAACGGACGCAGAAAAGGACAGCGTGCAAGCCACAGATAGCTATAACAGACCCAGATTGTAAATGCTGATACAAAATCTCGCGCGAAAAATCTTTACGGTCTGTAGGAAGAAGTTTTACGGGCCGCGCGAAGATGTTTCTGTCTCGCGTGAAGGTTAGTAACAGTTTTTAATTTCGTGCGAGGATGTTTTTTGGATCGCACGACGATGCGCAACAAAACTTTAATTTTGCACGAGAACAAAATGGCTTCGCACGAGAGCCAAATGATTTCGCGCGAGAGCCAAATGATTTCGCACGAGACCAAAATGATTTCGCACGAAAGGATAGAACAGTTTCACAACAATGACTGATTTTGACAAAAAAATTTATCAATCCAATAACCAGGCAGATAAACAGGCATGTAGAACAGCAAGCAAGTGATTTCAAGCATGTCTGAAAATAATGAGCAAGGGCAAAAGCAACCTTGTGCATGAACAATCAAGTGACATAGTTTGTGCTAATCCCTAAGAGAGCTATTTGTGTACATTTTCAAAGAGTTTTGCAATCATTGCACACATTCCTAAAAAATAAAAGTTGGCTTCTCTAAGGTATTTAGTAATGGTTTGACTCTGCAACTTTTATGACTCACAGGGGTGACCTCCAATCCCGACGCACCGAGGTTTTGACACAGTCTGAGAACTTAATCTTCAAGAGCTGCTAGGGAGATCTGAAAACCCATAATGAACCAAACCCATGGAGATTTCTTCCACAAGGACATTTATATAGCGGTTGTCACTACCATAGCAAAAATGGCTATTACCGCTTGAGGTTCTGTCATCACAGCTTTCCCTGTAGAGGGATTGTCTGCTACGGTTAACCCTCTCTAAAGGTGACCGACTCACAATAGTATACCACAAGGGGACTTAGCTTCCAGATTCAAAGTTTTGACACCTTTTCACCTTTAGCCCAATCAAAACAAATAGATTAATCCGACACGCTAGACTAAGATTATCTCTTAAAGATCTATGATATCATCTTCCTGTGATCTATCAACCTCTCCAGAGAAAGGATGCCTTAATCAACAAGTCAGAGATTCATCTATCTACGAGATGCTCAAAGTATCCTCCCCACCCATAAGGAATCCATCTTAGAGAGGATTTTCACTAGGAACCCACTCCCTCAAGATCCACGAATAGTGTTCATGGGGGCTTAATTACTATGTGTGTACAGATGTTAATTCCTGAAAACAAATCTATCTAAAAGCAATAAAAAAGCACAAGGTGGTACACTTAATGCTTTAACTAATGTGAGGTGAGTCCAAAGATGTGGAACATTTAACCCCTCACACAAGCCAAAACGAGTCCACAACTTAGAAATTAGTGAGTTCTAGAAAGCACAAAAGGGTTGCCTTGTGGAGCCTTTAACGCTTATGTCCCGTAGACCCCTCCCCTATTTAACGTGGTGCTGAGCTTGCAACCACAGGGTGGAACGAGGGGCCAACGGATTAGCGAGTCCAATAACCCAAGATAGCTAATTAGATCTATCACTAAAGACTAAGCCTGCTAAATGAAACTAATAGAGATCGCAACCTAGTATCAAATTATGCATGTGTTGTAAAATGAAAATACAGAAGGAAACACACAAGCTCAACATGAAAGATGTTCATTTTAGATTCAAATGAAGTGTTATCAAATGAGGAAGATTACCTAGTGATCCTTGCAAAGCGCTTAGTAGATTTTTACCTGTTTCTAACAACTCTAGCATGCTTTTCCCATTGTTCCACAAATCGCTGCTATGCTGTTCAAAAAAATCAGAAAACACAGAAACACTAGAAACCACGAACAGTCAGCAGAAAAATCAGAAAACATGCAAATCAATGCAAAAAATTCAACTCTGTCAGCAGAGTTTCACGCAAAATTCTTGTTAGTCTGCGCGAAGAAGTTTTACGGCCCGCACGAAATCAAATTCGGCTCGGGCGAAATCAAATTTGGCTCGCACGAAATTAAACTCAGCTCGTGTGAAATTAAAATTAGCTTGTGCGAAGAAACAGGTCTCACACGAAGCTTCGCGCGCCAAAAAAATTTTTTGCGCGATGCAGAAAGAATCTTCACGCGAAGATTTTAGATCCTCGTGCAAAAATGAAGAGTTTCGCGTGAAGATTCCCAAATCTATACAGAACAGTAGGGACAGAGACACACACACTTCAACACGGTCCTTATTTGCGGGTTCATCGTGAAATGAACATTGAATTGTTCATCCGAAATTTGCCCTGCAAAGTGACCTGTTGCCTTCTATCTAAAGGGATTTTGCCTGTTAATATCCTAAGAATCCAGGTGCAGGCAACCAGACCCTCTAAGAACGAAGGATTTGACAATGGAATTAAGCTAAGAATGAGTATACAGATTAATCTAAAAAATGAAAGATGCAATGTAATCTAAGAACAAATGAAGCAAACTAGATTAAGCATATGCATGATTAAACTAAAATGAGATTAAACTAAGAATGAGAATGTATGCAAGAAATGTAAGTAAATATGAGCATAAATTTTAACAGCAATTCGATAGCAAATCAATTCATCCTCCAAAAATGAAGAGATGGGGGTCTCTTAAATAGAGTCTTTTGGAATCCATCAACGGTTGAGATCGATTCAGATCAACGGTCAGGATTGAAGATGAGTTTCAGTCATAAAGGGAGAATCCTAAATTAAAGGGAGGTAATAGACTTAATTTGAGTAAAATAAGGAGTTAACTGTTTTAATTTGAGTAGAAAAAGGTGTTAACTGAGTTAACTCATTTTTGATCAATAGTAAACTGGAAATTTCTCTTTTTGAACTGAAGAGAGATTTTGTTGAGATATTTAATTTAATAAAATGAGATATGCTCTCACAATTACTTTTTCTATTTAATTAAATAATCTTTAATTAATTAGAGATACTTTTCTTATTTAATTAAATAACTTCATTTAATTAGTTAAGAATGGCTTCTCATTTAATTAAATAACTTTGTTTAATTAATTAGAAGTAAGTACTCCATTTAAATAAATAATTTCATTTAATTATTTCAAAAAAAATTTTGAAACTAGTCAACTCAAGTCAACCGTGGTTAAATCTGGTCAACTTTTGGTCAAACTTGATCTTTGCGTATGTGAATATGAGCAAATGTGAGTATGAATTCCAGCAACAATTCGATGCAAATTCTCATTCAACCTTTCAAAATGAAGAGATGAGGGTCTCCTAAATAGACTTTCCTGAAATTCATCAATGGTTGAGATCGATTTCAATCAACGGTCAGGATTAAAGGTGAAGTTCAGTCATAAAGGGAGATTTCCAAATTAAAGAGAGTTAATAGATTTTATTTGAGTAAAATAAGGAATTAACTGATTCAATTTCAGTAGAAAAAGGAGTTAACTGATTTAACTCATTTTTGATCAATAGTGAACTGGAAATTTCCCTTTTTGAACTGAAGAGAGATTTTGTTGAGATATTTAATTTAATAAAATGAGATATGCTCTGATAATTACTTTTTCTATTTAATTAAATAATCTTTAATTAATTAGAGACACTTTTCATATTTAATTAAATAACTTCATTTAATTAGTTAGGATTGGCTTCTCATTTAATTAAATAACTTTGTTTAATTAATTAGAAGTAAGTACTCTATTTAATTAACTAATTTTATTTAATTATTTCAAAACTCTTTTCGAAACTAGTCAACTCAAGTCAACCGTGGTTAAATATGGTCAACTTTTGGTCAAACATGATCTTTGTCTATGTGAATAAGAGCAAATGTGAGTATGAATTCCAGCAACAATTCAATGCAAATTCTCATTCACCCTTTCAAAATGAAGAGATGAGGGTCTCTTAAATAGACTTTCCTGGAATTCATCAATGGTTGAGATCGATTTTAATCAACGGTCAGGATTAAAGGAGAAGTTCGGTCATAAAGGGAGATTTCCAAATTACAGGGAGTTAACAGATTTAATTTAAGTAAAATAAGGAGTTAACTGATTCAATTTGAGTAGAAAAAGGAGTTAACTCATTTAACTCATTTTTGATCTATAGTGAATAGGAAATTTCCCTTTTTGAACTGAAAAGAGATTTTGTTGACATATTTAATTTAATAAAATGAGATATGCTCTCACAATTATATTTTCTATTTAATTAAATAATCTTTAATTAATTAGAGACACTTTTCTTATTTAATTAAATAACTTCATTTAATTAATTAGGAATGGCTTCTCATTTAATTAAATAAATTTGTTTAATTAATTTGAAGTAAGTACTCTACTTAATTAAATAATTTCGTTTAATTATTTTAAAATTCTTTTCGAAACTAGTCAACTCAAGTCAACCGTGGTTAAATCTGGTCAAGTTTTGGTCAAACTTGATCTTTGCGTATGTGAATATGATCAAATGTGAGTATGAATTATAGCAACAATTCGATGCAAATTCTCATTCAACCTTTCAAAATGAAGAGATGAGGGTCTCTTAAATAGACTTTCCTAGAATTCATCAATGGTTGAGATCGATTTCAATCAACGATCAGGATTAAAGGTGAATTTCAGTCATAAACAGAGATTTCAAAATTAAATGGAGTTAACAGATTTAATTTAAGTAAAATAAGGAGTTAACTGATTCAATTTGAGTAGAAAAACAAGTTAACTGATTTAACTCATTTTTTATCAATATTGAATTGGAAATTTCCCTTTTTGAACTGAAGAGAGATTTTGTTGAAATATTTAATTTAATAAAATGAGATATGCTCTCATAATTACTTTTTCTATTTAATTAAATAATCTTTAATTAATTAGAGACACTTTTCTTATTTAATTAAATAATATCATTTAATTAATTAGGAATGGCTTCTCATTTAATTAAACAACTTTGTTTAATTAATTAGAAGTAAGTACTCCATTTAATTACATAATATCGTTTAATTATTTCAAAATTCTTTCTGAAACTAGTCAACTCAAGTCAACCGTGGTTAAATCTGATCAACTATTGGTCAAACTTGATCTTTGCATATGTGAATATGAGCAAATATGAGTATGAATTTCAGCAACAATTCAATGCAAATTCTCATTCAACCTTTCAAAGTGAATAGATGAGGGTCTCTTAAATAGACTTTCCTAAAATTCATCAATGGTTCAGATCGATTTCAATCAACAGTCAGGATTAAAGATGAAGTTGAGTCATAAAGGGAGATTTTCAAATTAAAGGGAGTTAATAGATTTAATTTGAGTAAAATAAAGAGTTAACTGATTCAATTTGAGTAGAAAAAGGAGTTAACTGATTTAACTCATTTTTTATCAATAGTGAACTTGAAATTTCCTTTTTTGAACTGAAGAGAGATTTTGTTGAGATATTTAATTTAATAAAATGAGATATGCTCTCATAATTACTTTTTTGATTTAAATAAATAATCTTTAATTAATTGGAGACACTTTTCTTATTTAATTAAATAACTTCATTTAATTAATTAGGAATGGCTTCTTATTTAATTAAATAGCTTTGTTTAATTAATTAGAAGTAAGTACTCCATTTAATTAAATAATTTCGTTTAATTATTTCAAAATTCTTTTTGAAACTACTCAACTCAAGTCAACCATGGTTAAATCTGGTCAACTTTTGGTCAAAGTTGATCTTTGGGTATGTGAATATGAGTAAATGTGAGTATGAATTCCAGCAACAATTTGATGCAAATTCTCATTCAACCTTTCAAAATGAAGAGATGAGGGTCTCTTAAATAGACTTTCTTGAAATTCATCAACGGTTGAGATCGATTTTAATCAACGGTCAGGATTAAAGGTGAAGTTCAGTCATAAAGGGAGATTTCCAAATTAAAGGGAGTTAATAGATTTAATTTGAGTAAAATAAGGAGTTAACTGATTCAATTTGAGTAGAAAAAGGAGTTAACTAATTTAACTCATTTTTTATCAATAGTGAACTGGAAATTTCTCTTTTTGAACTGAAGAGAGATTTTGTTGAGATATTTAATTTAATAAAATGAGATATGCTCTCATAATTACTTTTTCTATTTAATTAAATAATCTTTAATTAATTAGAGACACTTTTTTTATTTAATTAAATAACTTCATTTAATTAATTAGGAATGGCTTCTCATTTAATTAAATAACTTTTTTTAATTAATTAGAAGTAAGTACTTAATTTAATTAAATAATTTTATTTAATTATTTCAAAATTCTTTTCGAAACTAGTCAACTCAAGTCAACCTTGGTTAAATCTGGTCAACTTTTGGTCAAACTTGATGTTTGCGTATGTGAATATGAGCAAATGTGAGTATGAATTCTAACAACAATTCGATGCAAATTCTCATTCAACCTTTCAAAATGAAGAGATGAGGGTCTCTTAAATAGACTTTCTTGGAATTCATCAATGGTTGAGATCGATTTCAATCAACGGTCAGGATTAAAGGTGAAGTTCAGTCATAAAGGGAGATTTTCAAAATAAAGGGAGTTAACAAATTTAATTTGAGTAAAATAAGGAGTTAACAGATTCAATTTGAGTACAAAAAGGAGTTAACTGATTTAACTCATTTTTTATCAATAGTGAACTGAAAATTTCCCTTATTGAACTGAAGAGAGATTTTGTTGAGATATTTAATTTAATAAAATGAGATATGCTCTCATTATTACTTTTTCTATTTAATTAAATAATCTTTAATTAATTAGGAACACTTTTTTTATTTAATTAAATAACTTCATTTAATTAATTAGGAATGGCTTCTAAGTTAATTAAATAAATTTGTTTAATTAATTAGAAGTAAGTACTCCATTTAATTAAATAATTTCATTTAATTATTTGAAATTTTTTTGAAACTAGTCAAGTCAAGTCAATTGTGGTTAAATCTTGTCAACTTTTGGTCAAACTTGATCTTTGCGTATGTGAATATGAGCAAATGTGAGTATGAATTCCAACAACAATTCGACGCAAATTCTCATTCAACCTTTCAAAATGGAGAGATGAGGGTTTCTTAAATAGACTTTCTTTGAATTCATCAATGGTTGAGATCGATTTCAATCAACGGTCAGAGTTAAAGGTGAAGTTCAGTCATAAAAGGAGATTTCCAAATTAAAAGGAGTTAACAAATTTAATTTGAGTAAAATAAGGAGATAACTAATTCAATTTGAGTAGAAAAAGGAGTTAACTCATTTAACTCATTTTTTATCAATAGTGAACTGGAAATTTCCCTTTTTGAACTGAACAGAGATTTTGTAGAGATATTTAACTTAATAAAATGAGATATGCCTTGATAATTAAATATCTCAACAAAATCTCTCTTCAGTTCAAAAAGGGAAATTTCTAATTCACTATTGATAAAAAATGTGTTAAATCAATTAACTCATTTTTCTACTCAAACTGAACCAGTTAACTCCTTATATTACTCAAATTAAATTTGTTAACTCCCTTTAATTTGGAAATCTCCCTTTATGACTGAACTTCACCTTTAATCCTAACCGTTGATTGAAATCGATCTCAACCATTGATGAATCCTAGGAAAGTCTATTTAAGAGACCCTCATCTCTTCGTTTTGAAAGGCTGAATGAGAATTTGCATCAAATTGTTGTTGGAATTCATACTCACATTTGCTCATATTCACATACGCAAATATAAAGTTTGACCAAAAGTTGAGCAGATTTAACCACAGTTGACTTGAGTTGACTAGTTTTGAAAAGAATTTTGAAATAATTAAATGAAATTATTTAATTAAATGGAGTACTTACTTCTAATTAATTAAACAAAGTTATTTAATTAAATGAGAAGCCATTCCTAATTAATTAAATGAAGGTATTTAATTAAATAAGAAAAGTGTCTCTAAATAATTAAAGATTACCTAATTAAATAGAAAAAGTAATTATGAGAGCATATCTCATTTTATTAAATTAAATATCTCAACAAAATCTCTCTTCAGTTCAAAAAGGGAAATTTCTAGTTCACTATTGATCAAAAATGAGTTAAATCAGTTAAGTCCTTTTTCTACTCAAATTGAATAACTTAACTCATTATTTTACTCAAATTAAATTTGTTAACTCCCTTTAATTTTAAAATCTCCCTTTATGACTAAACCGCACCTTTAATCCTGACCGTTGATTGAAATCGATCTCAACCGTTGATGAATTCCAAGAAAGTCTATTTAAGAGACCCTCATCTCTTCATTTTGAAAGTTTGAATGAGAATTTTCATCGAATTGTTGTTAGAATTCATAATCACATTTTCTCATATTCACATCTGCAAAGATCATCTTTGACCAAAATTTGACCAGATTTGACCACAGTTCACTTGAGTTGACTAGTTTCGAAAATAAATTTGAAATAATTAAACGAAATTATTTAATTAAATGGAGTACTTACTTCTAATTAATTAAACAAAGTTATTTAATTAAACGAGAAGCCATTCCTAATTAATTAAATGAAGTTATTTAATTAAATAACAAAAGTGTCTCTAATTAATTAAAGATTATTTAATTAAATAGAAAAAGTAATTATGAGAGCATATCTCATTTTATTAAATTAAATATCTCAACAAAATCTCTCTTCAGTTCAAAAAGGGAAATTTCCAGTTCACTATTGATCAAAAACAAGTTAAATCAGTAAACTCAATTTTCTACACAAATTAAATCAGTTAACTCCTTATTTTACTAAAATTAAATCTGTTAACTCCCTTTAATTTGGAAATCTCCCTTTATGATTGAACTTCACCTTTAATCCTGACCGTTGATTGAAATTGATCTCAACCGTTGATGAATCTCAGAAAAGTCTATTTAAGAGACCCTCATCTCTTCATTTTGAAAAGTTGAATGAGAATTTTCATTGAATTGTTGCTGGAATTCATAATCACATTTACTCACCACATACGCAAAGATCAAATTTGACCAAAAGTTGACCAGATTTAACCACAGCTGACTTGAGTTGACTAGTTTCGAAAAGAATTTTGAAATAATTAAACAAAATTATTTAATCAAATGGAGTACTTACTTCTAATTAATTAAACAAAGTTATTTAATTAAAGGAGAAGCCATTCCTAATTAATTAAATGAAGTTATTTAATTAAATAAGAAAAGTGTCTCTAATTAATTAAAGATTATTTAATTAAATAGAAAAAGTAATTATGAGAGCATATCTCATTTTATTAAATTAAATATCTCAACAAAAGCTCTCTTCAGTTCAAAAAGGGAAATTTCCAGTTCACTATTGATCAAAAATGAGTTAAATTAGTTAACTCTTTTTTCTACTCAAATTGAATCAGTTAACTCCTTATTTTACTCAAATTAAATCTGTTAACTCCCTTTAATTTAGAAATCTTCCTTTATGACTGAACTTCACATTTAATTCTGACCGTTGATTGAAATCGATCTCAACCGTTGATAAATTTCAGGAAAGTCTATTTAAGAGACCCTCATCTCTGCATTTTGAAAGGTTGAATGAGAATTTGCATCGAATTGTTGCTAGAATTCATACTCACATTTGCTCATATTCACATACACAAATATCAAGTTTGAACAAAAGTTGACCAGATTTAACTACAGTTGACTTGAGTTAACTACTTTCGAAAAGAAAATGTAATTATGAAAGGATATCTCATTTTATTAAATTAAATATCTCAACAAAATCTCTGTTCAGTTCAAAAAGGGAAATTTCTAATTCACTATCGATAAAAAATGACTTAAATCAGTTAACTACTTTTTCTACTCAAATTGAATTAGTTAACTCCTTATTTTACTCAAATTAAATCTATTAACTCCCTTTACTTTGGAAATCTCCATTTATAACTGAACTTCACCTTTAATCCTGATAGTTGATTGAAATCGATCTCAACAGTTGATGAATTACAAGAAAGTCTATTTAAGAGACCTTCATGTCTTCATTTTGAAATGTTGAATAAAAATTTGCATCGAATTTTTGTTGGAATTCATACTCACATTTGCTCATATTCACATATGCAAAAATCAAGTTTGAATAAAAGTTGACTACATTTAACCACGGTTGACTCGAGTTGACTAGTTTCGAAAAGAATTTTGAAATAATTAAATAAAATTATTTAATTAAATGGAGTACTTACTTCTAATTATTTAAACAAAGTTATTTAATTAAATGTGAAGCCATTCCTAATTAATTAAATGAAGTTATTTAATTAAATAAGAAAAGTTTCTCTAATTAATTAAAGATTATTTAATTAAATAGAAAAAGTAATTATGAGAGCATATCTCATTTTATTAAATTAAATATCTCAACAAAATCTCTCTTCAGTTCAAAAAGGGAAATTTCCAGTTCACTATTGATCAAAAATGAGTTAAATCAGTTAACTCCTTTTTCAACAAAATTGAATCAGTTAACTCCTTATTTTACTCAAATTAAATCTGTTAACTTCTTTTAATTTTAAAATCTCCCTTTATGACTGAACGTTATCTATAATCCTGACCGCTGATTAAAATCGATCTCAAGCGTTGATGAATATCAGGAAAGTCTATTTAAAAGACCCTCATCTCTTCATTTTGAAAGGTTGAATAAGAATTTGCATCGAATTGTTGCTGAAATTCATACTCACATTTGCTCATATTCATATACGCAAAGATCAAGTTTGACCAAAAGTTGACCAGATTTACCCACGGTTGAATTGAGTTGACTAGTTTCAAATTTTTTTTGACATAATTAAAAGAAATTATTTAATTAAATGGAGTACTTACTTCTAATTAATTAAAAAAAAGTTATTTAATTAAATGAGAAGCCATTCCTAATTAATTAAATGAAGTTATTTAATTAAATAAGAAAAGTGTCTCTAATTAATTAAAGATTATTTAATTAAATAGAAAAAGTAATTATGAGAGCATATCTCATTTTATTAAATTAAATATCTCAGTAAAATCTCTCTTCAGTTCAAAAAGGGAAATTTTTAATTCACTATTGGTCAAAAATGAGTTAAATCAGTTTACTCTTTTTTGTACTCAAATTAAATCAATTAACTCCTTATTTTACTCAAATTAAATCTGTTAACTCCGTTTAATTTGGAAATATCCCTTTATGACTGAACTTCACCTTTAATCCTGACCGTTGATTGAAATCGATCCCAACCATTGATGAATTCCAAGAATGTCTATTTAAGAGACCTTCATCTCTTCATTTTGAAAGGTTGAATGAGAATTTGCATTGAATAATTGCTGAAATTCATACTCACATTTGCTCATATTCACATACGTAAAGATCAAGTTTGACCAAAAGTTGACCAAATTTAACCACGGTTAACTTGAGTTGACGTTTTTGAAAAAAAAATTAAAATAATTAAATGAAATTATTTAATTAAATGGAGTACTTACTTCTAATTAATCTAACAAAGTTAATTAAATGAGAAGCCTTTCCTAATTAATTAAATGAAGTCATTTAATTAAATAAGAAAATTGTCTCTAATTAATTAAAGATTATTTAATTAAATAGAAAAATTAATTATGAGAGCATATCTAATTTTATTAAATTAAATATCTCAACAAAATCTCTCTTCAATTCAAAAAGGGAAATTTTCAGTTCACTATTGATAAAAAATGAGTTAAATCAGTTAACTCTTTTTTCTACATAAATTGAATAAGTTAAATCTTTATTTTACTCAAATTAAATCTGTTAATTCCCTTTAATTTGAAAATCTCCCTTTATTTCTGAACTTCACCTTTAATCTTAACGGTTGATTGAAATTGATCTCAACCGTTGATGAATTCCAGGAAAGTCTATTTAAGAGACCCTCATCTCTTCATTTTGAAAGGTTGAATGAGAATTTGCATCGAATTGTTACTGAAATTCATACTCATATTTGCTCATATTCACATACGCAAAGATCAAGTTTGACCAAAAGTTGACCAGATTTAACCACGGTTGACTTGAGATGACTAGTTTTGAAAGAATTTTAAAATAATTAAACAAAATTATTTAATTAAATGGAGTACTTACTTCTAATTAATTAAACAAATTTATTTAATTAAATGAGAAGCAGTTCCTAATTAATTAAATGAAGTTATTTAATTAAATAAGAAAAGTGTCTCTAATTAATTAAAGATTATTTAATTAAATAGAAAAAGTAATTATGAGAGCATATCTAATTTTATTAACTTAAATATCTCAACAAAATCTCTCTTCAGTTCAAAAAGCAAAATTTTCAGTTCACTATTGACCAAAAATGAGTTAAATGAGTTAACTCTTTTTTCTATTCAAATTGAATCGGCTAAATCTTTATTTCACTCAAATTAAATCTGTTAACTCCCTTTAATTTGGAAATCTCCTTTTATTTCTGAACTTCACCTTTAATCTTGACCATTGATTGAAATTGATCTCAACCGTTGACGAATTCCAGGAAAGTCTATTTAAGAGACCCTCATCTCTTCATTTTGAAAGGTTGAATGAGAATTTGTATCAAATTGTTGCTGGAATTCATACTCACATTTGCTCATATTCACATACGCAAAGATCAAATTTGACCAAAAGTTGACCAGATTTAACCACGGTTGACTTGAGTTTAATAATTTCGAAAAGAATTTTGAAATAATTAAACGAAATTATTTAATTAAATAGAGTAGTTACTTCTAATTAATTAAACAAAGTTATTTAATTAAATGAGAAGCCATTCCTAATTAATTAAATGAAGTTATTTAATTAAATAAGAAAAGTGTCTCTAATTAATTAAAGATTATTTAATTAAATATAAAAAGTAATTATGAGAGCATATCTCATTTTATTAAATTAAATATCTCAACCAAATCTCTCTTCAATTCAAAAAGGAAAATTTTCAGTTCACTATTCATCAAAAATGAGTTAAATCAGTAAACTCTTTTTTCTACTCAAATTGAATCAGTTAACTCTTTATTTTACTCAAATTAAATCTGTGTTATCCTTTTAATTTGGAAATCTTACTTTATGACTGAACTTCACCTTTAATCTTGACTGTTGATTGAAATCGACCTCAACCGTTGACGAATTCTAGGAAACTCTATTTAAGAGACCCTCATCTCTTTATTTTGAAACGTTGAATGAGAATTTGCATCGAATTGTTGGTGGAATTCATACTCACATTTTTTCATATTCACATACGCAAAGATAAAGTTTGACCAAAAGTGGACCAGATTTAATCACAGTTGACTGGAGTTGACTAGTTTCGAAATTTTTTTTGAAATAATTGAACAAAATTATTTAATTAAATTGAGTACTTACTTCTAATTATTTAAACAAAGTTATTTAATTAAATGAGAAACCATTCCTAATTAATTAAATGAAGTTATTTAATTAAACAAGAAAAGTGTCTCTAATTAATTAAAGATTAATGAATTAAATACAAAAAGTAATTATGAGAGCATATCTCATTTTATTAAATTAAATATCTCAACAAAATCTCTCTTCAGTTCAAAAAGGGAAATTTCCAGTTCACTATTGATAAAAACTGAGTTAAATCAGTTAACTCCTTTTGCTACTCAAATTGAACCAGTTAACTCCTTATTTTACTCAAATTAAATCTGTTAACTCTCTTTAATTTTGAAATCTCCCTTTATGACTGAACTTCACCTTTAATCCTGACCGTTTATTGAAATCGATCTCAACAGTTGATGAATTCCAGGAAAGTCTATTTAAGAGACCCTCATCTCTTCATTTTGAAAGGTTGAATGTCAATTTGCATAGAATTGTTGCTGAAATTCATACTCACATTTGCTCATATGCACATACGCAAAGATCAAGTTTGACCAAAAGTTGACCAGATTTAACCACGGTTGACTTGAGTTAGCTAGTTTTCAAAAAAAATTTGAAATAATTAAATGAAATTATTTAATTAAATAGAGTACTTACTTCTTATTAATTAAACAAAGTTATTTAATTAAATGAGAAGCCATTGCTAATTAATTAAACGAAGTTATTTAATTCAATAAGAAAAGTGTCTCTAATTAATTAAAGATTATTTAATTAAATAGAAAAAGTAATTATGAGAGCATATCTCATTTTACTAAATTAAATATCTCAACAAAATCTCTCTTCCATTGAAAAAGGGAAATTTTCAGTTCACTATTGATCAAAAATGAGTTAAATCAGTTAACTCCTTTTTCTACTCAAATTGAATTAGTTAACTCATTATTTTACTCAAATTAAATCTGTTAACTCCCTTTAATTTGGAAATCTCTCTTTATGACTGAACTTCACCTTTAATCCTGACCGTTGATTGAAATTGATCTCAACCGTTGATGAATTCTAGGAAAGTCTATTTAAGAGACCCTTGTCTCTTCATTTTGAAAGGTTGAATGTCAATTTGCATAGAATTGTTGCTGTAATTCATACTCACATTTGCTCATATGCACATACGCAAAGATCAAGTTTGACCAAAAGTTGACCAGATTTAACCACAGTTGACATGAGTTGACTAGTTTTCAAAAGAATTTTAAAATAATTAAATGAAATTATTTAATTAAATAGAGTACGTACTTCTTATTAATTAAACAAAGTTATTTAATTAAATGAGAAGCCATTTCTAATTAATTAAATGAAATTATTTAATTAAATAAGAAAAGTGTCTCTAATTAATTAAAGATCATTTAATTAAATAGAAAAAGTAATTATGAGAGCATATATCATTTTATTAAATTAAATATCTCAATAAATTTTTCCTTTTTTCAAAAACTGAAATTTTCAGTTCACTATTGATAAAAAATGAGTTAAATCAGCTAACTCTTTTTTCTACTCAAATTGAATCAATTAACTCCTTATTTTATTGAAATTAAATTTTTTAACTCCCTTTAATTTGGAAATCTCCCTTTATGACTGAACTTCACCTTTAGTCCTGACTATTGATTGAAATCGATCTCAACAGTTGATGAATTTCATGAAAGTCTATTTAAGAGACCCTCATCTCTTCATTTTAAAAGGTTGAATGAGAATTTCCATCGAATTGTTGCTAGAATTCATACTCACATTTGCTCATATTCACATACGCAAATATGAAGTTTGACCAAAAGTTTACTAGAGTTAACCACGGTTGACTTGAGTTGACGAGTTTTGAAAAGAATTTTGAAATAATTAAACAAAATTATTTAATTAAATAGAGTACTTACTTCTAATTAATTAAAAAAAGTTATTTAATTAAATAAGAAAAGTGTCTCTAATTAATTAAAGATTATTTAATTAAATAGAAATAGTAATTATTAGAGCAATCTCATTTTATTAAATTAAATATCTCATCAAAATCTCTCTTTAGTTCAAAAAGGGAAATTTCCAATTCACTATTGATCAAAAATGAGTTAAATGAGTTAACTCCTTTTTCTACTCAAATTGAATTAGTTAACTCGTTATTTTACTCAAATTAAATCTATTAAGTCCCTTTAATTTGGAAATCTCCCTTTATGACTGAACTTCACCTTTAATCCTGACCGTTGTTTGGAATCGATCTCAACCGTTGATGAATTTCAGGAAAGTCTATTTAAGAGACCCTCATCTCTTCATTTTGAAAGGTTGAATGAGAATTTGCATCGAATTGTTGCTGGAATTCATACTCACATTTGTTCATATACACATACGCAAATATCAAGTTTGACCAAAAGTTGACTAGATTTAACCATGGTTGACTTGAGTTGACTAATTTCGAAAAGAATTTTTAAATAATTAAACAAAATTATTTAATTAAATGGAGTACTTACTTCTAATTAATTTAACAAAGTTAATTAAATGAGAAGCCTTTCCTAATTAATTAAATGAAGTCATTTAATTAAATAAGAAAAGTGTCTCTAATTAATTAAAGATTATTTAATTAAATAGTAAAAATAATTTTGAAAGCATATCTCATTTTATTAAATTAAATATCTCAACAAAATCTCTCTTCAGTTCAAAAAGGGAAATTTTCAGTTCACTATTGATAAAAAATGAGTTAAATTGGTTAACTCGTTTTTCTACTCAAATTGAATCAGCTAACTCCTTATTTTACTCAAATTAAATCAGTTAACTCCCTTTAATTTGGAAATCTCCCTTTATGACTGAACTTCACCTTTAATCCTGACCGTTGATTGAAATCGATCTCAACCGTTGATGAATTCCAAGAAATTCTATTTAAGAGACCCTCATCTCTTCATTTTGAAATGTTGAATGAGAATTTGCATCGAATTGTTGCTGGAATTCATACTCACATTTGCTCATATTCACATACGCAAAGATCAGGTTTGACCAAAAGCTGACCAGATTTAACCACAGTTGACTTGAGTTGAGCAGTTTCGAAAAGAATTTTGAAATAATTAAACGAAATTATTTATTTAAACGGAGTACTTAATTCTAATTAATTAAACAAAGATATTTAATTAAATGAGAAGCCATTCCTAATTAATTAAATGAAGTTATTTAATTAAATAAGAAAATTCTCTCTAATTTATTAAAGATTATTTAATTAAATAGAAAAGTAATTATGAGAGCATATCTCATTTTATTAAATTAAATATCTCAACAAAATCTCTCTTCAGTACAAAAAGAAATTTTTTTAGTTCACTATTGATAAAAAATGAGTTAAATTAGTTGACTCTTTTTTCTACTCAAGTTGAATCAGTTAACTCCTTATTTTACTCAAATTAAATCTGTTAACTCTCTTTAATTTGAAAATCTCCCTTTATGACTGAACTTCACCTTTAATCTTGGACATTGATTGAAATCGATCTCAACCGTTGATGAATTCTAGGAAAGTCTATTTAAGAGACCCTGATCTTTTCATTTTGAAAGGTTGAATGATAATTTGCATCGAATTGTTGCTGGAATTAATACTCACATTTGCTCATATTCACATATGCAAAGATCAACTTTGACCAAAAGTTGACCAGATTTAACCATAGTTGACTTGAGTTGACTAGTTTCGAAAAGAATTTTAAAATAATTAAACGAAATTATTTAATTAAATGGAGTACTTACATCTAATTAATTAAATAAAGTTATTTAATTAAATGAGAAGCCATTCGTAATTAATTAAATGAAGTTATTTAATTCAATAAGAAAAGTGTTTCTAATTAATTAAAGATTATTTAATTAAATAGAAAAAGTAAATATGAGAGCATATCTCATTTTATTAAATTAAATATCTCAACAAAATCTCTCTTCAGTTCAAAAAGGATAATTTCCAGTTCACTATTGATCAAAAATGAGATAAATCAGTTAACTGCTTTTTCTACTCAAATTGAATCAGTTAACTCCTTATTTTACTCAAATTAAATCTGTTAACTCCCTTTAATTTGAAAATCTCCCTTTATGACTGAACTTCACCGTTAATCCTGACCGTTGATTGAAGTCGATCTCAACTGTTGATGAATTTCAGGAAAGTCTATTTAAGAGACCCTCATCTCTTCATTTTGAAAGGTTGAATGAGAATTTGCATCAAATTGTTGCTGGAATTTATACTCACATTTGCTCATATTCACATATGCAAAGATCAAGTTTGACCAAAAGTTGAACAGATTTAACCACGGTTGACTTGAGTTGACTAAATTCAAAAAAATATTTAAAATAATTAAACAAAATTATTTAATTAAATGGAGTACTTACTTCTAATTAATTAAACAAAGTTATTTAATTAAATGAGAAGCCATTCCTAATTAATTAAATGAAGGTATTTAATTAAATAAGAAAAGTGTCTCTAATTAATTAAAGATTATTTAATTAAATTGAAAAAGTAATTATGAGAGCATATCTCATTTTATTAAATTAAATATCTCAACAAAATCTCTCTTCAATTCAAATAGGGAAATTTCTAGTTCACTATTGATAAAAAATGAGTTAAATCAGTTAACTCCTTTTTCTACTCAAATTGAATCAGTGAACTCCTTATTTTACTCAAATTAAATTTGTTAACTCTCTTTAATTTGGAAATCTCCCTTTATGACTAAACTTCATCTTTAATCCTGACTGTTGATTGAAATCGATCTCAACCGTTGATGAATTTCAGGAAAGTTTATTTAAGAGACCCTCATCTCTTCATTTTGAAAGGTTGAATGAGAATTTGCATTGAATTGTTGCTGAAATTCATATTCACATTTTCTCATATTCATATACGCAAATATCAAGTTTTACCAAAAGTTGACCAGATTTAACGACAGTTGACTTGAGTTGACTAGTTTCGAAAACAATTTTGAAATAATTAAACAAAATTATTTAATTATTGAAATGATGAAGGACTAGCTGAAGTAGGCATTAATGTGCATGAAGGCTTAGGCTCTTTAGGTTTAGCATTGTCAAAGGTATTTGTAGCCAAGTGAAGGTTAGCTTGAGTTTTTTTAAGAGATAGCCCTTGAGCATAACTATAGGGAACTGCATGAAAAGCATTAGGATCTTTGTGGGATGAATGATTAGTAGAAGATTTGAGATTCTTAGAATCTTTAGGGAATGTATGGATAGTGGAGGAAGTAGAAGATGGAAGGGGAGCATCAGAAGACAAAGGTTCAACATTAACATGATCTTGCTCAAGAGTGTAATCTTTATTTTCAGCATGAGGGTTCTTAGAAGAGGAACTCTTATCCCATTGATGTTGTATTTTAGCACAAAAAAATGCTTTCTCTTCATCAAAAAATGCAGATTTATCATTTAGGTATTGTTCACAAAATTTATTAATGTTGTTTTCAAGATTTGATTCATGTGAATTACCATCAATATCTTTTCGTGACTCATCCCCTTTAAGCACAAGCTTAGGACTAGGAGGACTTTTAGGAACTGTTGGAATGTAATAATCATCGCTATCATAATCATTGTCACTAGAAGAATTATAGATAGGCATATCACAAGACTTTTCATGTTGTTCATTATCATATGTCTTAATAAGAGGAATAAGACTCTTGGTAGAAGTAGAAGAAGAATGATATCGTGAAAAAGAGGTAGGTGAAGACCTAGATGGATGATATCTAGAAGAGTCATGGTAAGATTTAGAAGATGAAGTATGTGAATGATATTTAGAAGAATTATCGTAAGACTTAGAAGATGAAGAATATGAAGGATATTTAGAAGAATCATGATAAGACTTGGAAGATAAGGAATTTGAACAATATTTAGAAGAATCATGATAAGACTTGGAGGATGAAGAATCTGTATGATATTTAGAAGAATCATAATAAGACTTGGAAGATGGAAAATATTTGGAAGAAGGATATTGTGATTTAATCTTGCACATGATCATAGCAAAAGTGTTTGATTTATCCATTTTTTTAATCATTTTTGTTGCAACGTTAGCATCCATGCATCTATTGGAGTGACAACACTTTTCAAATTCAAGAAGGAGGTGGATTTCATCTAAGCTCAAATGAGGATCCCTAAAAAGATATCCAAGATCCATGGTTCTAGAAGAAGAAGAATCAAGTATGGAAGGACAGAAAGAGTAAATAGAAGAAGGTAGACTATATGATAATAGGAGGAAAAGAATCAAGAAGACATGAAGAAGAGAAAGAGTGGAAATGACAGATTAGAAAGACATGGAAGATAAAGAAGAAAGAAGACTAAGAGTCATTTTGGAAAATTTGATACCATTTGAGATCATTTGAATGTTGAGCAACATGTAATAGCACTTGTAATCAACATGAAAGAAAATGCACTAGTTGATAGGATAACCCTAAGAAACGTTGGTACCAAACTAGGATAGTAAAAGCTCTCACTTGTCCAAAAGAGATGTGATAAGATAGAATTTTGCAATAGGTGTAAACCAACACTACCACAGAGGTGCCCACAACTTTGGGTGAATACCCTAGCACATATGGACTAGGAGGATGATTGACCCAAATTATAAATAATTAAAATTGAACTTTGATGAAAGTGAATCGACAAGAGATTACTAATAGTCTCCAAGTGTAATATCAAAAGATCCAAGTGTATATCTTTCTCAATAAGGACGGTTTCTAACTTAGCAACTCCAAACAAGGTCTCTTGTGAAATCAATGATTACTAATTCAAGAGGTCAAAGCACAATAACCTAAGGTGCAAAAAAAAGCTTCTAACAATGGGTTAAGTAGCCTAATCCAAATAGGATCAACCTAGGGAGACTCAAAATAATGGGACAACAAAGTTATTTGATCGTGAAGTCTCAACTTAGGAACCCATATTTGTTTTAAAAGATCAAATAAGCACATCAATAGGTTTTCATCATTGAATAGGCACATAAGACAACAATCAAGGAGTTCAAGCAAGCAATCTTCAAACAATGAACAAGGGCAAAAGAAACCTTGCGCATGAGCAATCAAGTGACTTAGTTTATGCTAATCCCTAGGAGAGCTAATTATGTATGTTCTCAAAGAGTTTCACAATCATTGCATACATCCCTAAAAAATAAAGTTGGCCTCTCTAAGGTTTTTAGTAATGGTTTGACTCTGCAACTTTTATGATTCATAGGGGTGACCTCCAATCCCGGCGCATCGAAGTTTTGACACAGTCTGAGAACTTAATCTTCAAGAGCTGCTAAGGAGATCTGACAACCCATAATGAACCATACCCCATGGAGATTTCTTCCACGAGGACATTTATATAGTGATTGTTGCAACCATGGCAGAAGTGGCTGTTACCGCTTAAGGTTCCATCCGCAGTTTTTCCTGTATAGGGATTGTCTGCTATGGTTAACCCTCTCTAAAGGTGACCGACTCACAATAGTGGACCACAAGGGGACTTAGCTTTCAGATCCAAGGTTTTGACACCTTTTCACTTTTAGCCCAATCAAAGCAAGCAGATTAATTCGACACACTAACTAAGATTATCTCAAGATCTATGATATCAACCCCTAGTGATCTATCAACCTCTCCGAAGAAAGGATGCCTCAATCACCAAGTTGAAGATCCATCTATCTAAGAGATTCTCAAAGTATCCTCCCCACCTACAAAGAATTCATCTTTGAGAGGAATTTCACTAGGAACTCACTCCCTCAAGATCCGTGAATAGTATTCATGGGGCCTAATTACTATGTGTGTACAGATGTTAATTCCCCAAAAGCAAATCTATCCAAGAATAATAAAAAAGCACAAGGTGGTACACTTAACGCTTTAACTAATGCAAGGTGAGTTCAAAGATGTAGAACACTTAACCCCTCACACAAGCCAAAAAAATTCCACAACTCAAAGATTAGTGAGTTTTAGAAAGCACAAGAGGGTTGCCAAGTGGAGCACTTAACGCTTCTATCCTGTAGACCCCTCCCCTTTAATGTGGCACTGATCTTGCAACCACGAGGTGGAATGAGGAGCCGACAGATTTAGCGAGTCCAATAACCCAATATAGCTATCTAAATCTATCACTAATAATCAAGCTTGCTAAATAAAAATCAATGGAAATTACAACCTAGTATCAATTACACATGAGAGGTTCATTTTAAGGTTCCAAATCAAAGTGTTATCAGCCAAAGAAGAATACCTGAAGTCCTCGCAACGCGCTTAGTAGATCTTACCTATTTTTAATAACTTTAACACATTTTTTCAATGAAATCACAACTTGCTGCTATGCTATTCTAAAAAAATCAGAAAACACAGAAAAACCCAAAACAGTGAGCAGTTAGCAGAAAAAACTAGAAAAACATGAAAATCCCTGCAAACAAAATACGAATAACCTAGTCAACATGATTACACATTTTTTTTGCTATGATTTCGGACCCAAAAATAGAAATGAAAAGAAGAGACCCGTGCTAAAAACTAAAGAGCTTTCCAAAAATGTAAGAAATTCAGAAAAAATCTCTTCATTTGTGCCCTAGGGACCCAGTTTTTCAAAATAGGCTAGATTCATCAAATCAAGTTTTTGATCTTTAATACGGCCTCAAAATTCAAAACACAAAGAAAATACCCCCCCTAGAATTCAAAAAGGTTTCTAAAAATATAATTTTTTTTGAAAATAATGCTGATTTGCGATCAAAAATGGCTTTTTATGAAAAATAAAGAGAAATTCATAACTCACACAAATTATTTCAAAATGCTCTGAAAATCAAACTGGGACATGTTGGGCGCATACCCAACTCACAAAAAAATTTCAAAACCAAACCCTAATTGGTTTAAAATATATGATTGAATCTTTAAACCAACTAGATTTTTTGCCTACAAACCAATCTATATATAGGTTGGCCTTAAAACCAAAGTAAAAAATTTACAAAAGCACTTGATTAGATCCAATAAGCTGCTGTAAAAAACTAGAGATGAAAAATAAAAGAAAATGGAGTTAGAAACTTGATTCAAGCCCCACGGTGGGCGCCAAAAATGTGTGCTAAAATGTTGTCACACTTCTATGAATCATTACATGTAAGAAAACTCAAGAATGAGCCCTCACAAATTGATCCATAGCTCTCTACTCATAGAGTGCAAGGGTTTGCAATGGAGGCCCTCAGTTTGACCTATTTTTGTGCCCATGCAAGTACACCATGAGATGAGAGATTCAAAGAGGAAAAGCAAAAATGTTAGTCTCTATGATCTTCAAATATGCATGAAAATAAAATCTAATCTATGAAAGCAAAATCTAATCTATAAATGCAAGATTTAAGCTAAAAGCCCATGATGGGTGCAAGAGAGAAAAAGACAAAAAAATAGAAGTTTCCCACAAAAAGCTTTTGTATTCAAACTCTTTCAAAAATTGGTTTTCAAACCTGCAGCATAACGATAGCATAATCATGGGTGTCTAACATGAAAAGAGGGCTCTCCCTTATAAAAAAAATTATGGAGGTGAGAGGCTTCTCACAACCAATATGAGATAATAGAGCTTGATCCATGTGAGACAAAATTCCACCAATGAGAAAAGAGGAGTGGTTGAGAAGAAAGTGGTGATCCATGTGAGACAAGATTCCACCAATTAGAAAAGAGGAGTGGTTGAGGAGAAAGTGGAAAGATAAATCTTACTTAGATCACATTTTTAAGTGTAGAGAAATTAAATAAAAAGAGTTTATTTTATTTCCTTTTTTCATCAAAAGAGATATTTAAGTGGGATTTTTATTTAATTAAAAGGGAGCAAGTTCCTTTTAATTAAATAGAAGATATTTAATTAAATTAAAAGAGAGGTTTTTCTCTTAATTTTTTAAATGTGGATGAACTGTTTAATTAAAAGAGAGATTTTTTTTTAATTAAATGGGGATTTTATTTTATTTAATTAAAAGAGAAGATTTTCTTTTAATTAAATAAGACTTGGAATAAAATGATCAATTTTAGAAATGAAATAAATCAAATTTGATCAAGGAAATTGATTTGAATATATTACAAACCATTGATTTAGAAAATTTGATAAATTGATAAATTGAATAATGGGGGCCCATAGTCTAGGCAACTATTTTTGGGTGCATACAGCAGTTAGCTAAACTCCACGGGTTTATACTGATCTCACGCAGCCACTAGGATCCTCTCATACTGACGACGCATACTACGGAATGCAAGGGCGCAACCATGCGTTCTCACTACTCCCATCCTAGCCTATACAAGCGCTTAAGGCATGGGCGAGAACCAAAACAATTATCTTTTTAGGTTCATTTAATCCCCATTTAGTGTGTAAATATTATCACTTATTAACCAAACTTACAATGAGTTACCCTGGCAGCCACTTAGGGCCCTGGTCCCCATTGCAAGTCACTTTTCGACACTACAAGTAGATTACCTACCCTAAGCTCATGGAATTATAAATCTCAAAATCACAAAATATAATTCATAATAAAATTATCAAATATGCATAAAAGCATCAAATATCCATAATAAGAATCATCAAATCTCCATGAGCATCTGAAAAAATATCCATAGAAAATCATGACCACAACAGTTCTCTATTGGCAATTGAAGGCATCACTGATAATCATAATAATCATTGGTTCTCAATAACCAAAATACATCTCAAAATAAATCACAATATCCATTGGTTCTCAACAAGCAACCAAGAATATCTCATAATCATACTGATCGAAGACTCCAAAATGGTTGAGTCAAACATGTCACAACATGACATCATCAAAAAATAAATCCACATTTCAGTCCCATCATGGCAACTAGAAAATAATCTAAAGATAACTGATCGATGACTAAAAAATGATTAGCTCAAGTGTCTCATACACATACATCTCAGCTTCACAAATGAAGATTGATGAACAAATACAAATATTTCATAGAGCATACGATCACATAACCATGGTTGGGCTTATAAAAATTGAGACCAAATAAGATCAACATGCCAACACATCTGATAACCCTTAAGCCTCTGATAACAGCCTAGGACTAGTCAACACTAGTCAACCCAAAACCCAAAACAAGAAGCATATAGAATACACGATGCAAACACATGTTTTGGTTTACTAAATTCACATAGTTGAATAATGTGTAGGGGTTTCTAGTTTTCTATTTGCAAGTATACTTTCAAGTGTCTTAAGTTTCATCATTTGACCTACACGTCAACCCATTTGTTTCCCCGATAGCATTATCTTTCCATTATTAAGAATTACATTCTAAGAATAACTTAAGGATAAATATTCACTAAACTGATCATCATTGACTTTTAATTAATTTTTTCTCTATATTTAACCATGATCCATATTCTAGTTGATTAACCTTTCAATTTTTCTAAGATCATTATTCATTTATAAAAGAATCAATTATCAATCTTCGAATAAGAAGAAGATAACTTTATTAGAATGATCAATTAATATCGATTTACAATCCTTTACTTTTTATCATTCTAATAATTCTCAATTATATATTACTAATTCTTCATCATTAAAATATCTAAAGTCATTATTCAGGTCATCGGAATAAGACCTATCAACTTTGATATCAGTATTTCTACAATCTCATTAAAGAATTATATCAATTAAATTCCTATTACATAACTTAATTATTAATTAAATCCAATTAGCTCTAGTTAATTGATTTAATTAATAATTTCATAACTAAACCATCAACCCAATGAGTATTAGTTGACTAACAATAGTTTGTACGTCAAAGTCAACTTCAATCCAATAAACAAATATTAATATTTTAATAATAATAAAATTAACAAGTTATTTTAGAAATCTTATCCATAATGACTACATTCATCTTTTTTAACGATTTCGTATTAATGATAATCATTTCAAGTTAAAACTCTATCGCATAATATAATTATATTGACAACTCAATGAATATCAATTGATTAAAATCAATTATAATCCAACTCCAAAAATTATTATCTTTTACCAAACTTCAATCAATAAATAATCTCCACCAAATTAACTCTAATCAAATTTGTTGATATCTATTTAAACCATTATTTATTAATAGTTTGCTAGTCCTTACAAACATTAATAAATAATAAACTCCTCAAAATATAAATACTGGATCTATAGAATCCTTCCATAAACTCATTAGTTAATATTTGGATAAATCTTAACTCCATTAAAGTATTCAATGTATTAACCAATAACATAATAATTTAATCTTAATCTAATATCATATAAATTATCATCTTACAATTATTTAATCAATATTAAAATCAACTATTAGACTCCATTTTCTAATTGTTCTAATAATATTTTGTCTATATAAACATTGTTTGAAAAAGATCCCTATCACAAATCAATAAGACTCATTGTAGATTTTAACATGAATAATCTCCAAATTCTTAACATTATCATCTTCATTAAACAATTTTACATATTAAATAGTATTCAATATACATTATAAAAGGTCCACTATATAAACTATATTAAAATCTCTTTTCTTTTAATTTTCTCTCATTAAAAATTTTATTTACTTAGATTGACTAATAATTAATTACACTTCTTCTACTATTAACTAATCTTAATTAGATTAGATAATATACCATATAAAACTAATGCATATTAATAAGATTCTAATAAGGAAAGATTACAATAATATTTTTAATTCATTCCATGCTTTGATATATTATTTTTGTGAAGTTTAAGCATAAAGAACTCTTGGTTATGGGAAATGGAGAAATATCTGTCCTTGAATAAAACAGTCTCAATACGATGGACATATCTCCCTAATGAACTGTTGGATTGGCCTGAAATTTAAATATGTTGGAGAGAGTCAAGTTGCGCTAAGTCTGACTAGAGCGATCGAATAAATTTGATCATGATAAAAAGTTATGAATGACTGAGTTCGGGTCTATCCAAGGGGCAGCGATAGGGCAGTTTGTGATGAATTGAAATTTTTTATTAAAATAATTATTCTCTAAATTTATCCAATAATTTCACTAATAAATTTGGTCATAAATCTTGAAACTATTTTCAAATATATTTCAATTTGATTCTAATTCAAACCCAAATCCATTTAGATCTAATTTCTTCCTTAATTGGATCTAGGGTTTTCTATTATTTTCTTTGCAACCATACATATCTAGATTCCAATTTAATTGTAGATTCAATTACAAAGAGTATTCAGACACATATAACAAACATGATGAAGATAGAAAGAGAAATAGTGCAAAGAGAATATGTGAATATCACGAGTGCACCTGGACACTGATGCTAATCCGCCATGCCTTAGAAGTCCATAGAAAATTTCTTCCTTCTCTATCATTCGCAATTCCTCTAAGATCTAAGCCAACCGAATCCTCCAAGTGACTAGAAGTGCTAGAAGGAACATAGAAGCACGTAAAAAATATATGAATATATGAACTTCTCCAATACATTTAAGCTTTGAAGCTTCCATTTTAAGCTTGTAGCTTCCATTAAGCTTTCATTTAAGCTTGCCAAAACACACTAGGAGAGTCTCTATTTAAAGGCCTCTACGATGCATGTAGAGTGTCTGTAGAAACAACTACAAGATAAGCATGACAACCAAGCATGAGTCTTCTTCAACCTTCTAGATAAGTCTTAAAGTTGTAGACACCATGTGCTCAAATAAAATGCTAACTTTTAAGTGTAGACAACTAGTGCATTCTTAGAGTGCAAACTCTTGTGTTGTCTACATGACAACTCCCGAGAACTTGTCAACTCCTATGTGCACAATAATTAATATGATATTTACTTTACTCTTTCGAATTTAATTTATTAATTAATTTATTATTAAATCTCATGCACTAACTTTAATAATTTCATTTTTCAATCTTAATATATTTATATTTTAATCACATGAGATTTAGAATCTTTTATTAATTTAAATATATTTTTCACTTTTAAATTTCATTTTTCAAAACTTAAATTGCTATAATATTTATTAGTTTTAATAATAATATTATTTAGTCATTTATTTAAAAATGAGCTCCAAATATATTATTATTAAAATAAATATTGTCACATTCTAAATTTAAACTTTAAACTTTTATTTTCAAATTTAATTATTTTATTTTATTAATTTTCTAATTAATAAAATAAAATAAATATTAAAATACCATATTAATTTTTCATTTAATTAAATCATTAATTAAATATTTTAATTAGGCTTAATTAATAGAAAATACATCAAGGACTCATAAGGTAAAAAAAAATGAAAAAATTTATCATAGCCAAAATACATACAAAATCAAACCAAAGGTTAATATCACAAATTACATTGTCTGACGCATTCAGAGGGTACTCAACTTGGATACTTGTCCTAATTTTTCAATTAGAACAAATGTCTTAAAGGGTTGGGATTTAGACTTGAGAATTTATCTCTCCTCTTTTATCATTGAGATAGTGTGATAGGGTACACTCATCCTAGCAATTCAAGGAAGTCGATACCCAGTACCTGCAACCTGCATAAAAATCACGCATGTACAAGCACAATATATATACTAAACTAAAAAGGCAATGGTAGGAAGTGGTGCATCGTGTAGATCTCGACTAGCAGGTGACTACGACTCCCTTCCTTAACCACATCAGACACGCCATACAAAAGCAAACATGCAAAACAAACACGCACACCATACACATGCAAGTATAGGGTAAGTATCCATAAGAAAACCCATACGACAATAAATCATCTTACTAATCATCATTAATAACTCCAAATATTGAAAAATAATCATCATGCATACATGAAATGCAAAATCTAAGTAATCTCATCACATAATAAACTTAATCCATAGCACAATATCTGATAATCTCAAAAGAATGATGCCAACCAACAACATAAAACTAGCTCTAAAAGAGTTCGGCAATGATAAAAAAAATGCGACCTAGGGGTAGACATTACAAACTCTCTTTAATTTGGAAATCTCCCTTTATGACTGAAGTTCACCTTTAATCCTGACCGTTGATTGAAATCGATCTCAATCGTTGATGAATTTTAAAAAGTCTATTTAAAAGACCCTCATCTCTTCATTTTGAAAGGTTGAATGAAAATTTGCATCGAATTGTTGCTGGAATTCATACTCACATTCGCTCATATTCACATACGCAAAGATCAAGTTTGACCAAAAGTTGACCAAATTTAACCACGGTTGACTTGAGCTGACTAGTTTTGAAATGAATTTTGAAATAATTAAATGAAATTATTAAATTAAATGGAGTACTTACTTCTAATTAATTAAACAAAGTTATTTAATTAAATGATAACCCATTCCTAATTAATTAAACAAAGTTATTTAATTAAATAAGAAAAATGTCTCTAATTAATTAAAGATTATTTAATTAAATAGAAAAAGTAATTATGAGAGCATATCTCATTTTATTAAATTAAATATCTCAACAAAATCTCTTTTCAGTTCAAAAAGAAAAATTTTCAATTCACTATTGATAAAAAATGAGTTAAATCAGTTAACTCCTTTTTCTACTCAAATTGAATCAGTTAACTCCTTATTTTACTCAAATTAAATATGTTAACTCACTTTAATTTGGAAATCTCTCTTTATGACTGAACTTCACTTTTAATCTTGACTGTTAACTGAAATTGATCTCAACCGTTGATGAATTCCATGAAAGTCTATTTAAGAGACCCTCATCTCTTCATTTTGAAAGGTTGAATGAGAATTTGCATCAAACTGTTGCTGGAATTCATACTCGCATTTGCTCATATTCATATACGCAAAGATCAAGGTTGACCAAAAGTTGACTAGATTTAACCATAGTTGACTTGAGTTGACTAGTTTCGAAAAGAATTTTGAAATAATTAAATGAAATTATTTAATTAAATGGATTACTTACTTCTAATTAATTAAACAAAGTTATTTAATTAAATGAGAAGTCATTCCTAATTAATTAAATGAAGTTATTTAATTAAATAAGAAAAGTGTCTCTGATTAATTAAAGATATTTAGTTAAATAGAAAAAGTAATTATGAGAGCATATCTCATTTTATTAAATTAAATATCTCAACAAAATCTCTTTTCAGTTCAAAAAGAGAAATTTCCAGTTCACTATTGATCAAAAATGAGTTAAACGACTTAACTCCTTTTTCTACTCAAATTGAATCAGTTAACTCTTTATTTTATTCAAATTAAATTTGTTAACTCCCTTTAATTTGGACATCTCCCTTTATGAATGAACTTGACCTTTAATCCTGACCTTTGATTGAAATCGATCTCAACCGTTGATGAATTCTAAGAAAGTCTATTTAAGAGACCCTCATCTCTTCATTATGAAAGGTTGAATGAGAATTTGCATAGAATTGTTGCTGGAATTCGTACTCACATTTGCTCATATTCACATACGCAAATATCAAGTTTGACCAAAAGTTGACCAGATTTAACCACGGTTGACTTGAAATGAGTAGTTTCGAAAAGAATTTTGAAATAATTAAACGAAATTATTTAATTAAATAGAGTACTTACTTCTAATTAATTAAACAAAGTTATTTAATTAAATGAGAAGCCCTTCCTAATTAATTAAATGAAGTTATTTAATTAAATAAGAAAAGTGTCTCTAATTAATTAAAGATTATTTCATTAAATAAAAAAAGTAATTATGAGAGCATATCTCATTTTATTAAAATAAATATCTCAACAAAATCTCTCTTTAGTTCAAAAAGAAATTTTTTTAGTTCACTATTGATAAAAAATGAGTTAAATCAGCTAACTCCTTTTTCTACTCAAATTGAATCAGTTAACTCCTTATTTTACTCAAATTAAATCTGTTAACTCCCTTTAATTTGAAAATCTTCCTTTATGACTGAACTTCACCTTTAATCCTGACCGTTGATTAAAAATGATCTCAACCATTGATGAATTCTAGGAAAGTCTATTTAAGAGACCCTCATCTCTTTATTTTGAAAGGTTGAATGAGAATTTGCATCAAATTGTTGCTAGAATTCATACTCACATTTGCTCATATTCACATACGCAAAGATCAAGTTTGACAAAAAGTTGAAAAGATTTAACCACGGTTGACTTGAGTTGACTAGTTTCGAAAAGAATTTTGAAATAATTAAATAAAATTATTTAATTAAATGGAGTACTTACTTCAAATTAATTAAACAAAGTTATTTAATTAAATGAGAAGTCATTCTTAATTAATTAAATGAAGTTATTTAATTAAATAAGAAAAGTGTCTCTAATTAATTAAAGATTATTTAATTAAATAGAAAAAGTAATTATGAGATCATATCTCATTTTATTAAATTAAATATTTCAACAAAATCTCTCTTCAGTTCAAAAAGGGAAATTTCCAGTTCACTATTGATAAAAAATGAGTTAAATCAGTTAACTCATTTTTCTACTCAAATTGAATCAGTTAACTCTTTATTTTACTCAAATTAAATCTGTTAACTCCCTTTAATTTGAAAATCTCTCTTTATGACTGAACTTCACTTTTAATCCTGACCGTTGATAAAATCGATCTCAGTCATTGATGAATTTCAGGAAAGTCTACTTAAGAGATGCTCATCTCTTCATTTTGAAATGTTGAATGAGAATTTGCATCAAATTGTTGCTGGAATTCATACTCACATTTGCTCATATTCACATACGCAAAGATCAAGTTTGACCAAAAGTTGACCAGATTTAGCCATGGTTGACTTGAGTTGACAAGTTTCGAAAAGAATTTTGAAATAATTAAACAAAATTATTTAATTAAATGCAGTACTTACTTCTAATTAATTAAACAACATTATTTAATTAAATGAGATGCCATTCCTAATTTATTAAATGAAGTTATTTAATTAAATAATAAAAGTGTCTCTAATTAATTAAAGATTATTTAATTAAACAGAAAAAGTAATTATGAGAGCATATCCCATTTGATTAAATTTAAATATCTGAACAAAATCTCTCTTCAGTTCAAAAAGGGAAATTTCTAGTTCACTATTGATCAAAAATGAGTTAAATGAGTTAACTCTTTTTTTTACTCAAATTGAATCAGTTAACCTTTTATTTTACTCAAATTAAATCTGTTAACTCCCTGTAATTTAGAAATCTCCCTTTATGAGTAAACTTCACCTTTAATCCTGACCATTGATTGAAATCGATCTCAACTGTTGATGACTTGTAGGAAAGTCTAATATTTAAGAGATCCTCATCTCTTCATTTTGAAAGGTTGAATGAGAATTTGCATCGAATTGTTGCTGGAATTCATACTCACATTTGCTCATATTCACATACGCAAAGATCAAGTTTGACCAAAAGTTCACCAAATTTAAACACATTTGATTTGAGTTGACTAGTTTTGAAAAGAATTTTGAAGTAATTAAATGAAATTATTTAATTAAATGGAGTACTTACTTCTAATTAATTAAACAAAGTTATTTAATTAAATAAGAAGCCATTCCTAATTAATTAAATGAAGTTATTTAATTAAATAAGAAAAATTTCTCTAATTAATTTAAGATTATTTAATTAAATAGAAAAAGTAATTATGAGAGCATATCTCATTTTATTAAATTAAATATCTCAACAAAATCTCTCTTCAGTTCAGAAAGCAAAATTTCCAGTTCACTATTGATAAAAACTGAGTTAAATTAGTTAACTCCTTTTTCTACTCAAATTGAATCAGTTAACTCCTTATTTTACTCAAATTAAATCTATTAACTCTCTTTAATTTGTAAATCTCCCTTTATGACTGAACTTCACTTTTAATCTTGACCGTTGATTGAAATCTATCTCAACCGTTGATGAATTCTAGGAAAGACTATTTAAGAGATCCTCATCTCTTCATTTTGAAAACTTGAATGAGAATTTGTATCAAATTGTTGCTGGAATTCATACTCACATTTGCTCATATTCACATATGCAAAGATTAAGTTTGACGAAAAGTTGACCAAATTTAACCACGATTGACTTGAGTTGACGAGTTTCAAAAATAATTTTGAAATAATTAAATAAAATTATTTAATTAAATGTAGTATTTACTTCTAATTAATTAAATAAAGTTATTTAATTAAATGAGAAGCCATTCCTAATTAATTAAATGAAGTTATTTAATTAAATAAGAAAAGTGTCTCTAATTAATTAAAGATTATTTAATTAAATAGAAAAAGTAATTATGAGAGCATATCTCATTTTATTAAATTAAATATCTCAACAAAATCTCTCTTCAGTTCAAAAAAGAAAATTTTCAGTTCACTGTTGATAAAAAATGACTTAAATCAGTTAACTCATTTTTCTACTCAAATTGAATCAGTTAACTCCTTATTTTACTCAAATTAAATCTGTTAACTCCCTTTAATTTGGAAATCTCTCTTTTATGAGTGTACTTCACCTTTTATCCTAACCGTTGATTGTAATCGATCTCAACTGTTGATGAATTTCAAGAAAGTCTATTTAAGGGACCCTCATCTCTTCATTTTGAAAGGTTGAATGAGAATTTGCATCGAATTGTTGCTGGAATTCATACTCACATTTGCTCATATTCACATACGCAAAGATCAAGTTTGACCAAAAGTTGATCAGATTTAACCATGGTTGACTTGAGTTGACCAATTTTGCAATGTATTTTGATATAATTAAACAAAATTATTTAATTAAATGAAGTACTTACTTTTAATTAATTAAACAAAATTATTTAATTAAATGAGAAGCCATTCCTAATTAATTAAATAAAGTTATTTAATTAAATAAGAAGTGTCTCTAATTAATTAAAAATTATTTAATTTAATAGAAAAAGTAATTATGAGATCAAATCTCATTTTATTAAATTAAATATTTCAACAAAATCTCTCTTCAGTTCAAAAAGAAAAATTACCAGTTCACTATTGATGACACCTTTCAGCGGTTTCAAGAAGTATTCCAAAGGTTTCTTGAGAGCTCTTCATATTCAGGCATTCATAGAAGCTTAAATGAAAAGCTTAATGAAAGTTACAATCTTAATGGGGGCCTTGAGCTACAAGCTAAAAAAAGATAGAAACTTCAAAGCTTACATACATGGGAGAAGATTCATATGCTCATATATTTTCTACTTGCTTCTATGCTCCTTGTAGCCCTTTTAATCACTTGGAGGATTCGATCGGCTTGGACTCTTGGAAGAATTGTGAATGATGGAGAAGGAAGGAATTTTCTGTGGACTTCTGAGGCATGACAAATTAGCATCAGTGTCTAGGTGCACTCGTGATATTCTCATATTGCCTTTGCACTCTTTCTCTTCCTATCTTCATCATATCTATTTTATATGTTTGAATACTCTTTGTATTTGAAATTGAAATCTAAATATTTTTTTTGGATGAGAAGAAAACAATAAAAAAATCGTAGATCCAATTAAGGAGAAATAATTAGATCTTAATCGGGTTTGGGTTCGAATTTATATTGTGAAATTAGATAGACCAGATTTGAAATTAAAATAGAAATTCTAAGTTGAAAATTTGTATGACTAGACGTAATTTTTATATCAAATTATATTTTCAGATGTGTATGGACAAACCTATTAGATTGATGAATGGGTAAATTTAGAGAACAATTAGATTTTAAGAGGAAATTCTTAATTCATCACAGATTGTCCTGTCGCTGCCCCTTGGATAGATCCGAACTCAATCATTCATAGATTTTTATTGAGATCAAATTTATTCGATCACTCTAGTCAGAATTGGCGCAACTTGGCCCTCTCCAACATATTTAAATTTCAGCCTGATCCAACAGTTTATTAGGAAGATATGGCCGTCGTACTGAGACTGTTTTATTCAAGGACAAATATTTCTCCATTTCGCATAACCAACAGTTCTTTATGCTTAAACTTCATAAAAATAACATATCAAAGCATGGAATGAATTAAAGATATTATTGAAATCTTTTCTGATTAAAATCTTATTAATATGCATTAGTTTTATATGGTTTATTATCTAATCAAATTTAATTAAGATTAGTTAATAGTAGAAGAAGTGTAATTAATTATTAGTCAATCTAAGTAAATAATTTTT
This sequence comes from Cupressus sempervirens, assembly GCA_028749045.1. Lineage (NCBI taxonomy): Eukaryota > Viridiplantae > Streptophyta > Pinopsida > Cupressales > Cupressaceae > Cupressus > Cupressus sempervirens. The sequence goes on from CM053788.1 coordinate 371,425,733, forward strand.
TTAAATGAGAAAAAATTAAAAGAAAATAATTTTTTTAATATAGTTTATATAGTAGACTTTTTGTAATGTATATTAAATACTATTTAATATATATTAAATAATTTAGAGATGGTAATTTTATATTACGTTTTTAAATGAAGAGACTTTAATGATAATGGATTAAGATTTAATTGACATGAAGTCACTATTATAACATTATTATAATTTGAATTACTATGGTATTATTAATACGTTATATATTATTAACTAAATTATTGATATACCTTAATGGTATTAAGAGTTAACTAATGAAGCTTATGTAAAGTTCTCTAGATCGATTAATAATAGTTTTGATGAGTTTATTATTTATTAATGTTTGTTAGGACTAACAAACTATTAATAAATAATAGTGTAAATAGTTTAAATAGTTATCAATTAATATGATCAGAGTTAATCTAGAGGAGATTAGTTAATGATTGAAGTATTGTAAAAGATATTAATCAAATTGAATTGGTTAATAATTTGGAGTACTAATTAATTGAATTATCTTACATAGGGAAAACTTATTTGAGATAATAATACTTGGTATTGAAAATTTATTATAACTTGTTATTATTAAAATAAAATGGGAACATTGTTGAAACAATGACGAATGTGGTCATTATAGATTTATTAATAAGATTTCCAATATAGCTTGTTATTAAATATTAACAAATTATTATTATTGAACTATGAATATGAATATTTGTATACTAAATTATAGATGACTTTTAACTTACAAAATTATAGCTAGTTATTAGTCAACTGATATTAATTGGAATGTTGCCTTGGATATGTAATTATTAATTAAATTAATTAGAGTTAATTAGATTTAATTAATAATCAAGTTATGTAATAGTGTTTTAATTGATATGCTAATATCGATTCCTCTAGCAAAGTTGTGAAGTATTTACATCGAAATTGATAAGTCATACTTTCATGACTTGAATAACGACCTTAGATGTTTTAATGGTAAGACTTATTATTATTGAATTGGAAACTATTAGATGTTAATAGGTCATGGATGGTGTACCTATGTTAATTGTTTGATTTAATTGATCATTTTAACAAAGTTATAATTAGTTTGATAATTGGTTCTTTTATAAATGAATAATGATCCTTGATTTATAAAGGAGAGTTAATCAATTAGAATATGTATTTTAGTTAAATAAAGAAAGAAATTTAATTAAATGTCAGTGATGATCAATTTAATGAGTAAAAAATTATCCTTAAATTATTCTTAGAATAATGCTATCAGGGAACAAATGGGTTGACTTGTAGGTCAAATGATAACTTTATACACTTGAAAGTATACTTGCAAACAGAAAACAGAAAATGCCTACACATTATTCAACTATGTGAATTTAGTAAACCAAAACATGTGTTTGCATCGTGTATTCTATATGCTTCTTGTTTTGAGTTTTGGGTTGACTAGTGTTGACCAGTCCTAGGATGTTACCAGAGGCTCGAGGGTTATGAGATATGATGGCATGTTGATCTTATTTGGTCTTGATCTTTATAATCCCAACCATGGTAATGTGATCGTATGCTCTATGAAATGTTTGTATTTACTGATTGTTATTGTTCATCAGTCTTCATGTGTGAAGCTGAGACGTATCTGTATGAGACACTTGAGTTAATTATTTTTTAGTCATCAATCAGTTATCTTTGGATTATTTTTTAGTCACCATGATGGGACTGAAATATGGATTTATTTCTTGATGATGTCATGTTGTGACATGTTTGACTCAACCATTTTGGAGTCTTCGATCAGTATGATTTTGAGATATTCTTGGTTGCTTGTTGAGAACCATTTATCTTGATATATATTTTGGTTATTGAGAACCAATTGATACTTATGATTATCAGTGATGCCTTTAGTTGCCAATAGAGAACTGTTGTGGTCATGATTTTCTATGGATGTTTTTTCAGATGCTTATGGAGATTTGATGATTCTTATCTTAGAGATTTGATGGTTCTTATTATGGATATTTGATACTTTTATGCATATTTGATGATTTTATTATGGATTATCTTTTATGATTTTGAGATTTATGATTTCATGAGCTTAGGGTGGGTAATCTACTTATAGTGTCGGGAAGTGGCTTGCAATGGGGGTCAGGGCCCTAAGTGGCTGCTAGGGTAACTCACTGTAATTTTGATTAATAAGTGATAAAATTTATACACTAAATGAGGATTAAATGAACGTAAAAAGATAATTGTTTTGATGTTCTCGCCCATGCCTTGAGTTCTTGTACAGGCTAGGATGGGAGTAGTGAGAACGCATGGTTGCGACCGTGCATTCCGTAGTATGCCTTGTCAGTATGAGAGGATACTAGTGGCCGCATGAGATTAGTATGGACCCGTGGAGTTTAGCTAACTGCAAGGGTAACTTGTATGTGATAAATACGATGACACTTTCCCGCTTGCAGAGTAGGTTTCCTACATGTCTTTGTGTGCCTCTAAGAATTAGATGTCAATTTTGTGTGATGGAACGTTTGATTTAGTATACTTTTATTATTTCTGGACTTATAGAGATTTGTGCTTCCTGAATTGATATCCTATTTGGGACATGAGATTATCTCCTCAGCACGGTGAGAGTGGATCACTTAGGTTCCACGCGGTCGAGTGGTAGTGTATTTTCACTCTTATCATTTGAGATCCGTCCGAGACACCGTGGCTGGAGTATCCTTGGTTGGTAATTATTTTTCATTATGTTCTTAGAGCATTATGATAGATAATATACCTTATGATGGATGTATTTACTAGTATGTTTCTTATATTGATGATTTGCTTTACTTTGCATATGTTAGTTGATGATTTATTATGCTTTACTTTGCATATTAGTAGGATGTTTTAAGAGTGACATTCCTACTATGTTAATACCGATGATCTCTTCAGTGCTTTGAAATATTACGTACGGAGGGATGGCTAGGATCCACGATGGTCTAATGATGCTATTTACGGTTGGGAGGAACTGTGCACTTAGTTATTTATGTTTGTAATATATGTTTATCTTTTGTGATGGATGTTTATATCATTTATGATGATGTATCATGTATGATATGTGGTTTCATTTATGTTATTGAATCATGGATTAATATTAGATGATGATGATGTACTTTATTTACTTGGATGTTTATTCTTTTAAACTTTTCATACCCTATGATATGTACAGCAGATGATTGAGCTAAACTAAAATATAATTACAAAAAGACACTTGTATATTGTTCAAGTACATTGGATGTATCATTGTTATTTCATAAGGATGAGATGTTAGACGAATAGTTAATTTAGATATGATACAATGTTAAGCGATCTTTAAAGAATGTAGCCTGTTATGTATATATGTTATGTTTATTCTCATTTGAATTGTTGCTATTGCTTTCGCAAATGTTATGAATGGTTTTATCTTTCATGTTTAAAAAAAAAAAAAAAATTGTTTGGCAAATTTAGTAAAATTCTTTGGATCCCTTGGCGGGGCATTACAGAATGAGAATTTGCATCGAATTGTTGCTAGAATTCATACTCACATTTGCTCATATTCACATACACAAAGATCAAGTTTGACCAAAAGTTGACCAGATTTCACCACGGTTGACTTGAGTTGACCAGTTTCGAAAAGAATTTTGTAATAATTAAATGAAATTATTTAATTAAATGGAGTACTTACTTCTAATTAATTTAACAAAGTTATTTAATTAAATGAGAAGCCATTCCTAATTAATTAAATGAAGTTATTTAATTAAATAAGAAAAGTGTCTCTAATTAATTAAAGATTATTTAATTAAATAGTAAAAATAATTTTGAGAGCATATCTCATTTTCTTAAATTAAATATCTCAACAAAATCTCTCTTCAGTTCAAAAAGAGAAATTTTCAGTTCGCTATTGATAAAAAATGAGTTAAATCGGTTAACTCTTTTTTCTACTCAAATTGAATCCGTCAACTCCTTATTATACTCAAATTCAATCTATTAACTCCCTTTAATTTGGAAATCTCCTTTTATGACTGAACTTCACCTTTAATCCTGACCGTTGATTGAAATCAATCTCAACCGTTGATGAATTCCAAGAAAGTCTATTTAAGAGACCCTCATCTCTTCTTTTTGAAAGGTTGAATGAGAATTTCCATCGAATTGTTGCTGGAATTCATACTCACATTTGCTCATATTCACATACGCAAAGATCAAGTTTGACCAAAAGTTGACCAGATTTAACCATGGTTGACTTGAGTTGACCAGTTTTGAATTTTTTTTAAAAATAATTAAACAAAATTATTTAATTAAATGAAGTACTTAACTCTAATTATTTAAACAAAGTTATTTAATTAAATGAGAAGCCATTCCTAATTAATTAACTGAAGTTATTTAATTAAATAAGAAAAGTGTCTCTAATTAATTAAAGATTATTTAATTAAATAAAAAAAGTAATTATGAGAGCATATCTAATTTTATTAAATTAAACATCTAAACAAAATCTCTCTTCAGTTCAAAAAGGGAAATTTTCAGTTCACTATTGATCAAAAATGAGTTAAATTAGTTGACTCTATTTTCTACTCTAATTGAATCAGTTAACTCCTTATTTTACTCAAATTAAATTTGTTAACTCCATTTAATTTGGAAATCTCCTTTTATAACTGAACTTTACCTTTAATCTTGATAGTTGATTGAAATCAATCTCAACCATTGATGAATTCCAGGAAAGTCTATTTAAGAGACCCTCATCTCTTCATTTTGAAAGGTTGAATGATAATTTGCATCAAATTGTTGTTGCAATTCATACTCACATTTGCTCATATTTACATACACAAAGATTAAGTTTGACAAAAAATTGACCAGATTTAACCACGGTTGACTTGAGTTGACTAATTTTGAAAAGAATTTTGAAATAATTAAACAAAATTATTTAACTAAATGGAGCACTTACTTATAATTAATTAAACAAAGTTATTTAATTAAATGAGAAGCCATTTCTAATTAATTAAATAAAGTTATTTAATTAAATAAGAAAAGTGTATCTAATTAATTAAAGATTATTTAATTAAATAGAAAAAGTAATTATGAGAGCATATCTCATTTTATTAAATTAAATATCTCAACAAAATCTCTCTTCAATTGAAAAAGGGAAATTTCTAGTTCACTATTGATAAAAAATGAGTTAAATAAGTTAACTCCGTTTTCTACTCAAATTGAATCAGTTAACTCCTTATTTTACTCAAATTAAATCTGTTAACTCATTTTAATTTGGAAATCTCGCTTTATGACTGAACTTCACCTTTAATCCTGACCGTTGATTGAAATCGATCTCAACCGTTGATGAAATCTAGGAAAGTCTATTTAAGAGACCCTCATCTCTTCATTTTGAAAGGTTGAATGAGAATTTGCATCGAATTGTTGCTGAAATTCATACTCACATTTTCTCATATTCACATACGCAAAGATCATGTTTGACCAAAAGTTGACCAGATTTAACCATGATTGACTTGAGTTGACTAGTTTTGAAAAGAATTTTGAAATAATTAAACAAAATTATTTAATTAAATGGAGTACTTACTTCTAATTAATTAAACATAGTTATTTAATGAAATGAGAAGCCATTCCTAATTAAATAAATGAAGTTATTTAATTAAATAAGAAAAGTGTCTTTAATTAATTAAAGATTATTTAATTAAATAGAAAATGTAATTATGAGAGCATATCTCATTTTATTAAATTAAATATCTCAAGAAAATCTCTCTTCAGTTCAAAAAGAAAAATTTTCAGTTCACTATTGATAAAAAATGAGTTAAATGAGTTAACTCCTTTTTCTATTCAAATTGAATCAGTTAACTCCTTATTTTACTCAAATTAAATCTGTTAACTCCCTTTAATTTGGAAATCTCCCTTTATGACTGATCTTTACCTTTAATCTTGACCATTCATAGAAATCGATCTCAATCGTTGATGAATTCCAGGAAAGTCTATTTAAGGGACCCTCATCTCTTTATTTTGAAAGGTTGAATGAGAATTTGCATCGAATTGATGATGGAATTCATACTCACATTTGTCATATTCACATAAACAAAGATCAAGTTTGACAAAAAGTTGACCAAATTTAACCACGGTTGACTTGAGTTGACTAACTTTGAAATAATTAAATGAAATTAATTAATTAAATCTATTAACTCTTTTTAATTTGGAAATGTCCCTTTATGACTGAACTTCACATTTAATCCTAACCGTTGATAGAAATTGATCTCAACCGTTGATGAATTCTAGAAAAGTCTATTTAAGAGACCCTCATCTCTTTATTTTGAAAGGTTGAATGAGAATTTGCATCAAATTGTTGCTGAAATTCATACTCACATTTGCTCATATTCACATATGCAAAGATCAAATTTGACAAAAAATTGACCAGATTTAACCATGGTTGACTTGAGTTGACTAGTTTCGTAAGAAATTTTGAAATAATTGAATGAAATTATTTAATTAAATGGACTACTTACTTCTAATTAATTAAACAAAGTTATTTTAATTAAATGAGAAGCCATTCCTAATTAATTAAATGAAGTTATTTAATTAAATAAGAAAAGTGTCTCTAATTAATTAAAGATTATTTAATTAAATAGAAAAAGTAATTATGAGAGCATATCTCATTTTATTAAATTAAATATCTCAACAAAACCTCTCTTCAGTTCAAAAAAGAAAATTTCCAGTTCACTATTGATCAAAAATGAGTTAAATGAGTTAACTCTTTTTTCTACTCAAATTGAAATAGTTAACTCCTTATTTTACTCAAATTAAATATGTTAACTCCCTTTAATTTGGAAAACTCCCTTTATGCCTGAACTTCACTTTTAATCCTGACCGTTGATTGAAATTGATCTCAACCGTTGATGAATTTCAAAAAAGTCTATTTAAGAGACCCTCATCTCTTCATTTTGAAAGATTGAATGAGAATTTGCATCGAATTATTGTTGGAATTCAAGCTCACATTCGCTCATATTCACATACGCAAAGATTAAGTTTGGCTAAAAGTTGACCAGATTTAACCACAGTTGACTTGAGTTGACTAGTTTCAAATTTTTTTTTTAAAAATAATTAAACAAAAATTTTTAAACTAATGGAGTACTTACTTCTAATTAATTAAACAAAATTATTTAATTAAATGAGAAGGCATTCAGAATTAATTAAATGAAGTTATTTAATTAAATAAGAAAAGTTTTTCTAATTAATTAAAGATTATTTAATTAAATAAAAAAAGTAATTATGCGAGCATATCTCATTTTATTAAATTAAATATCTCAACAAAATCTCTCTTCAGTTCAAAAAGGAAAATTTTGAGTTCACTATTGATAAAAAATGAGTTAAATGAGTTAACTCCTTTTTCTACTCGAATTGAATCGGTTAACTCCATATTTTACTCAAATTAAATCTATTAACTCTCTTTAATTTGGAAATCTTCCTTTATGACTGAACTTCACCTTTAATTCTGACCGTTGATTGAAATCGATCTCAACCGTTGATGAATTCCAGGAAAGTCTATTTAAGAGACCCTCATCTCTTCATTTTGAAAGGTTGAATGAAAATTTGCATCGAATTGTTGCTGGAATTCATACTCACATTTGCTCATATTCACATACTTAGAGATCAAGTTTGACCAAAAGTTGACCAGATTTAACGACGGTTGACTTGAGTTGACCAGTTTCAAAAAAAAAATTTAAATAATTAAACGAAATTATTTAATTAAATGGAGTAATTACTTCTAATTAATTAAACAAAATTATTTAATTAAATGAGAAGCAATTTCTAATTAGTTAGATGAAGTTATTTAATTAAATAAGAAAAGTGTCTCTAATTAATTAAAGATTATTTAATTAAATAGAAAAAGTAATTATGAGAGCATATCTCATTTTATTAAATTAAATATCTCAACAAAATCTCTCTTCATTTCAAAAAGAGAAATTTTCAGTTCACTATTGATCAAAAATGAGTTAAATTAGTTAACTCCTTTTTGTACTCAAATTGAATCAATTAACACCTTATTTTACTCAAATTAAATCCGTTAACTCCCTTTGATTTGGAAATCTCCCTTTATGACTGAACTTCACCTTTAATCATGACCGTTGATTGAAATCGATCTTAATCGTTGATGAATTCCAAGAAAGTCTATTTAAGAGACACTCATCTCTTCATTTTAAAAGGTTGAATAAGAATTTGCATCAAATTGTTAGTGGAATTCATACTCACATTTTCTCATATTCACATACGTAAAGATCAAGTTTGACCAAAAGTTGACCAGATTTAACCACGATTGTCTTGAGTTGACTAGTTTCAAAATGAATTTTAATATAATTAAACAAAATTATTTAATTAAATGGAGTACTTACTTCTAATTAATTAAACAAAGTTATTTAATTAAATTAGAAGCCATTCCTAATTAATTAAATATTATTTAATTAAATTAGAAGCCATTCTTAATTAATTAAATATTATTTAATTAAATAGAAAAAGTAATTATGAGAGCATATCTCATTTTATTAAATTAAATATCTCAACAAAATCTCTCTTCAGTTCAAAAAGGGAAATTTTCAGTCCACTATTGATCAACAATGTGTTAAATCAGTTAACTCTTTTTTCTACTCAAAATTGAATGAGATAACTCCTTATTTTACTCAAATTAAATCTGTTAACTACCTTTAATTTAAAAATCTCCCTTTATGACTGAACTTCACCTTTAATCCTGACCGTTGATTGAAATCGATCTCAACCGTTGATAAATTCTATGAAACTCTATTTAAGAGACCCTCATCTCTTCATTTTAAAATGTTGAATGAGAATTTGCATCGAATTGTTGCTAGAATTCATACTCACATTTGCTCATATTCACATATGCAAAGATCAAGTTTGACCAAAAGTTGACCAAATTTAACCATGATTGACTTGAATTGACTAGTTTCGAAAAGAATTTTGAAATAATTAAACAAAATTAGTTAATTAAATGGAGTACTTACTTCTAATTAATTAAACAAAGTTATTTAATTAAATGAGAAACCATTCCTAATTAATTAAATGGAGTTATTTAATTAAATAAGAAAAGTGTCTTTAATTAATTAAAGATTATTTAATTAAATAGAAAAAGTAATTATGAGAGCATGTCTTATTTTATTAAACTAAATATCTCAACAAAATCTCTATTGATAAAAAATGAGTTAAATCAGTTAACTATTGATAAAAAATGAGTTAAATAAGTTAACTCCTTTTTCTAATCAAATTGAATCAGTTAACTCCTTATTTTACTCAAATTAAATCTGTTAACTCCCTTTAATTTGGAAATCACCTTTTATTACTGAACTTCACTTTTAATCTTGACCGTTGATTGAAATCGATTTAATCCATTGATGAATTCTAGCGAAGTCTATTTAAGAGACCCTCATCTCTTCATTTTGAAAGGTTGAATGAGAATTTGCATTGAATTGTTGTTGGAGTTTATACTCACATTTTCTCATATTCACATATGCAAAGATCAAGTTTGAGCAAAAGTTGACTAGATTTAACCACGGTTGACTTGAGTTGACTAGTTACGAAAAGAATTTGAAAATAACTAAATGAAATAATTTAATTAAATTGTGTACTTACTTCTAATTAATTAAATAAAGTTATTTAATTAAATAAGAAAATTGTCTCTAATTAATTATAGATTATTTAATTAAATAGAAAAATTAATTATGAGAGCATATGTCATTCTATTAAATTAAATATCTCAACAAAATATCTCTTCAGTTCAAAAAGGGAAATTTCCAGTTCACTATTGATTAAAAATGAGTTAAATCAGTTAACTCCTTTTTCTACTCAAATTGAATTAGTTAGCTCCTTATTTTTCTCAAATTAAATCTGTTAACTCCCTTTAATTTGAAAATCTCCCTTTATGACTGAACTTCACCTTTAATCCTGATCGTTGATTGAAATCGATCTCAACCATTGATGAATTCTAAGAAAGTCTATTTAATAGACCCTCATCTCTTCATTTTTAAAGGTTGAAGTAGAATTTGCATTGAATTTTTGCTAGAATTCATACTCACATTTGCTCATGTTCAGATACGCAAAGATCAAGTTTGACAAAAAGTTGACCAGATTTAACCATGGTTGACTTGAGTTGACTAGTTTCCAAAACAATTTTGAAATAATTAAATGAAATGATTTAATTAAATGGATTACTTACTTCTAATTAATTAAACAAAGTTATTTAATTAAATGAGAAGCCATTCCTAATTAATTGAATGAAGTTATTTAATTAAATAAGAAAAGTCTCTAATTAATTAAAGATTATTTAATTAAATAGAAAAAGTAATTATGAGAGCATAACTCATTTTATTAAATTAAATATCTCAACAAAATCTCTTTTCAATTCAAAAAGTGAAATTTCCGGTTCACTATTGATCAAAAATGAGTTAAATCAGTTAACTACTTTTTCTACTCAAATTGAATCAGTTAACTCTTTATTTTACTCAAATTAAATTTGTGAACTCCCTTTAATTTGAAAGTCTCCCTTTATGACTAAACTTCATATTTAATCCTGACCGTTGATTAAAATCGATCTCAACCGTTGATGAATTCCAGAAAAATTTATTTAAGAGACCCTCATCTCTTCATTTTGAAAGGTTGAATGAGAATTTGCATCGAATTGTTGTTGGAATTCATACTCATATTTGCTCATATTCACATACGCAAAAATCAAATTTGACCAAAAGTTGACCAGATTTAACTACGGTTGACTTGAGTTGACTAATTTCAAATTTTTTTTTGAAATAATTAAACGAAATTATTTAATTAAATGGAGTACTTACTTCTAATTAATTAAACAAAGTTATTTAATTAAATGAGAAGCCATTCCTAATTAATTAAATGAAGTTATTTAATTAAATAAGAAAAGTGTCTCTAATTAATTAAAGATTATTTAATTAAATAGAAAAAGTAATTATGAGAGCATATCTCATTTTATTAAATTAAATATCTGAACAAAATCTTTCTTCAGTTCAAAAAGGAAAATTTCCAGTTCACTATTGATCAAAAATGAGTTAAATGACTTAACTCCTTTTTCTACTCAAATTGAATTAGTTAACTCCTTATTTTACTCAAATTAAATGTGTTAACTCTCTTTAATTTGGAAATCTCCTTTTATGACTGAACTTCACCTTTAATCTTGACCGTTGATTGAAATCGATTTCAACCGTTGATGAGTATTAGGAAAGTCTATTAAAGAGACCCTCATCTCTTAATTTTGAAAGATTGAATGAGAATTTGCATCTAATTTTTGTTGGAATTCATACTCACATTTTCTCATATTCACATACGCAAAGATCAAGTTTGACCAAAAGTTGACCTGATTTAACCACGGTTGACTTGAGTTCACTAGTTTAAATTTTTTTTTGAAATAATTAAACGAAATTATTTAATTAAATAGAGTACTTACTTATAATTAATTAAACAAAGTTATTTAATTAAATGTGAAGCCATTCCTAATTAATTAAATGAAGTTATTTAATTAAATAAGAAAAGTGTCTATAATTAATTAAAGATTATTTAATTAAATAAAAAAAGTAATTATGAGAGCATATCTCATTTTATTAAATCAAATATCTCAACAAAATCTCTCTTCAGTTCAAAAAGGAAAATTTTCAGTTCAGTATTGATAATAAATGAGTTAAATTAGTTAACTTTTTTTTCTACTCAAATTGAATCAGTTAACTCCTTATTTTACTCAAATTAAATCTGTTAACTCCCTTTAATTTGGAAATCTTCCTTTATGACTCAACTTCACCTTTAATCTTGACCGTTGATTGAAATCGATCTCAACCGTTGATGAGTTCCAAGAAAGTCTGTTTAAGAGACCCTCATCTCTTCATTTTGAAAGGTTGAATGAGAATTTGCATCGAATTGTTGCTAGAATTCATACTCACATTTGCTCATATTCACATACGCAAAGATCAAGTTTGACCAAAAGATGAGCAAATTTAACCACGGTTGACTTGAGTTCACTAGTTTCAAAATTTTTTTAAAAATAATTAAACAAAATTATTTAATTAAATAGAGTACTTACTTCTAATTAATTAAACAAAATTATTTAATTAAATGAGAAGCCATTCCTAATTAATTAAATGAAGTTATTTAATTAAATAAGAAAAGTGTCTCTAATTAATTAAAGATTATTTAATTAAATAGAAAAAGTAATTATGAGAGCATATCTCATTTTATTAAATTAAATATCTCAACAAAATCTCTCTTCAGTTCAAAAAGGGAAATTTCTAGTTCACTATTGATAAAAAATGAGTTAAATTAGTTAACTCTTTTTTCTAATCAAATTGAATCAGTTAACTCCTTATTTTACTCATATTAAATCTGTTAACTCCTTTTAATTTGGAAATCTTCCTTTATGACTGAACTTCACCTTTAATCCTAACCGTTGATGAATTCTAGGAAAGTCTACTTAAGAGACCCTCATCTCTTCATTTTGAAAGGTTGAATGAGAATTTACATCGAATTGTTGCTGGAATTCATACTCACATTTACTCATTCACATACGCAAAGATCAAGTTTGACCAAAAGTTGACCAGATTTAACCACGATTGACTTGAGTTGACTAGTTTCGAATTTTTAAAAAAAAATAATTAAACAAAATTATTTAATTAAATGGAGTACTTACTTCTAATTAATTAAACAAAGTTATTTAATTAAATGAGAAGCCATTTCTAATTAATTAAATAAAGTTATTTAATTAAATAAGAAAAGTGTCTCCAATTAATTAAAGATTATTTAATTAAATAGGAAAAGTAATTATGAGAGCATATCTCATTTTATTAAATTAAATATTTCAACAAAATATCTCTTCAGTTCAAAAAGGAAAATTTTTAGTTCACTATTGATAAAAAATGAGTTAAATTAGTTAACTCCTTTTTCTACTTAAATTGAATCAGTTAACTCTTTATTTTACTCAAATTAAATCTGTTAACTCCCTTTAATTTGGAAATCTCCCTTTATGACTGAACTTCACCTTTAATCCTGACCGTTGATTGAAATCGATCTCAACCGTTGATGAACTTCACAAATTTTTTTTTTAAACATAAAAGCAAAACCATTCATAACATTTGTGGAAGCAATAGTAACATTCAACTGAAAATAACATAACATATTACATTCTTTAAAGATCTCTTAACGTTGAATCACATCTAAATTAACTATTCATCTAACATCACATCCTTATGAAATAACAATGATACATCCAATGTTCTTAAACAATATTACATGTGTCCTTTTTAGTAATCCCATTTTAGATTTCTCAATCATCCACTGTACATGTTACAAAGTATGAAAAGCTTAAAAAAATAAACATCCGTGTAAGTAAAGTACATCATCATCCAATATTTATCCATGATGCAATTAAATTAAATGAAACCACATATCATACATGTTACATAATCACAAAAGTTATAAACATCCATCATAAAAGATAACCATATATCACAAACATAATAACTAAGTGCACAGTTCCTCCCAACTGTTAATAGCATCATTAGACCATCGTGAATCCTAGCCATCCCTCCGTGTGTAACATTCCAAAATATCAAAAAGATCATCGGTATTAACATAGTAGGAATGTCACTCGTAAAAATATCTTACTAACATGCAAAGTAAAGCATAAGATAACATCATCTAACATATGCAAATCATTAATATAAGAAACATACCAATAAATACATGTATCATAATGTATATCATCTATCATAATGATCCAAGAACATAATGAAGATAAATACTAACCAAAAAGGCATCTGCCACAATGTCTCCGACGAATCTCAAATGATAAGAGTGATAAAACACTACCACCCGATCGCGTGGAACCTAAGTGGTCTACTCCCACCGTGCTGAGGAGACAATCTCAAGTCCCAAACAGACTATCAAAACCACAAAGTATAAATTTCTATAAGTCTAGGAATCTTAAAAGTATACTAACTCAAAGGTTCCAAGCACAAAATCGACATCTAATCCCAGAGGCACACAAAGACATGTAAGAAATCTACTATGCAAGCAAGAAAGTGTCATCACAATTATCACGTATAAGTTACCCTAGCAGTTAGCTAAACTCCAAGGGTCCATACTGATCTCATACGACCACTAGTATCTTCTCATACTGACGAGGCATACTACAGAATGCAAGGTCGCAACCATGTGTTCTCACTACTCCCATCCTAGCCTGTACAAGCACTCAAGGCATGGGCGAGAAAATCAAAACAATTATCTTTTTAGGTTCATTTAATCCCCATTTAGTGTGTAAATATTATCACTTATTAACCAAACTTACAATGAGTTACCCTAGCAGCCACTTAGGGCCCCGACCCCCATTGCAAGCCACTTCCTGGCACTACAAGTAGATTACCTACCCTAAGCTCATGGAATCATAAAATCACCACAATCCTATACAACCGACTGTAAAGAAAATCCAAAAGATAATATAAAAAGAATCATCAAATATTCACAATATAAGCATCAAATATCCATAATAAGAATCATCAAATCTCCAAGATAAGAATCATCAAATCTCCATGAGCATCTGAAAAGCATCCATAGAAAATCATGACCACAACAGTTCTCTATTGGAAACTGAAGGCACCACTGATATTCATAATAATCATTGGTTCTCAATAACCAAAATATATCTCAAAATAAATTACAATATCCATTGGTTCTCAACCAGCAACCAAGAATATCTCAAAATCATACTGATCGAAGACTCCAAAATGGATGAGTCAAAACATTCACAACATGACATCATCAAGAAATAAATTCACATTTCAGTCTCATCAGGGTGACTAGAAAATAATCCAAAGATAACTGATCGATGACTCAAAAATAATTAGCTCAGGTGTCTCATACACATACATCTCAGCTTCAAACATGAAGACTAATGAACAATAACAATCAGTAAATACAAACATTTCATAGAGCATACGATCACATTGCCATGGTTGGGCTTATAAAGATCAATACCAATTAAAATCAACATGCCAACATATCTCATAACTCTCGAGCCTCTGGTCACAAGCTAAGACTGGTCAACACTAGTCAAATCAAAATCCAAAACAAGAAGCATATAGAATACACGATGCAAACACATGTTTTGGTTTACTAAATTCACATAGTTGAATAATGTGTAGGGGTTTCATATTTTCTGTTTACAAGTATACTTTCTAGTGTCTTAAGTTTCATTATTTGACCTACAAGTCAACCCAATTGTTCTCCGATAGCATTATCCTTCCATTATTAAGAATTACATTCTAAGAATAACTTAAAGATAAATATTCACTAAACTGATCATCATTGAGTTTTAATTAAATTGCCCTCTATATTTAACTATGATCCATATTCTAATTGATTAACTCTTCTTTAATGTTACTTCAACTTTTCAACATAATCAAAGATCATTATTCGTTATATTATAAGAGGACCAATTATCATTCTTTGAATAAGAGATTATAACTTTATTAGAACGATCAATTAATATCGGTTCACAATCCTTGACCTTTTATCATCCTAATAATTCTCAATTGTATATTACTAAGTCTACACCATTAAAATATCTAAAGTCATTATTCAAGTCATCGGAATAAGACCTATCAACTTTGATATCAGTATTTTTACAATCTTATTAAAAAAATTATATCAATTAAATCTCTATTACATAACTTAATTATTAATTAAAATTCAATTAGCTCTAGTTAATTGATTTAATTAATAATTTCACAACCAAACCATCAACCCAATGAGTATTAGTTGACTAACAATAGTTTGTACGTCAAAGTCAACTTCAATCCAATACACAAATATTAATATTTTAATAATAATAATATTAATAAGTTATTTTGGAAATCTTATCCATAATGACTACATTCATCTTTCTTAACGATTTCGTATTAATAATAATCATTTCAAGTTAAAACTCTATCGCATAATATAATTATATTGACAACTCAATGAATATCAATTGATTAAAATCAATTATAATCCAACTCTAAAAATTATTATCTTTTACAAAATTTAAATCAATAAATAATCTCCACTAGATTAATTCTAATCAAATTTGTTGATATCTATTTAAACTATTATTTATTAATAATTTGCTAGTCCTTACAAACATTAATAAATAATAAACTCCTCAAACTATAAATACTCGATCTATAAAATCTTTCCATAAACTCATTAGTTAATATTTGACTAACTGTTAACTTAATTAAAGTATTCCAACGTATTAACCAATAACATAATAATTCAGTCTTAATCCAATATCATTTAGAGTTTCTAAATTTATAATCAACATAATATAAATTATCATCTTACAATTATTTAATCAATATTAAAATCAACCATTAGACTCTATTTTCTAATTGTTCTAATAATATTTTGTCTATATAAACGTTGTTTGAAAAAGATCCCTATCACAAACCAATAAGACTCATTGTAGATTTTAACATGAATAATCTCCAAATTCTTAACATTATCATCTTCATTAAACAATTCTAAAATTGTTTAATATATATTAAATAGTATTAAATATACATTATAAAAAGTCCACTATATAAACTATATTAAAATCTCTTTTCTTTTAATTTTTTCTCATTTAAAAATCTATTTACTTAGATTGACTAATAATTAATTACACTTCTTCTACTATTAACCAATCTTAATTAAATTTGATTTAATTAGATTAGATAATAAATCATATAAAACTAATGCATATTAATAAGATTCTAATAAAGGAAGATTGCAATAATATCTTAATTCATTCCATGCTTTGATATATAATTTTTGTGAAGTTTAAGCATAAAGAACTTTTGGTTATGGAAAATAGAGAAATATATGTCTTTGAATAAAATAGTCTCAGTACGACGGTCATATCTCCCTAATGAACCGTTGGATCGGGCTGAAATTGAAATATGTTGGAGAGGGCCAAGTTGCGTCACTTCTGACCGGAGCGATCGAATAGATTTTATCATGATAAAAAGTTATGAATGACTGAGTTCGGGTCTATTCAAGGGGCAGGGACAAGACAATTTGTGATGAATTAAGAATTTCCTTTTAAAATAATTGTTCATTAATTTCTAAATAGGTTTGACTATAGATTAAAATTTTTTTTTTTCAAATCTATTTATCAATTTGATTCTAATTCGAACCCAAACCCATTTAAATCTAATTTCTTTCTTAATTGGACCTAGGGTTTTCTAATGTTTTCTTTGCAACTATACATATCTAGATTCCAATTTAATTGTAGATTCATTCGCAAGAGTATACAGACACATATAACAGACATGATGAAGATATGAAGAAAAATAGTGCAAAGAGAATATGTGAATATCATGAGTGCACCTGGACACTGATGCTAATCTGCCATGCCTCAAAAGTCCATAGAAAATCTCTTCTTTCTTCATCATTCACAATTCCTCCAAGACAATCGAATCCTCCAAATGACTAGAAGTTCTAGAAGAAGCATAGAAGCATGTAGAAAATATATGAGCATGTAGAAACATATGATCTTCTCAATGAATGTAAGCTTTGAAACTTCCATTTTAGCTTGAAGCTTGTAGGTTGTAGCTTCCATTCAGCTTGTCCAAACACACTAGGAGAGCCTCTATTTAAAAGCTTCTACGATGCATCTAGAGTGTCTCTAGAAACAATTAGAAGATAAGCATGACAACCAAGCATGAGTCTTCTCCAACCTTCTAAATGAGTCATAAGGTTTTAGACACCATGCGCTCAAATAAAATGCTAACTCCTAAGTGTAGACAACTTATGCGTTCTTAGAGTGCAAACTCCTGTGTTGTCTATATGACATCTTTCGAGAATTTACCAACTCCTATGTGAAAAAATATTAATATAATGCACATTAACTAATTTAATATTTACTTTTACTCTTTCCAATTTAATCTATTTATATATTAAATCTCATGCACATAATTTAATAATTCAACTTTTCAATCTTAATATATTTATATTTTAATCACATGAAATCATGAATCTTTTAATAATTTTAAATATATTTTTCACTTTTAAATATCATTTTCAAAACTTAATTGCTAAAATATTTGTTAGCTTTAATAATAATATTATTTAGTCATTTATTTAAAAATGAACTCCAAATATATTATTTTTAAAATAAATATTGTCACATTCCAAATTTAAACTTTTAACTTTTTATTTTCAAATTTAATTATTTTATTTAATTAATTTTTCAATTAATTAAATAAAATAAATATTAAAATATCATATTAATTTTTTATTTAATTAAATCATTAATTAAATTTTTTTAATTAGGCTTAATTAATAGAAAATAAATCAAAGACTCATAAGGTAAAAATCTGAAAATTCATAATAGACAAAATACATACAAAATCAAACCAAAGGTTTAAATCATGAATTATGTCATCCAACGTATTCGGAGGGTACTCAACTCAGATACTTGTCCTAATTTTTCAATTAGAATAAATGGCTTAAAGGGTTGGAATTTGGACTTCAGAATTTATCTCCCTTCTCTTATCATTGAGATAGTGTGATAGGGTACGCTCATCTTGGCAATTCAGGGAAGTCAATACTCGGTACCTGCAATCTCCATAAAAATGATGCATATACAAATCCAATATACTAAACTAAACAGGCAATGGCAAGAAGTGGTGCATCGTGTAGATTCCGACTAGCAGGTGACTATCACTCCCTTCCTTAACCACATCAGACACGCCATACAAAAGCAAACACACAAAACACATACGCACACCATATACATGCAAGTATGGGGTAAGTATCCATAAGAAAACACATATGATAATAAATCATCTTACTAATCATCATTAATAATAGAAAATACTAAAAATAATCATCATACATACATAAAATGAAAAATTTAAGTAATCTCATCACATATCAATTGAATCCATAGCACAATATCTGATAGTCTCAAAACAATGCTACTAATCAACAACATAAAACTAGCTCTAAAAGAGTTCAGCAAAGAATACAAAATGCGAAATAGAGGCAGGCACTACATTTGAAATAATTAAACAAAATTATTTAATTAAATGGAGTACTTACTTCTAATTAATTTAAAAAAGTTATTTAATTAAATGAGAAGCCATTCCTAATTAATTAAATGAAGTTATTTAATTAAATAAGAAAAGTGTCTCTAATTAATTAAAGATTATTTAATTAAACAGAAAAAGTAATTATGAGAGCATATCTCATTTTAATAAATTAACTATCTCAACAAAATCTCTCTTTAGTTCAAAAAAGGAAATTTCCAGTTCACTATTGATAAAAAAATGAGTTAAATCAGTTAACTCTTTTTTCTACTCAAATTGAATCAATTAACTCCTTATTTTACTCAAATTGAATCCATTAAATCCCTTTAATTTGAAAATCTTCATTTATGACTGAACTTCACCTTTAATCCTGACCATTGATTGAAATCAATCTCAACCATTCATGAATTCTAAAAAAGTCTATTTAATAGACCCTCATCTCTTCATTTTGAAAGGTTGAATGAGAATTTGCATCGAATTGTTGCTGGAATTCATACTCACATTTGCTCATATTCACATACGCAAAGATCAAGTTTGACCAAAAGTTGACCAAATTTAACCATGGTTGACTTGAGTTGGCTAATTTTGAAAAAAAATTTAAAATAATTAAATGAAATTATTTAATTAAATAGAGTACTTACTTCTAATTAATTAAACAAAGTTATTTAATTAAATAAGAAGCTATTCCTAATTAATTAAATGAAGTTATTTAATTAAATAAGAAAATGTCTCTAATTAATTAAAGATTATTTAATTAAATAGAAAAAGTAATTATGAGAGCATATCTCATTTTATTAAATTAAATATCTCAACAAAATCTCTCTTCAGTTCAAAAAGTGAAATTTCTAGTTCATTATTGATAAAAAATGAGTTAAATCAGTTAACTCTTTTTTTTACTCAAATTGAATCAGTTAACTCCTTATTTTACTCAAATTGAATCCATTAGCTCCGTTTAATTTAAAAATCTCCCTTTATGAATGAACTTCACCTTTAATCCTGACCGTTGATTGAAATCAATCTCAACCGTTGATGAATTTCAAGAAAGTCTATTTAAGAGACCCTCATCTCTTCATTTTGAAAGGTTGAATGAGAATTTGCATAGAATTGTTGTTGGAATTCATACTCACATTTTCTCATATTCACATACGCAAAAATTAATTTTGACGAAAAGTTGACCAGATTTAACCACGGTTAACTTGAGTTGACTAGTTTCGAAAAGAATTTTGAAATAATTATGAAATTATTTAATTAAATGGAGTAATTACTTTTAATTAATTAAAAAAAGTTATTTAATTAAATGAGAAGCCATTCTTAATTAATTAAATGAACTTATTTAATTAAATAAGAAAACTGTCTCTAATTAATACTGGAATTCATCAATGGTTGAGATCGATTTCAATCAACGATCAGGATTAAAGGTGAAGTTCAGTCATAAAGAGAGATTTTCAAATTAAAGAGAGTTAACAGATTTAATTTGAGTAAAATACAGAGTTAACTGATTCAATTTGAGTAGAAAAAGGAGTTAACTGATTTAACTCTTTTTTGATCAATAGTGAACTGAAAATTTCTCTTTTTGAACTAAAGAGAGATTTTGTTGAGATATTTAATTTAATAAAATGAGATATGCTCTCATAATTACTTTTTCTATTTAATTAAATAATCTTTATTTAATTAAAGACATTTTCTTATTTAATTAAATAACTTCATTTAATTAATTAGGAATGGCTTCTCATTTAATTAAATAACTTTGTTTAATTAATTAGAAGTAAGTACTCTGTTTAATTAAATAATTTTATTTAATTATTTTAAATTTTTTTTCAAAATTAGTCAACTCAAGTCAACCGTGGTTAAACCTGGTCAAATTTTGGTCAAACTTGATCTTTGCATATGTGAATATGAGCAAATGTGAGTATGAATTTCAGCAATAATTTGATGCAAATTCTCATTCAATCTTTCAAAATGAAGAGTTGAGGGTCTCTTAAATAGACTTCCCTAGAATTCATCAATGGTTGAGATCGATTTCAATCAATGCTAAGGATTAAAGGTGAAGTTAAGTCATAAAGGGAGATTTCCAAATTAAAGACAGTTAACGGATTTAATTTGAGTAAAATAAGGAGTTAACTGATTCAATTCGAGTAGAAAATGGAGTTAACTGATTTAACTCATTTTTTATCAATAGTGAACTGAAAATTTCTCTTTTTGAACTGAAGAGAGATGTTATTGAGATATTTAATTTAGTAAAATGAGATATGCTCTTGTAATTACTTTTTTTATTTAATTAAATAATCTTTAATTAATTAGAGACACTTTTCTTATTTAATAAATAACTTCATTGAATTAATTAGGAATGGCTTCTCATTTAATTAAATAACTTTGTTTAATTAATTAGAAGTAAGTACTCAATTTAATTAAATAATTTTGTTTAATTATTTCAAAATTCTTTTCGAAAGTAGTCAACCGTGGTTAAATTTAGTCAACTTTAGGTCAAACTTGATCTTTGCGTATGTGAATATGAGCAAATGTAAGTATGAATTCCAACAACAATTCGAGGCAAATTCTCATTCAACCTTTCAAAACAAAGAGATGAGGGTCTCTTAAATAGACTTTTATGAAATTCATCAATGGTTGAGATCAATTTCAATCAACGGTCAGGACTAAAGGTGAAGTTCAGTCATAAAGGGAGATTTTCAAATTAAAGGGAGTTAACAGATTTAATTTGAGTAAAATAATGAGTTAACTGGTTCAATTTGAGTAGAAAAAGGAGTTAACTGATTTAACTCATTTTTTATCAATAGTGAACTGAAAATTTCTTTTTTTGAACTGAAGAGATATTTTGTTGAAATATTTAATTTAATAAAATAAGATATGCTCTCATAATTACTTTTTCTATTTAATTAAATAATCTTTAATTAATTAGAGACACTTTTCTTATTTAATTAAATAACTTCATTTAATTAATTAGGAATTGCTTCTCATTTAACTAAATAACTTTGTTTAATTAATTAGAAGCAAGTACTTCATTTAATTAAATAATTTCGTTTAATTATTTCAAAATTCTTTTCAAAACTAGTCAACTCAAGTCAACTATGGTTAAATCTGGTCAACTTTTGGTGAAACTTGATCTTTGCGTATGTGAATATGAGCAAATGTGAGTATGAATTCCACCAACAATTCGATGTGAATTCTCATTCAACCTTTCAAAATGAAGAGATGAGGGTCTCTTAAATAGACTTTTTTGGTATTCATCAACGGTTGAGATCGATTTCAATCAAAAGTCAAGATTAAAGGTGAAGTTCAGTCATAATAGGAGATTTCCAAATTAAAGGGAGTTAACAGATTTAATTTAAGTAAAATAAAGAGTTAACTGATTCAATTTGAGTAGAAAAAAGAGTTAACTGATTTAACTCATTTTTGATCAACAGTGAACTAGAAATTTCTCTTTTTGAACTGATGAGAGATTTTGTTGAGATATTTAATATAATAAAATGAGATATGCTTTCATAATTACTTTTTCTATTTAATTAAATAATCTTTAGTTAATTAGAGACACTTTTCTTATTTAATTAAATAACTTCATTTAATTAATTAGGAATGACTTCTTGTAATGCCCCGCCAAGATATCCAAAGAATTTTACTAAGTTTGTCAAACAATTTTTTTTTAAACATGAAAGATAAAACCGTTCATAACATTTGCGAAAGTAATAGCAACAATTCAAATAAAAATAAACATAACATATATACATAACAGGCTACATTCTTTAAAGATCCCTTAACGTTGTATCACATCTAAATTAAATATTCATCTAACATCCTATCTTTATGAAATAATAATGATACATCCAATGTACTTAAGCAATATACAAGTGTCCTTTTGTAATTATATTTTAGTTTAGCTCAATCATCCACTGTACATATCACAGAGTTTGAAAAGCTTAAAAGAATAAACATCCAAGTAAATAAAGTACATCATCATCATCTAATATTAATCCATGATGCAATAAAATAAATGAAACCACATATCATACATGATACATCATCACAAAATATATAAACATCCATCACAAAAGATAACCATATATCAAAAACATAAATAACTAAGTGCACGGTTTCTCCCAATCGTAAATAGCATCATTAGACCATCGTGGATCCTAGCCATATTTCCATGCTTAACATTCCAAAGTACCGAAGAGATCATCGGTATTAACATAGTAGAAATGTCACTCTTAAAACATCCTAATAACATGCAAAGTAAAGCATAATAAATCATCAACTAACATATGCAAAGTAAAACAATTCATCAATATAAGAAACATACCAGTGAATACATCCATCATAAGGTATATTATCTATCATAATGCTCCAAGAACATAATAAAGAATAAATACTAACCAAGGATACTCCAGCCAAGGTGTCTCAGACGGATCTCAAATGATAAGAGTGAAAAATACACTACCATCCGATCGCGCGAAACCTAAGTGGTCCACTCCCACCATGTTGAGGAGATAATCTCAAGTCTCAAACAGGATATTAAAACAACCACAAAGTTTAAATCTCTAGAAGTTCAGGAATCTTAAAAGTATACTACTCAAAGGTTCCAACACACACAAAATCGACATCTAATTCCTAGAGGCACACAATGACATGTAAGAAACCTACTCTGCAAGTGGGAAAGTGTCATCGCAATTATCACGTACAAGTTACCCTGGCAGTTAGCTAAACTCCACGGGTCCATATTGATCTCATGCGGCCACTAGTATCCTCTCATACTGACAAGGCATACTATGGAATGCATGGTCGCAACCATGCGTTCTCACTACTCCCATCCTAGCCTGTACAAGCACTCAAAGCATGGGCAAGAACATCAAAATAATTATCTTTTTAGGTTCATTTAATCCTCATTTAGTGTGTAAATTTTATCACTTATTAACCAAACTTACAATGAGTTACCCTGGAAGCCATTTAGGGCCACGACCTCCATTGTAAGTCACTTTCTGACACTACAAGTAGATTACCTACCCTAAGTTCATGGAATCATAAATCTCAAAATTATAAAATATAATCCATAATAAAATCGTCAAATATGCATAAAAGCATCAAATATCCATAATAAGAATAATCAAATCTCCAAGATAAGAATCATCAAATCTCCATGAGCATCTGAAAAAGAATCCATAGAAAATCATGACCACAACAGTTCTCTATTGGCAACTGAAGGCATCACTGATAATCATTAGTATCAATTGGTTCTCAATAATCAAAATATATCTCAAGATAAATGGTTTTCAACAAGCAACTAAAAATATCTCAAAATCATACCGATCGAAGACTCCAAAATGGTTGAGTCAAACATGTTACAACATGACATCATCAAGAAATAAATTCATATTTCAGTCCCATCATGGTGACTAGAAAATAATCTAAGGATAACTGATTGATGACTAAAAAATGATTAGCTCAAGTGTCTCATACACGTACACTCTCAGCTTCAAACATGAAGACTGATGAACAATAACAATTAGTAAATACAAATATTTCATAGACCATACGATCACATTACCATGGTTGGGCTTATAAAGATCGAGACAAAATATGCTCAACATGCCATCACATCTCATAACCCCCAAGCCTCTGGTAACAACTTAGGACTGGTCAACACTAGTCAACCCAAAACCCAAAACAAGAAGCATATAGAATACATGATGCAAACACATGTTTTGGTTTACTAAATCCACATAGATGAATAATGTGTAAGGGTTTCCAATTTTCTGTTTGCAAGTATACTTCAAGTGTTTTAAGTTTCATCATTTGACCTACAAGTCAAACCAATTGTTCCCCGATAGTATTACCCTTCCATTATTAAGAATTACATTCTAAGAATAACTTAAGGATAAATATTCACTAAACTGATCATCATTGACCTTAATTAAATTGTCTTTTATATTTAACCATGATCCATATTCTAATTGATTAACCTTTCAACTTTTTTAGGATCATTATTCGTTATATTATAAGAAGACCAATTATCATTCTTCGAATAAAAGATTATAACTTTATTAAAATGATCAATTACATCAATCAATTAACATAGGTCCATATTCTAATAGTCCTCAATTAAATATTACTAACTCTTCACTATCAAATATCTAAGGTCATCATTCAAGTCATAAGAATAAGACCTATCAACTTGATATCAATATTTCTACAATCTTATTAAAAGAATTATATTAATTAAATCTTCATTACTTAACTTAATTGTTAATTAAATCTAATTAACTCTCATTGATTGATTTAATTAATAATTACATAATCATAGCATCGTTCTAATTAATATTAGTTGACTAATAACTAACTATAATTATGTATGATAAAAGTCAACTATAATTCAATACTCAATAGATCATATTAATAATTCAATAATAATTATTGAAAATCTTAAATGACCATATTCGTCATCTTTCAAAAAATACCAACATTCCCTTAACAAATTCGTATTATCATTAATCTTTTCAAATAAGACTCTATCGCACAACTTAATTATTAATATCATGGTTATAATATCAACTCAATGAATATCAATTGATTAAAAATCAATTATAATCCAACTCTAAAAATTATTATCTTTTATCAAACTTCAATCAATAAATAATCTCCACTAGATTAACTCTAATCAAATTTGTTGATATCTATTTAAACTATTATTTATTAATAGTTTGCTAGTCTTTACAAACATTAATAAATAATAAACTCCTCAAACTATACATACTCGATCTATAGAATCTTTCCATAAACTCATTAGTTAATATTTGGCTAACTCTTAACTCCATTAAGGTATTCAAACATATTAACCAATAACATAATAATTCAGTCTTAATCCAATATCATTCAGAGTTTCTAAATTTAAATCAACATAATATAAATTATTATCTTACAATTATTTAATCAATATTAAAATCAATCATTAGACTCCATTTTCTAATTGTTCTAATAATATTTTGTTTATATAAACGTTGTTTGAAAGAGATCCCTATCACAAACCAATAAGACTCATTGTAGATTTTTAACATGAATAATTTCCAAATTCTTAACATTATCATCTTCATTAAACAACTCTAAAATTGTTTAATATATATTAAATAGTATTCAGTATACATTATAAAAAGTTCACTATATAAACTATATTAAAATCTATTTTCTTTTAATTTTCTCTCATCCATTTACTTAGATTGAATAGTAATTAATTACACTTCTTCTACTATTAATTAATCTTAATTAAATTTGATTTAATTAGATTAGATAATAGATCATATAAAATTAATGCATATTAATAAGATTCTAATAAGGGAAGATTGCAATAATATCTTTAATTCATTTCATGCATTGATATATTATTTTTGTAAAGTTTAAGCATAAAGAACTCTTGATTATGAGAAACCGAAAAATATTTGTCCTTGAATAAAATAGTCTCAATACGACGGTCATATCTCCCTAATAAATCGTTGGATCAGGCTAAAATTTAAATATGTTGGAAAGGGCCAAGTTGCACTAATTTTGACTGGAGCGATCGAATAAATTCGATCCCGATAAAAAGTTATAAATAACTGAGTTTGAGTCTATTCAAGGGACAGCAATAGAACAATTAAATTTTTTTTAAAAATGTAATTGTTCTCTAAATTTACCCATTCATCCATCTAATAGGTTTGTCCATACGCATCTAAAAATATAATTTGATAGAAAGATTACATCTAATCATACGAATTTTCAGCTTAGAATTTTTATTTTAATTTCAAATCTTGTCAATCTAATTTCATAATATAAATTCGAACCCAAACTCGATTAAAATCTAATTATTTCTCCTTAATTGGATCTAAGATTTTTTTATCATTTTCTTCTCATCCAAATAAAATATCTAGATTTCAATTTCAAATATAGAAAATATTCAGACACATAAAATAGATATGATGAAGACAAGAAGAGAAAGAGTGCAAAGGGAATATGAGAATATCATGAGTGCACCTGGACACTGATGCTAATTTGCCATGCCTCAGAAGTCCATAGAAAATCTATTCCTTCTCCATCATTCACAATTCTTCCAAGAATCCAAGCTGATCGAATCTTCCAAGTGATTAGAAGAGCTAGAATGAGCATAGAAGCAAGTAGAAAATATATGAGCATATGAATCTTCTCCCATGCATGTAAGCTTTGAAGTTTCTATTTTTTTTTAGCTTGTAGCTTGAGGCTTCCATTAATCTTGTAGCTTCCATTAAGCTTGTAGCTTCCATTAAGCTTTTTATTTAAGTTTCTATGAATGCTTGAATATAAAGAGCTCTCAAGAAACTTTTGGATTGCTTTTTGAAACCGCTAAAAGGTGTCACCAACTAAGCATGGGTCTTTTTCAATTCTTTTTGATGAGTCATAGAATTGTAGACACCTTGTGCTTAATTGATGCACTAACCCCCGTGTTGTTGACACATGTTAATTCCCATGCAAGCTTATAACTCCAATTTACTTTTTAAATAATCTCTATTTAAATTTTATAACTTTCATTTTAATTTGTATAACTTTTATTATTATTATTTATTTATTACTTTTATTATTATTTTATAATTATTATTAATTTTAATTTCTAATTTTTTTTTATTTAATTCCTTTTCTCCAATAATTCACATTTAATTAATTACAATCAAAATATCAAAGATCATGATATTTTATTAATTTTTTCAAATAAATAATTTATTAATTAAATCTATTTATTAAGACTTAATTAATGAAAAATTCATCATAGACTTTCAAGATAAAATATGAAAATCCATCATAGAACAAATCATACAAAATAAATCTAAAGGGTTAAAAATCATGAAATATGTTATCCGACACATTCGGTGGGTATTCAACTCAGATACTTGTCTTAATTTTTCAATTAGGACAAATGGCTCAAATGGTTAGAATTTGGACTTGAGAATTTATCTCCCCTCTCTTATCATTGAGATAATGTGATAGGGTATGCTCATCTTGGCAATTCAGAAAAGTCGATACCTAGTACCTGCAACCTGCATAAAAACTATGTATGTACAAACACAATATATACTAAACTAAACAAACAATGGTAGGAAGTAGTGCATCATGTAGATCCCAACTAGCAGGTGACTACGACTCCCTTCTTTAACCACATCAGACATGTCATACAAAAAAAAATACGCAAGGCAAATACGCACACCATACACATGCAAGTATGGGGTAAGTATCCACAAGAAAGCACATATGATAATAAATTATCTTACTAATCATCATTAATAATTGAAAGCAATGTAATAATCATCATCAATAATTGCGAACACTAAAAATAATCATCATACATACATGAAATGGAGAGTCTAAATAATCACATCACATAATAAACTGAATCCATAGCACAATATCTGATAATCTCAAAAGAATGCTGCTAACTAACAATATAAAACTAGTTCTAAAAGAGTTCAGCAATGATAACAAAATGTGAACCAGGGGTAGGCACTACACTTCTCATTTAATTAAACAACTTTGTTTAATTAATTAAAAGCAAGTACTCTATTTAATTAAATAATTTCGTTTAATTATTTCAAAATTCTTTTCGAAACTAGTCAACTCAAGTCAACCGTGGTTAAATCTAGTCAACTTTTGGTCAAACTTGATATTTGCGTATGTGAATATGAGCGAATGTGAGTATTAATTCCAGCAACAATTCGATGCAAATTCTCATTCAACCTTTTAAAATGAAGAGATGAGGGTCTCTTAAATAGACTTTCCTAGAATTCATCAACGGTTGAGATCAATTTCAATCAATGGTCAGGATTAAAAATGAAGTTCAATCATAAAGGGAGATTTCCAAATTAAACGGAGTTAACAGATTTAATTTGAGTAAAATAAAGAGTTAACTTATTCAATTTGAATAGAAAAAGGAGTTAACTAATTTAACTCATTTTTGATCAATAGTGAACTGAAAATTTTCCTTTTTAAACTGAAGAGAGATTTTGTTGAGATATTTAATTTAATAAAATGAGATATGCTCTCATAATTACTTTTTCTATTTAATTAAATAATCTTTAATTAATTAGAGACACTTTTCTTATTTAATTAAATAACTTCATTTAATTAATTAGGAATAGCTTCTCATTCAATTAAATAACTTTTTTTAATTAATTAGAAGTAAATACTCCATTTAATTAAATAATTTCGTTTAATTATTTCAAAATTCTTTTCGAAACTAGTCAGCTCAAGTCAATC
The DNA here is from genome assembly GCA_028749045.1 of Cupressus sempervirens. Classification (NCBI taxonomy): domain Eukaryota; kingdom Viridiplantae; phylum Streptophyta; class Pinopsida; order Cupressales; family Cupressaceae; genus Cupressus; species Cupressus sempervirens. The sequence goes on from CM053788.1 coordinate 371,455,111, forward strand.
GTGGTTAAATTTGGTCAACTTTTGGTCAAACTTGATCTTTGCATATGTGAATATGAGTAAATGTGAGTATGAATTCTAGTAACAATTCGATGCAAATTCTCATTCAACTTTTCAAAATTAAGAGATGAGAGTTTCTTAAATAGACTTTCCTAAAATTTGTCAACAGTTGAGATCGATTTTAATCAATGATCAGGATTAAAAGTGAAGTTCAGTCATAAAGTGTAGTGCCTACCTCTGGTTCACATTTTGTTATCGGTGCTGAACTCTTTTA